>CM056691.1:0-1250000 GCA_029849275.1 Papilio elwesi | reverse complement strand
GTTTTCGTTGGAAACATCTAGAAAACAATGTTACGGGGTCTTTGCAATATACAACAAAATATTATAGTATACCTATATATCCATGTTCAATTTAAAGCATTATGCTTCTTTAAGTCGGATATGAGTACAAAGTGAATATCTCACTAAGGTCACACATAATAAGTTTTTCTCTATCATAGCTAATCGTTTCTATCGTTTACCGGAAACCGCGAAACATTATCAAATAAAATTACGACTATGTTTTATGCATAACTTAAGAATGTCTTAGTATTTTGAATAAGATCATCATTATAAAATGTCGTTAATATTCTAAGAACGAATGTTATGATGTACCGAAGTAACTGTCTTTTTAACGCGTATCTGGAAAGTAAGGAAGCTCAGAAATCGTGTTACCGTGATGGAGATGATTAATATGGCTCATTTGCGGCACGCGCTGCCTTCGGGGTCGCGGAGTATACCAAGCTACAGAGCTATGGCGCTACGGAGCTACAGAGCAAGGCGCTACGTGGCTACGGGAAATACAGCTACGCTGTGTAGCTACGTGCTCGACTATACGTGCATCATTTACGTTTCTGTATTCAGAATTTATTTGGTTCCATTTGTGATTTCATTTATTTCAATGACTTCAATAGAATATTCGCATTTGTTTTTTAGGTATAAGATAGTATACTTTAATATATATTTCTAATTACATATGCTAGCCATGTTGTTATAGTAACTTGTTCTCCGTATGTGATAGACTTGTGATTATGCTGCAAGGTTTGCACTATGGACATGTATTTACGTAGAATGTACGATTACATACGTGTGTATTAACAATGCCTGTACTCTCTTTTTTACATAGTCTTAAAATCTCATTTTTATTTTCTTTTTCTTAATAACATTACATGTATGGCATACATTACATATTACATGTGTGTATGACATTGTATTACTTTAACTTCTCTTTATTTTGTATTGTATGTATGTTCATATTTAATTTTGGTGACTATTAAATATAAAGAATATATGCCTTAGTACATTATTATAGCTTACCCAGCATTTACTTAATAAATAACATTTATATATTAAATATCACCGAATTGTGGTGATTAGTTACCTCAATCATACTTTTATTCTGTTTTTAACAATACCAGTAATAATTTACGCTCTGACAACTTTTTAGTTCTGTCTATGCAAGCTGAAGACAAAGTAATTAGTTTTCAGCCGTTGTATTTTTGAAGGAAAATAAATTATTGTAAAGCAAATACTAAAATGATAAAGACTTCGTTTTTTCAAACGTTATATATTTTTATTAAAAAATTCTATAAAGCAGGTCCGTAAGAGCCCAACATTATTGTTGTAATTGGTTTCTAATGCCACGTAAACCCCCCAAACGTGTTGGGAGACTGGACGGAGAGATAAAGTGAACGGCCGCTTTCACACGGACTCGATTTAAGTATTTCCCTCTAATGAAAATGTTTCTATTCGATAAACATTTTAAGGTAGTTTCTTTTTATGAAAGTTATAAGTTCACATAGTGTCGTTGTCCATGACAAGATGTATGTTTACAGTTGTAATTGTAGTAATGTAAGATATATCGAGAGCTGCTAAAGCGATGCTAATTTAATATTATCCTGTAGTACTAAACAGTATTAAAACAATTTATTTGTACCAGTAAAGATTATATTTTCGATTCTTACTACCGGTACAATAATAATATTATTTTACGAATACAAACTATAATATCGCTGGTTGTATCTATGGCCATCTATGGCCATATGAAAAAAATAACTTATCTGAATTATAAATATTTTAACGCATATTTAATGTGCAGTCGTATATCTGACTTCACTAACTCTTAATTGGCGTTTATTTGATATATTACAACTTGAACCATTGGTACATATATTTTATTTATAAACTTAACGTAAGATATAACAAATTTTCACAATATTTTTTGGATTTCATCTGATATTTAATATTTTATGGCCCACGTGTAAATGAAATCCATTCCCTCCATTTCGTGTTTTCTATTATAGCCAAGTTTCAATTAAATTATTATTGTCATTATCGCTATTTTTAAACGGTCTTATAACTTGTTCTGATTGTTTGGGTTTTATTTTTGAGTCCAATCAATACTCTAGATAGATATGTTTTTTTTATTTTTTAGTATATTAATTACATTATTGATATCTTTCAATTCAATAAAACCTTTAAATTATAAAAATACCTGTTTTAATAATAATACTAACATAAGCATAATGGTTTGATTTTTTAACACGGTTGTAAATACAGTATCGCAAAAGATATTGATACGATATTAATTTTATGCTTTTCACAATAAAGGTTTAGTTCTGTGTATGCACTTTAGTGTCATTTATTATTTACAAGACTCATATTAGAAACACGATGATCCCTATCTTGGTCTAAAGATGAGTACAACATTTCCGTACACAATGCTTCTGTCCCGCCCAATCCTAGTAAATTTATGACCCCTTTCCGCTGACGGTGGCCAGTTGTACGAATACCGATTTGGATGCTTTTGTACATGTCTCTGCGAAATATGATACCTATTGAGATCACATGTGCTACACTGGAATACAATTTGGAGACGAAAATACTTCTAGTAGCAATTTCTAATATTCTTATATTTTTAACGATCAAATTATATACTCGTAGTTATAAAAAAATAAATATAGAATCGTAGATTTTTTGGAAACCAAAAAAATCATAAAAAAAAGTAAAACAATGCGTGTCACGTACTATGTCATTCACTAAGTTATCTATGTGTAGATAGATAGATAGATAGACACTTTATTGCTGACATTAAACTAAATACAAATTTACTAAAACTAAACTTATAACCTAAATGTGGGCAAGGGCGGCCTTATCGTACAGATAATCCTTATGAGTATAACATATAGCTTGGTTTTCCCTGTACTGGTCTTCGACAAAAAAAAACAGTATTTACGCACGTTGTATCTGACAACGGAACTTTTACGGTTATCGAAGTTGTTAAATCCGTATTTACTAAAACAATAAACTCGTTCCATGCAAATAAATGTGGGTTTTACTCGTTTCCAAATAAAATCCAGCTATTTAAAAGCTAGTAATGCTCGCGGCCACAGCGCCGCGCAGTGCGCGCTCGATGCTCGACGCTCTATTCCACTCTATTCATACGAATAATTGCAATAGTCAAACAAAACAAGCCACCCATTGTTTTAACTGCTAATGAGAGTCTAACTAAATTTTAAACTGTGGATTATATAGAGCTTTTATTTCTGACCGAAATTAAAATGATATTTCAAGTTATTTGAATAATAATTCATTTTAGACCTTCATAAAAAATGTTGCTTAACTATAAATGGCAAACGTTATTGACCTCTCACTGATTACTTAATATGAAAGGGGTTGAACTAATCGTCATAGTTGTACCCCGAGACCTAAAAGTCTCAGTTGGAACTAGAACATATAATCTTAACAAATAATATAACTATTATAGTACCTACTCTAATTATATTTTGTACTATAGATTAGTTATACGCATAAACGCATTCGTGTCTCCACTTTTCACCCGCTAAAGACGTTATCTGCTACTTTTTGTAACTATACATTGACCTGCCTAATCTAAGAATTCCTATGCGGTATACAAACAGATCTATTGCATAGTATTTAAAAACAACATAATATATATTAAAGACAAAAGAACTGATTGCTCGCACTATCATTACAAGTTGCAACTTACCTATTGCTACTTGTATAATTTCATGTCATGTTTACATTATTCTTAGGGTGTATTTATTTTGGTAAATCCCAAAGGAGTTTTAAAATTGTTTTCGAATTCCAATAGAGCCTTTAACAATATAGGAGATTGGGTGTAAAATTGTGTACAGAAAGGCATTTTAGCAATTTCAGCGGTTTTAGCGTAATCTACTTCGCGTGACTATTAGAAATCAAGCGTGTTGCCGCTCATTACATGCAGCGAGGGGTAGAGGAAAGTACATTTTTATATCACAAAAGGAACATCCATACTGTCAAGTAGTTTACTTTTATAGTACGTGGCGTGGCGACAATGTGACTCTGCTAACAGGAGACGGAAAAAAGAGGGATAGATTCACCTGTGGTTAAATAATCTCTGTTCATCCCATTAATGTTATGTTAATGGCGTATAATTAACACAACTAAATATAAGAAGAGTTTCAGATGTTATTCATCTTGTTTTTATATGGGAACTTAACAAAAATCACAAGATTTGCCACTAACTGTAAGTTTTATATTTTTAACTACCATGATTATCAATGCAGTTCGAGTTATGGAGTTTTATGGTTTAATTATTCTGAGTGAATGAGATAAATTCTTTGGGTATTCCGAGTATATTTACTGTAACGAATAATGAGAAACGAACATTTTTAAACAATAAATATGAACATTATATCAAAAAATGTTTAAGGAAAAATAATGACGCCGGGAGATAAGACACTTGTACGCGACATAAAACCAGATTCGCTGCGATCCGTAGGAACTAGAGGAAATAAAGCTATGATTTATGCAAGTGGAATGTGTTTCGAACAACTGTTTCCCCGGTATGTTAGCATTGTTGTGCAGAAAAAGATCAATTTTAAAAATATATTACCTTTTCTTCTGGTATAAATTTATATTTACATGAAGAGGTATGTTTTCATTTTTTTGATACAATACATTTGTTTTTCTTATAATGTTCCTATGAATTCAACACAATAGCTACTTCATTGCAAATACGTTTAAGTGGTTAGAGGTTTATTTTAATAATGTGAAAATTATATATTGGTACTTTAAACTTCTATTTTATATTATTTAATAATATCTTTAAAAATATGCAAATATTAGATATTAATTAATCAAATAAATAAACTCTAAACAGACAAAAGCCTTACTATCAATAAGAAATCACTTTGATAATTATACCGCATTTGTATAACTTATTAATTTTACTACTTCCGTTTAAGTTACACCTGTTTCTGATGTTGACTGTTCTCTATAAATAACTATGTTTTACTCATTGTAAAGTCGAGAAATCATTGTGCCAAAATATCCGTCTTGTCGTTTTCTGTACCGTGCACTATTAGATTTGATTGTTTTTTTGTTCCGTATTAACACAAACACTACTGAAGAGATTTTAAAAATTTAACGAGTAATCCACATTTTCTAAGGTTAAGTGCGCTAATCTTGAGCTGCAATCGGTATTGTTAAAATCTTAATTGTGAATGTACATAGTATGCCTTTATGAAAATTGGCATGAGGGGAGCAATACGTGGTAATTTTCCTCTCGGTGTATTTATTAAGCGATTATTTTGTTAATAAAAATCTTTCAGCCTTTCAAAGTTGTCTGTTTTTCAGAATACCCTATGCCGACAAGATAACTCCTGAGCCGATCCTGAACAACAATGAAGGCAGAGATACGAAGGCGGATTCTATCAGGAACAGTTACAACAGTCAATTCAAAGTTGGCATTTATGGTTGGAGAAAGAAATGCCTTTACATTCTCGTCATGGCACTAATGTTTATGATGATCGTTAACCTTGCATTGACGCTTTGGGTTCTTAAAGTATTGGACTTTAATTCAGTAAGTGTATACGGTGCTTGAGTTTTAACCAATTGTGGTTGTAACTTAAATAAATTATAATTATATTGTAAATATTTCTATGTGCTAGTACAAATAATCGAATCGTAAATTCGTACCTCAACCAAAATACTTTTTTCTTGAAGGCTTTTCTTCATAGAAGCCTATATTTATATATATATATATATATATATATATATATATATATATATATATAATATGCATGATATATACAAAAATAAAAAATTACGACTTATATGAATCTCTTTATGAAAAGCTAATGTTTCATAGAAAACATTTTATTTAGGAGGGCATGGGTCAGCTACGTATTGTTCCTGGAGGTCTGCAGTTACTGGGACAAGCTCTTGTCCTGGACTCTCTCTTTGCGTCCAGCATAAAGTCGCGCCGGGGCCAGCCCATCTCAGTCGAGTCCTCGAGGAACTTTACAGTCTGCACTCGAGATTCACAAGGATTCCTCCAGAGTAGATTGTATTTAGGTAACGTATTTTTCTCAAAAAAACATGACCAATCGCTTTTAGTTTTAAGCATTGAGAAGAAATTCAAGGTTCGATAAATGTATTGAATCTATCTTCTCAGGATTAAGGAACGAATCCAGAATTTGAGGTAATGGCTAAAACTTTCACTAAAAATAAGAACGATTCTTTTGTCCTTACTGAAAATTTCTTAGTCTTCAGGAAGCACATAGGAAAGACGAAAATACATATTATTTTGATTCGGATACAATGTTATTTTAGATTCTGAAAAAGGTAAAAAAAGGTCGAGAGCTAGTAAAGCTTGAGAGAGCTTTTCACTTTTGACACGTTGCAGACGAGGACTAATTGCCTTGTCATACGTCAATAACGTATAAATATTAATGTGTTATAAATAAGCGAGTTGCACATGCGACGAGACAGCAGCTCTCTATATCTGTGTTGCCGTGTAGCCCGCAGCCCTCGTATCCTAATTAACTAGGCTGTGACAATTTACGTAACGTTCGATGCACTCTTATATTATTTTTTTAATTGAAACCAATTAGAATCGAAATAAATTCCATACTTAATGTGTAACAATAATCTAGAATATTATCCCTAGAGATCGTTAACGTCATTGTTACTCCAAATAAAAACAACTTTATTAGAAAAAAAGAGCGTCCAAAATATTTTCTTAATATCTTATCTTAGCTGCTTTTAAATTGTTCTTATCAAAGTATTGATTACTATTATTACTTGATTATTATTACCATATAATAACTTTGAAGTTTCAAAGTCGTATTTTCACTTACAACTAATAGCACAGCAGTGATGATGTCGAACCGTCTGGCTTGTGAACCTTGTAGAATGTGTGTAATAAGTTAAACTGCAATCGTAACCAACAAACGGATCAATCGACTTTAATGCGTTGATTGACCTTATCGAGGCGGTTCTTAACTGTAATCTACTTACTTACTTTGTCTGTCTGTTATGCTTTTACGCCTGAACTACTAAATTAATTTAAATTAAATAAGGTATAGAGATAGTCTAGAGCCTGAGAAAAGACATAGGCTACTTTTTAACGCGAAAAAGGTTGTAGGGGTTGAAAGTATGTTTAAAAGCTTCGTAATTTTTGAAGATATAAGCTTGATACTTATTTTTTAGGCTTTTGATTAGATATAATTAAATATGACATTCGAAGTTTCTAAAATTTTTACCCTTAAGGGGGTAAAATAATAATAAGGGATAAAAGTTTGTTTATAAATATGTAAGGTTTATGTGAATGTTTCGTAAATTTGCGACAAGAGACAAAAATGTTAGCGAAATACAGAGAAGAATTAAGGGAAATAGTGACATTTACGGAGTCGTACATAGTGTGAAACTGAGATGAACACAAGTAAGAGACTTACCGAGCGCACGCCGTACGCAACGAGCGCTGCGCCGCCGCGCTGGGGGTCAGGGCACGGCGCGGCGAATAGCTTATTTTAATGTATGCATTAATTTTCTAAGCAAAATGATTGGCCTAAAAAACTAAAAATGCTTCCAAAGTCACTATCCCACGCGGATGAAGTCGCGGGCACAGCTAGTTTATAAATATTGATTTAGGAATTCAAAGATCCATATTTGTACTTGTTTACTTTTTAAAAGTGTTCTTTGTGTTGCTGGTTTTTCCATAAAATATTCAATTTTACTTGTGCATCATGGACTAGGTCACGACCGTTTGGAAGTGAACGTCGGTCGCCTGGAGGTGCGCGACTCGCGGGGTGCACTGCTGCTGAGCGCGGCGCCGGACGCCGTGACGGTGGGTGCCGACAACCTGGTGGTAGTCAGCCCCGCCGGTGCGACCTTCCATACCGCGGTCCAGACGCCGCTAGTACGAGCACCGCCATCGAAGCAATTAGTGTTAATATTTTTTTTTGCTAATGTTTATATAGCTTAGTGATTCATCTGATGAATGAGGCTATAGAGGCCCAATCTGCTTACTAATAATAATTAAAAAAAATATCTCTATGTTCCTCCATTACTTACAATCTTCTAAGAAGAGGCGGGCATCAATTCCTTACCTCTCAATATTTCTACCACAGATGTTCATGGGCTCGGTACTCGTATAACATGTTCGATGACCAGATCCACCCATTAGATCGTTGCTCGTTTGCAGGAGGCGAACTTTACTTTATAAAAATCTAACCTAACCTAACCTAACAGTTTTATTTCAAAATTTTCCCCCATTAAAAAGACAATAACGAAAAACTAAGAAAATTGTATTTGTTTACAGATTGGAGTCACCGACGAGATCACTAGAGATGCACGCGGCTCAAAGCATTGCAATGGAGTCCCGGGCTGGCGATATAAGTGCCAGCTGCCTCACTACTTTCAGGCTACGATCTATTGCTGGCTCGGTAAATATCTATAATTAGTATTAACACTAGTGAAACTGTTGATCCTTCCTCATGTTAAATTTGTAAAATTTTATAAAACAAGGCAGTAATAATACCACCATTGAAGTGTTTTGAAACAAAACTAATAATAGTAATAAAATAATATAACCTAAATTTCCTTGTTCAATGTAGCAGAAGCTTCAAATAATGTATTTTCGAAACAAAACTGAGCTCTAATCCTAATTGAAGTCCAAGTCTATTGATGCATTGCATTGCAACAAGCCTTTTTTATAATCTGTTAGTAATCAATTTCTTTTTTGGGAATTATCAGTAGACATAATTCCCTGCTGGAAATATTAGTTCTTACTTCTTTTACCATAAACGTTTTATTATTCATTACAGATAAGACTGGATGCTCCAAGTATATACATGCCAAAACTGAAGTCAGCTCTACCCCTACCTCCGTCGACACCGCACTCACACGACCCGCACCATCAAAACATTTACCAGCTGTGTGCGTGTGCAAACGGAAAACTGTTCCTCGCTCCCCCTCACGGAGCCTGCGCCGCAAGAGAAGAAAGCCTTATCTGCCGATGATATTATCCCCTTATGTAAACTATACTAGTCCATATTAATGTTATGTACTTTAAATACATGTCCTCGTTACTTTCTAATAATTACAAGAAGGCTTTAATATTAATTAATTAATAAACTATGTAAAGAGCATTTTTTGTTAAATAAAATTGAAAAATGTATGAATATATGTTAGAGTCATTAATGTACTTTCGAATTATTCAACGATGGTTGTCAATATATAGTCAATGTGTATATAGGGCCTTTTTAAATGTACCGAATTTTCGAACATAGAGAACATAAAGTCGTCTTTAGCTACACCTTTATAATAAATGTAGCGATGTAAGCTTTCAGTTGTACATAAGTGACTTACAGCTTATAATCCTTAGTGAGAAATGCAACGATTTTTAAAAGATATTAAAATCAACTAGTGCCTTTTGAAAATGCATTGGAATTAAATATCTAATAAATACCATTCATATTACCCGCGTTCAAAATTTACGTATTACAAAAATGAAAATCAACAGAAGTATGTAAGTATTAATGCTTAAGTCTGCGATGTTGTGATAGATGATAGATATGATAATTGTGTTAGACGAAGTTATTAAAATATACTTATTTAACTAAATCTTGACAGAAGAAATGAACAAATAAAATTACGTACTCATTTCTTTTTTTTAATGAAAAAACAAACTACTTTGTTGCTAAAAGAATTTTTATAGCACGTAAAATTACACACACACACACATATATATACACACAATCCGGAAGCTTTTCTTTAACAGGACAGCAAAAGCAGTAGGTGTTGCATGAATACCAACCTGGAGTAGAAGTATCTACATTTCTTCTTTCTATTTCCTTGTCTACTCTCCTAGGCTTAAATGGATGGCAATGCATTAATTCAACTGATTGTTATCCATGTTGATGGGTAGTGTTTATCATTTGATTTCTTGTCCCTTCTTGTTAGCGAGGAGATAAACTTTATTGGGCTGTGGGAGTTTGCGCCTCATTGGCAACAACGATAGTAGATCATGGCGGTGGTGTTGATACCACCGAAATTGTCGATGTATCGTTATGGCCTTTAGATGGAAAGTGAAAAATCACACAGAAATGGACGAATTAACTTGTGGAAAGTCAAGAAAGGTGCGTGCTAAGCCGAATAATTGCAAGACCACGCGTGCTCTTCCGCGCTTCTGGTCGTATGACCGAAAGGTCGGTGATGCCATGTGTGGCGGTGGGTTCCGTCTCCATTAAAAATGTGTTAAGTTTGTTGTCAGTACTATTTTTTTACACCTTGTAAAAAAATGAGACAGATGTTCAAAATGTAAAGGTAGTCGGCTTCATTACTTCATGTGTGTGAAATATTAATTGTTATTAAGAGCGTTCTTTCTTTAGGAGTAGTTTATATTTGTGTATTAGTTGAATTGAGATGTTTGTAGTTTGCTACAAGTTCTAAGTACGTAAGTTATTCAAAACTATTTACTTACTATACGTGAAAATTAATTTGGTTTTATTAGCTGTCAATATTAACAATAATTTACGATATTACAATTGAATGCTTTTCAATATTGTAATTATTGTATGTTTATTTGCAGAGTGCGAATGAATATGGGAATAAACAGGATCACGCTAATACGACTATAGATAAAGCTCTTGTTACATGTAATTCATATTGGTTATATCAATAAATTGTTAATATTGTTGTAAATATACCACGATAGCTAAGTACATATATAAACACAAATAAAATACACTATGAAAAATCTTTTCTTTTCTATGTAAAAAACAACTAAACATCGAACCGAAGCCTTGTAGTAAAAGTCAATTAGTCAGTTAAATTTTGTAATAAATGTCGACTCTGGAATTTACATTACAACATGACGTATTCATAGCGTACTTTTAAAATCTTTACTGGTGATGGTGATTTCCTTTGAGGCGATGTTGACGGGTACCATCACCATACTTATATCTAGCTGTAATCATGATTATTTTCTCGACAAAAGCGTAAGTAACAATAATTGTCAACCTCCTCATACAAGTTTTCTTCTTTCTCCTTCCTAACTTTATTTTTGCAACAAATGATAGATATATTTATTTAAAATTATCTGTTCTACTGACGTACGGAGTTTCACGGTTAATTTGCATTAATAATAAAAAAAATAGTGTGCACTATGAGTAACATATTAATGGGCATCATAATATCTGTTGACGGCAAAATTAGATTCTGAGAAATATATCGGGTCGAGTATCCGTCCTGATAGCCATTTGTCTTGCCAGTGTAAAATATTCACGAAGTTGGTAATTGAATCCTACCGGCAAACCGGCGCAACTACTTAATTGCATTATAAACGAACTCGGAATAACTTTGAAACTTTATCATTTAATTTGGCCTTAAAGGATGCTCCCACAATTCGAACAACCAGAAACAGACCTTTGTTTCACATCATATTCCTCTATGTATTTCTACATTCCTTGCTGGGGTAGAATTAGCAATCGGTATCTTCTTTGTCAAAAACTTTAAAAAAAAAACTCAATAACGACCATAGCGATATATCGGAAAAGAATGTGCTTACTAAACGCACGGTCCATAACTACATTCCTACGCTAACCGTTAAGTTGAGGCTTGGGGCTAAAATAAATATATATCTCAAATGCGGTACGGTATAAGATGTCTGTGTGAACAATACATAAATATTGTTTATTTTATATTTACAAGAAATAAATGTCACGTAAGAAAAACAATAAATCACGTAAAGGAACAAAATGTGCTAGAATGAGACGCGTCTTCCCATTATATATTAAAAATGTCCTTTACGATTATTATTAAATTATAAAGTAAAACGGCCTTTAAAGTGTTACTTCCCAAATTGCCTTAGTCCACTTGTAAGGAAGCTTCTTTTTACGAATCGTATTACGTAACAGATGGCGATTTCGTCACGTCCTAGCGTATAAGCTATATGTAAATGAACTACATAAAGTAATGAAAATTACCAGCACTCATCACGCTATCCCTACTAATATTATAAATGTGAATGTATGTTTGTTTGTTACGCTTTCGCGCGAAAACTACTCAACCGATCATCATGAAACTTTGTACACATATTCTTGGAGGATCGGATAAACATAATTAGTGTTACCCGGGCGAAGCCGGGGTGGATACTAGTGCAATATAAATCTTCCGATATAAATGAGGACTTGACTATTCAACTACTCAAGCGATTAATTATTAGGGAAACTTTCTTAACGTCAGAATTCCTTTATGACTTAATGAATAAATTTTTATATAATATACAAGAACACGAAAGCGGCTAGATATAATAATCGCTATGAGCAACAAACAATCAATATAGCGGGCGTATCGCGAGACACAATGAGCTCTGCGAACAGTCACTGCTAAAGTTTAATTAAAGATTCATGATAAATTGTCGTAGGAAGCTGCATTCTGCGCGGAGTCTCGCACGTGAATAACGTCCGTTCCGCCGGCACTTAAATAACTTAAGCCAGTAACCTTACAATAAATTCATGAGCCTCCCACTCCTTTTGTCTCGAGCGCGCTGTTTTCACAGCACTAATTGGCAGGAAGAACCGCTAAAACCCTATCAAAATGAGCAAGCGCTTACTCTATCATAATCACTGCGTCTATTAAACAATTAACGTAGTCAGTATTGTATTGTGTAATAATAGTTCATTATAAATAGGTAACGACAGCCAAATGGATACATAGATGGTGGTAAGCCAAGAAGTAATAACTTCACTTAACTGTACTATGGAATATGACTACTAGCTCTCTCGATAAGCTACTGCTTATACTCGTAGTTCGTAATATTATGGTCAATTAAACAACGAAAGCTCATATTAAGAAGTTAAACATTACGGTATAAATTAAAAAATTTATCAAAGGATTAAGCGAGGTTGTAGAAATTCAGTTTAATATTACTTAAAATTAAATTCGCTTCGAAGCTGACGAATGCGAGCGTTAAAATTAAAATGTATTTCAAGATATATTAATAGCACCGTACCAACTACATATAATTTAATTTCACGCCCCCTTTGTTGTGGCATGGCTGGGAACTCTTAAAGCCGTTCAAAGACACCTCTCCGGCCCCGCATCTACTGAGCGAAAGGAAATAAAGTTGTGATTTATGTAGTGAAATATGTAACAGGAGGCAAGCTCTAAGCGGCCCGGCTCGCCCTGTCGGTGCCAGCATAAATTTCTACCAAACAATCGCTTACAAATAAATAATGTAGAAGCTGACATCCTATTTAAATATAAAGATTGAATTATGGTTTCTGAAAGAAACGGACTCGGATTTCAATACCGAGAATAGATTTATTTAATATGTAATCATTACATGTTTTGAGGCAGACTATACAATCTTCCTTAGTTTGACGATTAAACTAATTGAAAGTATGTCAGTACTTCTAGCTGTTAGGAATAAACAGATTCAATATAATCATTTTATAGATTAGATTACTTACTTACTAGATTAGACGTTATTTTGCAGTACATCGCCGATGTGAATGAAATGCGTTGCAATGATTTTATAGATGTTTTCAATATATAACTCAGTCAACCGACACGCATTAGTCAACACTATTGTGTGCAGTTGATTTTAAGTGCCGATGAAAGAATGAAAAATCGTAGATACTTCTTTGTATTTCGTGTAATAAAATCCAATCATTCTGTTGATGTCACTTTTTGTCATATTTGTTTTAATCATAAGATCTGTATGATTGTATGGATTAAATGGAATAAATACTAATAATCTTACGTAGAGATTCCCATGCATAAATAAATTAAAATTTATGCCGAAACGGATTGGTTTATTTCCTGCATGAGAGAATTTAACTCACAATTTTGTCACAAATTGTTGGAAATGGTAAATGTAGTCTATTAAGGAAATACAGTAATACACGCAGCCCCTTACCCGGCATTACGTAGCAATCTTCCACCGGAAAAATTATAAGCCATACTCTCGTGTCCGTGGGCAGTAACACGGACAAATTGCATGTGCGTTTTTAGTGAATGCCGTTGATTATGCAATTTATTTTACTAAATATTAACTTCAGTATTCCAGTAGCGTCAATAAACTCTATGTAATATATGGATAAAAAAATAAATTAGCGGCACGGCTGAGGCGATTCCAGACAGAAATCCAGGCAGTTTTTATTCACATTAAGTTACATTTTAGGGATTTCTTACATTAAAAAAATACTCTTTACTAAGACGCATCTCTCCTCAAGCTCTTCTAGCAAAATGGAATACTACTGCCCATACATGGCTTCAGATTGTAATGTTATGGACTTCGTCAGCTGTGTGTACGCATGTAAGAGAATCCACAGTCAACTATACATGGAAGGTGGGAGGTAAACCACCCGTACGTTAATCTTTAACTGCGATAAGGGTTCGCCATACTCATTTAGGATAAAAACAGGTAGACAATAGAACGTCATGCGTTAATTTGTTGAAAGATTTTTATCAGTTGAGAAATAAAAACTAAAAGGGGTAAAAATGGTTTTACAAGCAGGGAATTTTTAATGCGTATTTAATACTAAAAACCTAGAAACACGAAATAAGAAACAATAAAAATGTATTCCACAGTAATATTATTGATATGTAGTCGTGGTTAACGTCGATATATCCAATTGTTTCATGGGATGATTTCTAATTTTTTTTCGTAGAAACTCCACAAGAGGGCGAAGTAGTTTATGCATAGGTCAGCTTACAAGTCCTTGATATAAAAATTTAGATTTTTACATATTCAAATGTTAACTTGAATTTAAATTCGATTAAAAATAGAATACTATATATAATTTATAACTTTATATATAAAGAAAGGGATAAGAAAACGTTCAAGTGAAATTTGTGGGACAAGAGTACAACTAAAAATCTTTAGTTTAACAATGTAACAATATTTTGTTTTAATCCATTCGTTATGTTTGAATAAATATATTCTTCTAACTTTTGTTGCAATAAGGATCCAGGACATAGATCATTAAAATGTGATGTAAATATTAGTGACTACAAACAAGTAGTAAATATAAAATCGCTATTTCATATACGTATATTATTTTTTTTATCCTGTCTGTTAGTCCTGGAGACGTATAGCTTGGTGATCTAGAATAATGAGAAAGTTATGATGTCCGTAACTTCCTATGAGAGGCATTTATCACATACGATGTTTGTGTATTTGTATAGAACAAAAAAATCACACGTATCACAGATAATATGTTTCATCGACTTGTGTGCTGCATAATACTTTACAGGCGTAAATTGCAACTACTTAATTCTTCTAGAACCTAAATAATTAAATATGCAGGCGTTAAATACATTAAAAATAAATTAAAACAATATTTCACCTCCCCCACGCGCACGTACGGCGTCTTAAATCTTTCCCAATATGAACTGTACGAAGTGAAAAACCCTAGGTATTTTATTAATGAATTCCTTAATAGAAGCACGTAGCTTTTACTGCTATTGTGTTAATGAGTATTTTATTATAAAATAAATATTTATATTTAAAATAACTTAATACCGTCTGTTTTTTGGGCGTACAAATTATTATTTTTCTTCTGCCGGGTACTGCCAAGGTCCCGTCTATTTTTGCAACAAGTTTTTATTATGCGAAAGGACTCTGATTCAACAACTGCCATAGCAGTACCCCGGTTATTATTATGGCAGCATCTCCCACCACATTAAAAGCGAACCACTGTGCATTATAAGATAAATTATTTTATCTATCTACCTGTTAATACTACCCTTTTCCACGAAACTGATTTGAACGTTAGAGTATAAGACGGAATCACAATCAGTTTAAATCTAATTTAACAGGTAATGTCTCATTAAAATTTTGTCCTTGTCGATTGTCTTTGAGTGGATTCAAATTAAATTGGGTCAGAATCGTGACCAGAACGAGTTAACTAAATACCTTAATAATATTGCTTTCGACTTAGCTATTCTCTGGTTACCAATTCCTATTTTCTGATAAAATACCAATATAATTAATACTTGTCTAATAAATAGATTTTTATTTGTCCTCCATGCGCTGATAAGACTTTGGTAAAATTTTCTTTGTAAGGCTGAGAAGTTTCTTGGATAAAAAAAATACTTTTATTTTTTCTTTATCTTTAATAAATTAGTACCTCGACATTTGGAAGAGATTCGATAAAACTAATTGAGTAAAATCCTTGTGCATACAAACGGATTTATTAAACATGTAGTTAACCGTTTATATATTACTGTTAAACGCACAATGCAATGTAAGTAGCCGTCACTTGTGGGCAGGGACTTTTGCGCTAAGCTACGGAAGGATTAACAATTCAGCAAGAGCTTAGCGTGCCGAATAAATGTTGCAGACCTAACTTACTGCGGCGCATCGGAACTTTGTCGCGAGCCGCAAACACAATTTTCATCAACTAACATTTACTCGATAGTACCAATGCGTACTATAGATATTAATAAATTTTGATACTTCGTTTTTTTAAATCGATTTTTTCCAAAAATAAAACTAATATTTTATGACCATAGATAATCTTATTGCAACATAAGCCAGTGTGCATTGATAGTGATAACACGTAGAAGTTATGTATATAAGTACCAGAATAGATAGAAAAGTATACCTGACTAGGACAAAGCAATCTCAGAAACTAGAAAAGTTTCGTACTCATAATACAGGTTTGGTGGTGATTTGAGGAAAACAGCATAAACTGATTTATTGGAGAATTACAATAATTAGTAAGTTAAATATTACACATTACAGATACATACAACACACATTACAGATTGATAATGTGCAGATCTACTTATACTTATTAAATCATAAGAAAAATTACCTTAAAGCAACGAATTGAAAACGACAAAAATTGCACTGTAATAGGTTTGAACATTTCTAAGTTAACTGTTCTATCTAAAATTAACAATCAGTGTGTGAGTAAAAATGGCAAAGCTGCGCCGGTATTGTGGCACGTCGTAAATCAGACACGTATCTCGAACTCATTTACCTAAGGGACGTAGCAGACACCACTGGAACTTTGTCATAATTCTGTCTGGGCCTAAATTATTGCCCTAAGCTGTGAAGTTAAACGTTTTATAATTTTAAGAAGTAAAACATCACACGGTTATATTTCTGTGAAAATGCACATGTACATGTGTCTGTGAACACGTATGTAACAAAATAGCTAAATTAAATTTGACTTATTTTGACTTTAAGTAATACCTTTATAATTTTACATTTATGATGACAATACGATTTAAGTTACTCTAGGACGTTCCAACTCTGGCACTTTTGCTATATAAATGTACTTAGCTCTGTTTTTACTTACCCTGCCAACATACCGAACGACTGAAGCACATCTTTATTATTTTTTGTCACAGTCCTTTTTTTTCCTCGAAAACAATATTTATAATCCAATCATTCAATATCACGCATAGCATACTTCTCAAAAACCTATGCGACTTTATTTTGATGATCGTTTCCCATTTGAATACAAATTTCATGAAGAAAGCTTTTGAACGTGAATTAGTTAAACGCCCTAATCGAAGCAAACCAGCCACGACCTCTGTCATGTCAAGATTAAAATCACCCACACACCTGAGGCCGTATTGTGTAGATAGCAACTTGCAGACACGTCAATGTCATCAAGCAACTACTTATTAACTGATTGAGTGTTGTGCGACTCCAAGCCAAAAGTATAACTTTAAATGAACTAATCTAAACTCTCCATATTCTTCACTATTATAAAGACGAAAGCTTTGTATTTTTGTAAAGAATAGCTAGTAAATTATATAATCTACGGTATACTTTAGCTCCTAATAACTGGTGCCCGCGAATTCGTCCGTGTACAACAATTATGTCTCTACGTAGTACGTATGTATATATATCATACTATGTATCAAAGTTTGAATTATTTTTCTAAAACGCTTAAACGTTATTTCTCACCAAAAGCTTACATGCGAATATTTGTAGCATGAGATGGTGGGTTCAGATCATGTACATTATAATCTTACTTACGAAAGACCTTCAGAATAAAAGAGGGTATGACTGGTCTGATCTAGGACTGCGACCAGGATCGGCTGGGTCCTCTTGCTCGCCGCAGTTGGTGGACTTCTGATAGACGTGTCGTAGTCGGTAGCAGCAGGTAGTAGCACGTTGATTGTAGTGGTTAAAAGTTGCTAAGTCGGTAGTTTGAGCCCGGAATCCCGGTTAGGAAGCATTAGGGACGCCGTAACCAAGATGGTCGGGCCCACGCCAGGCGCAGCACCTTCTGACATGTACATACATTTTTCAATATTACGCAGCTATTAACCAATTACAGAGCAGTTACAAAATATATTATGACTACATTGATAATTAAGCAAATAGAATTAATAGGAACTCACCCCAGCGGGGTCTTAGTCACTTAGTCGTTTACTTTTTACTCTACTTAAATATCCGTCGATTCAATTTTTTTATGATGTGATCCAATATTCACGACCTAAGCATATGTACATATATTTGCTTAGAAGAGGCCCTTGTTACTATATTTAAGTCCTCTTTTACTAAGTATTGTATGAAAAATAATCAAGATAAAAAAAACAACAAGACTGACAGATCACGTCCTAATCTCTGATTCAATTGTTTGTACTACAACGTCCACCTATATCACTCGGATATCTTCATGCTAAAAATATATATCAGATTTTATTAATTTAAGATAAAAATTACTTATTTAAATGAACTAGATTGATAATAATCCACAACATTTTTCTTATTAAGCAGTTTTACATCGAGGTGATAACTACCCGTGAAAAAATACATTGCCGCTCACCACGACATGAAGGTGGTTAACATACCGCTTGAGTTTTATCGTACGAGTATCCCATTCATATAGTAAGGAAGACGGTGAACGTATTAATAAGTATCAAATAAGTAATAGATTCATGTGATGCCATTGGAGAAAGAAATTCATGTTCCCTACTGGCTTTATTTACCACCAATTATTTACGCCACAGTTAGATGAAAAGTTCTGTAAAATGATACGAGACAAGGACGCTCGTAGAATGTAATCTTTTAACACGTCATACATTCAATAGTCGGTGAGTTTCTTTAGTAAAAGTTTTTCGACTCGTTTATACTTCAGTTAAGTTGTGATAGGCGGCCGTGAGATTTACAAGTTAGCGCGTTTACGATCCACGATGTTTTAGCTAAACTGTCTAAGTTGTTTCCTTAACTTTGAATTATTACATGTTTGTATCCGTTACTGTATATAAGTACAGTTTTATGAAATAATGTACAGTGAATTTTTCTTAAAAAATTTGTCACCTCAAAAATCAGTATGTACTTAAGTTAATTTTAAGTTGATTATAATTACTGTTCAGAAAAAAGAATGTCATTTCATTTTTTCAACAATGGACACTATGGTTATAGAACCTAAAACGAACGAATATTGACTAAAAGTCCTTGCAAAGTCCCCTGCCGCTCCATAACATGGAATCGCCAGTCCGTTTTGTAAGAGGCCTACCTACGCTGCGTCGACCTGTACGTGACCGCTGTTCTAGTATCCAGTCCCGATTGATTTATATAGAAAAAGATGGCAAACAAGCGAGTGACTTAGCCATCTGTAACAAGCTAATTATTTGCAAAGTGCCTTAGATTATTTAAAAACGATGACGACGACCAAAATTAGGCCTCCAGTTACTCTTCAGACGAAACACAGAATGCTTCTACTTCATTACTGTCTTCTGTGAGCATGTGGTATTTCACCGGTCGAGCAGGCCGAAACAATTGTGTTGATACGGGCTCTACCACTGTTAAAAAAATATTATGAATAGTATCTACTCATAATCTAAAAGCTTAAGCTTTTTTAAAACTCCACAGGCCTGGAACAGATCGTGAAAAGGACACTCAAACGACGAGGTATAAGCGTTTAATATATAAACTAAAACATCTATTCTATTGCCTAAATCATAAAGTTATTTTTAAGGTAATACAGATATATTTCCTTGAAAATGAATTATTCATGTGTATTAAGTTTGGCGCTAGATACGTTGCCGAAAGATTTATTGTTTGACGTGTAGAAAACATTCAAACTTCGTGCCAGTTTCAGAATTATAGCGTTATTTTATTGAACGTACGTCAAGACCTGTACGAAGTTTTGATTTTGAGTGTTCGTGGACTTGGAAAACAATGTAATAAATTATTATCCACTGTTAGTTGTTGCGTATACTATTTTATAAAAAAAATCCATACGTCACTACGTTAAAAAGCAAATCAAAAATATTTCGAATAATTTAAAAATCAAAAGCGATGTTATTATATAAGATAGAGACACCGAATGCCGAGCTAAATGATAGTCCTCGCAGCTTAAAATATTTTTAATGTTTTTAAGTATAGCGTATTTATGCTGTGAAACTAATAGATGAAATTTTGTTGTTTTTTGATAGTAGACGAAACGAGCAAGCGGTTCGCCCGATATCAAGTGATCGCTACCTAATACCCAGACATCTGCAACAGACTAAGGAGTTGCAGATGCGTTGCCTACCTTTAATATACGATAATGGCTATGGGGCGATTTGTCGATTTGGCGACAGGTCTTCCTTCCCACATTTGGTAACTCACTATACTATTTATTTTTTTGGTAAAAAGTCTGCATGAGTTTTTGATAAATAAAAAATAAACTGCAAATATAATCAATACGTAAGAAATGACAAGAGGTAATTGAAACAGTGAACCTTTTTAATTACATATTATTTAAAAGCAAACTTAATTAATTACAAAGAACAATGTATGGCATTTGTTGAACGTTAAGATTTGTAGCAATTGATTTTAGGCTAGCAGTTACACGACACAAGCACGTAAACATCATAAATATTACTCAACATTAACTCACGCAGTGTGAGAATGTAAATTAAAACTGAAAACCTAATTTAATTCAAATGCGAAGCTGTTTTTAATTAGGGTTACGGTCATACAATCTAAATTATGTCAGATATTAAGTAACCAAGACTGTCACGTTATTTATTAATTTAGATGAAATAACGCAAACTAATACAATAAAAAATGGCATTTAATTAGTTGCTAGTAAATAAAAAAATTATACAAAAGTTATTGGGTTCGTACTTCCTCTTTGTTGCCCGGCTTAGCGTTATGCTTCATGTAGATTCCTTTCAATCAAATTTGCCTCGTCCGTCACTTTAAGTTTATTTCTTTCAGAGTGTTCTGATCAGTTAATATGTCTGGCGAGCACGACACAAATAATCCTCATCCAAGCGTTTTAGGACAGTTTAGATGCCATTGTAGGTAAATTCGTTGAGAAAAATCTCGTAGTTTCTGTATTATCGCTAGACGAATTCTTCACCTTGCCACACAAACGTATTGGTAGATTGTATTTCTAAATTACTGAACACTGCCACAAACTGAGAATTTTTAATTTACCAAGCTGTAAATAACAAAATGCAATAACAACAATTTTTGGAAGACCGTTCAATGTTCTCCCGTGCGAGATTGACATTCGGCGCACATACTAAAACAACCGGTTCAAGAATGCACAGACTAAACAATAAAAAAAAACTTTATTATTATAGATTAAATTACAAAATAAATTTATAAAATTAATTACACATTACAAAATTTGTTGAAATAACAAATGTTTCATTAAATACTTAAGGTAATTTTTGGTCGTAGACGCTGTATCGCTTTTTTGATTACAGAATAATTGTAACCGATATCTAAGAATTAGGAACTCATCTAATATATTTGTGATCAGATAACGTATAGATAGTAACAAGATTCGTTATCTACAAACGTATCAAGCTATGACGCATCACGAATAAGTTATTCGGTTTAATTGAACTGTGATTTGATCCGGTACTTGCTATTGTTCAGCGAGATGCGTTTAGTAAATATTTACATGTCTTCAGTTTATTTATAAAATCTGACAATTATTATTAGAATGAAGAAATCAAATGAAAATATTTTTTCAAATATTTATTGGATGATGTAAAGAAAATAGTGTAAGTAGAGGGTGTCGTTATAGGCATTATAGGCAGCAATAGAAAAACCGAAAACAAATTGGTATTGGAATTTAATTTCATGCCAACGCAAGACAGCGGCTCAGTAACATATACACATATCTTTATTACGTTATGGTAATTAGAAAAAAATTAAGTTCTATTTAAATTAGTGGTTAGACATAGGACAACTACCTTGTGCTGTATCTAAAAGGCAAGTCAGAATAATATTCAAAGGCACGTCAAGTCCAGTAAGCGCGTAGTAGCAAACTGGGCTTCACTTCTCAAACAAGACCAGACCTCAACTGTCGACTGTGTGTTAAGGCGTCCTTAATATTTGAAATGCTTATTTTCGGAAACATTATTTTATTTATACATTAACAAGACACGGTTTGCCCATCCAAATGCTTGCGCGGCTTATTGCTGGTCAAAGATAAAGAATTTATTTAATTCCACGTTTTTAACCTGCTTTTGACAAATTTTTCCAGTTAGTTTTACCACTATATTTTCAATGCCAGTATATTTTATATTGAATTAGAAATTGTAATTAAAAGTGTACGCATCAAATTTGATTAAAAACTTTAGATGCAGATAGCATTTGTAACCAATATCAAAACCTTGCTGGAGTGAGTTACAATTAGACAAAAATATTTTTTTAAGGAAATTGTAATAAGGTTGATAAATTTAAGGCAGCAGTCAGTTGAATCTATTTAAACATTTATTCATGGATTTAAATAACATATGTACTTAGCGAAGTTTTAAACGAACGGTCAACTGGGCGCAGGGAAAGTGCAAATAAATTTACAATTCAGTGTATAAACTCAGCTGCGCTGGACAGATGCTAAAACTTCTAATGTTACGTTCTGCGACGAATTCAGACCTAGTACGTGCGCGAATAGCGAATGCAATATTCACCACGTTTGTTTTATGTATTCATTCAATTTGTTTGTAGAGCATTTAATAATTTCGTACTTTATTTTAGGATGTCTCCAGGTTGTAAGCTTGTCTAATGTATAGACTTTAGATACAAATGCATGAGGCATTCTATTACAATGATGATTATTCTTCATCTGCGCATACCATCTTATGTCTCCTTTGTCGTTGTTTCAAAGGCAAGTACATTTCCACTTCCTGAATAAAACGGTCAAGGAAAAGTCTATGCAACTCTTGCATCTTTGTACGATGTGATCTCAGCTCTAATGACGTCATTACACTTCCTTCTCACTACTATAATATTATACATGTAAACATGGTTGCATTTCCTGGTATTTCAAATTTAAAGTTGTTAAATACAGACTTTAAATTCAAAAATTTTAATTTAAAATAATAATAAAGATTATACATTGAATATTTAAAAACAAATTTGTATGTTGTTTGTATACCTTTATGTCATACGTAATGACATAAAGGTGTATCTGGTTGGCTGGACTGTGTACCACAATAATAATACAAAGTAAAAGACATGATAATCTATATTTTGTTCAATAAATTATGAGATATTTCTTGTTTTAGAATCGTCTAAATATTTTTTCTTAATAATATGAAGTTTAAAAATTAAAGAGTCTCCTAAATTTCCGTAGTCAATGTACATATTTAATTAAACGTTATTAGTGAAAGAAAAACATGTGTCTAGTGCGGACGGCGACCTCGAAGCGGAAGTCGACGATGGCATTAACTATTCATCAGGGGAGCTGCACCGCGCATCCCCCTACACCCTCCCCGTGGCCACTGCCACAACTCCTAGGCCTAGCTTGTATACATCCTCGCTTAATTAAGTTGCATCATACTGCACATCCTTCATAATAATTATGCTTTAGATTTGTTTCAATTACTAACCTAACGGCTTGTCAGTCGCCGACCGTGTACAGGTTTGTTGTATGCCCCAGTATAAGCATTTTTTTGGAATTTTTCGACTATATTTTTTCCACAGCAATAATAATAATACAGCATGCTCTAACTTACATTACATCATTGGCATAAACAAAAGAGGCAGCTTGTTTACGTTCACACTATATACTTACTGTTACACGGGCTGCTGAGCGTCCTAGAAGCACATAGGGCCCTTCCAAATGTTGAGTGAATAATGGCGTACATAACGGCATATCGTCGATTTGGTGTGAACAAAAGTTGAATATGAATTAAAAAACCATAAGCTGCGTAATGCTTGCTCAAAGTCGCCGGACAATAAGTTCGGTTTTAACTAGTAATAATGTTGATCTAATTCTTAATATTAATTGTACGTATACAACTTATACAACTTAATTAAACTTAACAACTTAGTTGTGGGGTTAACGACATTGTTTTTAAATATATAAAATAATTTCTCTTCTCACTACTGAGTCGGTCAGTGTTAAAATAGATTTATTATGTTACGTCTAATAATAAGTTTCTATAAATTGGCTGCAAAAATATTTAAATAGTTATCTAGTTATAGTTATATTAGAAACTTAACATTTTTCAATGATATTATGAAGAATAAATAATTGTTCTTGTATGCGAATAGTTGCAGTTCCAAGTCCCAGTTCTAGCATAAGGTACGATGCAACTACTTTTGAGGAAGCCTGAATTATTAGCAAACTTGTTCGCGCAGCTCTAACGTAGTTTGGTAGTTCATTACCATAAGCTATCGTCCACGTACAAAATTTATATTTAAAAAAGACTTAATTAAATATTTGTTTTTAATTTTATAAGTATCTAATTTCCTTTAAATTTGGCACCTAATTTTTATACCGCATTTTTGCTTATCTATACTTATTTCAGGAAGAACTTTCTTACCTTTATAGATTTTTATTATTAGAATGTAATAAACCGGTCTATCGCTATATTTTAAAAGCTAATTACCAAACACTGTATCAATTTATAAAGCTATTCAAATAAACACTAAATAAACTCGTAGAAAAAGCATTGTTCTCGCGGCACGCGCATAAATCAACAATTTATTTTTATTTAATTATTTATTTACTTAGTTCCGTAGCAGAAAGCTGCAAATTGTATTCCTTATGGGCTTCTATAGGATATACGCAAGTCTTTGAGTACAATTTTTTTTAAGCGCATTGCAAATGCGGAAGCCTGACTTCCTCCAGAATAGATTAAACGTAAATAATTTCCATAGAAATAACGACTTAATATTAGCCATTGTTGAAAGTAAAACGTTTATGAGGCCATTGTATTGTTAACAAAAGGTGACAATTCTCTGAGGTTTTAGTGTTATTTCAATGACCTGTTTTAATTGAGATTTTAACTCATTAAATTATTTTGACATGTTCTATAATCATTCGTTTTTTTCAACAGCTTATTTTCTAATGCAATTGTCGTGTCTATTCATTCTTTACAGAATACCAACGTATACAGCAATGTTTATTCCAGTTAAAATGTTTTCTCTTGCTTGGGTTTATTCCACTAGGTTTTGGCTCGCCGGGATTTGAACCCGGGTTGAAAATACATGTAGGAACTCTAACCACTAGGCTATGGAGCATTCTAACTATATCACAATGATAAAAATATGCGATATGTGTACATGTGTTTGAAATCATATTATGCCATAGTAATAAAGGTAAATATGGAACGTAAGTATCTTGTAGAACGAAAATTTGTAGTTTTAAATAAAAAAGAATAATTCAAAATTACTTTTACTATCGTAATCCCCTTCCCAAAAAGTATGTTAAGGATCGTTCAAGTTGGTGCAGCTCTCTACCCTTTAATAATGACATGTTTCACGACACAGTTATCAAAACGACGACTTTACAAAGAATGTATTATTAAAATATTTCGACGTCAACTTTTATATAAAATAATTATTTTTTTTATTTTTTTTTACTTTACTAGAATAACAAATAGAGTGTATATGACTAATAAAGAAATAGCAATATATTATGGAGAGCTGGTCGATAAAATATAAGGGCAATAGGACACAATATTTTTTTTTAATTGGAGAGGGAAACTAAACTATACTACAAGAAAAATGAAAAAACGAAGTAGTAATTTGAACAAGGAACAAATATTGTAATACAAGAGAATGATTTAATAATTCAATAGTTGGTGGTAATTTATAATCTATACTCATAAATAAAATTAAACTGTTTGTTATAATGTCAAAATATAAATTTGATACTGATGTTTTACGTTTAATTTTATACGGTAGAAACAATAAATGTAAGAAATACGATTATACAATTTAATTCTGGGAAGTGATTAATATGTTTTAATTTGATTCCACGTGGACGAAGTCACGGGCAATAGCATACTATAAATGAAACAATGTAACATCACACGGTTAGCCAAGCCATACCAAGGCAGTCATGCTAGGTCGTGCCAAAATCTATAGCAGTGTCAAGGTGGCCGTAAACATAAGCTTTGACTTTTCATAGATTAACAGTGGTAGAGCCCGCAACATCAACATCTGTTGCACGAATGGACCGGCTCGGCCGGTGAAATACCACGGCCTCACAGAAAACAGGCGTGAAGTTGAAGTACTCTGCCTATCGTCTGATGAGTGAGGTGCCGGAGGCCTGATTTTAATCCTCTTCCCCTTCCCACCCTTTCCTCATCAGGATAGGATAGGAAAGGGAAGAGGATTGGACGGGGAGGGGTTAAGGGGGAAAAGCAAATATCCTTTTTCGTGTCTGTGCCCTACTCTGTCCATTAAAGGTAGGCAACGGATCTGCAACACATTTGCTTGGTCACCAAACGCCACTTAACAGCAGGTGATCCGCTTGCTTCTCTCTCTCTTGCCACCTTCTCACATAAAAAAGACCCTCGTGACTTCACATGCGACTCAAATTATATCTAAGTACTCTGTGTACTCATTTGGACCCTAGGAGCTCGCAGCGAAACATCGTAAAATATTGTTTTGATTTGGAGCCTCGTGACTTTTTATGCATTATACCAATAGTTCTTTATTGTCTTTTTCTTTTAATATCCGAATAGTATTACAAACGGGCTACATCGTTAATATCATTAACTGTAATAAAATTAAGACGATTACGATGAACGGCTTGGCACAACAATTCATGTCAGGTGCTACGTGTATAGAATATAGTAAACCAATGGCACACCGAAATGTAGCTTCAATGCTTGCTTGGAATCTCATTCTGTCTCACTGCCCAACGCTCGGTGCTCACTGTAGAGCTTGAAACATTGTTTGCATTGCCGTGTTAAATATATCGCCGCTGAGATACTGTACCTACATTAATGATTTCTAGTTTACATTAGCCAAAACTACTCCAGCGGGCTTAACAACGTCAAAATTGATTTATATTTGACGTAAATGTATATAAACTTAGTGTGTAAGGCGTCATATTTATACAAATACGGTCGAAAAAAAAGAAAAAAGTAGACATCTTTGCATAGCAAAAAAATGTTTTGACATTCTATACTTCATCGACATACGTTTAATAAAAAAATAAATGGCCATTCCAATTTAAAATAAGTAATATATTTCTTTATTCGACATCTTTTAGTATCATGCTCAATCCGTTATTTTATTTATACATTCATTTACGACTTCAGTCCTCCAGAACCTGTCCGAAGTTATGAAACTAGCACAAAACAATACCTCCATTTAAGAGGCTTGTTCTAGAGCATTGTTTGAAAGCTGCGCATTTATTTTGTTATATAGTATTCAATATTTCTATTTTTGTCATTTGCTAATCATCTATGCATCTTAAAAACACACATTCTTCACTTTATATTAACGTAACGTTTATATAAAGCACATTTTGTGTACGAAGTACAACAATAGGTCGATTTAAAAATTTGGCATCTAATTAAATTCCACATATTGTCGTACATTTAAATTTCAGCTGCTCTCTATACTAAATATTGGGAATATCTTGGAGGTATTCTTGTGAATAAGCCGTCTCTTAGTCGTTTGGTTTTTATCTCAGGTACCTTATGAACGTGCCAAACCGTTGATAACAACGCAGGACATAGAACCTACCAATAGAATTTTGTCCATTAATTGTCCAGTTGCAGTCTATCCCAAATCTCCAGTAAATCTCCGGTATAAGTAATCCAAGGTATCTTTTAAATTCCAAAAAGAGCACTTACACGTATACGATACCGCGAAAGTAAACGAATGCGGAGATGTTAACCAAATTTCGAAATATGCGCCCGGCGTAAGGCTCTGTTGACCTCGTTCATAATCGTATATAAAATTTGAAGGACCTCAAGTGTGTAAACTGATCGTTTGTGATTGGTGATATAATAAAGGTCATATATTTAATATTTTATAATTGACACAGGTAAACATTTCTGTTTTTAAGCTATCAAATGAAATAGTAGTCCCATTGCACACAAACTTTCCCACTATTCTCTTTGAAATTTCATGTCTGTTTAAGTTGTGTGAAATTTTTTCAATGTCTTGTTTTTATTTATATACCCGAACCAAAGTACATAATATATTTTAATCAAATTTGGGTGGATATTATTAACATTAGTAACTTATTACTTTTTACTGATCTTACAAACTACTAATAAGCCAATAAACTAATGTATGTTTGTAATGGAAATTGTTCACAGAAATTAAACAGATATTTTAGAGTACTATAACAAAAAGTATGTTAATGAATGAACGTAGCCGAGCTTGTTCCCGTTTAACTGCGACATGTTTTACGACACCGTTAATTAAAAGGAAGACGACGGTTTTAACTGCGTTCCGACTACAAAGAATTCATTATTAAAATACTTTTTAGTCGTCATTAGTCCGACTGATGTGTTACGTGTAAGATGTAGTACACGCGGTACATACCTGTAGTACACGGTGACATACCTAGCTTAAGAACGAGTAACGCAGAAATACGAGGGTTACCGAAATTTATGGAGTTACCTGTTGTAATAGTTGAGGGAGGATTCCTCTCTTTACGATTATCAGTCCTTAGATAAATGGCAACCACATCCACATATCTAGAGAAGGTAAGAGGAGTAACAGTTACATGTGTCTCTTGGCCATAAACGAGCGAAGCTATAGCGAAAACTGTTGAATAGACCAAGGGAGCATAGATGGATGGATTCTCATAAATAAAATATGAATGACAGACAATTTGTTTAGTTATTCTCTCTTCATTCATCCTTTCAACATGGCCGAACCACCGAAGCATCCTTTTCTCAATTCTAGTCACAACTTCCACTTTTAAGCCACACTTTTCTCTTATAATGCTATTTTTAATCCTATCATTCAATGTTACGCCTAACATACTTCTTAAGGATCGCATCTCAACGGCATTAACTCTATTAGCATGCTTTTCCTGCCAAGCCCAGCTTTAACTTCCATACATTAAAGTCGGGACTAGTACAGCATTGTGTATTGCCAGACGAGCCATCATCGAGACATTCTGACTCCTTACTACTGTACTTATAGCCCCATTAATTTTATATCCTGCACTCACTCGTCGTTGAAAATCTTTAACATGCTTACCGTCTCTACTAAACAAACAACCCTAATACACGAACTCTTCTACCTGTTCCACTTCTTTACCGTTAACATCAATTTCAATTATTGTCTTACTTTATTCTCTTTCAAACACCATTCCTTTCGTCTTACCTATATTCATCTTCATGCCTTTACCTTCTAATGAATCATTCACTACATTCAGCATAAGTTGTAATTCCTCCGCAGATGACGCAAACACGACCTGGTCATCGGCGTACAAAAGACATTTTACAACTAGCTCGCCCATTCTTAATCCACACTCTTCGTCTTTCAAAGATACCAAGTTTGAAATTATAACAACTCAATCGACGTCTTAAATTATAAAGCAACGAATAACCAAATGAGGAAACAAACGTCGTAAGCCTTTGCAATATCCACAATATTGCTTTAAACGTTGTACCACTCTATGTGATATCCATTGCAAACACTTTTGTGGCGATGTTTAAAGTCAAAATGTGACACACGACAAGTCGGACAAGTCACGTGTCAGCTAATAATTTAATTCATATCTTACGGGGACCCTCTTCAAATTGACCTTTATCAGGGTGACAGCTTGTCATCAACTAAAATATGTTACTGAATTAGGGCGGTTCGTTTACAGTAACAAATTATTGTTTTACTTTTGTCCCAAACAATCAGTTACCACTTCATCAGTGGGTGTTATACAGAAATTATCTTATATAATTTAAATAAATATGCGCTCACGACCCAAAGGTGTAGGCAGAGATTACGTATTTTTACATGCATGCATGCTTGTCGGTTACTGGTACTTCTTATAACGCCTTTCTTTACTTTGTCACTATCTGATCTGTATAAATTCTTCTAGGACGCCCTTGTCGGTCTTGGGGCTCAAGCATGGATGAATGAAGAGACAGTAATAAGATAAATAAATATGTAATAATCTAATAAGAAAGATAATCTACCATAGACATGTATAGCAGTGTATAGACATCAAGATATATTGTATAGAGTTTATAATGATATGTAAGTTATATGTTCACTTATCGTTTAATTTTCTTTATATCCTGTGTATTACTTAACTAGCTGCAAACCCCTGCATCGCCAAGTGTATTTAAATTTTAAAATTTATCAAAAAAACTAATCATAAAGTTATTGATAACATATTATAAAAAAAATCATTTTAATATACTTATATATATATATATATATTACACCCCTACGACTATCCAAATAAAAGCACCATTGTGATGCATGTGAACGTTGATACACAACCATCGACTAACACGATTGCTCTGTGATTTGTAGTTTTGGCTAAAAAGTGAAATAAAGAGATGCAGAAATCCATTTTTATATAGATAGATCGGTATACTGTAAGTAGTAATAGGAGTGAATTGTCTATTTACGATACTGTATTAGTATACATTTTGATTATTTTGTAAATTTGATCAAGCAGGTTGTTGTTTAAAATTATATCGATTTTTTGATGACGTGATGACCTCTTGGAATAACTTTTCATTTATTATGTTAAAAATATATGTAAGAACAAAATAATTGTAAGATTCTACAAAATAATAAGGTAGTGTTTATAATGACAAGGATATAAGAATGTCCGGGGACAGACATGAAAGCAGGATTACTAAATATGCGAATGAAGAAAGACATGGAAGAATGCGTGTAAAAAAAGGATAGAAAGACCATACATGTCTGAGATATAGATAGGTGTCCATGGAAATGTTCTATAGCATATTTATACCATTAAGTCTATTGTCTGGACTCAAATAAATTATTTTTATTTCATTTCATTTTTCATATAGTGATGCCTACAGTGTCCATGCCAAGCCTGTAGTGGATATGTATAAGCGTGTTAATGTTAAGCGTGTGGATTGTGTAAAAGTAATAAAAATTCGTTAAAAAGTACCCAGTCTTTTTCTATGAGCTACTCCCACACAATTACAAGTCGTGTTTAATTAGATACATTTACACGTAAAATCGATTATTGACAAAAATACACTAAGACATCTATAAAGCGTAATGGACATCATTTCCCGGAGTCATCTCGGTCATTGTGATATTTAGTTCTTTAGGAACATATATTTTAAAATTTGAATTATGTTTTTGAATTTATCTTTATAACATTAGATGCTTTTGAAACTTTAAGTTTCAGTGAGCAGTAAGCAGCAGCAGTGTCGAAAGATTTGCTTAAATGGCGCTTTAAAAATCGATTGTTTTATGGAATTTCGCCTATATTTCGTATACATATAATTAGAAAAACAAACCATATACTAAATCTTTTGCCTTAATCTGCCCGGAGCCTAGCAAATAGAAAAAGTGAGTACAATGTAACAATGTAATATAATCAAATGTAAGTTGACCTCAGTCCATATGATCAATGATATTAAATTGAGTTCAAGTTAGGCTAGATTAATATCTAGCCTAACTTGAATTTTTTTTATTACTAATGTCGGTTAAATTAAATTGCGCGGCGGGTGAAATCGCAGGGCACAGCTAGTAATGTATAAATATTCATACAATTAACTTTAATAAACATGATATACAGCTGATTTTTTTTTTTAATATTACAAAATATTTATACCGATTAAGACATATTATACTTTAAATGACTTTGAACATCTCTTAAGGTTACAGTACTTTAATAATGAAGTAAGGAATGTCAAGCATAAGTCACGTGTGCACATTACCTCGCGAAGATACGAGGGAGGAGTATGTGACGAGATAATACGTTGTTACGGGACCGGTGTAAATTCATCTTAACGCCCAATGTTCTCTTCTCCTTATTAATCTCACTAAATTGTGCCAAACAGTCCAAGACATTATTTTAATATGTTCTATGGGTATAATGATATGTCGAGCTTATATTCTGTTAAGGATTCAAAGATCTTATTGTTATTAACAGTAAAAGCTGTGCTTGACATGAAATTCGCGTAATGAAATATTTTATTAATTTATTACATTTTTCTTCACGATTGCACAGGTGCAAGCACTCGAAGACGATAACTTAATCCCGGTTAAAATGATTCTTAACACATATTATAAGAATCATAAGTCGTCGTCTGCATTGCCATTAATTCTGGATACTTTTAAAATGATATAAATGTATTATTTATATTTTATAAATGCATAATTACTAAATTAATATATGGTTTGGTTGGGCACTTTCGTTAAAGGCAAAATGATTCATGAAATACGTTTGGAACCACTTGGAAAATTGAATAGTGTGAATCCGCTATCAATCTCGGAGGGAATGATTGACGCCGCGTGAACCAATTCTCTGTAGCACCTGGCAAAGCCTGACACATTGTAATTCCCCTGTTGTCGTCGCGCCGTGTTAACAATTTATTGCCTTTAGTTTCAGCTAATTGTTGATGTGCTTTTGTTATATTTTCTCCCTGTTAATCCACCGAATCCACTTTTTGTTGTTAAAAACAAATAACAAATATATTGTAACACCTTGTCGTTCCAAATGGTAAGCTAATCAGAACGTCGGAAACAAAACATTAAACAAATGCGAAATTTGTGTAATTTCAGTTATCAACCAACCAACTAATCATTTGCAGTTTTTGTTTTTTCATTAGTATCTGGCAATCTAATACTAAACCTCAGGTAATTCAAATTTACATCTATGTAATTGAGTTCAAATATCCATTGAACACGATTTTATCAAATTAACTCGTCGTTTGAAGGATTCATTAAGGTTATTTAGAATCACCTGCAGGCAAATCGTCTCGCAGTGTTTACGAATTTATACTTCTGTGCGGTGTACTTTGACATTAAGACGGGCGTGAGGAGTCGTGTGGCGCTGACGACTTAGGCTGCTATGAGACTTGTGTAAATTTACCTTACCGCCCAATATACCCGTCCATAATTCTTACGTAACGGTGTATTTCGTATAAAAGTACAGTACAATCAAAAATTTTAGAATCAGCATTTATTTCATCCACGATTTTTCAGAATTTGTTTAATGTGTAATGATGTATATCTTATATTTTATGAGGAACCATAAAAATATTGTACCGTTTTTTAACGTGTTGATCGAACGTTAATAATGCTAGTCACGTGTAATAATAATTAAGCCCGGTCGAAAATTATCTAGCAATTTTTAATTGCCTATAAATCATTAGTCATAATTCTAAAATACATTCAAATTAGTTGTTTAAATAAAAAAAGAGGTGTGTTATTGACACCTGGTTGGAAAGGAGCTCCTATCGTTGTATCTTTTTTTGTGCTTATATTAAGTAAAGATAAAATAATAAGCGTTAAAGTTATAAATATTGTGGTATAGTGTCAAAATTGACGGTAAGCTGAATCGATTAAAAAAAGTGGCCGTGAAGTGCCCCAAAAATCACTGTAATAAAATACCGGGTTTTTGGCGGCGTTTTTTTTATAATTACTCTTTTCCCGGTTTAACCCGAAAGCAGATAAATAACGTAGAATGAATGAACTAAAAAAAATTGTCGTATTAAATTTCATTTTACGACGTATACACAGACAGGCGACTAAACAAAACGTATAAATTACATTTTAATGCATTACCAAATTCTATAATAAAAAATTATAAAATCATGCTTATATTATTATAATTATTCTCTTTTTGTTGGTTGTACTATGTTAAAACTTACATAAACAAATACAGGATAGCAAACAAGAACAAATGTGTATAGTTTAGTGAGAAACCGCGAAGGTACAACGAACAATTTGTGATCTCCGTTTCTTCATTTAAATTTAATGTTAATGTCTTAATTGCCTTTTTATTCAATTTTGAGATTATATTACGTTAAGAAAAATGTCTGCTTAATATAAAATATAAATATTAAATTCATAGAATGACACACATTTTATGGGCGTATACGGACTACAGCAATATACTTATTATGTATGTCAAATCTAAAACTGAAGGCATATATTATTAGTTAAATCGAGAAATAAATCGAAATTGAAACTTACACCCGAGCGTAACTAAAGTGTGCGGAATTACGATAAAACAAAACGATTCCTCTAAGCCTTCCCGGCTTAGTCACTAACATTTATTGCTTCTTTACTTTTTTCTCAGAAGATAATAACCAAATTTTAGCTTTTGGTTAATGTTTATGTGACTACACACTAGACACGAGAAGCTAAAACATTTTCCTACAACACATAATTTTTAAAGTGAAAACTTCTTGAGCCGCGTTAGGCCATATTGGGTAGAAGAAAATCTTACAGGTTAACAACATGCTCAACAGTCGACATGCGTCAGCAACATGCTTCTTTGAATTCCGACGAACTTTTCTCCAGTTATTTTTCCTGTATTCAATTTTGAATTGTATTGTTAAATCGCAAGAGTTTATTTTTGTTTATTATTTATTTATATGTAGACTATTGTCGCGCCTTCCCATTTGTTTTGAATATTCACCTCTGTCGGCAGTCTTCTGTTTCTGCCTCTGTTTTTTTTGTCATGATAGTATTACAGATTGGATTAAAGTTGTAAATTGTAAAACTAATCTTGCACTTAACCGAAGTACTAAGCACGCACCAAGATACAAATTTGCCAAAATAACTTGTATTGGAAATATGAATAAAATAATATCAAAGTAAGCCTTAGAACCGGATAGTGTTGTCACTTGATGTAATATTTCATGCTTACGCGGGACAAGTTGCTAGAAAAATCAGCGAGTAAATGTGTCACAAGCAGATAAAAAGACTATTTAGAATAGGTTTAACTGTAGTTTATTATATTTCTTGATAGTGCAATCACTTTCAATCAATAATAAGAATATAAATAATAATGGTGGTAATTAGAGATTTTTTAATATACTACGGTGTCTTAAAAATGTCGTGTAAATATATAACAAAATTTGTTTTAATATAAATTTCACTTGTTAATTTAAAATAAGTTTCAATCCGTATTGAATCAATCATGTTTTACACCTTAAACTAATAGGCTTATCAGGGTTTAAACGAGGTTTAACGGGATGAGGTATAAATACATTTTAAATTCTGTTTGTAAGTCCGACTTGCACTGGACAAATGCTAAATTCGTCTCCGTAGTTGCTGCATTGAATTCTAACTTCGCATACGTAAGCTACATACGATGCAGTCTTAACTTTATATTCCTTTTACTGCAATCTGTTATGGTACACTTGGATTGATTAAATTACAGTATTTTATATTAATACTTTATCTTTACATTCGCATTAAAAGGAAATTATGTTATAATATACATGTTACTATAGTATACGTTTCAAGACAAATAAGTTAACAACGCTTTGCATAAAAAGATAATTCTGAAAATAAATCATTTACATATCAAATTCTAGTTCTCTTCCCCTTCGACGGGGGAGGGAATGGATATGAAAAGTCTCTTTATCTCTACCTCTGTTCTCTAATGCGCTACCCTACCTGGGTTACGCATCGGCCACTCATTAGCATATCGCAGATGCCTATTGGTAGAGGTCAATTGTTAAAACTATTGCAGATGCCTATTGGTAGAGGTCATTTGTTATAACTATTGCAGATGCCTATTGGTAGCGGTCATTTATTATCGGGTGAACCGTTAGCCCTTGTGCCACCTTCTACTATAAAATATCTATGCTACTTTACATAACTTAACAAATATTGCTGTCTTTTGTATTTCAATCAATGTACATGGATGATGGACCACTTTGCTCAGTATTTATATTACCTTTTTTATTCAATGTCAGAAAACATCGATAAAACGACATTTTCTAAAAATGAACCCTAGCCAGATCGATTTATCATCCCCAAAACCCTCAGCACACAAAATTTCATGAAATCGTTGAAGCCGTTTCAGATATTAAGATTATACATATACACTTTGCTCTTTATTCGATAGCTTTTTAATTATAAATCTCTTAAAGCAAAATTTCATATCGTTAGCAATCTCTTGTTTTTATAATAATAAAGTTAATCAGTTGAATACTGTTGTGATTTTTGCTATCTTAAATACAAAAACTAACCCCGTCCATAAACACAGTTAAATTTACACAAGCCGAGCAGTTGTGACAGCTTTAACAGAACTGACGTTTAACCTAATATTATGAAACGCCGAGCGTCATATTTGTAAACTTGGGCATTTCAACGCAAAAGCTTTGATTTTCATATCTTGCATGGCTTACCTCTATTTAACGAAAGAGTGGAATATCAGGTCTCTTCAAAAACTTGTAGTGTATTGATTTTTGTTACTATTAGAAAGTAGTTACTGTAAAATTTGTACATTTAAAGAACATAGTAATTGTCACTGAGGCATATCGCCCTTTTTTAATAAACCACTAATCTGAACGTAAGGAAAGGGAGGAAGGATGGGAGGAGAACAAATACCTTTAGGTACCACTTCTAAACACTTGGAAAAAGTCTATTTTGTGGGGGTTTGGCTTATTATTTTTTAAACTACCACAAATTTAAAAGCCAATACTCGGATTATCAAGGGAGAATAACTTTAAAGAGCGACTGAAAATATAATATAAGCTATAAATAGAAAGAAAAGAAATAATAAAAGAAATATGTGCTATACCAGAAAGCTTTTAAGTTAATGTTGTATGTATAAGTAATATTTATTTTTCAAGTACGATAAATGAAATACGTTGCTTTCATTTCTATTTTATTAAATTAAAATGAGATGAAAAAAGATTGCCTGACGACTTCCAGGCAGGCCTTTTTTTTTAAAAAAAAAGGCAAACATAAAAATGGTTTGCAAATTCGTCAAAAATGTAAGAGGCACGTCAGTACAATTGAGAATAAATGTTATTGGGGACTTCTGAGTAACGAAATAGAGATTCTGAAGCGAAGAAAAAGTGCAGTGCAGTTTTAGGAAAGGAATGGGTTACATGGATCAGATCTTTTCTTTACGTATTATCGCAGAAAAGTTTCTGGCTGTAATCCAAAAAATAATATGTGTCTTCGTAGATTTAGAAAAGGCATATATATAGGCATATATATCATACATAAAGTTAAAAGAGTAAAGATCTGTGGTCAACTTTAGTTGAGTTTGGATTGAACAGTGACCCTATACAAACATTAAGGTATCTTTATAAAGATTCTACTACCTTTGCTAGAATTAACGGGGCCCACTCAGACTGGCTTAACATCAATAAAGGTGTAAGACAGGGCTGTGTAGCATCACCGTGGCTATTCAATCTCTATATGGGTGATTGTTTGAAAGCTTTGAAAGACGAAGATTGTGGATAAAGAATGGGTGAGCTGGTTGTAAAATATCTCTTATACGCCGGTCGTGTTTCATTCATCGGCGGAGGACTTACAAGTGATACCAAATGTAGTAAATGATTCATTAGAAGGTAAGGGCATGAAGATGAATATAGATAAGACGAAAGTAATTGTGTTTGAAAGAGAACAAAGTAAGACAGTAATTGAAATTGATGTTAACGGTAAAGAAGTGGAACAGGTGGAAGAGTTCGTGTATTTGGGGTGTTTGTTTAGTAGAGATGGTAAGCATGTTAAATATTTTGAACGAAGAGTGAATGCGTGAATATAAAATGAATGGGATGCTGTACTAGTCCCCGCTTTAATGTATGGAAGTAAGAGCTGGGTTTGGCAGAAAAGGCATGCTAGTAGAGTTAATACCGTTGAGATGCGATCCTTAAGAAGTTATTTATTAAATGATAGAATAGAATAGGATAAAAGTAGCATTATAAGTGAAAAGTGTGGCTTAAAAATGGATGTTGTGACTAGAATTGAGAAAGGTACGATTCGGTGGTTCGGGAATGTTGGATGAATGAAGAGATGATAACGAAACAAATTTACGTAGCAAAAGAGGGTGGCAGTGTTGGAAGCTGACGCCGATCAGATTAGTGGCTTAATAAAAAAAGGGTACGATAGTAAAAGAAGCAAGAGAGGTGTGTCAGGATAGCGCCAAATGGAAGCCCATGATCTCTGCCTACCGCTCTGGGTTACGGACGTGAGCGCATATTTATTTTATTAAATTAATTTTATTAGGTCGACGACGTTCATATCTACGACTCTTTTCTCTGTGTTGCGGAAATACTCGTTCGTGAAACGTTTTCATTTTTACTCAGTAAATGATAAATTCTTATTGTCTAATTAACAGTATCAGCTACAAATTACGTAGCAACGTTCTTAAGCCCACCTATCGGCTGTTTCTTACAACATCTCAAATAAACCGAGCGATATCATCGTAGTACGCAAACCATTGCACAGATGGCGCTTTGGTCCAAACATATAATCCCTCTTGATGTTTACCGCGTCCTTCAAATTTAAGTTATTATTCTTGTTTAATTCACACTTACACTCAATCACATCCACCACAAACACCACTACAATAAAGTAAGTAGTAAGTTTATCTATTAAAACTGTTAATACTTACCTGTTTATAGGATACTCGTATAATAGTTATCATGTAATTAATTGCATAATCACTAATTTGGTATAATAATGAGTATAATTGCAATACAATTTATTTTCAACGGTAACTTGTGTTTATAGGTTAGAGCTCAGAATACACGACGCAATTAAATATCTGTATCTTTTTCCTTTAAAATAATAGAAATATATTTTATTATTACCGCAGTAAAGTCTGAACAGTAGGTACAGTACCAAGGATTGTAAATTTGTTATCTCTTATCACGGCTGATAAAAATCGAATGATGTGCAATTATACTTTGTACCTTGCGTATATAACTTAACAAACAACTATGACAACTAACGATAGAAATAATATAATATTAAGAAATTTAGTCACATTTATATTTTACAAGCTGAGCCCCGCAGTTGCAATCGCCATGTTATAAATTTTAAGCCCTATTTAATGTGACTGATCATATAAACTTGAAGTTTACTTACATTGGATATTTTTTTCCATACGAACTTTCATCCACTACTTCAAGCCTATAGAATTTAGTAAAATCCACCCACCCACCCTATGCGACTTTGGGCTGTGCGTTTTGTCGACAGGCCCTACGACTGTCTGCGTTTCGTCGTTTTAATAGATAAATGTGTTATACACTTCCTACATTGACTAGTGGAATTTTCTTCTGAATTCATTTTAATATTCAAGGTCATAAGAGATTATTGCGATAAGCTAAAAGTTTATAAAAACCTAAATCAGCAAGACATTCGTTGCATACCAAGATAAGAACATCTAGTGGAAAGATCTGGCACGCCTGTGTCTAGTCTTCATTTTAACTTACGTGTACTTGTATTATAATTTTTTTAAATAATTCTAAACTTTATTGCACGATAAATTCACAATTTAAAGGAAGTTTCTGTGTTTTATTAATATCAACTTTTTTAAAAAAATACCATGCTGTTTAAAAGAGAGTGGTAAAGAATATTTTCCTTATTTACAAGTGATGTGCACGCGTCGCAAAGTACGCGACATTAAATATTATATGGGGTAATTTTAATATTTGTTTATTTGTAATCTACAGAGAGAGGATCAACTTATGGAAATGATCGGTTATGGTTAGTTGACAAATTGAGCCAGCAACGACAACATCTGAATCACCTGGATGATCAAAGTGGAATAAATAATTTTATTTATTTCGCATATCATCTGGGTTCATAGGACGCTTATTTCTAATTGTTAATTTGTCTCCTAATTCACCAGTTTGTAGTAAGAAAATCTTACGGTTGTGATTCTAAACACTAATTTATTTTTTGATTACATTACATTTAAACGCATAAGTCATTTTAATTCGTAATTTTATTTTAATATTGAGCAATTAATCTGTTTAATTATTGACAAAATCAAATAGTATATATAAAAATGAGTAAAACGTATAAGTATAAATATAAATGTAAAGATTTTCTATTTCAAATTCTGGGTGATATATGAAAATAAGAGTATACCATTGATTACCAAGGTGACATTATCCAGGTGATCAAAGTGGAATAAGCTGTCGCACTATGGAATACAAAGACCTCATAGAAGACAGGCCTGAAGTAGAAGTATTCTGCGTTACCTCTGATGAGTGAGTTGCTGGAGGCCCAATTGTACTCCCCTCCCTGGTCCCATCTTTTTCTAAAGCCGGGTGGACCGCCTGCTCGATTGAGACCTTCTATTATTTAAAAAAATTACACAATTTTTCATGAGTATTTTCGATAATACCGTCTAAATTGGTTATCTTTTATTGAATTTTATAAAATAATGTCAAGTTAGGTCAACAAGTAATAATGCATTTTCTTTTACATAAAATTTTAAGCACTACAGAAAATATTGTTTTGAGCTCTAATAACAGCATAATGACAGTTCGTTATAACCACAGAGAATAATATACTACGTACAATAAGCTATAACTGAATAATCGAATGGTAGTAAATAGTTATTTAATACGTTTTTATTAGCTTGGTTATTTAGACGACCAACGCCGACGGCTGACGACTGGTTATATTGTTACGAAATGTAGCAAAATTTCGATCCAGAATTGTTTTAACATTTCATTCTTACTTGTTTCTTTATTTTCAGCTGTAAAACTTGTAATTGACCGAAGACTTACATAAATTAACACTGATAGTCGTAATAAAGAACACACAACACTTATTATGACTATTTCATCGTTCCCATTTTAACTGTTTCGGTGGTCGAACACTACTTAACACATTTAGAGAAAGATGAATAAGCCCGATAATGAAAATGAACCGAAAATGGAATTTGAAAGTGTTCTCAATCAAGAACTGGGTGAATTTGGACTGTACCAAACCAGAAATATTTTATTGGTATTGCTACCTGCTATATTTTCAGGGTTTATGGCAGGGGACTATATATTCACAGCGGGAAAACTTCCCCATCGATGCACGATACCAATATGCGACGACAATCAACAAGAATATGCACCAAAGTGGATTCTAAATGCTATACCGGAAAGTTCAACAGGTTTCGATGATTGTAACCGATATGCAAACACAACTCAGATTCCAGAGTCACTTTTCAACGGCACTTGTCCTGCATATCTATTTGACAGAAACAATATCATTGACTGTGAAAGTTACGTGTATGAAAGAACTAACACTGTTGTATATGATTTTGGATTAGAATGTCAAGAATGGCTACGTGCCCTTGCGGGTACTTTAAACAGTATGGGTGCAATGATTGCTCTTCCTTTGGCAGGATTTATATCTGACGTTTTTGGGAGAAGAATTTCGGTAGTATTTTTCGGTTTTAATGTAGCCCTAGTTGGTTGTGTTCGGGCTTTTTCGGTAAATTACGCGATGTATGCGACACTACAATTTATGCATACAGCTATTGGAGGTGGTTTATATAGTGCCGGTTACATATTAGCCACGGAAATAGTTGGCCCGAGATTTAGAATTTACACCAGTGCAACAATGTCATCGACGTTCGCTCTCGGTCAAGCCTTGTTGGGGCTGATCGCATCAGCGGTCCCAGAATGGCGAAAATTATCTCTCGTTTTATTTGCACCAGTATTTATTCTTATATCATATTATTGGATACTAATGGAAAGTCACAGATGGCTGCTCAGTAAAAACAAAACGGATGAAGCTAAAGCTACATTGTTGCGTGCGGCCAAGTTAAATAGGAAGGAAATACAAGACACACAATTAAATTTCCTTCTAACAGCCATACCTAAGCAGGATAAAACGAACAATGGAGAAACAAACCTGCTATACCGTGTTCTGAAATCACGCGTGATGTTGCAGCGATGCTGCACTACGCCAGTATATTGGATCACAACAACTTTTATATATTACGGTCTGTCAATAAACGCTGTTAATCTATCCGGAAATATGTATTTAAACTATATTTTGGTAAGTCTAGTAGAAATTCCCGGGTACTGGACTGCGGTGCTCGTTTTAGACAGAGTAGGTCGAAAGGCAACTCTATTCAGCGGCTATCTGTTATGTGGTATTTGCTGTTTCGCTTTTGCTTTCACTCCAAAATCATTATATGGAATATCATTATTTTTATATCTACTAGGAAAATATTGTACGGGCGTAGTGTTCACGTCACTGTATTTATTTACAACGGAGTTATATCCGACAAGACACCGGCACTCATTTTTGGGGTTTTCATCGATGATGGGCAGAATTGGTTCTGTTGTTGCACCACTCACCCCTCCTCTCATGGTGTATTGGACGGGTATACCATCTGTTTTGTTCGGCGGTATGGCTGTAATCACAGCTTTTCTTATTCTTACCCAACCAGAAACACGTGGTAGAAAAATTCCCGATACATTTGAAGAAGCAGAAAACATAAAATAAATTACAAAAATATTTATTTATAGATAAATGTAGAAACAAATAAGTGTAATATTTTACACTAATTTATAAAATTAATTATTAAAATATTTAAAAGACATCTTGTTTTTTAATAATCCATACCTCTGCCTCACTTCAAACGATAAACTTTAAGTTACTGGCACTAAGCACTGGATGCCAAATTAAATCTCAATTTTCCTATGAAAATATCTTCGTCTTATTACACTAAGCCTCTGTGTTTTAACATATAATACATAAAATATATATTTTAATAACTAGTTGCAGAATTAACTTTATGCGAAACTTACTTTAAAATCGATTAAATGTTTTAAATAAATAGTAAGAACTAGTCGGTAGATATGAAAATAGTGAAAAACAATAGTTACTCACCTACCTAGTAAGGGCTTATGACGAATACAACAGTGCTTATAAAAAATAAAAATCGTTGATACGAACGACCGGCAAACTTTATTTCAAAATTATTTCCACTTAAGATTTACAGTAAATATACAAAATAAATTAGTTCATTTCCTCAGGGTGAAATTAAGTTGAGGCTATTATTAGGATTGCGAATGGGGGTAAAGGAAGCTCATTGAGGAAATAAAGCAATTTGAATTTCGTGGATACATTCCAGCAAGGAATTTAATCCATTCCTTGCAGGAAAGAGGTAAACGATAGTATAGAATATGTAATCTGAAATTTGCACACTATTCTTTGCTTCTTTTTTTATGTGTGTACAAATGTGAGAATATGCACCTACATCTCTTGATGTTGAAATATGAATGATGACAATCATACCCTCAGTGGAGTTTCTTAAATTAACTATTACTTGTTAATTGTATTGCTTTATAATATTATATAATTTCACAGTGGTAGAGCCCGCAAAAACAACATCTGTTGCACGAATTGGCGGGCTCCACCGGTGAAATACCACGACCTCACAGAAGACAGGCGTGAAGTAGAAGTACTCTGCGTTTCGTCTGATGAGTGAGGTGCCGGAGGCCTAATTTCAGTCCTCTTCCTCTTCCCACTCGTTCCTCATAAGAGGTATAGGCTAGGAAGGGAAAGAGGATTGGACGGGGAGGGGATTAACGGGGAAAAGGAAATATCCTTTTTCCTGTATATGACCTCTTCTATCCATTAAAGGTAGGCAACGCATCTGCAACACATTTGCTTGTTGCGGATGTCTATGGGTAGCGCTCACTTTACCACTTTTCTTTTGTAAATTAAAAATTCATACTTAAATAGATAAATAATACTTATAACATTGAACCTCCTTATTCTAATAATATACCTCATCTCTGCTGTCATAAATGCCAAAACGACATTTTTTTGCCGTTTCTAATACGTTTCTGCATTTTGTACTCATTATTTATTATTTCGTTTTATTTCATAATGGAATATGATATAATCAATGCTACTAGTGGTAAAGAGGTTATTGGAAGCACCTACGCAGATATTTATCTAAAATATGATGACAATAGCAAAAAGAAATTCATCGATGAAAAAACTGAGCAAAAGGTGGAAGTCTCTGTTAAAAGCAATTCAGCTGAAGAAATGTGGATATCTCCAAGCGATTTACTTATTGGGATAATACAAATGAAACCACCTTTTACTTCTAAAATAATTAAAAGCAAAGCCCACGAAGGCATTATCAGCATCGGAGATGACGTATTACAAAAAGAATATGAGGAATTTCTTATTTCACTCAAAAAATTATTGCGTGAGAACGATGACTGCTGGAAATTCGTTCTGATCAACGAAAAAGAAGAGATATATAAAAAAGTAAAAATAAAGTATCAAAATATATTCAAAACAAAAAGCGCCTTAATGACGAAAGAAATAGATTTATTTTATGAAAACACTCTTAGGGAATTGGAAGAGCATGTGAAAAAAGAAGTCGAGACTGTTTTATCTAGCCTGTATGCACACATAATTAGCAATTCGAACAATCAAATAGGTTTGAAATTGCAAAGGGAAAGAAAAAAATTAGAAGATACCTTTAATAAAAAATATTTGACAGAAATAAAAAAAATTAAAAGGTATTATACTCTTCTTTTAAGGAATGAACATGAAAAGTCAAATCAACTAACTAACTATGCGCTTAAAGAACGAAATAACGCCATCAACATGTTTTACAAACAAATTCTACGTGAAAGACTTACTAGTTCAATATATGTACTATGCACAGAAAGAAAAAAGTGCAAAGTTAAAAATATTTTATTAGAAAAATTTCATACCGCAGAAATAAATGAAGTTGTAGAAAAAATTAAAGAAAAAAGAAATTTACTACAGACTCTTAAAGAAAAAGATGGCTGTATTTTAGATATTAACAAAGATTGGGAAGATAAAATTAAAAAAGTATTGCAGCTGTTTCTTAAATTCATCAGTTTTGCTCTTCAGCTTTTACCAGAACAAACAACATTTTTGCTTGAGTTAGAAAAACTAGTACAATTGCAAATTGACGATGTAAGGGAAACTGACAGATCAAAAAGCACAATTTTAGTAGAGGAAAATAACATTTTTAAATTTGATCAAGCCGGTCCAAGTGAATCAATATGCACAAAAGAACCATTTGTCATTGAAGGAGACATCTCTGATACACCTCCAAAGATTTATGGTAGCAGGGAAACGATACCTTCGGATGTGGATCTACCATACTTTAGATTACAAAGACAATTTATTTATGCAAAATGCCACGGGTTTGAAGAAATTAAAAAGTTTTTAGATTCACAGCGCTGTAAGTGTCGTACTCCATTAGAAACACAATCGGAAATGTTGCCCACAACTAGTAAATTGCAATCTGTAGAATCAATTTCTAGCGAGAAAAGCTCAGATGATTTTTTTTTGTTCGACAATTTTCATCGACTCGCTGATTGCCCGGCGCGAGCGTGTGCAGAGTCGTCATTAGTAGAATATTTACCTTATTTAAACTCTTACTTAGATTACTCAGAGGACAATTTTAAAAGGGTAGAAGCAATTTTGGGTATTCCATCACGAAAGGAAGCAAAAGAAAATTTGTTAGATGCAAAAGATATAGCCAATAGTGAATTGCCATTTTCGGAAACCAAAGAAAAGTATCATACCGTAGAAACACAGTGCTCCAGTGACGAAGATATAAGATTTGATCCTCCATGCCCTTGCTTACATAATATAATGAAAGAAAATACTGATAATGAGGCAGTTAATAGGTTTATAACAAAATCTGTGGGCGACACTTGTATAAAGCGACATAAAATGTTAAAGGAAATAACAAAAAGATATCCAAAACTGAAAAAAATATTCGCTGAACATGAAATAGACTTGGAAACTTATGTATAATCATGGTAAATCGTATCGATGCTTAAAATTCGTTTTTGTGTTGTATCTAAGTGACTTTAGTAGAACATAAAACCTGTTTTATCAAAATTTATATTCAATCAAATATACATTTTCAATTCTCATATGCATAATACTTAAACTTTTTTATTCTCTAAATGTTTCTTGTCGCCAAATTACATTCAATAGTAGTAGGTCATAGTATTTAAAACTAAAAAAATGTAAGCTAAAATGTATCCATATCTCCATGCTTAGTAGCTAAATACTTCTGGCTTATTTTACGTTTTTATTTATACATATTAGAGTACCATTTTAAGACACAATAGCTTTAACAATGGTAGAGCCCGCAACAACATCTGTTGCAAGGATGGCCGGTCCATTCTCGACTGGTAAAATACACTGACCTCACAAAAAAAACAGGCATTAAGTAGAAGTCATTTTCGTATGATGAACAATCACCTCAAGGTGACGAAGGCCTTATTTAAGTCCTCTCCCCCTTCATACGCTTACCCAACAGGAATAGGATGGGAAGGGAGAATAGGAGAAGAAAATATACTTTTTTCTGTCCATCTCCTCTTATGAAGGCAACGCATCTGCAATTCATTAGCTTCTAACACAGGCCTATGGGTAGCGGTCACCTATCATGTGTGTGTTTAATCATTTGTTATTCTTATATATGTTTTTGTTCTTGGCGTTATTGTATAAAATAAGTTATAAATACTAAACATACTGGAAAAAGAAAAAAAACAATAAGTTGTTACGGTAACCACCTAGATTAAAATGATAGCCATGTATCGTTTATTTTAAATCCATAACAGGTCTCCCTAGGCAACTGTGAACTGTTTTCTTTAATAAATCAATAGGAGCGATAGATCCCCGCAGATTACCAGTTATCAGTTTTAAGTTGCCAGTGAGTCAGGTTCTTACGAATTTTACTAACTCCAGTTAACTCTACATTTATTCCAATTTAACACAATACACAAAATAAAGTGGTTACATTAGTAATTTTCAGCAATAACTTTAGAACAATCGCTATGTGAAATTATAAGTAATTTTATTACGAACTTTTAACGTGACTGAAGGTTTATAGGTTTTATCGCATTACTTGTTTAATTATTGAGAAAGGTTTTATCGCCTCTTTATTTTTATATATTCTATTTCTTTATCTTATATACATCTTTGAAAGTCATCAAATAATGATATCAAGTAAACTCATTGTAAAGTCTTCTAAATATGAAACATCGGAAGCTATACGTCGAAATAAGAAATATTGGAAAAATGTTATATCAGAATTGGATAAAGGCAACGAGCACGTAAGTACACGATGACATACTAACTATTTTTTTACTGCTTTAATTAATACTGTAATTGCTATAAATATTTTCTTGACACATATTAAATTGAAATCTACATTACGCTTTAGTTGGACGCGTACGAATTAAAAAACATATCAAGAGAACTATCAAAAGACCTTTGTGAAAAAGTATGTGCGATCTTGGATTATGATGTCGTCAAAGAACCCAGCGAAAAGATACCACCCGTAACCAGTAAGGATAAACTAGCATCATAACATCTCTACTATTTAGTTTCCACGGCGTTAACTGTTTAATATTTTAAACTTCACTTACAGAGCAACAGCCTTCCAAAATGAGAAAGGAGCCATGTTTATCAAAAAGAAAATCAATACTAATTGACCGAGACTTAGAATCGGATACTGATGTCGAAATTTGTAGCAGGTAAATAATATGCATAATGTAAATGAAAGGATGTGACATTTTGAGTACGCTAATAATCTCTCTTAGTACCAAAAACATATTTTCAATTATTTCCTTCAATTGATCTGAATTTTTAATTTTTTTATTTAAATAGCTATTTTTATCTATATAACATTTTCAATGCACTAAAGTTACACATATATACATCTTAGTAAGTTTAAGTGTAGACATAAACTTGCTTAAAATCTCTGTAGGCTTTAAGCAACAAACGATATTTTATTTATAAATGAAATAATTAAATATCGCTTAAAATACTTACTTTTGTTAACGGCAAGTAAGATTATTGCAGTTATTTGACGGGCCGGTTGGCGTGGTTTGTAAGATACTTGATAGGAAGCAGGACAGACATTTGTATGCATGAACATGTCTGTTTGTCCTGAGTCTGGATGTAATTATCTATTTAAGTATGTGTTTACAAAAAAAAGTAGTATATGTAGTATATCAGTTATCTGGTTGCCATAACACAAGCTCTGCTTAGTTTGGGATCAGATGGCCGTGTGTGAATATGTCCCAGGATATTATTAGTTATAAACCGAAAGTCGAAACATTTCTAAAATTCGAACCAACGAGTGTTACATCAGACGCCAATGGAAAATTTTCTTAACATTACAGTGCCGATGAAGAACAAGATGCAACAAATATACATCGACAATTTTTGAATAAACCTGAACGAGAACAAATAACTTGGAACACCAGGTTTCTTCGACCAGAGAGAGAAGATGAAAAAAGTCTTATCAAACGAGCGAACGATCTTACGGAAAGGGTAATAAGTGTTATATTAATTAAAACAAAAATTATATTAAAAGATGCTGCGCCAGATTATACGGGTTTTCTAGCAACGGCCTTATGCTTGCTCTAATGCTTAAAAACTTGTACTTGTGTTTCTTGAAATAAATGCTTTCTGAGAAGTAGGTTGTTCCAAAAACATATTCTTTTATATATCGAAAAGGTGACATTTTTTACGAGAGGAGCGGCAAACGAGCGCCGGGAACACCCAGGTGAACCACGACGCCCATGGACACCCGCAACACCGGCCTTTTAGGAAGAGATAGGCTCGCTTCTTGGAGGAGGAATATTTCAAAGCCGCCTCTAGAAAACTGAACATCATTTTTTGTGCAACGAATAATAGAACAACAAATATTTATTTAATTCAGATGAACAATCAATGCAGACGTAAAGAAATAAAATTATTAATTTTGTTACGTGTTATTATAATTTATATAATAATAAATTATGTGAAATCATTTAAGTTTTTCGAAATGGAATAAATATGTATACACATTGTACAATTATTCTATTTTCTTCATTTCAGATTGCACAAGATTTTTGTGAGTATATAAAAGCTTTGGGGGGTGACCAGCAATCACAGCTGTTCACGTCTAAATCTATTAAAGAATTGTTTCAAGTAAGTGCAAAATATGTGCAGGAAATTATAATTTATTTCTTGAATTGCGCTTAGGTCTATATTAGTAATAAGAATAAGACTAATTTCCAATTCGCAGGTAGAGTTTGATACACACGTAGCACGAAGTCTTCAAGTTGTGCCAAAAGAAATGCCTACTGTCATCAACAAAATTGCTGATGTTACCGGAAATATAGAGGTTTGTCCGATCTTCGACAGGAATTTAGATGAAACTAAAGAAAGAGATTATTACTAACTTATTTAGTATTCGTATCGGAAAATACTCAGAATATTATCTTTGAAAGATTTTACCCTCGGTATTAACATTACTTAAGGAACTCGTTATTGTTCAAATACTTTTGTCACATATTTTATTACAGTCATCCCGCAATGCTGCATTAGCTCGACAAATATCTAAAGACATTAAAATAGAAAAACGTTCAGATCGACTGACAGCTTTCGGGCGGAGTCTCCCGAGAAGAGAACAGTGGCGTTCCCCTCAGAATGACACGATGAACCAGTGGCGATCCGCTAAGCATGTTCCCAAAGATCTCGTCTCACTAAAAACTGTATGGGAAGGCATTACAAATATAAGGTAAATCATACTTATTCTCTATGGTTATTACTTAATTTCATTTTTTTTTCAACTGATAAGGAATAATCTGCATGTGGGCCACCCGATGCCATTTGACGAACGCGACCCATCAATACTCGCATTAATAGCCAGAGTTATTAATACGTTGCCAATCTGTTTCTATAAAAGAGGGATAGGAAGCTTATATTCTGAAATCATGAATCTTTTTCAACAGGAGCGTAAGAGAATACTGCCGCTGGATGATTCAACATCCAGAGTACAGACGGGCACCATATTTAAGCAGTCTGGGCATGTTCGATCCAGCTGTGCTTAACGCCAGGCTTACCATGGACTTGCAACACCTCACCACATCGCCTCCTACCACTCATAACAACACACCCGCGCCCATCGACCAACTTCGACGGAGATTGTCACAGCTAGCCGACACGAATTAAACCATTTAAATTAAAACAAACCTATATTCGAATCGCAGAGCAGTCTCTCTGCGTGGTTGCTTTCCTTAAATAAAACTGTACCAATTATCTATTACCAACAATGTTCCAATAATCTTATGTATCCTTAAAATTTATTTTCATGTCAAATTAATTTATTTAACTAATTTAATACAAACATAACATAACATCTCCAAAGCCAAAATTAAAAAGGAAAAGCAGTTCAAATTTATAAAGTGCCATCTATGATCAATGTCCAGCAATTCCGTCACTTGGAATCGTAATGCAACCAAAATGTTCGACACATTCAATAACTAAACCTCCTCATGGTTATTAGTATACTAAATAGATGGCGTGTGTGTACATTTCCAAATTTATTCAAATTCAAATTATTTCTAAACAAAACGTAGAACATGTTATTTTATCCAATTTGCATTCATCAAATAATTTCTTTTTTTATATTAAACTGAAATTGAAAAATACCACTGAATTATTTTTCTTCAAATCAAAATAAAAAAGTATACAAGGTTCCGTTAAAAATATACCTTTACGCTCAACATTGGTACATTCATTCACCAGGTACCCCAGGTTGCTTGGTATAAACTTACAATTTTTTTGTTCGGAATTTTTGCGATTTGCAATTTTTACATGTGCCATATAAATCTGTGATACAATAATTATATAACAATAACAATTATATAGTTTTGATACTTAACCTTTTTAGTATACTTTATTACTCTTTAGTGAAACTAGGAAGGACGATCTATTACATAATTGTGACAGAAAGCAGAAGGATTATATATTTTACAAATATTTTATAATGGTGTACAAAAGTAAACATTAAGAAATTCTATTGTATACGATGTCCTGTGGCAAGAGACCTCTGATTAAGAACTGGGACAAGCCTAAAATTCTTAAAGTTGTAAAGCCATCTCGATACGAGCAAAATGAAGCGTCCGTTAAAATGCATTGGAAGAATGTAATACGGACCTTAGAATCTTCTTATAAAGATGACCAGGTGATTTTTTTAAATATTTCATAACAATTTATTTAAAATACTCTAACGGAAGTCTGAATTCATTTTTGCCTACTCTCTATAACTATAATTGAACTATATGTTCTGCAACTCCTTGCAGTCTCCTCTCCAGTAGACGTAACTGTTACGATGAGGGTGAGTGATGTTGTACACTCGTTTATTGTTAAACAGAAATACTTGTGAGACACACTTAAGTTATTATTTCTGTAACTTGCAAATCACTTTTATAATTCATATAAATTTAAGAAACAATATGCACGCAATGTAATTTAAACTATAAAATAATATTGATGCTCAAACTTGTGGGTAGTAGAAAATTGGACGGCGTCGGTTCCGGTGGAAAAGTGATCATTGCTAGTAAGAATCCTATAGACGGAAAGTCATGAGGTACTAAGCTTTACTACGAATTTTAGGTTCGTCAGCCGTGTCGTCGTGATATTTTCACTGACGCACAACGAAAGCAACGCACTAAAGGAAGCTAATATATCATTTTATAGCATAGTATCAACTTCAGGGAAAGTTGACTCAAGATGAATGATTATCAATGATGACTAGGAGAAAGATACGCTTGTATGATGTAATGCTATCGGTCAATATTTTTTAAGGGTAGGTATAAGGTGACAAGCGAGCATGCGGTACAACTGCTATTATTAAGTGACCGCTAACATAGGCCTCTGCGGCAAGCTAATGAGTTGCGGATGCGTTGCGTTACTTTGAATGGACAGACGAGAGGATAAGCAGAAGAAAATATATTTCCTTCGCCTATTTTCTTCTCTCCCGGGAAATCCCTTTCCCACTAAGGAAATGATGGGAAGGGAAAGAGGACTATGATTAGATTTCCGGCACCTCACTTATCAGACGAAACACAGAATACTTCTATTTCACGCCTGCCTTCTGTGCTATGGCGGTATTTCAACGGTCGAGCTGACCAATTCGTGCGACAGATGTCGTCGCGGGCCCTACCACTGTTAGTCGAGTAAAATCAACATGAGACATTTTAGACTGAACTAGTATAGCGTTGAGCCAATAACATATGCCTATGCGAATAATATATAAATTAAATTTGTATGTTTTGTTTTCCTTTAACATTGTAGTTCTGGGAGTCACAATACAATGTGGTTCGTGATCTGCTGGATCCAGTTATATTCCATAGAATTACGAAGATATTTAATTTACCATCAGAATCAAAGAAATATGAACCTCCAGATGCCGAAGTTACCCCGGTACCTTCTGAACAGTTCTTTGAAAAGTCAGTCACTAATTTGGAAGTAAGTTGTATTAACATTTTATTTGTAATAAATAAAGTAATAATACTGTAAATACCGTTAATAACAGCACCGCAAAGGCAAAAAAGCAGCATTTTTTTTGCGACAAACTAAAAAATCAACAAACATGCTACGCAGACAGACTGTTTAGTTTGTAATCCATATTAATTCAGAACCTAGAACCACGTTTTGTTGTGCCATTATTATATTTTTTTATAGCGGATGAAGGTGGCAAATCAACAGCTTTCGCCCGATATTAATTGAGCTACCCATAGGCAAATAAATATTTTTTTATATATATGACAAGGTGGCAAACGAGTAAGCGGATCACCTGAAGTAAAGTGAACACTGCCCATAGACATCCACAACAAGCAAATGTGTTGCAGATGCGTTGTCTACCTTTAATGGACAGTAGAGGGCATAGACAGGCAAAAGGATTTCCTTTTCCCCGTTAACCCCCTCCCCGTCTAATACTCTTCCCCTTCCCATCCTATCCCGCTTACGAGGAACGGGCGGGAAGGCAAAGAGGACTGAAATTAGGCCTCCGGCACCTCACTCATCAAGTGAAACGCAGAGTACTTCTACTTCACGCCTGTTCTGTGAGGTCGTGGTATTTCACCGGTCGAGCCGGCCACAGGTGCAACAGGTGTTGTTGTTGCGAACTCTACCATTGTTAATAATAATAAATCAGCCTTTTTTAGAATGTTCCCCATTGCAGGGACACAGGCCTCCTCTCCGAGAAAGGGAATGAGCCGTAATCATATGCAAAAATAGGCAAATGCAACAAGTCAAAGAATTAAAGATGCGTTGCCTACATGGAAAGAGGAGGGGATAAACACAAGAGGATATTATATTCCCTGTTTCTATGTTATTGTTTACATGTTACTATGTTAAACAATGCTAATAGCTGCATGTAGATAGAGAGATTAATGCATGTGTCTGCATAATTCCCAGCCACAGGCCCCACCTCGGAGTCGAATTACCTTTTCTGTAATCGATGTCCAACGATCGTTGAGCGAAGGCTACCCGAAGGAGCAATCCGAACATTGGACCGGGACATCCCACAGGACTACTGAGTACAAAAAAATACGATCGAAATCAACCATCAGGAGCAAATCATCTAAACTCTTAAGGACCCTCTCCAAATCAACCACAAGGCTGTTTCCAAAGTTTACTTCAAAAATGAAAGTTAGATCTAAGGATTTTGGATCGGAAGCATCTTCAGAGGAGACGCTTCCCGAAACTGACGAAGATTTAAGGGTGCATCCTAGCGAAATCGATGAGTAAATACTATTTGACATTGAACTAATAAAACTACCGTAACCTCCTCTAGGTAGGCAGATATTATGGATTTCTGCCCTCATACCGCTCTCGCTTCTTCTATTTCCATACATCTATGCATATATGAGCGTCAGTTACAGGCACTTCTTATATAGTTGTGTGTTTGTCATCTACACGCTCTTAAGCCATAGATCAGATTGTGATGAAACTTTCGTAGGGTGTCCTGATGACGCCAGCAAATGCTTAACTTATTAGAAAAGACGTCAATAGAATAAAATTAGCTCTATAGATAAAAAGTAATAGTTTTTAATTAAACTTATTGTAACAGTGCTTGGATATTATAATTGATACTGATAGCTGTGTCCCGCGGTTTCAGCCGCCCTGCAATACGACTTACACGTAATGATATTACCTACTTAAATACTATCTTAACCTCATCACTATCTCAAAAAGGAAATATAGGTACATTTCCCTGATTATCCCCGCCTCTGTCCATTAAAGTCAACGCATCTGCAACTCTTTAGCTTGTTGCAGATGCCTATGGGTAGCGGTCACTTTACATCACTTGATTTTTTGCCAACTTCTTCAATAACATTAAAATAAAAAATACGCCTAGCTTTTTGGAGTCTGTGGAAAGTTTTTGCGTTGGTTATAAGCGTTTTAAACAAAAATAAAAATTGGCAGCAATGTTCCTATGCAAATCAAAAATCCACATTTTGATTTCTTATACTGCAATGAAAGCGAAGCTGACATGATCAAGTGGAACTCGAAATATAAACAAAAAGGCTTTGAGGTATCAGCGTCTGATCAATTTAACAAAAAGGCTGAAATAGCAACGAAAAAGGTATGTACTTCAGATAATATATTTTATTGCAAGGAATGAAATTATGTAGTAAAACCGATTCGTTGCTCACTAGGAGCTTGTTAGAAACATGTGCTGCACTTATTTTGCTCTTCCCGCTTTAAGACATGAAGAAGAATTTTTGTCGATCATAACTTATGAAAAATTTGGCAAACCAGGATTTAATCCAGCCTGTTTTTTTTTAAATTCTAGCCTGGCTCTACAAATTTAAAAACGAGACAGTGGTAGTGCCCGTAACAACAATATCTGTATCAAGGATGGGTCGACTCGACTGGTGAAATTCCACGATCTCACAGAAGCCAGGCGTGAAGTAGAAGTATTCTGTGCCGCAGGCTCTATTGTTGTCTGTAAAAGCCTCCTCCAGGCTAACAGTAACAAGTTAGTCACAAAAAAAATGCTACTCATTAGCTTGTTGTAGATAGCTATGGGTAGTGGTCACTTAATATCGGGTGATCCGCTTGGTCGTTTGCCGCCTTTTTTCATACAAAAACACCCTACCACTTGGAAATTGTGACTTGACAATAACTCCACAGTTATTTTAGTGTTGCTGTTATACATATAATCTAAAAATACTAAATTTATATAAAGCTCAATATACACTAAATATAGAAAAAACACTTGTATGAAAGTACTGTAACTAAGTACTGAACAATATGTAATACATTAATAAATTGGTTATTTTTAGATCGCCACAGAATTTTATGAGTGGTGGTCTAACCTAGGCACTGGTGAGTATAAAAGTGAAATTAAGCGTCCGGAAGACATCGAAGATCTATTTCAGGTGATTTATTACCAACTTTTGCATTACTTATAATAACAACAAGAAACAAGTTAAAGTTAATTTAAAAAACCTATAAACCTGACTCAACCCCATTACACTCCATAAATATATAGAATACGAATCAAATGACTCGCTCTTCAAAATCGGTCAAGCCGTTTAGGCTACCTCCTGTAGCCGTGTTTACTCTCCTGTCAGTTGGGCAAAAATAAACAAAATTTGGAATACAAACACTAAAAATATTTTCCAGGTCTGGTTTGACGAGCACGCTTCTAGAGGATTGGTACTTGATCCCAAAATTCTTCCTTGCGTTAATCAAAGTATTGCGGATTACGTGGGAGTGCCGAAGGTAAAAATATAAAGCAATAAATATTTGAATTTTTATTTATGATCTACACAATACTATACTTTAGTTGAAACATTAGCCTGATGATTGAACTTATGCTTCAGTTTTTTTGTAGTACATAAGAACACGGTCTCGTTAAAAAATTCTTGAGAATTGAAAGCCACGCGATTCTTAAGAATTTTATTTTTATGTTTTCCACGAAAATAATTTTTATGTTATTATGTCATTGTAAACAAAATGAGTGAAAATGCTACAAAAGCTTGTTATTAAGCTTTGCAAATAGCATATAAAAATTAGAATACGCCCGTAACTCAGAGGGGATGACAGAGATCATGGATTTCCACTTGGCGCGATCCTGGCACACCTCTCAAGCTTCTTCTACATCCATCCATCTACGTATACATGTCTCTCTGTACTTGTCAATTACGAGTACTCCTTATATCTTCCTTTTTTAGTAAGCCACTAATCTTAACAATTTAGGTTCTCCTAGGGTGTCCTCTACCAACACTGCCACTCTCTTAGCAACTAGCAATCCAGTTTAAATCAACAGGTTTTATCCAATAAAACTCAATAGGTTCATGAAATTTGTCCTTGTAAATATAAATGAAACTTGTAAATATAGTGTATCCGATCCTCGATCCGATCTCGATGGAATTAACGTACATTATGACAATGTAATTTGATTTTGTCTAGGCTTCATGTCCAAAAGCATTGAAGAGACAAATCATCTCCGATATCATCGCTGAGAGTAGTCCGGCACACACGACCGCTTTCTCCACTTGCCTCCCGCAAAGTATGAAACACATTCCTCCGAAGAACAACACAAAGAAGATCTGGCAAAATGTTCAGATACCTGATGATTTACGATCTATGTCCTGTATATGGTCTGAAATACAGCATTTGACGTATGTATCGAAGATGTTTCTTTTACTGTGGTAACAATTTCAACAAACACCATTTCAGCGTTACTTGATTTCATTTACGACCTAGTTTTTTATTACTATTTGGTTTTTACTTAATTACATATTTCACGTTCGGTGCTGACCTAATTTCGACGTTTTCGATAAAAAAACTGTAAACAACCAGACGCATGATCTTGACTTTATTTGTTTTATGGTTATACGTGCGTACTAGTAACTTGTATTCTCTAGCTGCAATCAAACAATAGTCTCTTCCGACCAGTCAGACTGCCTTAACTAAATCTTTTGCTTTTTATGCTCATATTTCATAACTTATTCAGTTGCAAAGTAAATTGAAATCTTCGAAAAAAGTTTAAGATACTTATTACGTGCTTGTATAACGCGTTAATAATACTGTAATTATATTTGCAGTTCAACTAAGACCTTCCATGACTGGTTAAAACAGAGGCCTCACTTGCCAATGCCGCCGTACCTCGAGTCGTTGGACGAGCCCGGTGAAAAGAAACAGTTGTTTGTCGTTCCTTCAGACTTTGTCGTTAAGGAGAAATCATCCACATCTATTGTACAGGAGTTGGCATTTCCCGTTTCTGAATTTACTTTGGAATTAAAGGAAGAATTAAGCAAGATTTTGAACGAATAATTTTTGTTTGTTATAGTTCCTTTTTAAAGTGTTATTATACAGTTTTAGTTGTATTACTTCCCGCTTTAACTTTAATTAAAACAGTCAAATATTTATTAAAATTATTATTCAATTTCCAACAATAGAAAACAAATTATAATTATTTATTAAATTTGTTGATATTTCAAACTAAATTCCAGCACGTGATAATAAAATTACGGAACTAAACAAAATAATGGTGGCCTCACACGACCGAAACATATCACACATTTTAACTTCCGTTTATAACACGGATGCAGCAGCCGGAAGCAGTTAATGCGTAATATTTAATTAAAACATTTGTCATTTTTCAATATGAAATAATAAAGACTTATGTTTACCTGGCCAGGTTTTTTTTGTCACCGTACTAATCATATCTTCTATCTATCTCATTGTAGCTTTGATGCTTAACATCAGTGTTTACTGGATTTGTGTATATCTAGTGACCTTGATAGACCTAACGACATTCTACACTTCTATATTGATTTTTCGGAGGTAAATGACCCTCATCTTTATGTATATAATTCTTCTGTACGTGTGTTGACAGAGAACTCCTTCTAAACGGCTGAGGCGATTTGAATGAATTTTTATGTATGCGTTCAAGTGGATTCGGGGATGGTTTAGATTCACAAATAAACCCAGGAGATGGCGCTGCAATCTATGTTATTTTTTTATTTTTTTTTAATAGATGTTATATTATAGAAATTGTCAGATTGCCCTAGAGGGTGATCCTTTGAATTTTCGTAGCGATTGGATCAACATAATTACCCCGAGCGAAGGCGAAGGGTAAAAAAGTACTTACTACACACTCGATCTGATAACATGTATATGTATACCTAAATTCGAAACCAATGACCATACCTCTAATTACTTCAATAAAATTAGGTAACTAGAGAATGCCGGCACAATCAACTAATTAATAATAAATTAAATTATTGCAAGTAATATGAGGAATGTAAAAGCGAAATGTTTTAATATTGAGTATATTATAAATGTGAGTAATATAAAATGATGAATATGTTTCACTCAAACAAACACTATCAAAATGAAAACAAGGTATACATAAAAGTTGTTTTAAAAAGTATGACTTTATTTATATTGCTATTTTTATGTGTATAAAAATTCACAACAAATGGTTGGCTGCAAGCTGTTTTAACTCACTTCGATGAAGTAATGAAAACATGTTACGGCCGATAAAAAAAGGTTAACTGCTCGTTTTATTGACTTCAGAACGTTTAAAAATTATTTGAATTCATTCGCAAACTATTGTTTTGTAGATAATGTATTCAATTTATTATTTTTCTTAATCTACAGATAGCAAGATTAAGTTGACATTTTTTTCTAAATACTGAATTAATTTTAAGCAAATGTAATTCAATTGTAATTCATCTACGGCTATACCTGTTCTTCCCGCGCTACTTAACTCTCAACTACATTGAACGCATAAATATAGTAATACTAATAAATGCTTATTGCTTTTGAACACTTAAATTAGAATAGAATACCTATTTGCGGAATTAAATCGGTTACTGCATTTTTTTGTACTCTATCGGCAGATATTGTGATTAATTAGATAAGCTTTATATGCCCGACATCGATTCATAGTCTGGTTTTATTTTTTCTTTCATAAATATAATACAATAAACATGTTATACAACGAAAAAGCCGATGTCACCGCTTAATTTAAATCTGGGAAACAACAAACAGCACCATGTAACTTACTGCCATTACAAACAACGCAATGAAATTAAAAAGGTATTATATCACTATATGACTATCGAACTAAAGAACTTTATACAAAAACAACATTATTTAACTTCACTCAAATATTGTTCTGACAAATTGAAGAGCTGTTTCCACACAGCTCGGCTTGACTCAGGAAAGTTGAGTCCCAATACGGACTGTATCTTTTCAGACCAACGGACAAGTGATCGACCCCGTGATCTTTTATCCTCAATCTTACCTAGTCCTCTTATCAGGGAATAAACACAGATGCCTAAGAAAGATAGCGACACTATCTGATAAAATAGATTTTTGTTGACTTTTATTATAATATTAATTGCACTTGCAACCACATAAAAATTAAGTATTCACACACGTTCTTAACGTTTTCATTATTATGTAGACAGACAACAATTATGCAGTTGTTCCTAAATATAACAGGGATCGAACTGCTCGAAAGAGCGAAATGAAATCGCGGCCATATTAATAAAAATGAAACGAAATAAACACAGGAAGAAGTGACGAATCGGTTACGATAATTACAGTATCATAGATATGTCTCGTTCGATATAAAATGATTACAGATAACAATCATTATTTTTTAAAAACACATTTGCAAGCTATAAATCGCACTTTGTGTTGTACAAAGAAACGGTTTATCGTGTTAATAGTTTAAAATGGTGTTCTTTTATTTCATTACTTTGAAATAAGTAAATAATATTTAAATTAATCGCTTATATTTCGTTTAAAACTTGTTTTATTGGAAAATTAAATAATGGCTGACTCTCAAGCTGCTCACAAAGAAGTATTAGACGAAATAGTGAACAGAAAGAAGCTAGGTGACAAGAAGTCTCATTCGGAGACATCGCTACAAAATCTAGATGAAAATGAAGACGGAGTTTTCGCAGATGGTGTGAAAGATCCCGGGGTGAGTTTTTAGTTATTTACAGTTTAACATTTTGTACTAATAAATTGTATTTTACTCATACAATATGATTACTTTTAATTTTATATCAATTATATGGTGTACTAATAAATAAATATGCGCTCACGCCCGTAACCCAGAGTGGTAGACTTCCATTTGGCGCGATCCTGGCACACCCCTATCGCTTCTTCTACATCGATCAACCCATACAAGCTCGTCGGTTACGGATACTTCTTATATAGCCCTTGTTCAGTAAATCACTAATCTGATTGATATAAGCTCTCATCGGACGCCAACACTGCCACTCACTTATGCATCATACATTTGTTTTGTTAGTCTCCCTTCATTCATCCTTTCGGCATGCCCGAATCATCTTACTCAATACTAAAATGGGTACTAGTACAGCAAAAAAAATGTTATTTACATTCTCTATTAATATTTTAGAGTTATGAATATTTATTAATTATATGTAACATATCATCTAAGAAATTAAACTAAAAGTGTAGCATAAAATTTAAATGTGTCATAAACTTTTGTTTTTACTTTAAGTTTAAAATACAAATTGGACTGTATTACTGTATACGGTATATTTTCACAAAGCAAATTATTTCTTATACATGATGTAGTATGTATAGAAATAGTCAGGTAAATAGTTGCTTTTGAAAATTCGTAATCAAAAAAAAATAATTTTATAATCTTTACCTTTTAAGTAGATATTAAATAAGTTTTGATATTAACTTAGATAATTATGACCTGCGACGATGCATTCACATGAATGATAATTGCAAAATAATATCATGTAATAATGTCATGTAATGCAGACAGTGCTAGTTGCAGTCAAATATCTCAAAGAGAAACGTTGGTCACCTGAACGTATTTAAGTATTAGACAGTCCACAGCTGGACAGGACTTTATCCTTCGGAATAACCTGAAAGTCACTGAGCTAGGTTTGCTTTTTGCTTGTGTTTTTTTATACCTTCGTCTGCTAGTCTAGGTCTTGATCAAATAACAGATGAGAATATAAATTTCTTATGTTGTATTTTATACTATCTCATTAGAGTATATTTTTAGGTTATAAATAAAACAATAAACGGAATTGCAAATGAAGAAGACGGCGGGGACAGGCGGCGCACGATGTCAACACCGGGGCCGGTGTCGGGTAACCTGCTGACGGCGACCGCAGCGCGCGCCGCCCGCCGCCGCCCGCCCAGAACTGTCATGTACGCACCCGACTTAGAGCAAACTGTAAGTCCCTCACATCTCATTTATCATAGCTACAGTATATTTCAGTATGCCATTAGGAAAATCAGATACCTAAACGTTGGATTGTTTAATTAAGTATATTTGGTTTATGTATGAAAATAGAGACATAAACTATGTGTATAGTAAAATGTGCAAGGAAAATGTTTTTTTTCCACTTTCGTATATTAAAAGTCACAATTCTTTTCTGTTTCACTAAAGAGACCTAATACAATTAATAAAAGTTCTAGCAGCATATCATAGAAATAATGGAGACAGAAACATACTCATAGTCCGTAATAAAGTACTGGAATGATAAATTACTCTCATTTTGGGAAATTAAAAAAAAATAAAAACGTTTATTAATACTAAAAAATCAAATAAAGTACGAGCGGCGAGTTCCCTGGCTCATAAACTAGCGTTAGCCGGATCTCATGAGCCAGTGTCCACCCCAAAAGGTACACAGCAATGGTTCACTAAAACAAAGTACAAAATAAACCAACAAATGTACTATACAACGAGTAACAGAAATACACATAAGTACAAATACTCGTAGCTATATTGCTTAAGCAAATTGAATAAAAACTTTTTTCTAAAATTAGTGTACTTTTTCAACAGAGTTTATCATAGTTAAGCAATGTGCAGTCAACAGTAGCTGTTGATTTTACCCAACCATCTTCAATAAGAGATAATTAATGTACTTGTGATAAATTGTATAGAATGGTAATTTATCTAGCATGAAATTAGATCTAATTCTGTTCAAGTTATTATTTTCTAAGCATAATTCCAGAAAACTCCTTATTTTTAATTTTGCATAGTATTGTGATTTCCTCAAATAATAGTACATATAGTATATTTCAAAAAATTTCATGCATAGCTAATGCTTGTGGGTTAATACAAATGATATAAATAAAACACTTGTTAAGTATATAAAGATTAAAAATAAACAACGTATAAAAATAAAGTATTTTGTAGATATATGTATTATCATAAGTACGCACATGATAATTAGGTAGGTATTGTATAGTATACTTTATATACTGCAATTGTTTTATACTAGTATGCAGTTCTTGTATGTATCAGTATCAGATCAGTCTAAGTATAGCAAAGTATATAACATTACAAATTGGAAAGTGTAGCTTATGAAGTTCAGAGCAAATAAACAACATTACAACTTACATGGCAATATACAGTTATTGTCAAAGAAGCTATATATAGAATAACAATAAGCTGGTACATTACATTGTTATTATTATTTTCCTTGTACATATTTGTGGTTATCTTATCAAGAGATGGATAATTATAGTTGTACTTTTATTTAACATAGCCATTATAATTAGCATTTGCTTAACATAATATAATTCTAAAAATAATATGAAATAAGAGAATCGAATTTATTGTTTGAATGATATAGTACATACCGAGTAAGTAATTTAGTGGGTCAATCCTGTTACAAATCATTGTATTAAGCTTTGTAATGAGAAATAACCTTACATCAAAGAAATGACAAAAGTTGCATAAATATGACAATGCAATAATATGGGACAAAAAGTTTAAGCGAATATAATCGTGAACGTTAGATAAGTGACATATAAGTACCGCAAAGCCACCTCCTTGCGTTTAGTAAATTATCAGAAATAAAAAATATGAAAAATACAACAAATTAAACAAACCTAGCCGGGAAGGAAACATTTTGTTGAGAAAAATAAATCTTGAGACTCCAAATAAATTCCGTATGTATTAGACAGCAACCAGGTATTATGATTGAGAAGAGATTCGAATATTCCACCAGCTGGAGCGCTTATTAAAGGCAGCGGTCATACACACACACACACACACATAACGCTTACCTTGTGCTTATGACCGTTGCTTTAAAAAAGCGACGACACATTCTACTTCCTTTTGTTGATCTTTAATTTCATAAGAATGGAGATGACATTGTTATTTTACTAAAGTCTTATTTTTAGACAAAATCACTTAATACACACGTGACGATATTAAACACCAATAGAGATTATAGAGTTATCGTAGGGGACTTTATTTATATCAAAGTCGATAAAAACACACACTTTGGGATTAGCCCGTACATCTAATACAGTATTATATAATAAGGAAAACCGTATCAAGTTTGACATAAAAACACACCTGGGTAAAGTTACTTGCACGCCAAATAGATTAAGTAGCCTGTTGTGATTTGTATTTTATTGTAATTTATAAAAGTTATTAATTAGTTAATCACGGAAGTTAGTAAAAGAAATGATAGTTTTAAAATTTGTAAGTATCAGTACTCCACATGTGTAAAGAAATGCTTAATTTTTTTAAATTATATTTAATTTACCGAGTGATTTGATTTCGATAAGTAAGGAATGGCAATTTCCATTTTCTCAGATATCGCAAATTACACTTTCAATCATAACTTGGCTATTATCATTTGATGACAAATCAGCTGATTAACAAACAACCACGTAACCAGATTCTGATCTATCCTGGAAAAGCTCTCAACAGCCTCTCATGGTTTTCAACTAGTACCATCAAGTCTAATTCATTAAGATCCATCCAAAATAATATTATTTCTAGTAATTATTTCTAGTACATAGACCAAGGCGACGCACTATGATCGTCACCCTAATCGACAGTCTGACAATATTTTATGATTCAATACATTTCAATATGTGAAATCCCTTTTTTGTGAAAGCAGTTCATCTGATGCGAAGTGACCAGTCATTCACCCATGTACCCATAGGCAACCGCAACAAGCAAATAAGTTGCAGATGCATTGCCTACCTCTAATGGATAGAGGAAGAGGATAGACAGGAAAAACATATTTCCTTTTCCTATTCAATGACTCCCTTTGTATCCACAGTACTGAGATTTAGACGAAGTGTTTGAGACGATTGGGTTATTTTGTGAGGAATGTTTATTCAGCAAATTCTATTGCACCATATTCTTTGAAAAGAAATCAACATATAAGTGTGAAGAAGATTTAATAATACTATTGCGGGCATTTCCCTGCATCGACATAGTTTGATAAGGGATTTCTGTTTATTGCTTTTATAATTTGGACACAAATGGATTTACACGAAGCTCTTATCATCCGTGTTATCAAAATACTTATTTCGGGGAGCACTACATGTGAACAGTAAGATATTTTGAATTTATTTATATATTGAATAAAATTTTGCATCAGTTATTTTGTTCAACAGTACTGATTACCCTTACATTTTCTGTAAGATTCATAAAGAATGTAACTTCGTCTAACATAATCTATAAATTGTAAGTACATAGGTAACAACTGAGAGCGATGGACCCGCTTAGTGATCATATTCCCACATAATATTAGGTGGGATTGTGGTCAAATACTAATTTATTAATTACGAAAAAAGATGGATGTGTGCCTAGGCAACAATTCTAATTTGATTTTACAAAATAAATAGCTGTCATAATAGCTGAATATGATTGGTATCGAGTTATTTTACATTTATGATATTTTCCATTAAACTGATTTTCATTATCATGTCATATCATGATCAGTTCGCATTAATTATATTCTTGATAAAAAAATACGCAAAGTAAGTCTAGTGGCTAAATTTTTATTAATCAAATTGTCATCTAAACCAAATAAATCATGATTAAGTTATCAACAAATCCACGTAACGATAAATTAAATACGTAATAACTGACTAAAAAATAATCTGCTACAAGACATAATTCGCGCGTACGTAAGATAATCATGTCAAATGCAACTTGTTGATCTGAAACTTCCTACGCTGCGGTGAGGAAAATGTTTCGTAACGCGTTACACAATTTTGAATGTTTTTGTTAAGACACATTGATTTATTTTGGGATGAATGGTTCAGTGAGGGTCCGGGGGTTGGGGAAGTTGCGGAGTTCAGGAGTTGTAAGTTGAGTTGAGGAGGAAGTATTTATTATATTTTTTGGATTTATTAAAAATGAAAAAAATATTTATACTCATTCTATTTCCATTCTAATAGTACGTAAGCGCAGCTTAAAACAATAGTGATAATAATAAATATGTTACTTATATTTAATATAAAATAAAACTTGATTATAGTTGCCTGTTGCCGGTGACTTCGTCCGTGTGGAATTAAATCAAACATATTAATCACTTCGCAGAACAAAAGTTTAAAATCGTATATCCTTTAACATTAATTGTTTTTACCGTCTCAAATAAAACATCAGTATCAAAATTATATTTTGATATTACAAACAATTTAATTTTGTTTATCTGTATAGAGATACATTTCACCCGGTGTTGTTGCTATTCAAGTTTTAAGTAAAAGGAAGATAAAGTAATAACGTATGTGTTCAAGACAATTAAGAATAACAAAAAAGACGGCTGTTTACGACCTAAGTAAGTAAGCTGCGACACAAAAAAAAATAAGAATTTTCAACTGATATTTTGACTTATAATATTATATAATATTATATTATAGTATTATATTGTATTGTACACGCTGTTTTTATTTTGTAATGAATTTTTAGTTGATGAGAGAGATTTTTAATCAAGAACAACACCGACATCCAAACCGATACCGACACCGACACTGCCACATATCACCACTATCACCACGAACATTACCAAAAATCGTCTATGGCGAGTAAAATATTTTAAGTTCAATAAACATGTTGCGGATGCTGTCGCTGAAACATGACGCTGGCGCATGTCGTTTACGCGAACCTATAAGATTTTCCCCTACCAAATATATATACTCTAACGTGACTAAAGAAGCTTACATCTCAATAATATTATTTTACTGCTTCGTAAGCGGGTGGCGGTTTCGATACAGCAACGGGGTAATTTCTTTCACAATTTTGAGGGTGTTTTAATTTTTGCCTGGAGCCTTGATTATTTTGCTTAAGTTAAATTTTGTTTTGATATTACATACAGACACTATTATTTATCTGTGTAGATGGATTTTCTTTCAAAACTTTAATGTTTTTATTCGGCCAAGTAGCATTGAGAAGATTGTTGTTGTTTCCTACTTTCAATAATTTCTAAGTAACGGAGACTCGATTATCGTACTGGTTCGCATTTTTTCCGCTAGGGTTTAAGACGTAATAATGAAATGTATCAAATTTTTATTTTTAATGTGTTATATGTTATTTGTCATAAAAAGTAATACTTAATGTAGTTACTTTCACTTTCTTTTGGCTTTTTAATTATATATTGCTGCATTTTGTTTCTTAATTTGTACACTAGCTACTCTGAATAAACTAATTTTCTTTTCTACTTTTACCCCGTGATAAACTTTCAATCATCATCATTTTAAAGATCGTAATTTAACTAATAATATATAAATATATATATATATATATATATATATATATATATATATATATATATAACTAAAAGTTCAACCTATTCAATTGAACATCTATTTTATATCATTTTTATCGAACAAATGTTTGACATGGTTCTTTAAATTGATATAACTTTTTTTTATAAACCGATTGAGATAAAACAAACACTAAATGTTAAGTGAAGCTTACCACAATACATAATTGAAAACCGCACCCAAATTGGTTAAGCCGTTTCTGAGAATAGCGGTAACAAACGTGCAGACAAACAGACAAAAATTCTAATAACCCTTGTTTTAGGTTTTATTGAGTTTATAAACGCCCCGAATAATAGTTTTTCTTAAATATCTTCCATGTACAGACAGCGATAAGTTATATTTTTGCTATATGTATATAGAATATTTTACAGTGGTAGAGCTCGCAACAACAACATCTGTTGCACGAATTGGCCGGTTCGACCGGTGGAATGCGACCTAACAGAAAACAGGCGTGAAGTAGAAGTAATCAGCGTTTCGTCTGACGAGTGACCTAAACGGACGAAGCACCTGCCGGAGGCCTGATTTTAGTCCTCATCCCCTTCTCATCCTTTCCTCATAAGGATAGGATGGGAAGGGGAAGAGGATAGGACGGGGAGGAGGTTAACGGGGAAAAGGAAATATCCTTTTTCCTGTCTCTGCCCTCCTTTGGCCTTTAAAGGTAGGCAACGCATCTGCAACGCACTTGCCTGTTGCGGATGTTCATGGGCAGCGCTCACTTGACATCAGGTGATCCGCTTGCTGGTTTGCCACCTTCTCACATAAAAAAAATAATAGATTTAAAATACATATAAGCCAAAGAATTTCCCTTCCTTCGCGTGTACACACTGATACACGCACTGTTTGTACTTACACGAACAAGATTTGCTCATAATATTGGTCGGATCGTGAACTTATAAGCTTATAATCTCACTAGACTTGATATAAACTGACAGAAAATTGTAAGCTCACCGAACGGAGGACGAACTAAATTGTGAATCGAAATTTGGTTTGTTAAACTTTAAGTTAGAAAGGAATTATAAATTAGGTTGGACGTGATAGTTTTTTGTTATATAAAATATGTTTATCAAAGATAAATAAGTACGTTACGATTTTACACGATAATTCAGTTCACAATTTGCCTTCAGTTTATAATATGGCTATTGGGTTTATACACTGACAATGTTTACAATCCGACAGTGACATATATGTACATGCTACGAGTGATGGCATCGCCTACCATTCTATGCGAGTCTCATGATTTGTGGACATACAGAGCAATAGGTATGTTTGAACTCCTGATTTGGGACAGATATTTTAAAAAAATCTTCTTTCTTCCATGTGCAATTACATACTTTACGTACAAACAAAAAATAAACATGTATTCATTAACATTTATCATTACTTCTCAAGCAAACATCTTGTATCTTCAGCGCATCAGAAAAATAAATTTAAATTGTGTAAACGCCTACCAATCATATTTGTGACAAGCTGTTTTGCCCTGCTTCCAAAGTAAATTTATTTCAAGCGCCGACCGTAGTTTAAACAACAAATTCGTATATATGGGCGCAATGAGCTGTAATGATTTTAACATTAGAAACACATGGATAAGACTACAACTGTCATTTTTTTATGCTATACTAAAAAAATATTCATAACAGTCATTTTTACTCTAAAATTTGTTGTATTAATACTGTAGTAGTAACCGTGGGTTCACTCTGCCGAAAACATTCACATAAGACATATTGTCATCTCAGTTTTTTTCCGAGAGAAAAATAGATTGAAACCTTGGATCGTGACACGATTTTACGTCAGTGAAAACCCCGGCCAACTATGATGCTATAAATTACTATAATACAAAAATACCAAAAAAATGACGAGTAACTATTACTTCCGTTCAGTTACATTCTAAATTATCAGTAAGATTAATTGTTTCTTGATTATTCGTAGATTAATCGGTCTATAAGGTCAGTGATTTACCAAGGCCAACTAGAGCAACGATACAAATTTACACTGATATAATGAAGTTAAAACATTTGTTCATAATAGGTTGACTCTAAAACTTACGTAATATTATTTTCGTAAATCATTTTAATTCGCCTAGGCGACATCAGGCAGTAACAGCTTGTATTTCATTAAGGTCAAACAACGCCGTGCCGTGTCGAGCCTATCCGCTACACCATCCGCTCATTGGTTTAATTTTAGTAATATTTTCGATGTTTTTCAGACCACGTTTCTCTTTAGTTCATCTTGTAACGTAAAAAGGCTTGTAAAGGTTTTTTTTCATATCACGCAGATATTTTATACTGAAGAGAAAGCCGAATCTTAAATCCTTCACAACAAAATAAAATGACAAAAAAGCTACGTAGTTAAGGGCTAGTACAGTTCCATAGTGGCGAGCGGCGGACGCTGGACCTGTTTGTGAGGCGGGTCACTCTCGCGCATCCAACTGTAAACCTTTTGAGTCCAGCCGGCCGCGAGCCACCCTCGCCTCCCCCCACTCCCCAGCCCTACACCGTGCACCCCTCCTGTAAATGCCGACAGCGCACCGTGCCGCCCCAACGCCTCACCTAATGAAAATTCGATCTCTATTTTTATATTCCCGTACGTTAACTGGAATCTCACCACTTAACTAAGTTAATAGAAATGTTTATTGCTGTGGCCCGAACCGACATACCGACGATAAGAGCGGGGGAACACGATAACCAGGCCTAAATTAAATTGTCTTTACAATCGGGCCAAATCAATACTACAATATGAAATAACAATAGCTTATATTCCTTAAAGTTAGTTTACTTACATTCCTCATGGTGTTATCAAATATCAACTGGGGATATGTACCTCGCGCTACTGATATATCGAAGAACATCTGTATATCAGACCTTAATACAAGCAAAAAAGACGCACACAAATATTTCCGTGGCATGGACATGTTGAAACAATCAATGAAGTGATGAACGAAACAAATTTATGTCGCAAAAGTGAGTGGCAGTGTCCGTGAAACGTATATCGAAACGAAACAGACGCCTCAGGGAAATTTATATCGAACAGATTAGCGGTTTACTAAAACAGGGCGATATAAGGATCACCCATAACCGACGAGCATGTATGCGTAGATGTATGAATGTAGAAGAAGTGAGAGAGGTAGGCCAGGATCGCGAAATGGAAATCCATGATCTCTGCCTACCCCTCCGGGTTACGAGCGTGAGCGCATGTTTATTTTATTTATTCTTACAATATTTACTTCACGGAATCAAACCCAGTTCTCGCTTTGAAATAATAAGATACTCTAACCGCTAGGCTACGAGGTTTGGCATTAATGTATAATAGCGAGCACTATATTACAATAAAAAAAATTGCACCACTTAATCGCTTTTTAACTTAAATCGAAAGCAAAGTTGTTTAGTTTTCCCTTCAATATCGTCACAGTATTTCGTGATGCATATTTATTTAGAAAAGGCCTAACAACATAGTCTAGGTGTACGATTTTGAACCTTGAGTTCTCTTGTTAAGTGATAAACTAGTAATAACGATCCATCGTATGATATGGTAGCTTCACAATAAAAATGTATTTTTTACTGTGAACGCCCGGCCCAAAATTTGTAGCAGAGGAACGCGATACAACGTAATGGGATTATTGTGAAATACAGGCTGGTGTCGATCGAGAGAAATAAGTAACTAATGAAGTTATTAATCCGATTTTATACGGCTTTCGATGCTCATGGGCGAGGTATTTAGCTCGACCAAATGCTAGATGCCATAATTATAAAATATGCGCTGTCTTTTATTTAAATGTCAATTTATATGTTTACAGGATTCGACCAGCAAGAAAGACGAGGATTCGATTCTAGGAACGCCTATAGGTAATAAAATTCTATTGCTTGTTAAAAAATTGATGTCAAAACTAATACCACTCATGTGAGAGAGAGGGAAATATGAATGACAGTCTTTTCGCCGTGCTAATTAAGTTACAAATATATTTATATCTACTATTTTTCCTCAAATTTATATAAAAAATATTTTTTAGTAGCGTATGATTTGTTAAGTAAAAGAAATAAATGCCTTCGCTATCCGTCCACCGTATTTATCCTAATCGCATTCTTCAACTGCCTTATCTCTAGTTAATTATATTAATTCTTTTCATAAATTTGCAGGAGATCGCAATAGTGCTAGTCCCGTATTATACAATGGTAATATTCGTAATAATGGAGATGCAAAATCATTGAGTAAGTATCAATCTGAAATAACTGACTCTTAAAACGTATTTTACCAAGATTAACTAAATCTTAAATATACAATTTTTTAACCCTGTGTCACGTTGTAATTTGCATAAAATTTTTTGGTGGTAGAAATTATCGCGACCAGCCTTGATGCTCTTTTTGCAAATGATGTACCTACCATTGATGGAAATTATACTGTCACGGCTTACAGGTTTTTCTATTATTTGGTCAAGCACCACTCTAATATTCTATGTTAGTTACGGAAAATAATTATTAGCCTAGAGGTAAATATTTATTTGCAACTATTTGTACCCCAACCGCCGTGCAATTAATCTATCCGACATATGTCCTTGGCTTAACCCTATTTAATATGATTGATCATAGAGCTCTGAGGTCAAATTACATAGTATTACAAATATTTCTCCCTACAAACTTTCATCCCCTTCTTTAGATCTTTAGGAGATTAATTTAGAAAAATTCTTTTTTAGTGCTCACTTACGTAATAACAGAAATTTCTGTGCAAAATTTCAAATCTCTAGGCCCAGTAGTTTAGATTATACGTTTATATATCAGGCAGTCAGTTTCGTCTTTTATAAATATATGAAACGTTATCAACTCTAGAAATTACGTATTTCAGGTAACTATCGAGTTTATAGCACGTTAAACGACGTGCGAGGTGGCACAACTCCTAGGAAACGCTCCGTGGCCACCATGGACGCGCAGTCCCTGCGGTCGGTGGACGCCCACGCACCACCGCCCACCAGCCCAGAGGATAACAAGCGCCTAACATTGTAGGATAAAAATCATATGCTTCAATTATTTAATAACAAAAGACGATAACCATCGATATTTAAGAAAGTAATTTCAATGCAGTGCAGCAGCATAAATAAAGATGACCACCCATTTTACTATAAAAGTCCTTAGTCGCATTAAAATATTAACAACTTCGTTTTAGCGAGGGTTTAAGCCCTTATTCGACTTCATCAAGTCACTAGTCTGCAGTCCTCACTTTGAACCAGAGTTGAGGGGTCTCTGATGTCTCTGGTTTTTAAGTTAGTTTGCCGTTTCAAAAATCGACTACACTATGCTTTGTTCAGTTAAAGCTCATTTAGATACCTAAACTGCTATATACAAACACGGTTATCAGGTGACTGTAAAAAAATATTTTTTTTTTATTACAGGAAATATATGTCGCTAATTTTGAGTGGTATGTATGCTATACTGTTGGTGACATTGGGTTTGATTTTCAATCTCGCTGATCCTTTTGTGGACATGTCTCTAGCTACGGTAAAGTTATATTTTATTATTTACTTTAAAAGTGAACTTGCATGCTATGAACCTTTTTTTCGGTTGACAAGTACTATTAATGGATTATGGCTTTGTAATCGGAGAACATATTACTATAATGTAAGAGTCGGGTGAAGTGAAGTTAAAGCGTCGCGCAACAAAGTACAAAAACTTTACGTGATGAAATAATTTAATGAGACTAATGAACATAGTAACTTGACTTGAGCGAACTTGAACGGATGCGTCGCATTCTCCGCGAGTTTGTTTATATTATTCTGCACTCATTATATTTTTGTGTATAATGAAACCTACGAAGCTTGGCATTTTCTGGTTTTACTATTAAAGTTTTTGGTTTACTAAATTAACTATTACTTGTACAATGTATAATATTCGTACGGACATATATGAAATAATAATTGCAAATTAGTTTAAATATCTTCTAAGTACACGACTTATTTTAAATATTTTCCTTACAGATATACTCTTTAATTTTAACTGGTATGGGCTTGTTATACATAATGTTTTTACTGCTAGACATTGGTAGATACAAAAGCAACGCGCTTAAGAATCAAAAAGCTAAAGAGATACACGAAGAGAAAATTTCTGAATACTATAGAAAACGTGAAGTAAGTTGTATTTTCTATTCTATGTACCAGCTAGTAGCTTATACTTTTTACTATTTAATGATTACTTGAAGGCTCAAGTGCTTAGTTTTTAAATGCCAAAATTAATATGTAATATATTTTTATACATCTCCCTTTTCAATTAAAACTATAAAAACTAAAACAGCGCACAACATTTTATACAATTTAATGATATCAGGGTAGTATAATGATGGCTAAAATTTTTAATTAGAATATTGAATCCATAATCAAGTTCAATTAAGAACTGTCATCGAAAAATTGGGCCTAATCAACTTAGCTTGAATCCGTCAATGGTGACACGGTAACCGCTTAATTTGTTCTTGCGATAAGCCAACTTGATGTAGCTCGATTGTATGAGAGAATAAAGATGAAATCCAATTCGACGATGTCGTCTCCTCCGTGATTGTTAAATACCGGTTTGCTGAAAATCATCTGTCGGTACACGAGTTTCATGAAACGTTTGATGTAAAAAAAGTCATAATGAAAATATTAATTTACTACTTTGTACCCAGTATGTTACAATAGCGGTAAACATGGGTGTCGCTAAACAAATGTTTGTTTACCTGTATTCTGTGTTTACCTAACAATTTAAATTGCGTAATAAAAATCTATCTCAGGAAGAATTCGGACCTATTGTGGCAGGGGACCGCACGCCTGATAGTTACAGATCACTGAGAATCCCGTCTGCTCTGCTCGTGTCCCTAAAACATGACTATTGCTTCAGCCAGGGTCGGCACTCGGGTAGTTTTTATCTTAAATTAGGTGCAGCTGGTAAGTTTGTATTTATTTTAATTTTAAATTTTGTCATCTGAATATTTTGAGAACAGTGAAATTCACTTGCTTTCCGTCCAGTAGAATTAAATTTAATAATACGACCGTAGACCGTAGGACTGACCATGAAATTGATACCTAAAAATACTTTCTAATGTTGGTGCTAATATAACAAAGCTATAATTTTGCTGCATGGCTAAAATATATTACATTTAGTTAAAACATTGTTAATCTTTAGCTAGTCAAAATTAAATTTGAACTTTATTTTAAATTATATTCAATGAGGGTAGACAAATCATTTAATTTGCTAATGTAAAACTTGCAGGTTTCGCCCTTGGACATCTAATACATTCAGTTCTGTTGATCACTTTACAAGCAAACTACTACCTTGACGACAACATTAATAATCAAGATTGCGTTGACGTATTACGACTGGTGCTCGATGTTGTCAATCCATTGTATTCTTTCGTTCAACTATATTTTATTTTTAAATATTCCAACGTGATCATTTTGCGGGGGCAGGTGAGAAAGAAAATTTTTCCTCATTACGCTAACTTATTGCTTGCTCCCATGCGCTCTATTATCCTATATGTTTCAATTTATTGCAGGGTCTGGCGCATTTCGGATTCATGCATATGATAGGCAGTAGTCTATGTTTTTGGATTTCGACCATCGTTCGAGAGACTGTGTTGGCGTTAACTCTATATGCAAATTCTAAATATGGCAATAGCACGAACAATTATGGAGCTGGACTAAACTTGGCGCCAGGTTCTTACATAATTAAAAGATCTTATTTTATTTAAATTAATTCGTTCGTACTTATCGTATTGAAAATATTTCATATAGCATTTTGTTCTAGTGTTTGCATCAGCGGAAAGTCGAATTTTCGACATCAGTGATCTGTACAACGAACACTGCCAGGGGTCAGGGGCTATTTCATCTGTGTTTGAAAGTGTCTCGCCATACTTATACCCATTTAGTGTTGAATTCAATATTCTAATAGGTAAGGTTTTTTCATTACAATGTGGCAAAAATAGTCCCCATCCAATTTTCTCACACAAATTAGACTTGAGTTGCCAATCGTCACTACTCTTATTCGATATTTTTTCACGAATTTGACAGAGCAATCCGACTTTGATTCTTTAAGTCGCAACATAAGTAAGTAATAAAGAAAAAAATAGTACCAAATTAATATAAATTGAACGTGACGATTGTTATTAGACGCTTTTTTGAAATTATATGCAACTTTAATGGTCTTACCATCAGGGTTTCTACGTTTATGGTTGTAAATCAGGAAATCTGAAACCATACCCGCTTAATTTATAACTTAAGCAAGTCTTCAATAATTCATAAGTAATGAATTACTTTTATCTGTACCCTTCCTACATTTTCTACCAATTGTTTCGAAAGAAAGTGATCACACCTCAAACACTATGTTCTCTAAAGGCCTCTGCACACCGAACCCGCCAGCCCGCCGGGCTTGTTTGTGTATTGCGTTTTCGTGCCAGCAAACGAAGTTTCAATGCCGCCGCCCTAACCCCTCGGAAACCGCCGGGCAATGGCGGCAGGCCGGCGCTTTAGGTGTGTAGAGGCCTTAATGGTTATATTTTATGTTTCAGTCGCGGTTTACTATATTATTTGGAGTAACATTGGTCACTGCGAGAATGACACAGACAAAAGCGAATCGAATTCAAGCTTGGGCGAGAACTATTCCGTTTGCAAGTTAGTAAATTTGTCTGTTTCTATATTAACTGTACTATATATTTTTAAATGTAATGTATATAAATATACATATTGCATATAACAAGTGTTGCTTTTTCAGAATACCTACTGCAAGCGAAGAGAATGATTATACTAGCAATATGGTAATTTATGCAGACTGCCACGCCTCGAACCGGGGACTGTTTATGGGTTTAATGATAGTTGTTATTGTGGTCGGAATGCTCATTGTTGGTTTCGTCTTCAGCAGCGTTGGCGAGTAAGTTTTGTTACAATCCACATAGTACATACAATTTTTTTAACAATTTGAAATAGTTGTGTCGTGTGCTCAGTTCTTATCACGTTATTACATTTAATTCCACAAGTACAAAAATAAATGTGAATGAAAATTGATTCTCACGTTTAATTGCGTAATTTTTTTTATGTTTTAGTCCCTTTGTTGTTTTTTAATACAATTTTTTGGTCGGTTTTTGTTTTTGTTTAGAATGTTGTTTATATATCGATTTTTAGTGAATCTAAATTTTGTTAACTCATTTTCTTGTTAGGATATGGGTTGACCTACTAAGCGAGCCGCTCATATGAGAGCGTCGTTTCGTGAGAAACGAAGATAGGATGAAACGCCTAACTCAAATTAGGAAATCTACTTCCAGGGTCAATCCAAAACAGACTAGTAAAGGACGCAAATATAGACTTTCGAAAATGCGGGCTTACATCCAAAAAAGTTCTGACCAGGGAAAATTTCAATAAAACGTTATCACGGTCTTGGCTTGATACACTGGCGGTTTAACGCAAAACGAGAACACAACAATGTGGTCAAAGTCAATTAAAAACGCTTTATTTAGAATAACTCAACAACAACTGGTTGGATCTTGATCAAATATATATGAGAATACATGATAACACCCAACTTTAAAAAAAACATAATAAACCAAAGCACATAGAAAAAATCACCCGGCCCTGCCGACTTTGATGCCGCTTTTGAAATCGCTATCGCGTAGTTTCTACTTACTTTGTAGTTTTAACTTTTGGTTTCTTCTAAATTATGGGTCACAACGTATTAACAACACTTAATACTCAAGCTTATAAGCATAATCATTTGGATAAGGATATATGTAAGTACTGAATACGAAAAACTGGCGTCGTAAACAGCACATTACTTTTAATTGATTCTTCTAAAGAAATAAAATTATTGTGAAATAACCGTAGAAGAGATATGCCATCGCTGACTTTTATTTAGCATTTTTTATGTAATTCCTATAGTTTACGTAACGTAACTTACGTAAGCCAAGAAAGTACAATTCAACTTTGTCATATTACGCATTATTAGTATAACTCAAAAACTACTGGTTGGCTCGTGATAAAAAAAATTGGACCACAAACAAACAAAACACAAACAAAAAAAGAATCATCGAAATCGTTTCACCAAGATCGGGGGGTTCTGAGGTAACCTGCCTGCTCCTTTTAAAAACTCGGTCGGTCGGTTAAAAACTCACGCACAATTTTCAATAATGGTAGAGAGTCCCAACTCCCAATTTGGGCAATGGCTTTGTTCTACGAGTATATTAATCGTAAATTAATTTTCAGTGATTTCCTGGAAGTGGGCTATCTCCTTAATAGCTGCACTAAGCTCGGACTGCACGTGATAATGCTGTTCGCCGCCGTGATAGCTTACAATCAAACAATAAAGCTCGACATAAATGAACATCCAATCTCATTGCTGGACGATGTTCTGCTCTTCATATGCTTACCAGCCTTCTTCCTAGAGACCGTACTGTCACTGGCCGCCACTATATCCATACCAAATATTATCAACTCGATTGATTTTGTAGTAATGGTAAGTTACCTTTTTCTCAGCTTTAAAACACCTTAGAATGCCCATTTATTTTCCTAAACATCATGTTAAAGTAAGCATTTATAGTTTTATAGCTTCAGACATTGAAATATAATAAAACATTTAAACTTCTCCAAATTATAGACTTTTGGACTTTTTACATTTTTGTAAACAAATTGTAAAATTGTGTTAAAAAAATCATAAGCTAGTGCCTACTTAGCAATCAAGGTTACGGAACAAATAGGCTTGAGGGGGAAGGCCAAGGCGACGTCTGTTCATGGTGGAAGCCTCCTTAAGCACGTCTATTGTCTGATTTTTTTGACAACACAATTTATGAATGCTAATTCTGGCTGCAATGTATTCTTGTTATAAAAATGTATATTCTTTCAGGTCATACAAGTGCTCATACAAACATTCTTATTGGTGGATGGTCTTCGGCGTTGCAGTAACAGCAGGAAATTGCGAAGAACGAAGCCGGGACGAGAGCTCATGATGTTCCTGATCATCAGCAACGTGGCGATGTGGCTGCACTACTCATTCTCATACAAATCACCGGAGAGTTTAGACGAGAGATATGAGTTCTATGGTAAAATCCTATGGAGTATACTTGGACACATATCCTTACCACTGATTATGTTTTACCGATTCCACTCCAGCGTTTGTTTTGCTGATATATGGAATTCGGCATATAAGCCTGGTTCGGAACATTAAACAAATTTACAACAAATGGTGATAACTTAGTGAATAATATTTTCTTCACTATACAATTTATAATAATTTATAAATTACGATGACACTACTGATAATCTATTATATAATTTGAGTTAACATACATACATTTCTCTCTGCCGACTGATTTCTATTTCTATCAAAATATGTTGTGTTGATGTCTACACAGCCTAGCCAAGACGAATAATTATATCGGGCACATTGGTTACTTATTAAAATAAGTCGATTAAAGAACGTCATGTCATGAACGTGTGGCCGTAAATGCGTATTGAAGTTAAAGAGCTTTGCTTTCTGAAGGAATTTACAAAATGTACTTAGGAGAAATATATAAGGTAATTGTAATACAATTAATTTTACATATTACATTAGTATACCAGCTAATAAATTTGTGACAAACATAATTAACTTGTATAATTAATACTGTTGATAATGTCTACTAATGATAACATCGTGACACGTCCGCGCGTCCTCGGCTCGGCCACAAAGCACGTATCAACGCATCGCCTTAGCCGACCGACTCGGAGAGGCAGTGAATTAATTTCCCGACGTGTAATGCAATTACCCAATATTAGGTTAAGTACTCGGACGGTCCATGGCAGCAGACCGCACTTAGCTCCTCGCGGCCTGAGATACAAACTAGTTACCTCCTCGGGTCATCATGTACCGCATTTAGGGTAAGCATGTTTAGTCAGGTTAAATTCCAGTATGTAATGCTACAACAAATTGATAAGATTTTGTTACTGTTGTACTTAAGCTCTAAAATTTAGATTTATATTTCCTAAATAATCTTGACCTAAGTTTACCTTGGAATTATACGGTTTTAGTAGTGAATCTTTTAAATAAAAATTAAGCTCCAATACTTTGACGGTAAAGGTCACTAACTGCAGAACATGAGGTCGAGGGTTCGAATCCGCCATAAGACTATTGTCGTGAGCCATATCTTAGCATATTTGTTCTTAGTTGGCATGATTAAAAGAATTCGTAGTAAATTATTTCGATAATCCACCAACGTTTTATTAACAAAAAAAAACAAGCAGGTCATAAGGACTGTCAGCAGTGTCAGAAGTGAAAAATAAAAAATAAGAATAAATAACTAATCACCAAAAATAAACCTTTATAGCTTAAAACTAAATTTCTAAATCCAATGAAATACAAATAAATGAAGAAAAGTTCGTCCAAAACTGTTCCAAGCTCAAATAAGCGTGTTGCATGTCGAGCTAGTTGATCTTCCGAATCTATAAGATACTCCTCTGCCTAATATCTTCTAACGCGGCTAAAAAAAATTCACTTCGTAAATCTTGCTTAATTTATAAGCATTCGTGTAACGGTACAACGCTTAACGTCCATGATAACGCTTTCGAACTAACATGATAAGAGTCTTCAATATAACGCATCGTAGAAGATTCAAAAATACGTGAGTATTTTGTATCATCATAATTTTAAATGAAATCTACAAAAGCAAATTCTGTTAGTTGTGTTTCAACTCTAAACATAGCAAACGAATGTACACCACGGACAGGCACAGAGACACACGGATGTGCGCTCTGTTGACCATTGCCACTGTTATCTAATTGTTTCCGATCTTCCTCGAATAGCCGATGAGTTGTATTAACGATATTTTAACAGGTGGATGACATCTTATAGAATAATTACCAATGCCCTACTGATCGTGCCTTTTGTGAACAAATATATCGTCTCATAAAAAGAAATAAAAACGTAAAAATAAATCGTTACGCATTACTATCTAATCAACGTATATGAAAATATAGACCGGATTTTATATGAACATGATGTGAGAATAATTTTATGTCAATTATTTATATCTTAAATCTAAATATGGATTTTTTAAATGTAAGAAAATGATCCCTGGTGGAATGACGACCATTAACTTGTAACATTTCGTATATGCCTAAACATAGATGCCAATGCATTGCTGACCCTGTGTGTAAGAATTGGTCTCACGCCCGAAGGGTATATATGTATATTATAGTATTACACAATTTCACTTCACCAAAACTTCCATAAAATTACAAGATTTCCGATGAAAGGTACAATAGCCACCATGTATGATAAATGACGTTTGGTTGTTTACAACAATCATATCTAACTACGAAACAAGATATAGCTATATTTACTATTATTATTACTACTGACTATTTTGTTGAGGATATCGTTCGAATAAAATTCGCTCATGAAATGTTTTTAAGCTATGAAGTTTTTATGAGAATACAATAATCCGAGGGACATTTTATCTGCGTATGTTGAGTAAATAATAAAAGTGAATCAACTTCGAGATGTGACCAAAGTCCATTAGCGTGTCGTTATAAAATGAATACCCTTTTTGTTTTTCACAAAAAACACTTTAGCTGCAAGCAATAATTGCATCATGAAAGCCTCTACGTACGTACTAATTAGTTGGGCGTGGAGTTTGTAAAACTGAACCTTAATTGAATACCTTTTAACGTTAATTAAAATAAATCGAACATTTTCGAATAATGATATAAAATATATTAAGGGCTTATATAATCATTTCGATATGCAAAGTAATATATAGTAGACTTCATTTTTCGCTGTTCGTAAAATTGTAACCGAACTCTATTTTAATTTAAAGGCGTAAGAATATTCAAAATGATCGTAAAATTAGTTCCACTCTTGTCACGTGTGCTTGGGATCCTGCTTGTAAACTTTTATTTAACTTCTTACTACGTTTGTCAGTTTGTTGGAGGAAATCTTTAACGAACTTTTTCATCTCGTAATAATTTGAAACTCTGAAGGTATAAAATTAATCTTATAACTCTTTTACTTGTAACAGAAGTTGTAATAGTGTTCATTGCTTGTGTTATTACATAAAAATAAATAAAAATTATTAAATATATCCGACATCATGCAAAAATAATCTGTATCTATATACTATATAAAAGGTGATGTGTAAGTATGTATGTATGTTCCCTATATACTCCGAAACTGCTGGACCAATTTCAATAATATTGTCAGATTGACCCAGAGGTCACCCTCTCCTGCGACGTAAGGTAGCGATCGAATCTACATAATTAGTGCTACCCACGGGGCGCCACTAGCTAGTGAAATTCGTATAAAAGTTTTGAATGGTAAAACAAACCGCCAAGACTGTCGTCTCTTGGATGTCAAGACCTGACTATTATACCTGTAACTACATAACAGGCCTGTTTTGACGGAACATTCTCAGAGCTAACCTACTATTGATCTAAAAATATAGAAGTCTTGTATCTTTTAAGTGGTTTTTTCTTCACTTATTTGATAGATACATTTGACTTGAAAGTGTCAACTTATCAAGTCAAATCATTCTTCTTTGTGATAGGAGAACGTAATCGATGTTCAGTGATACCCTTTAGCTAATAATCAGATAAGTTAAAGTTATGTTACAAGGACTTTATAGCATACAGAAAGAGCCTAGAGAAGGCTTCATTTTGTCATCACTTTGACAAAAAGAGACATGTAATGTTACGACGACTTAACAATCTAACAAACTTATAAAATTACGTATTGTTTCACTAGCTTCATAAAAATAGCCCTAAATTTTTGTGTAAGCATGGATCAGCAATTAAATAAAATAACGGTGATATATTTCGAACTCCGAGCGTGTTTTATGTGCATTTATTAGAGCAGAATAGATTATGGTCACGCTCGAGGTGAGGTTAGGCGTCCGCGCACTCCGGAAGGGCGCGACGCGACGTCGCACCGGAAACGTCCCCGCGACCCGTGACATATGCGCATACGCGCTTAGTTCATCGACTACGACACACGTTAGAAAACCTTTTTTAATTATAAATATATATAATATAATAATTTTTAGATCTAAATGGAATTAATACAGTGTTAACCCAAATTTAAATATGTGAGAAATAAATGAATGTGTTAGAAAATAATAAGGTAAAAGTCACTACGAGTACACATTCAAAGCGCAATCAATGACATTAACTAGGAACAGTGAAATGCTAGTGTAAACATCAGTAAAAGCACCCTCAAGACTAGCGATTGACGTTTAAGGCCAATCTCACTCCCTCTCGACGAAGGTAAGTGATTCACTTGTCAGTTTGTTGTTTTTCCCTTGTTACTACATTGATTCGCATCAACTACATTTTCTTTACACTGAGAACCAAATTGCTTATTGAATCTGCGGAGGAAAATGTTTTAGATTTTTCGTAATAAATCCAATATGTCACTCGTTTCATATAGAATAAAGTCCACTGTAAGATAAATTGTAGGAAATCTTCAGAGAAAATTCTCTTGACCGATTTGTAAAGCTTTAAAATAATAAAATAGAAAATATACATATGGTAGCACCTACATATCGATGTATATAACTCATTGAAAGTTTTATATAAAAAAAATTAATCAACGAATAGTTGATTAGTTGTGAATATTTATTTGTAACTAATTACTGAGTTCAATGGCATACGAATAAATAGCTACATCAGCATTGTTATTGCTTAATTAACATACTATCGATACTATACTGTCATATATTAGTCATTTCAGCACTAGCTTACTATAAATACAAAAACATAAACATGTAAACATAGTTTTTTCACTCAATTAAATTTGCCTCCAAGCTGATGTCTTCCATACCCACGTGGGTACCTTTGTATAGCTTTATTATAATTAAACAATTTAAGTGTTACAACTACATATTACTTAAAAGACTTCTTAACATGAAAAACATATGAACAATTGTCAATAATGTCTATGCACATAGATTTTAATCGTCTTATGAACTATCGCACAATGCTTATAATTTTTACTGCAAATAACTTTTAATGTGTATTTTTAAATTTTAGTTTAATATCTGTGTTATAAAAATGTCTCACTTCAATACGATTGTGCCAACCTGGTTTTATTTGTAAATCACTTCACATTGTCTTCCAAATTATGTGCGGTGTATGTGACAAGCTTATCATTTGTCACATTAAGTAGACATTTAAGTTATATACTTTACACCATTAAATTGCACTCAAATATTTTATAGCAATAACATTGAACCGGAATTTATTATTTATCACATCACAAAGTGTTGCTCTAAGGCGTTGTTAATCCGTACTTAGTTCGTCAGCTCGACTTCCCGGGCTGGTCGATGCTGATCAAAGTCGCGTCGCCGCTCGCCCGGAAAATTGCCCCAACCCAATGAATATTATTAAACTCTTCAATAGTTCCGTGTACTTTATTCTTGTTAAGTTACGTCGCCTATATCACATAAAACAATTTTGTATTGCAAACATAAATTTTTATTAAATAATTTATTATTTTTTAACAGACTATATATTCAATAATTAAAAAGGTATAATACTAATAAAGTCTTATGGTATGACTATCCGCTCTTTGATATGTAATGTGAGCAAGAATCGTCAGGTGTTACTGTACTTATTAATTTCATGGATATTAACTGAATCAAACAATCTCATGTGGTAGAGCCCAACAACAACATCTTGTGTGTGTGGTGCCGGAATCCCAATTTCAGTCCTTCTCCCATTTCCATCCTTTCAGGTAAGGGGAGAAGGATTGGACGAGCAGGGAATGGATGCGAAAGAAAACATCCTTTTCCTGTCTGGATAGACAGGAGGACGAGAGGATTCTCGACTGTCAATTAACTACTACTTTTCCAACTTTTATTATAGTTCTGTATATATATATATATATATATATATATGTGTGTGTATATATATATATATATATATATATATATATATATATATATATATATTGTGTAAAAAAATGGACGCGTGTATTAGTATATTTCACTTTTTAACCAAAACTTAACATCACAGAGTAACTGTGATTATGGGTGGCTGTAGCCTCAATGCGTGGTTGCATGAGCATGGTTGTAGGGGTGTCAATGATACTGTGGTTGAAAATTTACTTTTCAATAATATGTTGTCAATAATTGTATGATTAGAAAACAAACACGAAGTTTGCGGATAGTGTTTATTTATATAATAAATTAAATGATCTTAATACGTTCATTTGAACCTTCAAGTATGCATTCATACCCAGTTAAAGTGGTAATTTTATAAAAGCTACATACTTAAGTAACTTAATAAAATATACATTCAATTAGCTCCAGCTAAACTTTTTAGGTTGCGACAGTAAAAATGTGACAGTACCAGTTCACCAAAACCTTACCAACCAACTAAAAAGCTAAAGATGTGTTATTTTGATTTTACAAACATAACACATATGTTTTCGTATTTCTAGAGTAGGTTTTAAGCCCTTAGCTAGGTTTCAAGATCCTAATAATATATTTGTATTAAAAATAACACTACCTTTTTTATGAATACTAATTATTTTATATTAATAATACGTCATCATGTTACACTGTTAAAACAACATATCGCTCGGGCCGCATTCATTTAATCAGGGAGCGGGATAGAGCGCCACGCTCCGCCGATCATATTTAGAGATATGTGACGATCCAGCGGCTGCCCACTGAACCGGCAGAGGATGTGAGTTATTAAGTGGTACACTTTCAGGTGATCTGTGGAGTGAGAGAATCGCGCCTCCCCTTCTCCACAACCCGTCAGAGGGCGCAACGCTTCGACTCTAGGTTCCCACTGTCGGGCACGGCTCTACAAAAATGTATTAACGATGTTTAAATTTCAGGCAATTAGTCTCCTTTTTAAACTATTTAGTTTTTCTTCACAGTTCAGGAATAAACATCGAGATTAGAATCGCTATATGCTAAAATTATAACAGCGACATGTTATATAAAATTAAACTTATTTCCAGCTATTTAAAATTGCTAAAGCAAAATATGCACACAAAACATACTGACCTTCTTTTTGTAAATGCACACATACATACACGCTTCATATATATATAGTTGACCTAGTAAGTAAATAGAAAGTTAAATAAAACGGTTAGTTATTCATAGTTCACAATATTGCCTGAACGCAAACAATTACATTACCAATTTCCGAGCTCGCAGGAGAATAAATTGAGTTGTATTTCACAATGCACTTAACGTTCAACCAATATTATATCACAAAAATATGGACGAACGCCAAGTTGTTATTAATTTAACCTTTTATTGAAAAACAAATATCGTCCTAACTGTTTGAAATCCCGTGACACCAAACAGCTTGACCGTTGAGACGACAATGATCTCTTTAGAAAGTTGCTACAAGGCTGACTAGTTATTCGATCAACTTTTTACATATCGATAACGCACTTGGTATTTGTCTGGTGATGAAGTTACGACGAACTGCTGTTTTAGATCCGTTAATAACATTATAAAAAAACATTAAGATAAAAATGTTTTTATGATTAAATTTTAAATTGAAATAAAATTGATTTTCTCTTATTTGTTTGTCTCCAAATACATAAAAATAATTACTAAAAAGCCATATCCATAAATGTAAAACAAATGTCGGGCACGTGTTCGTGATACGAGCAGAGGCCCACCTGCGGCTCATCCGTTCGTAACGACCCTCTGATGTTGTTCATATCATATCAAACGTTTAGAAGCGATACACTGATTCTGATCATGTGGATTTACTGTTAAGCGTGTGCTATGAAAGCAGACGTTTATATTTACATATTTAACATGTTTACTTTAACAGTTTATTTTTAAAGACTAACGAACTAGTCTAGAGCGCAATGGAAAATCATCCAGAGATAATATTGACACTGAGGAAAATATGGACACTTTCTTAAACAATAACAAGGTACTGTAACATTTTAAAAATGTCTTTATTGGTAACACAAAAATAAAAAGACATAAAATTGGTATACTTAAAAAATTGTAAGCATTTTCGTCTTTAAAAGAATATCTGCTTTTCGCCTGACAAAAAAATTGATTAAATGATTAATTTGAAAAAAATTGTTTTCTGTTTTATTTGTACTGCAGCGGCTTCAAAAAGTGCTCAAATTTTCAAGATATTTTAAAACTTATTAAATATTTTACATGTAACTAACAATAAAAATTAAATTAAGTTTAACTTCTGCTAAGTACGACACGAGGAAACTTTACTTTTTTCTTCTTTTCTCCGACCGTTTTTGCGGTATCGGACTACGAATCAATATCCGTCAACATTTATCGCTATTTTAAAAGTTTATAAAAATGAGACAGTGGTCAAGATTTTGTAGAACGTACTCGTAGATGTCACTATGCCATGAACAAATATGAATGTAATTTTTTCTAAATATTATGATTTTTGGCTTATAAATATTATATACAAAATATTTAATAAACTGGGGCGGGGGCAAAATCATTAGTTTCTTTTATAAAAATGCTGAGATTCTAGGAAGTGAACCGATACCACACGAAGTGAAAACTGCTTCTGAAAGTAAGACTTAATTAACTTTTCTTGGTCCGCGAGCAATCTGTTTATACTGCACCGTTGCCTCCAGTCATATCTAACTCATATACGAGACTTATAATAACTAAGATATTCTTCAACAAGCTTTTACAGGAGTAAAAACTCTATTGGAAATTATTTAATATAATCTTCACGACCATAAGATCCTTCAACATATTTCTCAACATTTAAATCACCTATAAAAAAATTAAAGTACTCGAAACGGATTAAATGCTGAAAAAATCAAGCGAGAAATTCTACAATTGCTTCTTTTAAACTTTGTTATCACGGAGGTTTTTGGAAATAATTTGTAACAAGTGCAAGATGTTTCCTTATGTATATATTATATAGTTATGAAATATTAAATTGACTTCCCATGATAATCGGATAACTTAATAGTTTCCTATTTCTGAACTCCACAAGGTCCTAACCTTTTAATTTCACTATATGACAACCGGGCGTATTGAAACAATTCCCTGTCATATGATTGATGCGCTTTGGCTGTACACAAAGTTTTTTTGTTCATTTCGTGGCTGCAGCTAGGCGATACAATGTACAGTAGCTCTGTATTGTAACAACACACAATGAAGACATTTATTGGAATGGTTTTTAGTTACAAATATTTTTACGCTTATCAACATTTACAGAGTTTACCATTATTCTAGTATTCCCTGAAGTCCGAAGACTGTTAACGTAAGTCATTCCTACAACGTCGTCAACCTATGTCAAGCTAAAGGCTAGGTTAAGCAATAATATTAATTGTTCTATATTATATATAATTTATGTTTCACTAATATAGCAACGTTCAAATTAAATTTTTCACAATATAATGAAATGTGTTTCAATATAGTAATAGTAAAACGCGGTGTTGGATAAAATTTATTTTACGTGACCATCACACCGTGCGATCGACCTCGTGGAAATTAATTACCCACAACGTAGGCACACAAAGCTTATGTGGCACTGTAACGGAGGCTGCAACCGGAACCGAGCTCCATTGGCCCCTGTAAATCAATATCCGGTGGGCGCGACTGTCACCGGCTCTTGCTTCCATTTAAATAAAACTCCGCTAACTACATCCTCAAGTTAGATGCACTCCATCTACGTACGAACGTAGTTGATCGCTTTACGACTACTAAAAGTTGGTAGCAGGATACTCTAGTCAGGTAAAATAACTAACCTTAGTTAATTATTTGTTACTAAATTTCACTTCATCAAATTCAAAGAGTCGTTTAGTTTTCTATTTTTTTATATAGTAAGGAATTCACATTCTAAACATGTTCATGACATTTACATTTAATAATTTTTCTTAAATACAGTTTTCCCAGTGTACACGTTTACAATTGAAGTATTTAGATACCCAGACAAAGATGAAAGTTGCATAATGCTTTGAGTTTTCATTTATGACCTACCTGGCCCATCTACATTGCTAGGTTGCTAAGCCAGGGGCTGTCGTTGGTTGGGTATCCACAGGATGGATCGACGATCCGGTCAAATTGGCGGGAGTCCACACATTTTTTTTCGGCTTTATTATTACATATTTTTCTGCAAATTATCTCAAGACACGCATATCGCAACATGCATAAGATGATTAAAAGGTAGTTTTTACAATCATACTACTGTAGTACCACTACATAGTTTAGCTAATATGTTCAGCAATACTTTTGCCGCGAATGTTTTCCAAAGTGTACATCATAAAATATAAATTCAAATGTTAATCAAAATTAAATTAAATTACAAAACTTATTTTAAAATGCCTCTTTTATACTTCATTTGTTTTTACATTTTTACGTTAAATATAATTTTGTAATGTAGTTGTAGCAACACGTAACATGTTATGGCATCGCATTGTTTCTTTTAGAATTACATATTTAGTTGTGTATATTCAGGATACATCTAAAACATATATAAAACTACCGATTGCCCCATCAAAATGTATGTAGCATCTTTGATTCTACCATATTACATTTAATTCTACCAACCACCACTCACACATACCAACGTCTCTTAAAAGTGTACTCTTATTCTAAACATTTTGTGAGAAAGTATTCGAATTGCTAAAGCGTTAAGAAATCCGTAATTAAAGAGGCCATAAAATTTGAAATAAGCTAGAAACTTTCGTCAGAACGATCATGTAACTGTGTTTCATTAAAAGTTTGTTATCGAATGAAAGTTCCGTTGCCTCATAGCAAACACGCCGGGTGAATCTTCTGGAAATGTTGGCATGTTAATAAGGATGTACATTTTCCTAATAAAACTTTAATGTTAGCACCTTAAACACAACATTACCGAGCAGCATTCACTTGCATTTTGTGTGAAACGAAGATACATTAAAAGTTTAAAAAACGAGATCTTAAGTCACAACCGGCGAATACTCACAATATTCAAAATGTGCCTCAAAAATACCTGTAAATAATGGGAAGGAGCATGCAATAGGAGGTAGGTAGAGATAATGAAAAAATCAAAGGAAATAATATCTTTCGCTAATTTCTCTATACTATCATACTACTACGATGAAAGAAGAAATATAGTTTGCTAAAGAAACGAAGAACAACCTAGGATATAAAAGTTTTAAGAACCCTGCATTCGATACTCCTGAGCCTATACGAATAAGCCCCTTCAACAGCGTGACCATTCCGTACCAGAATTCAGTCAAATAGCATACTGCTTTTTGGAAAAAGATATAGTCATCATTACACCTAGATGGGTCCCCGGGACAATTGAGGTGTTACACCGGGCTTCACAAGGCTTCTCTAACCTATGTTGAATATAAAACAATTGCCTGGGTGCAATTGACAATGATATTGTCTACTGCTAATCATATCCATATGTAATTATAAATGTATGGTTTTCATTTATAATAACCTGAGTAAAAATTAATCAAAACTTTTCATAACATACCAAAAAGATAGGAAACGAGTGTAGGAGCATGTGTCGGTGTAATGAAGATTTGAAGATAATCGAAAGAGCGACGCTCGGTGGACGATTTATTTGCAGCGCGACCGTCCGGATAATAATGCCTTTAACAGCGCTTCCGGGCGCAACCCGGCGCGTTCTAGCGATCGAGTGCACTTGCATCTACATTAACCTACAACGGAACCTTTTTATAATACAACTATCTCTCTTATATACCGTGTGTTGAACTTTAATATATAAATAAATTTCTATTTTTTCATAGCAGTAGTGTTTTCGTTACTATGGCAACTGCTATCATTTTGGATTTGAAAGAAAGAAGAGTAAAGTAAAAAAAGAGAACGTGTTGAAACTTCTGTAGTCCGTACGAACCTCTTGAGTGATATATTAAATATGTTCATGATACTTCTGGGTTAGCGTTCCCTTTTGAACAACAGCTAGTACGTTGTTCAAACATGATTAAAATCTTATTAAAGTGTTTCCTACAGTGTTTGTGTTTTAAACATGACCAAAAACGGAATTAAATTTCACTTAGCAATCAGAACATCTTAATTGTTAATTATTTAAGTGAACTAATGATTTTACATTTGCAATGAACTAAACCATAATAAATAAAAAACAAAATGAAATTATTTATTAACAGCGAAGTATTACGGATTGCGTAAATTAGTTTGGCCTAATAAAGTTCTAATTTCTTGTTCGCTCTACTTGTGCTTATTCTAAGAATTCATATATTGTATGTAGATGTATAGTAATTGGTAGGGAATACTATGAAGTGCTTGTAAACGAGGCATAAAGTTCATGCCGCCTTCGAGTCATGCTGTTCGGCTGTTGATAGACTTTCGACCTCACTTTAAGTGTTTTCTATATAAACTACGCGTCCAAGATTTGTAAATACTTGACATTATAAATTAGAGACGGAGAGTTTACTACCTTAATAACTTTATTAGAATAACATATAAAATGGAATCTGATAGTAATGTCGATATCCTACTAAGATCTCGAGGCTGACACTACGAGTAAATGTTGATTAAAACAATCTGACATAAATAACCTTTCGTTTATATAAATGAAAATAAACTACTATTCCTCTTGGTGACGCCGTAACGTGAGAACCACTTTACTGATTTTATCAACCTTTTTTAAGTTTTCTATTAATACTTAGCAAAAGGTTCTTAAGAACATTTAAGAAAATAAGAAAATTTCAAAAGCCTTTAACTTCACGCGTTAGATTGTTCGCGAGCTTGATGTGGATGTGAATTTTGCAGACATCTGTTTTATGTTTCTCGAGATTCAAGCTAACAACTTTCATATAACTAGACTGTAATATTGTAAACTGAAAATAAATTATGTATCCAAAGCTCCGTTTGAATCATTATGTCTACGCGTAGTACTGACATACACTCACTCTTTTAGTGTAATATTAAAATTAAAATACATGTTTACTGTATTTCAATTTTTAATTTAAACTGACGAGTTTCCTAACAACTGACTAAGTTATATCCTGACAGGCGCGTCAATAAACATAACAAAATAGGCCCATAATAAATATGGAATAGGGTTTCCAATCAAGTCTACTTCGCGCCACCCGAAGCTCCCTACCAGGTGGGCAGTGTAGACTTACACATGTCTAAACAAACTCACTTAAAATTAAACGAATACGTATTTCAAAAATACATATAAAGTAATATCAAAGTTTTCAAGTATTTTATTTACAATAAATTTTATTGAAGGGTTACCTTAAACTTTTAACAATCATAGCTTTATCGCTATAGAAATGACAAATGAAAAAAATAACAACTATGTAGGATTTATGGTCATGACGACTTGGCTTGTATGACTGCTGAGTGAAGTCAGGTAAAGCAACACACAATGTTCATACCTATTTAAAGTCAAATATTATTTCTAGTTCCATTAGTAATATTTTGATTATTGATATTTTTTACTGCTTATTATAGAAGTAATTAATTTCGATGTCCATCTATTGTTAAAGTTTTATTTTTTCGACTAAACTAGTTCAAATTTAGCGCAAACATTCAATTTTTATAAATTATTTGTACCGTGAAGGGCAAAAATTATGCCGTAACAATCAATGACAGTTCTTGTAGCATTTGTAGAGCTACGGAGGGTGGGGCGGCGGCCGCCTAGCGCAATATAGACAACGCTACGACGCCTTCACGACAAATTTTTAAATTGCCTCGTAGCCCTACAGACATAAGCCACGCTCTCATTCATGTTCGTAGTTTGTTTACCACAGTCAATGTATTCGGAATATCTAGTATGTTTTTGTTTGTATGTGTATGTATTCTCTATTAATTAAAATAATTATATTTTTAATGTAAAAATAAAATCATCTACAAATACATAAAAAGATTTTAGTGTTCTTGTTAAACATATCTGTCTGAAGAAGAACGAAAAAAAAAATTTTCCATGATCCGAAAATTTTTTGGCGGTATTGAGTTGTTATCGTAACGTGATTTTCTCATAAACTAGACGTAAATACGACGTTCATACAAAAAACCTACAGTTTTCACTTATATGTAGACTATGAGCTACTCTGTCATAGGTACTTAACTAGTTTAGAACAGTGTAGGGAAGTTGGAACAGGTAATGGCAACAATACTGACCGGCACTATGGCAGGAGCTATATCAAGATAATGTAGAACACCACTTTGTAAGTTGACTTGAGGCGTGCAGCAAGCCTCGCATCTACATATAGTATGCTGCATGTAGGTGCATATTACGAATAAACTAATATGCATACCTCCTTTAATAAATGTTACCAGGGTATAACGTCCTAAATAACCCTAGTTACTCTACTAGCTAATTATTTATAAACATTATATTATATGTATTTAATGTTTACATATTATTTAAGACGTTGCTGCGATGAAATATGAACAGTTAAACGCCAAAACAAAACTTTGTTTGTATTATTCCATTAATGTACATTTGATTCCATATTTACATAATTCAAGCTCCTGCCGGAATGATTCCGCGCTAGTTCTGTAATACACAAAATGAACGTATCCCAAGATCCCTCTTACAAATTGAACCTCTGCGGTCTTATTCTGTTGTCTGGTCGTTTTAAATATAATGATAATATTTTAATATTTCATATGGTTATTAAATTTTCTAAAAAAAATCGTTCTAATAATAGCTAATTATAACACAAGCTAATTATAACATATACAGTGCATGTATTGAGTTATGATTTTATTTAATTTTAGTAAAATTGTCGATGGACAGTGCAACACTGAAATTTCAAAACAAATGCTTCCGATGGATTGTGTAGAAATTAAATATGTGTTCCACAAGAATTGTTATACCTAGGTTTAGTAGTAGGTAGTGTTATTGTGATTGTGGTTGTAACTTATGTACACTTTCATATTTTATTTGCTATAAAGGACGCGCATTATTCACATGACATAATTCTACCTAACACAATGCTATTATAAAACAAATACATTTGATCAACTATAAGATCGAGGAACGTTCGATCGAGGCAATTTATAGAATAAGCCTGCGCCGCCCATTGGGACGCTTTGGCCGAATGGAGTACGCATACTAATTCGTGGTCGTTCTAGGAACATTCAAACAGCAAGCAAGCCCAGCTTACGGGGGATATGTGAGACGGCACCTAAGATTTAGTTTACAACTTAGATTACTAGCGGCGATGCTGTGGTCAAGAATTAAACAAGTAATCTAATGGGCCGAACGTACCGTATCCCGCCGAACTAACAAATTCGTACTGAAGTAAATTTCAATTAGTCCCAGTTTTACCCCGCAGGACGTGTACAAGATTAGAGATAATACTTGTATCAAAATGCTATAAATTAGTTTATGTAAATATAGCTTAGAGTGCCAATAGCATAATGGTTAAGGGTACGGACTTGGCAGTCATGCCACAAAATGGGTTTGAATCGACCATTCGACAATCGTTGTGAACCATTTCCCAACCAAATTCAAGTTTCATTAGGAATGGTTAAAAAGAAATATAAATAAAGCTATACTTAAAAAGACGTGAGAATTATTTTTATTTTATACTTGCAATACCGCGCGGTTTCACCCGCCGCGCCGTTTACTCCTTACCGTATCCTTTATATGAATTTAGAAGTCATTTTTAGTGCTTCCCAACGTATTAACAGAAATCTCTATGCGAAATTTTAAGTTTCTATGTCCAGTAGTTAGTTGTGCGTTGATATATCATTCAATTTTGCTTCGATTTATGTCAATTATTATGTGATAAGATGAAGTAAGGTAAGTAAGTATCTTTAGTTGAAAAATAGTTTTATAACGCAAGCATATTTTCTTAATCCACTAGATCCTAAAGAGAGGCGACGGCTCGGATCCGTGCAACTATAGGCCTATTGCCATAACCTCTTTGTTAAAAATAATAATTGCATCAACCATTAATTGCCAGCGAATGCGGTACCTACAGGATCACCGGCTACTTAGCGATCATCAGTTGTTACTGAGCATCGCTGATGGAAACCTTCTTTTGGATCTTTTGGTTTACCTCACCGATAAGCGGAGGCAATCGAGACCAAAGGAGAGGCCCTGGTGGTTAGTTTGGACGTAGCCACAGCCTTCAATCGGGGTTGAAATTAAAGGCTTTATTCGAAGCTGTCATTCAACGGGCTTCCCGAGAAAGTTTATGACTGGATTACCAGCTTCCTTGAGGAACTCGATAAAAATGGCAATTGGATTACCATCCTCATCATCTTAATTGTTGGCATTCCACTACTGTGCGGTTTTCGCGTAATTTTTTGCCTCGCACAGCCGCGCTGTGGAATGATCTGTCCCCAGCATTATTTCCAAACTAATACGACTTAGGGTCCATCAAGAAGCGAGCGTACTCCTTCCTTAAAGGCCGATATCGCATCTGCAGGTCCTATGTTGTTGCGGATGTTCATTTCATTCACCCGTGGCTCGTTTGCCCACTTATCCTTTTTTTAAAAAGAATAGAAGTATTCATTTTTAATATGTTTATTGAAGGTTATACGTTGTTAGAGTCGGTGTCAGTAAAAAATAAGGGGTGAAGAGCTGTGCTATACAACTAAAAATTCGGATCTCTGAGCATTTTACTCAATTATAATTTTATAATATTATTATTACATCATTTTTCCAAGCATATCTTTTCACTTCATATCATACTTAATTAATTTTATATGTTAGAGGCACAAACGAGCAAACCACCGACCACTGATACCATTATTGATGTAATGTTCAGAACGATCAAAAAAGAGTTACAGTAACAGTTAAATAGGGACAGAATCGCAGAACACAAGACTTCATGCCGTCACTTTGTGAGGCCGTAGTTCTTCAAGATCGAGCCGTCCGGCGAACAAAAGCTGCTGATTTTGCCTTTGTTGCAATAAAAGTTTATTTTTTTATTATTTTTTATAAGCCTCAACTCTTAACCTGCATTAATGTGAAGGGTATATTTAATGTCACCACAAAATGCTTAACTTTAATAAGTTTGTTATAATTAAGATTATCTTAAGAACGCGCTAGTTAAACTGTGATTAGGTTAATATTTAGCTGACGCTAGCTTTCCATTAAATTTCGACAACAGGGAACTTTTCTCAAAAAATCAAAATTGTTTGTTTTAATCTTGTGGTGATGTTTTTTATTTTTAGATGAGGCCCTTCTATGTCTTCCTAATTAGAGAAAATCTTTTGCAGTGAATAAATTAACCCCTCGATCCAACGCGCTTCCCATCAACAAATCATTTGAATTGTAAATTAGGCAAATCATTAGTCGCAAGCCTTCTCACTGCTACGTATTCACAATATGACTAAATTATTATGTCTTTTTTATTTTTTAAATATACGAAATGTTATTATAGGATACGGGGGCGAACGAGCAGCGTGTTGCCTAATGGTAAACGCCCAGGAGTATCTGCAACACCAGACCCCTTTGGTGTTGCGTGTTGTGTTGGTGCCCCGACCAGAAGCGTTGCCAGCTGCGAGCAAGGAAGAAATACGCTCTCTTTTTGTAGGACTCGAAGTCGTATTCATCTGGAAATACTGATGGGGACAGACCATTAGACAATGCTGTTTAGTAAGGCAGGAAGTTACAACAAAACCTGCCACCACGAATATGGAGTGGATGGTATTTGTAGCTCTGTAGTATTGGGCAATGACGATACGCAGCACTAGGAATTTATTATCATATGAGGAGTTAATTATAATTACGTCATATGTGATTATTATAAATATATAGAAATTTTGTATATGTATCCGTCACGGACCCATATTGAACTTTGTCAGTGCATAATCGGATTGGCATATTAATATAACGAATTATCGACAATGTGACGTATCATGACAAAAATAAAGAACCATTTTTTTATAAACATCTATATTTTTATACATGTATACATAACTATCATGTGGACTCTAACGAACCTAAACTATGATTGTCTTTTATTATAACTTAATCTTTAAACTAATAACGCTAACAAAATATCAGTTTACAATTTGACGACTTGATGTCGACAGTCTGGAGACTAGTCCAGTTATAATCTGACGAAGTCAAAATCGATCGTACGTCGGCACATAGCCTAAGGCTACACGTGTATAATTATTACTAACGATCAAAATAACTTCTAATAAGGTGATTGATTCGTATAAATTAGTGAACGGATATTGTAAATACCCGAAACAATCTTTCTGGTACCACTCCAATGTCGAAATGCTCGAATATCATAATGAAAAATTGGTTTTAAAATATACTGTATTAATATTTAATCCTCATTTAAACATGCTAAAAAACTGAATCTAAAAGCTGTACCTGTTGCACGGGCGGCGTCACGGCCCACATCCCGCGCACCCGCTTACAGCTCACTTATTCTCTTTTTGTATGCATTTACCTTTCAGATTAAAAGATCCAATCGCCACCCCTAGCGCTCGGCGGCGCTCGGGCGGAACCGGAAGGCTTCGTCGGCCTGTGCGAGCCTGATTGGCCAACTGCGAACGGGGTGAGTGATGACGCGATCGAGGGAAGTTTTCGCGCTACAAAATCAGTTGTGCTTGCGGGGTTGCGCGTTGTGGACGCGCCATGGCCAGAGCTCCCTCGTCTTCGGTGGTAAGTAAACATTTTATTCGATTAAAAAGCAATTTCTTCGAGGAAGTCGCGGGTGCATGGGCGCGCTAACGTCTTACGAGACGCGTTACGTTGGATATTTAATTATTTGTTTTCCATTATTTATTTGAAAGTTTTAAAATTTCCGGTAGACTTCCTGGAAAATTATCGGAGAACATTTCTGAAGAATTGTTTTATTTAGAAACTTTTATATTTACGTCTATTTAATTTTACTGGGAAAAAGTAATGACATCTAATTTTATGAGAGGTAAAATTTATATACCAAGAAGAAAAAAAAGATAGGACGCTGTAATATGTTTTGTATTTATTTTAAAATCCCCGAAAATTTTTAATCGCACGTGGAAACGGGCAGATGAAAAGGAATCAGCGATCAGTTTTCGTAATATTTGTCTCGACGGGCGGCAGTATTAAATTCAGATGGAGTATATCAATCTTCAAAGAGTGTAATTTAACGTAAGCCGAGCGGGATCAATTATTTACAAAATAAACAATTTTTTTTATATTTATTTGCGTTAATGTCGTAAAATTCTTGTATTTTATATTATTTATAAACGAGTAAATGTATGTTTTTAGCTAGTCACAGGACGTAACTAATGACATTTTATAAATAACAACGACCCAAATATTTTATCTTGTCATTTATAACTTTCTATATTATTTAACATATATTTTATTTCAAGATATCTTTTTAAATATAACTGTGAAGACAGCAAGTAATCTTACAATTTTAATTAATGGTATTCGATGATAAAAAGATTTCAAAACCAAGTTTTAATAAAAACCGTCCTAAGATAAATAAAATTAATTTTTGCTTATAATTATAAAACAAAAAAGACTTCAGTCTTTATGAGTTTCAGATAGATATGATTTGTTTTAGCTTTTATTATAAGTTATGGAAAATATACAACATTGAAGCCTAATTAACCAAAATCAACGTGAGCTTATGAGACTTAAATTTGAAGAATCATTGAGTAATTGTAAAAAATTCCTTTATCTTTATTCGAGTACAAATATTATAAAAATGAAAGATTTCCTTGTAATGGGTAAACTCTAAAACTACTGAAACCATTTAAATAACTGTCGCACCATTAACAGACATAATATTGGCGCACTTTTTTAAGATTAAATATTCAGCTCGATAACGCCGGGGTACCTACTATTTTTTTGTGTATATTATACACCTTTTACCTGTGCTAAAATGTTAGTATTAACCTAAAATACTATATGAAAAGTAATTCCACTATTAGCAATATAAATATTTTTACAATAAGATAGCTTTATATGGCCCTTTCTTGTAGTCCGAAGGGTTAATTTATCATTTTTTAAACAGGACTTTAAGATTTCGAGTGTTGAAACCGCATTCGGTTGCCGTCGGTTCCGTCGGGAAATGAAAGCATCTTTCAGTCATAAATAAACAATGTAATGTTTCAATTAAAATCTTTTTATTAAATAACGCAAATGATAATACATTAAAGCATTTTATTCCATTTACTTATAGTTTTTTTATCATGATCTTCACGGAAAATACTCGTACTAGTTGAAAATTATATAATATTAATTTTTAAGTCACCTTAATAAATTTAAATTATTTAATGAAAATACACAAGAAGTCATCAAGTCTAAAATCATAACTAATTCTTGGTATAGTACAAAATTTAAATCATTTAAATATCAAACTTTCATTGCATTAAATTTTATTTTCTCAACTTAACTATAAGTAATCATTATAATAAAAAAAACAATAAAATCTTAAAAATCTGTTAGCATTTTTGGAAAACACAATGTTAAATTTTAACTATTTGAGATAACTATACTTTATTTAATGGACAGACGAAGGATAGACAAGAAAAATTATATTGCTTTTTCCTATTCAAAGAAAAACTTCACGTCCAAACCGAAGAGGACACAATATATTACTAAAAACCGCACCCAAATCGGTTAAGCCGCTTCTGAGATTAGCGGTAACAAACGCACAGAAAAACAGATAAACAGACAAAATTCTACAAATAGTTTTTCTCAAATATCTTCCATGTACACATAGCGATCAGTTAATTTTTTATTATATGCATAGAATAGATATAAATATACTATCCAGCGATAATCAGAATAATTTTTGAAGAGTAGGTATATAGTCATAATGTCAATACTTTGTTACGCGTTACACGAAGAGGATGTCGCTAAGCCAACGAGTAGTATCCACTAAAATAATTAATGATGAATTGGACATTAAGGTAGGGGTAGGTTTGATTTGATACCAAAAGCACTGATCTAGTGGATAAAATAGAAATATGGGTGATAATTACTGCAGAAGGCAACGGCCATTAAAGCTTGTGTCACTAGATTAAATCAGTACATAAATAAAGGTATTTTGACCCGAATGGTAAGATCATCATCTCCTTGCCCTTTCTTTTCTCATGTGGGGTGGGCACAGTATGATTGTAGTCCATACTGTATAAGTTTTGGCTATAGTTTTTACAGCCGGCCGCCTGCTTGACGCCAACCCTCCTTGGGAATTAATTTAATTTATTTCGCTGATCTCAACCGGACAGTGGTAGAAAATAGCGGCATGTATCTGCTTGGTAGTCACTTCATAATATAATAGTAAATTACAGTATGCAGTTACACAGTTCCCTTGGATCTGGTCCGAGGGCGAAACTCCTAACAAAACGGCTCCGATTTGTTGATGGGTAATCTCAGAACATACATACTCTTTTGATGTCAATCTGTTTGAATTATATATTATGTTTGAATTACTTTAAATTTGGTATGTCAGTTTTATTTCTTCATATTGAATTGTGTCATATTTATTAATTCCGTAAAAATGGCTTAAAGTAGGAAGTAGCATGTCTAGTTATCTGATATAACTTTTGAATTTCATGTAAATTTTCATAGTGTTACGTTTATCAAAAATCTAAATTCAAAATGTTTAACTTGAAATAAATAGTTTCCTAATACTGATTAGGTCCTTAAGCGTACGTATGTTTGAAAATGATCCCATTAGCCACATCTACCATTCAAGACGATTTTCGATCGATCTTTGCTGTTATTGCTCCATTAACACAAGATGTGCTAGAAAACAAATTTTCTTCCTGGAAGTAGTACTAAATGTTTTCACACGAATTGTGAAGTACATATTTGCATGGCATCGGTTTAAATAATGTTCTAGTCTCAAAAAAATAGATACAAGTCCAATTTAATACATTTATTAAAATAAATACTTTGCTTTAATGAATATATTTAATGCGACGAAAATAAATAGTTCACTTCGAAACGGTACTTTCTCAATAATAATATGAATTTATATTATTATCTTAGTAAGTAAAAAAACAAGGTATTTGCCGATCGTTATATAAATCGGATTATCAGCAAAATACATAATAAAGCTAAAATATATTTCTTTGTTTTCAACCAACTCTTTTCCATAACCTTCCGATGGAACTCGACAATATGCAAACTTTAAAATTTACAACATGGACAACCAGTACCAAATATGAACAACAGAAATATTAAACAAATACACCTGTAGAGCTTTACTGTCAATGTTCGGCAATTACGATGAAAACATCCGGAACTATATGCATTATGTCAAAAACAGATAATGCCACGTCTCTTTAATTAAATCAGATGTTACATCAACCTCTGAGGTTAGTGGTTAGTTTCACTAATTATGTGAGGATTGTAACATCGATCTGTGGATATACAATATGTTTTCGTATTTACACATACTATGTAAAAGTAAATAAAGGTGATTGAAATTACCTACTTGGAAATAGACAAGCTAAAGGTGTATTGGTAGTATTAAGAAAGAAGTATTGCATGAAGACCCATGAAGTAGGTCTTCTTATTCGTCACAATAACATTATTCACTTAAAACTAAATAAATACATCTAAGTAGGCATCTATAATCTTGCCTTTATGGTAGAAGAAGATAATATTGATGTGGATCATATAATATTTCGGTAGGTCCTACCAGTAGGTACCAGTCAACACATCGTACTCGTAAGTGTAAAGGATTTAGGTGACAAACAATAAAATCGTGGGGCATATCATGCACTTAGTTCTAAATGGTGTCCCGGTCCCGGTCGCAAAAATGAAGAGTTCAGCTTTTCAAGAGGTAATAAAATAAAAAAACAAACACAAATTTCGCACATAATATCAACCGCAAGAGCTGTCCCGTAACAACGTGATTTAACAAAGGGAAATTCCTGCTTTTCACCCGTCTGTCCAGTCATCTAATAATGAAAGAGAACCACTCTATGCCCACTGGATTCTGTCCCCGTTCCGTTTTTACTCGCTGAGCATTTGCCTTGCTCATTGCACTGATATATAAGTATGTATATCTATTGTTAAACATATCTTGTTTGTATGAATACTCACAACTATGTATTGTATTTTTTATTAATAAAATAATAATGAATTCATAATTACTGTGACTTGCATTCAAGCTGACCAACAAATCATAAGTTTCCTATTCCCGACCTTTATTACAAATGGTTTTGAATTTTTTTAAATTGCCATATCAAATTACTATGTCTTTTTAATCAATAGTCCAGCTTCCGATCAGACAAACGACATATCACTGATAAATATCTTCCAATAGTAATAGTTGTTGCCCATTTTTTAAACGGTTATTTATAGTGTGTAAAATAAAATAAACAACCGAGTTTTTAGATTACTCAGGCGAAAAATCTTTAAGTCAGCAAACGCTAGATGTTGACGATGTACTCGTTACTTGATTCAAAATTCTGTCTTTACTTTTAATTGAGTTTTCACGATTCCATAACTTTTGTGATTTGAAACCAATCAAACTTATTCATTGGACTTTATAAATTTACAGTCGTATCGAATCATCTGTAGAAAAATAATATATATATATATATATATATATATATATATATATATATATATATATATATATATATATATATATATATATATATATATGAGACTTCTATTATATACTCGTTACAAAAAACTATTATCGTCTTTTTATATAAATGGAAACATACGGTAAAACACCCACGCACATTAAGCGAAACCGCGTGCTTAAATCGTGAAAACTGGCCACATAAGAAGTAGCCGACATTACAAAGATGTAGATGTTAAGGCGACTACTTAATACAAAATAAAAACAAAAACACCACCAATTATTACGTCAATAAGTTTGCCTAATTATCGTCATAGGCAATACCAGTTATTGGCATTAGTAAAAAATTATTTTATAATCATTATTAGGCAATAAGCTGTTAGTAATCATTGGTAAAGAAATAACTGTTATAAAATTATTAATGAGCTTGCATAGTAGTTGGTATATGTAGCTAAGTCATAGGTTTAGCACATATTTGACTTCAAGTTAAAAAAAGGATTGTTTTTAAAGGAATCAGTAACAGCACAACCTGTATCACCTGTCCTTTCGTTCGTTAAAGTTCTCTCTATCAGCGTCAGTGTACAATCTCATATTTCTGTACGTTGTCACTGCAACAGTTTACTTTGTTTCCCGAATTATGGTTCCTAAAATCCACCATAATATGGAAAACATCCATGGCATTTTAAGGTATCACAGTAAAGTAAAGTTACTTACATCTATGTACATCATCAACAATCATCATTGTTCACTGTTTATTTCTTCTTTTAGCATTAGCTTTATCATCTTGTCTTTCTAATTCATTCGAATGTCTGGCTATTTCCACGGAAGTGAGATTTTATTAAACCTTGCTTCCGTAAAACTTACAGATGATGACACTAAGATTTATATATAACAGCGTATTTATAACAGGTTGCAACATGTTAGCTATAAATTGTACTATCATTAACGATAATTTTGTCATTTATACGATAAGATTTATCATTTTCTCATTACTATAGACATAAATAAGTTAGCTGCCAATAATTTTAAGTGTCACAATTATGGGTTTTTACCCCACATACACAGCATGCAACGAAAAATAATTAAGACTTAGTACAAACTGAAATATTATGAAATGTGACCTAGTGTAATATTGCTAGTGTGAGAAACTCTATATTTCGAATTATTCCTATAATTCTTCTCACTTCTTATATTAAAACATTTAACATGAATTTTGCCAATGCGAGCCTGCATATATATTTGATTGATCGAATACGGACGGCAGTCTCTCTCACTGAATGTCTATTGTGAACACGTATGCTAGCTGGAGGCCTCGCTGCGACGTGTTGACATGAATAGGCTAACGTCGCCGCACCGCACCGCAGCAGCGTCACGCCGACCGATTTGATAACTCTGTCATTTGAAAACGTCGCACCATTTCAATATCAATGATACAATAGCTCCACTTCAATACGAACAGCCGTAGAAATGTAAAGTTGGAATAAAGTTACGTTCTAAATAAGATATCTCGCCTTAATTCAAATATTTACATGAGAATTCTTATTTTTTGAAAGTAGGGAGATTCTCAAGGATGCACTAGATGACTAATATTCTGTGCAAGTTAGGTTCGAACATGGCATATATGATAGAAATATTATGGTAATTAAAGTTATTCGATAAATATAGTTTAATTTCTAACTAATGACTATAATGAAGTATGAAAGTTCATAACTTTTTATCTCGGCTCATAAGTTCGACTGCTCTATTAAATTGAATTCGTCGTAAATCGAAAGTTATAAAGTACAATCTCATTACCGAATACGTAATCAACCCAATGAAAAGGTAATCTCAAAGCTAATAATATGACAGTAGGAAACGGCGGTCGGCCTCGGACATATTTTACAAAGTTCGCAGACGAAATAAACGATTATGAGTGTTCCGCCTTACTGCCGGCTTACCGTCCACCGCTTTACTTTGTAACACCGCCACAATTACTTCTATCATCGCTAATAAGACCCACAGAGAATCATTTAGATTTTTTTTAATTTTTCTTTGCGCGCTTTTCATTTATACGTTCAAATGAACTCGCATACGTATAAAATCGGCTTAATCCTCTCAATAAAGGTAAATCGGGCGTGCTATAACCGGTTTTGCTCTAGCAAAAATACGCATCCAATACAATGCATTTTAATTTAAGCCATTATGTTTTTAAATTTACATTTGTTGTTTGTGCGGTTGTGTAATCAATATTATAGAGATATCTCTAGCAATTATGGTTATATATTCTATGTAAATAATTAAGAAATAAGATTCTTTTTCTGTGTTACGTGGCGTTACTTAATCTAAACAGTTTAATTTTGTATAAATTTAAATTGTTATTACTAATCACAATGTACAAAATGTTAGTGTTAGAGCTTTAGTTATTGGTCGTGATTGCCTGCAGACGACCCCACGGCCTAACGTCTTTGCCTCTCCTTTGTATAATTCTCAACCGCAATACTGTTGCCGATTCCCTTGTTTCACTAAGATTATCAGAAACGTCGCCGTAAATTTTGATCGTTAGACACCTATATTTAATTTCTCCAAGCAGTTCAATGTTTTGTTTATTGCTTAATTTGTTACAAATGGTTTTTAATTAGAGTATTGTTTTACGTATTAAAATCAAAGAGTATTTGCTTTACATCTCGAAATGAAAACAACATGGAATTATTTAATTTTCTTAACATTGCTTAATCGATCATTTGTACTGTAGTTACGACGATTTAAATAACAAATAATATTTTTACTTAATACTTACTTACTTACTTTTTTACTCCTAAATCCCTTACAAGGTATTTTCGAATTATAAATATAACTATCGCACATAATTCATAACGTACAGTACATATAATATAACTTCAAATAACGTATTGAAGATTAAAGCTTGAAAATGGTTGCGCGGCGCGACGGTGATGTAATCTTTTTAAAACCATTCTTATGTCGGTCGGAGATCCGTGTCCGATCCGTGTGCACTACAGAAGCACTGTTTTCATTGTTCGAGAAGAATGCCGCTTTATTGCGAGCGAAACCAAATATCCTCTTTTATATCTCAGTTTTATATCAGAAGGTGCTTATAGGTCCACGGAGTCCTGTGTATTGAATAAATGAAATGAAAATAACTATAATATATGGAATTCAATGGATACTTTAAATTTAAAACTTACTCGGACTTAACTTATATATCTAGATACCTCGGACAAGGAAGGTGCCAGAAATGGTTCCCTTTTAAAATTTCAAGATATGGTATTTTTTATAATTAGAATAAGATGAATAAATTGTATAAGCTCCCGAAAACTGCTAATGCACCTGTTTCATTTCGGTGGCGTAATTTCGAAACATTAAACAAGCACCGTTAGCAAAACTATGTTGTGTAATAAAAATAAAAATAAACAATAAAATAAATAAATAATAATGTTGACATTTTTGTTTTAAATACAGCACAGGCTTGCTCGTGAAATTATTATTTAAGGATTTAAAAAAATTGTCAACGTCACAGTTGATCACAAATATTGAAAATCTTAGAATGAGATTAAATAATCTCAAATCTAAACAAGAACATTGAGTATTACATGGTGATATCTAAAATATTAACCTGCACAACAAGCCAGTATACATTCTGCATCACAGCAATCAGCATCAGACTAAAAATTCAACTAACATAACAACAACAAAATTCATCAAACGAAAACCTTTTATTATTATTGGGCTTTATTAATTATAATATTAAATACATAATTAATAAATTAAATTAACTATTGAAATTATTTTGTTCGCCATATTTTTTTAGTTACCTATGACGTCAAGGGGATGTAAATTTATAAGGTCTCAACGCATTATCAACTCGCGGAGGTTAGGTTAACCTCTTAGCATCGTAGATTAATATGAAGTGAGCGAATACATTTAAGCGCTGACTTGTAATGGTAAACAAATTAATTAAAATAACGGACGAAGAAGTTTGTTTACTTTTATTAAGACATAATGAGTAGTAATATAGCAGGCAGAGGGAAATTATTATTTTTATTTGGTTCATTAACGAACAATATTTTATTTAAAGTTTATTGAAATAAAATTGAGGTCCACTTATGCGCCGCTACTTAACTTAGTTGCGAGTTAGTTTACAGTCAGGGTTGGCAACGATGGTAGTAAATATCCTCTTAAAACCAACAAAATCATTAAAATTCCTAATGAATTTATAATACATACAATATACAATTTATCAGTCAGTAAAATGTAATAAAATAATCTATTATAATTAAATAATAGACTTTCGAACGTCATAGAGAAGTAAATATGATCTTCGAGAACCTTTCCTTGTAACTTGGGAAAATTTCACTTGAAACTTTTACTATATCCATAGAAATAAAAACTACTTTTCCACATTTTTTTCCTTACGAATAGAAAAACTTCTCAACATATAATCTCATCCGCAATTTTACGGTCATACGTGTTCCATCGTTCCTAACAATAAATTAAGATATGAAATTGTTTCATAACGATAATTTTGAGCAGTGACAGCCCTGCAAGCTATAGACTCCGGTAAGTCCGCACCCGTGCGCACGGTGGAGGAGGGCGATCAAATGAACCGTGTTGGATACTGCGAGGTAACTGCCGGAAGTAATGTTAAAGCTTTCATTGTTTCCACCAGTACACAGCGCACGCGCCGATACACCGCTCAAGTGAGCATTCTTACAATGCTTCGTCAACTCTTCTTATTGGACACAAAGTTGCGATTGTATTGTAATATGCATTAAAATTAGTAAAAATTAATTTCTTTTAGCCAACTGGGATAGAAATCGCTGTGCGTTTTGTGTCTGAGCTTTTTAAGTACCAAAAGAATGGCCAGTGATTAATTGGAGGCACGAACCTGTAAATAAATCTGAAATGTAAAGTCTGCTGTTCCCTGCTGCAAAACTAGATTGGTTCGATCCTCGAACTACCGCAATCTCATAGAAAACCAATGTAAAATACCTTTGCTTTTCCTAATCAGTATGGGTTTCTCTTGACTTCATAAAGGAACTTAAATACTTGCGGATATGTATAGTCGCCCATAACTATGTATATAATATAAATTAAGCAATTTAACTTACACGTATACGAGTATTTGCATATCGTTAACCTGCTTACACTATTCGGTATAATTTTGCCAAAATATGCCTTTAATTCTCACACTATCCAATTATTTACGTTAGGTACAGGTTCAATTTGGCCTCGGAATCTTACAACTATTGTGACCGTTACCAGACACCATGAAAATGATTTAAGGCTCAAAAAAAACGTTTTTATTATTTCTTTAAGCTTTTTGTAACAACTATACTTTAACTGGAATATATATGCTTCTCATAATAAAGTAATCATTTTTATCAGTAGATGCAGTACGTATTTAATTGTGTAAGTAATTAAAATACTTCAATTACAATAACTTAAACATTACATTAACAACCATAAGCATATTGTAGCATTATTTTTGGAGCCATATTACAGCACTACCGCGGCTCGCTTACTGAACAAACTAATCTGAAAATTACACGCGCGCTCGCCCTGCCCGCGCTCGCCCTGCCCGCGCTCGCCCTGCCTGCTCAATTCCGTTGCTGCACGAAGTGGCAAACTGCCCGAAATGTTAACAAACGCCGCTCGTTCGTTAATATTTGCCACTTTACTAAATAGCCACCATTCACAAAGAATAAACAAAGCCTTAACGTTTTGTACTACAAGGAGAAGGGATAGAGAGGTTTGCAGACACAAATTATTGATTCATTTTTACATTTTTAATTCTATAACTCTATATCTGTAAGACGGTCGATTGTTTTTCATGCAACTCTTTTCAAGCAGTTGGTAGGACCAGGTCTTGACTTTTTTGTGTGTGTTTTCCAGGGGGTAGATGGCGATCTAATCATGTCATGTCAGATTCTTTGCAAATAACACATATTGTTGTTTAAACTATTGTATTATTGTTTAATTACTGTCATATACGTAGGCTAACTTATTTCATTTCCTTATAAAATATTTACGTAATAAAATCCGATAAACGTTCCCACAAAGTAGAAAATCCTACCCTACCAGGTCGAGACATTAATTTCAAGCAAGCAATAAAGGGACAGCGAGATGTCTTCACAACGAGCGGCTGCGGCGGCGTCGGCCCGCGCGGTAACGCTCTTAAACGCCGCTCTATAAATTTCTCAATAAAAACAGTGCTCCCAAGGTAGCCATTGCAAAATAAACCTTATGAGAACTACTTTGAGCACATTCCCTAAGTAATATAGCACATGAGAGATGTGAACTTTCGCAAACGACACTAAGCGAGGAAATAATTTACTTTGATATGATTTTCCTTCCGTGATATCATAACGAGCGAAATCATAGCGTAACCCCTTCGTGCAAAGCCTGAAATTACACGACTGATGCGAAGATAAATATAATTTTTGGGAATTGATTTCACCGCGAAGATTAACGTGGCGGCTTTCTCTCGGCGCGTCGTAAAATGTAAGCGAGCCTTATTCAATTACAACAAGAGACATGATAACAATTTCAGCAATCTCATTTTAAGTTAACGATTCGGTGACGACATTTAATGCAAATTAAAACGCCTTGTAAACATATTAACTCGTGATTATGTTAAATGCTCGTATTTTTTCACTCAGGCGGTATACCTGTTGGTAAGTAAAATTCTTGGACATGAAAATTTATAGTGCCTTTAATGTAAGAAATATGAACTTCTGTTTCAATTCATGAGTAGATGTAGATAGTCGCTGGTGAGAGATTTAGATTCTTTCTAAGACATTTTTATATCAACTAACTGACAATATTCAAAACATGATGTAAATTAATAATTGTACAACTTACATAGCTTATCTAGGTTTCAATATAATATTTGTATTTTCTGATATAAACCTCTTAAATAGATAACTATTCTACTAGCAGATAACACGAGTTAGAACATTTTTAACAAAACCTAAGCGATTACGAGTACATTACCCACTTAAGTGCTCCAACTTAAGTGTCGATATGAAAAGAGTAAGGACGAGAAAGGAAAGCCTTCGTTACCAACCAACACCTTGAAATAACATTAAACCATTAGCACTCAGCCATTTATCCTAGTGAAGAAAAAGCTTGTTTGATACATAAACTCCGTCTCTGTCAGGTTGTTTCAATCCAGGTTTGTTTACATTTAAGAGAGATCCCGTTTAATTATTGTTTAGACAAAACAAAAATAATTAAATCGTGTTGCTCCAACTCATAGAAAGAAACATTGCCTACATTTGGCTACTTGCTATAAATAGAAACCAAAACACACAATAAAATAGTTTGATAGTCTCACGGCTACGTTACGAGCTCCTTCATTTACAAAAAAATGTTGTACGTAATCATAATTTTTGTATTGACTTTGTCGCAAAAGTGAGCGACAGTGCAGGCGCAGTGTAGCCGACAAGCATGTATCTATGAAGAAACAAGAGTACCAGGATCGCGCCAAATAGAAATCCGTCATATTAAATTAAGTCTACCCGCAGAGGTAGGTAGATAGGTAGTAATAGGCGTATTTTTTTTATTGACTAAAGAATATGTGACCGAAATCATTTCATTTTGCCACGATATTATTCGGAGAATCTTAATACACCATAACTATGAATGTATTAAATTATTTTACTTTGAATGGTTGAAATAACAATTGTTATTGTAGCGATGTGACGCGCCGAAGAACTGTTGTAATTTGCCGACGGCCGAGGCTCGGGCTACAATTAACTAATAGATTGTAACCAGAACTCTTCAATCTACTTATTAGTGGCCGTTTCATAAAAGTTTCGCTACGAATACCCCGTAGGCGTCATCGCTACGAATTTCTCTCGTAGCTCCGTAATAGCCGATCGCTGAGCTTATTACATGACGCTATCTATTGAGAACGGCTTTACAGGGAAATCCCGAATAGGTTGTAGACGGTGCTAAACTTAATATACTCGCACCTTTATTTTCTTTTCAACTTTCATATCTGCGATATTACCAGGTGATTTTCAACGATTTATCAAATTTTATTTTTTATGAGATGAGTGGCTTCTTGTTAGTGTATTAGATTTTCCAATTTCTCAAATACTCGGAATATAAATAGACAGCAAATAATTTCGACACGGTTTAGATACCAAATGTCAAAATATCGGAACAAGAAAGTAATATTAGACATGTAACTACTGAAAAGTCTCTTTAATCATAAATCTAGCTAAAATTTATAATTAAAACCCTTAAATCAAATTAGAAAAAATATATATTTTAGAAATAAAACTTAACCACTTGTTACTTAATAATTGTGGCAAATACTAATTAAAGTGTAGCGAAGTTCGCCAGCTGTCTCGTATTCGTGGTCAAACGACGGCATCTTGCTACAAACTTGCCTTCGTAACATAAACAACCAGTTAACCGAAAGTCTTTTGGGAATAGCCATTACGTACCCTCTAATTCCTATGCTCGTTTCAATTTAAATAAAATTAGAATACCATCGCTGTATCGCTTAACCGTAACTTAGCCATGATAATGTAAGCGCTTGGACATTTCTATTGCTATTTGCGGAGAAGGCAAGCCGGATACAATTACAGGCGACGCTGACCGCATCGCTTCAAGGAAATATAAGCTCTTATCCGTAATGGTACAGCTCTCTCATTATAGCGATCCTGAGGCGACGGTACACCTTTACGACGCTGCCTCTGCCGCCCCCCCATCGCTCGGGCCTCCCGCCACGAGCTTTGAATATCGACTTGCAATCAAGATAAAACTTGCCTTAATAAAGCCAATCGGTATACAACTTGATTATTTTAATCCGTCTACTCTTAAAGTGTTTGCCAGTGATCAAAGATTATCGATGTGTAGATTGTGTTTTTGGAATACGGTTTTGGAAATTGATTCATATTTAAAACAGAAGTCGCTATTTCATTTTTTTCTAAACCTAAACCTCTTTTTTCTTATATTTACACGAATACTACACATAAATAAAGTACTCTAAACGTCGAATCAAAAACTATTTTAAGCATCAAAACACTTTCTAATCTGGCTATGAATTTTATCCAGAAATTAAAGAATAAAAAATATTTTCAAAGAATAAAGAATATCTATTGCACACTACAATAGTCTCTCTGTCATTGAAGTACACTTTTCAAGTCGATAAACATTCATTTTACTTAGTACACAAGCACTGCGCCGGGCTATTGCAAACGTATTTTCCTTTGTACAAACTGACATCATAAAACTAGTTAAACTGGAAGCCGTAACGTTTTTCTGCTAGCTCACGGTACGCTATCCCGTTTTTATTGTGGCGGGCCTTCTGTAAAAGCCAATACAAAACGCGTGGAGTAGTTAATGTACACAGACCGTAATATCAATAAAAAGGGGAGAGGTGTAGGCGCGACAGGGGCGGTAAGAACACCTGATTCCAACTTCGGGTGTCGTCTTCACGTCGACTTTTCTGTCGATACTTAAAATATGGCATGTCATCTACCTTGATCCTGTTACTCGTTTGTTAAACAAGATTTGCTGGCGGTGTTTTGGAATAAGCGTCGTTGCGGTAACGTGATTTCTTAGCCTAGATAGTAGTAGTTAGATAGCCTATGTAGTACTAGTAGATAGTAGTTTTCTGAAATTTATAAAACTTTGTATTTTCTTAAAATAAATAAGCTCTCACGTCTTTTTCGCCTATTTAGGTATAGCAATAACTATTTTTGTCTCAAGGAGATGACATTAGTATGACACCGGCCAATATTTTAAAGAAGATATTTGTTGTGAATGGAGGTCTTCTGTTGTTTGTACCTGTATGACATTACGTTCTTTGTAATCTGGTTCACACTTCGATTAACTTGACGTGGTTGAAATGTAGGTCACTAAACGGACAAAATAATTTTCACCCCTTCAGTAACATACCGTCCCCTTTACTCCAATTCTATTTTTATTTGCTACTCCTGTTTTGTTTGCGTATTTAAAAATGTGGAGATTTCTCTTCTAAAAAAGGGTGCTAAAAGCATTGACTACACCGATTCGTTTCTTTAAAAGATTTTTTGTTTTTGCGGCGCTCAAATTTTACAATGCTGCAGTATAACATACATATGTTTAATGCAAGTTTTCACAAACATTTATTTAATCTCTTAATTTTCCTGAGGGTACCCGAGGCAGTATAAAGAGAATGCGTAACGTATATTCCCGAGACAGCATTCTGAACGCAGGGCTGAACTGAGCAAAGACGCCTTGTAAAATGACAACACACAAACACCAGTCCAAATAAGGTGCAACCACTGCTAAGCCAAAGAGCATCCTCCATTTTAGGTGTGTCATATTGAGTTAGCTTTTATAATATAAATTTTACAGATGTTTTTATACTACTATTATAACAGTGCTAGAGCCCGCAACAACAACATCGATTGCACGAATGGCCTCGCTCGACTGGTGAAATAGAAAAAGGATGGGAAGGGGAAGAGGATTGGACGGTGGAGGGGATAAATAGGAGAAAGAAATATCCTTTTTCCTGTCTATCCTCTCCTCTATCTATGAAAGATAGGCAACACACCTGTAACTCACTCACTTGTTGGGTTGGGTAATTTTTACTTTTTTGTATAAGAAGGTGGTAAACGAGCAAGCGGTCATCTAACATCAGGTGAACCGCCTGCTGTTTGCCAACTTCTTATATAAAAAGTAAAAATTAAGAAAATACTAGATATTATTTGACTACCTTGAATGAAGTGATCATTGCATTCCACAATATTCCGAAACAGAGAAACAATGACAACAAAAATTTAATTACGTGCTCGGCTCATTTTTATACAATTACATCACTAGTTATGTAAAGATATATTATAATGTTGTTAAACAATAAACTAAATAAGTAATAAAATAAATAGCAGCTGCGACATGCCTTTGTAGGAGGATGACAACTGTGACAGTCATAGTATTGTCTATCAGACTCCTTCCGCTATTTATAAATCTAGAACAAGCTATTATAAATCAATTCACTTATGTTATTCCTCTGTTATTATATATATATATATATATATATATATATATATATATATATACATATTTATTTATTTATTTTAGGAAGACCAACAGCAATTTTTACATAATAAGTATTAAATAACAATAATCAGACAGCCAATTACAGGTCTTCGCGATTAGTTGACAACTTGCAAAAGCATTGTTGTGTGAGCAATAACAATAACAAAGAAGTATAATAACATAAGATTTACAAAAGAAATTTAAGTAAAACAATTTCTGTTAATTAAATTTTTTTTTTCCAAAATTCCCGTCTTACAGAGTTAATTGTTGAATTGAATATATCTAAATTAGAACCTTGTGAGTGCTTATTAAGAGGGGAGACAGCGCGCCACATGAATGAATTCTGGCGATAGTTAGAGGACGCCAGGGGGAGATGGATAGGAGTGTGACGGCGTGCTGATCTCATGGGTACATTAAGTGATATTTTCGAAAGAAGAGAGGGACAGTCAATTCTACCGCTTATGATATTTAACATGTAGGTTAACGTCTGCTTCTTCACGACGAATAACGAGAGGAAGAATGTGAAATTTAGCGCAAAGTTCCAAATAATCATGAGAATTATAATTGTAATGAAGACGATAACATAAATATTTAATAAACTTTTTTTGTATATTTTCAATACGTGACATATAGATATTGTAGCGAGGGCTCCACACTTGACTAGCATACTCGAGTATACTGCGTACGTAGGTGCAGTATAATATTTTGTAAGTCTTGGCCTCCTTAAAACTGTGTGATGTCCGTATTACAAATCCTAGCGCCTTATAGGCTTTAGTTATAATGGTGTCAACATGATTCTCGAATGTTAATTTCTGATCATGGACCTCATCTGCCTTAGTGTGTACTCAAATATGATCATATTGAGCTTTCTGCTGTACGTTACAACCGAACACTTAGAGGGGTTCAAGTCTAGCTTGTTGCGAATACAGTATTCATTTAGGCGACTTAAATCCGATTGCAGCGCGATGGCGTCGTCTATTGTAGAAACGGAGGTGAAAATTTTCATATCGTCTGCAAAGCGTAGTAGCTGGGAGTGATGGAAACATTTGTCGATATCATTAACAAAAATTAAAAACAATAAGGGACCGAGCAGAGACCCCTGTGCTATTCCGCTAGGCAGTACGATCCAACTAGAGATGTAATTGTTTATGACTACGGCCTGTGAGCGATTACATATATATGACGAGAACCATCTGAGGAGATCTCCCCTGATACCCATTAATTTTAATTTGTATATTAATACTTCATGGTCGATCCGATCAAAACACTTGCTATAGTCCGTGTAAATAACATCGACCTGCTTGCCTCTGTCCATCGCTTCCGTTATGAAATCGTTTAGTAAAATGAGATTGGAGGTGGTCGACCGACCTCTGACAATTCCGTGCTGAAGGCTACTAAATGATTTTTTTAACGCCGCATACAGCTGGTCGTAAATAATCTTTTCCAGAACTTTAGCGAGCACACATAATTTAGATACTGGTCTATAGTTTGTAACATCCGATTTTGAGCCTGTCTTATGAATGGGCGTAACGTATGCACACTTCCATACCTTTGGGACGGAACATTCGAATAGCGATTTCCGGAATAACAAGCTGATTGGGGTGGACAGGGTTTCGGCACAATTGACCAAAAATGCTGGGGGCAAGTGGTCCGGACCAGCGGACTTAGCTGTTTCTAAGGATCTTAGAATTTTCCTTACATCAGCTGTATGAATATTAATGTCGGCGATATCTGATATTGGATCACACATATTGGTTTGGTATCGCGCATGCAGATGCGTTTGTGGATCCCGCGAGTACGTCGACTTAAACTAATTAGAGAATAAGTTGCATACTTCGGCGCCACTGTGCCATTGTAATGAACCGACTGAGGAATACCTCCTCGTACTTTATTTGCTTTGACGTAAGTCCAGAAATATTTTGGATTATGTTTAATCGAATCCTCTACAGGTGCAATATATTTATCGAAACACTCCTTCTCCAATTTTTTAATCCTGTCCCTAAGTAATTTAAACGTCTCGTAATCCGACCTATTGTTATATTTTTTTAGTTTCTTAAAGTATTTCTGTTTTTCTTTAATACATTTAATAAGTGCAGGAGTGTAATATATTGGAAAAGAGTTATTAATTCGTACTTTACACTTAGGTATATATTTTTCAATTAATTGGTTTATTATGGTGTAGAAACAATCGACGGAGTCGTCTGTGTTTTTTGACGAAAGCTTATTGCACCAGTCGATACTCGAAATTACCTCATTAATTGCGTTATAGTTTCCCTTATTGAATAAATATTTGACTCTCGGGGCAGACTTTAATTGAGGTAATTCTGTAGATACCATACAGCATATTAGGGCTTTATGATGTGGATCAATTGGGACTAAAGGTTCCTCACACTCCACAACAGATACGCAATAATTTGCTAAGATGAGGTCCAAAATTCGGCCGTGCATATTATGTACGTGGTTGTATTGCCCTATATCGAGTGCATTAATTGTATTAATCAAGGCATACTCATCCATACTAGTTGCGTTAGTAGGCAGCAATGTTCCGTTATTGCCGCCACTGCGCCAAATGATACCGCTCAAATTGATTAGACACATTTACAATACATTAAAAATTTAAATCATAATGAAAGAGTATAAAATTCTCCCTTCAATAAAAACATTACATTATATTATTGTAAAAGGTTTATAACGTTTTCAAAATTTACATCGAAGGTAACCAAAACGAAATTGAGTTCTCCCGCCCTCGATCGAGTTACCAAATTTATCAAGGCGTAATTAATGAGTAAATGCAAATGCTTAAAAATAACTCGGCTATATCCAATTTAAGTTTAATTTCGAAGCATAAATTCGGTTTAGCTCCCCGGAGCGGCGCGGGATTGAAACGTTGACTTCCCGCAAAATTGCACCGAGCATTTTTATCCCTTTGTATTGTAGTTGAGATATTTAAGAGAGGATCCTTTAAGTCTTCGTAATATTGTAACTCGTTTTGATTGTCAACCAATGAAACGTCGGATTCTTTGTGCTTTGAGACTGGAGAAAATTTAAACTGACGGCCGTAATTGCTCGAAAGCTCTAAATTGATATTACCTACTTTTCTTACATCATTTTTTTGATTCCTTTACCTTACGTTACGTTAATTTGAAATGTAGTTTTGCGTGGCAAGCGCATTATAACAAATGACAACGAATAAAAAATTGGTCAATAAATAAAACTATTAAGCTAGCTAGAATTTACCAAGAATAGAATTCACCAACTAAGATTCTGAATAAAGCTATTTTTTAACTCTGGCGTTTAATTACAGCACTAGTGATCTTGGTCAAAACTTCTTCACAGTCCATGAAACCTAGGAAATATAAATGATTAAGAGCGATAGAACCCGTACAAATTACTTATTTGGAATGTCAATTTAAGCTCGTACAAAAACGCTATTTCGCACTTAAAAATACCTCTCTCATGTATAATTCTTGCAATTTATTAACAAAATATTTTTAACAGGTTTGCGGAAAACGTCGTAGCAATTATTAAAACACGATATGTTCATCAGACAAGCAGAAAATAAGAAAAAATAGCAATAGAAAGAAAAGCAGAGAAGCCCGGTTCCTTCATAATTGGCGATGGGGACCAGCGTTGGATTTCAATTGATCCCGGATTTTACGTGTTGCCAGGTAATATGAACTAAAATTTACTTTTATATGTGAAAAGTGAAGAGAAATTCAATCCAAAAAGTTTATGAGTATGTTTATTATGACAAGCAACAAGACAAACAGAACGTTCGACTGATAGTTAATGCAGGCTTTAATGCACTAGGCATTAGCCATGGAGATTAGCTTTCGAGATTAGCCCTGGGAAACATCCAACATTTAAAATGCGGGACATTTTGAGATGTAATAAAATCTAAGTCTCATTAGAATAATAATAACAATACCACACCAGAAAGTAATAATGTTAATTAAGGGTGGTACTAACTAAGATGGGCTTTCTGCTCCGAAGGCTAGTCACAAGTTATATCTGAGAATAAAAACATAATTATTAAAATAAAAACAATATGTACGTAGATAGGATCACATACAAAAAAACCTTTTCCGTAAGATTGTAATTAAAATTAGTATTTATTGAATTTTAAATATATTATTAGGGGTATACATACATTATAATGACCAAGAAAGACATCGAAGATGACGATAAATATAAGACTTTAATGTTATTTCACGAACTCAATGCGACTGCCGTCTATGTAATAACACACGAGCCAGCTCCTCCGGGCTGCAAACGTAACGTGACATTTAAATATGAATACGTCGTCGTTGCGCCTGTGAGTTCGCTAATAATCTATGATTTTTCCGCGCATCTGAGCCCGCCTGTGCTCGCTGCACCGAGTCGCGCCTCGCTCTGCCTTAATCAATACCTTGTAACATGTAATACGCTTCACTTAATTGACAACAAAATACTAATACTAATGTACAGGAGTATGTTTAGTACTTTTTTTTAAAGTGTAAACTGCTTTAGCCGCGTTAAACGATATTCGATAGAGGAAAAATGCCTACGAGTTTTTCTTATAATCAAAGCGAACTATAAGCTTAATGCAAAAGAGAGGCTTTATATAGAGCGCCCGATGTAATATGCAAAGATTCACGCATAGAAATAATATGTGCAGTCTACTTTCCTGGATCCCGGAAGTGATAGGAAAATAAAAGAATTTTAATCTGAGTAGTTTTGGTCAGATATATTTGGTTAGAAGCCTGACGAGAAGCATCGACGTTGTCAATTGCAATATTTATATTTATCGGTCTTATTAAATACTAGCTGTACCCAACATCCGTTGCAATGCCATGTTAAGTAAAAAAGAATTTGATTTTATATTCTGTTTATCGAAGTTCCTACGAATCCTGCGTCAAAATAATATCAAATCATTGAGCAAGAGTTTCAGACTGCTCCAATTAAGATTAAATTGTGTTACAATATGTAATGTGACAAAACTCTTTTCAATAGCAACGTTACATAAAGTATACTACTTTTTTCTTCTTCAATAGTGAAAGTTTTTCATTGTCGTACGGACTAGTTTTTTTATAAACTTCAGATAACAACCCCGTGATAGGCATTTGTTTGGGGGAGTAATTTGAGTCTACGGGAAAGCATTTCTCGCAAATTGACGTCACTCCTCGAGCGACAAAAGTTTTGATTCATATCCTTTTGCGTGAGACGAGAAAAAATATACACTATTATACACTCATGTTTCGGGTGAAACCAGGTTTTAATGAAAGAAATATTATATTTTTATTCTATTAACATTAACATAAAATTGCCAAGCAAAAGGCATATATCCTTGAAGATTTGAGGGAAATTTACTCCTCAAGCATTTCGTGTCAGTTACCATGATAGGTGTAATAAATACCCCAGTCATCGGGAATGCCAGTAGTACATGATACATACACAATTAAAGACGAAAACCACGCATGCGGAGATCTCATTTACTAATAAAGTTCCATCTTTTCAGTTCCATTAGGAGGCAGATGAACAAGCTCCTCACCTAACGGTAAGAAATCACAGTTGCGTTGCCTGCATCTCCATAGGAAAGAGGAGACAGAAAAAAGCGAATTTGTAAAAATACTTCCTGCTTCTCCAGTCTGCTTTTGTTGGAGGAAGGTGGCAAACGAGGAAGCGTTTCGCCTGATATTAAGTAACGCTACCCATAGACATCTACATCAAGATAATAAGTTGCTAATGCATTGCCCTACTTTAAATGGACAGTAAAGGGGTAAAAAAGGGATATTACCTTTTTCTATCTATCCCCCCTCAAATCTTATTCTTCTTCCCATCATTTCTTAATTATTAATGGATCGGAAGGGGATGAGGACTAGGATTAGGCCTCCACACCTCTCTCTCCAGACGAAACGCAGAACCCTTCTAGTTCACGTGTGAGGTAATGGTATTCCCCAGTCGAGTCGGCCCGTTCGTGCAGCAAATGTTGTTGCTAGCTCTAGTACTACTACGTCCACTAACAACATAACAGTGTCACATAATTTTATCTTCATTTCTGCTTTTTGCTTTTGCTTATCGAATTTAATTCCACAGACTATGTTAAAGGAGAAAAAAATGCAGTAAATATAAACCTGAGCGAGAGGTAAGCAAATTTAAAACGTGGCCGAGCAAAAAATATATAAATAGATTGTACCTCACAACATCCAATAAAGTGATTCCAGCCAAAGGAAGCAAGAAGATAACCTACTTACTGATCCGCCGTATTCTATTTGCCTGTAATAATCGCGATGACAATCTGATATTACATAAAAGATTTGCCCTCTTTTCGATCGAAATGCGATTTTCTCCCTCCGCAGTTATTGTCGGGTCGTCTCGATTTTTTTCGCTATTCAAAAATAAGCGCTACTACTATAGGCATTTTTTGAATGTATTCCAATGAATAAGAAATTTTGCTGCCAAAGAATGCTTAATACGGAGCCGGATAAATCAGAGGAGCTCAGAGGGAATCATGATATAGCTCAACTATAGTAAACTAGTATCCCATTACCATAGACTAGCTGGACAATATAATTATATAATCTTTTTTCGGACTGTTCAATGAAATTTGTCACTGTACGTGGAGGTTTTAAGACATGCTACAGTCGATATTGAGTCCCAATTAACAAATAATGAAACACGATTCTATCAATTAGATGTTCATAGTAGGTATTAATAAATGAAATGTTTTCTTGCGCCGAGTAGACTGACTATTGTTTTTGTATTGTTGTCTGTATTGAAATAAATTCGTTAAAAAGTCAATTTAATGAGTTTATCTATTTTCGAGGTTAATTTGTATTTGATATCTTAATTACCCTTTCTTGTTCGCACAAATAACTTTGTTATAGTTAAATTATAGTTTACTCAGATATTTTAACCGCGAATATTACTCCGCTGATGTGACAAGTGTTTAAACAAGCATGACGCCAAATTATCTTACATCCGCGTCACAGCCCCTTAATAGAATTCGGTCCCTACTCAAACAACCCTTCGGCGTCGAGCTAATGTAACGGAGTACACAACCAATAGTCTCTTAACACCGTTCAAACAAAACTATGGGCCTATGGGTTGTAGGCTATTACGAGCGGGTGTCGCGAGTCGTGGCTCAATGGCGAAGCGACAATAGACTAGATAACGTCGCGAGCAAATTCGGCGGACGGTTTGCAGCATTAGCTCCAGGAATAAGTTTGTTCATTACGCAAGAGAACAATAAGGTAGGCTCGACGGCTGCAAAGGAAACGTGCGCCGACGCCGCGACAATAGGCCGCCTGCCTTATCGCGCCGGAACGCGCCGGCCTCCCCCGCCACACCACCGCTGCTACAGCCACTTGACGTATGAACGCTGAATAAATGGGAAAACTTTTAGCGCCTGGCGTTATGAGAGTATAAACAATTGGTCATTTGTTGAGTGAGAAAATGTTTGGTTAACGTTTAATCTTGCCTTTAATTGTGATGTACATATATGTCACCGACCGATTGTATAAGTAGCCACTTTATAATCGGGCTAGGCAAATTCGAAACGATCGCCACACTGTCAATTGAATTAATTAATGACAATTTGCTGTTTCTTAAGCCTATCGCCTATTATCAATTTCTACAAAACGAACTTTGAGCACTGATGGGTCGAGTCGACTGAATTTTGGACCCGCTTTTTGATTCTCTGCCTGTGCAAAAAGGGTTATTCCCCTTTCATCAGTGGCTAAATGTAAACAAATAAAAGTGATTTTATTTTCAATTATTTTCGTAGCATTAGTAACAAACAAAAACATATCGTTGACCCCACTAATAATAATTTTTCACTGTCTTTCTATTCACTTAAATTAATCCTGTTATTTATTTTGACAACAGTGGGAGTTACTGTTGTCAAAACAAATAGCAGGTTTAATTTTAGTTTAGTATGTAAATGTAATCTATAATTTGTTACGAAAACAACATCACAAGAACATTTTGTTTGTTTACTCGCCAGCAAAAGAAAAATTAAAATAAATCCTAAATTATTTATTATACTTTAAGGTTTTTAAATTAATTCTTATTTTGTACAGTCGTTGTTACTTGTATTTTAATGTGTAAAATATGTCATATAATCATACGTACAATGTATGAAAAAATTGTGAAACAAGTGTCCACCTCGATAAATCTCAGCTTTGGACAATTTATAATGTTGTTTATGTATGTTGTAACTCTATTTTAACAAGTGCGAAGAATGAAGATGTGGTGCGGCTCTCGAAAATCCTCACATAATTCGGGTTTCGGGACGATGTAACCGTGATAAATGAGATGGTTCGTTGTCGACGAAACCTGCAAAATGTGCGGTTAGCATCTACGATTCGACTTTGTGAACTTTCCGGCTTCCCAGGTTACGACCAATTTACTCTCACTGTTGATGATGCTGAAAGTGACATCGCGACACATTATCTATTTTAGCCATCGATCGTGTTTTTGTCATCGATTGTGTTATTTCATGTATTACGAATAAAATAAATAAATTGTATTATTACTGATAATTTAGAATTTTAATTTTGAATTTACTAATTTAAAGCTAACCATTTATGAAATTAACTACGTTGTATGCAAATATTACATATATAGACTAATTTAAAAACAATATTGTAATAAATAAATATTATTTTTGAATTCAGGCTACTTGAAAAACTGTAAAGTAAAAGTGCAACAATTATTTTCATTATAGTTCAGTTATCATTTTCTCACAAATAAAAATTACTATGATACTTATATAATAAATATCTAAGTGGCAAATTATATTTGCTATTTTCGTAAAATAATTAAGAGGTTAAGCGTGACAATTGAAATGTGTTAATCAAAAATAAACGTATTAAAATTTAACTTAGTTCTTTTCACTCATCAACCTTAATCAAGTTGTACAAGCTGTAAAGAAAGCAAAGTAAATTATTTTTCTCACATCGAATAGGTAATTTTTCAAATATCATTCAAATCAAATCTTTCATTAATGAGTAACCTATATGTGCAACAGTGGTTTACTTAATTTATCTCCCGTGTATATCAAAATTAATTAAGATATACACAAGTAAATCAAAAGTTTTCATTCATATTACATAGAGTAGAGTCCGCAACAACAACATCTGTTGCAAGGATCGGCTTGGCCGGTGAAATACCGCGACCTCAAAGAAGACAGGCGCGAAGTAGAAGTATTTTAGACTTCTGCGTTTCGTCTGATGAGTGAGGTGCCGGAGGCCCAGTTCAGTCCTCTACATCTTCCCATCGTTTCCTACAAAGGATAGGACGGGAGAGAGAATCAATAGGAGAAGGATTAAAAAACAGATAAAAAGTTCTTAAAGAAACATTTTCTTTATGAAACATGGAGTTCGTCATCTAGTATATCAACTTCATAGTTTAAATTCTTTAAGAAAAATATACGTTATACGTGATATCCACTAAACGCTTTCACCACACTTCATCGAGTACGACGAGACGAAGCTCCGAAATATCCAACCGAACCAACGAAATGATGACGACGCTCCCTAGCACTCTTAGTGACCGCCACGTTGCCGCCCTCTTCAAAAGACTTAAAATCCACTTACCCAATAGATATAATTACCAACCAAGCAAAGTATTTTTCATAATTAATTTCGAGCCTGACTTGTTGCCAGTGTAACCTCGGCGAAAAGTGGATATCGATTATTATAAATCTAACTTATTTTATAGTACTAGTAGTATAGTGGCAAACGAGCAAGCGGTTCACCCGATGTCAAGTGATCGCTACCCATAGACATCTGCAACTAACTAATGAATTGCAGATAAGTTGCACACCTTTAATTGATAGAGGATGACCAGAAAATGATTATTTCCAATTCCCACCTTTAATGGACAGAATACCAACAGAAAATGATTATTTCCAATTCCTCTACATCCCCTCCACCGTCAAATTCTGTTCTCCTTCCCATCCTTTCCTTATAAGAAAATGGTGGGAAGGGGAGAGAACTAGTTTTAGGCCTCCGGCTACTCAATCATCAGACGAAACGCAGAATACTCTGCTTCACGCCTGTCTTCTGTGAGGTCGTGGTATTTCACCGCTCGATCCGGACCATTCGTGCAACAGATGTTGTTGTTCTAAATATACCTGTAACGTAAAAGCATTAAGCTTCTCCTAATCTTCAAATTCGTTTAAAAAAATTTATTACGTCGAATCGAAAATGCAACCCGACACTGAAGTGATTTCAAAAACAAAAAAAATATTGAAAATCCTGACTGTACGATTGTCATAATTTATCACATCATCGTATTAACGAATCTTGTCAAAATCGGTTAAGCCAGCTTAGGCTACAGGAGTTTACAATCAATCATCACATGGTAACGGACAAAAAACATACATGCGCCCGAAAAACATTACCCACCTTTGAGGTCAGTGGGTAAAAACCCTTTAAATATTATAATTTTTGAGATTACAATCAAATTACTTAAAAAATACTAACAAATATCTAAATATGAAAAGAGTTAAGAAAGTTAATCAATCTGTAGTCACAGTCATATTACGATCACGCGTTTCCGTATAATGAGAATAGCGCCTGCAGCTCGTAGATGCGAAATGTTCTCCGATCAGAAACCTTGCTCTTAAAATAACAACAGACGATAACAATCACATGTGTTTGTAACTATGACACCCCCAGGGAACAATACGAATCTATTGACATCCCATTCTTCAAAATCGATAAAGACGTTACGACATAAAGAAGTTTGGATACAGGTGACTATGAACCGAATATAAAATCATACATTTTCCCAATGTACATTTGAAAAACATTGCCCTCCTTCTGGGCCAGTCGGGTTAAAGAAATTATAACTCTAAGAACCGTCATCATTATATGATTCAATTTACGATGTGGCAGCGTCGGCGAAGCCCAACAAGAACTTATATGAACCAGATTAGTGACATACTAAAGAAGGGCGATGTAAGGATAGTAGTAGGTAGACGTATGGATGTAGAAGAAGCGAGAGAGGTGTGCTAGGATCGCGCAAAATGGAAATTCTTTATTTCTGCCTACCCCTCTGGGTTGCGGGCGAGAGTGCATAATTTATTTACAGTACCTCAAATCATAACTATGTAATAAGCAGTACCTAAAGTAGACCTCACAAAATAACATATTGAGAGAACAAATAAATTGTTAAATATTATTTAAATGTTAGTAACCGAAAGTACCTGTGTTGAACGTCGTGAAACAAACTGTGAAATGAATCCCTTTAGCATAAGAAGACACTGTTGAGATAGCCCATAATTAAATCGGAAGATCCTGATCTGAGAATCCTTGATTTGAATTATATAGTTAACTTGAGCTCAATTTAAAGTCTGTCTTTTTTTTATGTGATACGGTGGCAAACGAGCAAATGGATCACCTGATGTTAAGTGAGCGCTGCCCATAGACATTCTCAACAGGCAGATATGTTGCAGATGCGTTGCCTACCTTTAATGGACAAAGGAGGGCACAGACAGGAAAAAGAATAATTCCTTTCCCCCGTTAACCCCCTCCCCATCCTATCCTCTTCCCCTTCCCGTCCTATCCTTATGAGGAAAGGGTGGGAAGGGGAAGAGGGCTAAAATTAGGCCTCCGGCACCTCACTCATCAGACGGAACGCAGAGTACTTCTACTTCACGCCTGTTTTCTGTGAGGTCGTGGTATTTCACCGGTCGAGCCGGCCAATTCGTGCAACAGATGTTGTTGTTGCGGGCTCTACCACTGTAAAAATGTGTGTCTACAGAAGCCTTGCTAAGGTTTTTTTTTTATTGGGCGGCTTTCTGCCGCCCTCTCGTTCCCCTGACACGGAATAGGTCAGGGACCTTTTTTGCGGGTAATAATTTTTTCATACATGCCTTTATTAAATTTCAGTGTACCATTATTAAAAATTTTTACATTACAATTAAAAATATATATATATACAAAATTCCAATAAATAAATACAGTTAAAAATTACCCTAATTCTAAAATTACAATTTATCACAATTTATACTTTTAGTTTATTTATTCCTATTTATCGCAGTTTCTGCCACCTTCTTGCTAAATCTTAAAAATGTATCTAATGTTTTCTTATTCTTAACTATTTCCTTTATACTTTCCACCGTTATCCTCCCTTCAATCTCCATCTCACAATCTACCCTTGCCTCTTCGTGAACGGGGCACTCTGTTAGTAGGTGCAGCACGGATTCCTGCTTCCCAGGTTAACAAATACATGAGGGTTTCTCCTTGCATCTGAACCTTGTCAGATACTCGGAGAACCCTCCATGTCCCGTGAATATTTGCACTATTATTGGGTCCATCTCGATCTTACGCAGGATGGGGTAGGCAGCCACTGCGTCCGGGAAGAAGACCTTGGTCGTTGAGGCGGTGTCTCCTTCTCTATAGCGCCTGTTCCATTCGTCAAGCGAGTCCAAGCGGATCTGTCGCTTGACGAATGAAACAGGGCATTTCTCGTAGCTGGGCTTGGTCTTCATTCCGATTGCTGCCTCCTTGGCAAGTTCGTCGGCTCTTTCGTTTCCCTCCACCCCCACGTGCGCTTTCACCCAGTTCAGTCTTACATCCTTCCCTTTCTTTCTACACTCTATTATCCTTCTTCTTGTATCCACCGCGAGTGGGTGGAGGGAGTCGACGCTCGTCACCGCTTCAAGGGTCAGCCCTTCAAGATCAGTCTTGAATCGGAATGAATCCCGAAGCCCAACCCCGAGTTCGCACATGCGAATCTCACCGCCTCGTGCAGGGCCAACAGTTCCGCCTGGTATACGGTGCAGAATTGTCCCAGCTTTAATTTCCGGCAATATGTCTCCGCGGCGCCATTCCATACGGATAGCGCCGCGCCGACTTTGCCGTCAATTTTGCTGCCGTCGGTGTAAATATTTACATCGACGGCAGCTCGCTGGGCCTCTTCGTCACCGTCCGCCAGGCCGCCGAACTGCAGCCCCTCCAGGTGCGCGGGGTGGATTGTCCGACAGGCCTCTCCAGCTCCAAGTCCCCAAGCACCCGCCGGGTGTGGCCCTTCTTTATCTCGTAAAGAAGGGCCGCCTCTTGGACCCTAAGGTCCAGAGGAAGCAACCCGGCGAGTGCCAGGGCCGCGTTCAGAGACACTGTCCTGTACGCCCTGACAATCTTCTGTGCTAATTCCCGCTGCCTCATCTCACCGCTACTCCCTGTATAGGGTTCTTGGAGTAAGGCAAACGTGATCTTGCGCTTAGCTGCCTCCATTATGAGTTCTGCCGTGGCGAGATTGGACCGCTGCAGGTTCGCCTGCACTGCGCGATACCAGGGCCGTCCGGTAAAAGGAAGACTTGGTACGCCTGGGGTGCCCTTAGCAATACGCTACTGCTGCCCTCGCCAGGGATTCCCACTTCCTTCTTACCGGACATTCTTCAGTGAATGGGGAGTGGTCCCTCCTGTCCATTTTTGCATGAACGCAATTAAGACAGGAGGGTGGTTTTCCGGCATGCCGGTCAGCACACTCTGCCCCTAGGCGCGGGCCACCACAGTGGTTGCATAGGTCGACTGACTCTTTGCAGTGCCGCTTGGTGTGCCAGTACCCCAGGCATCTCGTGCATTGTACAAGGGGGGACTGATCCTGCACCCTAACCCGTTGTAGGTCCACATGCACGACGCCCACTTCCATACATCTCTTCCAAACCCGCGGTGCTACTCTTAATACTATGTGGGACGTATATTGGTTCCTGGCCCGCCTGCGAAACCTTACTTCCATCCTCTCACTTTCAATCCCTTTCATCAAGTCCTTGTTCTGACTCCTGACTGCCCTGATGACGTCCTCATCCGTATTATAGGACAGGACATCCATCAGGACAATCATGGGGTCTTTATTCCTTACATCCTCAACATTCAGCTCTTTCGCGGCCATCTTGAGCCTCTCCTTTACGCGGCCTAGCTCTCTTTCCGTGCCGCACCCAACTATAACTTTACGGTCTCTAATCTTCCTGACTCTTTCCACTTTTATCCCCTCCTCGGTGGTATTTACCGCTTTTCTAATTTTTTCCAATACCTGGTCCCCGGTGTCCGTTTCGTCTGTGGACGAGATCGCCACAGAGTGGGTGGCCGCCCCTCCCTGTGGCGATCTTTTTGTCCCCCCGGCTACCACGCTCGCGTAGATACCCAACCCTGTCCTGAAGAGTGGTCCTCAATCTTCCTCATTAATTCCTTTCCGAGGGAGGTGTCGGGAGGCGTTGAAACGGACTCCGAGGCAGGTGTGGGGGATTGAGGGGTTAGCGTCCCTTTATCCCCCACTCCTACCTCTTGTCTCCCCCGCTCCCTCCCTCTTCCTTCTCTTTCTTTACGGAGGTCGGCTTCTGAGTCTTTAACCAGTCTGTACAGTCTGTCTATGGCGGCTGTAGCCTCTGACTTTATCTCGGCTTTCAGGTAGCGCGAACCGCTTAAATGCAGCTTTGCCTTATCTAAGCAGCTTCGCGCCTCCTGAACCCGGTCTAGGGTACTTGTAGGCTTTTCCCCTTTCGAAGGTACAGCCGCATGTTCCTTCATCGTCTCTTTCTTTTTGTCTTGAGCGGTCGCCTGCCGCTTGCGCATAACCGGGGTAACCTTTTGGGGGGGTGTTGGTAGGGCGGGGTCCGTCCCGGCCTCCCATTCCCCCACGCTTCTGCGGACGCTCAGGATCTGTGCTTGTTTGTCCACAGTTGGCGATTTGTCAGCTACTAGGTCTCTCTCCATGCCTTGGCTGATTTCCTGAGCGCCGCTCTTTTTCACCGGGGTCCTGATCCCTAACATATCCGGGAACTCGTCAATCAATAAAACGTATACTACTTATACGATTTGGTCAATAGACCTGATGTCAGTAAAAATTTGTAAAACCGTTTAAAACTTATAACTACAATTTAAAACTTATACCTAGTAATTGGGTCAATAAACCCTGTCAATAATTAGTTAAAAATGTTTTAAAATCAAAATTCAGTCTTAAACTTACTGCTAGTTACAACTTATACTAATATATCAGTCAATAAACTTGATATATGTCAATGTAAACATAATTAAAACACAATTTTAAAAAAAGAGAATAAGAACACATATACACAATAATAGGTCAAGAAACCTTGTCACTATATCTAATTCTTATCTACTAATCAGTCTTTGTCTTTTCAGCCTATTTTACAGCTATTTGATACCTTATCACTTTTGTACAATTGTTTTTAATACTTTTAGTAAAGTTAAAAATGATACTAAATTCTACTAAATTCTATTAAATTCTTTATATCTTTTTCAGTTTTTCACTTATTGTCACTATTTTTTCACTTTTTTACACTTTATTAAATTGTCTATGTTTATCACATTTATGTATCTTATTTTCTAACTTAAAGTCCTTATTTGTCCTTTTTATATTCTAAAAATTTGTTTTCTCACTCCCTAAAAATGTATCATTAGCTGTAAAATAGCAAGTTTTGGTCGGAAAAATATGGGGGGTCTCAAAATGCTCGTGTTTTAATGGTGAGTCTATGTACAATTTAAAATTAATATGTCACCGATCGTGTTGAAAAGTTATGATTTTATTAAAAAACACTGGAACTTTTTGTTACTTTTGCACTTGGAGTAACTTTGGCCTCACTTGTCCGATTTCACTTCTGAGGCCAGATTCTTGCTCACCTCGTCTCCTCCCATCTGATGATGTGTGTCACTGCATCCCTGGTCTTCAGGATCCAGGTCCTCGTGGCCACGCGGTTCCCGTTTCTCCCGGTTTTCTCGGGAGTTCCGAGCTGGAAAAATCTGGGAACCACTCGAGGACCTGGGCCTCGTCGAGATCTATCGATATCGATATATAATTTTTGTATGTTGTCGATCGTTTTCCGGCGGCGTGGTTTTTTGGAAGTTTAAGCTTCTTTCGATATATTGCACTTTGGTTTTCGCGATACTTTTTCGATGGCAGCACTCCGGATCGTACAACGTTGGTGTCTGGATTCTGAACTTTCAGCAAATCCGAAAAAAACAGGGTTAGTCATGTTCACCAACAAAAGGTCAATTGACGCCCACAACCTTCCTACATTGTTCGGCACTAAACTACAACTCTCAACAGAAGTTAAATACCTTGGAGTGACACTTGACAGCAAATTAAACTGGAACAAGCACCTAGAGTACAAGGTTAATAGAGCAAACATTACATTCTGGCAATGTAAAAAGATGATTGGAAAACGATGGGGGCTGACACCAAGAGTGGTATTATGGCTATACACATCAGTCATCCGCCCTATGATCTCCTACGGTGCCATCGTCTGGTGGACCAAAACCAAACAGGTAACCGCACGTAACATACTTCAAGGCTGCCAGAGACTGGCATGCATAGCAGCAACAGGCAGCATGAGAACAACTCCTACTGCTGCTCTTGAAGCAATTTTAAATTTAATTCCGCTACACATCCATATTCAACAAGTTGCAACCCAAACAGCAGCGCGACTATGTACTTTGAAATTATGGAAAAGGATCCCGCATGCTTCTGCTCTGGAAACCCTAAAGGAAGTAGCACCCATTGCAGTAGCTAAGCAAGACCTGATCCCCAAGCAATATGTTTTCGATAAGAAATATAGAATTCATCTATATGAGGAACACATTAAAGGAAGCGAACAGCTCGATTTGAGGATCTACACAGACGGATCCAAGACGAAACAAGGCACAGGCTCGGGCGTATTCTCCGAGGTATTAAACATAAAAATCTACAAGCCTTTAGGAATTTACAACACTGTCTTCCAAGCTGAATGCATGGGAGTTATAGATGCAGCGCTAGCCATTACTGCGAGAGAAGTCAAAGATGAAAACATTCGAATTCTCTCGGACAGCATGGCAGTACTACAAGCACTGAACAGCAATATTATGACCTCCGGCCTTATCTTTGAATGCCATCAGCGTCTCAATGAGGCAGGGGCCAAGAACAATATAATCCTCCAATGGATTAAAGGACACAGTGGATCTAGAGGTAACGACGCGGCGGATGAACTCGCTCGCAAAGGCTCGAGTATTCGACCAATTGATCCAGAGCCTATCGTTCCTCTACCGCCAGCATACCTCAGGTCGAAGATAATGGAAAGAAGTCACATCCTTCACTGCGACCTATGGCATAACATAAAGGAGTGCAGACAAACGAGAGAAGCCCTACCGAAGTTAGATAGGAGGACCTCAAGTAGGTTACAAAACTTAAGTAGAAAGCAAATCCGAATAGCCGTGGCAGCGTGCACAGGACACGGCCTATTCAATAAACACCTGTTTAATTTAGGAATCACTGACAGCCCTCTTTGCAGAGCGTGTATGGAGGAAGAGGAAACGGCGTCACACGTCATGCTACACTGTCCTGCAGTGTCCCAGTACAGGGTTAAGTATCTTGGTTCGCTGGGATCGCTCCCGGACATAATCGGCAACATTAAGGGGTTGCTGGGATTCTTCGGGGAGTTGGGCTGGCTGGAGTGGTCCATGTCCCGCCCACACGCAAAATACGCGCTAGTCGTGGAGTTGCGGTAAAGTAGCCCCCTACTACTACTACTACTACTTTTTCGATTTTTCCGATTTTACGTAATGTTGGGAGCGCTCGTAATGATTAGCATCCATTTTTTTCAGTCGACATAGTTAGAAAAACATACTTGCTAAGGTTTAGTTTTGTCATTTAGCGGTTGGCATTTCGTCTTCATTCACGGCCTGAGTAATATACAATGCCAGTCCATCTGAAGGTATGGTTATATAGAAATTAGAAATTTTAAATGAATTGAATTAAATTAAAATTGATTAAGAAATCAAATTCAATCTGTTTTAACAATACCTTGTTGATAAAATAATATGCAAACAGCCACGCTACAATGTGCACATGTATTGCTTTCGTAATTAAATCGAGACAATTTCAGTAGACAACAAAAAGGCAACTGAAAATCATTGTCCCTGATAGGTAGCCAACTGAATGAACGTTTACCCGGGTTATTTTGAATATGCACGTGCTTTTTTTAATTTGACAGGTGAGCGAACACGCCTTACTCCCGCCTATTGTGTTGTGAAAGTATCAAAATTGAAAGGGCGCAGTCCATTTGGAGTATATATGAGAGCCATCGGTAATCGGTGGACCATTCGTTTCTCGCTCTCTGAATATCCAAATCATTTTACCTCAATTTCATTGCTTCGCCATTGCCATTTGCGCGCGTTGATTTTTAAATGTTCCGAACGCAATCGCCGGCGGTCTGATAAGTTAATTAATTCAGTTATCTGACGTTTCATTAACGCCAACAGATGCTGTTTGAGGTTTTTGCCAATATTTTTGTCATAATGATCTTTAAAACCTTGCATTCCCTATAGAGATAAGTTATTCTAACTCTTTTCAAGTAAGTTTATTTAATAATGTGGATATTCATAGATGACATTTATAATGAAACCATGATGTCATCAGAGGTAAAATTTAAAGTAGTAACTAAAACAAACATCCAGGATCAAGCATTTTCATCCCGCCGTGTATACGCAGTACTGGGGAGGTACCGCATTAGATCTGTATCCGTAACGCTTTTCGTGTAACGCTTGGTTTTATTTTACTCGTCATAATTATTCATACCCCGGGCTTATATTATATTAAAATCGATTCTTAAGGAGTCAGCTCCAATAAACTCTCAATGCCTTGAATTTTTTGTTGAGCGTTTACAATTTAATTAAAAAACGCCAAAAGTGTACTCGCAAATAAAATTAACCTACGTTTGAGTAAGTGTACGAAATAACATTTTTATTGATTCACACGCGGATGAAGGCACGGGAACAGCTAGTAATAAATAAGTATTCAACAAAAATAAGCCCTTGTCTTAACAGTAAAAATGAAGGAAGGGAAGAATGAAGAGAAAATAACGAAAGAGATTTATGTTCCAAAAGTGAGTGGTCGTGTTGGTAGGGTTGCCTAGAGGAACATATATCATATATCGACATATAACATATATTTATCAAATTAGTGGCTTATTAAAAAAGGGCGATATAAGGAGCACCCATAACCGACGAGCATGTATGCGTAGATGTATGAATATAGAAGAAGCGAGAGAGGTGAGCCAGGATCGCGCCAAATGGAAATCCATGATCTCTGCCTACCCCTCTGGGTTACGGGCGTGAGCGCATATTTATTTATTAACAATAAAGTTAAATGCATGTTGAGTATGTTGTTCACGCGATCATAAGATTTTCTCCAACCAAATATCGTCCAAAGCGGCTAAAGAAGTTTTCCTCAAAAAACTTCTATTTACCTCTGTTAATATTGTACTAGTAACAAATATATACATTTTAGAGAGCCTGAATGTGACCACATATATTAAGTATTGATTAAACAATTTTCAGGTCTCAACGTCTACTACGATGCCCACAGACACAATGCAGTATCGATAGCAAACGTCACAGGTCTATCATTAGATGATGAGATTGAGTCAGTTGCCCAGGTGCCGCCGATCTAATCGCAATGACAAATTACTGACTGATGGTCGAAGCTTGTAGTTGCAAGTAATAATAGCTCTATATCAATGCAGATCACGATGAATGACGATCATTAGCTACATTCGAACTACGATTAGCATTTGCGCCCACAGAAATTGTACGAAGCTCAACCTATTTTCTCTATCTAGACATGAAAGTTATTGCAGACCGCTTTAAATATACGTGCAATATTTTTTTACACAATCGTTCTTTTGTACTATCCTAAATCGCTTTATTGTTTTATGTTTGGTGTTTGTGTAGTAATGGAAACTTCTTTACTTCCCTTGGATAATCAAAACGTTTCACTTCTAGATCACAAAAAAAATGTTTACTTACAGCGAAATCATAAACATACATATTTAAAACCATTATATGGAAGAGGGGGGTATCCTAACACAGGTATTATTATACTTAAAACGATACCTCCGCCCTAATATAAAATTGTAAACCCAATGTTAACGAATAAAACATTTTTATTTATTTTATTTATCACAAGATGGCAACTTTGAAACGGAGTGTGATTTGTATCCTCGTTCATTAGGTGCCTAAGGAAAGTTGTCTTCCTTCGTTATTTCTACTGTATTCGGATGATGATCGTTTTTTTGGGTAAATCGTGTTTTTTGGAAATCATTAACACACATAAAACGGTATATATTACAGCCCACAACAACATCGGTTGCATACGAATAGGATGGGAATGGGAAGAGGATTGGACGTGGAGGGGTTGGCGGGGAAAAGAAGATATCGTTTTTCCATGTCTATTCCCCTTCCAGTATTCGTTAAGAGTAGGCGGCAATGCCTCTGCAACACATTTGCTTGTTGCGGATGTCTAGGGGAAGCACTCACTTAACATCAGTTGATCCGCCTGCTCGTTTGCCACTTCTTGCATAAAAAAAGACATTTTCTAAAAATGATCCTAGGTCGTTCAATTTTATCTCCCCAAGCCCCCGTGCATACTAAATTTCATAAAAATCTTTCGAGCCGTTTCCGAGATTCACATTATATCTATCTATATACTTATAAGTCGGGGACTGACCGAACGGAGAGTGAATAGACGAGTAAAACGTTCGAGCTGTCAGTCATAACCCCAAGCTGTACTATTGATCCAAGATTATATTTTATAATGTCCTAATGTAGTAAAGTAAAAATGATGCCGAGCTATTCAAGATGGAGTCAACGATATCTCTGAACCAGAGACTTGAAAAAAAACGGTTTGTACGAATGTAGGGGGGTTGCAGGGGTGTTAATTAGCTATCCGTGGGTACAACGTAAAAAGTTAAGTAAATGTAAAAGACAATGACATGCATACATCAAAACACACCATAAAAGCCCGCAATTGCCTCGTGAATAGTAAGCCATTTATTCTATTTGCTCTTTACAAAGTATTCACGCCGTGTAATAACTTCAGAGCCCACGCTTTCAGTGCTACATTTTTTAAATTGAATGACATAGCAATTTCCTAGACACTGCTTTTTTAAAAGGTTTCATGCGATTCAAATTCAAGTGCAAACGTTTAAGTCATTCGTCGGAGTGAATCGTCGCGAATGGGCCCCGATGTATGCAGACACGTGTGCTCTGCATCATCCGATTCACTCGAATGCAGGACGTAGCGTCGTCCAATTTCGCGCGCTAAATTGTTCATAACGGAAGTTCATATCCGGACGTCGGGCCTGGCTGCGCTCCGGGCGAGATTAGGCGGTAATTACCATTTCCTGGGACACAGGACGCAGGCAACGTCGGGGAAGACGCGATTCCTTCTCCGCAGCGACGCGGCGGAAGCGTTCCGCATTCGACGCCGCACCAGGAAGGAAAAATCGTTACAACAATTACTTCCTGCCGATATTGAATTCATAATTATATCCCGTCTTTCTTTATATAGAATTCGACGACTGGAAAGCGACAAGGGATGATGTTTATTATTAGAATACAGTAAAAACTACGGAACGTGAGAAAATGTTTTTGGGCTCGAGTGAAACGCTCGCTTAAATTGAGTGTATACCATTTTATGCAGGAAAAACTGATTATGCAGCGAAGGAATGGAGTGTGCGGATAGGCGACGTCGCTCTCGAGCGCGGAGCCTCGCTGCCGATGTGATTGAATAAGTGAGCCCGCTGCTCCCTAATGAAACATATTGAACGTGTATCGAATCACTTAGGTGCTCCGGTGTGCTCCTGCACTCACTTTTTGCTACTCGCCAACAAGGCGTAGGTGAACCCTACAAATATTATTATGGTAGAGTATCGTTTTAAGAGACAATAAATCGAATTAACTCCGGTTACTTTGAACGTCAAAGGGAGAGTAACAAAAATTAACATGATTTCACGAACGTAATTTCACACGGCATCAAGGCTTTCCTTTGTGTCGCTTAGAAAATATTTACTTAAAACTGCGCTGCAAAGGTCCACAAAGGGAGAAATTGTAGTTAATTAATTAATTAATGTAGTTATTATTACGCCGTTTAGTCATTTCATTGCACATTATTTTCAATCTACTTGTACTTTCAGATGGTGCAATTGTTTCGGGAGTAGATTTAAAAGGTTAAAGTAAAAAAATGGAAATGGAACTATAAATAAACGCCTATTTTAGAAATTCGCTCAAAACACTCTATGAAGGGGTTGTACAGAAGATCGGTCTGTCGGCAGTTCGCACACAGGGCGGTAACGCGCAATAACAGTGTAGTGGACAACAAAGCTCTTTGAGGGTGTTCACTAACGCACTACTTCGAAAAAATCGGAAGCTTTGTAAATGGCGTTAAACGGACTCTGACATGAGCTAGCTCGTCACAGAGTTTGGACATTGCACTGTATTTTAGTAACATGTATTCTATTTGTATCTTTGTTTTACAAACAAAAATGTTTATGATTTATGCCACAAGACATAAATCAAGTCAATCTATTCCAGGGGTATTTCCTAAGCAATCCGGAGCATAGAACCCTTATTCGACACGACCAGGGCACTAGAAGTGTCACTGACGGCAAATATCCAGTGGCACATATAAATAATTATTTTGGCGGAAGAACCCTCAGGTATCGCTTTCCTTTGTTGTTTAACGAGATGTCGTCTACGCTAAGGATGGAAGAAAACAGAAATAAATTCGCTGTAAGTTATAAAAACTTCCTATTTGAAAGCATCAGTAGTGAATATCGATAAAATTTTCTAATGTAATGTTTGTTTACTTGTTTTCATTTGTATGTATGTACACCAGGCGTGGCTACAAGTCCACAGTCAAACCGAACAATCGGTTTTGTGGAGCAATTTGTATTTGTGTAATAATATTATAAATAAATAAATAAATAAAAATAAGAAAACCAAAACAACTTAGGGTCCTTCAAGGAAAGAGCGTACTCCAACGACTTCGACGCCGACAGGGCATCTACAGTCCCTCTAATATCCTGAATGGTCACGCGCGGCGGTGCTCACTTAGATTATAGGCGACCCGTTGCTAGTTTGCTTTATCTTGTGCAAAAAAATTAAAGGAATAAAAACTGCTATTCGATGATTTATTCATTAATTATATTTAACTATAGTTAATAACCGTATAGTCACGAAAACAAAAAAACATCATATGTTTGTACTTTTTAACTGGTCATATAAAGTGGTTGTTACAAAATTATGTATTTTAAAACTTTCGGAGCAATTGTAATAATCTCAACATCATACTGACGTCATTAAAATATGTTCGGATCAAAATCGCACTCAAACCTAGTTTAACATGTGATTATTTCATTTTACCTAATATACGTCCACAGCTGGACGTAGGCACCAAAGATATCGTTCCTCATTCAGTACACTCACGCAACCTTCAGCAGATGAATAATGATTATCACAAACTTTTTAATTCTTCGGAGAAGGAATTTCATCGCCATAATGACCAGTTAAGGCGGAGTTCAAAGGGTGCTATGAACAGTTCTTGGTCTCAATCGGAACCGATGCAAACACAGCAACTGGACCAATCGGTAAAGTCAACTAATGATAAAACTGATCTGGGTCCTCAGAAACTGAATTCCCGCCAGTGTTAAGCGACACAACCAGTAGCCACTGACACCAGCTCTTCGTCACACGAGCCTTTGCTAAATTCATCGGACTATGTAAATAGACTTCGAAGAAAGCGTTTGCCAATCAATTGTTTATCTTTTATATATGAATAATAAACTTTAAAAAAAACGTATTTGTATGAAAAAAGAGTTGGGTAAACCTGTTACGGCTTAGTAATTGTGTTCCTGATTTTTTTTCATTTTTTTTAATGAATAAATTAGTTTATTATGTTTTGGGTTTTTTTTTGTTAAATTGGCTGGGAGATTTTATGTCAGTACTTTGTTATTTTATTGTAGTACGGTCATTGTGTCTATATAATAACATCAGTCAGTTTATACACGGAATACGAAGTGCAACCTGTTTATCAGTCTCCCGAATATATACCAGTACCAATGCAGCAGCCGGTTAACCAATGCCACAGCAGGTTAACGATGTCTCACCTAGTTATACGTCATGTAGTGCAATAAAATAAATAATAATAAATATATAAGATACACGAAAAATAATGGACGACATGTTAAGCCCGCCAGTCTGCATTGAAGTAGTGTAATGGATCTCTTTAGACTTTAGATGGAGGTATTGTGCTCAATAATGCAATCACATTTGGCCACTGCTACCACCACGTGAGCTCGGATATATGACGTATGTGTTTCGCTTGTATCCCCGTAAAGAACTTGACAGCACGACGTACCTACGTGAGAGTCGTGCTACATAAATTGATAGCCCAATTAGCACACGAGCGAGCGACGTGATTTGATCACCGAAATCAGTGAGCGGACCCAAAGCATGGTGGTTTACCTGTGAAGTACTTTAATTCCTTTGTGAAGTTTATTGTTTATAAAATCGGCTTATCTAATAGAAACATTTTTTCTTAAATTAAAGGTAAGTAATAATCAAAGTAAAATAAGTTGTTTTGAGGCTAAATGTATAATTATATTATTTATTATTATTTATGATTGTTTAACGTAACGTTTTTTTTTTTTAAGATATAATAAATAAAAAAATATATCATTAAAAAGCAATAAGGTTTGCGAACAGAAAATCGTAGTGTAAATAATATAATAATTACTTTTGAAAAATGAAAATATGTAATGTAGAACATATAACTTTACACGAACATTTTCAAACTTAATATAAATGGATTTTTAATCTCGAACAATTTCGAAAGATGTATTTTGCGAATAACAAATTTGACGGCCCTTTCACTTTATAGATGAAATATATAAATGCTGAAATTATTAAATTAGCTAGTCTATTATGTTATAATCCATCATAATATTAATAGCGTAAAGGTTTTATGTGTATACAGAAACAAAAATGAAAATAACTTAATTCATTAAGTCTTACGTCACACATAGAAAAATTGTGGAAGCAAATCATTTTAGACATTTATTATACTTATTTCTTTGTACGGCTTAGTTTTCTATCTTAGAAAACATTCTAGGTCCATATAATAAAAACAAAGAGATTGCATGAATTTACTGAAATTATATTTTGGGTGGGGCGGCTTACATGCGCGGGAGGGCATTGTGAGTTTTTAGTCGGTGCGAATCTGACATAAGCTGTAGTTTCCCCCGCAACATTAGATCTGCATAGGCAAATTTCCTTAATTAAAAATAATATTAGTGGTTCAGTTCCTTAAACAAGCCTTAACGCATATTATCAAGAGAACAAGTATATTAACTAACTTTCTCACTAATGTATGTATTCTAACATTTAAACAAACAAGTTGACACGTGTAGTTTCTGTAAACCACTGCTAACGTAGACAAGTGCATGCAGACACACACAATCAGGACAATATTAAATTGAATTGAAGGTAAAGAAATTAACTATAATTTAATATAACGTAAAAGACCAATGTCGATCAGTTGTCGGGTCGATCTACTAAAATGTCCACTGCAATAATAATAACAGCCGTAATTTAGATTAGCAAATGGCGTGACAATTTTATTTTAAATTTAAGTAATAAGGAGCTTCTCAAATTCATATAAATACTTTTGTACTGTTTTTATATTGATTGACATTAAAATTAAATAAGAGCTTTTTAGAGTTTGTTAGTTGTTTGATTAGGTTTTATATTTTCGAGACACTTATACATCAAATTAGGTGATAACGGTGAAGGAAGGCATCGTGAGGACCAACCGTCATATTCTTCGAACCATCAAATTCGAAGACATGTGACATCCACCAACCCGCACTGGGCCAGCGTGGTGGATTACGGCTCATTCCCTCTCTCAGAGAGGAGGCCTGTGTCCCTGCAGTGGGAAACATTCTAGAAAAGGCCGATTTATTATTATTTATATTATAAGCAGATTTGTATTTTTCTCTGTGGTATAAGTTCTTACTAATTAAAAGAAAATTGAAACATTTTTAACAACTCTGAAGTAGAATGTCACTGATATTTTTAAGTTAATAAAAATACGCTACATCTTTTTGTCGTAGTTTTCAATTTTTAAAAGCTTATTAAAATCTTGATTTGTTTATGAAAATATAACAAAATGTATGATATATTTATGAAAAATATACCAAACGCTTAAATTAATGTCGTTATGTTATAATTTGTAAGCATCACACACTAGCGGCGTGTAAATTGCGACTGATCACGACGCGGCGCGCTAACAAGGCGGACTGCGTTATTTGCTCTACCACAATACATACGTATCAAACTATTGATGACAAATAATAAATCTGTTTCTTCCTCCTTCACAGTCTTAGATTTCATGTTTAAGATTTTATTTACGTACTTATTGACCGGTTATCCAGCAATAAGCCGGATACAATGAAGGAGAAAAGTCATAAGGAACTTCGTTTCGGACGGGGTCCTACAGACCGACACGCTTTTGTTATAGAAGAAGGTGGCCAACAGGCAAGTGGCTCAGTCAATCGATATCAAGTCTAAAATGCTGCCCGATGCAAGCTACCCATAGCTTCTGCAACCAGGTAACGAACTGCATTGCCTACCTTTAATGGACAGGCAGGGATAAGCAGAAAAAAGGATATTTCTTTTTCTTCTCAATTCCCTTCCCCGACAATCGATCGAAGAAGGGAAAAGGAGTAGAATTAGCACGTCACTCATCAGGCGAAACGAAGAATACCTTTTACTACTATTGAAAAATATCGTAGGATTACACCAAAACTTCAAACATATTTTAGAGATCTTTTAAATCGTTTAAAGCTCTATCATCTCCCTGCCCTTTGCCCATGCTATGTGAGGTGAACACAGTATGACCGCAGCCTATACCATATAGATTTTAACTGAAGTATTTACGGCCGGCCGTCTGACGCCAAACCTCCTTGGTAATGAAAAAAAAAATTATAACTACATTTACATACCATTCGTATGTTTTGAACATTGGTATACCGTTACATTTCGCAAATGGGCTATGTCTAGCGTCATTAATTAGTAGTTTGAGCACGCCACTCAAGCCTCTCGCACCTATCGGCTGCTGGTATCAATTATTGTCAAAACCAAATATAATTAACATATTAATACAATATCACTGTAGTGCGATCCAGTCAACTTGCACAGTGGTCATTAAATGTTATCCATTTATAAAATACGGGTATGAGAGTTTGATGTTTATTTGGTTTAAATAAAGAATTTATTTTATATCTTTAGAAAGCAAGTAAAACAAAAGCTCGGTATCAAGCTAAGCGTTGTGTGCTCAAGATTTTTCTTCCACGCGATATATAAAGCAGCTCTACCGGCCGCAATGGATTTATTTTTAAAGACAAAAACAATTCCACACCGGGGAGAATACTTTCAGCCTTTTATAAAAATGATGTTTACGTATAAGCTTGTCTACCTTGATACATATATACACATGTATAATAATAAAAGGTACGTTTTTACATCGGGAAGAAAACCTTGCATTTGACCGTAAATACTATATAAGGTATTATTAACAGTTAGGTTCATCACATTGCCTGATTGATCTTGCACATCACTCCCAGACTGTGTACTTTGAAATTATATTGTAACCAAAGGATTGCAGATTGGATGAGATAATCGCTATCAGATAAGGAATTTCTTATCACTAACATTTACCTTCCTCGTGATCTTATAGATCTTCTCCTTTCAACACGTGTTATAGCAAAATACTAATCCGTATATTGTATTTAAAGCAATGAACTAAGTCTGGCCCACCAAGCGCGCTTTGATCAATATTCTACGGCGGTCACAGTAACGACCCAAGTAGATATGTATGACTCAAAGAATGCATGAATAAACCTCAAAGTAAATATAAAAGTGCTCCTCTAAGATATAATGCTGCTTACTTTACTCAGTCACTCATCGAATACAATGGACAAAGATATATGAGGATAGATCAAATTATAAAAAATGTGCTAAGATAACATAAGCTTTAGTCTCCGGAGTAATGCGCTAAGTTACTTTTTCACATCGAAATCTGTTAGCGGCTTTTTGTTTTCGTAAATCACAACGATTTTAAAGTGCACCGACGATGCCGCCGGCATCAGGTGCTATACACTCACGCAAATATTTTAAGAAAATACCGAGAATGTTACATTAGTGATGTGACCGACATCGATATTTCTGTTCATCAAAAATATCGAACGTATATGAATAAATATCATATAACGATATATAATAACCTATTTTATTTAAATTCCATACTCCGAACCGATTTCATATGTGTATTTAATTCTTATTGTAATTTTTAGCATTTATTTTGTAACATTTTAATTCTTGATATGAAAAATGAAATCGACATGTCCGACTAGCCGTGGTTAATTGTAATTAAAATTAAAATTTGCATATCGAGTGTTTCGCCGCGAGTCATTACCAGCGAGGGGTGTCTCCGCGCGGCCGCATCGCGCAGCCAAACGGTAAACACTTTGCTGTAATCTCGAGATGAGAAAACTTTCAGTTCTCTTAATTCAGAAACTTATTCAACAACCTAACAACCTTAGAGCGGACCGCCCGGCGGACGCAACACAAACAAACCTTACTACTCTTTAATCTTTGTCTTTTATTAAAATAAACATTTAAATAAAGCACAAATGTTTTTTGTTTATTGACGAGTCTTACAACGGTGGATTTAACTGAATAAATAGAACGTTTCTTTCATATTTTGGTAAACCTACTATTATGCTACCACATCTATTATCATTGATTTCATTAGTAGAAACATTATTTAAGTATTTGACACAGTGCTTGAGCCCGCAAAAACTATGTACATACATCCGTTGCACGAATGTGCTGGCTCGACCGGTGACTTACCATGACCTCACAGAATACAGACGTGCAGTGGAAGTATTTCACAATTTGCCTGGTGAGTGAGGTGCCGGAGACTTAACTCTTCCCCTTTCCATCCTTTTATAACAGGGAAAGAATGGAAAGGGAAAGAGGATTTGACTGGGAGAGGGTGGCTGGGAAAAGGATACATCCCTTTTCTGTTTATTCTCTCCTCTGTCCGTTTCCATTAAAGGTAGGAGACGCATTTGCAAGTCATTAGCTGATTGCAAATGTCTATGAGCAGCGGTCACACGGACATCAGGCGATCCGCTTACTCGTTAGCCACCTTCCGTCTTGTATGAGAAAATAATATATATATATATATATATATATATATATACATATATATATTTGTTAAGTTTTAGTTCTTCAAAATGAAAAGTTATTAATATTTTTATGTACGTATTTAAATTTACAGTATTTTAAATGTTATAATCCCATAGGTTGGTATGTTATACATATATAGTGTAACACCAATATTGAACATGCGTATGTATAAGTCAACAAGCATTAAAGGATTACTGAATGCCTACGCAACGCACACTACGAACGTGCCTTTAATATACGTCGGTAAGCAATATCGCTTCTGAACGTTCAGTAGACGCTGTTAGCCCACACCACTTGTTCAAAAACTTATAGTCAGTAGTATATAGTAAAGCAGGAAAATATTAAAAAGCGATGAAATGGAAAATACTTAATAAACCAGTTGCTGGAAGCAATTCGGATGTGCCGTGTCAATTATATTACGTACGCTGAGAGCTTTAGTACCGAGTTGAAGATTAACGCAATGAATAAATTTTATAAGAAAATCTCTAGCAAACGTCTTATAGTCAGGTGGGTGGAATTATATAAGCATCAAAACTAATGTTTTCGTAGTTCGGTTACAAAAAAACTTAGATTTTATTTTGTAATGGAATATAAGTCAATTCAGATTCTATTAAGGTAAATAAAAAGATACGAAATATTGCTGACAGAGATTACAGCCTTTCCTATATTTATTCAACTACTATTTGCAGAAATTTAAAAAATATAATATTATGTACAATACCCAAAAATTATTTGAATATGACATAACATTCTACAACAATTAAAAGCAAAATTATTTAAAGGCTTACATCTTCCATTATGTTTGTATCAAAGAATGACACATTCCGTTCGAGTTAGTCGTAGTATAAACTTACCTCGGGAGATAACGCCATAGTCGATTTCTAGATGAGTCCGGGTAAACGCGGCCCCCTCTGCGAAACGGCCGACGCGCGTCCTAGCGTCACCGTCACCGACATGGACACGGTGCACGAAGAGAACGACGACAGGTGAGTTCAACTACACTATTCAATAAAGTCTATGGAACATATGGAACAACATATGCTTTTTTTGTAAAAAAAAATCTCTTTGGAAAATAGTCGAAAAAATACTGACCTCGAACTATCGAACATTCAGAAATGTAAGTCAGAAGTATAAAAATAATTCGAAATTTGAAATTTAGACAAAAGACGACAAATATTGCCAGTATTAAATCTTGAGAAAAAATCCGTTGTTGAAAAATAATTTGTTTTATATATATATATATATATATATATATATATATATATATATATATATATAAAATATATATATATATATGAACATTAAATAAATTAAATTAAAAGATGCGTAATAAAATAAAATCAACACAGCACATTTTCTGTCAAGTTAAGCTGCTACTACACTTCTATTAATTACTACGCAATAATTTATTAATTTCAGCAACTAAATCTTGTGGAAAAATTACAAATAAATCTTAATAATCTACTAATTCAAAGTAAAATATTTCATTAAAAGTGCAATCATTTTCGTACAAAACCTGGAGATTTATTATAAAACTATAGTAACATTATTTTCATGCGTGTAAAAATATAATGAGGAATATTATTGTGTACATAAATTTCGCAAAGATTATAATTTTATGACTGTCAAGTGAACAATAAAACAGGGTATGCTAGGATTTTAATTAAAGTTTATCTTGAATTGTATTTTCTTTGTCTTTACTTATAACTCAGTTTTATCTTTTATCTCTCATAAAGGATTCGCTGCAGAGACAGATATCTCTTTACACGAGTATGCAATTTATTTGTTATACAAGTTTTAATTCGACCTATTACTTTATAGAAATAACAGATTTTTTAAAATAAATTATATTTGTAGTCCGTTCTTTTTCAATTTCCATTCAGTTTCCACAGATAATAATATTTTTCAGTATCTAACGTACAAAAAAATCACTTGATATAAAAATAACAAAGAATTATTATAACGATTGTAACATTTGATTTCTTCTAATTACGCAAATTAAATTATAGGCATACGGTTAAAAAAATAGATAAATGGGTGAAATAAAATCATCATCAAAATTAGAGTATTTTTGTAAGTTACGATTTTTCAAATGAATTATTAAAATTGGCAAGGTTAGGGCGTTCATATAAATTTTAATGCAACAATAAAATAAACATCACATTTGTATTTGAACATTCGACTTCTAATAGTTTAGTTACTCTCATTAAGAAAGCTCTACATCTTATTAACATGTTCAGAATAAAAATCCAAGTGATAGAATACGATTGCAGAAAGTCAAAGAATAATGAATGAATTTGGGCACAACTGAAATAAGTGATAGTAAGGTATGATTCGTGAGAGTGTGTTTGACGAATCTGAGAGTTGGGAAATAAAGGAAAAATGTAGCTACGGTGCTCGAGACATGTTGAATTAACATTAATGAAGAGGGACATTGAACATTTATGTGCAATTTCTTGTTAGATATTTATTGAAAATATGATCAAGAAGGTTAATAAACATACTAAACAAATACGTCTTTAACTTCAATTATAAAACCATTAACTAAGCGCAGGAATATAAATGAATTGAAAGAAATGTTATATTCGTAGGATATGAAGGTACCACGATAAGATAAGACGTGTTAAACGGAAACATTTTACTGGGAGATATTTTCATTTAAAATATAAATAATATGCATATTTGGTAGTAAAGTAAAATTCAGTCATAACAATTAAAGTTTTAAGTTGTATTATTAGGTAATTTGTCGTTACCTTGATAAATAAGTCGCGTAACTCATTCAATTTATCTACGCTGAAAAAAAATACAATTTGAATTAAATTGGTACAAAACAAAATAGACAGCGCAACGGGGAAGCGAAGAAGAAATTAAATAAATTATTTATGTTTGAAAAAAGTAAATACATTACCTTGCAAATTAATTAAAGGATTACTCTTCAAACATGAAATATATAATATACGTATAATATCTTATGTAAGCCTTGTGGTGTTGATAGATATTCCAATCGCTTCCCCCTTTCTACTTTCTGCTGTTCATTAAATAGTTAATTTAAGAGGCATTAAGCCGAGTTATCACATTGCTTCAAAGAACTAAATCCGATAATTTACAAAATTATGTTTACTTTTCCTAAGAAAAACAAAATCCAACATCCCGCTTCTAAATCGCCATGGCTATAAAAGGACAACCATTTAAATATATTAAAATATATAGAACATACGATAAATTATATGAGGGAAAATACATACCGAATAGACAGATACACATAGTATTTTCGTATCCAATAGATGTGGCGCGGATACATGGAAGCTTAGGGAGACATTTCCGGCGGGCGGATGCACATTTTGGAGATTTTGCGCTCAGAGCGCTGAAGTCGAAGTAGTTCAATACTTCTTCTTTAAATATTATAAAATTTACAGGGTGTTCCATTTTATTGTTAAGTCTTTGATCGTACATTTTTTGATAATAATTTAAAATTTTATGGACACGATAGTAAAATCGCTATCTTTATAACAACACAACACGTTCTTTCGTACAAGACTATATGATACAATGAAATGGATCTAAAAATATTAATATTAATTTATTACTGATCAATTAAGGATAAATTTTGGAAATCCGCTTTCAAATGATTATGCCATAATGAAGCCGTAACAACGTGGGCGATTCCTCAACACTCTGTAACAAAGAGGAAAGTATGAAATGCATACGCAAAGAGGGATTTCGGTGCAGTAACGTTAGCAAAGCTTCCAAAATATTTATGACGTTTGATAGACCGCTTTGTGTCGCCCAACACACTTTTGTGTTTCTCCCAACTATACATCCATTTCTATTGTGTACGCCAGTTATATTCTGATTTTATTTTAGAACTAGCTGTTGCCCGCGACTTCGTCCTCGAGAATAAAATGCAAAAAAATATATTAATCACTTCGCAGAATAAAAGTTCATAATCATATATATAAATATTTTTTACATTAATTGTTTTTACCGTACAAAATAAAACGCAAAATCAGTATTAAAATTATATTTTGATATTACAACCAATTTAATTTTGTTTATCTGAATAGAGATACATTCCACCCGGTGTTGTTGTTAATCAATTTTAAAGTAAAAATATAACAATGACAAGAAAAACGGCTGTTTTCGACCTCTTAAGTTGCGGCATCGAAAAAATATGTATTAAAAATTTGCAACAGATATTTTGATTGTTATAATGTTTATTATACTATATTGTACACACTGTTTATATTTTGTAATGAGGTTTAAAAATGCGCATTTTTAATCCTCCCACCGCCACCACCCCTACTACCACCTACCCCCCACCAGCACATATCACCACCTCCACCAACGCCACCACATATCACCAACACCACCACCACTACCACCAACACTATGTGGTAGTTGGTGGTTGGTGGTGGTGGTGGTAGTTTGGTGGTGACCAATCCTACCAAAAATTATCCAACGCCGTTAGACGATGTAAAGATGTTTTTAGTTAACTACCTAGCTAGTTAGCATTATGATGACGCTGTCGCTGACGCGTTTAGTGCATATAGATCTCAGAAGACTATAAGATTTTCCCCTACCAAATATCGTCTAACGCGGCGGGAAGTTTACACTTCAATGAAGTACACAAGCAAAATGTTCATATTATTTTATTGCTTAAGGAAACCTTTGTGACATTGCAGGTAGCAGACGGCGCTTTCGATACGCGACGCGTAGTTTCTTTCACAATTTCCAGGGTTTTTCACTTTTGGCGCGGAACCCTAATTATTTTGCTTAAAGCCTATTTGAAACCTTACAATATTAGCTATCTTCCAGTAAGCGTCCCATCCAAATCGGTTCAGTCGTTTCGTAGATTACCCGGAATAACTGGACAGACAAGCAGACGGACAGAAACACAGACAGACATTTTTTTTTAAATTGTACTATTGTTATAAGTACGCACCACCATATGTATATTGAGTATGGAAATGTTATTTTGGTATTACAAAAATAATAATAATAATAATACACTTCAATTTTATTTATCTATATAGAAGATTGAATATTACATTTTAATTTTTGATAAAACAATAAGTATGCTCCGTGATAGACCAGTGTTTGGATCGTTATTGGACTTTTTAGAGAACAGAATGTACACAGGCACACTAAAAAAAACTTTGACCACTAATAAAACTAGCTCATGTCATTTTCTTCGTTTAATTTCCTCGCGTAAAAATATTTTATAATCTCACAAAGCGTTAGAGGAGCCTATAGGAGTATGTAAAATGTACGTAATAATATTAACTAATATAAGCTGTCTGTAAATCTTTACATACGAAATCTGAAAACTGATTGGTCCTAGGCGAGCGCCCAAACCAATACAACAGGAATCAATACAGAAGGGGACAAATTTGTATTTGATATATTGAATAATATTTGCGAAGCAAAGCATGAGATCTGCTGGAACGGAGTGAATTACTCTCCAAAGCCTCTTACTGTGAGAGCGAGCCTAAAAACTGCTTCGTGCAACGTGCAGGTCGATACTACTCTAAGTTCCCTCCATCACGCTTTATGCCTGATGGACAATAAACAATTTCGTTTAGTCATTCCAAGTATAAATATATTATTATTGTAACAAATAAAAAAGACACAATCGTTACTTTTCAATTTATAAAGCTAAATCCGATTTAAAATTTGTTACGTCATTCACATCCCATCCATCTTAAAGTGGAAACTAAAATTATTAGGTGAAAAAGATCCTGCTAACGCAAGAACTTAATTCCTTTATAATTCCACCAGTGACGAATCATCATACTCCGATCTGGGCAGACTCCGTGAGAGGACCAGGGCCATGCTCGGGCCCGCGGCGGACCCATTAATACAAAATTCCCACTCTCAACCGAACAGCAGACGCATGTCCAGTGATATTGACGCTAAGTTGACTGCTAACCTTAACACGAGGTGAGTCTACAAATGTGTAAAAGTAATAATACCATCATATATAATCATAAAAAGAGAAAAAAACATTTCAAAAATTCCTCTACACTATAAAAAGCTTTCTGAATAAGACTTTAATCTAACTTGACATTTGTATCGATTTGTTTTATTTCTCATTTAGACGACCGTCAGCAATAATCGCCGCATTTCGACGTCCGTCGCAAGCGTTGGCGTTGTGCGCCGCAACTCAACGTCGGTTCCTGTCTGAACTTTCGCCACATTCCCGCACTTCAGTCGCGTCCACGACGCACGAACAACCGCCTTCTGCAGCCGAAATTTTGGGACAGTAAGTAACGATACAATTTCTGGCAACTTTTTTGCAACCATACGATACGATACGATACGCAGCGATACAATATACAGATTAAAAAAGTCTAAGCAAAACATACAAGTTTCAATTTTAGAATGCGTTTTTACAAATCCTTAGTATTTACATATCTATATTATTTTAATACTTTTTTTATTTAAACAACAATTGTTTTTTTTAAATAATCTTAATTAACAATAATTAAGAGTAAGTACTGTATATACGTAGTACAAAGAAAGGTGAAAAATGGTTGCACAAAAATTGCATAAATTAATACGAAGTGTGGCCTTCTTTATTATGAAGAACTTGCAGTTATTGTTATCCTGCGGCAATTCCTCCCAATGAAGTTTTAGTAAGTCCATCAATTGTTGGGTTGTTGTCACTCCATCCAAGACCATTAAAACACGTCTCTGAAGCATCCATGGGTTGAGGTCTGGCGATTGTGCAGGTCAAGACAATACCAGGATGTTTCCCTGCCAAGTACTCCCGGTGTGCTGACGTCTTGCAGGCAGTTGTATGTATCAATCTTGTCATGTGGTTGTACACCTTCCTCGACCTGGGAGCTGCTCAGCAGGACCCATGTTAGTGTAACGCTGATGAAGACGGAAAATAACGCTTCTGTTGACACCAAAATACCGAGATACCTAACCTATATTTAAAAAATGTCTTGAAATCCAAATTTGTTAAAAACTTTTTTCAAATTATTGTTTAAACCAAAAATTGATACAGAATACTAAATTTTAATAAGCAAAACAACGCTATAAAACCCGAACAAATGCATTCGCTTTTGAATTTGTGAAAAAAAAAACAAATGATACTCGATTTAGTTTACAACCAGCCTTATGTCCTCTTGATCAAAAAAGTTTACATAGGTATTACCTACTTGGTAATAAATGATATAACAATTAATTAATAATTTGTAATAGTTTCTTAGACTTTTTTGATGTGTGTACCTAAAGGTTTGCGATATCATTTCATAGTGTAGAATCGCTTATGTAAGAAAGAAGCACACGAGCAAATAAGTCACCTAATATTAGGATGTGACCGCCGCTGCTTATCAACTCGGTAACAAGTAGAAGTTTTGCTAGCATTTTTGCAGAAAAGATGGCACCTAAGGAGTATCACTCAACAGACACATAGCATTATCTTTTATCTGATCCCATATACTACACCGTAATATCTATTTGTATGATTTCTGACGTTAAAATTAAGAATATGCGAATAAGCAGCAATCCACAGCTGACAACTATGCTCATAAAATTCTCATTGCAGTTTTATGTATCAATAGAGCACATCCTCTGCTGCAATGAAAGGCTCTCTAAAATCGTACTATCAATCGTTTTTTTACTATTTTGCAATATTAAACTAATAAATAACGCGTTATTAAACTATTAAATAATGCGTGATTAAACTATTAAATTTAATTAATAAAATAAATTTTATAAAATATTATTTGCTATGGATTCGTCAATTGTGCACCAAAGTTGTCCAATTAATGCTAATCTACTTAACCTAACTACAATCTCCGACCTGGCCGAGCCGAGGTAAGCTATTTGTTCCATAATAATTAGGTTAATTGAAGCACAATACGGATTATATTTCGAACTAATTCCGATACAAAACACATAAGTAGCTATGCCCTAAGGCATAATGACCTCTACACGCGTTAATTAAGATTTGTAGTGTAAGATTAATATTCGTTTGTAAAACGTATAGTCATGGAACGAAACAAGTTGTTGAACACTATGACAACATATGTATATACATGCTCGCAGTACCTACAATCCTTCGATCACATCGCTCCAACAAATCAAAAAACTTTAAAGCCTTTTTTCTTATATTTATACTAATATACTTTGTACAATAATAATATTGCTACTGTGACTATTTCACACGTTTAGACACCATAAGTATCAATAGAAAAAGTATAATAGGTTTCCTAGTTAATAATATTCTCACGATTACCTTGATGCCATCTGCAATATGAAATCGACAATACGGGCCTATAACACGTCTATCCATTCAAATCGTTCGCTTTATTTGTTAATCGACAGACTGACAATACTCCCGCGAGCATTGACTGCCGCGGCGATGCGAATTTAATTTAATTGAGAAACGATTTTCAATATTTCTCAAAGAAAGACTTATAAAAACTTTAATTTTTTTTGGGTGTGCATTTTCAAAATCTAATTATATAAAAATCAGATCTTGTGTGTGTTTATCTGTTTGAATGGTTACGTACTTAAATTTAAGCCAGAACTGTGGTAGAGCCAGCATCAGCAAGAATTACAGTATTAACATATATTCAAGAAACGTCTACATAATTTAAATACAGTGCACTAAATATAATACATATAATACACTGAAATGGGACGCACCATGAAAATATCAAGTAGTCGTTATATGTATGTATTTGTGGCCTATGTTGCCGCTATAATCAGTCTCGCGTTAAGTTTTCATGTCGTATATGATCTATGATACGGCATAAGAAATGTACACCCTTGTCTATTATTTGATCAGGAGAACCTGGATTATATGTTAGATAATATGTACATTGATAAACCAAAAGTGGGATACCGAACGAAATCTGTTAAATCGTAAAAACCAATGTAGGTTGCTTAACTCGCCGTTCCTGACTAACGTCAAGTTTATGTATGTCATCTCAAGTTGAACGTATTTTCCATTATATTCACTGTTAATCCAATAATGTGATTAGGGTATCATTACATCATTAATAAATTACAGATATACCAGAGGACCCAGCAGAAATTGTCTTGCCAGATTCAGCTAACTTATTCAGCTATCCGCATCGCTATTTTTCACAAAAAAAACTAGAGTCTGATGGTAGTGCCGCCTGGTCCAATTGTAAATCCAAACCATCTTGGAATCCACACGATAGTTGTATCAAAATTGGTTCAGTCACGTACACACTCGCAGCAGAAATACGCACCGCGTGGTTTACTTGTAGCGCCAAAATTTGTACCTTAATAGGGAAGAAGACATCCTAAATACTTTAGTAAGAATAGTCGCCGTCAACCAATGAAGATGTAAGCTTTGCTATTATTTGACATCTCTTTCATTTTTTATTGATGGTATCCCTTTAGCTACGGCTGAGAATATTATCGCTTGATCATGCATATAAAAGTCATAAGAATAAATAGAAGAAAGATGTGGAGCTTTAAATCAACACTGAGATAGATGGAAACATATATTTTACTGTTTGCAGTGAAGCTTTGAGTAAGGCACTATCAGCGCTGTACGCCAAATTACTAGTGGTGCTCGGCTTGGCGTTTCCAGTTACAGAAGTAATTGCACAGGGTGTGCCGGAATCATATTATCAGGTGAAACGTTACTTATATAATAAATGTATTTATCTTCAAGGTATACGGGTTATATGAGTGGAAATAAAGATAATGTAACAAGAATCTACAGAAATATAATTCGAGTATATCAAAAGAATGAAAAAAGATTGATGAAAAGTATGAAAGAAGCAAAGAAAACCTTAACAATTACCAATTTTAGTTCGAAAGTATCGATACGAATATGAAAGCATGTATTCTATAATGATAATTTATAAATCATTATTTTTTCCAGGGTTTTTACTTATACCTGTACTTAGTGTCAGTACTATTTGTGATATTTCAATACGCCAACCTGGTGCGGCAGAAAGCTGTTAATTTGATAATCCAAGAGCACGGTAAGAATTCAATTGCCCGGTCATATTTTACCGAGAGGAGGTCACTTGAAAAAGGACATCTAGCAAAGTCATGAGTTTTAGTAATTAGCCGCATTTGCGTAACAAAATGCGACATTAAAATCGCATCTCGTTTGCATAATTGCTACCTCTAAGGATATTACCTTCTTCGCTTTGTATTCCACTAACTTCTTCAGCCATTCGGCATTAGTTTTAATTACAAATTAGCCATTTCGTGTGTTGAAAAGTCGAAACTATTTATTATTATTGTCATTTATGTTTTTTTTATATCTACAGAAAATCCTGATAATAAAGGAGATGGAAAAACGACGCCCGGCGAAAAAATTAAACAGAAAGAGGCTATTTCGCGCTACGGCAGTTTTTATTTAAGATTAGGAGCCATGGGTAAAGATTTCCATAAACAAATTTACAAAACAACCCCGCAGACTATGAGATTGGGTACTGATTACGTCGAACTGAGTTCAATTCTCAGCCGAGGAAAGATTTCCAGAAGTTTGTGTTCCAAATTATTTTTGGGTCCATCTACCCGCAGTAGAAAGCAATTGCTTCATCGCCGATGTGTCACATTAGAGAGCTAGTATAAGCTTCATTAAAATTAAATACTAATTCTATCTGGATCACTATACTGCACACCACTAAATAATTAATAATACTAAGGTATTATTAGTAGGTACTTTAACAGTGGTAGAGCTCGCAACATCTGTGGCACGTTTAGGCCGGCTCGACCGGTAAGATTACTCTACGTTTGGTCTCATGCCGGAGGCGTTATTCTAGTCCTCTTCCCCTTCCCATCCTTTTCTTATAAGAAAGAGGATGGTAGGGTGAAGTGTAATTAAGGGAAAGAGCGCTTATGGGAAAAGGAAATATCCTTTTTTATAAAACACCTATAATTTTTTGCGTATAATATTTCTATCTTCTTCTGTCCATTAGAAGTAGGTAACGCATCTGCAACTCATTAACTCATTAGCGTGTTGCAGATGTCTTTGGGCAACGAGTGACCGCTAATATCAGTTGTACCATTTACTCGTTTGCCTACTTACGCTAAAAGATTGATTTATCCTATAATATCCATATTTTAAACACAATATAATATTGTTACAGCTTTTGGTATTGGTTCGATGGTGTACAGCGGATTAGAATTCGGCGAATACTTCGAAATGACGGATCGCTGTCGATCAATCCTGTCCGCGCTAACGCCGGCGTTGAGAATGGCATTAACTTTGGCTCAGATGCAGTTCATATTCCTAACGAACAAAGACATCGAGGGGGGCAGCTATAAAATGGTGCAGAGATTTGGAATGATGCATATGATAGCGACCAATCTGTGCGAGTGGCTGTACGTGCTGGTGGAGGAGACAAAGCACGAGATACATCACTTGGAACATTCGATACTATCGGAATCGAGTGCATTTCAGAATGAAACGACGGAGATGCATTGTCGAAGAGCAAATATTATGGGCGCCTTGTTGCAAAACGCATCGCCGTTCTTGTTTCCGTGTACCATTGAATACTCCCTTATCTGCGCTGTTATATTATATGAAATGTGGAAAGAGGTAATTTTGTTTAATAATATAATTCAAACTAGTGATGCACCCCGGTTTCGCCCGGGAAGCCGATTCGGAACCTGTAGAATGCACCTGTAAATAACAAAAAAAAATATGTATCCCACGGGAACCGTATATTTTTACGAGAGAAAAAGTTGATTTATAAAACTATTAAACTTGAATGAATCGCTTTCCACTGAAGGTCATAAAATATATTTCATCGTTATTGTACTCGTATATATCGCTTATAACTGAAAATACAATTATTTTGTTTGTGTATAATTTTTATTTCTTTTCAGATAAAGTGTACCCCCGAGGATTTTGAGAGAAAATTTAATGTTCCTAAAAACAAGTCAAGAAATAATTCCGTTACACCGGAAAAAATCTTACAGCAATTCGGTAATAGTTCTTCATAATATTCTAATGATATTATGCACGCTGATTTATATATTTATTAATTTATCTTCTTCCTGCCCTTTGCCCACTTTTTATGTGGGGTCGGCACAGTACGACCGTCGTCCATACTGTAATAGGTTTTGGTCGTCGTTTTTTTACGGCCGACCGTCTGCCCGACGCCAACTCTCCTCGAGCATGGATATGAAATATTAGTAGATTATTGAAATAATTGTGTAATACTTCTTTTAACTATTGCAAACCAAGCTGTGATAGTCGAACGGCGAATTCCAACCCTCGACCATGTTGTGCACTGCGAAGTCCATACCCTTTAAACATTATGCTATTGGCGCTTTTTGATATTTTTAATACATTATTATTTAATATTATAGCAATTTTGATAACTTACTTATTACTTTATTTCAGCGGGAATGCTGGGAGTGAGTTCGCCTCACGGCAGCCGCACCGCCCTGCATCACTTCTCGGTGGACTGCTCGCACGCGCACCGCGGCCTCTTCGCTGGCATACTATTAATTGTCTTCACAATTATCTCCTTGATCATGTTCTTCGTTCTAGCTCACAATCCGAAAACAATCAACGTAATACTTTAAATTGTTTTTATTTTTTGTTCCTCACATAACATAGCATCTCATTAAATCTTATTTATTTTATTTATCAGGATGCTATATTCCAAGTTAATATTTGTGAGTTGATACTCTATACTTTGACTCTGGTAGCGTCTGCTACTGCCATAAAGCAAATGAGAGCGTTGCCGTATAAACGAAAATCTCAGGGTAAGTTTGTAAAAAATATTAACATTGTAATTAAACTCCTGTGGTAACTATACTCTCTGTAAAAGTTAGTTCAAAAAATCCTGCTTGTCTGAGCAAAATTATTTGCCAAAATATATAAAAACATACGGACATACGAACATACATACATGCCCGCAAAAAACATTAGGTTCCTGTCAGTCGTGTATAAAGATGATGAAATATGTTTGAAATCAATCAATATGTAGCATACTAGTGACCCGCCCCGGCTTCGCCCGGGTACCATTAACAAACATGTTGATCCGATCTCTACCAAACGAAGGAATGTGCCAATCTGGACAGTCCCTGTAAATTTCATCGAGATCGGTCCAGCTGTTTTGGAGTCTATAGGTCTATAGGGGACATACATACTTCGCTTTTTATATATATTTTTGTTCATAAAAAGTATCCTATATTACTTCTAATACGTCCAAGAATATGTATAGAAAGTCTCATAATGATCGGTTGAGTAGTTTTCGCGTGAAAGCGTAACAAACAAACTTACATTCGCATTTATAATATTAGTAGGGATACGAAAGGCCCGAATGGTTGTTAGAGATGTTAGATCTACTACTTGAATGGACTTTTGAGCTTCTGTTTTAGTTTGATGATTTTATTTCAGCCATTTTAGGTCTCGATACATCTTTATTGATCTTGGCGCAATCAGGGATGTTTGTTTACTGCATGTTCAGTATGATCGGTAGCCATCACACCATGTACAATGACAACAGTAACGGCGTCACGGGATTCTTCTCGGAATTCTTATCATTAAATCAGGTGATTAAAAAAACTTTTTTAAGGTACAAGAAGATCAAAGGAAACATAACATCACCTGTCACCTGTCTCGTGACCATCGTTTCTCATTAACGTTCTGTTAATACAAGGGTTACGGATGTGTTACCCATCTTTTTAGAAAGGGTGAATAAAAAAACGTTTCGTGGTATGGTATGGTAAAGAAATGGTACCTGCGGCGCCAAGTAAATCTATATACCTCTAATTCACGCTTATAATCCCGAGGAAGGTAAGCGTCCGGCAGACGGCCGGCCATAAAAACTGTAGCCTTAACTTATATACAGTATGGACTATGGTCATACTATGCCGACGACGATAATTATCCATTGACAATACCGAGATAACACATGCCGCAATAGATGGCCCCTATAGCCGAAATAAATAATATACAAGAATTACCCCCATTATATACCTAATTATTAAGTCATAATACAATTAAATAGTTGGAAACAACTAAGTTGCTAACATCCCATATGATCGTTGGTTCCAGACAATCCTGCAATCGCTGTTCATACTGGATGCGTGGTGGCGCCGCAGCAGCACGTCGGAGCAGCGCCGACAGAAGCCTGGCCGCCAGCTGGTCACCTTTTTACTTGTAGCTAATATGGCCATGTGGGCTATAAATACACTGGAAAAGGTAAATTGTACCTTACTTTTAAACCTATAATTAGATAGATGTTTATACTTTTTTTTTAGAAAGTTAGTGTGAATTAGAGGTAGGTAATATTGTTATGTGAAAAATGTTTTACCTTTAAGTTTGTACGAGTTAGTAGAGATATTTTAAGTAGGTTAAGTAAGTTTCCGTAGTGTAGCGGTTATCACGTGTGCTTCACACGCACAAGGTCCCCGGTTCGATCCCGGGCAGGAACAACTCTTTTTAATAATTATGTTCTTAAGCAATTTTTATACTAGACCGTTTTATATATACGTTTATTAGCATAGTATATTTCTTCGTATCAGTACTGCTTAGAAAAAAGCACATACTTTTTCGTTGGACAGAATATAGATAGAACATTATACTACTAGTACTACTAACGAAAGGGCTACCGAGTGTCACGTGCCTTTAGAATAATAATGTATATTGTTTTACAGATGGTTTATATTAATTTAGTCCGTATATTTGTAAACATAACAATAACTAATTGTTTTTTTTAGAATCGAGCGGAGTTCCGACCCGCACACTTAACCTTTTACGGTCCATGGGCTTGGACAATAATAACGCATGTGTCGATGCCGCTGGCCATCTTCTACCGGTTCCATTCAACTATCTGCCTCTTCGAAATATGGAAGAACTGCTTCAAAAATAAACCAATTTATTTAAATGTATAATATAAGATGACAAGAATGTGTTAACAGTTGACATTGTAAAAGATTTTTAATGTAATTCATACAAATAAAATATAATTTTTGTAAAATCATTTTATTGAAATTCTCTTCTAGTTTTTTTTAAACGTAGAAGTGAAATTTCACCCTTACTGTGCATTAATACTCAAATTAAATCGGTGACAGCGCCAGTCTTTCAAAAATTATTTTCTACATACGAAATGTATATAGCAGCAATATATTATGAGGAATTTAAAAAACTAAACATAACATAAGGTTGCTGTTGGTCTAGTTGCCTATTCCACAGAGAGAAGTCTTAATTTTTTTTTTAATTCTGAATTGATGAAAACAAGAACTAGTGTTTAATTTATTTTTTAATAAATCTTGCTTGAAATCACGTTAAACTCGATTCCTCCAAGGTATTTAATAGTATGCCGGAATATTGGCTGTTGAGAAAACAACAACGATGAGGCGTATCAGAAATATGACGATATCATAAAATAGCAGCGTAAATTAAATGAACTAGTAACTCATACCCATGTCGTATAAGTCTTACAAATAAATTACTACTAGAAGGAAAAAATACAATATTTTACCAGGAAGCCTGATAGAGATTGTTACTGACAACGCAACATCTAGCGCCATCTAGTTATCATGTGGAAAATAACATACATATATTTAGATTAAAAAAACTTATGTTGACGACAATATAATCTACTAGTTTTTTTGAGGGTTTTAGGATTCATTTAAAATTATAGTCTGTATGCAGGGTATAAAATTACAGTATGATTAAATCGACATTTGTTTATTCAGAGACACCTACCTATACCCACAACAAGATAGACTTTTTGTTACCATAGGTTTTTACGTTAAAATTTGTAAATTCCAAAATATTATCGAAAAACAACTTTTTCTCACATTATCTTATAAATTTAGCTATTTCTATTACACAATTTCACTTCAATTGTAATTGCCGCCATGTCTGGTAAATAACTTTTATTTGTTTACAGCAATCACATCTTGCTATGAACCAAGGTATACATACTGGTGTGTTTTTCCCAATCATATGTGAGCATCAATCAAGTGCCTTAAACGTGTTGAAAATTGTTACGGCCACCTTTCCGATATACTTTTTGTTACGTTAAAGGTGTTTAAAAAAATCGCCGCTCCGAGTATCATTCCTGATCGTGTCATCTTATACAAACTGAGCAACACTTGAACATAAATAAATAAGTAAATTAATTAAGGCCTTTTCGAAAATAGCTGTAACGATTTGGGTATCTTTAAAAAGCGAATGTCCACAAAAAAAAGTATCTCTTCGCCGTCGCGCTCATTGGATGATGATATCTTCCTTGCAAAATCTTACTGGAACCTAAATTGTGAGATAACGCTAGATGTCATTATGAGAATTTATTCCGGAAATAAAACTGTTGCATAGAACCTTAATTTATATGGATATTTTTGGTTGGTATAATGCTTCTTTTGACAATAACAACTTTTTGACTATGTATGTAACATGTTACTCTTGCCTATAATTCGATGTTATTATACTCAGAATCATCTTACAAAAATTCCAGCGTGAATGAGAATCAAATGCGTGCGACGCCGTGGGCAACAGCTATTTCTAAATATATACTGAAGAAACAAAGATTTTACCTATTTGGCAGTGAAAACGCTGAACGACACTCGGACAAAAAAAATGGCTTTTAGTTGGGCACAAGAATATATGTATACACATAATAACGGTAATCTACCACCCTTACATCGGGACCTCATCCTATCCTTTTTTTTCACCTAATCATTGCTTATATACGTACGCTTTAAAACTAATTTTATCATTTATTACGGTTATTTCATGTTTTGGTGGCTGGATATTATCACCTGACCATTATTTGATCAATGAATTTTAATACCAAATATGAATTGAATGAATTGAAATACCACGACCTCATAGAAAACAGGCGTGAAGTAGAAGTACTCTGCGGTTTGTCTGATGAGTGAGGTGACGGAGGCCTAATTAAGTCCGCTTCCCCTTCCCACCCTTTCCTTATAAGGATGGGGTGGGAACGGGAAGATGACTGGACGTGGAGGGGGGTTAACGGGAATAGGAAATATCCTTTTTCCTGTCTCTCCGTCCTCTGTCTATTAAAGGTAGACAAAGCATCTGCAACACATTTTCTTGTTGCGGATGTATATGGGTAGCAATCACTTGACATCAGGTGATCAGCTTGCTCGTTTGCCACCTTATTCCATAAAAAAACCCAAACCAAGATAAAAGGTACTTTGAGGTCATAAAATAAATGCTTGGTTTTAGAAAATGAGCGATGTGATTACTTCTTAAGGAAAAGGAATCACAATTCCGTGTGGCGGGAGCTACGAAACCCAGCGGTTAGTGTACGAAAACAATTGTATCGTTTTAAAGTAAACGCAATTAGCGAAGTATTGTTGTCGGCTGTTAGTTCGTGACAAAGGGTTAGTATTCAATGCGGTAAATGCCTCATCACGTTCGCAAAATTTTAACAAACAATACAACATTTTAGATTTGTTTTAGAGTTATTTCGTATATTATGGCGTTTTCCTATTCACTTAGTACGAGGTAATTATATTTAATTATAACTTTTTGAACATGATTACGTACATACATATTTGTTAACTTAACCGACCCATTAAAATACATTCTTCGGTGGTTCTGACATCCTAAGATCTTACTTATATTGGGACATAATTTGTAAATAAAAAACACATTAAAAATCTATTCTATAAATATATTTAACTTTAATCCAATGTAATTGCATATTACATTCAAGCCTCCATCAGCCTTTACAACGTTTGCAACCACACTGTCACTATCCTTATCTAATATAGTCACATGTAGTAAATACCATATAACATATTAATACTCAAGAGTAAGCCAGAACACTAAAGTATTCTATGTTTTTGCCCGACTGGCCCAGAAGGTGGGTAATGTTTTGCTCGGTTATTCATATGCTTATATTAGATATTTCCCGGAAATGTCACAGTGCACATGACGTCAATATCAAACCCATGGAACAATTTTTGTTTTTAAATAACTATTTCTTATATTCCATAGTGAACTAGTATATCATGCGGCATGCAGACAAACATCGACAAACGCGTGTTACGGCTGCAAATATCATCCAAAGCCCATTTTTAAACCGACTTCGAAGAGGTTATCAATTCGTCTGTATGTTTTTTTTTTACTTTTAGTCTCTGACACATAATTGCTAACTAAATGGTTACAGGTGACGTAGGTACGAGGTAAGCGGCTCTTTTGATCTCACCTCTGTAAAAAACCTTGTGATATTTATTCCGTATTTAAACTTGTAATAAATAAACGGGCCTGCAAGCTAATGTAAGGTAAACGTCACGCGGCAAGGCGCTACGTTATGTCTGAAGATTAAAAAAGTAAACAGTTACGCGCTGACGGAACGTCCAATAACATTTTATATTTATAACAGAATTTAATACTGGAGCAGAAATAAGGCGCAAGCGGTAAGTCACAGGATCATTTAGAGGTAGACGTCTAATTAATAGCGTAGAGCTGGGAGATAAGAAGTGAAGAGAGTGGGGGAGGGGTGCATGTGGCTCGTTACGATAGCCGTCTGAAAGTGACACCACTAGTGCTAATTATTTACCCGGAAGGACAACGTCGTTAGCTAGAAGTGGCAATGAATATATTACTGCAATAGAAATGATTTTATTGATATTTTATATTTATAGTCGATGGAATCAAAAGTTTTAAAGACGGTGACCATACAAGCCGACGCAGTTGGAGGAGGAAAATAAGAAACCAATCTTTTTGGGGAGGGCTATGCTACAATTATTACATGCCAACTGGTCCACTTACAGTTCAAATTCGACTTTAGTCCGAGCATACTTTTTGCGTTTTTTAAAAAAAATTGGCAAAAGTTTGTTCAGTACTTTAATATGCTTTTCTTTTCATACACAACGAAATTTCGCCTTATAAAGCAAAGTGTACATATATTTCTTAAGCATACATGTTTTGTGCACAATTTATAAAACAATTTAACTGTCCCAGCAATTTATTCCATTATATGTGAATTGTATCGAGATTTGCAAAAAATATTCATTTTTCATTTCGCCCTACAATTTACCTGCGTTTAAGCAAACTGTGCCTCGTTACAATAACTAATTATTTACACACGTATGTCAATCACACCAATGTCACCATGTACAGTACATGAGTTGCTCTAGAAGTATTAACATGTGTGAATCTCGACACATTTTGAATAAAGACGGGGCAAGATTTTAAAATTTATCACGGTAATTGGTTCGCAGAGGGCGTGTGATTAAAGTGCTTCCTATTACGACGCAATAAAAAGTTGCCGCAAGACATATTATGATGATGAAAAATAAAGAGAAATCCAATCAGAACGCGGCGAAGGAGTGGCGCGAGCGGAGTGAGCCTCTGCTCGCCGTGCCTGAGGATGAAAGGTGAGTCGGCGAAGCTTCATTAAGCACACTATTAGTCGATAAGCGCTCGATCAAACAAAAACAAGTCGACTTGTTACCTTACCCCTACACGATTTAATCTTTAAATTATGGTTATATATCTACAGTTTTTTGTACTTAGGTTTACATAAAACTTACAGTATCTGATCAAGCGCGAAATTATTATATCAAAAATTGTACGGCTTACTTAGGGTACAAAAAAAACTTATACGTATTATTTCTGTTTCAGCGAGCATCCTCCTTACTCTCTGCCGCGGCTAAGCGTGGTGCTGCCCTGCAGCAGCAGCTCCAGCGTCGACCACGCCCCAGTCAAGACAAGAAGTCCTCTCTCCCATGGCGAGTGAGTTCAAACCGGCATATTTAGCTGTTATCTTAACGTGGCAAGAAGTAATAAAGTAACTGTTTTTACAATACATTGTTAGTAAACGTTGTAAACAAATTTTACTAACATTCTTTAAGAATTTTACAATTATAACACAAACTTTTGATGGTTTAAGACAACAGTCAAATGGCAGATTCGAAATTATGACACGACGATAAGACCATTTTTGGTTTCCTTTATCACGTATTTATTTTACATGGTTAATATACTCTTATGAGTGTGGTATTAGAATTGTCATATAAAACTTATTTTATAAAGCACCTTGGCGCAACTAAGTATTTAGTAAATAAACAGTGACTGCTAATTTACCCAACGTATTAGTAAATAGAATTTCAAAGATATAGTTATAATAGCGCTTGAACTCTGATCAAGAAGTTTATAAAGGCCAATATCCGGACCCTTAATCTATAGATGAATCCTATACATTAATATACGTTTTTATTTGTACAATAACAACGTTTTTTATACAAGATGGAAAATGAACTTCATCCATTTCGTTGAAGCTTTCTCAGTTTTAGAAACACCCAAAGTAAAGATAAACCGACGACATTGCTGAGACCACACAGAACAGTATTCTCATTAATAATTACAATAAGTCATGTCAATATGTCATTCAAGAAAAAGAATTGCACACTAATTTATAAAATTGATAAACAAAGATAAAGTAATTACATCTTAAAACAATTGAAAAAAAGCAAACAATATGACAAAAGGCAAAAAAAACACAAATAAACAAAATTAAAAGAAAAAACAAACACGTGTTACAAAGTGTTGCAATGTTGAATGGATTAGGCCTTTGCTCAGCTATGTGCTTATTACCTGTGGAGGAATTAAGAGTACTTGTAATCTGCAAGCTTACAAAATTCAAACAATGGATATGATAGACGCCGGATAGGTTCAGATTACTCAACGTCAGCCGATGTGACAGGTGTGTCATCTTTGGGAAAGATCTTCTGCCTAAACGGCGAACGTGTTTTTTAATATGTCTTTTAATTTTAAGTTTCTAACAATTATGTACCAAATTAGTATGAAGCATGTATACACGCTAACGTGTGCAGCGTTATTCATATACTTCCGGCAATTTCCAGTGAATAATTTATACAAGCTGAATCAGTCGTTGCACGGAATTCTATGCAGCTGATAAATTTAATGAAGAATTTCAAATTTGGTCTAATTAATAAACAGTATTGGAATAATTATCGTTATCTTCTGGTGCGTGAGCACTGAATGCGCTAATTGTGTCCATATATCACGTTGTTTCAGTGAATCAATGACCGTGGTCCTGTCAGCGTTTTATGCCAAGTTAATAATAGTGTTAGGCCTCGCACTTCCGGTCACGAGTACTATACAGAATGAGCTTGTAACAAATATTACGTCAGACGTAAGTATACATTTTTATAAGTTATATTTAGTTTGTTACACTTGTCTACCTAGTCGATGGCTGCCTAATAAAATGAATCATAATAACAATTTTCTGTCACTAGGAATAGTTTAGTAGAAATAGTCGAAGGGCTTTTTCTTGAAGGCCGGCAACGCATTGGCAGTTCCTCTGGTGTATCGGGTGTCCATGGGCGTCGTTGATCACGTGGGTGCTCCCGCCGCTCGTTTGCCTTATAAAAAATTAAATACTAACCTAACCTAACACCGTGTTCACACTGTCGACAACATAATACAATATGTTTTATTTATATGAACGTTTTTATAACAAATCGCTTACTAAAGATAAAAAGAGAATTGCTATATGCTATGCAATAAACTATATTTAATTTTTTTCAGATATTTACCATGTACTTATACATTGTTAGTATGCTATTTTTGGGATACACGTTTTATCATTTGAGCAGAGTGAAGAAAAGCAAAGATGGTAGGTTTTTCTTATATATATATATATATATATCTATATATATATATATATATATATATATATATATATATATCGGTGTTCACCATTAATTAATTGTATTTTTTCTTTTTGATATTTATCTGTCATTTTAAATCTCTAAATATATACTGAGGCAATTTTTAGTTGAATACACTAAATGAGCTCACATTTATAGTTTATAGTTTGTTTTATATTTCAGCTCCTTCAAAAGTAAAATTATTTTACCAATGTCAATTGTCAGATATTATTTATTTCATTTTATGTCAAAATGTACCCTATAAACATGTATTTCATTTTCATACAGGTAACGTGAAACGCACGCGTTACGGTAGTTTTTACTTGCACATCGGCGTTGCGGGTTTTAGCGTGGGCTCCATTATTTACTCCTGCCTACAAATCGCCGAGTACTTCGACTTGTCCGGAGACTGCCAGATAATCATGATCGCCTTAAAACCGACTCTACGGATCTTATTCATGGTCGCACAAAGTGTTTTTATATTTTCATACACCGACGTAAGTGATACATTTTCACTTTTATACTCAAATTCATAAAAAAATTAAAAGTTACGTAATAGCACTCAAATGGTTGTTAAAACATAACACAAGTATTATGATGTACAATTTTTTTCACTTGGATAACCTGTCATATTTCCAGTGACTCGTCGTAAACGTATAGATTAGGTCCAGTGCTCGTTTTACATACATGCGCAAAATATGGGTACTTACGTATAAACGCCGCCGCAGCTACAGTTTTTCTTTTAATTTTTTGTTTGAACGCCGAGTCACTTTTAGCATTCGCTGGCCACGCTCGCTTCACGTCTAACGCAACTTCTGCTGCGGTGGCGTAAGTACCAAAATATGATTTAAGTAAATATAATTGAAGCACAATTTTATCACACTTTCAGATATTAGATCCAATGCGAGGCGTTGTGCTTGACAGATTCGGTTTGATGCATTTAATCGCTACAAATGTATGCGAATGGCTCAATGTGATCATTCAAGAAACAAGAGATGACATCATCGCTGTGGCTTACAACAGTCCACCATTAATTAGATACACCACACTCGATAACCCCCCTAGATCTCCGTTAGCAACACCTGTAGATGAAGCAATTTTTCTAGATCCAGATTACAACAGTACTAATGTTATAAGCGAAACTTTAACAATAACCGCAAATACTTGGAGTTGTAATGTATCTGATATAATCACGCCTTTAATACGATCAGCGAATCCGTACCTTAGACCTTGTGGTGTTGAGTACAGCCTACTTTGTTCCATCATCATAGTAGTCATTTGGAATGACATTTGCACCGTACCTGGATCGGTAAGCTTGACATTTCTATTATATCACTGAGCCAAAAATAATTATACTAAATAAATAACCAGTTTAAGTAATCAAAAAATTATAGTATACTAGTGACCCGCCCCGGCTTCGTCCGGGTACCACTAATTATGTTGATCCGATCCCAAGAAATATCCTTAAGCGTCACAATTTTGTGGATCGGTACATTTTGTAAAAAATGTTGCATAAACTTTGTTTGAAACTTTTATTGTATTTAGAAAAATCTACACTATGTTTATCTATAATTGAAATGTGTTCAAAGCTTATCCTTTTCTTACATCTTGCTTGTGTTGAACATGTAAATTATCTACTTCTTAGATCCATTGATATCCTTCTTAGAAGTCTTATCTTCTTCTATTCAGCCGACAGTCGTCCACTGCTGGACGAAGGCCCTCATTGATTCATTTTTTGTAAATAATATGTCCTCATTGTATTACAATAGAAATTTAAATCGCACAAATCTGATTATATTCTCCGCCGCAACCATGAAACTGGACACATTCAGGAATGCAAATTAAGTTTATCGCGGAAGCGGAGATGGGCGAATGCAACACTCATTCAATTATATTTTTATATTTAACGAAAAAATTTAAAAAGAATATAAGTAATAGTACTTACACTAGTGCCCCACCCAAGCTTCGCACGGGTAGCGCTATTTATTTTATTGTCCTATGGCTATCAAACTTCACCGAAACCTCCGCTTGGCTAATCTGAATATTTCCAGAAAATGTCATCTAAATCGGTTGAGCAATTTCGGAGTCTAAAGGGTCATACAACACATCGCATTATATCATACATAGATTGCAACTTTACACTTATATTTTAAATAACAAATAATTTTCAGAAACCTGTCAAGGACGTCAATTCGAACGGTGTTTACACAAAAGAGGTGAGGCAGTGCTGTGCGAGGGTAAAATCCAACAATCACTTCTCAGTGGACTGCGGCAGCGCGCATAAGGGGCTGTTCATGGGCATAGCCGTGCTGGCGGGCACCATTGTAAGCCTCATGCTGTTTAATGGATTGTTCCAAAAGGAGAAGCATGTGGAACTCGCTTTATTGCAGGTGACGTAGCTTTGAATAAATATTTGATATACATTAAAGAAGGTTGGCACTTTTTAAGTAAATATTTTAACTATACGAGAGCTTACACTTTTTCTAAAAAATAGTTTAGGGTCGTAGTAGGTATTAAAGGGGAATTCGACATTATGTCTTATGTTTCACAGATCTTAAACTTAAAAAAGGGAAATACAAATGCAAGATTTCAATGGGGTAACAGTTTTTATTAATGTTTTGAGTTAAAAAAAGATTTTAAAAGTGAAACTAAGGTTCAACTCTTATTTCGTAGATCAACATATGGGAGACAGTCCTATTTGTTATCATGACTATTGGCTCAGGTGCCTGTATCCAGAGAATGCGTCTATTAACCTTACGCAAAATATCTACCACGATGCCTCTAGAGCACGCGTTGCTCCTTGTGACACAATGCGGTGTCTACCTATATTACCTCTTTCAAATCATTGGAGCCGGCTTTCTAATTCAACGATACCCCGAAGCCCGACGAGCAACAAGGTAAGTTTACTAAAATGACATCGAGCACAAAAAAGACTCTGCCTACTCCGTCTCACCTTTCCGGGTGCGCTATTGTTTTACAATAATACACTCTCTTCATTAGTCTCGTACGTTAGACTAATTTACGACGTAGCTATTTATTATATTTATGCAATATTTTTTAATATTTTAAATATTTACACACTAAAATACAAGAACCTGTGATGTAAATATATAAGTAAATAAATATGCACTCACGCCCGTAAACCATAGGGGTCATCAGAGATCATGATAGGATAGACACAAATATTTCTAATTCTATCGGACTCACATTAATCTTTCCACATAAATTTCAAAGCTAAAGGCTCTAAACATTTGAAAGCGCGAGAGAACTTTGCATTTGGTAATCTTTATGTTAGGTAGAGAGAAAGGTTGTATCGCGACACGATTTTACACTAGTGCAATATCGTACAACATAACATTTTATATTAGAATGTATTACATACTGGTGATTCGCCCCGGCTTCGCCCAGGTCGCACTAATTATTTTGATCCGATCGCTGTCAAACATCACAGGAACACCTGCTAGGCCAATATAAACATTCCCTGAATATTTCATTGAAATCAGCTCATATGTTTTGCAGTCTATAGAAAACTTTCTTAAAAAAAATCATAAGAACCTACTCTTGGCAATAACAAGCACAGAAAAAGAATTATTAAATTTGGTGCAGTTGTTACGAAGTTATATACGTTTGAGTCATTCACGTTTATTCATATATACATAAAATAAAGAATTTTCTAATTATCTTTATTTGTTTTAGAATAATAGCACCATTATGTGCGGTCATACAAAGTTCATGCCAGACGTTGTTGGTTCTGGACGCGTGGTCGCGGCGGTGGGCCGGTGCAGGCAGCGGGCGCCCCGGCCGGCAGCTGGTCACCTTCCTCCTGGTCGGCAACTTCGCCCTGTGGTTGCTAAACCGTGTGAAGAATGCGAGGGCTGAATACCATCCCCTACAAGTACACAAACATTTTATTTCTTATCCTAGTTCAAAAAACTCCCACACCTACTCTGAAACTTACCTTAGGCCTACTTCAAATTTCACTGTTAATTTTTATTTAGTTTTAAACTTATTACGTACGTTTATATAAAAAAATATGAACGTATTTTATGTTATGCACACACACATCTTGTCGTAGTATGCATCACGTATAAGATCATAACTTTAAAACTAACATTTTATACGCAAAAATTATCACGTATAATTACAAATGATTTTACAGTAAGTTCAAAACTGATTCGAAAAAAAATCTTGTGTCATAAAACATATACTATACTTTTGTGTTTTACAGATGGAGTTTTTCGGAGTATGGGCCTGGACATTAATTACGCACGTGTCGGTGCCACTTTTAGTCTGCTACAGATTTCAAGCTACGGTTTGCTTCTACGAAATATGGAAGAACTCGTACAAAACAAAAAACAACACCAGAATCGGCGACGATAATGAATTTGAATTGAAAAATCATGTGGCATAATGCAAATAAACATTTCTTATCATCGAATCTTAATGTTCACATATAGTCTTTCAATACAATTTTACCTTAAATCATTTTTAAAATGTGTCTAATCTAGACAATTATATCTAGAAAACAATAACAGTATTTGTTTACTTTGGTAAACAAGTTGGCAAAGGAAAATTTTCTTTTAATTTTTTAAGGAGAATTTTCGAAGCGTTTTCTTGCAAACTATATAAATAATTTGACAAATTAAAAAGTAAAAAGCAAATAGAAGTATGTGTGTTAAAAATCATTTGAGTTTCATAAATTTTCGAAAGCTTATACACTCCGAAACTCTACAAAAATGTATTTTGGTCGAGCTACACAAGTTACCTTGTTTTCTTTTGCTACCAAGACAAAAACGCGTTCTTCCCATTCCCTCCTTCACACCTTTATTCTTTATCTCCTCCCTTAGTCTTGGGTGTATACAAAGGCTGGCAGCACCTGTGTTTGTTTCGAATGTAGAGGGTAACGGTGGTCACAACATCTGGTGAAGGTCTTTCTCGTTTGCCGCCTCCTCCAACTATAACAAAAATTTAACAGGGACCCGCAAGAATAACATCTGTTGCAAGAATAGGCTGGTTCGACCGGTGAAATATCACGACCTCACAGAAGACAGGCGTGAAGTAAGAGTATTTTATACTTCCGCGTTTCGTCCGGTGAGTAATGTCTCGGAGGCCCCGTGTACCCCTCTACCCCTTCCCATCGTTTCCTATAAATTATTATTAATAATAATCATCAAAATAATATCTATACATATAATCTAAATAACGGATAGCATGAGAACGGGAAGAGGATTGAATCGAAGAGGGAATCAATAGGAGATGGAAATAGCCTTTCAAATCTATTAATATCTATTAATTTTTTTATTACTGGCTAGCGGATTATAATTTTAGGAAACTCTAAAAGGCAACTCTGAAATGTATTTGGTCTTGATATGGCCGATTGTCAAGTTAACAACAAAACTGTCATTGTCAAATAACATCTATGAAATTGCTAACAGTTTATTAACATTTTAGGACTATAAAATAAGGTAATTGCAAAAAACATGGCATCTGCAATGGATATTGACGAAGAGGAAGTCGAGATGGCTTCTTCTAGCAGTAGCAAAGGTGATAAAAAGAGATTCGAAGTAAAAAAGGTAAAGTCATCATACGCTAAATTATTTTCTTTGTTCCAATAAATAATTAGTATAAATGTAAAGTTATCTTCAATTGATTAATTCTAATTTACAGTGGAACGCCGTCGCTTTGTGGGCTTGGGGTAAGTTCGTAAAATAATCGATTTTTGTATATAACCTACAAGATTTAATAAACATGAAGGTCCTCTAAACTATCAAGTTAATTACAGATATTGTAGTGGATAACTGCGCCATCTGCCGTAACCACATAATGGATCTTTGCATAGAATGCCAAGCGAATCAAGCATCTGCTACTAGCGAAGAATGCACAGTTGCTTGGGGAGTTTGTAATGTAAGTAAAAGCTAGGCCTAAAACTAACAATAGGATTGAATTTCTTTAGAATATTAGCTAAACTACAGGTGCCATACAATTAAAAAGAATTTTATTTCGTAGCGTGTCAGTTTCGTATGATCAAAACAGTAAAGTAAAAATAGCAACTTTAAATCCCTGCTCCAGAATCGTAAAACACACTTGTTTTATTAAAACAAATTATGAATATTTAAAAAAATTGTTGTAGCCGGCCTAGGACAAGCACAATTAAAAAGTTTTTCCTTATTTTATAATTTCCTAACTAGAGACAATGCAAAAATATGTCATGACATTTTTTTATGGATTACGCTTTTTTATTAATAATGAAAACTGTCTTTTTCAGCATGCATTCCATTTCCATTGTATTTCACGTTGGCTTAAAACTCGACAAGTCTGTCCATTAGATAACAGAGAATGGGAGTTCCAAAAGTAAGTAAAATCAAAATATCAGTACACATTAATCCAAGTAATTCTATATCTGATTTCTTTATTTTTGTAAACAACCTTATAGAAATTTGAAATTTTTGGACACAAAGACTTTTTTCTTTGTATCCATTTGTAATTTAAAAAAAAAACAAGAATCAGCATACACATGGCTTCACCCAATTTTAGTCTTAAATGAAGTGAATTAGAATAAATGTGCAAAATGGATATACTCATTGATACATGCTGATTCAGACTGATTAGAATATTAATTGTGTTTTATGTTTATTTTCAGGTATGGCCACTAATTCTTGCACATAATGCAACTTTATTTCTCCTTAGAAGTGGTCTCCAGTGTAATAATTGGGCGTAATGTGTAACTTTTGCATTAAGTTTTTTAATAAACCAACTGCGAGCACTAAATTTTTTGGTATTCATTCTGAGAATTTATTTCATTGTAAACTGTAATAATAATTAAAATCGCATAAAAACAGTAAATATTCAACTTGATTTCTAACCTTTAATTTTGCATTAAATAAGCAGATTTTTTGGTGTTTGTCTCTTTTTTCCTCAAGTTAGTCCCATCCTTGTTAGTCCTTGACAGTTAAATTTGTTAGTATTTTGTTCTTCATTACAAAGAAGGGACAGTCGAGACCTAGAGATATACTGTCGGCCAAAAGTTTGAGACCACCTTGTAAAAATTACAATATTGGATAAAACTCCAAAAGTTAGTGCTCTACAAATTATTTATTTACCTTATTAAATAGGGAACTTTTTATGTAACATAAAATAATTTAAAAACTACAATAATTGCCATTATTATTAATAAAAAAATATATTATTTAAACTAACTTTTCGTCGAAAAATCTTCCCTTACTTTTTATAACTTTTTTGACCAATCTTGGTAACCGGGCTATTAGTTTATTGATAGTTTCTTGTGAAACATTGTTCCAACTCTCTTGTAAAGTCCTCCAGAGGTTTTCTTTTGACGTCGGACAATGACTACGGACGTTTCTGTCCATCTCCTCCGCCAGAAGTTCTATAGGATTGAGATCCGGACTCTGAGGGCGCCACTCCATGTTTTTCAAAACTCCTTCCGTCTCTTTGTGCTCTAAATATCCCCTGCATAGTTTAGAACTATGTTTTGTATCATCATCTTGTTGGAAAATGAATCCATCACTAATCAAACGTATCCCGGAAGGAACAGCGTTTCGCTCCAGTATGTCTTTGTACTGCTCCTTTTTCATTATCCCTTCAATTTTAACCAAATCTCCGGTCCCATAGCCAGAGAAACATCCCCAGACCATAATAGAGCCTCCACCATGTTTGACTGTTGGCACTAGACAGTCTGGCAACATCTTTTCTTCGGCACTACGACGTACAAAAACTCTTCTTTTCGAACCGAATATTTCGAACTTTGATTCATCAGTCCAAAGAATTTTTTAAAAGTCTTCTTCAGTCCAATATCGATGAGTAAGAGTCCACTGCACACGTTTCTTTTTGTTTTGTGTCCGTAACAGTGGTTTACGAACAGCTACGCGACCAAACAAATTGGCATCTCGAAGTCTTCTCTTTACTGTTGTCAATGATAGAGGTTCCGGTCGAGTTTTATTGAGTTCAGCTCGAATTTCTGGTGCTGTTAAACGTCTATTACGCTTGCTTGTTACAACAATGAAGTTGTAGAAGAACTAGAAGTGGTTGCTCTCGGCCTACCCGAGCGCGGTAGGTCTTGATGACTGCCGGTTGTCTTGTATCGATTTATTGCGTTATGAACACAAATCTTCGATAACTTCAGCTTAGCGGCAATTTCTCGTTCAGACTTGCCTTCGTCGTATAGAGTAACGATGGCGGAACGAGTTTCACTGGAGATTTCACGGACTTTTCCCATTTTTGGAGATCTTCACTTGACAAAACAGTAGCTCAGACTGAATAGATTTAACTTTTTTTTTGTGACTGAAAGGTCACTGTTTGCCTTGAGGAGGCATTTACAGCTACACCGGGCACGAGGCGGCAGAGCGCAGAGGGCGCCTAGCCTAAGCCTCTTTAAGAGTAACTAAGCTCGAGGGCTCCCTCCGTAGAGGGAACCTCGGCTCGGGCCGTTACTTTATTATTATTACCGGATTGGGAGGCCGCCGAGCTCTTAGGTCGCTTCGATGGACGCTCCATGGAGTGACTAGGCTCAAGGGCCCCCGCGAGGGGACCTCGGCTATTAGATTTAACCAAGACTAACTCCTTAAGTAGCCATGCTATGAATAGGATTTATGGCTTAAAATATTCATAAATATTTATCAACGCAAAACAATAACATACAATAACAAGGGAGCCGCCATATAATATAATGACAATTGCAACGCCTGGTCCTTACCCGGCACTCATCTGTGGTAAATAAACAATGCCCATTTATGACATAGTCATTGTGTAAAAGATAAGAGAAATGGTGTTTAGACATTCAAAATGATTAGTAGATTACACAGGTGTTCATATTGTTATGTTATCTTACGCAGATTTAAAATATTTTGCAAATTATAACCTGTGTACAAAGTGGTCTCAAACTTTTTGCCGGCAGGGTACTAGAAGAAGTTCAAAAGTTTGCAAAATGGCAAGTATAAAAAATTTAATTAAACCCAAAATAATTTTTCCTTTTCAATATATCACCCTTAACTTAATTTTTCCGATCTATCAAATTTGTTTAAGCCATCACTTGAAAATAGGCTGAAACGGTCGAATTCTTTTTGCCATCGTCAAACTTTTTTCCTCAAAGTTCTTTTTTATTTGCAGGAACTAATACTTATCCCACGCGGCCCCACCTGTGTATGAACTGGCGGGTTGTCGTGCAAAAGCAATCTAGAATCAATTTTCCCTTGATGGCAATTATTAACTTTTAGAGTTTTTTTCCGGTGAAGTAGACGCCTTCCATAGTGGCCATGATATTTCTGACCAATTGTGACACACGCGAGCACTCGAAGCGCGGTTGGTATTAAAGCGGTGTGAACATGTTAAGGGGATCGTAGAAAATGTTCAAAATTTTTCTATATGATACTTGAATAGCCTTTTAAATCATGGTTTTTCTAAGAGTCGGGGACTCAAGACATAATTTATTAAGCAGAAGACATCTCTTCCGTGATCACTCCTGGCGTTTTTTCTCAGCTGGGTGAGGAATTTTATGTTGGCGCGAAACGCAGCGCAAACCATATAGTGGACATTTTCTGTTTGCTCCACTCTGCTCTTGGTTTTTTAGCGAATCCTTTGAGTGATACGCGCTTCATTCAGTACGTCGCAGCGAATCGGACCATTTATATTCACAAGTTCTTCAAAATTGACCGGAGAGAAAAAGGTAACGACGCCTAACGACAAACCACTAGACCTTTCTGTTATTAACCAAATGTGATGTCCAAAAACGTGTTTTTTGTTCTTAATTTGGATTAAGCAATAGTTGAGTAAAATTGAAGATCCCAACACAACTTCGTTGTCCGACATTTTGACTGAAATTGCCTTGGGAATCTGGGGGCGGACAACCAAAGAGTTCGAAACTAGCATGTTACAGGGCTTTTAACACACGGCGTAACGTAACATGCTAGCTGCGAATGGTACATTACGCCACGTAATACCGGTCAGTACCCACCTTATGAAGAATATTTTAAGGCTTAGATAATATTTCTATATTCTACTAGGTTCATACTAGTAAATTACGAGCACTATAACTCGTGTAAGAACCTCAAAGGTCGAAAATCAATACGAAATACCCCTATCAAACAATGCCTTATCTACACCGGAATATGAGGCAAACGCCTCGTCACACTTTTAGATGGTGTCCTAGAACAGAAGTAGAACTCACAACTTGTGGGGCGAATCTGCCATATGGCTTTTTGGGATGCAGCCCAGGGCCCCATGCATATGGAAACGAGGGCCTCAACAGGTACTCGATAACGGAAAATAAATGAAACATCTCCTTTTTTGTCGTTTTCCGATTATTTTCTATACTGACATGCCGATCTTATTTTTTCATGTAGGGGTTTTATACTATTAGCCCAGGGCGCCACAAACTCACCGTACCTGCGCCTACTATACAACGCGTTAATCACACAAAAGCCGACAGTAAACTTTTTAAATTTACATTTGTGTGCCAATGCCTAGTGTCTGCTCATGCTAGCACAGTCAAAGCTTCAAATTCTCCACAGTTTAAAGTGAACTTGCCTGAATGCAATACTAACCATCGACGCTTTGGTTTTGGTTCGCATAGTAGGTTTGGCGAACGCACATTTACAAATCTGCGCTGGTTGCAAAAATCACGCGTACTTATTTATCTCAAAAGAAATGTGAAGAAAAACTTTATGAAATAAGGATGAATTTGCTGTTAACTTTTAGATAAAGGAGATCAAGCGAGACCAAAGCCGCGCGTTCGTGCAAAACCTGACCCGGTCGGAAACTACGCGAAACGTGTGAATCACTTCAAATTTATGAGAATACGCATAAATTTGCGCACATTTGTGATAATTCGCATTCGTTGAACTTATGATCAATTCAAGCAAGAGCAGAGTCGAAACGTCAATCTAAGGGGTGGCATGCGGATGGCACAGTCAATAATGATAAGCTGGTGTGTTTGTTACTACAGACTGTTACTCATCATTTGATAGAGCAGCGACGCGTCAGGCGGATCGCCGGTCGGACCCCGCGCGGACGAAGGAGCAGGACCTAACATCGCTAAACGGTTGGTACTTGTTAACGGGCATGTTTACAAGTACCAAGCGCCTACTAGCCTACTACGAGAACAAAAACGTGGAAACTAAAGTCCATCTCTAAAAAATCTAGATCTAGATAAAAGTAAAGTTATGTTGCTCCCTCGCAAAATGAAGTTATGTAGCTCTCGCGTAGCAAGCTTTAGTCACAAGCATACATAAAAGAGATGGTTGTAAAAACATCGTCCTACTAAAAAGCATAGCAAGAATTTATAATGAACAGAAAGTGTTCAGAATAAATTGTTTCGATAGGGCTCGTAGATAACAGAAGCAGATATACCTACTATGCCTGTAACCTATTAAATGGAGTAAAATTGTGTAACCAACAATAGTTGTAATAACGGTTTAATTAATTAGGAGTACAAGTGAAAATTATGTTGTTTAAGGCAAAAATAAGTTCATATATAATAAGTGTACATCGACAAAGAGAACGTTTAAGATTTCGCTGATAAGGGAACCTTTTCTTTTAAGCAATTTTACCATCAGGGTTTTAAAAATAAAATTGTTAAGCTTTCTGTTTCATTCAATTGGATAATTGTTTATTTTCTTTTAAAGTACGATCCTTTAAATTGCTACAAACCAAAGGGTGTTACAATGTAAAATAAACCGTAGGTATATTACTTTTTCTTTGATATCTATTGAACATTTAATATCCATCACCAATGGTTGAGCCAAGACTAGCAGCTGTGTACATCACGAACAAGTGAAGAAAATGTTACATTGTAACAATTATTACACACCATTCAAAATCATTGGTAATGTTCTTCTAACTACTAATCAATACAATGGCTGTATGATACGGCAGTGTTCAGGCTAATAAGTACCTATAACATGGAAAAACCATTTTAATTTTAAATTAATTAATTTTATTTATTGTGTATTAGTTAATTTTTTCCTAATTTTGTCATTTACAACATACCAACAAATGGAGATCAAACACTTCATTAAAAGTAAATTTCGAGCCGGAATTACATTTAATTCATAACATGAAGTCATGGGATCCACCAAAGTACCTAACTACTAGACACGCATACCTTATATACAATCATACGAATTTACAATATGCCTGCATTTTGAATGTTCGCGATTAAAAAGTATTTAGTTGTAAAACTAACATCAAAAATAAAATACCAATAAGATTTATTGTTCCTGTGCTTTATATCAGCATTTACATTATATTAAGTGAAATATGGAGATTTCATAAATGAATAGATCAATATTTTATATATACATTAGAGTGATATATTTTAATGTATGAAAAATATTGAAGAATTCAAATTAACCATAATCTAGTTTATTATATTAAACAAGAGGGAGAAATCATGTTAACTAGGCTGGTACAGAAAACATTTCATAAAACAATTTTTTTTGCGATAAAATTTCTAGCACTGTTACTTTTTTGTTTTAAAATTATTATTTAATACCTTTAATGCAAGTCACCTCAAAATCTATCAGTCCTGGCCTAGGTCACATTAGCCCTTCAAGAGGGACTTCCAAATTAAAGTCAAAATATTTAATAAGGAAACAACAATAACCAATAATTATATAGCATATTTACAAGTTATCAATACTTCTATCCTGCATACCTTAATGTCTAATTAACTTTAGAGCAATAAATTGCTTGTTACAGTTCCAGATAATTACCATAAGTTTATTTATAAGCGTAAAATACATGGATCGCGTAACTCATACATGTCAAACTAGAGTAATCCCGGCGTATCACTATTATAACTACATTATTTGTAAATTTTTTGCTGAAGTCTCCAGCATTTCAATACATCACAAATATATCCATGGTGCTCTACCAACCTAAATACAAACTGAATGAAATATTACTTGATCACTAGTTCCAATAGTGAAAATGACAAAATGTAACAAAATATAAAGGAAATCCTCAATTTAAACCCCAAATAACGGAATTCTATCCACACATTAAAAAACAAACAAAAACATACATATAAATACATTAATGATTAATACATTTCACTAAAAGGTCAATTGGATAAAAAAACAATTGAGTCCCAGAGACATAACACAGATTTTACATATTTTTGTAATAAATATCTTGGAATTATCACTTTAATCAATCTGATGCCTACCACACAATATTCAAATATGAATGTTCACATCACAAATAAATACTAGACAAAATAATCCTAGTCAGTATCAATTAAACTAATAATTGAATAATAGCGGTGGAAAAAGTAACTATAAGGTATTTGCGGCTGTCAGTCTGTCGATATAGCGTTTGGAATATTTATAGTTCGACTTTCGTTGCCGACAATCAATCGTAATCTTTTCATTGGGGGCAGAGGACGGATTGGACTATGTTTACGATGTCGTTCTTTTGATCTTCGCCGCTTTTTAAAACGGCGAGCTGTTTCAGGGTCTATACCCTCAAGCCGCAACACTTCATATTCTGGTTCATCTGTTGTGCTACCGCAATTCGTTACTTCTTCAGCAGGGCTTCGTTTCATCCTTAGAGTTAACTTTAAGGTTTTCCTTTGTGGTGGGGTACATGGACACTCACTACTTTTATTTGAGTTGTCTGCTAGTCCGGATTCTGATTCTTTTTTCACCTCGTCGGTCTTAAGAGGAATATCAATTTTTTGTTTCGTTATTGTAGTATCTATAGACTCACTTGGGTTAACATTTTCTCTAAAGTCACATATTTCACTTTTTATACATGCTTCATTATCATTCACACATTCAACTTTGTCAAGAGCCTGTTCTTTATCTGATGTTTCGTAATATTCTTTCTTTATTGATGAAAGGGAAGAACAAGATCCAGCTCTATCCAACAGAGATTCTTTATTATCATTATTATTTTCTGATTCTGTTTTACTAACATTACTAGTCTCAGATTCACAATTCTCTTTTAGAATATCATCAGCTATTTCTTCTTTAATTTGTATTATATTTGTGTCCATAGAATTAGTTAATTCTGTGTCTGGTTTAAAAACACTATGACTTCTTCCAATTTTAGCTTCCGAGCTATACTTTGAACTAGTTTTTACTTTAGTACAAGGGGATTGTGAATCTATAAGACGTTTATGACTTCGTAAAACTATACCTGTATGAGAGTCACAACTGCTGCGTGAACTTGTTATACTACAACACCGAGAAGGTTGCTCATGAAACTGTGATGCAGTTGTAGTTACTGTGGCAGAAACACCATTAAGTGCACGGCCACTGTCTGCCCTTCTTCTTAAACGCTCACCTTTTCTAGAAGCTGATGATTCTCTACTCCCTTGTGATTCTTTGTCATGAGATCCATCAACATCTGCAATACAACCCTGAGCTATTAACAATTCAGCATCATATTTTGTCAATCCTTTTTGCTTCATTTCCTTCATACTAAGCGGGGAGACAATATTGGAAACTTGTCTGTTTGATATTCGAGCTTTTTCAGGAGGTTTACCATTTTCTGCTTTTTGACTTTGTTTGGCTTTTGTCCTATTTATTCTATTATCAGTTTCTCTAAATCTATATCTTGTAGCTTCTTCATCATTGTGTGCATTTTTAACAGAAAATGCACCTTTGCCCCTCCGTTCACAGGTTTCACATTCACAGTAGCAATTCCCATTGCCAAAAAAGTCTTCACCGTAATAACAAGTAATTTCTTCTCCAACATCTATGTCCCTTAATACTCGAACAAAAGCTTTGCCACGATCTGTAGCTTCAAAAGTACATGTAGGCCTACAATCATGATTAATGTATGCAGCTGGTCCAAGCCACAACTGAGCACAATTTTTTCTACAACTATACATAACAGAAAAATCATTTTTTCCAGGATGTAGCAGTTGTTTTTCTTCTTCTTCAGTCATCTCAGCAATGCATCCAACAAGAAAGTCAATTCTTTCATGCTTAAAAAACTTCTTAGTTGTTGAAATTTTAGCTCCAACTCTACCTTCTAATGAATACCTGTAACATGGTTCTATTACAAATCCAGCCTTTTTGTCAAAAACCCTCAGATAGCGATAAATCTGAAAATAAACATAACATTAAAAATCATAATCAACAAATAACTCCAACAAAAATATGTTTCATTTACTAACATGTTCTCTAAGCTTGTTTTGTTGATGTTTATTTTTTATGAAATGTCTTGGCATCCATTCACCAGTAGCCAGTTTATTATATGCTTTATTGTAATCTTGTGTTTGAATAAATTCTTTTATAATGCTCTTTAATTCCTCTTTATTCGTTTTTAATGGTCTGTAACGTATGTTCATCTTATGTGTTGTAATGCCAAGATATGGATCAACTATTAGAGCTGTTGCTAAATCGTCGTACTCCGAAAGCTCGCGGGGAGTCATACCCATCGGTTGCATTTTGTGAAGCACTTGCCTCCCAGGATACGATGCCGACCCAACAACCATCCTGATTACCTAAACAAAGACGCGAAAAATTTCGTAAAAACGACATAACTTATACACAATTACAGCGTTGTTTTTATAATTTTAAATTGGTCTTATTTAATATGCAGTCAATGTGATCAAACATTATTCAATAATAAACAAAACCTGTAAATACAGAAAATTGTAAATCTATAAAAGAGTAAAATTTAAAAGGACAAATATGGCGGCCGAACACTAAACTTAAAAAATCGACACGTCAAATTTTCACATTGTTTTGCACATTATTGAATACACTGATCACTAGAATACTTAGATTTCTTTAAAGAATAGACATTCAAGTATCTATGAAACTTACTTATTACGTTAAAACAACTTCAAAGTCATATTTATTTCTAATAACAACTCTGCTACACCAAAAGCATTCGGATGCTAACGGATAGGTTATTAAACAAATTTATCAAAACAAAAACTCAGTTTTGAATTTGCATTTTATATTTCCTTGCATATAACTAAGATTATTATCAAATTGCATTAACTATATTTCAAAATCATAAAGAAAAGCTGAAAAACAACCATGTTTTCGTACACTTCATTCATATGTTAATGTTTTCAAAGACTACTAATACCGTTACATTATCAAATTAAAATAGGGGAAATGTAATAACGCTATTAGAATACAAATATATATTTATGCTACATATACTAGCCCCTAATTAAAAAATATATAGATTGTTAGTGGAATTTTATTTTTAAAATAAATTTAATGTTTCACAAACAGTTTTATGAAAATGTTAAAGCACACTTCGTAAATCATTTTTCATGTCAGTTGTATGTCAACAACAATACCAGTGTATATATGTCAATATATGCATTATCTATGAACAAAGCAAAATCGAAAAATAGACTGAACCGTAGTCTTATGCTTAATCGGACACATAAAAGTGCGCACTGTATAGTACAGTACAATCCGACTAAATTGTTTCTCATTTCAGTCATTAGTCCATATGGTGTTTGTTGCAAGCAAATTAATGCTTGTTGATAACATAAAATAAATAGGATTTTTCGTCTTTCAATTTAAAAGTAAATAAATAAATATGCGCTCACGCCCGTAGGCCAGACGGGTAGGCATCTATCATGGATTTCCATTTGGCGTTCATTCGTAACTATCTACGCATACATGCTCGTCGGTTATGGGTGCTCCGTAAGCCGCTTTTTAAGTAACCTAATCTGATCTATTCCCCTAGGTCGACCCCCTACCAACACTGCCACTCTTGCAGCATAAATTTAATTTAACAATAGTGAATGTGTAAAAGTCCCAGGTAAAAATTGACTATGGAACTACGGACATACAGTCATAATAGATTATTAATTCTTTTTTTAAATAACCGAACTTCTACCATAATACTTTAGGTAAGGGCCTCCCTTATGAGAGTAATTAACCCTTGTCAGCTAAGTATCGAATGCACTTAGCTTGGATCTTTTGTACAATGTACTTAATTACACTCATTTATAATACCCAAAGCATTTTCCGTCAATGTCCGTTGGTTACCACATTAAAGTATATTGCTTGTCTACGGTTTGCTCCAAGTGTCAAGTTTAGCCAATCAAATGTCAAATAAATGCAGATCAATAAATTGCTAGGCAGATTTTGTTGTGACATTTTGCATCTTGTTTTAATCTTATCTCTTAGTGACACCCGGTGACATTTTGGTGTTGGTAGTTGTACATGTTGGATAAGTGCTTCTTATCGAATTATTGAATTAAATTTTAAGCTAAAAACTACATTTATCAAGACTAAAATTAAAATCAAACATTCTATACAAAGTGAGTATCAAGAGCTGTTGAATTTATTCTTTTGTTTTCTTATCTTATTTTATTAAAAATACAATCTATCGCATGTTGTTGAACCCAAGAAGATGAAAGAATTATATGCATGCAGAGAAAGAATTTAAAAGACTTATGTAGAAAATTCTTTATTAATTTATATTATATTTTCTTTAAAAACTAGAGAACGAACGCCAATTATCGTTTATGGAACAATTTGTTATCTTCTATCATCTTAAAATTTAACGCAACTGAGCAAGTTGCATTAAATATTTTTTTTTATATTTAATTTTACGCAACCTTAATATATGTTCCTTTGCAGAAAATTCCACGAAGATATATCTGCTAAAAGTTAAATTATATGTATTAAATAAATATTATATGTAGAGCAAAAAATATCCAAATTTTTTTTTTTCAGATTTATTAAAAAAAACTAAGATGGCACACTCGTCAGAGGCCAAAGGCTTAAAAAGCGGAGCAATTGACTTTGTAGCAGGATCTCTTGGTTTGAATTATTTTTTGTTAACAAACTTTTATAAGTAAATACATAAATAAATAAATATATGTTCACATCCGTAACCCATAGGGATAGACAAAGATTATGGATTTCCATTTGGCATGATCCTGGCATATTTCTCTCGCTTCTATATCCATACTACATCTATGCATACAAACATAACAGTTACATGTACCCCTTATATTGCCCTTTTTTAGTAAGTTACTAATCCGATCAATATAAGTTCTCCTTAGATGTCATGTATCAACCACTCATTTTTGCAGAATGAATTTGTTTCGTCACTCTTCCTTTCAACATTTCTGAACCACCAAAGAATACCTTTCTCAATTCTAGTCACAACATCTACTTTTAAGCCACACTTTTCCCTTATATCAATATTTTAATCCTATTATTCAATGTCACACCTAACATACTTTTTAACGATCTCCGATAAAGATTTCCGCATTCACTCGTTGTTCAAAATCTTTAACGCGTCGCGCCATCTTTACAGAAAATAATAGGAAAGAGAAGGAAATATTCTTTTTTTGGTTTCTCCCCATACATTATAAGTTGCCAATGCATCTGCAACTCATTACCTTGTTGCAGATGCCTATGGGTAGCAATCAGTTGATGTTGGGTGAACCACTTGCTCTTTTGCCTTTGTATTTGGGTGTTATCTGTGGAGAGAAAAGTCTTATTTCCAAATAGCAAATTGTTCACACCACAGGTTCACATTTTTTCTTTGAACCTTTGCCGAATAATTTGTATGAATGTATGTATAGTTTCATTGTTAAAATATCTCAATAAATTTATTTAATATGATATTCTCGGGATACAGCATACATGCTTAAACACTTTTAATCCATAATCTTCACCTATTAAAGTTTTTGAAGTCCACTTGTTTTACCAAAATGCAAATTTTAAATTTTATCATTAACTGTAACATGAAATTGTTTTGTGATGTGTCTCACATGTGAGATAGTTGCAAGTCTGGTCACTCTCACATCATCTTAGAGTAAGAAAACTACAATCAATTATTATTGATAACTTTTCTGACCAGGTGGTGTGGCAGTTGTTTACGTTGGACAACCGTTGGATACTGTGAAAGTAAAGATGCAAACGTTTCCTCACCTATATAAAGGCATGTATGATTGTTTAAAACAGACACTCCGAAATGACGGAATAGTTCGAGGGCTGTACGCGGGGACCACGCCAGCAATACTGGCCAATGTTGCTGAGAACTCTGTACTTTTTGCAGCATATGGTTATTGCCAAAAGTTTGTTTGTCATGTTACAGGTGCTGAGGTAAACATTTTGTTTAAATTTTTATTTCCTATGAATTTGGGTAATATGGGCAAAATTTAAATATATGGGTAGCAATGATGAAAAAATGAAATATGTATGTATATACTCATTTATACCGTGTCATCTAAAAATAACTGATGATGGAAGCTGTGGTGCATTTTCCCGGGTATTCTTGTATTAAGACTTATCTTACATCACTTACTTATAAGTGGCAGTGTTGGCAGGGGCCGCCCCAGGAACACTTATATTGGTCGGATTAGTGACATACAAGGGCGATAAAAGGAGTACCCGTAACCGACCAGCATGTATGCGTGATGTATGTACCTAGAATTCCGAAAAAAGGCAAGTGACCCTTTCGTTTCGAGTAATTAATATGTATGCATGACAAAAGGATTATTGGGATTCTATGGAATAAGGTTGTTCGTAGCCTTATTTATTATCATCATTTCTTTTTACAAGGTTTTGAAGTAGTGTAGGTTCTGAGTTATTAACTGTTGACAAACCCAAAAATAACGAATACATAGCTAGTTCTAGTTGGTTCATGGTTATGATAGTTAAAACAAAATTTCTAGCTTCATTGAAAACAGTTGGTATCTATTATACTATTCGTTAAGCTATGAATTTAATTCTAGATATATAGTTGTATCTAATTATAAGGAAACGGCCGTGGTACTTTTTTTAAAACTAATTGTATCGTAATGAGGTAGAAAGAAATGGGAATCGCAATTTAGAATTTTCTCGATAACCCAATGTAACCTAACGTATGAAAGTAAACCATTTTTAGTATCGTTCGTGATACGCCACTATCGCAAAATCTGTGATGAGTACTACCCAAAAATCGGTGGAATTGTGAAGGAATTGTGGAATTGAAATGGTAAAAATATTTTTGTGCTTTACCCGGCCGTAGGCTTAGTTTTTAAACTATATCAATAATGAGAATTGGCTCTATTAAAAAAAAGCGAATTATAATATTATTTATTCTAATCGATTATAATGTTTTAGAGCACGGAGCAACTTTCAACAATGGGTAACGCGACAGCGGGGTTCCTGGCTGCTTTCTTCTCGTCATTCACTCTCTGTCCAACTGAACTGATCAAGTGTCAACTTCAAGCCATGAGAGAGGTCAACGTGCAAGGCTCCCAAACAGCTGTATGATGAATTTTGGGTATTTTATTAAACATGTCATTTTTCTGAATCTTTCCTAATTATATTTTTTTTATTGTCATGTGCCACAAAGTAACATGCTTATTTAGACAGTTTTCAGTCCAAAGTAATCAATTACAAATTAAACCGATCGGAACTCAGATAGTCGGTTTTATTATAATCCTAAGTAAAACTTTGAGAATAATTCTCAAATGTTTGCTTTCTTATCTACCGGTCTGTTTGACAGGTGACATAGAATTAATAGGAAATATGTAATGTTTTCTTATTAATACCAGTTATTTTAAGTATTTTGTAATAGTTTTAGCTGGATATAAAATTTTATATTATTCATTAGGTTACGTCGGTTTGTTTAAAATACACATACACTATCGCTGCCTTGAGATATATCTACACGATATCTAGGGCAAGAGATTGTAGCTAATACATTTATTAATTTTAGATAACGCCACTACAACTATCCCAGCAAATATTCAAGCAATATGGCATACAGGGTCTCTTTAGAGGACTAGTGCCGACTATTATGAGGGAGATGCCCGGATATTTTTTCTTTTTCGGCGGATATGAAGGTTTGAACTCATGTATTTTTTATGGCAGAAAGAGGTAAACGACAAAAGCGACAGTGGAAACCCACAATATAATATAGTAAGATACATATAATACAATATAATCAGAATGACATGCCATCAAAATTACGTGTGTTGACGAAACGCGCGAGCAACGCACACAGGGCCTCAGTATTTTATAGCATCAAATAGAGTAGTGTACTATAGGTGCGTCACCGCATTTGCCCGTGTCGCAAACTAGTTCGAAATCATAGCGCTGCCACGACACAAGGCCTGTGTCTTTCGGACTCGTTAAATTTTTATGTAGGAAAGAAGAATGGAGTCAATAGGGGAAAAAAGGGAAGGGCTTAAGTACAAGGGGGTACAAATAAACACATCCAGCAATAAGTCTTCACCTGTTAAGGTTAGGGACCGCAAGCCAAAAACTAACTGCAACTACTAGAAGATTTGCCTTTATGGGGGAACTTGGAACTTGGACTAAGGAAAATGACCGAAGGGGGAAAGTGAAACAAAGCACCATAACTTTATCATGATACGATCCGAAATTGAGAATAGCAACAAAGGCGTAATAACGTCTGAATTGCTATTCTGCATATATGTAACCAATGATTTTGGTTCTGCTATCAGAGGCGGAGGGGGCTAAGTGGCTTGGTAACCTTCCAAAATCAATCATTCTTCCGTGACAAACTTTAAAGTCATCTTCATAATTCTTTTATTTTAAATAAATATTATTTTTAAGCGAACGAAACGAAAAAGGTCAAGCGAATGATTGCTATTTCATTGGAACGATTTCCGCGGTACTAGGTAATTTAAACAAGTTTCTCATCATTTAAAATGTTTTAGGTACGAGAGAACTATTAGCAAAGCCGGGACAATCCAAGGACGACATAGGTTTTGTAAAAACCATGGTGGCCGGTGCGGTCGGCGGCTGTGTTCTGTGGACTGTCATCTTCCCCAGTGACGTTATTAAGTCACGTATTCAGATTTCTAACAAAAAGCTAAAGTTCCTAACAGTCGGTTATGAGATTGTTAAGAAAGAAGGTAAGATGGATGTATTATAAAAATATATATATTTAAAATGGTTAATCACTAATAATTCGGCTGATAAGTCGAAGGTATGTTTCTAAATATTCTAAAATTTTAAAAATTCACATCTGTATGTGTTTTCGGTTTTAGTCGACTTTCGGAGTCACAAGCAAATATATTATTGAGCAAATCGAATTGCAATTTCTTTCTCAGGCTCCAAGTTTTTACACAGCTAAAAACTGCTGTCTGGCGCGGCCCCAAATGACACGTTCACGTTAATCGTCACCATCTTTCCCCACTCACGTGGGGTCGGCACAGTATGATTCACACAGGTTCACGTTAATAATAAGCTTTCAGTTACTTCTGGACAAATTATTATTCCAAAAGTTATTTTTTTACCAATCGGCTTAGTTACAAAGAATAACGATTTCTTAAATTTAAATTGATAAAAAATAATCTCAGTTTACGGACTTTGACGCGTTTATTAATATTTATGTTCCCGACATGGTTCCCTAAATAAAACGAACGTGGAATTCTAAAAAAATATTTATTTCGATTAAAAATAGCAAATCTTTATGTTTTTAATAATATTAAATTCTAATCTAATCTTTTGGGAAATGTTATCCCTATTTATTTCATAAAATATGGTTTGGATTCGAACGTTTTGTGTCTACGTTATTCTGATAACCTTTAAAATAAATGCTAAAGTAGGATAGTATTTCAATGGCATTCCACGTGCAGACGTCGGTTAGTCTAGGCTTAAATCTCTAATGCAATTTTCTAATGGAAATCAAACTATTCTGCGTATCAAACGCGCTGTTTCATTTGGTCGTCACTATGTATGTCAAATAGATACCTATGTGTATTGTGATTTTCATAAATAACCGAATTATATATCACATGGGGTGGCGTTTCAATATTTTTCACAAAATCGTATGTATAATTTTTACATCTGCTTAAGAGTGGAAAAATCCTTTTAAAATTTTAATGTGAATTCTAAAACATGTAAATTTTAACTACTTTAATAATCTTATGTATACGGTATCGCATAGCCTCTTAACACATCATTATACAGGTGTCCCAAAAGGTTACGTACATAGGAAGGGGGATGATAGGGGTGGTCACAAGGGTCACCACAAAAATAAAATAAAAATTCCCCTCTGGGTATTAAAAAAAATAAAGGGCATTTTTTAAAAACTTAAAAATTTTACACCTGGGGCAATTTTGTAACAAATGACCTACAAATATTGCTACATTTAAAAAAAAGCTATTATGTTATCGTCAATAACCCTTTATCAATATGAAATAAAAAAAACAATACAACTAACAAAGATTTTAAAGAAAATTAAGTTCTTGTCAAGTCAAGAACTAAGTAATTACGATTTCAATCAACTTCCTCCAAGTGTACTGAAAAAAAAGTACTATGCAACTCCGGCGAGTAACTTAAAAAGATAGGTAATTTTATTACGATTCCAAAATGGTATAATACTTGCTTAAAAAAAATCATACTAGGACATTTAAAAATATTTTTTGCGAACAATACCCCTTCAAAACAAAACATACTAATAAAACAATAGTCTCAAATTCGTACGCAAATACATTTTTAAATGTCTATTCTCTTCCTTAAAACTTAAAAAGACAGGTAATTGTATTGCAATCGTTTAAATGTAACTAAAAAATAAACAATATTGCAATTATTTATTCAAATAAAATGTTCGAAATGTCTACCACCAACATAAATACACGCCCTGCATCGTTTCAAAAATGAACGGGAGATATGGCGAGCAAATCTTCTATTACTAATTGATTCCGCTGCCTCTGTGATCCTCGCCCTCAAGTCAGCCAAGTCCCTGATGGGTTTTCCATAAACTTTTTCTTTTATAGCACCCCAGTAAAAGAAGTCTAACGGGTTTAAATCGGGTGAACGAGCTGGCCACGCCATAGCACCGGCCCTTCCCATCCACCTACCAGGGTATTCTTCGTCTAGGAAATCCCTTACAGGCCGTGCATAATGTGCTGGGCACCCATCATGCTGGAACCACATATTCCTGAATGTTTCTAGCGGCACATCTTCCAACAGATTTGGTAGTTCGTTTCGTAAGAAGTGTAAGTACGCTTCGCCAGACAGTGCCTCAGGTAGCTCAAAGGGTCCAATTATTATACCATTCAGTATTCCGGTCCACATGTTCACTTTAAAACGATATTGGGACCGATCTTCTCTAAGTAGGTGAGGATTTTCTACGTGCGAATCGTGTAAATTGTGTAGGTTCGTGTATCCGTCCTTTTTAAAAGTGGACTCGTCAGACCACAATATTTTATTGAAAAATTGAGGGTCCTCCCTATGCATGCGCAACATCCTACGACAAAATGCAAGTCTCGCAGGATAATCGCGTGGTAACAGAGCCTGTACGCGTTGCACGTGGTACGGGTGAAACTTCTCAGCTTGTAATATGCGATGAGCAGTACTTTTCGGTACACCTGTACCTGCTTCAATTGCCCGAACTGATGTACTCGGATCATCTGCGACGGCTTGAAGCACTTCATCTTTGACATCGAACCGAGGTCTGCCTTCATTAACCGCTTGGTGAAGAAATCGACCCTCAGACAATAGTCGGTGGACATTGACGAAAACACGGCTATCCGGGTGACGAGCGGCGTTCGAATATCGTTCTCGGTAGAGTCTTGCTGCAGCACGGGCATTACATCTACATTCGCCGTAAATGAGATGCATGTTCGCATATTCTTGTGGAGTGTACGTAGGTGGCATGGTGGTACTGTGTCACACACTTTAGTCCTTAAAAAGCCGGGTCGTTGGAAGAAATCACAAACAAAGATAATAATCAAGTCCAGAAAGCGATGCAAAGTTGTTAGTACAAAATGAACACAAACGAATACAAAGGATGCGCGGTAAACGAGAGAGCTTAATGTACTGACCAACTATTTGACTAACCAAAGATAGCACACCTACTTTTGTCTCTTTCTTAGTGTATCGCCCTGTCTCTCTCACTCACCACCAAACTTTTTTGCGTACGAATTCGACACTGTTGTTTTATTGGTATGTTTTGTTTTGAAGGGGTATTGTTCGCAAAAATATTTTTAAATGTCCTAGTATGATTTTTTTAAGCAAGTATTATACCATTTTGGAATTGTAATAAAATTACCTATCTTTTTAAGTTACTCGCCGGAGTTGCATAGTACTTTTTTTTTCAGTACACTTGGAGGAAGTTGATTTAAATCGTAATTACTTAGTTCTTGACTGGACAAGAACTTAGTTTTCTTTAAAATCTTTGTTAGTTGTATTGTTTTTTTTATTTCATATTGATAAAGGGTTATTGACGATAACATAATAGCTTTTTTTTTTTAATGTAGCAATATTTGTAGGTCATTGGTTACAAAATTGCCCCAGAAGGTGTAAAATTTTTAAGTTTTTAAAAAATGCCCTTTATTTTTTAATACCCAGAGGGGAATTTTTATTTTATTTTTCTGGTGACCCCTATCATCCCCCTTCCTTTGTACGTAACCTTTTGGGACACCCTGTATACCTTGTTTCATTTCTAGATATAATTGTTGTAAATAAACAAACGTCATTTACAATACATGGCGGCCATTGTTATAAGATAGTATGAGAAATAGTTATTTTTCGATAATGATTCGGAATTTACGTATTTTAACATAAAAACCTTCGTTTACAAAAATCACATCTTGGTGTGAAACAAGGTATACTTTAGAAAGATCTTAGATGTAAACTGGTAACTTAAACAAAATAATCAACAATTCTTTTTTTAGGTTTCTTAGCTCTTTATAATGGATTAAAACCTACGCTAATAAGGACGGTACCAGCCACTGCTGCATTGTTCGTGGTATACGAATATTCCAAGAAGATTATGCACCAATCATTTGGGGATTAATTATTTTTAGTATTATAAATAGATAAAAATCCTCTTTAATATTGAATAGTTCTTTCAATATTAATTCTGGCTAGTTTCTACTACGAACAGTAACTGATACTTTTTAACTCCAAAGCTAAGACAATAAAATACATTTATAAAATTTATGACATGTTAAAATATATAATATATTTGACTCATGTTTTTATTTGACTTTTAATCTGTTTAATCGAATAGTAAGGTCTTGACTATAACGAGGTTATCTGAATTATCGTTTCTTGCGATAGATGCGCTATACATTGCTATTATTTTTAAAACACATTACACACACAGTACGCATTCGGCGAGTCGGACTTACACAAAGGATTTCATATAAAAATCAAGTCTTTTGTATGGGAGTTCCCTTTTCTTATGTTTTTTAGTTTCTGTTACAGTCACAACAGAAATACATCTGCGAAAATTTCAGCTGTCTATCGCGGTTCATGAGATACAGCCTGATGACAGACGGACAGCGGAGTCTTAAGAAGTCCCTTTTTACCATTATGATACGAAACCCTATACAGATATGAACACGTATCACTTGTTTACAATGGGCTTGTAAACATTCGCGATCCCTTATCGTGGTATCAACTAGTGTTGTATAAATGTTATTAACTAAAAAATAATTTACGTCAGTCATCCATGGATGGCCATGGCTTACATAACACCTATCAAAAGAAGTGACTGAAAAAGTCAAAGAGGATTATCTGGTATATCAGAAAAGAAAAATCGAAAATAATTAGAAAACAAAAGCAAACGGTCCTGAGTCTCCGTATCACCGCAAAGATGCTACAACACCGTAGGGAGATTTCGCCGTTGAAAATTAACGCGATTGGTTCGATCTTAACTCATTTAACGGAGTTTTTTTTTATACAGCCTTTTTTAGAATGGACCTTCTGCAGGGACACAGGCCTCCTTCTCCGAGAGAGGGAATGAGCCGTAATCCACCACGCTGGGGTTGGTGGATGTCACATGTCTTCGAATTTGATGGTTCTAAGAACATGCCGGTTTCCTCACGATGTTTTCCTTCACCGTTTTTGGAGCAGTGGTGATGAAATAAATTACACAAAGTAAAGCGCCTGCCTGGGTTCGAACCCGCAACCTACAGTACGTAAGTCGGGGCCTAATCCGCTGAGCCAACATTGCTCTTTAACGGAGTTTAGAGCTCCAAATTACATTCAACATAACCTGAACGTAGTTATGCTCTAAGCTTATATTCCGAACGGCCGATTTTTTGGCGTTTAGCTCTGTAAACGCGTTTTCAAGTTACATATGAGACAGTTTTGACGTTGACAAACTGTATAAAATAACAAAAACAAAACCGACTTCAAAAAAGCATATTCAAAAACAAATAATGCACTAAAAAGTATAAAATAATTTTACGCAAGTGAACAAGAATCAAATCTTATTCATATTTATTTTTGCAGTCGGCGTCAAATAAGGAAATACCAACATACTAGAATACCGTAAGAAAACTATTTTACAAATGATCTTTATACCTATACTAGTGACCCGCCCGGCTTCGCCCGGGTACCACTAATTATGTTGATCCGATTGCTACCAAACACAGGAACCCCGGGAACTCGCGTCGATAGTGCGTTGTAACAGTAGTTACAGACCTACCTGGGCTGACACCGACTCCAAAAATAAATATGATTAAAAATTAATTCTTATGTTGTATTTACTTGCGTAAAATTATTTCATACTTTTTAGTGCATTATTTGTTATTGAATATCGTTTTCTGAAGTCGGTTTTGTTTTTGTTAAAAATTTTGTTTATTTCTCGATTTTTAGTGAATCTAAAGTTTGTTAACTTATTTTATTTGCTATGGATATGGGTTGAACTACAACGCGTGGTGTTCGTATGAGACAAACGAAGACAGGACGGAACGCCTATCTCAAATTAGGATATCTACTTCCAGGGCCATTTCAAAACAGACTAGTGAAGAACGCAAAAACAGGCTTTCGGAAATGGAGGCTTACATGAAAAAATTTATGAACTATTTACACCATTTTTATTGGACAAATGTTAGACATGGTTCTTTAAATTGATATAACTTTTTTTTTATAAACCGATTGAGATAAAACAAACACTAAATGTTAGGTTAAGCTTACCGCAAAACCGTGAAAACCGCACGCACGTACATACAGCGATCAGTTACATTTTTATTATATGTATAGATTCTGTGGCAAGCAAAGAGGTGCCAAGTGGCGAGACAGAATATTATCAAATTAATTATTACATTCTCTTTGAATATTATTATTGTCATTCTTATCGAGCCTTTATTGATTTTATTATACTATAAAATACATCGAATAATGGCGTCAGATGAATTTCAAATTCAAAATATTTACCGTTATTCTAGGAAATCTTTCAGAAATCATCAAAACTCTCCCATAGAAAACTATGCACCGAGTCCAAGGGACGATGCTGATTCTGATGTAGCCGACTCATCACCCAGAAACGATATAAGATTTGATGAAATAAGACTCGCTACCGCTGGGTGTAGTTGTGACCTTGATCCTGAAGGTGAAATAGCTAACATACTTCATAAAAAATGTCCAGTCATCGCTTTAGCTCAGCAGCAACTTCAGAAACTTTTGGATGAAACAGACAGATTTCTGAGCGATAACGCGAGGTTGAATTACAAGTAGGTCCTATATTGTTCAACCTTTCATGTAAAGACACCAATACATGTTCAAACCAAACGAATGTGAGCGAGCACGCATTTTATGTTTTTATTCTAACGAACCGACGCTTCGTCGTTACTCAAGGCGTAATCACTGATCGAAAATGCAGTGTGATTTCACGTTCACATTGGGGCTCACAGTCGGCGTCCGACAATACGTTTGGTGTGAACATGACCTAATTTCAAAGCAAGTTCAAACATTTATTTTCGGATCGGTGTTAATTTGACGGGGACAATAAATACATAGTACAATGCTATTCGTCTTATAAGGCCCAAAAAATGATAGTGGTGCATAGTGGCGGCAGCCAAAGCATAAATGGGCCGGCTCGGTCGAGGACCACGGCCTCACAGAATAGAATACGTAGACGGAAGGGGAGCTATGGTTGACCCCTGTGTTACATTTCATCAATAAGATGAGTCAGCCGCTAGTGCGTGGCCCTTCTATTGTTAAAATCACTATTTATTGGTAGTTTGTATTAAGGTAATAAGAAATATCTATCTTTTTCAGATCTCCCTATGATGTTGTATGCTTGTGCAAAGAAACTTTATTGAACTTAAACAAATGGGAATATGTTATTATTATTTTGCTTATAACTGCATTTATCTTTGGTCTTATCATAGGAGCAGCCTCGTGCAAGTCTCAGCATGGCAAATTTAACAGCCATTTACTGACATGCATAGACGGTTTGCTCAGTTCCGATCCTTATACTACCGATAAAAGTTTTCGCGGTATCACATAATCTGTACAATTTTAATTTATATTTTTAATTTAGATACACCTACTTAAATCTTAACAAGATTAATAAGTTTGTTTTTTAAGAGTTAGCTGTTGTAATAAATGACAAATCTTTTTATTTTTTCATTAGTTACTCTTTATATTTGGAAATAACAAATAAAATAAGAGTAAGTCTTAACTTTGCTTTGTAGCTGTAAATCCAAGTTAAACTTTAATGCTGCTAAAAAATATTCAGAGCAAAATGCAATATTTGCAGGCGCTATTGTTTTTTCCCATTACTATGGCGAAAAACCTACCAAAAGGCGGTTTCTTAATATTTTGTACTAGTAAAACTTATACATTAATTTTAGATTTACTACTAATAGAGGATTGCCTTTAGATCTAGTTATCAATTTTATGACAGTTTCCAACATTAATTAAAGATATTCTTGCGATAGCATTCCCATCTTTTCATTGAGATTTTTTTAGTCGTAAAATCGTCGTTAAAATCGTAACATGTGGTGAACCTATTGGCAGACCGAGAGGAGGGTAATGTTTAAATACACACATATGTATGTCCCCCTGTGACCTCTCATAGCATAAACCGCTTGCAACTTTTCGACAAGTGCGGTGTCGTCCGAACAAAACGACCCGAGGATACCTAAATTTCAACCCCTCTCCCCCTTATTGCTGTAGTCGTTGCCGTGCCCCTATAGCCCGGTGCTTATTGCAACAAATAAATGACTCCAACTTAAGGCTGCGAAATACATATCCAGGTCCGTAACCAGGCGCTATTTTGGTATATGAATTTTCCAAGTAAAACGTACGTGTTTCTAAAATAATGGCAGTAGCTTCAGGATTAGCCATGTAAAATAGATTAAATTTAATTAAACCAACACATTGTAATGTTGGAAAAAATATCAGTAGATAAGTACTAGGAATCCTACTATAGGTAATAGGTATCTAACTAAAAAGGCGATATAAAGAGTATCGGTAATCGACGAGCAGGTTTGCTAGAAAGTTAGCAATTTAAAAGCGAGAGTTGTCCCTGGATTTTGAGGAATGGAAATCCGTTATCTCTGCCTACCTCTACGTGGTTATGAGTGTAGATAGACATTAATATGGACTATAGTATTTCCGACTATTTTAAAAATACTTTTACGAGGACCCTTAAAAATAAATATATGTAAAAGTCCTAGGATATTATACCCTACTCTACAAACATTACCCTCTATGTATAGCAATTAGTTGTATGGCTCACCACCTGTCACGTAAGATGTTTATTCAAATTTTGGGCTAAAAAATCTCAATAAAAGATGCGACTCTTGTTTATCAATGTTATTATTTTAATGATTGTTGGTAATTTTCATCAGATGTAGAACTATAGAAGAGTGTGTGAGGTGTTATGTGCAACCACAAAATCTGTTGCACGAACCTGCCGCTCGACCTGTAAAATACCATGAACCCACAGAAGTCTGGTGTGTAGTAGGAGTATGCTTCTCCTTTTCGTCTGATGAGAGGTACTAGAGGCCCAATTTGAGTCTTCTTCCTGTTGCCATCCTTTCCCAACAAGTGTAGGATGGTAAGGGGAAGAGAATTGGATGGGTTGAATAGGAAATATCCTTTTTCATGTGTAACACCCTCTGTTCATTAAAGGCGCAAAATGCATCTAACGGGAAGTAGAAGTATGTTTCCACGTTTCTTCATCAGTAAGGCAACCTTTGTGACCTGCAGGTAACGGGCGGAGCTACGTACAGCACAATTTTATTCACAATAACTGTGCCACGCGGTTTCACCCGCCCTGCAATTTTACTTAAACGAAATTATATCACTTATTACCTACTTAAATTCTACCCTAACCTCATCATCACCCTGCCCTTTTCCCGCTTATGTGGGGACATCTACATGTCCCTAGCAAAGCTTAACAATCACATATGATTGTTTAAACTGTGACCATAATCTATACTATATAGGTTCTGGTACAGTTTTTACGGCCGGCCGTACCAACCCTCCTCATAATAATAAGCTACTAACCTAAGCTAACAAAATCTATTATAAAATAATACACACATCATTCCTTAAGTCGATCCCTGGTAATTATAGTGTTTACACGTATGTAGGCCATACGTGTAAAACGTATAATAAATACATACGTCTAAAAAAGAAGTGTGCTATGAATATCTCAATGCACAGTGTTTCTAACCGAAGCTAGCAAAATGTCCGACACTGACCTGTTCTGAACTTTATGTAAACTTTCAATCATCATCATTTTAAAGATTAATATATAGTTCTATAGTATTTTAAAGATCATAATATATAATAAAAAAAATCATTGTTTTGGGTTTTATTGCATTTACATAAAGGCCCCCAATAATAGTTATTCTCGAAAATCTTCTATGTACAGACAGCGATCGGTTACATTTTTATTATATGTATAGATTTTCTTTCAAAACATTAATGTTAAAATATTTATAAAAGTCTAAACTTTTTATAACGCCAATAGTATTAAAAAAAGTTATTGATTTGTAAGCGCCATCTAATTTCCAAAGTTTGAAAATTTCAAAGTAACGGAGGATTGATTATTGTACTGGTTCGCATTTGTTCCGCTAAAAATATCGAATTTTGATTTTAATGTATTATTTGATATTAAATGTAATACTAAATTTATTTTTATTATCGTCTTTCCTTTTTGTATATTGCCGCATTTCGTTTCTTAATTTGAGCACAGCTACTTACGCCATCTAGTTTTGACGAATAAATTAATACAATCAGTAAACTAATTTTCTTTACTACGGGATAGGACCCCGTGATAAACTTTCAATCATTATCATTTTAAAGATCGTAATATAACTAATAACATGTATAACTAAAAGTTCAACCTGATCAACTGAACAGCTATTTTATATCATTTTTATCGAACAAATGTTTGACATGGTTCCTTAAATTGATATAACTTTTTTTTATAAACTGATTGAGATAAAACAAACACTAAATGTTAAGTGAAGCTTACCACAATACATTAGTGAACTGCACTCAAATTGGTTAAGCCATTTCTGATATTAGCGGTAACAAACACACAGACAGACAAAAATTCTAATAATCATTGTTTTGGGTTTTATTGCATATACAAAGACCCCAAAGAAGTTTTTCTCAGATATCTTCCATGTACAGACAGCGATCAGTTACAGTTTTATTATATGTACAGATGAAACAAAATCCATAAATTACTAGTATAGTTAGTTTGCAGAATTAGCCCGCTGATTTTCTAAACAGATTTTTTTAATTTTAAGGACACCTAAGATGGGGTGTATATAAAATAAGTAAATTATGGTAGAACCTTAATTTACTATATATATGACCTAGTTGATAAGAATTTTAGGCAAATTTTCCACAACTCCATGAATAGCGCATAATTAGTGTGTACTTGCAGGGACTTCAATCACTCCAGCCAGCCCATCAATGACCTAATGCAAACAAGGAGGAGCCAATTGATTCTGATAGTATAAGACTTATTCGTGTTGCCAACAAGAGAGGCTGATGTTGAGCAGTGAACTTTCTAAGCGTGCACATTTCAAATGTATTGAAAATCAAAACAATTAACATGGATTTATGTATACATTTTTATTCTATAACAAGAAACTCATTTTGAATATGGTAAGTGAGCAAGATTGAATTATTTGACTGGATCTTATGTAACAAATCTAGGGGACTTTTCTTTCTGAACATCACAAGTTAATACAACTTAATGTACTATAATAACCAAAAGTAGGCTTAGTACACAATACTAACAATATTGAATGTAATATGCTGAAGCTTTTTGTAAACTCACATAATGTCCACTGACATCAAATTATGCAAAGCTCTAATATAAATTCTTCGACAGCGGCAGTTCTACCATACTTAATTTTGTTGACTACTACAATCTTATCTAGTAAATAAATTACAATAAAGACAACCTAAATCGTGGCACAGAAGTTATTCATTGAAAGACATATTTATTTATTTTCTTGTATTAATAGTTTTTGAAAGTAGTTTGATAAGTAAATTATAGCTTAAACAACAATAAACAGTATTATATCTTGCAAAAAGACAGATACAGGTAATTTACACCAGTTTTAAACCTTTCTATCCTCGGTAATATGAAATGGAACAAAATAGATATCTACAACAAATGAACATTTATACATGTCATGTATGCCTTGTACACATCATCAAGCAAATACTAAAAATGGAATTTCAATAAAACTCATATCATTAATACTAAATCAGTTAATCCAAAAGTTAAAAACTAACCTGTTCCTTAAAATAATTTTTATATTTATTAATAAATAAATGTCTGCTTATTTTTCCTCACACCATTCATTCTCCTTGCGTACCTGCTCTTCTTCAGCAGCAGTGAAATCATTTTTAATATTAAAAGTTTTACGGATCTCCTCTGGCGTCTTTCCCTTAATCATATTCGCCACAGTTTTACATGTTACATCCAATAATCCCTTAATGTCAAGGTAATTAGCAGCTAATATTAATTCAAACAATGTGCCTTGATCGACTTTTAAAAAATCCGCATCCCACGATGAAATGTCGTCAGTGCGTTTTTCTTTGTTCTCGTCGTCCTCTGGCAATGGAGGATCATCTTTGTGATAGGTGGCCCACTGAATAACCTTTTTGAGAATAGCTGAATTCACATTTGGTAGCGGTACAACTTCTTCCTCGTCATCATCCATGCCTAAATCTTCCAACATGGTCTTTATTGTTACTGAACATTTTGCGATCTCCACATCCACGTCGAAAATTTCATTATCAGATGATTGAAGCTTTATTACGGGCATCTAAAAAGAAAATTAAGTTCCAAATTCAGGGGACGCCATTTTAATAAAATATAAATAGGAGCTCAGTACCTTTTGCCTGGATGATAAAGGTAAAACTTATAAATAGCCAGAAACGAGTTCATTACCTTATGCTAAAAAGTTGCCGCTGCGTATTGAAAACAATTAAATTTAAATTAGTTTTAAATCGAGAATGATCGACAAATGGCTGCAATAAATTCAAAAACAATGCTAATCTAATGCTTAGCAGGTTTATATCAGCAGATGAATGTTGCCATAGTAGCCGTAGACCCTTTACTACCAAATTACTAAACTAATACAGAATTTTCAATTGCCATGTTGGAAATTAGATTTAATCTTTACATTACTTTGTTACCCTTGTTTGCCTTTGGCCTTTGTTATTACATGAATAAAGGAAAAACGATGGAAAATGAGATTGTGATTGTACTAATGAAATTATGTAAAGCATCCGGGTAAGACAGGATCCCTTGAAATGCTAAGAGCTAGAGAAGGCTTAGTTGCAGGCCTACTGTGGGTCTTTTATAATATATGTTGGAGACATGGCCATGGAAGATTGGTGTAAAGCTATCACCGTCTTATTATATAAAGGTTCACGTCGTGATTGAAAAATTATCGAGGAATCAGCCTTCGCAGCATTCTGGGAATACTTTATGCTAAAGTACTGATTGATAGAGTCTTGAAAGAAACAATGTGGGATGTGCAGCGGGTCTTAGGAAGGGAACGGGTTGCATGGATCTGATCTTTTCTTTACGGATGGTCACAAAAAAGTTTCAGGCTGTAAACCAAAAACTTTTCTGCGCCTTCGTAGATTTAGAAAATGCCTATAATAAAATTAAAAGAGATGATCTGTAGTCATCCTTGGTTAAGTTTAGATTGAAAAGTGTCAAGTCAAAGTCTAATACAAGCGTTAAACTCTCTTTATAAAGATTCTACTGTTTGTGTTAGGATTAACAGGGCGTAAGACAGTGTTGTGTAGCATCCCCGTGGCTGTTCAATCTCTTTATGTGACATGTAAAAAAATAACTAATGTCATTGCTATGTCTGTTTTATAATTTTAGTAATAATTTTTGTTGAATAAAGTCAAATATTCATTGGTACTGTCGTTTATTGTATCAATTTATTCAACTAAAAATATGTCGAAGTCCGAAGAAAATAAATGTGACGATGGAACATCGTTCATTTTGCCTCGTCTACTTCGCCCTGAAAGATGTCGAACCGGAAGCAATGTCAGCTGATTTTAAATGGTCGCATTGTATATTACTTTTTCAAACTTGATATCCGAAGAATGTTCACTCAAAACGCCGGAGTGACCAAAGCTAAAATACTCATACATTACGTATCTCCAACTACATATTCGTATATTCAAAATTGCGAAACCTTTGCTGATACATTGTGTATTAAATAAAATTTACCTGAAACCGAAAACCAAATTCTTGCACGTTATTTACTTGGCCCTCGAAAACAAAATCCTGAAGAATCTATTTTGACTATGAAGGTGCTTTGACGCTTCTCACACACTGTGGCTTTACGAGTGTAACTGCCCAGGAGCACGAGGAACAATCAATCAGGGGTGCTTTTATAGCTGGCATTTCTTCAAATAAACTCAGAGAACGACTTTAAGAAAAATTGATCTTAACCCTTGATGAAACTATTAATCAGGCGTTATCCCTGAAAGCTGCTGAACATTTTAAAAGGAATTACAGTGGTAGAGCCCGCAATAACAACATCTTTTGCACGAATGGGCCGGCTCGACCGGTGAAATACCACGACGTCACAGAAGACAGGCGTGAAGTAGAAGTATTCTGCATTTCGTCTGATGAGTGACGTACCGGAGGCCTAATTGTAGTCCTTTTCCCCCTCCTACCCTCTTCTAATAAGGAAAGGATGGGAAGAGGAAGAGCATTTGACGGATGAGGAGGGGATGGACAGGGAATGGAATTATCCTTTTTTCTGTTTGTCCCCTCCTTCGTCCATGAAGGTAGGCAACGCATCTGCAGCTCATTAGCTTGTTGCGGATGCCTATGGGTAGCGGTACTTATTTCTAGGGGCCGCTTGCTCGTTTGCCACTTTGTAATATAAAAAAAAAAAAATTATTTTTAACCAGATGGAATTTAGTTGGGAAAGTTGTCAACTTGTCACATACTTTTTCTATAAGGTTTTTCGATGTAAATCGATGGTCAATAATTAATCCCAGGTACTTGTGTTGATTTACTACCTCTATTTTGTTACATTTGTAGTCAGAGTGTATTTTGTGAAGGCATGAGTGACATTGAGCTGTGAGATCGATTTGCGTTTGCATCCCCGTATATTAATATTTCCTTGGCTGACGCCGACTCCAAAACTAAATATGATTAAAAACTGATTATTATGTTTAATTGCGTAAAATTAAATTTTACTTTTTAGTACCTACATTTGTTGAATCTATTTTTTTCAAGTCAAGTTTAGTTTTAAATTGTATTTGTTTATCCTTTGCGAATTTTAATAAACCTAGGTACAAACGCGCAAGTATATTTTTTTTACCATGTTAACATGAACTAACAATTTGGCAAAATTACTTCCAAATGAGTTGTTCTTACAACTTATAAAGCCATATCAATTATTTCTTTTTATACAACTAATTGTATGATTTGTTGAAAACGCACACATACAAATCAGGTTTTACTTGCCGATACTTACACTCTACCCTAAAAAGTTGAGATTTTTTTAAGCCCAGAGTACCCTTAGGGTAAACACCCGCAGGAGATCCTTTTTTATCCTAGGGAAATGCCTTACGGATGTATACTGGACCGGCCGACTAGACTGTGGTGATTGCCAATAGCGATGACAAGAGGCCACGGGATCTCCGTTTGGGACCCGACACGTAGCCTCTCATATGTTTTGCCCACCTCTTAGCCTCAAACTCCTGTGGGCCACTCTATGTATACTTTGAAAATCCCATTCGCGAAAGGGGAGCACAGCAGGACCATGGCAGCGACATCTCCGAGCGGGATCTGTTTTCTCTCAAGTTTAACCAGCGGCCTCCTTTTTAACCGTCACGATTTCACAAATTGATGTTACGCCTCTTCACTCTGAAATTTCCCTCTGCGGAACGACTGCTGGTAAGGATAGATTCCGTCCAATCCGCTGAGTCAGGACTATTCGTTCCGGTTCGCACGCCCCCTCTGCGCAAGCGTATGCGAGGCAGAATCGGTTTACGCCAAAGTGACAAAGCTACCATGCCATGTCATTATCTGTGTTGGTCTATAGTTGAGACTGCCTTCTCGCCGCTGCAGCCGGACCTCAAAAACTGGCAGGAATGCTTGCAAAACAGTTTATGACGTCTCTCGTGGAAGAATCGTACATACCATACCCATTTTACCTGACCATTTAACTTGCCATTAGTATAGTAAGCTGACGATAAACGAAGGTTCGGTGATTTTCGTCTATCGTTGGCGCGGCGGCGGCATTGCATAAATGCAACTTGACTTTGACCGGGCGTTTTTTTTAAGTTAACGTTTGGGCGGACGTTTTTTTAAGTTTACGCGCGTTTATAAGGTGCCTCTGCTACTTTTACCGACGACAGTAGGTATGTCGGCATACAAAATCCAGGAGGGCTGCTGACAGGCTAAGGCAAATTGCCAAAACGTGTGGTAACTCGGGCAGGAAAAGCGACCCTTACAAACTTTTAGTGTGTGTGACGGTGCTAAGACTGATAAGTTAGTACAAGGTGGTCGGGTTATAATTAATTATTTCCAATCCCTTAACCTCTGATGTCGACTAGACACAACACTTGACTTCCGCTCTCGTTGTAATCAGCTTCCGTTATTATTGACATTGTCCCGATAGATTTATAAATAGATAGCAACATTCATTACATTAACATCATCAGCTGCCCCCCCTGCCCCCCTGGGTACGCCCATGCATTAAGACATCATTGATGATTTGTGCCATTGCGACACTCACCTCATTGAAAATATTTAAGTTCAAAAATACAAGTTAAATATTATCTTGTCGAAAATTAAGATTTTCAAATAGTGTCGTCTGAGGGCGTCGAATTTACAATAAAAGACGACTAGGCTCATTTGATACCATATATTTATATGTTTCATACATGCTTTTTATCATAATTTTTTAAATGCAATTTTGATGGAATATCAAATTTATGTATTTTTACTAATCTACTTTTTGGCACAAATCACTTGTTCAAAACACATAGAAATACATCACCTAAGCATTAAACATGCTGTCTAAAACTACTGTCTAACATATGAATTAAATTCAGAAATTTCAAACATTTACTTGTAAAGACTTCTTTGATAATGAATTTGGCATTAAAGACAGTTGTAGTAAGATTCATCTATATTTTTTCTAAATAAGAGAAGTAGTAGTCTTGATACAGTAATTTTATATTCTTAAATACTTTTTCAATTCATAGACAGCTTCAATATCAGATCATTGATACTTAGACAACATAAAACAAACATTAAGTTTAGCAATATTATGAAACAAAATAAAAATATTTCTCTTTTATAACTTAATACATTTATAAAAACTAGGTACAATAAAAATATTATAAATTGTATTAAGTATTATAAATTGTCGATCAGTTCAAAAAGAATACGTGTATATGTCGCCGACCGATTGAAAGTTAGTCACATTATAATCGGGCTAGGGAAATTCTAAACGGTCGGCACATTGTCATTTTTTTTTCATTTATTGAGAAAGTGTCGTTTATTTTCTAGGCACTTTCCAAACAGGCGACGTAAGGCAAACGCATATTTATCCAATAGTTATGAATGTCTTTGTCTACAAAACGAACATTGTGCGCTGATTGGTCGAAACTTGAGATTCGCTTTTTTTAATCGTTGCAAGTCATCCTTTAGTCAGTCGGTGCGTATAGACGTCACCAACACAGGTTACACAGGTTTTTAAACATTAAAAATTATTTAAACAAAAAACATATCGTTGAATTTACTAATAATTATTTTCCACTATCTTCAATTCCCAGGCTTGTCAAAATAAATAAAAAAAAATTCATAATTTTGGTACATTATGTTAATGTAATTTAGATTTTTAGTTACTAATGGTACGAAAATATTTGAAACATCACAAGAACATTTTGTTCGTTTACGTTCAACAGCTTGCCAGCATAAGAAAAAAAGTTGTGCAGGATACGAGTTTCGACCAATCAGCGTGGACGTTTCGTTATGTCGAACTTTTTATCGTACTCACAATATGCGTATCGTACTTCGGCCAATGACTTCGCCCCGTTAGAAAGTGACTGGAAATAAACAGTCATATTGTCAATAATTCGTTCAACTGAGAATGTGCCGGCCGTTTAGAATATGTCTAGCCCAATCATAAAGTGTCTGCTCTGACAATCCGTCGGTGACATGTACATTTTATAATTACTCAAAAAAAATCATCTTTTGTAAATGGAAAAATGGTTATAAAAATAAATCACATTATCTTGTACTTATCTTTCCTTAAGTACAATATTAAATAATAAAGTCCTATAGACTTGGACCACTTTGATCACAGTAATAGAATATATTCACTTTTAATTACAGAGGAAGGTAAAATTGCAAGATAATTATGCATCTCCAGTAAATACTTATCTAACGCCAACAATGAGCACGATGCAAAGTATAATTATAGTACACATATAAAGCTTTTCATTATGTTACATAGCACCTGTTCTAATATGAAAATAAAAAAGACACTGTAAAAATGAAACATTTTGTATCACTATACAAAAATGATTAATTTGTAAAATATATGCAGGAAAACCAGCTCACTTAGCCAAGGTATCAGAGGATTATCATGCAAGATCATATCATATTTAATTCATATTTTCAAGTCTCTCTTTAAGACGGAAATAAACTTTGAGACTGGGTCGAATTAAAGTTAATAACATGACTAAAAGAACTAAAGTCATGGATATGTATCTTAATATTTCACCAAAGGCCCACCAGCGTGATAAAGTACCAAGTAAGATAGTGATAATTCCCAAAGTAAAAGTCAACAGACCTGCACTGGCATGTAAGAGTTTTGTATAAATTGGTGCAAGATAGTTCTTTAACTTCAAGCTATACAGAGCACCAATGCCCCCACAAGATGTCAGCACCATAAAAGCTAAAGCAGCTATTCCAAATTTTGCATGTAAGGTGACAAAGTGAGACTTGTTATTGATGATTTTATTTGCCAATATTACCAAAAATCCAATAATTATAATTATACCAGCAAACATTTGTAGAAGCCAGTGACGAGCGCTGCGGAGACGAATTGGCATCCATTCAGTGGCCATATCTCCTGGAGTTATTGCATTTATTGCAGATGACATTAAGATCATCCACTGAAAACATTAAGGTCTTAAATTATTTATTTATTTCAACTATACATATTATACCAATAATAGGTCAAGCGTTGGTGCCTGTCATAGTATCAACTGTGTGACAGCACCAACTTAACTTTACTATAAAATGATTATATGATAACTGAAAAAATTAAAAAGTAGAAAGTAAACTTTATTAGATGAATTACTTTGAGCAGAAATATAATAATAAAATATAAACATTCTTAATGCAGATAAAATAGAATTTTTCTTTATGGCATTATCTTCACAATTTCCTTGCAATATAATTTTTTCAATGAGATTTTGCAATCGTTTTTCTATAAAAATATTTTGTTACTAATTTGCATAAATACAAAGAATGAAAAATTGTCATAACAACAGAATGACATTGTTTCAAAAGGCATAGATAGTGCCAGTTAAAGTTAGTGCCATCAGTTCTAATAACAATAGATATATATCAATATTATTATATGTTCTAAAATTTAAATAAATATTGATAATAAATCAACCTTTTGAGAGTGGGGATTGGCCGTAATCCACCAGTCTGGCCCAGTGCAGGTTGGTGGATGTCACATGTCTTCAAATTTAGGGTAAGCAGTAGTAGTAATTGGATACATATTATCCTAAATTACGCAGAGTAAAGCACCTGCCTGGGTTCGAACCCGCAACCTACAGTAAGTAAGTCGTGGCCTAAACCTCTGACCCACCACTTCTCTCTTTAAAAAATTAAATAAGGGTACCTACATTATTCGTACTTACCCCTAGAGACATCAGGGTAGGATGAAATGAGAACAAAGTAACACCATCTTTAAAACAGCAATAAAGTATGATAGCAGTGAAGAGCAGAGCGCAGACATTGCTAACTAGATTTAAGTAACTCGGTGACGATGCTGAATTGGGTGGTACTAGTTGCGATGTTTCGGAAGTTCTTTCTGCAGGTGGCATGTCTGCTAAGTTTGTTGTGCTATCACCTTCTACTGACTCCATTCGCGCGCTACGTACAAGTACGAAAAAGCAATATGAATCAAATATACCGATATTATGTGATAAGTTTACATACAAATACAACGTAACAAGTTGGTGACAATGACAAATATTGAGCGAAAGCAAATATGATAAAAATCAAATTGACGGAACACACACTATATTGTCTTTGCCTATTTGCAACCAGGAAAATCAAAGATAATGTAATAACGACGTTTATAACTAACTAACTAGCCTAATCAGAACAAACTAATAGTTGCTAATAACCAGGACAAACTAAGACCCAACCATAGAACTATTTAAAATTTTATAAAGACATTATATTTATTGATACTAAAAAGAACGATCTAACAATGGTCAAAACTTGTACCTAAGGTCTTTTTTTATGATCAAGAAAACCTCTCAGCTCGACTTCAATAGCTGTGATTTAAAGAGTATGCATATAATTGTAATAAGTAATAACTAACGTTACTTGAAGATAATTTGGTGATTATATCGTGGATAATTGATGCAGATGCAGAGATAGCAGATTGGCAGATGAAGAAATGAAAATGACTAACAATTTATATTGCCTTTTCCTTTTAAAACGAAGGATGTAGTTTTTTGTTATTTTTTAAATGTTTTTGATACGTCACCATATACAACCTTATTCTTACGACCAGAAGGTTTTTTGTATTATTATATAATTAGGGCAAATATAATAAATAGATTTGACATATTTGATTTATATAATCACAAATAATAATAACACATTAAAAGTTTTTGACGGCTATAATCTATACTTTAAAATAGCAGCTTACACCAGGCGTTATAAGGTTATAACGTTAACAAACTGCTTGTAGTTCATGTCTCAGTATTTGTTTTCATCCTATCTCATTTTATCCTATTATATTAAACAAGGAGGACATGATCTTCAACATGTTGTGACTTGTCTGTAAATATCGGAAGGCAGGTTGTATTCTTTTATTTAATTTCGATAGCAAAGTTGCTGCTAAGAGTAGCTCATTGTGTCATTCCAGTGTCATTCATTTGAAAACTTGAGCTCAGGTGGTTGTGTTTGAAATTTAATATTCGTGACATCTTGCGCATGTTTCATTTTAAACATCATAGTAGGCGATTAGTGACTGTTGTGTTTTGGTTGGTGTTTATACCACGGCTGTTCTTTTTTGGTGGAAATTAGATTTCAAAAATGACACAGTAAGTATTTTTTTAATTGTTTAAAATCTAGTCAACATTGCCTAACAATTTTACTGTTCTGTCTTAAGTTAAATTAATGACAAATGGAAGTTTATTCATTTTATTTTCAGTGCAATTTCTACTTGTTAGTACGGGTCTATACTTATGTTTAAACCTGTATTAACAAGTTGTAACAATATGTTTACGGGTTATATCTTTCCAATCTCTTACAAAAATGCTTTTTAAAAGTTTATATTATAATGAGTTATTATAAATACACTCAAATAAATTTGATTATTATATATATTACTTTAATTAAAGGATTTAAAAATTATATAAAATGAATCTGAGTACTTTAATGGCATGGCCCAAATAGACTATTGAAGTATATATGTGTCAGATAAAGAAAGAAAAAAATCACTTAACTACATAAATATAGAATACATACTGCATACATGCTTTGAGCTACATGAAGTAAGAGTAAAATAAAACAAAAGATTTAAGCATATACTGTTGACACATAGGTCTCCAACTCAGCCTATAGATTGAGAAGAGTCACCAATCTTCCCATAGGGCTTGCCTGCAATAAGAGATCTAGAGGATATTTTGTAGTAGTAAGATCTTGGTATATTTTAAAAAAAAAGTCTAAGAACTTTATGAAGTTTTATTACCATTCTTTAAATTGTAAGGCATATTACCCAGCTTTCCTTCATATTTGTTGAAAAATAAATGTTAACTATTGAGATAAAGTTGCAAGTAATGTAGCCATAAATATTATCATAACTTAAAAACATATTCTTTGAATTTGTTCATTTTTCTGAATTAATTTGTCACAAAAACATTGAAAGTAATTAAACACTATACTATATCAAGAACAATTGATTGCTAAATTTTAAGCTGCAATTTAGTAATATAATACCTCTGTCAATGAATTGTGCCTTTATAAGAGACTTTACATCTAAAGCTCAAAGTCTACTGGGGGCAGGCCATACCATCTTTGCCAGGCAATGGAGGAGGTCTAATTCCAGCAGTGAATAACAATTGACTAAAAAGAAATTAATAAAACAAGAAACCAATACCAATCTTTCAAAGTCAAAGTCAATAGACTTGAGAAGTGGGAATACATCAGATATAACATTTATAGATAAAAAGGTAGTAGTAAATTGTACTTAAAACTTACTTTTGTAAATGTTAATTCCAAGCTTATTTGATTTATTAGTGTATTTGTCATAAATAAATGTTTTTCATTTTACACCTAAGTCTTACATAATATTATTGCCACATGAAAATGCAAAATCAACAAATTCAAATAAATATTCTCAAGTGGCCACCTAACAAATAAGTTTAGTTAAATAGATAGTACTGGATCCTAGTGCAGATCCTTATTTACTACTGACTAGTCAGAACCAGTATCATATCCATAAAAAATATTTAAAACACCTTAATAAACACACATTTCTAATTAAAACACTTTCATTTACACAAAGTAGATTTAGTATAGATAATTCTAAAATTAATTTCCATTCCTTTTTTTCCTGTACCTCCCAGTACAGTATGAAAAATAGAAACTAAGTTTAGGTCACAAAACTGACACATTAGATTAAATATGTTACTAGAGTAATTCTTAAAATTAATTAAAATCCTTATCCCTGAATCACAAACTCACATGTCAATTGTAATTTCATTCTTTTAGATTATAAACTAAATGCAACCTGAGCTTGCTTAAATTATTTTTTTTATATATATCTTAATAAAGAAATATGTTATTTGATTTTTGTTACTAATTAATGACAAGACAATCAAACCAATAAAGTATCCATTTCCTTACTTTGTAGTCGCAAACTGCACCCTGTACCAAACCAATAAACCATTAGGTCAATTGATAATTGGAAGTTGTTAGGGGGTATACTGGATTGTTGCAAGTTAAGATCATTTTATATGACGAATCTAGCCTTATATTTATGTTATTTCATTATAACTGATACTGGATTCAGACAACTTAATTCGAATGTGCCTTTTATTACAATATTAGAATCATATGGAGAGATCATGGTAGCAATGAGTTATTTGTAAAAATTTGAGAATGTGCGACAACTTTTAAGTATTGCGTCATATGGCTTATGTTGTGTGATCCCTTCTCCTTTATTAAGTTGCGCCCGCGCCAAGAAAAATATGTATGTGTATAATTCGTGATCCTTCGGCTACGTTCGTAACAAGCCGTGCTAGGCACGACGACCGGGCGATGGTATGACTCACCGCGTATTCCCTAGCCGAGAAAAGAAAAAAAGGACCGCATCTCGAGATTGAAAGCAAAAACCGGATTAGAGTATTTTCGCCCGATCGCTAACAATTTATAATGCCTTCTCCTTTTAAAACGAACGATGTATTTTTTTTATTTTTTAAATGTTTTTGACACGTCACCATATACAACCTTATAGTTATTCTGGTCATAATTTTATTTACTTTATATTTTATCGTTATCGCAGGTCATATTTATGTTTACCGCATTTAAATATGGTGTATTGGAAAGTTAATGACAAATATTGAAACATATAAACAATAAGTTATTAATAGGTAATAGCATCGAACATTGAACCTTAACCATTTTGCTTGTCCTGAAATGTAAATAGGTAAATCCACACGCGGTACACGCTAATGATCAGTCTCTAGCAGATCTTTGACCTCTTTAAGCGTAAGAAATCTCTAAACACGCATCTTCGTATTGTGGTAAGGGTTTTTTTAGTTTGTAACAACAATTTGTTACCAATTTGTAGCTGAACTGATATCTAAGTAAATTCCCTAATAAATTTATTTGAATAGTATTTTACAAAACGTCTTGATTAAAAAAATATCGATTCCAATAATTCGAAACATAGTTTATGTGTTGCACAGACGAAGATAAATAGTTTTTTGCCTCCCACGTCGATATTTGTATAAGCAATAATAAGTGCGCGTAGCTTCAAGGTTATTGCCAAATCTCACTGAAACTACGAGGTGGTTATTATGCCTAAAAATCGTGACATGAATGATATTATATTTAACAATAGTTGAAATGTGTATGTATTCTTTACACATTATTTACGTGATAAAGACAAAATTAAATTTACATATTTATTTGAGATGATGGTACCTCTACAAAACGAATCGGGCTAAAATCATACATAAATTTTATAATCTTTATTACGGTAAAGATAGATTTAAAAATGATAATTCATTCACGATGGTCCTATGGTGGTACTAATTTAAATACTAAAGCTACTATGTATTCCTACTTCTGCAGTGCTTGTTTATCATTGGTATGGAGTAAAAGTAATAATTTATGTATAAACCATTTTAAAATGTACTTATGTCTGTACTTTGTTCCGAAATAGAAAGTAAATTATTTATTTTACGCGAATGACGTTCGTAAACCCTTAAAACCGGAAAACAAACCGTATTAGTTTTGTAATAGGACGATACTCTAATAATATGGAAATAAGTAATATATAACAAATTATTTTAATTCCAAAACGTTAAATACAATTAAAAAATCGTATTAAGTGTTTGTAATGTACATTTTTAACATCGAATTAAATTAGTTTAATTCGATATTATAAATGTATGTATTTAGCTACACACATAAATAATAACTTCGTAAAACAGGTAGTTACGTGTAAATGCACGTTGTGACCCTTTTATTACTATTAACAAAAAGTGATATTTCATCGGTGATCGTAGGCTCGCAGGTAAATGGGGACATATATCGGCCCGTTCGTAATTATGACATGTCCTAACTTGTATGGATCCAATAGTTCGTCTGTCTGCCCCAGCTCCGAGCTCTTTATTTTGATAGGAGAGGACAATGGAACCGTTGTGTTTTAAAATGCTTATGAGTGTTTTTCTGTCACGGTAAGTATTATTTGAATTACATTAAAATTGAATTATTATGATACATTAATTTAATACATAATTATTACATATATAGTATGTAGTAAGTTTTGTTTGTTCGTTTGTATTCGTTAAAAATATTTGACAATTTATATGTTCAAAGTACTTGGTTACATTGTAAGTACAGACTCATTTATAAGTTTCACTTTCATTTTAAACGAATTTTTATCCCCGGGGTAATGCATTCTTTAAATAATAATAAATCGGCGTTTCTTTACAAGGTCTTAGGTTCTATTTAGTGTGTTTAAAGCAAGTGGCAAGTGTTTCGAGGATTATCAAATACTCTTCTATTTTCTATATCGTGCGTATTACAGTGGGTTAGTTATAACTTATATCTATCGATATCCAAAAATTAAAACCTCTGTAATGTCAGTTATTGCGGCTAGCGATTCCTCACTGTCTACACCGCCTACGAGTGTGAATACAAAAAAATGTTTATAATTCTATTTTATAGTTGCCTATTATCGTACTGCTGGACACGCGCCAAACAAAACAGACATTACAGTAACAACAACAAACGCTCAAATGATTTTTGTTGTAATTTTAGATTACATTTGTTATTATAATTTGATCTCGTTCTTTGTTTAGGATCGATTACAAATTTAAATAATTCGTTGGGTATCTGTCATACGATTGGTCTTCTCGGAAATCGTTACGGGGCGTACGAATAAAACAAACCTTACCGGAGAAGCTTTGTCATCGTTATTACGCCTTAAAATTTACCTCAACAGTATCGTAACTTTTTAATCGTTTTCATTTATGGATGCATAATTATTTAAGTTATTAATCACTTGCTGCAGCTTTCGTCGGCAGTGATTGCATCATCCGCCGCTTTAGTCCCGAGCCTCGCGTAAAGGACACGTGTGGATTTAGAATAAATTAAAATAGTGCTGTGAATAAGCAGATCGACGACTCGTCGTGAGGACTCTTCTCTCACGTGCGATGCGGGTATTGCGCTCTCTCCTAGTCATTGTTTTAGCTTCTTTATGCACCTCAATTCGTGCCTGAATTATTCTTGTTTTCCTTTTATTGAATTAGCTGATACTCTCCGTGCTATTTGTTACTTAGAGTTCGCTCTGCTCTTTGCACTACACACTTATTTAGGACCTAGGACAATTGAATAAATAATATGAACTTTATATATTATCTCTTAAATTTACTTGCTTCATAAACAATACTCACGCCCATTGGGGAAAAGGATAGAATAGACTCACGATTATGAATACTTTCCTTTTAAAGTGCACAGATTAAAAATTTGTTATAACAACGGTAACGGAAGGAATTAAAAGATTTGTATACATATAAAATATAATATATATATATATATAATATAATATATAATTATAATAATTTCTGAAGATCCCAAGAGTCTACAAGAGATGCTTGAACAGCTTGTCGACGAAAGGGCTAGAGTAGGACTCTCAATGAACGCCAAAAAGACAAATGTGATGACGAACCTTGATAAAATTCCCATCACTGTCAAGGGCACCACAATAGACTATGTCGAATATACTTACCTTGGACAGATAATATCACCAAAAGATCTAACAAGTAAAGAAACAAACAACAATATTACAAGCATGGAAACGATACTGGTCCCTCAAAGAAAAGCTAAAAGAAATATTTAACACTAGCATTTTACCCATCATGACGTATGGTTGTCAATCATGGAGCCTGACCAAACAAAATATGCGCAAAATTATGACCTGCCAACATAGTATGGAGCGTAGCATGCTTAATGTTAGGTTGAAAGACAAAATGCCACTAGGTGAATTGCGTGAGCAGACTAAAATTAAGGATGTTACATACTATATAAGAAGGCAAAAATGGAGATGGGCAGGTCATCTTATGAGGAGTAAAAAAAAAATGGGCTAAGGATGTAACTGAATGGTGTCCAAGAGGAAATAAAAGAAGGAAAGGGAGACAACGCCTCAGATGGGAGGATGAAATAAGAAAAGTAGCTGGTATTACTTGGCGGAGGATGACCCATAACCGGAGAGAGTGGCAAGCTTTAAGGGAGGCCTTTGCGGAAGCGCAAGACAGTCTCGAAAACCTGGTGTCAAATAATTTGCATAACATTTAATTTTTTTGTATTTCGTAAGATTGTTTAATAAAGGCTATTATTATTATTATTATACATATAAAATATTGAACATAATATAAATAAAACTAAATTTTCTAAAGTCAATTATATTTTATACTACATTTTTGTATTGTATCAATGTCTATTGTATCAATGTATCTACGCCTTCCGCGCATATGTTCCCAAAAATGAAAAATTCGGGTTAAAATCTGGGTGTGTGTGTATGGTTGCTATGCGTTGATGAGGCGATACGTATTGTGTTGTTTGTACAATAACAATTTTGACGTATTTTTATCTATGATTTCAAGTATTTAAGTTTAAGTTGAACGAAATCAAGTTAAAAAAATCTGAATTTCTCTCGCCGTGGATAACGCACAAGTTAGCTACACTACTGTCTGAAAATGTCGTTCTTGAAAAAAAGCTATGACGAATGACGAATTGGATTTGCCTTTACTGATATGTAATATTTTTGTACCGAGGCTGTACCGAGGTTAGTGATGAGTGTTGGTGGATGGCCTTGTCAGCATACAATTGTTTTGACTCATATACCGTCATTCAGGTCCAGCATTTGAACTTGATTGACGCAGAAGTCAATTATCAATTGCGGTTTTTGTGGAAACGCTCAAGTTCCTTTTGTAATTAATTCCAAGTAAATGATGAAAACATACATAATGAAAACAGAGTCAAGAGATGGATGGATGGATGTTGCTTTTCACCCGACTCGCGCAGAAGGGTAAAGTTATAGGGTTATAGGGTAAAGTTTATGGTGCGTATGTATGTATGTATGTATATGTGTGTTCATTGTTTCTTTCTGTAGCATAAAAGGCTTGATATATTTTGACGAGTTAGGTGTCAGATTTGTATTCTGCATGGACTGTCATATCTGATATTATGATGATGTCATAAGTGATGGCAATCATCATAAAGTAAGTCGGTTTTTTTTAAAATCCACTATTACTTATTATAAGCTCTATCAAATTGAATATCTGTACCAGCATTATTCCAAATAAATCATCTATTTAACTAAACAACATACTAAATGCAAAATGTAAGAAAAAACTTCATTTTTGTCTAAAATATTGTTGTAAAATAGATATTGAAATTCATAATGAGGGTAGTATGCCGTATAAAGGTCATTATCACTAGCTCCCTTCATTTAATAACCGTGAGACTTAATATAAATGCTGCGCAGTAATGGAATATTATACAATGTTTACACTGACATACAAACGTTACTGCTAACCATACTAATTATTCAACCACATATTATGTTTCCTCATTTAATCACCGCGCACAATTGCAATTAATGCAATAATATTCATATAGTCCGTAATAAGCATCACTACAAAATAGCACATTAATCGTTTGATAAGGAGCAGTCGACAACCGACAGATATCGCCCAACTGAGCGCGTCACCATCAGAGGTCGACATAACCTAACCTACATCATAATGTTGTTTGAGCAAAATCTTATTCAAAACATTATTTACTTAGTTAATAACTTACGATCGGAGATTCCACTACCAGCTATCAATTGAAAATGATAAAAGCAAATGTTAAATGACGGCTTGCAATTGCTATGTAACCATTTAATTATATACCGTATTTTTACATACTTTAGTTACTTTTCGTTTTAGAAGCTTACACATTTGAGTTAGTACACTGCTCCATGAGGTGTGTCTTATCATTGGCTATATGATTTCTTTGTCTGCTGGTATCAACGATGCGTTTTTCCACATTAGCTTGACCTTAGCATGTGCGTCACTCATTTATTGCGTTGTTTATTTACTCTATTACAAAGCTCCACTATCAGTATGAAGTGATTTATAATCAATTGTTTACCAGAGTTTTTAATCAATTTTTGTGTGTTTAATCACTTACTGAAAGGAATATCATTAGCAGGAAGTATCCGAATGTTACAAAGACTGTCTGCCTACCCCTCTGGGCGTGAGTTCTTGCGTTTTCAATTTACGTTACTGTTTATCGTCTTCATAATAAGTGAATAATTTTAACGAACAGTTTAACATGTCTTCACGCGTTACCTGCTTTAGGTTAATATAGAAATCATTCTACGTTTATTGTTAATTCCAACAAGATTTTATTAATATAACCTTTACATTTATCTTTCTAACAGTACTACAGAATGTTGAGAGATAATTCTAACAGCATTTAATGTGTCCAATCATTTCGAGAATTTGCAATCCTATTAAGATCCGAATTCACTATATTTGCCTTTATTTTGTCCTCATGCACCGATCGAATTTATCGGTTGCATGTGTAAAGAAATAAAAGCTTGTTTTTCTTTTATAATGCGTACAGTTTCATACTAGTGCAGAATTTTTGCGCGAATAATATCGGTTGCAACGTGAAGCGATCACAAAACAGGAGAGATAAGTCGCGCGGCGGCGGCCGGTAATGTTTTTCAATGAGTCATCTTTCCACTAGTGTGCACTTGTTGCTTTAGACTTGTTTGCGAAAATATTTTTTATCCATTACGAATATTCTCGAAGTTAATTATACAGTTATGTATAAGAACTGGACAGAACTGAGAGTTTTTTGTTTGATACAACAAATAAATTCTAGAAGGTATTTATTTTAAGGTAAATTTAAATTTTTGAATTATGAATAAATACGAATATTAGCTAATGAAACTAGTTGTTTAATCGAATATAAGGTAAATGATAACACTGCATATTAGTATTCATATTTTTGTTTCGTTTTCGCGGAACACAATTTATTTATGTTGTTTGGTGCAATAAACTGTAAAACAGATCAAATAGACTTTATAAATATTCGGAGGTCGTGATCCTCATGGCTCCTAGATTTGCAAAACTCTCAAGTTTTAATGCCGACATGGAAACAGCTACCTGTTATCCCTCAAATTTTATAGGGAATTATAATAACATTTATATCTTCTATACATATAAAAACATTCCGAGGAGGGTTGGCGTCAGGCGGCCGGCCGTAGAAACTGTACCAGAACCTATACAGTATGCACTATGGTCACAGCTTAGGCAATCATGTGATCGTTAAGCTTTGCTACGGCCATGTCGATGTCCCCACATAAGCGGGAAAAGGGCAGGGTGATGATGAGATTAAGGTAGTATTTAAGTAGGTAATATAATTTCGTTTAAGTTAAATTAAATAATTTATTATTATAGGTAGTTTCTCAATCACATGTCTTTGACATAGAATATTCAATAAACTTCTATTCCATAGGGCACTAGCGGCGCTGACCGCTGTGTGCTTGTGCCTTGCCGGGGGAGGCGCTGCGCAGCCGTTGGGCTGCAGCTTGGGCGAACACTACTGCCCCGAGGGCTTCTACTGCGAGCCCGACCTTCTCTACTGCCTCAAATGTCTCCGCTGTGAGGACCTCAAGCGAGAGTCGCTGCCCTCTAAGTCGTCCTGTATCAAATCTGTCTCCGATTGCGGACCCTGCTACAAAGGGTGAGTTTTATAAATATAAAAAAGTCACTTATAAGTATTTTGTGGTGACGTAACACGGCGTAAAAAATTTCAAAACGGAGCTTTGATATGGGCTGGGCTCTTTTGGTCGCTTTTAGCACTGCCACACCAATGTTGTGTATCCAAGATCGAACTGCGAATCGATTGTAGTTTTAGACGGATTGAAAGAATTTAATTAGCTATAAATCATATCATTCAGATTATTTATATGTTATTAGGTTAGTGATAGACAACCGCGGGGATGTGAACGCGGCGTGCGTGCCGCGCGGCGAGCAGCGCGAGGCCGAGGGCTTCCCGGTGTACGGCTGGGTGCTAGTGTCGCTGCTCTGCCTGCTGGTGCTGCTGCTGTTCAGCGGCATCGTGTGGTATGTGCTCAAGCACCCCGACACATTGAAGATCCTGGCCTGTGAGTACCGTGCACTTATTATTACATTATAATGAGTCAGAGTCTAGTTTTGCATAATTGTAATCTTTTAAATCCTTGCACTTTTCTACCTTTTGTACGCATTTCAGCTTTACTGTACTGCTGATAATTATCATTTACATTACATAAAAATAATAGACTGGGAGGAAGAAGTACACTTCTTCGGAGTGAGACATGGCACTTAATTGACCTACAGGCCGATCTCCTTTCGGATTTACCAATGACTCCGTGATGGCGGTGGGAAATACGGGAAAGCGGAGAACCGCGTATTTTGGATGGCCTGTCTCTAGAAATGGACTGATACAGGCTAACGATTGCCCGGTAGTTCTTAGTATACATAATTTATTGTCTTGATTGTCAATATTGGCTGCAGCACATAACATTGATTATTGCAGCTACCAGCACGTCAATGCAGTCTCGGTGCGAGCGTAGCGGGGTGCCGGCAACTGCGCCGGAGCATCCGCCGCCTTACAACGCGCTGTATAGCGCCGTGCAGCCTGCGCCGCCCGCCCCGACCGCCGCGCCTCCGCCAGCGCCCTATCTCGCCCCGATCACACACGAGTCCGACTACCAGCCTAATGATGAAGGTAAGATCAGCATACAGGTACACTGCATGCAAGTATACCTATGAACAACGTACCCCTATACTACGCTCTACTATACTATCTATTACGTTGTCCTAGGTTCGAACCCCATCGAGGCAACACTTTTATTATTTTTTCACAAAATCAGGACTCGTTATCAAAAATATATTAATACTAAATGTTAGCATGCATTGATGCTTTAAAGGGATAAGGGTGCTAAGTAGAATAGTATTAACAAAACACATGTGCAGTACGGGCTCCGATTACAAAGAAGCTAAGGACACATTTACTGACGTTGAATGGGGACTTCCCGGGTTAATACACTTTATCCTAATAGCTATATTTATATCCTGAGCTGTTTCGCAGGATTCGCAGCTGTAACTGTAACACATGTTAGCATCGGATAAATAAGATTAACAATATATTTGCTTATAACCGCATCTATGGACAATTTTTTATCCTAGAAAGTGGCAAACGAGCAAGCAGGTCACCCGATGTCAAGTGATCACTGCTACCCACAGACATCTGCAACCAGCTAATGAGTTGCAGATGTATTGCCTACCTTTAATGGACAGATAAACCGAAAGTGGTTGTTTCCCTTTCCTATTCATCCCCTCCACAGACAAGTCCTCTTCCCCTTCCAACGCAACAGTTAACGTGAGCTTTTGTAGTAAGGTTAATGCGGTTCCGACTATTTGGCCAGCGCTACTTGACCCTTGATAGAAGACAAATGGTGGTCACGGGGCGTAAATAATACCTTTATATTTTGAATTTCAGAGTGTTCATCGCCTTTCATCAAGCAGTCGTCACCTGACCGCGAGTGGTCTGCACGGGAGTCGGCCGGCAGCCAGGCGGCGCGCATCTACAACAACCCCGCCTACGTGCGCACCGCGCCGCTGCCCAACGGGTAACTACTCCTCACACACACCGCTGCCAACCCACTTACGCACACCATTGTCAAACATACTCACGCACTGACAAACCATCATTGTCAAACATTGTTTTTATGTTTTGACATCTTTGTATCCTTCAATATAAAAAATGCAATTACTTAATTTGTCTCTAGCGACAGGTTTCATTTTTTGTATCGTTTTTATATGACTCGTTGTTGCCTTTCGTTTTTTCTTAATAATTTGAATAGTCATATTAGTAAATACATAAGTGCCTTGCCGTCGCTATTTATGATAAATATTGATGTGTATCGTTCAGATTGGATGACACTGAACAGATTGTTATCTATAATATTTAATAGACCATCCAGAACGACAGGTACACGCTTAGTGTAAACCCTCTATAATTAACGTAAGATATCAACAAAAAGTAATGTAAACATTTGGCTAATAAGAAGAGCTATTATAAATATTTTGTTTGTTGTTGAAACAATTCCTTTTTATTTGGGTCCTATGTGAAATTGTATTTGTGTGCTGAGCAGATGAGTTTATTGTTTAGTTATGAGAACGGCACGGCTGTTGGAGCGAGGGGCCCCTCAGAGTCCGAGCTCGACGAGGACACCATGGAGAGCACCTGGACGCCGGCGCAGCCCGCGCCCGCAGCCGACTTTAACGCCAAGTTAGTAAATACTAAAAAAATACGACAATATGGATTTTATAAATATAAAATTCATAATCAAAGTCAACTGTCCATGTTCATTTTATCATTAATTACTGTTGCGGTAAGGCTGCAGCAGCTACGGCTTCCGTATTTATACCTCTGTGCTTTGTCTGATCCCAGTCGCCACCTCTATTTCTCTTATTCATTTGCTCGTCTATCCCCTTTATTTATAAACAAAAAGGTTTCCAACGCGAAGGGGGAGGGGGGGTCAAATAAAATTTGGTGACCTGCGCGTTAGTCGTCCTCTATATAAAAAACATATTATATATACACTACGAAAAATTCATACACACTAAATCTACCCTTTTTTTAAAAGTAATAGTTTTTTTAAAAAAAACCTACCACGCGCCGACGATACAACAACGCCACAATGTAACGGACATATTTACATACGACATGTAGTTTTGAAAAACATTACTTCCCTCTTTCTTGGGCACTTGTTAATCATTGTAAATTAAATCCAATTTTTAAATATATTTTGTCATGAAAGCATTATAAATGTGTTTAGTAGTAGCTCATCGTCTGGCGCGACCGCGGCCGGCAGCAGCGCGCCCGCGGGAGCAGACCTGCCTGCGCTCCTCGCCGCCGCCAAGGGCACCTCGCTCATCCGAACACCGTACTCCGAAATGGCGGTGCAGCCCTACGCGAGACAAGTTAGTAACCTATATGTTGAAACCATTTCATATTACGTATTCATATCGTCTCAGTATCTATTACACATTAAAATCCATCAAAAGTACAAACAGGTCTACAGTTACACAATATTTTTCTTTATTGTACAATCAGACTGTTTTATCGACGTTCTACTGGAATCTGTATCTATTTATTTAAACTCATAGTATAAAAATATGTTCACTAATGGTTACTAGAGACCACTAGTGTTCCCGAGAGTCGCCGCGCGCCTTCCCTACGCGTCAGGACGACACAAACCTACACTATGCAAATTCATTTCGAATGCTAATACCTACCGCACTCAGGGTCGCTTAATGCTCACTTAACATTTTAAGATGTGTGCACTCTCAGAGTTAGTTAAAAGTATCACAATGATAATTTAAAAGTTAAATACATGAAATTCTATCGTTGACTATTTAATGATAGGTTTTGACATTATATTTGACGTTGCGTTTTTATAGTCGAACTAGAGTTGGTGTATGTATGTTTGTAAAGAAAAACAATAAGAAATTGAGATCGCCGGATTAAGCCAGAAGATACAAGGACGTACGACTTTACGAGCTTGTTCCGATCCGGTTTGCAAATACTCGGTGCAGGAATGCCATGAACGATAGGTATACGCCGGAAATTGTTGAAAGTGTTTTATTGCCTACACTGGAATCCGATAGGAAACCTTCGAAGAGTAGCTGAATTTGCTCCGGAAATAATGTATGAATTAGTGCGCTATAAATCTATCATTAACTAATGAACCCTTAAATTTAGTATCTGGGAGGTGCACTTCACAACCAGATCTAATGATAATAGTTAGTTAAATACTATTTAAGACAAATTTAATGAACATCTCTCGAGTGCGGCAGTTATTAATCTCATATAATTATAACATTGCAGGACCTTAATAACAACGGTAACCGTGGCAACGGGGAGCCATCGTTCGACGGCGAGGGTGGCGGCGCGCCGCAGCACGCCTCCTCCTTCATCATCAACGTGGTGCAGACCATAAACGCCGTGCAGCAGCGCGGGGACGGCGGTCACTGACCTGTTACGTCACGAAGACGTCGCGATGACGTCACGAAGACGTCGCGATGACGTCACACCTCCCTCTCGGCAATACGTTTGCTCAATATTTAAAAAATTTGATATAATAAGTAATTATATCAAATTTTTCTTAGCTTTCATTTCGGTAGCGATCGCTGCCGATTAGTGTCGTTGTTTATTAGTATAATTCATCGTCGACGTTGTATAGATGACGGCGATTTAACGAATAAGGATTTTGTTGGAATCAACAGATTGATTTAGAAGAATTAGTCTTTAAATATTGTTTTATGAACCTTGAAGTTTATTCTATTTTTATCTTTCTATTCAGAAAATGCACAGGCGTGGCTTTCAGTTACTGTTCCTTACTATATTTTTATATAAACTTAACAGTTTTAATCTTAAATTATTCCTCATTCATTTCCAATTAATTGGAACTTTTAACTGACACTTTTTATTTATTTTGTCTAATTATTTCACGAGATTTCTGTTAAAGATCTGAAGTTAGGAACAAAATTGTGTCCAGTTCACGAGTGCGACTACAGTGGACAAATAGTCATTCGTTACTACATTTAAACTTAAGATGTTAGTCCTTGAGTTTTGTATCGCGAGAACTGAATGTTTTAGGTTGTTGTAAACACTTTTTTGTAGGTTTTAGAATGATGTTGGATGTATATATAATTTTATTTTTGTAAAGATGTCATTTTAGTCTGTCGCCTTTGCATGGTTGTGTAAATTGTTACGATGTGGGGCAAGATGTATTTATCCCACGTGCTTTTTTTAAGATACAACGCGCAAAAATGGTTTTCTGAAAAATGCTGACAGCACAATATTTTTGTCGATAAATGCGTATAATATATAAATAGTTCAACTTATCTTGTCGCGCGGCGCCGTGTGTGAGCGTGCGTGTGTCTGCTTCTGAATACTTCTCTTAAGTTGTGTAGGAATCACTCTCTAGACCTACACAAGCGTCACGCACACACAGCGCCGCGCGTCACTTTCATTTCAACGATTACATATAAAAATTTAACTATCTTGTATCGGAGAGTTGTGGAATTGTAGATTGTTTGAAGTTCCCATGTCGCATAGAGCATTACTCTATGGTAATCGTGGACGCATTAAACACTTCTTGGAATTACAATAATATTAATGATGACAATTCATTACATTCAAAAATTTTTAGTGTTTTCTCAGATAAATATTTCGTAAACGATGCATTTAACTGTCAGGTCGTCTGCAACACTCAGGAATAGTTTTTACTTGTGTTAGTATTTTATTATGCCTATAGACTTTTAATTTTATTCTAGTTCTTTTATGTACTAGTTTTATTTTTATAAAAACCTTTGGGCTCTTTTACTTAGCCGAGCTTCTAGGCCGACGATAAGCTCTTTGAATTAACTTTTTTTTTCATAAAATTTAATTCTTGATTTGAACATTTTTTTTAATTAATACCTTTATTTAGTCAATAATTCATGATAGAGGTACATTTATAAATAAATTTTATAACATGTATATATTAAAAGTATTTTTTATACTTACAGACTTATTAATAACAAGACGAACAGATATAAAAAGACAAAATTTAATACATCCACTTTAAATGATTCTATTTAAATATTGTAATGAAGTACTGAAGAAAAAAAACTGTTGTTGGAGATATTTAATTAATAAGACCCCATTAGTGTGATAAACATAAAATTAAAACAAGCATAATTAAAAAAATAACAAAAAAATTACGTATACATATTTTTATATACATAAATACATAAGCAAAAGGGTCGACAGGGACTTCCTTCAATTTTACACTAATGAATGCGAAAAACAACTCAAGTGTATTTCTGTAATGGTCTACTATAGTTGTCTCCACATGTTTATTCGATCACATTTTTAAATATTTTTTATCTGCAAATATATACATTTTTCACGATTTAAATTCAGTAAATTAAATAAATACACTGACAGAAACAAGAACAATTACTATTTGTGTAAAAAGAACCTTGATTGATTACCTAAGTGTTGTTAGACACACAATTTAAAGCAATAGTGTTGATTAGAGTTACTTTAATGTCGTGTTTACAGAGCGATGACGTAAAAAGGGAAATTTCTTAAATCGAAAATGAAATACTGAGGAATGATGATGATGAAACATGTAAATCCAATTAAAAAAAAATCTAATATAAAATAATGAGTAGAGTTTCTTGTTGATACGATACGAGGATAAAATGATTCAAAAATGTTAGTAGAATAATTTAATATGAGGCGTGCGAACTTCCTGTAATATCCGTTTACATTCGTATTTATTAGCTATAAATACAAAAGACAAATTCGATCAAGTTCGTGGTTAAACATGTTTTGCCTCTAGATAAGTACTTAATTGTAGTTTCTAAAAGTCTTATGAAGATACGTTTAGATTGTAGACAAACATGAATTGTAATAACATTGTATGTGATACCGCTTACTATTGATTAATTCGAATAATCAGTTGTTTTGCTTTGTGTCGCTGTAGTTAATATTGTTCAAGTTTGTATAACACTCGTTATTGATGTTGCCATTTTAGTTTTAAGTATGTAAATGTATCGCTTCCGAGTATGATTTATCCTGAGAGTATAATTTATATCAATCCTTTAATTTTTACTTGGAAGTGATGTTAGTTGGATAAATTTACGTTTTTATTTTTAAGTCACTTAAATATTATCCTACTGAATGCGGAGCACACTGGAGCACACTGGTATGCACTCAAAACTAATTAAGTCGAATAATATTTTTGTTTTTCTGATTCTATAGCTATTATATAAGATAGTAGTCAATTTAAATTCTTTATACAAGAAATACTGTAAGTACTGTGTTGATAAACTTAACTTCACTGCCACGTGACGAAATAAAGTGAAATTTGTATAGTTGATAATACCGCCGTGTCGGTGTTTTTATTATTTAAAGTTGGTTCTTTATATCTTTTGATTTAAGACATAGTTTCCTCTTAGCTTTTATCGTGTTAAATGCATTGATCACTGATTTAAAAAAATCTATTATATAATGGCCGCTAAAATATTACGTTGGCAAACAATAAATGGTATGATTTGTATTTGTCAAGGGACAAGACGTAGAAAATCGAGTAAATTATGAATATGGAAATTCATAACCATAGAAAATCCTAGCGAAGTGAACAAGACGTCGAGTTCTTGCCTTACAATAAGCTTTTAATTAATAATATTACATTAAGTACGATTTAAAATTTAAAAAATTGAGTAATAATTGTGAAAACTGTAAATGGAACGAAAACCGGCACCTGATCGGAACGTGTCTAAGTAACGTTTGAGTGTCCTTTTGTAGGTAGATAGATTGTTTCATAAAAACGTTTGTGTGCATTTATAAAAAACCCTATGCATTTCAAGTAGTTCGTATAATTTTTTTGTTTGTATGTAGCGTAGTTAAAATGAACAGCTGGATGTTGTATTAGTGCAAATCAAGTGCCTTATTGCAGCTGCCCTGTGATAATGTGTTAATTCCTATGAATTAAATTATAGAAGTTGTTTGTCTCGAAAGAACGCAAAATTGGATTTGGAAGTAAACTTCCTTATTGATATCTCAAATATATATATATGTCAAAGATTTTTGTATAAAAATGAAGTAATTGGTTTAAATAATGAGTTTTTCATTTAACTGTCCTTATCAACAAAAATGTTTTGTTCTGAAAAACTTTATTTTTAGAAAATAATGTATTTTAAGTCATTTTTTTTAACTTTGCACTTTAAACATTCATTAACTTTCTACACCCAAGTCACTTGGTCCGGCGCGGCACACACACACACACACACACACACACACACCGCGGCAGTTTTATGCTGACGATTTAGGAATTGGGATCAGTATTTGTTTTTGCCACAAACTGGTCGCTTGACTACAAACCACCTGCCTTACAATCAAGATTAAACATTCTTCATTTCTTTAACTTGTTGGTTTTTTTATCCTTAAGAATCTTCAGAATGCGACTCAACTTTTGATACAAAAATCAATACAATAATATTTATTAGTCATGGTTAATGATAAATGTACCCAAAGTTTGCTGTGCCCATTCACCCCGTTTCCCTGTACTGCCCGTGTGAAGCCGGGGAGGTTCACTAGTTGAATACAGAACAAACAATTACATTTATCTGCTGCCTGCCGTAATTTCATTTTTTTCTGGTCGCCCGCTAATGACAATATATGAAAGGATGAATACTGAATGCTAGACTCTGATTAACGTATATTATTTTGTGAAAAAAACCGAAGAAAATCCTAAGGTATTTATGTTACACAGATTGTGTATAAATATAAAGTAAAGGGAATTAAATATAACATTTAAATGGTGAACAAGGCTAGTCGACCGGAGCGATGAACAAGGCGACAGCGTTCAGTGCGGCGGTGTCGCTGTCGTAGTCCGCTGCGAGCGGCGCGCGCACGTGCCACGCCAGCTGCTCGCGCGCCGCGCCGCAGTACACGGGCACCTCCACGCTGCGGGCAGACGCTATGGCCGCCTCGGAACCCTGGAGCAAGTTTTTTTTTTAATATCAACTAATTATCTTTATAATTTACTACCATTCTTTTTTAGTATTTCAACTAATGAATGACTGTATATTTGATCTTTTCTCAACTACGCCCACTAACTACCACAGCCGCGGAAGTAGTTTGGGGGGACGTCGACGTGACCGTAGCAAAGCTTAATCACATATGATTGTTTAAACTGTGACCGTAATCCATACTATATAGGTTCTGGCTACAGTTTTTACGGCCGGCCTCCCCTCCCCTCTACCCTACTCGGGAATAATAAGCTACCTAACAAATTATCTCAATGCACAGTGTATCTAGCTGAAGCTCGCAAAATCTCTGAAACTGTCCTGTTTTGAACTTTATATAAACTTTCAATCCTCATCATTTTAAAGATCATAATACACAGTAAGCTAAACTTTCAACCCATCAACCAAACAGCTATTTTATAGCATTTTTATTGAAGAAATGTTTGACATGATTCTATAAAATCTTTAATAACTTTTTTTATTGGCTCAGGGGGTGTTCCTGTGTTTGGTAGCGATCGGATCAACATAGTTAGTGGTACCCGGGCGAAGCCGGCGTTATATATTAATAAAGTTCATTTGTAAAATGGTTATCTTAAGGCATCCTCATATATTGGTATTTCCTTGGCTGACGTCGACTTCAAAACTTAATATGATTTAAGAATTGATTCTTTTATTATTATTATTATTGATTGACGTTAAATTGCGTCAAAAGTCTACATTAATAAATGTAGACTTTTTAGTGCATTTGTTGTTTTTGGATATAGTTTTTTGAAGTCAGTTTTGTTTTTACTTTTATCAAGTTCGACTTCAAGACTTGTTGGTGTATTTGACGCTTGAGTACTAAGTGCAATGAAACGAATTTACCGCAAATAAAAAAGTAGCTCGTAATAAATTAGTTACGCTTTTCAGGTATTGGGTACTTTTTGAGTATGATAATGTGATAAGGCGTCTCTTTTGTAACTATATGAACAAATAATTTTTAGCGAACTTCAAGTGCGGCCTATGCTGGGGCATAATTCGTGTAATAATTGTTTGCGTACAGGCACGTAGCGCAGCAGTATGGGCGGGGCGGGGCTGTGCGCTGGTGTGCGCGGCGACGCCGCCGCTAGCGCGCCGCGCCACTCGCACCCGCTCAGCCGAAGCCCAGTCACTACTAAGTATGGAATCTCATCGCTTTCACTCTCTACAAAACAATAAAACGAATTGAAGTTTATATTAAGAATAAATTATTTAAAAGTAATTAAAATGTGGGAAGATTTTTCAATGAACCAAAATAGATGTAAATGATAAATGAAATGTTTGAATTGTGCAAAATAATTTTATAAATAAGATAGGTTGGATCTAGCACATATTTCCAAGGATTGAGGTAAGTATGTGTTCAGAAGACAGAATATCTCTAGTTCTGCGTTTACTCTACAAAAATACTTATGCGAGCTTATCTCGTTAATGTCTTGTGTTGCGGTGGTATTACTTGTGCAGTTCCATTGTGCTGTGAGCGCCAGCTGGTGCAGCGGGCGCCCGAGCCGCGCAGCCGTGTGCGCGCGCAGTGCACACAGCACGCGCCGCGGACTCATGAAGGTGCGCAGGTCTAACTCTGTAGCCGAAACAAAATAAACTTTATTTCAATTGACTACAATTTACAGCATACATTAGTTCAAGCGAGAATAGCCTATTACCTTTCCCGGATATTTTTAAAATATTGGATGCCTTACAAAAACATATATTAATATGTTTTTACATTAGCTTATAGCATACATCAATCGTGACGCACTTTGAGAGCAATAAGAGCAGACGTATTATCACTGGACTTAGTAAGTACATAAACAACGATCGACTTGTATAGGATTAAATTAAGTCAACAAAAATATTTTGTTAATGTATACATTTGTGATTTTTGACATAAAAACACATAGAGGCATTGAATCTCTTACAAAGTTCAATGATTTCATTAAAGAAATAGTGATTCCATAGTATAAGACAATAATATTCTATCAGATATTTGCAAACCAGTCGGCATATAGTCTGTGGGATGTGGTTCCATGCGCTGGTGTGCGGTGCGCGCGCGCACGCTCAGCTCGCGCACGTAGGCCGCGGGCGAGCTCGGCCCCGCCCACTGCAGCTGCCAGTCCTCCGGCACCTGAAAGTTATGTATCACTAAATGTTAAAAATAATATCCTCCTTAATTCTTCATTAAAATGTTGTACATGGGCAAAATAAAGGTAATGTTACTTGCAAAAAAGTTATCGCATGGGAATCATAATTATATTTCAACTGACCGTTAGCAGCGAGTGCGTTTGCGCATGTGCGGGTGAGCGCGCGAATGCTGCAAGCGCGGCGTGCACGCGGCGCACCGCGGCCGCTGCTTCTCGCACCTCTCCGCCGCACACGCAGCCCCACCACCCAACCGGTTCCTACAACAATTAGTAAATGAAATAGGTATATATTCCATCTTACCTCACCTCCTGTGGATTTAACTTCACACTAATGAATTTCGTAAACGATTTTCTTTAAATAATATTGAATTTGTGGGCACCGTGTCGGGTTTATAGTCAGGTCTGAGGAGCGGGCAGCCCGACATCAACTTCTTCCACAGCGCCAGCAGCGACCTCAGCGGTGTCACGCTGTCGTTCATTTTCACGATCAATGTACTGGTGAAATCTGAAAAATGGAATGAGTTTTGAATTTTATCAAATACATACATACAGCATGTATGTTAGACAAAACAATAGACATGAACATAACCTCACAATTTTGCACGCTCCCTGTTGGCCCACTTATGGATCACTTAGGGGAGATTTCACCGTTTAAAATAAACACCATTCATTCGACCTAACTCGATTTACGAGTTAAGGGAGTTAAAAGCTCCAAAATGCTTAACTTAACAATTTTTTTTGGCTCTGACAACGCGTTTTCAATTTGACAGCTTTGACGTTGAAAAACTGTATAACATGACATCTGCGCTTAGATTGAAGGCGATGTTTACGCTTTACGTCACTTAACTTCATTTTAGTAATCGCGATCAAATTGTCGCCGGTGAAATCCGTTTAACGAAAATCAAGATTAGAATCGAATCGGTGTAAGTTTATACTTTCTCTAATAACGTAACTAGAAACCTTTCAGGCCATTGATAATAGTGTTGGTTGCGTTGTTCTCCCAGGCCGCGCGGCAGTTGGCCGGCAGCCCCAGCAGCTGCGGCGGGTCGGCGCTCGGCCAGGCTTCCAACGCCGTTATATACGCCTGTTACGATAAATATTATACACAATAAGACAATCAACAAATAATGTCGCTTTTAGTATCGCTAGACTAGAAAGTGGAAATAATTATTATTGTTGTTTGAAAAAATATTAGGTTTGTCCCGCGTACTTGTAGTTGTTTGGTGTAGGGCAGCGGCTGTTGAACCGTCGGGGGCGCCCAGTGGTGCGCCATAGCGCGTTCGGCAAGGCAAGTGCGCAAGAGCGCGGCCAGCACGCGCTCGTCCGCAGCCTGAGCGACCCGCGCGCCGTACAGCGAGCCACACAGCGCTCGTGCCACCTGCAGTGCGCGTCGCTCGTCCACCGCACGCGCTGCGTTCGAACACGCCTGCACGTCGCCCCACTCCCACGAGTACCATTGGCTCCAACCTTTTAAGTCAAATTATACACTGTTATTTAGCTTGCTTTATTGCGTAAAAGTTAAAATGGATGATAATTTGTTAATGGTTAGGTTTGGGTTGTACAAGATACGACAAAATGTCACTGATTTGTTCAGTTTATAATCTCACCCGGCCACAGTGAGATTATTAGTTAACTGACGACACGTACAAACTTTACGTATTTTTGATAAGTTGAAACTTTGACAAATAGTCGAAAGATAACTGAACCAACGGTATCAGTATTAATTTAATGTTGATATTTATATAAAATCGGTAATGCTGACCATGCGGTATGTACGCGCGCCGCTCCTGCGCGACCGCGTGGAACAACGCGAGGCATGCGTGCAGGCGCACCAGCGCTGGCGACGCCGCGTACGCGCCCCATGCGGACACCGTGCCCACCGCGTTGTGCTTCACGCCCTCGGGCGGCTAAGCAACATCATTTATTAGTCAATTAATAACGAAAAAAAATGAAATAAAAAAATAGATTTAAATAATACGTATTCGTAATATGCCCAAAACCTTTTTATAAACATCCACCTGCATTATAACGTTGAGTGTACGTCCAGTTTATCATTTTGAGTTCTTTTTGTTCGAACATAAACGTAAGTTACTCAATAAAATCTGATGCACGGATGGGCCGGCTCGACCGGTGAAATATCAAGACCCACTAGAATAGTAGAAATACTTTACTTTTAGTGCGCTGAGTGAGGTGCCGGAGGCCTAATTTTAGTCCTCTTCCCCTTCCCACCCTTTCCTCATAAGGATTGAGTGGGAACGGGACATGGATTGACGGGGAGAGGGCTAACGGGGAAAAGGAAATATCCTTTTTCCTGCCTATGCCCTTCGCTGTCCTTGAAAGGAAGATACCGCATCAGAAACACATTTGCTTGTTGCGGATGTCTATGGGTAGCGCTCAATTATCAGGTGATCCGCTTGCTCGTTTGCCACCTTCTTACATAAAAAAAACGAAAGAACAGAAACAGGCAATTGACGATGAAACAATGATATGCTAGTACTAACCTCTAGAATAACTGTAACGCACAGGGTGTATATGTACGATGGTACCTCACGGTCTTCTGCCACCACCCACAGACGAAAATCGCTGCTAAAATCTTCAATCTGTTGGCAAACACATTGAATGTTGTATACTTAATATCCACGGATATAATGTGGTCCCACCAACGCTCATTAATTCTCCTTTAACACAATAAAATTATTGGGGGTTTGATTAGTTATATTGGGTATCTTACCGCGCATTTAGTGAAGTCGAGCAAGAACTTGTGCAAGTCGCGAGTGAAGGGCGAGGCGCCTACAAGGATCGCGAGCCAACCACCAGCCGCGCACACTGCCAGCGCATCTCGCCACGCCTCCGGCCCCTCCTCCACGCCCACCTAGATATTAAATTAACACGATTAAGAAATGTAACGTCATATGACCACGAACTATTTATTTACTAATGATACAAGATATAGGAACATATATAGTATATCAAATAGTAATGAGATCACTATAGGCCAATAACCAAGATGGGGACTTCTATTTTTTTGTTTGTTTGATTTTGCCATTTGAATCTACTAAACTCTTAGTATATATTTTAAAAGTATTTCCTGGTCCTTACCTGTACTAGGTGGTGTGCGTTCGCGGCGAGCACGTCGACGGCGTGCGCGGCGAGTAGCAGCACAGGCCGAGCGCGCGCCCAGCCCGCCGCCACGCCCACCACCTCGCCGCGGCTCATCACGCCTGTGCCTGCAACATACACCATGCTTATAACTCAATAAATTATATGTATTCATCCCCATAGCCAGAGAGGTAGGCAGAAATTGCAGTTTTTTATTGGGCACGACTCTGTAACGCCTCTCTCGATTGTTATATAGCCATACAGCCAGGTATACTTATAGCGTATCACAATAATAAAATAAAGGTAAAGTAATGCGTGTGAAAGATGATTCTTGGTCTTTAGCCATAAATATGATATTTACCTTTTGGTGTGTAATCTATTTTCCAATACGAATAAAAGCAACATACTTATCCACACAAAGATACTTTATTAGTGATACGAAAAAGAAGTTTATAGCTACGGGGTGATCATTAGTTTATACCTACCTAAAACGTCATCGACGAAGGCAACAATCGCCCTGTAGATTGTGTCTGGGCGCAGCACACTCACCGCGGCCACTACCTCGAATGCACTCAGCTGGAGCTGCTGCAGCACGGCCAGGTCTTCAGAGCGCTGGAACTCTGTCCATATAGCCTCCTTGTCCAGGCACATCTTTATGAACAGCTCTTGGTAGTTTACCTAAATAGAAAATGTTATGCCTTGTTTCACAGCAAGATGTGATTTTTGTAAACAAAGGTTTTACGGTAACGTAATTTTGTTATGGAATAATGTGGTAAACGAGCAAGCGGATCACCTGATGTTAAGTGACGCCACCCATAGACCAAGACGACGCAACAAGCAAATGTTTTGCACATGCGTTGCCTACCTTTATTGCACAGACAGGAAAAATGATATTTTTACTGAAATTAGGCCTCCGGGAAATTCGTAAATTCTAAAATATTTTCTAAAAACAACTTTTTCTCACATTACCTTATAACATTATCATAAGCAAACAATTTCACTTGTCTTTATCCTCACTATTTCTACAAAATTACAACATTTCAGATGAGAGTTTTAAAAGTGTGATGTCCGTCATGTATAATACTTAAATGTTTGTTTACAACAATCATATCTTGTAATGAAACAAGGTATACAACTAGTTATATGATTACGAGGCTTACTTTTATGGATATAATATAGTAGTTGTAGTAGTACTAGTAGATCAATAATAAGTTAAACGTTATATTCTAGCGAATAACTATGTCAGTGTGTTATAGAAAAAGAAGTTACCTTGAGCTGAGCTAATTTCTTAACGCGATCGTCTGGTACCCATCGGTGTTTGTTTTTGATCTCTTCAACAGTGTTCTGATCTTCTAATGTATTAAAATTTTCAATGAACACATTCCACAACTAAAACAATTACATTTTATGAAGTCCTTTAGCTAAATTACTCAACTAATAATTTTATTAAAAAAGTAAGTTGGTGAGAGCGTGACCTTATTATGGTGGAGAGAAGAAGGCAAACGAGCAAGCAGTTCCCTTGATGTTAAGTGACCGCTACAAGCTAATGTGTCGCAGATGCGTTGCCCACATTTATTGACACAGGAAAAAGGATGTCTCTTTTTCCTTTTCATTTCGTCCTTCCAAGTCCACGCCTCTTCTCCTTACTATTATACATTAGGAATATCATGTAGTAATAGGGAAGGGAAGAAGGGCAGAGAACTGAAGTTAGGTTACCGACCCCTTGCATGTCACACGAAACGCTTGACGTATATCTACACCAGGCCTGTCCGGCCGTGTCGGCACCTTCGTGCAACAGATGTTGCGGGCTCTACTAATACTATTGAAAATTCATATTACATATAATTTTCTCTATATATTGGTTTGTATATATACCTTGTATACATTTATGTTAAAAGTATCGATAGATTTAGATGGAACGTTATAGTACTTACATTTTCTGGTATCAGTTCCTCATAGACCTGTTTTAATATATGCAAAACCACTATATACTTGTCAGTTTGGTGCAAACTCAATAACACTCTTTCCACGATGCGTCGCGTCAAGTACTTCATGATCTCTTCGTTTTTAACATTGTTTATATTCTAGAAAAAAGATACATTGTTTTTTTTGTAATAAGATAAAAATTGTTGAGCGACTTGCATGCATGCATCAACATGCAACATACGTAAAAACGCAACTATAAAAAAGGTGATGAGGCTTTGTCTATCGAGATCGAGATAATGGATTTCATAGCTTCATTGTTTGTTTTAAAGACGGTTATGTAGAGGCACGTTTTCACAGCTAAATAAGACAAATTACGCATGGCATTGCACCCGTCAAGCCGGCCCATTCGCGCAACAGATGTTGTAGATGCGGGCTTACCACTTTTTACAAATACTAATGACATCAAATATTATATTCACACACAACGAATAGTAAAATTACAAATATATACTCCATACTCACTCCAGTTTTCTGTAGGGCGTCAACAAAAACCTCCTGTACGGTGTCAATAGGCAGGGCCACTAGAGGGCGTCGTGCAGCCAATCCCTTCACCGCGAGGGCCAGCTTTGCTGCGCGGGCCGCAATAGGTTCGTATACTAGGTACGCCGCGCGGGTCTCCTCTTCTAACGTACGCGCTGACTCTAACGCCTCGCGGATAGTTTCTGCAGTCGCCCGCGTTTTATTCAGCGAGGCCAGTAGGGTGGCGTCGTGTAGGATGTCGTTGTTCTTCGATAGCTCTTTCAATAGGTTTTCCTTATTAAAGAAATGTAGCAGATATTTAGTAATTGGGGCTACTCTACCACAACTTCACGACTTATGTGTGCAGTTTGCGGGTCTAAATGCGGCGTAGTTGAAACCGGCCTAGAAACATGCAAAAACTCCGGCCAGCACAGATACTTAAAAACTAGGTCCTTGAATATTATATTACTCATTAACAAATTATGAGGTTGTATGCGAAATATGATGAGATAGTAAAACATCAAATATGTATTTGTTATGTTAAGCTTTAGCATCAAAAACACAATTAGGCAAAAGACTCACCTGCAATTGATACTGTTGCTTTTGTAAACCGGCTTTCTTCACTTTGATTTCTTTAGTTTTTTCATTAACTTCGGGATTTTGTTGTTGTAGAGCGTATTGGACGAGTTGATCTGACAAATAACAAGTGGATGCATAAAATGTCTATTGATTACGTTCTTCATCACACTAACAACGCTACTTTACCTTAACAAATTTTAAACTTTATGGTTAACGAATTAATTTTAATCTTTCAACTAAAAATGTTAAGAAAGGAGGTAAACATGTGCATTTAACCCCAAATCGAATTTACAAAGCTATTAATACAACGCCGATGAGTTTTTTAATTAACAGCTAATGATGTATTAAAGATATGACAATGCACATTATAACTTACACAAGTGACCTACTATGCGTACACCATAACGGTACTGACCGGTTAGGGCGTGTAGACTGGCAGCGCAGCGCAGCGGCGACATCCCAGCGGGCAGTCCAGGGGGCGGTCGCGCCGCTCGACTCACCAGTACCCATGGCTTGCTGCCGATGATGGGAGGCAACTGGCTCGGGTCCACTTCAGTTATCACTAGGATGCGGTTCAGTCTGCAATGATTATCAAACAATCGGTTAATGTTGCTGATTATTTTCTTCTTTGCGAACTGTCAGTTTCGGTAAATTACAGTTACATGTACGAAATAGTATAGTCTCATCAGTCATATCAAGAGAAAAGTAAAAAGATATATGTATTTAATGTTAACTCGTGACCGTAAGAAAATCCAGCGGTTGGGATCTGACTCCGGAGTTTACGCTGAGCAAATTTGTGCTTGCTGCGTAGCATAGCCAAAAAATTACTTTTTCAGTTCGGTATGGTGATGCTTGTTTCACGCGTTTGTTACATTTGTGGGATTCTACCCTGAAGCATACTAACCGAATAGCATACTGCATTGCGGTTGGCAACTTGTCACTGTGCTGATCGACGAACTCACACTGCGTGCCGGCTAAAGAGTTCCGGAGCCACGCCTCCACCTCGCCGTCGGGATCCATCACCAATGGCGTGAACCCACATTTGTTTGGCTCCAGTGCCTGTAATGTTTTTTTAAGAAAAAAAAATAATAATCTCTCGCTATAATAAGAAGTAAGTCTAAGGTAATTAACCAAAAGATTTATTTACCACAATTGAACAGTACAGTACTTTATTTCTTTGCCTAGCCATATGGCCCTACCAAGCTTGAAGAATGGTAAATCGCACAATACAAACCAACTTGTTATGCACAACCTTGGTTTATTATACACCATTTCCTTGTTTTTATATCGGTTATTGTTTATAACGTTAATTTACCTGGTTGATAAGGATAGCGTTTTTTAAAGCAGTTTGATCAATCGGTAGGCCCTCGGCCTCCCAGCGCAGCTGCTTCTCTGCTGACGCCAGAAAGTTGATGACAGAAAATGATTCGTCTTCGAATCCAATCAACGCGCTCCATTTTCTTATGAAATTTCTGAAAAATGAATACTATATTTGAAATCTTTGAGAGGAGTCCAGGAGGAGAGGAGAAAAATTGTAGACATTCCCTTCAGATGGATAGAAAGCGAAGGATCGCAAATAGGACTGATATTGGCCTCTTGTATTCAGTAACTCTCTTTGTAACAAGCTTTTATTAGCCTGGTGTGTTTGTTTGTATCTAACAGAATATTCGAACAACGTCATGTGGCATATAGTGGCATAATTATCAAGGACTAATGACAATGCAATAATTTAAGCAGCTTGTCTCGTTATGCCAGCAAGGATCTTTAGGATTTTTCAACATTGAGAATAACATCATCTAGATGTTAAATAACAATGGATACTATAAGTAATGGAACTTCGCGTGTGTTTTAGTTCTTAAACCTGTAAACATTAAATATTAATAATAGATTTGTTACATTTTCGCTTTTGCCGTAAGCAATAATAGTTTTTGTTTCAGTAGTCTTAGTAATTAAAAAAAACAGGGTTTACCTGGCTTGCGGCTCCGTCAAGTCTGGCAGATATACTACGTAAGCAGCCGCCAGCAGGGAGCGCACGTTTACATCCAGTATCTCCTTTGATATGTTTTGAAGCTAGGCGAAGCATAAAAAAAAATTTGAACTACGTAAAGTTGTGTCAATACGTGTAGCATACTTACAATACGACAGCATAACCGAAATGTACTACTGTTGGAAATAACACAACACTACAATCAAGACTAATAAATTACAACTATTAAGACTTAAATTGAGAATAAATATATTTCAGTGATACAATTAGTAAAACTTTCGTCAGACTATTCTTATATAAACGGCTTTACTGTTTTTACGATATCTTTTTTTAATATTGTAGTGATACCAACATCGAGCTCCCAAGCATCATACTCGTTGGCCAGTTGATCGAGAAGGTTCTGTGCCGCTTGTAGAGTCTTCTTGGCTTCAGAGAGCTTGAGTTCTAGCGCGGCGGCGTCGCGGCTGTGGTGGCCGAGCTGCGCCTTGAGCGCCGACACGCGCTCCTCCACTGTGCTCAGCCCGCTCGATAGACCTGAGAGTTCCGCTTCCGCTTCCTGCAGATTTCTGTAATAATAGTACTTTTAAATGCTTGCAGAAATATTGAAAGAAATAAGGTTAAAAAATCAATTCCGCGACACCCCTTTTTTGAGGATTGAGAGCAAGTGCAAATGTACTGTAAATGAATAAATCTCATTGTTTAAACTTTTCAAGGTCTCATTCATGCAGGCGACACCACGTCTACATAAGTGTGACACAGCATCAAACAATATTCAGGACAAACAACGAAACTTGTTATTTTTAACTTTGTATTAATTTCTATACTATATGGTGGTCGTACTTGTGCAGTTGCCTCTGCTGTGCCTGCAGGGGCGTAACGCGTGCGAGTGCGTCCGCGTAGTCGAGGTTGGCGCGCACCCAGGCAGCGAGGGGAGCGCAAGCTGCGCTCGCGCGCCGCGCGGCCGCGGGTTCGAATGACCCGCTCCGGCGCGCCACCAGCTGCCGCACCGACTGCACTGCCTCGGCGCTTAGCTGACTTGCATCCAAGCATCTGCATAAACATATTCGCATTCGTGTTACCCGTTATAACAACTTGGCCTCACATGCAATGATGACGATTACAATATTTATTTGCTTTCCATGTCATTATTTACTTAACACGTACAATCTATTCAATTACCTTGGAATTGTTAGTTCATCTCTGTGCAATATGGCCGTACGTGTATAATATGAGCGATAGGCACCTTATATCCTCCTTGACACCCCGTTTGGAGAGGAAGGTCTTCATGGAGTGCCAGGAGGTGTCGGCAATGCCCATGAGGCGCAGCACGCCCTCAAGCACGTCGCGCACAACGTCCGGCGGCGCGCGTAGCGAACGCACCTACACATGAAGACTTAAGTTATATCGGTTCTTCACCCCTATTTGGGCGTTGAAAGTCCCAAGAGAAGATTTTTGGATGATCGTTAATTAAATACGCAATGTCCTCCTTAAAGTCGTGCGGCCATTTATTTTATTTATATAATTGTGTTGATCCGCAATGCTTCTTAAAATTTCGTCGAAATCGATCTAGCTGTTTTAGAGTTTATAGGGAACATTAATACACACACATCCTCCTATAGATAAACCGTGGTGGAGTGAAAATATAATACAAGATAATACAGCCGTAAAGTAGAGCTTCTGTGTTTAGTAAAATAAATGATATATAGAATTGCAAATATATTCCCCCATTCCTTCCACCAACCATTTCTCAGGCAAAGCATCCGTTATTGTTGAAATAGTTGAGGATGTCAAGCGATGGCGGTGGTCACATAACAATCGGCGGCAGGATGCTATTTGGGTTATTTCTTCAGCAGACATTTGATTTATTTTTATTTATTTATTTATTTAATTTATGCATGGAAGACTTACAGCTAAAATTTAACATGAGTAGCATTAATATAGCACTTGTACAGCCAATAACAAGTCTTCACTTATAGATACAGATTAACAAATTTAGAAATGTGAGCAAACCAAGCATCAAAAATTCAAACAGTAAAAAGTATAAGCATTTTAAAAGACAAACACAAAGTCGATCCCGCTGCCATACCGTGTATCTTTCATCAAACAATTCGAAGTCTAATATACCGCTAACTAACCACGTCTCTGTCTAAACAATAACATCATATGAATTTAGTAAGACCTGTCGATAAAATGTCTCTGTTTTGGTTCTAAGGCCTCGTACGTTTTGATAAAAAATATTCAACCTAAACCATAACTGTAAACAGAAAACAACAATTTTTTTAAGAAACATTATAGTAAGTTAATGTATAGTTATATTTCATACGGCATGTTTTTGTTGGTTAATACGGTTGAGTAAGCAGCGCAATAACAAGTATAATTGACTATTATGCGTACACAAAAGACACAAAAGACAGATGTCCGAGCCGCTAACGAGGCAGGGGTGCGAAACCTTTTACAAGAGAATAACGTTATGAATAAAGTATAGAAAAATAAATGATTATTTTGATGATTTATAATTATGATGATTTCTAAATAATGATCTAAAAGCCTAAAAGATAATTTTTTGGCAATACCTTATACAATTTTGTTTAAATTGCTCTGCTTAGCAATGATAAAAGCTTTACTAGAATTATTTTTGCGTACATGAATTTTACCGTGCTTGACCCAAACGTAATCATAATGCCTTTCTTTAGCAAGGATTTTAACATTAGTTAGTAATTTTTTAGTATCGGCACTCAGGTGATCATTAACATAGACACGATGAGGTACTCCCTGATATCCTAGGTCGGTGGTAGATAGGTTCCTGGCGCCACGCGCAGCCGCAATAAAGTCTTCCTTTATGTATCTATTGAGGAAACTAGCTATAATCAACTTCTCATTAGAGTTATACATAGGAACTCTTGAAATATAATTAATTTGCGACTTCGGACACGCGTAATCGATCTTGCGTCCAATTGAATCCACAATTGAGAAGAGGTTTTCTTCCTTTTTCAGCGGGATTCCCTTAATCTCGACATTGTTAAGCCGAGATCGCTGCTCTTGCGCGGAAAGTTCTTGTTTGGTTTTTGCCAATTCGGCCTGCAGTGAACTTATAGTGACATCAGCCTTCACAATCTGAGAAACCCTGGACTCCACATCTAAGAGTCTGGTGTTGAATTCCTCTACTTTGACATAGGAGATATCACATGCTGTCTTAAGCTCGGATAATTCGTCTTTGATCGATCTTAAATCGTCGACCGTCGGTAAGCTAGATAGCTGATGCTTCATATCCCGAATTTCACGGAGAATGGTTTCTAAAGAGGCGGTTGTGTCAGTGGTTTCAGTTTGTGCTGGAAGTACAGCAGGTGAGGATAGTTTGCACGAAGAACACCTCCACTGAGCTCTTCTATCAGCGCCTAACTTTTTCCAGCCAGTCTCCGAGATGCTAGCGCACCTAAAGTCCAGAAGATTTTTACAGGACCCACACTGAACTCCATCGTTGAATTTATTGTTACAGATTGAGCACGTTTTCATATTTAATGACTGCCACTTAAAACGCAACAAAAAGTGCACTGTTTTAAAAATGTTGACGACTTATGTCTTTTTTTATTTTTTTTTATTTATTATTTTTAGCGAAAAACGACAAACGTGCAGTACGAGTGCTTGCTCACGATACACTGATTGATCAACCATATAACGCGTATAATTACCTCGCTGAGTGACTCCGGCCGTATATCTCCGACCGCAGCCTGCGCTGCTTTGATCACAGGTTCCACTGATGCTAATTCCACTTCAATTTCCTTTTTTCTATAAAGACAGCAATTAATTATAGGTTTTTCGGAGCAATCCTATTTTAAATTTTGTATTGAATACATCATTAAGGGTACGTTACCGAACCTTATTTAAATAATATAATAATAAATCGGCCTTTTCTAGAATGTTTCCCACTGCAGGGATACAGGCCTCCTCTCCGAGAGAGGGAATGAGCCTAATCCACCACGCTAGCCCAGTGCGGGTTGGTGGATGTCACATGTCTTCGAATTCGATGGTTCTAAGAACATGCCGGTTTCCTCCGTTTTTGGAGCAGTGGTGATGAAATAAATTACACAAAGTAAAGCGCCTGCCTGGGTTCGAACCCGCGACCTACATTACGTAAGTCGGGGCCTAAGCCGCTGAGCCACCTCTGCTCTCCTTACCTTATTTGCAACTTCTCATTCTCAATCTCTATATTCTTCTTGAGCGCGTGCATCTCTTCCTTCTTGTCGGTTGTAGCGCGCACGGTGGCGCCGATCTGGTCGAGCGCGTGGTTGGCGGCTGCCTGCTTCTCCGAGAGTTCCACCTCCTGCTCGCCCGCTTGCCTCTGCAGTGTAGCGACTTCGCTCCTAGCACGTTGTAATGCCTCCACACCACTCTGTCAAGAGGAATTAAGCACGAAATATAATAATATTACAGTTTTTGTTCAAATTTGCTTTTTTTCAATATAAGTCAGAAAGGGCTAGTTTCTAAACATTAAATGTACCAATTATTTTCAAACATGCGTTACAACACTTGTATTGTATATTGTTATATTTAATAATGCGGGTACATCGACAGTACAATTATATCATATCATATATTGTAATCAGTTGAAGTAGTTAAATTTCACTAATTAAGTAAATAATTCACAAACCGTTAGAATGCTTTTTCTTTGTAGAAGTTCAGTTTTCTTCTTACTGAGTATGAAGTAGTAGGACTTGACGAAATTGACGTATCTGCAGGGCGCGCGCAACCACGCCGCTTCGATGCTGTTATAGATACTGACAATGCCATCTATCGGCACAGTGTCTCTATCTTCTTTTGTAACATCCGATACATTTTCTTTTAACAACCTGTAAGAACTTATTTATTTCTTTTCACCAAGTAGGAATGTTCCTGATACATTCAAAAGCATGTTACGAAGGTTACATACACTCATAAATTAAATGTTTCCTATATACAAAGCTACGATCGATTAAGTACAGCAAATGATAAAAATATAATTGTATCTCCGGCGCACGTTATTTAATGTACACAATTTTATAATAACATATGCGTACGTAACAATAATTTTAAGTACATATTGTGAAGGTACACAATTATGTTCGGGCATGGTGAAAGAAGGAATGAAGAGAGAATAACGAAACATTTTATGTAGCGAAAGTGAGTGGCAGTGTTGGTAGGGGACGCCCTAGGAGAACTTATACCGATCAGGTTAGTGAAAAAGTCAGATCAGTTACTAAAAAATTGCGATATAAGGAGCACCCATAACAGACGAGCATGTATGCGTAGATGTATGAGTGTAGAAGTAGCGAGAGAGGAGTGCCTAAATCGCGTCAAATGGAAATCCATGATCTCTGCCTACCCCTCTGGGTTACGCATATTTATTTTATTTATTTATTTGAAGGTACACGTGCTTATTAAATACGCTACATTACGTTGTGTGCATTGCAATACCACTCAAATGTGCGTCTTAGTTTAATTTTGATACCTCTGTATGATCAACACGGGCATTTGCCGTAAAGTTTCATCCGACCAATGATCCAACCACACAATATTACTGTCGTTGTAGAGGAATGGATATTTCTCAATAAAATCCGGTATGTTCTCGTGGTCTTTATTTAGCAGAATAACAATACCTAAATGTTGTTTCATATCTGAAATTGTGTATTAAATAGAAACTTATACTTTTATTAAAGATTCAAACGAAATAAATAAAGTTGTATATACACCAAAACGTGGCCGACGGCCGTCCCATGTAGCGCTAGGAAGATGAGGTTGTTCTCGCCGTCCTACGGGCCTAGGTGAACTTTAAATTCAAGACTGTGAAAGTGAAAAGTGGTTACTCTTACCACGAAGCCATGGTCCACTTTGGGTCACTGCACCAGTTTAGTTAGTTACATCAAAGTTAGCGTTTTTCGGATTCGTGAGTGGAAGGAAACGAAGTAGCCAATAGCCAATCTACATTCCGCCAAACTACTAAGTTAGTATAGGTCATATTGGAGTAACAGAAAATAAGTATAGAAATTGTAACTAAGGAAATAAAAAAACATTACAACAGAATAAGTAGATGAGTGTAAAATAAAGTTCTTACTGTCCAGTAGATGTTGCGTTTTTTGCGAGTGCGTCAGTGCCGGCATCATAGCGGGAGGTACCGCGTGCAGATTGGCTGCACAAAGCAACGCTTCCAGACACGCTAGTGTGTTGCTGTCCACCGCCGAGTCATCTACTACTACAATAGTACGCGTGCATTCACCGGCTGAAGATAAGGCCTGTGGAATGTTGTACCGTTTTAAGATATAATTTGAAGAAGACCATACACTATCCGTAAATAAATATACCAGTAAATAAAAGTTAATATTAATATGCTGATAGAGTATTCGTTTGGTATTTAAGAAAAGAAACAAATCACTGTGATTTGTTTCTTTTCTTAAGATTATTTTATAGCACAAGGGGGTAAGCGATACGTGGGTCGCCTAATATTAAGTGATAGCCGACGCCAATGAACATACTCCACACCAGAGGAACTGCAGACGCCTTTAAGGAAGAAGAACGCTCTGTTCTTGACGGACCCTAAGTCGTATTGTGGCAGGAAATTGCGCGAAAACTGAAGAAGAAATGATTCATGTAAAAAGCCTCCTACTTCGAGCAAACCTTAATTTTTTTTTTAACTTACCAATAACAACCAGATAAATCGGCGATGGTCTATAAGTTTTCATTTTGGACATACAGATATAGATATACAAAAAAGAAGAAGATTTATACAGGCAGACTATAGAATACCGGCAAATAATCAAACGAAAAGCAAGAGCATAAAATACCTTCTAAATAGATCAATGCTTGTAATAAAGAACACGTACGTTTTTAAATGTCGTAGCAAATTGCTTGCGTTGCTGTACGTTGAATAGCGTAGCGGGCAGCGCGGCCGCAACGAGCGCAGCCGCCGCACCCCGCCCCGTCCCCGCCCCGCCCACGCACACGGTCACGCCACCGTTTGCCTAAAATTATACATATATGTAATGCTTAAGGATAGTGCTTTAGGGCAATTGTCAAATAATAACAAACGACTAGAATGCGGTACTCACAGCTCTTGCTATAGCGGGGCACAAGGTAGCCAGTTCTATACAGGCTTCGATTCCACTTTCAGTAAATATATTGTCGTCACTTTCAGTCCCTGGTTTAAACAATAACTTGTGTTTATTAAAAGCCTATGGTATTGATAGGAGCAGGAGCACTTATTTCTCACTATATTTTTATACATTATGATAAAAAATACTCACAGCATTGATTTATTAGCTTCTGCGTATCCTGATACCATGTGTCATATTCAATAACCTCCAAGTACACACCGTCGCTGTGTACTCGAAGTTTGAAAAACAATTTATCGTTTTCGATATGTTTTAAATGTCGTTTTACTATAGAATAATATTCCGCCTTCTCTTCATCGGAGACTAGTCTATTTTTAAATATTAAGTCGGCTTCTGCTTTTATCGCCTAGAAGTATAAATAATTAATATAAATATTAAAATTGTGATACATGTTAACCGAGGCACTACAAGATCAAAAGGAACTTTAGCAGTCAAAAATCCGTGTTTCAGTTAGGCTTACAAGCCCATACCATTTGTAAATCGGCGACGGTGGACGCTGCGCGCCATCTGATGCCCTCGCACCATTTTTTCAAATGAGACGCATTCCACTTGTAGTGTGGCCGAGAAGTAAACGCCTCAGTTACCTAAAAAAATATATATTTCTATACAAAATTACTAATCTTACATTTAGCGACTAATGAAATGTTAATTACCTCCTTGAACATTGGCAACATGTTGTTAATCAAATGCGATACTTCTTGATCCGATATAGATTTAGATATATTTTCCATTAAGGTTTTTTTCGCCAACTCGGCGAGTTCGTCCTCGTCGGGGTCACTGCAAGAGACAACGAATATAAAGTTATTTCGTTAATTTTACGTAAATAATATTTTAAATTCGACAATCAATTTATATTGAGATTCTAAGTATGACTGGTTTAGCTATATGTTATTTAGGAAAACGAACTCACATTAAAATTTAGTTAGTTTTGTTATTCTGAATTATGTTTATGGCTTCTTATTTTCAACCCCTTCCCAACTCATTGATCCACCTGTGTAATATTTAATACTAAGCAGTAAATTCCCAATGGAATGAGCCGGCTCGACCGGTGAAATACCACGACCATACAGAAGACAGGCGTGAAGTAGAGTATTTTGCGTTTCGTCTGATGACTGAGGTGCCGGAGGCATAATTCTAGTTCTCTCCCCCTTCCCACTCTTTTGTTATAAGGTCTTTTCTGTTTGTCCTCTGTCCATTAAAGGTGGGCAACGCAGCTGCAATTCATTAGTTAGTTGCAAATGTCTATGGGTAGCGATCACTTGACATCGGATGAACCGCTTGCTCGTTTGCCACCTAGTAATAAAAAACAAAAGATGAGGCTGATTAGGACCTGCGTGATTCTTATTGGCGGAGGCCAATGCCCACTTTGGATCGTTTTATATTTTTAAACATTTTAAGAACAGAATAAAAATTAAAGCTAAGCGTCTCTCGAAATAATAAAACATTTACGTAAAAACAAGTGGCATCAGTTGGGCGGCAAGCCTCGGCGACAGCGCGGCGGCGGCGCTGGCGTCTGCCGTAGCTATGACCTGCGGGCGCGCCGTATGACTCCACTGCGCGCCGCCCTCCTCCTGCGACCAGAATCCGCCCTGCTGCATCAGCTGCAATACAAATCAATGTCGTTTATATTCGAATAGTCGAAAGTTTAAATATGCAACGACGTTATATTTAAAGCACTCATCAGCAGCTGCAACTGCGCTACGAATGAGCTGTGGCCCCCTTCATATTTCCTCTTGCCCACCTTTTACCTCCTCCTTTTCTCTGCTTCCTCTTTTATATGAAAAGGCTGGCAACGCATATAACGTTAGTATACTGGGCCATTACACTAGGTGCCGTTGATGAATGCGTTGTACCTGCAGTAGGAAGGCATGCAGCGCACAGGAGCCCCAGGCGTCGCGGCGAGCTCGGTGCAGCGCACGCACCAGCAGCGTCACGCGGCCCCGCTCGCCGCTGCCGCCACCCTGTCCGCCAGACCGCACAGCGTTGCTCTACAAAACACCAGAATAGTAACAACTGAAACTTTGGTATATAGTATAGTAAATAAAAAAAACGCTACCTGTACATAACTCACCCTTCTCAATTCTGCAATAATATCAGCAGGCTCCAAGATTGGTGTGCAATCGATCGTTATGACAGTAGAATTGGATTCCTTTAAAACATACTCGGCCATAATACTGAAAGATGTAAAACTTTTATTACAATAAAGGTTTAATTATAAATGAAAATAGAATTGACGTCTATATAGCTAGCTAGCACCGGCTCAGTCTGTATTAAAAACAGAAACCTAAAATAGTGTGTCAAGTTTTTAACTACAACATGCATATAACACACACCACACACAAATAAAATGCACATCCAGTATGCACACACAAAAATATATTCTGGTGCATATATATTGTGAGCTAAATTCTTGTTTATATCCCTTTTGTTCAAATCTCTTATGCATTTTTTTCCATACCCAGTTGTATGATATGACGGTCCTTAAATGAAAGAAATGAACGAAAAACATTACTCAAATGAGAATAGGTCGTAAAACTAGGTAAATATGATAAATTATTAAATACATATGGGTGGGGTAAGGGATAGGGCCTTAAATCTTAGACGGCACTATTAATTTTCCCTAGTGGCTTCCCTTTGATATTTATAACTCTTATATTTATTTTTTTATGCCACATACTTCTTAGCGCATGCGTGCGGCCCTATAAGCAGCACGTGCGTCCGCGCTGTGGCCGCGCGCAGTATTTGCTCGCAGTCTGCGAGGCGTGAAGATAGGTACAGCGAGTCCACCCACTCTCCGCGGACGAACTGCGCCAGCACACCGGCCGGCGGGCCCAGTAGACTCGACATCTGGCATACACCGTAGTATTTGTAGATATAAAAGTTTTTATTTAACAAAATATTTGTATACAACCAAGTAAGATTACGATGACTCCAAACACACGGTCGATAGTGAATAAATGTATTTATTATAATACAGAGTTAGTATTTAGGTGTGTGTTGCCGGAACTTTTATAGGAGACCTGTGGTCATGTTAGCCTGTATCGTAGTTTCGTTATTACATACACGTAATTTTTATTTTTTTATAATATTTCAATAATTATGTGAAAGCGGTGTAAACTTACCTCACCTTAAGCCTACTTCAATAACATTCAGTTCTAAGGTACAAGAGCTTCTTGCTATATTAAAAGGTCCCATTTTGTATTTTCTTCAAAATAAGAAATTAAACTAAAAATAATTTAAACATTACCTCTGTGTGAAAGCTGTCAAGGGCGCTTTCTTTTATGATGCCCAGAACGCTACGTTGTATAGCTAAGTAAATTAATTCTTCTGGGGCTATACCGACATTGTTGACTCCGTCGTCGTCGATTGCATATTCAAATTGAGTTACTATTAGCTTCACCTGTAATAATTGATAATACTTATGAGTATTACTCACATTTCAGTAGTTTTAGTTCATATTTCGGTTAATGAAATCAAAATAATAATGGATCTAACAATATTTTAAAACAATTATTCAAAGATACCTTTTTAAACTGTCTTTAGGAATACATATACTCGTATTGGATGTGTTGAGAAATTTGTTTAGTGTTTCAAAGACCCACCAACCTTAGACCTCTCAGGCGGTGAACATATTCCACTTTTATTTCCCTATGACATCTTAAATATGCACGTATGGATTACCAGTGAAGTGAAGATAGTTGAAATGTAACATACCATAGTAATGTTGCACAACTTCAAAGTAAGATCGGACTTGTGTCGCTCGAACCAGTTGATGCATTTTTTAATCGCTTGGTACAGTATCGGTAATGCGGTTTTTCCCAGCTCCGATTCGAACTCCGCTTTATGCATCCAAGCTTCTAACACTTCTTCTGCACAACTGTGTTCCTCACTTTAAACAGTATTGAAGAAACATTACATTTGGGACTATACAATACTTATATATATTTACAGATTTATACTAATTGTTGCGCTATACATTACATAATTAAATTCTTTTATACTTGTACCAATAAAACATCAATACCTGAGTAATATAATGCCCAGCCGGGAGACCGTAGCTGGCGAGGCGTGTTCCAGCGTGTGGGTCTCGAAGAGGAAGTGGGCGGTGCGAGGAAGCAGGACGCGCGCGCCCGACGGCAGCGTCAGCAGCCGGTTGTCGTCCAGCACCGAGTTGAGCGCCTCCACCCACTCCGGCTCGATATCGCCGTCGCACACCACCCATGATAACACATCTAGTGTAATAAAACAATCTAATCAAATAATATTTTATATTTTATTTTACATTATTACAATACAATCCTCCTTAAATTTCATAGTAAAGAATAAAAATTACTTCAGAGTCGTACGGTCTAATAAGAAGCCGTTAAATGTTAAAATATAATTTAAAAAACAACATTTTTATAACGATATATATGTTTGGAAACATGTATCATATACATATGCTATAATGAAGCCGAAGAATTTGTTTGGAAGTGCTAATTTCAGGATCCAATCGCATTTGAATAATTCTTTCTGCACTACGCTACGACTCTTAAGGGTTGATAAGGAATGGCTCGGCGGGTGTAACCCGTGCGGCTCAGCTAATATGCTACATGCTTCAATGAATGTTTTTCACCGACCGTCCGGTTGGTTGGCGACTTGCAGCGCGACGGTGGACATGACGCCGTCGGTCCACTGCCGCGTGTCGTGCTCGATGTGGCCCAGCAGGCAGTTCCTGCTCATCGCCTTGGGGTAGATCACATATTCAACAACGTTCTTTCCTTGTTGTAACAACGCCTGGAATATATTTCATGATATCGTATAATTATTACGTCTTTTATTTTGTCCTCTAGTTGTACCATGCGTAAGTGTTTGTTCGATTCCACATTTTTCTGTCTTTGTGTGTGTTACATGAGTAGCGTAATGGGTGGATTACGGAACTGTTGAAACTTACAGTTTTCAGCAGACGTCTAATGGTTGTCTTCCCCGAGCCGGGAGGTCCTACGATGGCTACACCCATACGTTGCTGCAGCTGTTCACATAGTTCCATGCACTTTTGGATCTGGCAATTGATATAAAACTACAATATTTATAATTGCAGATAATAAAAATGTGTGTTAACTGGAATTCTTGGTTAATTGTGTTTTATAAATAATAAATTAATTGATGATCGGTGTTAAGAAATTTTACCTGATCTTTATTATATATTAAGCCAAGATCTTGTACAGAGGAGCTCAGTGCGTCAACTATTGGATCAACACTTGACTGCTCTTCCGGAACGTCGGCGAACACCATAGATAAAATATTTTCGAATCTGAAACAACCAAGGAACATTATAATTAGATGTTTACATCTAGTTGTAATGTTGTGTCAAACTTTTAAGACTTTTAATTCCTTCTTTCTTGTCTTGTCTTGTCAGGATAGTAACTAATTTTTTAGAAAAATAACGACCTTATTATTTTCCGTAGAATTTACCGACGAGATAATTCGGCAATTCGTGGAACATTCGTTTGAGGGATAAATGGGCAACCTGTGTGCGTCATGGTTGGTGAGCTTGGAGATGTTGTTGAGCCGCAGCAGGGTGCGCAGAGCGGCGCGCTGGCGGTGCTCAGGCGCGCTGCGCAGCGGAGCGAGCGCTGCGCCGCAGCTACCAACCACGGCCTTCAGCGCGCGCAACCCCCAGTCGTAGTGACGCTGTCCACTCAGCAACATGCTGTAATACAAGAGAGAGGAATGCGCAGCTAACTGCAATATGGTTCAATTTGGATCTGGATTATGAAGTATACTAAACGCAACAAGTGAATATTTTCCGTCGTCAGTAAAATAAATTCAATGAAATACTTATAAGTTTTTGAAATGCATTGTTGTCCAGTTTACTATAAAGTTTAAAATTGATGAAAAATCGATGAAATAAATGAATATCGCTCACTATATTGTAATTTACATTTTGAATGTCGTCAATAACACTTACCTGCATTCATATATAAGGGGTTAATGTAGTTTAGTTGATAGGAGATACCTTGCCATAGTGAATACGTCGTGCAGGTCCTGGGCGCGCGCGTGCGGCGAGGCTAGGCAGTGCGCGGCGAGCAGGGGCGCCGCGAGCTGATCACCACGGGGCTGCGCCATGCTGACGGGGCGCAGCACACGGGACAGCGCCGCCGGCAGCTCGCGCCGTCCCCCGTACCCGCGCCCCGACGGGTTCATAGTCGCGGCGACGCCACACCATGGAGACACCTTTACCTGCATATAAATAAATCAAATAACGCATTGTGTGTTGTTCATATCAGTGAGCAAAATCTAATTAACAATAATACAGTAACGCCTTCTGTTGCAAGCTATCCTTTTCCCTGCTTCAAACTACTGAACTCTTATTTCCCGTGATTGGAAAAAGCTCCAGATACGTATAAGAAACGCAAGGGTGTATTTATGTTCTAATTTAATTTACTTTCTAACTGATAAGTACTGTTTTTGATGAGCGCGTTATTTGCAGGTTTGTGGCTATACAAACCCTACCTAACCACATTCAACGCGCGTCATCCGCGCGCACAAAACACGTCGTCTGCAAACGCCCTAAGCCATGCAGTGAAAATAGTGTCGAACTATAGATAGTTATTATTTATTCATATAAATTGTAAATGAAACAGTAGCGATATATTGTTTGTTACAATAAAGGTAACAAACGGACACATAGCTCATCGTGGCGCAGTACTTAGGCAGCGCGATCCCCGCAACACGGCAAACACCACTACTCTAAGACTGGACGCATCAGAAGCCGGATACATTTGTTGATCTATATAGTAGTAGCATTGTATGAGAACAATGTCATTATGCTGATGCTGATGAATGGCTCGCTTTATCGTTATTTTCTACAACAAATTCAATCCTTACGATAATTATACACACTCACGTGTTTTCCATTAAGCAGTGCCTCGGTCTCTGCGCCGGTCTTGTGCTGCATAGCACCGAGCAACGAGGTGAGCTGGTGCGACACGGTGCCTAGCGTGTCGCACGAAAGACGATTGAACTCGTCGAAGCAGCCCCAAGCGCCCGACAGCGCCAACCCAGTCAGAAGACGCCCCATACATTCCGCGTCCATGGCCTTCATTACGATTTAAAATTTAATCCCGTATTTTTATTATTAATCATGTGATAGTGAATAGGTCTCCGAATTTGGATCTGGAAATCTCAAGACGTGGATGGCATGGCTAATTAAAAATAAATTACCTATTTTGACGCAATTCCACAGTAGAAGACTAGAAATGTATTTTGTATTTGTATTTTACGCAAACATTTGCCCACAGACCTACTACAGGAGTCCCGTCATTTTACCTCTCTCTCCTGACACAGTAGAAGGTATAACTGTAAACTGGGGTTACCAGTAAATATGAATGGCATAAAAATATTTACCTCATCGCAATTGAATACGAGCACCAGTCGTCCAACAAGGCCCCCAAGCGCCTTCACCGATTCTGTTTTGCCAGTCCCAGCCGGGCCGAAAGGGTTACCCATTGAACCCAGATATAACGCCTAAAATGAAAATATTGGTAAGAACTTTTATCTAATATTTGTTTTTATAATTTTTTCCATCATAATTATATATAAACGACACACTGCATGTTAAAACGACATAGATTTTATATATGCAGGTACCTGAGTTAATATTAAAAAGCACTCGTCAGCAAGTGCAGTGCGCACGAACTGGCCGGTGTTTACACCGAGATACTCGTACGAGTATGATATTTGAGCCAGTCCCATTTCGGCAACAATTTCCTTTGTTTCTCGTAAGTAAAATCTGGAAATTGAATAACATCGACTTCGTACGCATAAGTCGTTTTAAAATAACGTTGTGTGCTTCCAAGAATTATTTTATAGATATAATAAGTATCACGTTGTATTTGTGCCAACGTTGTATTGTGACACAAGTCTCGTGGTGCGGGCTGTTGTATTACGAGTCCGAGTGCGATGTCTGGATTATATTTGTAATATCCGTCTCATCTATTATATATAATATATAAATATGGTTGCACCCCTTTAGGACGTTCGTCCCGGTAAATTCAATTACTAGAACGCCCTATTAAACCAGATTGCTTTGCCCTATTAAAATATTGCTTAGCGGTAGAAAATCTCACCATGGTAGTATCCACATAGTGGCTCTCATTGCTATAGCGACTTGAGAGGTCAGTTCTCAGTGTTGTTTTAGCATAAGGAAGGTAAACGAGCAGCCGGTCTATTAATATAACACCAGTAGAACTTCAGACGAGTTGCCAGCCTTTGAGAAAGGGGTACGGTCTGTTTTTGAAGAACCCTAGGCCTAGGGAATTGGTTTGAAACGAGCTGTTTGGATGGGTTCAGATCATTCTACAACGCGGTTGTGTAAGGCAGTAAAAGCACGCGAAAGCCGCACGGTAGTGGAATGCCAACCCATCCGATGTAGACAGATATTATAAGAACTATCCGGTAAGGAAATTTTTACTTTAGAAATGTTTTAGGGGTGAGTCTTGCGCAGGAAGACGGGTTAAATCTTAGCAAGTAATTGTTTTGTTCCTAAGAACCAGAAGAAAGTCAGTAACTGTATTTTCTAAAGTAATTACTTCACCTGAGTTGCTTTTGCCATAGCCAATCATTAACGGAGATTATATTGCTATCTATGAGTGTCCGCACTACGGACATGTAATGGGTGCACTGCAATATGACAGCTTGCCGCTTTACTTTCTCACTCTCGTCCTCAACCTCTGCAGCTGCGTAAGATGAATTCTCTTTCTCTACGCTCGTCATTAATTTGTGTAGTTCCTTAGAAGCGATCGCCTTTTCCGTTTGCTCAGTGAATCGAATATTCTGCACTAAGCAAAGTATCTGCGTCGGCAGCGAGAATGGATCTTGTGCATGCGTTTTGCCGCTCACTAAGCATTTTAGGGTCAGGCTTTTTAGTGACGAACGAATCTCGTTTTCAAGATTCTTTAGCCATACCTGTAAGTATAATTTATATTGCTATATCATAATACCAAAAGACACTTTGTTAGAGTTTTTCAATATTTTTTACTGCATAGTATTATTTATTATTTATCGATTGAACAAAACATCATCCGTGAGTATTTAAGCATCCACTGCTAGACACAGTACTCAGTCAATTGGCGCCACTACAGTAGTCGAGGTACTATTTTGCAATCTCAATTCTAGGAAGCTCTCTGCTATTTTTATTACGTCATCACGCTCGCACGTCTATTTACCGAGATCTTCCAGTATCTACTTCGTGTTTAAGTATCAGCCCTTTGTTAGTATGTTTTAATTGTATATTGATAGTTTTACAAGTGGACTTACTTCTACAGGAGAATCTATATCGACTGGATGGTCCAATTGAAATGTCTCCCCATAGTGACTGCAAAGAGCAGTGATGGATAGCCCTGAAGGTCCGAGTTTGACGCCGGTTATACCAGGGAAAAGTTTTTTAAGGTGTGACTGCATGACGTTCTCTCTGCCCTCAGCGCCGGCCCTAGCCTGCCCCAGTAACTCCAGTAAATCGTCATCGCTTAAGAAATATAGTCTAGGGAATATCGATCGTTTTTCCTGTAAAAGTGATAAAATATCTTAATCTATAAATATCTTTATCTCTATTAGTAAGTGGTAAACCAACCCACGTTTTTCTACGATTTCAAGCATTTTGTATTTTATTTTCTACCATTTTTATCTGTAGGTAATGTTTATAAATTGCGGGTAACCACCTTAAATAAAAAGAAAGATGTGTGAAATAAGAATGCTCACATCTATGTATTCATTAAGAGCAGACTGGCAACCGTTTAGTTGTTCTGAAATCGAGTCTAATGTGGGTTGCAGCCTCGCGGACTGCAGCAAGGCGGATATCCGCGGGTCGGACTCCAGTATGCGCGTCACCTGCCGGAAGCCCTGGTCCACCTTGCGGAACCTCGCACCGAGCTCCCCATCGTCGTTACTAAGGATCGGTTCTAAGTATAACCATCTGAAATTTATAGTATAGAATATCAAGATATATAAAGAGATAATAGAAATAAGATCTTGATTATAGTATAGAATATCCGAGGCGCTCACTGCGTCGTGAACTGGCTTTCGTAGAAAATTACTCCTAGAAAACATAAACATGCCTAAATTTCACATGTTATTGCGTTTCAACATGCAAAAACTAACATTTATGTCCATACGTTTTGGATGTTGTTTCATTATTGATTCGCTATAAAAAATTCGGAAATAAATACATGTCTCGTAACAATTAGGTTAACATGGATAGATATATATACTTTTTTTAAACTGGACGTCGACGATAAGACTATTAACACGCTTATATTAGCTTCACCTGTATTAATGAATGTAACGGAATCTCTGAAAGTGATTTTGCCCCAGTTTGAACGATCAGATTTGAATCAAACTTTGCACGCTCGTCGAAGACCGAATGACAATACAATTCGATTAAAATATCCGACTATCCTGATTCTGTATATATTCACCAGGATTCATAAATTTCTTTTCGTATTCTTTGTTTGTAGTTGACATCTATTACCGTAGCTACATAATTAGAAACAACTTTACGATAACTTCACATACAAGATGTTGCTACTTGCCAACTGATTGGTTGTTAACACATCTGTACGTAAGAAAGACGGTTGGTTTAAAGAAATAAAAAGCACAAAATAAAATAGTGTTTAAAAAAACTAAAAAACACGCTTTTGAAAGGTAACAAAATAATTGTTGGCATAAGAATAAAATTACTGATAATAAAATTTATGTCACTATCTAAAAGCGGGGGGTGCTTTGTATGACATTTTTAATCAAACTTTGCGTTTAAAAAGTAAGGAATAAGGGAAAGGGAAAACCTACTCAGTGGATTAGGTAATCTATTAAAAATAGTTCGGACAACCGACCCGGGATTTGGACTCAGATCTATTGGTTACAGAACGCAGAGTAAGTTTAAAAATGTCATTTGAATTCTTTTTCAGAGATTTTGTATCTATTTAACAATAATGGTGAACGAATAGTTTCATTAAAATACAAATCTTTTGAATAAAATACAACCATTATAGTTCACTATAGCTTTACTTTGTGGTTTGACCTAACGCTTCTTATTTCTGGGTAAGGAATAGCATTGTTGTAGGCAGCAACAGATCTCCACCCAGTGTATTCCGTAGGCGATCCCGGAGGACTTTTCGACACAAATTTTTTAACAGTGGTAGAGCCCGCAACAACATCTGTTGCACGAATTGGGCCGGCTCGACCGGTGAAATACCACGACCTCACAGAAGACAGGCGTGAAGTAGAGTATTCTGCGTTTCGTCTGATGAGTTAGGTGCCGGAGACCTAATTTCAGTCCTCTTCCCCTTCCCACCCTTTCCTTATAAGGATAGGATGGGAACGGGAAGAGGATTGGAGGGGTAGGGGGTCAACGGGGGAAAGGAGATATCCTTTTTCCTGAATATCTCCTCTGTCCATTTAAAGTATGTAACGCAGCTGCAACACATTTGCCTGTTGCGGATGTTTGCCACCTTATTCCATAAAAAAAAATCTTCCGATAAAACATCTATAATCTACAATACAGCTATAATCTTTGGACGACATCCTTTTCAATATTAAAAAGTGGCAGCAACAAGAAGACGATAAGATACCCTATTTTGTATTATTTTTTAAAAAATAAATTAATTAATATAAAGAAATGGCAACAGCCAGTCTCAATTCGTACTTAAATATTTGACACCTTGACTTCAAACACACTCTCCGAAATTTCCTACCCATTGTGATAGATACGGTCATTATTAATTGATATTAAAGTCTCTACAACGATTCAAGTATTGAACTAGTGCGCTTTTCTCTCCAGCTTCCCTTCCTCCTTTTATTGTTTTGAGCTTTATTTAAAATTTACTCCCCTATGCTTTTCAAACAAGTCGTTTTTGAAGTGGGGCTGAGTTTGAAGCTGCGAAAGAAAAACAAAAACGCTAAGCCAAATTACTTTTTACGTTTATGTTACGGACACATACAAATACGCTTTATGCAAGACGCAATAGAAATATAGTATAACGATAACACGAACTCATACAATAACCTTAAGGAGGTAAGAAGTACCTCTAACGATGGAAAGAAATGATCTTGACTCTCGCAATCAAACATCATAAACAACATCATGCATCAATATCTTTGTAAATGAAAGTTGAAGTTCTTCATTATTTTAGATTGTTTAATAATTACACAGCCCCCTGATATACTGATGAATGAAAATAACTCGCATGCAAGCTTGCTCGCTTCAAATTGTCGTCACACGACACGACACGACAGAAGTTTTGGGTTTTAATTTATTTAATAATAAAACTACATACTTCAACTAAAGTTTTATGGTTGTTACAAATTATTCTGCTACGACCGAGTATTTTTTAGCAAATTCATCAACAGGCCAGTCACTGAATTATCATAATTGACACTCACGCAATCTGTTCCAATTTCATTCACTGGCGGCAAGGAAAATGAACAAAAGTGTACGATTTATGTACTTAGTTTCATTATCTTGACCATTATTGTTAAAAATAGTGAATACACTACGATTCTTAACATTTTTATAGTCGCTATTAGTATAGCAATTTTTGTTTGTGTTTTACGTAAAAATACATTATTATAATTATTCATATAAAACTTAATAAACTCGTATCCATATTTTAATGTATAAATATATTTTTTAACTTCATTTTAAAGTCATTATTATTTCTAAATGTAACTCTTCTAAAAATAAGATGTCAGTTAATATGATTAAGAAGAAATAAAAAAACAAGTATTGGTTGGACAACTTTAATTATAAACTACAGTTAAGTATAAATGCCTCGTATATTATAGAAAACTGAATCACGATAGAAAATTGCTGACAAAATGTATAAAAAACAAAACTACTATATTTGTAATAAAAGCAAAATTATACACGTGAATATCGCTTAATCGAAATATTAATAGTTACACTAGGGCAAGATATTAAATTATTTTTACAAGATCAAATCATAAAGTATAAATGAAAAAAAATCGCGTACACGTAGATTAAAAGTTTGCAGTTTCTTAGAAATAGCACTTGACGTTATCTATTATCTTAAAACTTAATAGGTAATACAACTCTACTCTCTACAAAAACTATATGCAATTCTTTGGAATAAGTTCAAGCGGATGCAATTTAACCCTTAAACAGTAACAATGGTCGTACTTCATAAAAATGTAGTTACAGTGCATTGAAGTTACTAGGTGGGGGTTTTGTTGGAGAAATAAAACTAATTAATTTAATCAGCTAATTATAGTTTCAAGGCTTTTTGTAATAAAATCATATAATCAAAAAGTTTGCACGGGTACACAACATAACACAGGGTAAATTATCTATTTAATCAACATAGTTAGTTAAATCTCATACGAAACATTACATTCAGCTAAATATAAAAAAATATAGAAATAACATGGCACACAGAATAGACTCATAAGAGTGTTTGTATTATCAAAGACGTTACGTTGTACAAGATCTGTAGTAATCAGATCGCTTTGTGATTTCGGATAAGTAATAGTTCATTTGCGTATTGAGGTCACCAATTTCTTTCTCTAATGTACTAAGTTGTTCATTATGATCATTATATAATTCTTCCATATTGGTCAACAACTTTAATTGCATTTGAGTGTCGCTGGCAAGTTTTGTTGCACGATTTAGTAACAACTGGGCTCGTTCTCTAGAGTTTAATGTTTGGCTGGCTCGTTCTGCAAGAGACATATTCGTCTGCTTAAAGTTTTGTCTAAGCTCTCTGGCCTTTTGTTCCGCTCCCTCGGCTCTGTTGACTACGTCGTTAGCCTCCTCTTTAACTTGTTCTGCGTCACTTTCAATTTTTAAAATATTTTTCTGCAAATCAGAGAGTCGCAAACGAAGACCTTCGACTTCATCCATTGTTTCCATAGCCTTTTTCTGAGCTTGTTCAGTTTCAGATGCTATAGGAATTAAATCACTTTTTGCTGCTTCGATATCACTATTCGCCTTATCGATTGCGTTTTCTGCTGCATCTTGCGCGGCTTGAGCCTCATCCAATGCTTCTAAAACTTTATTAGCCATTTTAAGAGTCAAATTAGCTTCATTACTTACCGCTGTCGCGTTAGTTTTAAGAGCCTTCGCTCTTTCTAAATCAGGTTTTGTTTCCGTTATAATATTCTCAATGTTTGTAAGTTGTGAAACAGTAGAATTAATTCGTTGCGATAGTTCTGTGATCTCTTTGGGTTCGATGCGTATAGATAAATTCAAGATATCGTTGGCCAAAGTTCTTACATCTGCTGGAGTGTTGGAAGTATGAGATAAAAATTCTTTTAATTCTGTTGTTAATTCTTGACTTTCATTGGTGACTCTTTGAGCAGATGCCTTAAAATCTTTAGCTTCATCTAATAAACTTTTCGCTCGAGAACGTACTGCAATGGTATCTTGTTTCGCTTGAGAAATCGATCTAAAAAGATCCTCTGCATTAAGTTCGTGATCTTTTATTCTGTATTCAGTTTTATTTGCAAAATCTAGTGCCTGTTCTGCTTTTGTTATAGCACCTTGGTCACACGATATTCCTCCACATTTTCCACACCCTGCTCCACCACAGATATCACAAGTGTCGCTTTCCTGTCCACACATTTTTTCATTAACTTTGGGTATCTGTGACTCCAAATTCGACAGCTGTTCTTGCAAATCATTCAGCTTCTTATCATTTTCACTTTGAGTGTTATTAAAGTTCAAGTACTGTAGTTCAATTAATCTATCAGTATTTTTAAGTTGACGGTCCGTATCAGCTATTATTGTTTGTACATTTTCTGCTTCATCCGATGCTTTGGATGCCCTCTGTTTTGCTTCACGAGTTAAATTAAGAGCACCTTCTAAATTAGCTTCTTGTAATTTAGTTGCATTGTTACCTAAATCAAGTGTCTTGGTTTTTAACTGTTCGATACTCAATCTTAATCCATCTAGAGTAACATTACTCAAATTAATTTTAGATGTTATGTCATTAAGGTTATCGGTACTCTCTTTAACTTTTTTGTCTGCTTGAGCCAATTGATTCTGTAAGCTTGTAATATTCGACAGCAAATCTTTTACAGTACTCTGTCCTTGCTTGGCACTTTTAAGAGTATTTTCAACATCAGCTAATTTCTTGGTCATTTCTTCAAAATCTCTTGTATATGCCCCAGTTGCACCCACAATTTTTATTTTACTAGCGTTCCCAATAGCATATTCAGTCTGAGTGCGCAACTCTCCAATTATTCGGTCCCAGCTGTCAAAACACTCACCACAAGCATAACATTGTGGAGCGTCGCCAAGGTAACCACGGGCACAAATATCGCAATTATAACCACCAATTCCAGGTTTACATATACATGATCCATTTTCACGCATACACTGCTGCGATACTGATCCATATAAATTACATTCACATTCGTGGCATTCTATATTGGGATCACCCCAGTGATTCTCTTGACACTGATCGCATTGCCTACCACCATGACCTGGCTTACAGTCACATTTACCTATGTATGGATTGCACTGTGGAGATACTGATCCAATTGGATCACATTCGCAAGGGTCACATCCCGTGCCAAGAGCTATTCTCCAATGGTTTTCTGTGCATTGATCGCAGTTTATGCCCATAACATTTTTGAAGCAAGGACACTGTCCACTTATCCGGTCACAATTTCCTATTGTAAAGTTTGTGCCCAATTCTGAACAGTTACATTTGTAACATGATTTTTCTAAAGCATTTCCATAATATCCTTCGTCACAAATTTCGCAATGTTCACCGGCTGTGTTGTGTAAGCATTGTAAACATTTTCCAGTATACGGATCGCAATTTCCAGGTTTCGTGATATCTATGTTCTCATTACACTCACATTTTTCGCAAGTTCCTTTTACAGGATCACCATAGTAGTTATCAGCACAAACATCACAAAGAAGCCCAGCATATCCTTCTTTACAATCGCAAACAACATCTTTTGTTTCTGGGTCTAACTCACAGCGGTCAGCGTGGCTGCTTTTATTGGGATCGCCTTTTACACCTGGGCAAGGGCATGGTCGGCAAGGAATGTCTACGCCAAGTCTTGGGTCGCCATAATATCCATCAATACATCTCTCACAACGATGCCCTTCTGTATAATCCCGACATTCTCTGCAAGCTCCAGACTTATCATCGCATTCAACCGCATGCCCATTGCAATCACATTGTTGACAATTTGGAAAATTGAAATAGCCGGGTTGACATAAATCACATGCTCGGCCGTAAGTATTAGCTCTACATTTACACTGTCCGCTTGTAGCATCGCAGAAATTGTCAAGACTTCCAATGCTATTACAATCACAACGCTTACAACCAAACTTACTAAAACCATACGTACCAGGAGCACAACGATCACACCTAGCACCAACAATATTTTCAACACATTGACAATATCCAGTGTACGGATCACATTGGTGACTTTTGGATCCTGTTAGATCACAATGACATGATTCGGAGCCATTTCTAATGTAAAATCCTATACTAGCATGGTACTTCTTACAAACATCGGGTATGTTTTCTCTATTAAGATCATAGTAATAAGAATCACCACAGTTGAAACGATCAAATTCATCTCTCATGTAACTTCCGTTTTTCAGGAAAGGTAAATCGTCAACAGATGGTAAAAGTCCAATTGAATCAATCAAAATAGAGGCTCTTGTGTTAAACGAACGTCCGTCCTGGCGGCCTAAATATATTCGTATTTCAGTTTCTTTATCTTTTTCTAAACATATAGACGGTTTCACTAAGACGCTGCGCTGAGTTGCTGGTAAATAGGTATTAATGGTGTCATCTTCAGGCCGCATATTTGCGCACGGTGATTCAGGATCTATTGGCGTTAGCCTTCTAACATATATTGTAGCTTCTTCCCAAGTCGTAGGAGCCTGTGGCTCATACCGGATTAAGACATTGTAATTCATACTTGTTTTTAAGTTATTTATCTTGAAAACTAAAGTGCTACTCTCAGGTATTTTCATGAACCCTGGACCAGTCCATGTCTCCTTGCGGCCATCAGGGAAATTTTCTCGTATAACAACGTGACATAACTGACTTTGAATTGCATTATCATCTATTTGGGAATCGCACTGGCTTGATTCAGCTTCAATAACGATCGAGTCGAGAGCACCTACGAAGAAGTTTTGTATCGGTGTATCACATCGACGACCGGTAACGTTCGGGCGACATTTGCATTGTCCAGTTATCACATCACAATCCCTATCGATTGAGCCACCAACATCACAATCGCACGGAAGACATCCGTCGTCGCTGTCCGAGAGGCCATAGAACTCTGGAAGACACTGATCACAATTTCTTCCCGTGACATGGCGTTTGCAGAAACAATTACCCGTTGAAGGATCGCATCCTCTTTCAATGACAGTGCCTAGGTTATTACAAGTACACGATTCGCAGCCTTCAGGATTGAGTGGGTCGAAATTCCAAAAGCCATCCTTACATCTATCACATCTCGATCCGTCAATATTAATCTTACACATGCAACGACCAGCAGTTTTGTTACTTGCGAGATCCGTCTCATCGTCACACAGAGCTTCCCTGTCTGTTGTACCTTCTGGGTCGCAATCACACGGTTTACATATATCTGGACTCTGTATATCTAAACTGGGGTCTTTGTAAAAAGTAGGTCGACAACGTTCACAATTTACACCCATCGTATTATGTTGACAGTTGTCACAAACACCTCCACTTATTTTTCCAGTTTTATTATAAACCGCTGGATCAAAATGACAAGTAGTGGCATGGTTATTACATGTGCATCTTTTGCAAGCATTAGAAGTGCGCCCAACAGCCGGCTGCCATGGTAAATCGTTATAGAAATCTTCACAATATTCACAGTTTAATCCTCGTGTGTTATGAGTACATTCACAGCGGCCGTGTACCATATTATTTTTCGATTCAACCCCAGGCATAGGCAGGCATCTGGATGCGTGACCGTAACAAGAACACGATCCGCGTACGGTCATTTCATATATAGCATAATAATATTTAAACTTTATTTCAGCTCGATTATCAAGATGGTCATCGCCCAAAGTGTGAAGTTTCGTAAAGTTAATTCTAAGGTTCGTCATTCGTAACAAATTTTGCACTTCTTCTGAATAAGGGTTCGTCACATTTATATTCGAAGGTAGCACCCTGAATATCACTTCACCCTCCGTTGACGGGGAGACGCCTGAATAACGGGAATCACAAACCACTTCTGTCAAGCTTCGCTGGGAATGTCGCGGCACTAACGGGAAGGATTCGGCGCAGTTGTGCGCGAAATAGCGATAGACACGCCATGTCTTTCCAAAGTCGAAAGATCTTTCAACTAACATTGCCGCGGGACGAAATGTTTTGAACTGTATTATCAAATGTGTAAGATGGAATTCCGCCTCCATATCGAGCCGAATAGATACGTTTTCCTTTCCATTCTCGGACTGCCACCAGGATCTATACCTCGTTCCCGGGTAAAACTTGTATATAATGTTTTGTATTCGATGATTTTCGTCAGGCTTGTGTATCGTTTTGTTCGTAGAATCGCACGTGAAGCAGGTTTCTCTTTCTTTTCGGAGCCTGTCGTCCAAGTACGAGACGATGCAGTACCGCTCGCGGCGATACAAGCCGCAAGTCGACGTCGCGGAGAGCCGAGATTCGCGGCCGATGAGAAGATTGCCAGTGGCGGGATAGCAGGAGCTAAGTTCACACGCGCGATCGAGCAGACGGGGATCAGCGCGGAGTCGGTCGCGCTCGCGGTTGTAGACTGCGCCGCCACCAGCGACGAGCGCGGCCACGAAAAAAACGCGTAGCGCCATAGCACGTTGCGGCTCACGCGCGCCGCTCACTGCACTGGCGTGGGGCCGGCCCGCCGCACTCTCGCGCCGCCGCGCCTCCCGCGCCTCAGCCTCCAGTTTGTGTAAACAGGGCTGCATTCACGTACAAAAGCTCATTGACTTTTTTCAAATACCTTTACAACTTCATTTTATATTCATTATAGTTGAACTACTTCGATATAAAGGTAAAGCAATATAAAAAATGCGATGCCTTCTTTGTAAGAACTATTTGTTTAAAAAAGTATTTCCCATTGAAAAAATATCAATAAACCCTCAAAACTCACGTAGAGAATACGGCTTGTTTATTCTACATGGATTACGGATGATCGACATCATTTTTCACGTCTACATTTTTGAATCTATTTTTAGTTTGAGTTTTAATCCAATGCAAACATCAATCTCAGCACATAATTTAATACAATATCAGCTTAATTTAATGAAAGCTTTTAATGACATATGAAAATGATAATAAATAATATATAGGTAATATAAAGATTTCTTCGCATATTGTTTATATTCATAAATTAAATTATTATTATTAAAATTTAATTATTATTTCTTAAAACAAGTATTAAAAGAATTCGTACCGAATACGGACCTGTACAAGGCGACGACCGCTCCCGCCCGCCACGCTCGTGCCGATCTCAGGCACTAGGCAACAAAAATAACGACGCTTTCGGGATGCGCTTTTTGTTATGGTCATTATGCCATACTAACATGCTTCCTTCTACTTAGAACCGACTAACTATTATTACTTGTTGTTTTTAAAATTACAGAAAAGATACGAATAATCTGATTTATATCGAAAAACATACAATATTTTGAATGAATATTATTTAATTACATTTATAATTTGATGTTATTAAATTATTTTTTATAAATTAACAATTTATCGTTAAAATTTACCTGCCTTTGCATTTGCACGCTATATTGTAACGCAATCAAGATCGTAGTGCGATTGAAATCGACTCTACTACTAACTTTTACCAGTTTTAGAGCCCGCAACAACAACATATGCGCGAACGGGCTGACTTGACCGGTGAAATACCACATCACAGAAAACAGGCAGGAAGTAGAAGTAGTACTTTCCGTATCTTCTGATAAGTGAGGTGCCGGAGGCCTAATACGGATAGGATGAGCACGGGAAGAGGATTGGACGGCGAGAGGGTTGGCGGGAAAAGGAAATATCCTTTTTCCTGTCTATGCCCTCCTCTGTCCATTAAGGCAGACAACGCATCTGCAACACATTTGTTTGTTGCGGATGTCTATGGATAGCGGTCACTTAAAATCAGGTGATCCGTTTGCTTGTTTGCCAACTTCTTCCATAAAAAAACTAACAAGAACCACTTTCGTATATCAGAACAACCATTCTTCATATTTTATTTTTAGTATCAAATACAGTTTTCGTAATATACACAACCCTACTGTTATTAACCTTAAGAAGCACCGCTACATTTTGAATGGTAGGACCGTTTCAGGACCGTGCAAACCAAAAATGGTTACCTCGCTTTTTCTTCGTAATTAGTTGGTTTTACATAAATGTTTGAACCTGATATCGTTGCGAGCATGCAGAGCCTCAAAACGAAAATTTACCAAAGTATGTGTAGTTTTTTAACTCAGTATTTGTATGCAGAATGTAACAATGTTCAATAACTATATTGTAAGCATCATGATCACGTGGTACACTGGCGATACTACAGCGGCGGCTGACACTCTTCCGCCCCGCGCATCCGTTCAAGATAAAACATTCGCGATCCACTCTTCATACGCTTAACTAAATTTTTGAACTGACAGCTGTTCATTATTGTCTCCGCTATTGAAGAACATAATTTAACAAACAATTAATTCATCTCATTAATGTCCCCCTTACAAATATTCAGCGCATCAAACAGATATCGTTTATATACTGTTTACCCTAGTAGAGCTAAAAGACTTAACGTTTTATTTGGTCATAATCAAAAGCACTAGTATATGGTTCAACATATTGATTAAATAAATAATAAATACCCTGCACAATATGCCACTTTGAACATTAATTAAGTCAAATGAACCAAAAAGGTGAAAGTGCTTATTCCACGACGGTGAACTTTAAAGGGCAGCGTTCGTCGACGGTATTGAATCTAAAGTTTTCTTCTTTAATGTAACCCTATTATGTAACACTCAGCGCTTAAATATTTTTAATCTTTATTCAGATATTTAATGTTGTAGTGGCTTAACGTATAGTTTTGGTCATAACGGTCTCCGTGTACTAGGGGTATATTATTTTTGGCTTATTAAAGCTTAGTCAAATATAAACAAAGAATGCTATGTCTTCTTCTATTATGATAAACAACCCTCTGGATAAACAAATTTGGACTCGGTGCGACCGATGACGTAATTTCTATTTGAGATAATGAAAATATACAGAAATAAAATGAAAACAAGCAACAACAACAATGAAACAAATTATGCACTTTAGTCCAGTTGCTTAGTTTCAGACGCATCAAGAATGTTTGTGGAGAGACATAAATTCTTACAATAGACTTGCCATGAAGCAAAAATAGAAACAAAAATCGGCCTCTTTCAACAACTAGATAAGTTGTTACAATTTCGACAGTAAACGATAACCTCCTTATCTCCCACAAGCGGAATAGAAACAAACCGTCACGTAGAATATCACAATAAAGTTGATTTTAATTTACAACAATGTTTTAACAACACACTAAGTCTGCAAGTTTTTGTTCAATTTAAACATAATAACGCATTTTAGTCCACGTTTATCCATTTTCTATACATTCCCGATCTCTGGGTTCAGCCGTTCTAGTGCCACAAGGTAACCCAAGTTGTTTAGGCCAGTGTTAAATCCAGTCGGCCGCGCCGGACCACATGTTTATCACATTCTAAACGCAACTATAAGTGTTTGTACTTTAGCATAACTTACAGAACTTCCAAACGTTTTTTTGTAAAAAAGGTTACATGACATCCTAATCCCAATGTAGCGCGTGACAGTGGCTGTGAATGAACGCTTTGGTATCGATAAGCGGGCATTCTTAAAAGGCGGTTACGATGTCAAAGTTCAAAGAGATAATGGTCTCAATGATTCCGCCTACTTTATCTCACAGAGACCTTAACTATGTGATAATTACTTTTTTTTTACATTGTAGATTCATTACATTATATTTTTACGCTGTAAATTGAAAAATATCTATCATTTTTTGACCAGAATCTAGGCGCCAAAAAAAAGAACATTATGAAGTAATAGAAGAAAGCTTTTAGGGTAAGTATACTGTGATATTTCGTACATGAGTTCCAAGGTATCCACCATCCGGGATTAAGCCTGCCTTTGCCTACTCATAGTTTCACTAGATCCTGTACCAACTGAACCATCTGAATCTAATGCCTAGTTCCTCTCGTCGTGTTAGATATTTGTTAAACTTATGCTTGACATCCTTGTAGCGAAGTTCTTACTACAACCATTTTTCAGGAACAATGACACTTTGTTTTGAATCGTATCAGTTTCTTATTATAAACTAAAAACATAAAATGAAACCAAGATATAAAGATAAACCCTTGACATTATATACGTAGAAAATAAATGTCATATCGATATTATTTAACGATTAAATAATACAAAAAGCTTGCTGAAGTGTGTAAAAAAACTGTGGTTCTGTAAATATATTACGTATTTATTATATACTAGCTAAAAATATACACCTTTACGTATTCTATACGAACAGTGTGGCCTAAGCACTAAACAGGAAATGAGAATTTAAAATTACCTGGCGCTAGGCAGATTGCTGCTTAATATATTGGTGGGATTTCTAACTGTCATTATTACTTTTCCTTCCTATTTTAATACACGATAATATACTGCGGCACGTCAAATCAATATACCAAGACGGTTTATTTCAGAAAAGTGATTCAATACTTCAATAATATGCAGAATCAGATTATTTTGTTATAGTCATAAAAGTCAGGCCGCCACTTTAACTTACCAAATCAAAAATTCTACTTACTACCTACCTACTTTAAGGGAGTAGTGCTATTGTACAAAAGTTGCAAAAAACAATAATATGCTGTGCAGTCATAAATACTAAGTATTGTTTAGAAGCAATCTGTTGTATATATCAGGCATCATTGAGACTGTATAAGATCTGTAAGGACATTAATGACAGATGAAGGCCTAAACAATGACGTCATATGACGAACGACAAACAAATGAAAGCAGGCATCATAACTACAGAAAATATAATATGACTATGTTCGCCAATACATATCACGTGCATATATAAAATAGTATCTACATATTTTAAGATATTTTATAGGTTTTTTTACTTATAAATAACTTACTAACTCAAATAGTAGTATAATACCTAAATAGTTATAGTTTCACTATCTTTATAGCTGTCGCCTAATTTTGTACGAGAAGGAAGTACGACGCTGGTTCAGTGACCGCGTGCTGCCGAGATAAGTTGCGCGCTTTCGTTCAACCTCACATCCCATAATAATCACTGCACTAGGTTTATTTTGTCGAGTTACGTCATGTGCGTTCACATGCCCGAACGTTTGCCGCCTCATGTCATGTTAACATACGTACGTACGCACATACGTCACCAGACTTCCTTAGACACCGGCGCAGAACTACTACTTTGCACCACGTCTAATTATAATACATATAGTTATTTTAGAGTTAAGCTTCCTATTGCTTACTCAATTTAGACATTAAGACAGAGACAAAAGGCCTTATTAAGTAACGAGCGAGCATAAATAAATAAATATGCGCTCTCTCGCTTCTCCTACATTCATACATCTACTCATACATGCTCGTCGGCTATGGGTGTTTCGTTCTTCTTTCTTCATTTATCCTTTCGGCTTTCCCGAGCGACCATGTAGACGTATGAATGTAGAAGAAGCAATGAAATATTTTAGGATCGTGCCAAATGGAAATCGGTAAGCTCAGAGTTAAGCTTATTTAATTGGGGCAGAAAGAGATATATCTATTCCAACACTACGCTGTTTATTACTTTTATCGAGTTAACTACAAACAGAAGAAATAAGGTTTGAACGCCTCAGTATTCCGAGAGGATCGTAAAGGCCACATCTGTCGTGCACATGTTTGTCTCGCAAATTTCGTCAATGGTAGTTTACGTGGAATTCTCTTCATGTAGCGTCTATCTTAAGAATAAATTCAAAGTCGAATATCTTGTATCTTAAGACGTGAATATTAAATAGCAGGTATCTACTCTTTACTAATAAGCAGTGTTACGTAGAACAATCAGAAATTGTTGATTGTAGTACAGGCGGGTTATCCTCAGCGAGATATTTTGAGAGAGTAGCGTCAAAAAATAACAAGGCAAAGAAAGTGGAGTGAATACAAATATTGTCTTTCAGCGTCATTACTTAAAATCTGTAACTGCTCGGATACTTTAGTTAAACCATAATCAACGATGTTGACGGTAGATAATTGTTTTTTTCATTCAAATACAGGCAACAGACAAAAATAAATATGATGAAAAATCGATTCTTATGTTTATTTGCGTAAAATTATTATTTACTTTATTTTTTATTGAATATAGTCTTTTTGAAGTCGGTTTTGATTTTGTTAAAAATTTTGTTTACTTCTCGATTATTAGTGAATCTAAAGTTTGTTAACTGATTTTCTTTTCGTCAGCATATGAATTGACTTACTAAACGCGCTGCTCATATGAGACAGCGTCTTTTCAATAAGACAAACGAAGATAGGGTGGAATTCCTATCTAGAATTAGGAAATCCACTTCCAGGGCCATTTCAAAACAGACTAGTAAAGAACGCAAAAACGCAATTTCGAAAAATGCGGAATAACATGAAAAAAGTTCTACAAAGAAAAAATTTAAAAAAAAAAACGTGATCACCGTCTTGACTTGGTACAGGATCGTTTATCTAACGAGGAGGAGGACCAACGTGCCCACGACATTGGCTTAATACAACGTCGTTTTAGAATGGATAAGGATTCATACCGAACACGAATAATAGCGTAGTAAGTGATGTATGCGTTTTAATTAATGTTTCCTAAGAAACAAGTGGTTATTGTGAGACAACCATAGAAGATAGATATATGTCATCATGTTTTTTTTTATATGGAATAAGGAGGCAAAAGAGCAAGCGGATCACATAACACATACGATGAACTTAGTCCACCCGGTTACTCGGTCACGAAAACATCGTTCTAAATTTCTCTCAAGTTGTTTCAAAAATATGTGGTGAATTAGTGTCTATCTCAATGTTATCGTACATAATTAAGTAATAATATATGTACTTGTGTATTTTGAAACATCTAACGCGTGAATCAATCTTGTAATAAAATTACAATGTATTATTTAATTTTTCGTAACTACGTACTTATGTAGCAATAACTTGTCAGCGTTTGTTAACTAGTGATGTGATTTTATACAAACAGTTGAACCGATTCTCAAACGACGTATTTCATACGATCGGAATGTCTACAAAGTCTCGACGTGTGTGTGGCGGGTGTAAGAATCCGAAAGTTAAATGCGATTGCCTTCGCACCAACATGACAAAGTCAGTCAATTGTGATATGATGTTGCGGTCATCTGCCCAAAGTCCCACTGATAGCGTCATCTTATCGCCAGGGGGCTCCAACGGCAATATAACCATACGGAAAAATACAACTGCTCGTGCCCAAGACTGTGAAAAGGTAGAATATGTCACTGAACGTTCTTTGAGGGACATCATGAAGAATGAAATGGCTGAGATGCTGAGAGTTTTTATCCAGCAACATGTGACGGAACAATTTTTGATCGCCACTAACAATATGTGCAAAGAAATGGAGAAGTTAACATCTGCGTTGGAAAGTTTTAATGTGCGAATGAGTAATGTCGAGGAGCGGATGACGATTGTCGAGAAACGTCTAGATACACAGATTATTCGGGAAGACTCGGCTGCATTTGCGAATCTTCAAGCTGAAATAAATTTTTATGAACAAGAACGCCTCCTTAATGACTTGGAAATCACTGGCTTACCGGAGGAAAAAAATGAAAACCCCCTTCTTGTGGCGTCTCTTTTAGCAAACAAACTTGGTGTTACCCTTGATGAACGAGATATCGTAAGTGCCGAGCGAGTGGGCAGGCAAATTGTCGTAGCTGAGTATGAGCGAGGTAATGAAGATACCGCAACCCTAGTGCGGACGCGCGCCCTTGCCGTCCGGCTGGTGCGGCGCAGTGTCCGCGACGAGCTGCTGCGTGCTGCGCGGGTGCGGCGTGGGCTTGACTGCACTGGTGTCGTGTCGGACGCCGCACTCCGCCGCGTCTACGTCAACGAGCGGTTGTCGCGTCTCAACAAGCAGTTGTTCTATAAGGCACGTGAGGAGTCTCGTCGCCTAAAGTGGAAATTTGCATGGACCAAGAATGGTAAAATTTTTGTTAGGCGTGATTATACGCAGACTGCTATAAGGATTCGAGAGCATGCAGACATTGTAAGGGTTTTTGGCGACAACTCAGTTAGCCCTAAATAGAATACTTAGATATTTCCTTCCCAGCTAGGTTTGTTTAATTTGTTATCTTTTTCATATTTTTTATTTCTGATAATTTACGAAACGAAAGTAGGTGGCTTTTCGGTACTCATATGTCACATCTTACCTTCACTATTATATTCGCTTAAAGTTATTGACCCATATTATTGTATTGTCATATTTATGTAACATTTGTAATTTCTTTGATGTAAGGTTATTTCTCATTACAAAGTTTAATACAATGATTTGTAACAGGATTGACCCACTAAATTACTTACTCGGTATGTTCTATATCATTCATACAGTAAATTCGATTTCTTATTTCATATTATTTTTAGAATTATATTATGTTAAAGCAAATGCTAATTATTATGGCTATGTTAAAAACAGTACAACTATTATTGTCCATGTCTTGATAAGATAACCACATATATGTCCAAGGAATATAATAATAACAATATAATATACCAGCATATTGTTATTCTATACATAGCTTCCTTGACAACAACTGTATATTGATTTGTAAGTTGTAATGTATTGTACCTATTTAGTGTAACATTTGCTCTGAACTTAATAAGCTACACTTTCCAATTGTAATGTAATGTTATATATACTTTACTATATTTAGACTGATATGCATACAAGAAGTGCATACTAGTATAAATACTAGTACAATACCTAACTAATTATCATGTACGTACTTATATCTACAAATAACTTAATTTTTATACGTTGTTTATTTTTATTCTATATATACTTAACAAGTGTTTTGTTTATATCTTTTGTATTAACCCATAAGCTATGTATGATTTTTTTTTAAATATACTATATGTACTATTAATTGTGGAAATCACAATACTACAAAAATTAAAAATAGGACTTTTCTGGAATTGTGCTTAGAAAATAATAACTTGAACAGTATTAGATCTAATTTCATGGTAGATAAATTACCATTCTGTGTATACAATTAATCACAAGTACATTAATTCTCTCTGTGAAACTCGATCAGAAGAATAACTATTAAAGATAGTTGGAAAAATCAACAGCTACTGTTGATTGCACATTGCTTAACTATGATAAACTCTGGTGAAAAGTACACTAATTTTAGAAAAAGTTTTTATTCAATTTGCTTAAGCGATATAGCTACGAGAATTTGGCAAAATTGTTATTTAATTAGATAATATAATTATGTGTGTTTCTGTTACTCCTTGTATAGTATATTTTTAGGTTTATTATTGTTCTCTTTAGTGCACCAGTGTTGTGTACCTTTTGGGGTGAACACTGGCTCATGAGATACGGCTAACGCTAGTTTATGAGCCAGGGAACTCGCCTTGGATTTTACTCAAATTTTTTAGTACTAATAAACGTTTTTATTTTTTTTAATAAGTGTACGCTACCCATAGACATCCGCAACAAGAAATTATGTTGCAGATGCGTTGCCTACCTTTAAAGGACCGAGGAGGGTATAGACAGGAGAAAGGATATTTCCCTTTTCCCGTCAACCTCATCCCCGTCCAATCCTCTTCCCGTTCCCTTCCCATCCTTACAAGAAAAGGGTGGCAAAGGGAGGAGGACTCAAATTAGGCCTTCGGCACCTCACTCATCAGACGAAACGCAGAGTATTTCTACTTCACGCCTGTTTTCTGTGAGGTCGTGGTATTCCACCGGTCGAGCCGGCCCATTCGGCAACAGATGTAGTTGTTGCGGGCTCTACCACTGTTACTGTTACTCTTATTTAGCTTATTTAAAGAACTGAAACTGAAACACTTTAACAGTGGTAGAGCCCGCAACAACAACGTCTGTTGCACGAATTGACCGGCTCGACCGGTGAAATACCACGACCTCACAGAAAACAGGCGTGAAGTCTGATGTGTGAGGTGCCGGAGGCCTAATTTTAGTCCTCTTCCCCTTCCCACCCTTTCCTCATAAGGATAGGACGGGAAGGGGAAGAGGATAGGATGGGGAGGGAGTTAACGGGGGAAAGGAATTATCCTTTTTCCTGTCTATGTCCTCCTTTGTCCTTTAAAGGTAGACAAAGCATCTGCAACGCATTTGTCTGTTGCGGATCTTCATGGGCGGCGCTCACTTGACATCAGGTGATCCGCTTCTTCGTTTGCCACCTTCTCATAAAAAAAAATACAATTTTTTCATACATCATTTTAATGTAAGTCCCATAGTTTTGCCTACGTAAGCCAAGAAAGTAAAACTCAACTTTTTTATATTATGCATTATTAAGAATAACTCAAAAACTACCGGTCGGACCTTGACTAAAAAAACGGAACAAGCACTAGCTCTTGAACAAAACAAAAAATCATCGAAATCGGTTCACCAGGAGCGGAGTTCTGAGATAACAAAAAAACATACAGACGAATTGATAACCTCCTCCTTTTTAAAGTCGGTTAAAAACTATAGCTAAGTATTGTACTACTAGTCTTTGAAATTTTGTATCGATGCTTTTAGAGGTGTGTACACACCGATTGTAAACCAGATTTTATTTCGTACAACAAACTTGAAAAATCAATAAAACCCTAAACAATCAAAAAGGCAGCCTTTAAATATTTTAACATATCTTCGGGTTACCTCAAAATAGGGCTAATTAACACAAAATAGGTGAAAAGACACTTGATGCGTTGATTTATTTTGTTTATGCAATTTTTTAAACCTGATAAAAAATAATAATGTATAACATACTAATTGTATGTCGCGTCTAGTGTACTAAAATATTTTAGTAACAAACATGAATCAGCTTTGTTTGTTTCACACGTCCGTAGTGACGTCTATTTTGAGGAGTGTATTGTGTCCAGTAATAAGTCAGATTGATTCACCGACTTACAATGTGACGCTTAACACAAATAGAGGTTATTTATATATACACTAACATACTACAAATATAATGAAACGGGTTGGGGAAGTATATATATATATACACTTCATGACTAGTATGATTCTAAAACATTCTCAATTTCATATTATTACTAGCGACCCGCCCCGGCTTCGCCCGGGTACCACTAATTATGTTGATCCGATCGCTACCAAACACAGGATTGTGCCAATCTGGACAATCCCTGTAAATTTCATCAAAATCGGTCTATAAGGAACATACATACTTCGCTTTTTATAAACTATTTTTTTTCATAAAAAGTATGCTATGTTACTTCTAATACGTCCAAGAATATGTGTACAAAGTTTCATAATGATCGGTTGAGTAGTTTTCGCGTGAAAGCGTAACAAACAAACTTACATTCACATTTATAATTATAACTAGCTTTTACCCGCGGCTCCGCTCGCATTGAAGCCATTAAATAAGTATCAGAGATCATTATCATAGAAATGAATCAATATGATAGCTCTGTTTTGTTGCTTAGCTGCGATTATCAATTTTTAAAATTACTACGTACAATGAAGTTTAAAAAACTTACAACATACTTTATTGAAATGCAACAACAAATGTTACAATACATTTAACTGTAACAAAAATGAATAATTTTAAATTTTATCAATTTGAAAATAAATAAATGCAGAGTATTAATGTGGTATATTTTTGTAGAATATATTATAAGTTTTTCTGTTGGGTGCAAATATATGTAAATTCCGGGCATTCGATGTGTACTTATGTACGCGCGTAAAAAGTTACGCATCTTAAAATTTCACTCATCATTTTCATACATAACGTGGCTAAGGAAGTATAACTTTAACAATAAATACAGAAAAATCTAAAAAAAAAGTATCCTATGTTACTTCTAGTAGCTCCAAGAATATGTGTGCAAAGTTTCATCATAATCGGTTGCGTAGTTTTCGCGTGAAAGCGTAACAAACAAACTTACATTCGCATTTATAATATTAGTAGGGATATTCAAAAAGTTATTAAAAAAATAAACATAAGATTAATACTAGAACCTACCTGCGTTGCGCGCGGTGCGCTGCACGCAGAACGTCGCGCGCCACCCGCAGCCGCGCCTCCCAGCGAGCACACTCGTCGCCGCCGCCCACCGACGACAACACCCATTGCTTCTCTTCTATCTATGGGTAAACATTACTTTTTTTTCAAATTACTTACATTTATAATTTAGTAAGATTTTATTAAATGTCGGCATTAATAAATATTATGTTCCGCTTTCGAGAAATAGCGAAATACAAAATCGAAATACCGGACTATTTACGTACTCGACAAGTACCGCAACTGCGTCACTTACCCATTAATATAACGAACTCGGTTACTTTACTTTGTTAACCACTAACTAACACTTCTACTTCATGTGAGGTATTTTAGTTTATTTAGCTGTTACTTGTCGTTCACATATTACGATATATAATACAATAAGATAGTTCTGATAATAATCCAATACCTTATTCAAAATATCCTTGAAGTCCTTGACGATCGGCACGGGCCGCCGCGCCTTGTCGCAGTGTTGGACGATGGCTAGGCGCGCGCCCGCGTACCACAGCTCCAGGTCGTAGAGCGCGCTCCTCACGGCGGACTCGTTTGCCGCTGACGTGCAAATTTTCTGTTCAAAAAGATTTTATATAGTCAAAGCTTTTATAGAATATGTTATAGAACGAGGTGGCAAAAGATACCTATAGACATCTGCACCAAGCTAATGAGTTGCAGATGCATTATGTCTACTTTTTTGGACTGAGGGGATAAACGGAAAAAAGCGTGTATCCTTTTCCTATCCATCTCCCCCCCCCCCGTCAAATCTTCTTCCCACTCCTCTTTTTAGAAAATACTGTTTTATGTACAATGAAAGGTTCATGCTTAACAACAAATCCTCATCACAGTCAGCAGTCAATCATTCTAAAGTGTACTTAATCGGAGGTAGGTTCATCCTTATTAAGAATATCATGTAAAAATATTTATACTAATATTATAAACTAGATGACCCGGGACCCGGCATACTTCTTACCACCGTAATAAATTGATTTGTTCATAACTCTTCGTAGTCCGTTCCGGTTAACGGTTCTATTCATCCTTCCAACTATTCTTAATTGAGACCGATAACATTGGCTGCATCTTGTCCAGCTCAAGTTAGGTTTGTGAACAAATCATTTAAATGAATTTTATAATTGGAAAATAGACGCAAAAACAGTTTAACATTTCATCTCTTTTCGGCTGATAATAAACAAGTGAGCGACGCGAACATGCGACTTAAGACTTTTTCTCTCTCGAGAATAGTTCTCTTTTTGACGTTGTTCATTTCGTCATTCTTAATCAGTCCCCTTTATTTTCATAGTCAAGGTTGATTAATTTTACAACTACCTAAGCTAACCAAGACACGTAGTTCGTGCGTAAGGCGGATACTGTTTCTGTTATTTAATAGAACACATCACTCAACGCACTTGCCATTTGCACATTTTAATTGAATTCCACGCGGATGAAGTCGCGGGAACAGCTAGTAGTTATTGTTTTATTTACCTGTAACGCTTTGACATGTTTCTTGATGTTAGCAGCAGCGTCCAGTAAATCCTTAAGTTTCAGAGTTTCCGGTGGTTTGTAGTCAAGGTCTAAGAGACTGAGCACTTCCCTCCAGTGACGCTCCGTGAAGTCAGAGCCTCGTAAGTATTTTAGTGCAATCGTCAGATCCTGAAAGTATATGATCAACAATATATTGATCCAAAGGCCTCAAGAGCAGTCGGCCGTGTATAAAAGTAAGCTCTCGCGATTATCATTATAATAAAGCATTCAGTAGTAAAGACATTGTAAAGTATTCTTAGCACATACAGTAGCGACACAATACAGCGGGACAGTAGTGAGTAGTCAGAATGTCAGAATGTCTATAGAGGCTCGTCTTGCGATACACAATGCTGTACTAGGTCCCACTTTAATGTATGGAAGTTGGGTTTGGAAGGAAAAGCGTGTTAGTAGAGTTAGGCAGGACTTTGAATGATTAGATTAAAAATAGTATTATAAGAGAAAAGTGTGGCTTAAATATGGATGTTGTGACTAGAATTGACAAAGGTATGTTGTCTCTTCAGAGGTCCGGGCATGTTGAAAGCATGAATGAAGAGAGTATAGTGGAACATATTTATGTTGCAAAGTGAGTGGCAGTGTTGGTAGGGACGCCCCAGGAGAACTTATATCGACCAGATTAGTGATATAATAAGGAAGGGCGATATAAGGAATACCCGTAGCCGACGAGTATGTATGCGTAGATGTAAGGATGTAAGAAGCGAGGTGTGCCAGGATCGCGCCAAATGGAAATCCATGATTTGCGCGGGCGCGGGTGCCTCTATATTTATTTTATATTTGAATCAATGCTAAGCCCACAACGAGTAATAATTATTTTTAGATATGTATACTTCCTGTGAAGATTACAGATATTCAGCATTGTTTTTAAATTTCTTATTTATTTAAACATGCAATACTTACAGCATATTTTTCTAGTGTCTGTTTAAGGTACAAAGTGACCGCAGTGTAGGGCTCCAGTCGCGCGCCCCACCTGACGCAGAACTCGTCCAACAGGTGTAGCTTCTTTTGAAACACGACCCAATCTTGTTCGGTAATCGATTCATATTCTGATAAAATTTCAATTCTTTAACGTAATATATGTAAGATTTATTGCTTTATTTAATTTTGACAGAGATAAAAGCACAAGATATAGGAATATGTAATGAAATTTTATATAGTTGTGTGTTTGCACAAATAAACTGTTTCTATTCTAACTGAACGTGCTTGTATGATTTTAAGTAATGACTATACCTTCGTTATAATCTTTAAACACCGTCCACTGACCCACATACTCCTTTATAAGTTTTTCAGCTTCATTCCACGTATCAGATGTTGTAACATTCATATTATATTTCTGGCATTCTGTCCTACAAATATCAAGTATACAACTTTATAAGTGTTCATACAATATCATAAGCTTTATTTTTTAATTAATTATTTAAGAATGTTGTGTATTGTTTAAGTTGACCCTTATAAAAAATGGAAATAAATACCCAGACCGAAAACATCTTGAAATAATAGTTTTTTGTTATTGTTTTAGTTGTTATTTTAAAACCATAAGATATTGGATGTACTGAAGATATAGGATTTATGTCTTCCACTTACACCAACTCATCTCTCTCAGATAGGTATTTCTCCCACTGGGTGTGCGCATCGAACACGGACTGGCAGCGGCTCACCATCTCCGCGTAGTCCGCGCCCTGCGAACTCTCTAGACGCGACTTGGTCTGCCCCCACCGCGACAGCAACGCTTCAACGCTAGTATTGAGGTTCTCCCATTCGCCTTTTAAACTTGACTTTACTATTTCTGCCTACAATAAACATTAAATGTATGCTATTTTCTTCTTGAATTTAGGAACTTTATATTTTATGAAGTGAGGCGAAATTTTGATAGCTCGGTGTGTGAAATTTGGCAGATTTATTACAAAGGTACAAAATGAAATTAAACAACATATTTATACATTGCGTTCATAAACGATTTAAAAAAATCAATTATGGTCGAAATTTAAACATTGGCTGGACACCATTAGTTTAACTATTGCTTTGTTGCATCTTTTATCATTGATAGAGCTCGTGATTTAGCAAATTATACCTGATGCTGGAACATCTGCTGCTGCGACAGCATTTGTTCTCGAACTTTCTGCCATTCCTTTACAGTGTGATCGGCGAATTGGTCGCCGCTCCAAGTACGCAGCATGTGTCCCTTCCGTTTCAAGTTTTCCACCAATTTTTCCAACTAAAATTTAATTATTATTCAAATAATCAAAAAGAAGAACAATCTGATACTGGAAACCTTAACCTTACCGACGACTACAGCCATTAGAAAAAAAGTGGATGGAAATGATCTGAGACAAGAACCTTATTGCCGACTAATAAATAAAGGCTCGTTGAAAGATATTGAAACATAACCACGAAACAAAAATTCAATGGATTTTAAGTAAAATAATACTAATATTCTGCTACATAGCGTCTATTTTTGCTTAAAAATAAAGATAAAAATAAAACGGTTATTTCTATTTCAGTTAATAAATCAGCCTTTTTTAGTATGTTTCTCCGCTGCAGGGACACAGGCCTCCTCTCAGGGAGGGACGGGGCCGTAATCCACCAAGCAGGCCCAGTGCGGGTTGGTAGATGTGTCTTTGAATTTGGTGGTTTTAAGACATGCCGGTTTCCTCACGATGTTTTTCTTCACCGTTTTGGAGCAGTGGTGATGAAATATATTACACACAGTAAAGCGCCTGCTTGGGTTCGAACCCGCGACCTACAGTACGTAAGTCGAGGCCTATACCACTGCTCGCTATTTCAGTTACAATAACTTAAAAATGGCTACTGCCTTACTTCGGGCATTTTCTCCTGTAGTGCTTGTTGTTTCATGCTGATTTCCGCCAGCTCTTTGGCGTTCTTCGGCAAAGTTTTGTTTTCGAGCAAGTGCGCAGCATTAGTCATGAAGGCATCTAAGACTGCGCTGTCGTTTCTACAGCTGGTCTGCAGTGAGGACATGAGGCACGCCCACAGGTTGCGCGCCTGCGCCTCGAACTCTCGACGCAACGTCGCCGTGCCTACCGTTATCCATGCTATCTTCTCGTCCTCGCTGGGAAATTAGATGACACAAACAATAATTATAAAATGAAACTTGCTTTAATATAAACAAACTCGTTGAACATTGATGATATTCGGAAAATATACGAGATAAAGTCAATTTGACAACTTAAATGTAGTGTTTTATTTATTCACGTGGTATGTTGTTTTGGTTCATAATCATAACATATTGGCAGAGATTTCAGATCAATGTCTATTACCGTATAATATATCTATATATATAAAAAATGAATCCCTATTTCCTTTGGTCACGACATCGCGCATTACCGGCTGGACCGATTTCGCTAATTCTTTTTTTTTGTTTCATATTGTCTGGAGATGGTTCTTATGGAATAAAAAACAAAGTTGCGCGGAAAATTAAGAAATTTAAGAAAACTAAACGACCATATTAACTTTTGTAATGTATGGCGCGATTACCTTAAGTAGGGATGAATATTTCAAAGAAGAAACTACCCGAGCGAAGCCGAGACGGCTCGCTAGTTTCTTATAAATAGTTATAAAACAATCTACACGCTACACCATTAGGAATTTATAACATCGAACCAAGACTGCACACACACCTAACAACACTAGCTTTCATCAAATCAAAATTAATGAAAATTTGTTTATAGCTTAAATTAGGTGTCACTTATTCATTTTATAATCTGTGCGAATCTCTCTCTGGCCTCTGTCTCCGTCGAGAGCGCACGTTGTGTTAAGATAATATATTGAAACAAAAACAATGCGTCTGTGATTTATCAAACACTTAAAAAAGAACAATTTATGATGTTAAACAACTAACATTAGGTACGTATTACGTTATAAGGACTAATATGCGTGTCTTTCTTAGCCGTCAAAACAATCATATCATATTTCTGCTTACAAAGTCATTTTAGCGACGGCCTGTCCGTACGCTTTGCAGGCTTTGAAGTTAGTCTCCCAGTCGCTTGGGTCGACCAGTGTTTCAGCACACAATGCGTCGAGGTCAGGCACGCACGCCAGCGCCAGGCGGCGCGTCCAGGCGTCGCACGTGCCGGATAGCGCGGAGAGGGCGGACTCGAGCTCATGTACCGCCTTGTTGCCTAGCCAGCTGTGTCTGAGAAGTAATGATGATATATCTTAATAAAACTTTTTCTGTCAGAATTTGGGAATATAACTTTTTGTGTTTATTTTTCAAAAAGCAGAAGAGTAAGTAACTTTCATCTTCGTACAAAATTCACCTGTATTTATTTTTGCAGTATCAACGCCTTGTATTTATGTTCCTTTCCAAACGCTCTCAGTATGGTGGCATATAATATAATATATATATATATATATATATATATATATATATATATATACAGCTAAAGTGAGATATTTAATGTTAGAAATTTAATAGGTACTTAATAATTATTTTACTTATTGATAGCATCAAAGAAGAAACCGAGTGATACATTTTAAAAAACAAAACATAATATTTTTTAGGTTAAATAAGATAGCGCACGGCTCTTACTTATCAACTACAGAAGCAAATATCGAGTGTTTCGTTGCCACAACACTGCTAAGTCCCACAAACTGCGCGGGCAGAGACACCAACCGGCGCAGCTGGTGGTAGTGCTGCACGCGCACCTCTTCCATTGCCGGCTGCGAACGCACCATACGGCCACTGCAAAAGCAAAAAATTACGTGGCATTAAAATTGGTTTAATAACGTATTAAGCTTACATATGTGCATATATATATACGTACTTACGGTTATTTTTTCCACCCACTTTAGTACGACACCAATGTGATTTCTTTTGATTGATGTAGTGTGACACATACATCTACATAAAGCGAAGCTTCATTTACCCTCTCAAAATAGGGCGCGCGCGTTAGAAGGATGAAATGTACTCAAGCCGTTTAGGTTCTGCCTTCATATTTATGAAGAATCAAGAGAGCTAAAATTAAAAATTTCGTAAACATTTGGAAAATCTACCGTAGTACGAGATCGACTCGGACGTGAGGGAAGTGTGTGTGAAGAGACAGTAGGGTCTTTATATACTGGCACTCGAGTGCCTTGTACAGCTGCCAGTCCCAGTGCGACCGCCACTGCTCCGTGTTCTTGTAGCCGCCAGCCTCAACCTGGTAGTTATTGAAGTGAAAAACAATTACATATGGATAAACTATTCAAAAATTGTAAAAAGTACACCTAATCAGTAATGTTTCTAATTTACTAATGACCTGCCCCGGCGTCGCACTAGTATTTAGTTTTTTTTAAACATTTCTACGACATAACTTTATTGTATTCTGACAGACAGAACCTGTGCGGCGATGGGACTTACTTTACAATATATTGTTAAAAATTTATTATCAACCTTCTTATTTCAATTGCAGTTTGAGAATACCTAATATACCTTTTCAATTATATCTCGAATATGTTTGATGTTGTTTTTCCACTCGGCTTGCCTCACGAGCAGCTCGGTGTCCATCAGTTTCTCCACTACGTTTCTGATGGCTATATGTTGACTCGTCAAGTATGAGTTCTGAAACATTATTTTCTTTCGTTATTGGCTTTCAAACTGTTTTTAAAATATAAAAATATGCGCTCACGCCCATAACCAATCAGGTAGGTAGGGAGAGGGGTAGACAGAGATTATGGATTTCCATTTGGCCCGATCCTAGCACACGTCTTTCGCTTCTTCATCCATACATTTACGTATGCATGCTCGTCGGTTCGCGTACTTCTTATATCGCCCATTAGGAATAAACTAGTACTTGACTTCATGGCGGATACTCTGCATATCTTATCACTTCTCTTGAACGTACCCGCTTCATAATCAGACGGAAAACTAATGCTGGCAACTTATCCTTTCTTGTGGTACATCTACAACAAAGTAATTTGGAAACAAAAGGATGAAGCAACCGTATGTCTAAACGGCCGCTGGTAGAAGGGAGTCACAACTCGAGACAAAATGTGCGGGGAATTATTTGATAGAACCAGAAGGCTCTTTTCTTCAGAACGCTGAATCAGAAGCAGTTATTTATGTAATAAGAATATTGTATGGAACGAGGCAAGTGGATAAAAGCAATTGGTAAGAGCTTGTTCGTTCGCGATTCGAGCTTGCATTGCCTGCGGTCGATGAAGGCCCTAACTCAGCGATTGTATAGAAGTTGAAAACATATGTGGTAACATTATAATAATAAAACCTGTGTCTCCAGTTTTAAGACTATCTTCTTCAACTTCTCCGTATAGTTAGATAGTTGATCGATGTCGTTCCAATAGACGGCCTTCTGGTCCTGCACCAGCGCGGACAGGTCTAGCGCGGCCTGCAGCATCATGGGCCGCGTCGAAGGAATCATCCGCTCACCCAGCGTGTTGTGAAATGATGCTACCTGTAGCAGTGCAGGCACATGCATCATTTTTCAATGCAATTCTTTATATGCATTATCTTTCCTTCTTCCCATTTACCTCCCACTGACTGCAGATATTTATAACCGAGACCACGAATTTAGCAAGAATATTGTATTGCTATTAGTTTTGTTTGTACTTTGTACAAGTCCCGTCGTGTTAGTTTTCTATTAAAATCAAATAATAAAATAGTACTGTCAAGAAAAAACCAATGAAAGCACAACCGTCACATACTTACTTATTATCTTTCTTCATAGTTTTTGTTATCAGTCATATTTGATTTTTTTCACATGAAGTAGAATAGTTTCAAAAGTAGTATGGTAACACCTAACTCAGACAAGGCTTACCTGTTGCAACGCGCGTGCATATCTCAAGGAATCTGCGAGAGTGTCAATGGCCTGCGCTGCATGCGGAGAGGGCAGGCCCACCGCGGCCAGCGCGCGCGCCTCCAGCTCCGTCCACACCAGCCGCGGGTTGAAGTTCACCACCAATAGACGACTCTCAGCAGAGAACTCCACCACCGGCTTGTCGATGGACAGTTGCAGCGAGCCTGACTTCACCTGTGCCTGTAATATGTGTATTTTAAAGAAAGAACTATATGAGGCGTGACTTTAAATGATAGGATTAAAAATTGCGTCATAAGGGGTGAAGGGTAAAGGTATGCTTCGGTGATTTGGACATGTTGAAAAGATGAATGAAGAGAGAGTAACGAGACAAATTTAGGTTGACAAAGTGAGTGGCAGCGCTGGCTGGACGTCTAAGAAGAACTTATATCCATCGCTCAGGGACATACTATAGAATAAGAAGTATGTATGAGTAGATGTATGAATGTCGAAGAAGCGAGAGAGGTGTCTCAGGATCGCGCCAAATGGAAATCCGTGATCTCTGCCTACCCCTCTAGGTTACAGGCGTGAGTGCATATTTTAATTGATATTTTAAAGAAACGCCGCGGAAGCTCAGTCTGAAGAATAAAAAATATTCCTGATCTGATGCACGTATCAGTATCGCAATCGTGTCAATACACACATAGTAATATACAATGTGTCCATTGATATATGTTTGATCCATACTCTGCATTCTGCTGCTTGAGGCTTACAGTCGATCAAATAATCGAAGGCTAATGAAAGGGTGTCTGCTAAATCTCGATTGCGCATGTCGGCAATATAGTTCAACAATCCCACCTAATGTCAGGTGGTGATGTGGTCTTAAGATGGTACACACTAGTTTAGAAACAGGCCATTCACTCTTTTTTGAAGGTACCTACGTCATAATCGGACGGAAATACTGACGCTGGCAAATTATTACAATGAATCGAATCGCTTCGTTCGAACGCATGGTATCTCTACTATGAAAGGATGGAGACCTGCCGTATGTCGTATATTATAGCTCTTACATACGGAAAACTAATAGTAACGTCACCTGTCACCTCTATCTATACCTAGCGGCTCGGTCTCCAACTGCGTCTTAGGAAATAGCCAACATTATTGTATTAATTGAGTACTAACATTATTAAAAAAATCATGTTGCCTACGTATTAGGTCATTTTGTATGTAAAAATTGTAATAAATATTTATGAAGAGTAATATAAACCTGTATGTCTCTGGACCATTCTTCGTGAAGCTGCGTATACATGTTCTTAATATCTTTTAGTACCTTTTCAGCAAGGCGAGACACCTCTTCGCTACCTTGAAATTCCTTTAAACAATTCTCAGTACACATCTGGATGTCCTTTATCTGAAACCATGTTATTTGTTATAAGTTCATACCAGCGCTTTATGAGATTCACCTGTTATTTTTATGTTCACAGTCGCTCTTCTAGAGTTTCATGTTTCATAGAGTTTATACTTTTATGATAACAAGTAAATATATTTAACAAGTTTTTAAAAATCTAAGGTAAGGTATAATATGAAGGTATACGCTATGTGAATTAGGATAAATCTCAGATAAGTTTTGCAAAAGGTATAAGGGTCATTGACCTATAAGAGTTTTCTGAGCTATCCAGTAACTCCTTCCATCTTTGTGGGACTATTCACTCGATATCAAGGGAATACTCATAGTTTACAGCCAACTACTTGCTTCCTTACTTGCACCTTTGTGGGGCGGGTCAGTTGTGCGTCTCTCTTTAGTTGTTAGTATTATTAGTAGCTAACTTGTACTCTGTTCTGTGTGCGTAATAAAACTTTGGCGTTTTCAAAGTCTGTATCTCACTTCACAGGGCACGCGCCGAAGACACCCGTTACAATTTATAATAAGTATATAATAAAAAATTCAATTAATTATATGTTCAATTATAAGTAAGATATTTAATTATTACCTCAGATATACTTCAGAGTCCGCGACTGCCAATTCCTGCGTTCCCTTCCCTTATTATTTTTTTTTGTCTTATTTATAAAAGCTGAAAGTTTATCTGTGCATGTGCCCAACAAAGGTATAAAATAACGAAGGTCTGGCAGCAGCGTGCTGATGGGCTATTTGTACGTTTAAATTATCATTCTCCTAACCCTTACAATAATCCATCTATATTTTTTATGGAAGTAGGTGGCAATCGAGCAAGCGTATCACCTAATGTCAGGTGACCGCTACCGGTGAGGCATATACAGGAAAAAGGATATTTACTCCTTCCCGTTAACCCCCTCCCCGTCCAATCCTCTTCCCGTTCCTATTCTATCCTTATGAGGAAAGGGTAGGAAGGGGAAGAGGACTGAAATTAGGTACTTCTACTTCACACCTGTTTTCTGTGAAGTCGTGGTAATTCACCGATCGAGCGGGCTCGTTCGTGCAACAGATGTTGTTGTTGCGGGCTCTACCACTGTAAAATCTGAGTATCATCACAAAATATACAAACTTTAGCCTCCATCTGCTTGGCCCATTGTATCTGTTGCACTAACGGGGACATCTCCGGCGGCTGGTACATCTTGACGTCGACGACGTCGGAGTCCAGCTGCTCCCAGACACCCTGCAGCATCGCCAGCAGAGACGCCACGAAGATCTCCAGCTCGTTGCTCAGAGCCTGCTTTACAATCGGCCTGTTTATGAGTGACTTGTAACGCATGAACTCATACAGCATCTGAAATAAAGCAATATACTTATATGGTATTTTTTAGAAGAAGTCAAGATAGCTTTCATCATAAAGTGACTTATAGAGCCTTTTTGTAGAAAAGAGGAAGTTGAAGGTAAGGAAAAGGAAAGGAAAAAGCGGTGGTCTGAGGCATACGCTACCATGCTCATCTGACAAAACGCGGAGCTATGTCATATATATAAAACGCGGTAAGATCCGAGAGCAAGTGAGAGTGCGAGTGTCAATCGAGTCTCACTACTCGATTTATGTTTGCTCGCTACGTAGTAGCTTAGGTTAAATTATTATTCAACAACGTAAATTCAACCTTTTGATCGCCGCGGTATTTCAGCGACGTGTCCCAGCACCAGCCACGTTGAGGTATAGTTTCGCAGAGTTAATAAAAATACTTATCAACATTTAGATGAATTAAATAAAACACATTATTAAACTATAATGATTTAATTCATCTTATGAAATAAATAAATGTTCAAAAAGCTATAACATTTAAGTATATGTTAATAGTAAATTTTAAGTTTTTTTTTTCTAGTCTGCGTAAGTTTGTAGCAGAAGTTTTGATGTAGGGGAGAGTGGGGATAATGCGGACGCCTAAGGGAAACCTCGAATAAAAGCCAGTAAGCCTACTTACTTAAATACCTATACTTTAATATTAATCAGTTATTGTTTAATTATTACTTAGCTAATTACATTACAAGATCAACATAATATTTTTTAGTTACCAATCAATAGGTATACATAAAATTAAAAAACAATACCCTTTCTGTCAAAAATATGAATTATTTTAGAAAATAGAATTAGAAAATTGCAATGTATCTGATGAAATCATAGATTGTAGATAGAAAAGCAACAAGTGATTCAATTAGAGGCAGACTTTTACGAGATCAACTAGAAAGGAGGTTGCGACATTAAAATGTAAAAACTAGCTGATTCGGCAAACTTCGCTCTTCCTTAGACCCGCGGTTTATTTTCGCGTGCCTTGTGTTGAATTTGAATTACATAAGTTATTATCATAATGTGCATTAAATGCTTATTGTAACTAACCTATTTAAGTTGATGAGATGATACTGTATTCGTCTTTTTCATCTGTAAAAAATAGATGTATGCCATCGCGGACTTTTTGTGGATCTATATCCGTTGTGTATTTTGGAAGGTCTAAGGTAACAGACAGCGGAAGCGGCTTTATTTTATACTATGTAAGCTAGCTGTACCCGCGACTTCGTTCGATTCGATTTCGAATTCGATAAAAAAGGTTTTTTTCATTTCGCAATATTATTAAAAACTTTATATTACAGTGGTTTTTGAAATTCTATTAGTATTCTATTTAATCATTTGTCAATTCTAATTTAAAAAAAGCAAATGACAAAAGTTGATTTTTAATTGAGCCACATCGATTATATTATAATAACTTTCCTGAATAATAAAGATTAGCACTGTTAAATGGCAATTTTTTTGGCCATTGAATAATAAGTAATTTATTTCAGAAGCCATTTCGATTAACTCCATACTCTAATGTTAATCGTTTCAGTAACGCTGTATCTGTTCTGGTCGTGCATCGACGCTTATTTGTTTTTGAACAGCCGAAGATCCCTCTCCCTCTCAATAAAATCCGTAACAAAATCGCATCGGTGAACAGATAAAAAGAAGCACAATGCAAACGGTAGTTAGTGTAGCAGTGATCTCGCACGCTGAATGTTACTGTGTACTTCTTAGTCTTTTCACTATTACTCCCAGATTCCCTAGTCAAGACGAATCAATCATTACAGAGTACCACCAGTACCAGCTTCCAGCTGAATCATCTCACCCTGGTTACCATTGAAAGACAAACTACTCGTCAAGACAATTCGAATGAGCTTAAAGTCGACGAGGTTGTCGTTTCATTGCGAAGTTCCTTTGGCCACCTTTAACCTCAGCACCATGGCATCATAACATTGCATTGTCACGCGATTTACACATGCATGCAAAATTTCAGCTCAATCGGTAATCGGAAGTGGATCAAATTGAATTTTCAAGATTTGATGACAAACACCGGACAGGTGAAACTAAATAAAATTTGTAAAAATAGTCCAACCGTTTCGCAGATGAACCAGACAGACAAGCCACAAATTTAAAAATTGCCTTTTGTTAGATTTTTGTTACTTTACAAATGGACTTCTTGAGAAAAATGAGCTAAAACTCAATTTCACGAACTTTAACAAAGTACTATTTAAATACACGATCCCTGTAGCTTTCCATTGTTATAGTAACCTGTAGAAACCGTTCATTTTACCGGGATATAAATTTATATGTGTTATTCTTGGAACTTAAACTAACAATAAACAAAACACTTATCCTTAATTTTGGTGACTAAAACGTTATTCACTGCAAATTTTCGTAGCAATTTTGTCTAAAATATCTAAACCTTTTAAAGCTAAATGTTGCCACTCCCTCTGGGTCTGTAGCTCCAACTCTCTTATTCGGATTTTTTCCCGCCTCGAGTCCATGTAGTCTTTATGTTGATCGCGTTTGATTTTTTTCCAATAATCGTGGGACAGTAGAAGCTGTCGCGCTGCTTGCTCTTTGTGGGCTGGCCTGACTCGTCGTCGCGGAGCTCTTTGAATACGAGCAGGTTTTGTTATTCTTGGTGTTGTCTGTCCAGGCGGGGTATGGTCTGGTCGGGTATCCTTTTGATGAAGTCTATCTGCAACAAGGTTAAATTAAAATAAATGGAGTTGTCAACTCAATGTATAATGACTAATAAAAAAAAACTCAAATCTAGAATGTGCAGTCAATGGTGAAATCACATTAGTTTCTCTTGCTAGCTCTGGTTGAAGCCTTCAAATATGTCTAAATTATACTAAAAAGACAATACGCCTACGACTTATTTTGGGTGGAATTTATGTTCTATCCCATATCATAAATTATTCCGGGATAAAAAGTAGACTATGTAGTCTATATATCCAGACTATAAGACCTTTGTGTCAACCGTAACCCAGAAGGGTCGGCACAGATTATGGATTTCCATTTGGCGCGATCCTGGCACAGTTATTCGCTTCTTCTACGAAGCGTCGCTTGTCGGTTACAAGTATGGGTATATCGTCCTTGTTTAGTACATCACTAATTCGATCGATATAAGTTCTCTTAGGGCGTCCAGTACCAACACTGTCATTCACTTATGCAACATAGATTTCTTTCGTTATTCTCTTCATTCATCCTTTCAAAATGCCTAAATTTTCTACTAAAATATATACGTAAGTCTCCGTTTAAAATATTATAATATATGGGTTTTACTGGGTGTAGTATGCAAAAATAGACGATTTTTTGACTACGGAAGATTGTTTTTTTAATTATTTGCTGGCGGACAGAAACAAGGTAAATAATAAGCAAGATAAAATAAGTAAGTCACTTACATTGAATATGTTTTATTAAAGTTTGGCTGGGCTGAATTCGAGTCTCCTATAAGAGAATACATATGAGATGTTTTAAATAGCGTCCTTGTGGATGATAAAGCTATAGAATAATATATAAGGTATAATAATAACCTGAACTAATCCAGCCGCTTCAATAGCCAACCCTGTAGCTACTTGGACGCCCATGATGTGTAGAACTCTCTGTTCTAAATCAGTCAATTTTGCGCGTGCCGGTCCACCACCTGTGCCTGTTGCAGCTTTATGAATCCGAGCAGCTTTCTTTTTCGTGTTGTTTTTGTGATCACTCCATACCTTAAATCATAAAAATAGCAAACGTGGCTCATATGTACAATATTGCCCATTTAGTGGTACATGGAGACAACGAAATTATATCCATTGAGACTAGTTGCATATTTTTTGACTTTGTTAATTATCATAATAAGATTACGCAAAGCCAAAATGCTACGGTTACGTTTTGTTAGAACGTTAAGCTTGCGTGTGATTGCGTGTCAGGTTGATTGTGAACCTACACACGAGCCGTGTAAGCGAACCGCTGCAACGGTCACCGAGTGCCAAATCCAACTCAAAAGCAACCGTATAGAAGTTGAATTCGGCACTGGAAAAAACATAAGATTGTAATTTAAAAAATACCGGACGGCGCCTCACTTTTTACTTTAAGTAGGAGGATCCACCAACCTCCCCTCTCCTCATGTATGAATGTGGAAGAAGCGAGAGAGGTGTGCCAGGATCGCGCCAAATGGAAATCCATGTTCTCTGCCTACCCTCTGGGTTACGGGCGTGAGCGCATATTTTATAAAATTAGCAATAGCCATGCCTGGTTTAAGCGAGAGTCCAAAGTAAGCATACTAATTAACATACCTTTTTCCATTTTTCTATTGTTTTGTCCCCACTTCCATCACTATTCAAAAGGGTGCACAATTCCTCCCAAAGTTTCATACTGCTGAGCCTGCCCTTAGCGTTAGCAACCGGTTTGCTAATATCTCCATGTCTTAAAAAGGAAAAGGACGACTTTCATCAAAAAAACGACTAAAAGAAATATCAGTCATGTACGAACCTATCAATTTAATTTCTACTTACTGCTCCATAAATGTAGTCATTAATTCAAATTGCGTCACACTTGTCTTCATAGTTACACACAAAATTTAAAAGTAAGTCCTTAAGCTTATGTTGTCGTCTTAACTGACATCAACAACTGAGACCAAAACAAACAAGTTATGATTCTTCAATAATTTTAGTGGTCGGCTGTAAATATTATACGACGTACAACAAAATCTCATATTTTACATTAGTTTAGTTGGTTTATCTAACTATACGAATGCACTGCCAATATTTGATATTGAATATAAGCTATTCATAGTGAGAAAACGTAAAATGAGCAGTGAGACTCGATTGACACTCGCACCCGCACCCACCGGCTGCCTAGTGCGGGTTTATCGCAAACTTCAACGTCACGTTTATCGAGCGTCACGTTAAACGCGGTGAGATCCGAGAGCCAGTGAGTGCGAGTGTCAATCGAGTCTCGCTACTCGATTTATGTTTGCTGTCTCGCGTCGCGTCGACAGTGCCCCAGTGGTAGTTATAGACCTACCTTGGCTGACGGCGACTGCAAAAATAAATATGATTACGAATCCATTCTTATGTTTACTTGCGTAAAATTATTTTATACTACTAAGTGCATTATTTGTTATTGAATATAGTTTTTTTGAAGTCGGTTTTGTTTTTCTTAAAAGTTTTGTAGTAAAAGCTTATGTGAGAACAAAAACGAGTTCTCACATATAGTTGTCACTTTAAACTGACATAATTGAGACTCGCACTCGCAAAATATTCGACACGACAAACGAGTGCGAACGTCCTCACCGGGGGTGATCTTCAGCTATAGAACTAACCAATGCCAGCTAAGGGTGCTCAGCAGTAAATAGAGATAACGTTCTAGAAAAGAGCAAAGAAAATCTCGGGTGTCTGTGCGCAAGCCGCTCGGACGTTAAATTCACTCGGTACGGAATAATGTATTACAGAATAACAATAAGTACACAACTTATTACATGAAAATTAAAGTAATTTATTCATTTTTCATTTTAGTCTCTATATTTTACAAATTGTGGTCCAAATATTAAGCTTGGCCTCGAACAAAAAATATACATTTATTTTAAAACTAGCTGTGCCCGGCGGTTTCACCCGCCCTGCAAATTAACTTAAACGAAATTATATCATATCTAATTACCTACTTACTTACTCCCAACCTAACCTGAAATATATATTACAAGTGAATACAGGCAGAATAATCAATACCGTATACCGTAATGTGAACACTGCATTACCGAATTATAGTTTCAGCATTCGCTGCCATTAACTTAATGCACAATAGCGCACTCCCTCTATACACACGCGGTGGTTGTATCCATTCGCATTTCCAGGTTCAGATTAGGCTGGACTCTATTAAATATAGGTCAAATAGATTGGAGGTCAACTTACATTGGAGAGTTAAAAATATTCAAAACTTTCAATTTTTTAACGTTATATAAACTTTTAAAATAACAAATAAATTCTCAGAATAAGATGATTATTCATCTTTTTCAGAATTATTTAGTTAGGCAAAGGCAAAGCTCACTCAACTGAACAGCCGTTTTATCGAACAAAGGTTCGACGCGATTCATTAATAATAACATAACTTTTTATTAATGAACTGATTGAAATAAAACAAACACTGAAGTGAAATGATGAATTAAGTGAAGCTTACCACAACATATTAGTGAAAGCCGCACCCAAATCTGTTAAGTCCATTCTGAGACGCGCACAAACGCACAAACAAACAAACTTACAGACAAACAGATAAAAAATCTATTGATCATTGTTTTGGGTTATATAAGCCCCGGTAATAGTTTTTCTTCTTCTTAACTTTCGATATATATATATTATTATTATAGTCAAAGCTCAGCAATGAATTTTTAAATAATACTTTGAAGTTTAAATTGTAGGATATCGAACATTTTGGCACTTTGAGTAGGCAACACACGTTCAGTAAGAAATCATAAAATTAAGATGATGTAGTTTTGTTCATTGAAATTTGTTTATTAAGTGTAGTTGTTTTAATTTCAGTTAATTTCAATGGTATTTTGTATTGTATGGTATTTAAATGTTTATTAGTCGTGGGACTGATATAGTTTTACTGCTGTGTTTTTTGTGAACATAGTGTTTTTGTTTGCCAAAGATTTCGCCATATTGACGATTAAGTGTTTTTTATTTTAATTATAACCCTAAATATTTATGGTATGGTTGTAATAATTGTAAAAAGCAATTTAAGTAATAATTAAATAGGGTTGTATTTGGTACATTCATAATTTATAAACTACACCTTGAATAAAAATGATATTTAGGAAAGTTGCTATGTGATGATAATTTATAGTTCCTACTATCTTCCTAAATGAAAACATGAAATGAACATAAATACATTCTATACAAATACAAATGTTTTAAGTAACAAGTTGACAATTTCTACACGCGAAATATATACACTGCCGGAAAAAGTTTGAGACCACCTTGAAAAAATTACAATATTTAATAAAACTCCAAAAGTTAGTGCTCTACTTTTTATGTAACATAAAATAATTTTAAAACTACAATAATTGCCATTATTATTAATAAAAAAAAAATATTATATAAACTAACTTTTTGTCGAAAAATCTTCCCGTACTTTTTATAACTTTTTTGACCAATCTTGGTAACCAGGCTATTAGTTCATTGATAGTTTCTTGTGAAACATTGTTCAAACTCTCTTGTAAAGTCCTCCAGAGGTCTTCTTTTGACGTCGGACAATGACTACGGACGTTTCTGTCCATCTCCTCCCACAGAAGCTCTATCGGATTGAGATCCGGACTCTGAGGGGGCCACTCCATGTTTTTCAAAACTCCTTCCGTCTCTTTGTGCTTTAAATATCCCCTGCATAGTTTAGAACTATGTTTTGGATCATTATCTTGTTGGAAAATTAATCCATCTCCCATCAAACGTAGCCCGGAAGGAACAGCGTTTCGCTCCAGTATCTCTTTGTACTGCTCCTTTTTCATTATTCCTTCAATTTTAACCAAATCTCCGGTCCCATAGACAGGGAAACATCCCCAGACCACAATAGAGCCTCCACCATGTTTGACTGTTGGCACTACACAGTCTGGCAACATCTTTTCTTCGGCACTACGACGTACAAAAACCTCTTCTTTTCGAACCGAATATTTCGAACTTTGATTCATCAGTCCAAAGAACTTTTTTAAAGTCTTCTTCAGTCCAATATCGATGAGTTTCTCGAGACGTTTCTTTTTGTTTTGTGTCCGTAACAATGGTTTTCGAACAGCTACGTGACCAAACATCTTGAAGTCTTCTCTTTACTGTTGTCAATGATACAGGTTCCGGTCGAGTTTTATTGAGTTCAGCTCGAATTTCTGATGCTGTTAAACGTCTATTACGCTTGGTTGAAGTGGTTGCTCTCGGCCTCCCCGAGCGCGGTAGGTCTTGAAGACTGCCGGTTGTCTTGTATCGAGTTATTGCGTTATGAACACAAGTCTTCGATAACTTCAGCTTAGCGGCAATTTCTCGTTCAGACTTGCCTTCGTCGTATAGAGTAACGATGGCGGAACGAGTTTCACTGGAGATTTCACGGACTTTTCCCATTTTTGGAGATCTTCACTTGACAAAACAGTAGCTCAGACTGAATAGATTTAACCAAGACTAACTCCTTAAGTAGCCATGCTATGAATAGGATTTATGGCTTAAAATATTCCTAAATATTTATCAACGCAAAACAATAACCAAACAAGTACAAGGGAGCCGCCATATAATATAGTGACAATTGCAACACCTGGTCCTTACGCGGCACTCATCTGTGGTAAATAAACAATGCCCACTTATGGCATAGTTATTGTGTAAAAGATAAGAGAAATGGTGTTTAGACATTCAAAATGATTAGTAGATTACAGAGGTGTTCATATTGTTATGTTATCATACGCAGATTTAAAATATTTTGCAAATTATAACCTGTGTACAAAGTGGTCTCAAACTTTTGGCCGACAGGGTACAAACGTAAAGGTAACATAGGGGATTAATAATTCGAATTTCCCGATTAGTTAGGTACGATTAGTTTTAGACTGGAGCGGTATATTTGTACGCATTTTGAATGTATGAAGTTGGCGTTCTTCTCGTCTCGAGTTCTTATTGTGTTCTGTGGTTCTCAATGGCGTAATCAATAATCAATAGCGAAGACGTGAAAGACTCACACTCGCTGTTTTTGATTCAATCTATTCGACACTAGATGGCGCCGTCAAAATTTCATACAAATTACTGTTTACGCTAACGCGATCGAGTTGGTAAGCGAAGTGAGCGAAAACTCGCACTAGACACACAGGACTATCAATTTTTATTTTTTTATCAGTTTAAATGAAACTACTCACTTGCTTTATAGAGGTGTTGTGCAGGCGTGGTCTCAGTTTTTCAGCAATTTTCGCTTCCGACGGTCGCAAATTGGATGAGAACCTTAACATCGCATTTTCCCATGCAGGATTTTGCCCATTGCAGATCCAAATATTTATGTCTAAAATAATTAAAAAATATTATGGAGTGTTTTTATTCTTAAATCTTGCCTAACTAAATCGGGAAGTATCCTTCTAGCTTCCACGACACTTGGCCTGCATGAAGTAGAGGTAGGTACGTTTGTAATTTCGTTACCCATCATCCTACGTAACGTTGCGGCGCGAAACTATACGACACAATGCGACCGACACTTAACGCACGATTAATTATGGCAGCACCGTAAGGAGCAAATACAAACGACTACTTGAATTTTCTCTTCGCGTCGCGTCGCAATCGCATTACCGCGTCTTTCGTTCACCTAGAACAATAAGTAATATGCCGCAGGTCCCATTACCCATCCTCTCTTCTCCTATTATTTAAGCCCTCTTCCCCTTTCCTAATAAATAGTTGGCGGGATGTGCAAATATTAATGTGTAACAAGAAAACTCCTTAAACTATAAAAATAATGTACGTAAGTATTAGTTATTTACTTGCGAAGGGCTCAAACAAGTCATCAGTTTTCAACTCTGATCTCTCTTTACTCGTCAACAACTTGTTTAGCTGGTTATGAATGGATCGCAGATCGTGTATCTGAAAACCAAGTAAATATTCGCCTAAGAAAACAGTGACAGTACAGTATAGAATGGAATGACTAGAGGTGAACTGAAATCCTTCGAATCGGCTGACCCAATTTAGATGAAAATTTTTGTGTGAGTTTGAGTTGGATTCTTGAGATTCACAATTGCATCCGGTAGGGGTCGGCGCCATCGATTTACGGGAGATTTTATTTAAATAATTCGACGAATGAAAAAATACATTAGTTGAACTCGATCATATCAGGCAAATGAACGTTTTTTGTCAAAAAGAAGCGAGCGCTTTTACAATTCTTTCTCGTATTATACTCCTGAGAAAACGAAATGTTATCTCAGTTAAACTTAAAAGACCACTTAAGACGACTTTGTAAATTGATATTGTGATAAGGGAATGATTCAAAGAACTTTACTTACCTCTTTTACTCTTTTCTGAAAATTTGAACAGAATTGCGGTACATAGCTCTTCCCATTCCAAGGATGCAGGGCATAATTCGGCCAGTATGTTTCTGTGAGAGACAAACAGGCGCTGATCCAGGTTTGTGTCACATTGAGTCCGTCGGTGATTACATTTAAAACCTCATCGTCCTTGGAACCGTTGTGAACTTTCCACAAGTCCACACAACTCAACGCTGTCCTCGTTATGTTGCAAATAATGTGACCTAAGATTTTAATTTTGATTACAAAAAATTCAGACAAATCAATTGAACTTGTTGTTTAATATACACGTACCAATAATATCCAAAATGTGTATCATTCGATCTTGCGAATATGGTGATACGGTACATCGCCAAATATCATCCAAAAGCCCGCCAATATTCTCTGCATTATCCCTTAGCTCATGAACCGGAGCCGCCTGCATTGACCTTATAATATACACATAATATAATACAAAAATACCGAGGAAACCGTAGCCAAAACTTATGCAGTATGAATTACGTTCATACTGTACCGACTTATCATAAGTGGGAAAGGGACACGGAGATAATGATTAATATAATACAGTAAGCAAAGCGTCCGCAGACCAGAAGGCTAGGAGAGACCGCGGATTTCCATTTTCGGTGAAGTCAATGTACCTAATAAAAATTCATAAGCCAATACTTATGCACATCACTTATTGGTCATCGATCGATAACGAAATAAAAAAACATTGCAAAGAATCGGTCACTCACTTTATTTCTTCACATACGTCTTCAAAGAGCGCACAAAAGTTAGACGCGGCCTCTCTTTCCCTTTTAGAGGCATCTCGTTTATCTCCCACAGCTTTCCAATAATTGATTTCATCTTCAATTGATAAAATAACTGTAAAAATAGATTTATTATGTTAGTAGTCACCCGTTAGATGCCTACGCAATAATGTAACAGCTAAAATCCACGCTGCTGATGAAAATTCACAAAATCAGGAGAATTGAAAGTCAATTAATGACTCTTGGAGAAAGAATAAGCTTTTTGCACATGTAAGACTTAATTCTTTTTTATTATTTTACTAGGTGGCAAACGAGCAAGCGGTTCACCCGATGTCAAGTGATCGCTACCCATAGACATCTGCAACTAACTAATGAGTTGCAGATGCGTTGCCCACCTTTAATGGACAGAAGAGGGGACAAACAGAAAATGGTTATTGCCAATTCCTAAACATCCCCTCCACCGTCAAGTTCTCTTCCCTTCCCACCCTTTTCTTATAAGGAAAGGATAGACTTAAACTAGAATTAGGCCTCCGGCACCTCACTCATCAGACAAAACGCAGAATGCTCTACTTCACGCCTGTATTCTGTGACGTCGTGGTATTTCACCTGTCGGGCCGGCCCATTCGTGCAACATATGTTGTTGCGGGCTCCACTAACAGTGGTAGAGCCCGCTTCTGGTCTTTCTCCCCTTCCCATCCTTTTCTAAAAAGGAAAGGACGGAAAAGGGGAGATGATTTGACGGGAAGGGGATGGATTAGAAAAAGAAATACACTTTTTTCTGTTTATCCCTTTTTCTGTCTATGGAAGGTAGGCAGCGCATCTGCAACGGCCACTTAACATTAGGTAAACCGCATGCTCATTTGCCACCTGTATCTATAAAAATAGTTCTAAAATTATTCGAACTACCAATTATATTTATAGTCTTGTTTTAAATACTTTGATTTGCGTTATTTTATAAAGTTTATTTTATTTACCACTAATGTTCGCATTATTTCTACCATGCGTCAATATTCTCAAATTTGTTTCCAAATCTGTAAGGTTCTTCTGTAGTTTGTTCGTATACAAATCATCACCCTGAAACAATAAAAAATGTAACGTATTTACTTAATAGCTATACGGAAGTGACAGTGTTTTTATGTACTTACATTTCATTTATTATTTTATAACATTTCGACAAAAATCTAGGAATTGAAATTTCATAAAATTGTCTTTCACGAAATTAAAAAAAAGGTATTCAAATTGCAGGAATACTGTGTGTACTCCTGCAATTTGAATAACAAAGCTATATCAGCGTAAGCTGCAGCAAGCATTTGTTAATAAAGATAATGTAGAGTTTAAATAATTCATGTAAACGATGTAACACAGATAAATATACAAGAGGTAAAATATAACTTAAACTAATGTTATGTCTAAAATTATTTATGAAAATCTTCAAGATTAATACAATCTTAACATTGACAATAAAACATATCTAATGTGATCAATTGCATAGTTCAAGGAAATACAGAAACGACGCATGCATTACATAATTATTTCTGGTAATTGAAGCAGTAAGCACGGTACATAACAAATAATATCAAGACGAGCATAGCATCAATCGTTTGACGAGCACGCGTATTTAATACATTGCTCGGAACACAGCTTAAAAATGAAAAGTGAGATTAGATGGACGATGGTTACACCTTTTTACGTTGTAAATTTGTTTGCGTCGCGTGACCGCATGCCACAACTACTTATACAATATAATTACGATTCCACAATAGAACGATCACAATAAACTATGTTCAAATATCAAAATCTCACAGCATACAAACAGTAGTTTCATTCAACAACTCGCTGTGCCCCGCGGTTTCACTCGTCGCGCCGTTTAATTAAAACATAATCTATTTACGTAGTTTAGTATGATGTTAATTAGCATTAAACTTACTTATTAATATTTCTTTCAAAAGCAAAAAGATGATTTTACATTCAATTGAAAAATTCTGATTTCAGTATGTTCCAACAAACAGTACAGTGTTATTATATTATAATAGTATGGAGCCAAAAATTTCTTGATGCGGCCACATACAGTATAGGACAGTGCAGTGGAAAGATAAGAGGGAACTCTTTGGCAATCCTCGGGGGAGACCTATGTTTGTCCAGGAGTGGATGTGTTTTCCCTCATTATGATAACAAAAAATGTTTTTTTAAACCACAAAGCAATAACAAACTAAGAATTATAAAATTCATAAGGAATGAAAACACAAATGTAAAGCTTTTAAGTCTCTTTGCTTTTTCTCTTTTACTCGGCTTTTAAATTTCCAGGAGACAGAGGTACATATTGTTACACAGTATTTGTCAAAGCAAATTCAATTTTTCACACATTAAGGAAACACTACATCAGTAATTCTTGCGTTATTTGCCTTTTCCATATGACACAGCTATTTGGTTTTCATCTATCCAAACGAGATTTTTTATACCCACTTCGTCAGCTAGCATATAACCAACAATAATATAAATCAGTACAGTAAAGAAGAGTACTTGAACATTCTTTCTCAGACATTATAGCGTCTGAATAGATGTTGAAACTTAGTGGCATGAGTTTGAATCCCTGGCGTACGCGACGACAGAAATTTAGCTATGTGTTCAGTTTGTTCGCTGTCTACCCTTACGCTAGCTACTTGGTTCGTGTACAAATTGCGTATGATGCGTCTTTTTCATCTTAACCGGTGCCTACCAAACGCTCAAGTTTACCATTACTTATTCGGTTATGAATAATAGTGAAAAAAAAAACTTTGAGGGCTCATAAAACTTAATAATTCACACCAACGAGGGTTTTTCTTTTTGGGAATTGCTATAAACGTCGTCTTTAACCAGTCGTTGAACAAGTTGCCGGTATCATAGGATTGACGAAGATGAAGAGCTTGAGGATTTCAATGGGCACATTGTTAGGCCAGTGGGACTGCAGTTTTGCAAGGCGTACAAAACCTCTGATTTCAGGATTAGAGGACCATATTCATTAGTTATCAACAAAACGTTCCCCGTTCGGTCCCGAAATATTTCGCACATATATTTATGTCAGAGTTTCTTTTTATCTGTTATGTCTGAAATCAGGTTACCTTCGCTGTTAGTTATAAGCGTTGCAGTTTGGTGTTATGTTGACACATCATCTCTTTAATATGCTTATGGGTGTTAAAGGTATCATGTTTACTAAACAGATTCTCCATTTGTTCGCATTTTTCTCTGCAATAGATATTACGGGCCCTACTTATTTATTTTCTAACCGTATTGTCCACTTGTTTGTAACGCTCTTAGTCAACGGTTTTACACATTCCTCGTTCACGCTGTACTATTGAGTCAATTATCCAGTCCTTGTTTTTTATAACATGAGGTTGTCGCAGGTGTTCATGTCAGATCGGTCCATGTTAAATTGAGTTGATGTATTTCCCATTCGTTTATGTCGTTAGATACCATTTTTCGGGTTTCTAGGCCCAGAAGTTTCCTTACATTGGCTTTCTTTGAGCATCTATTCATTAGTTTACATCGTAAATCGATAACAACTGGATTGTGTGTGACCTGAAATCAGCTCCCGGATAAGTTTGAGCTTTTTTGAAGCTATTACGATACTTTTAATGATCATTATGTAGTCGATCTGGTTACGTATTATATAGTTCGGGGAGTATGCATTGGGGAAGTACAAGTATACAGACGGCACAGCGGGAGCTTAAACAGGGTATTCGTTATTATAATGATAATATAATTTACTAGATGGTAAAGGTATGAAGATGAATGTAGATAAGACGAAAGTAATGGTGTTTAAAAGAGAACAAAGTAAGACAGTAATTGAAATAAAGGTTAACGGAAATGTAGTGGAACAGGTGGAAGAGTTCGTGTATTTGGGGTGTATGTTTAGTAGAGATGGTAGGCATGTTAAAGATTTTGAACGACGAGTGAGTGCGGGAAATAAAATTAATGGGGCTATAGGTACAGTAGTGAGGAGTCAGAATGTGTCTACCTTCATAGACACATTCTGACTCCTAACTACTGTACCTTACCTGACCTGGGCTCGTCTGGTACACAATGCTGTACTAGTCCCCACTTTAATGTATGGAAGTGAGAGTTGGGTTTGGCAGGAAAAGCATGCTAGTAGAGTTAATGCCGTTCAGATGCAATCCTTAAAAGTATGTTAGGCGTGACTTTGAATGATAGGGTTAAAAATAGCGTTAAAAGGGAAAAGTGTGGCTTATAAGTGGACGTTGTGACTAGAATTGAGAAAGGTATGCTTCGGTGGTTCAGGCATGTTGAAAGGATGAATGAAGAGAGTAATAATAATAATAAATAATAATAACAAAACAAATTTATGTTGCAAAAGTGAGTGGCAGTGTTGGTAGGGGACGCCCTAGGAGAACTTATATCGATCAGATTAATGACTTACTAAAAAAGGGCGATATAAGGAGCACCCATAACCGACGAGCATGCATGCGTAGATGTATGAATGTGGAAGAAGCGAGAGAGGTGTGCCAGGATCGCGCCAAATGGAAATCCATGATCTCTGCCTACCCCTCTGGGTTACGGGCGTGAGTATTTATTTATTTATTCGTTATTATAAAACCTTTTTTGACAAAATTAAATTAAAGTATCATTCATTACGTGTCCCTAGTCCATGTGCACCTGTTACTCCTAGAACTATCGTAGAACCTACCTTCGCGTTCATATCAGATTGAGCAATTGAGATTTTTTTGAGCCGTGTGCCCCACGTCTGCTTGTTTTAGTCTACACACAACATGAACCAACTACATACCTACGAAGCAGTACGAATATGTAGTGTGCAGACCAGGGTAAGCACCCTCAGGGGATACTTTTTTATCGTGGGGAAATGCTTTACGTATTACTCGGCCGAATGGGGCAAGTGGTAGTTGAAGCGAGTTATGTCGGGCTTGCATTGATCAAAACCCTACGCTGTTTGCTAACAGCGAGCGAGATCCTTTTTTCACGATTTCACAAAATGATGTTATGCCTCTTCATTCCGAAATTCCCCTTAGCATTACCGAAACGACTGATGGTAAGGATAGATCCCGTCCAATCCACTGAGTCAGGATTATTCGTTCCTGTGGTAACAGGCACTGCGCAAGAGTATGCGAGGCAGAATCCTGGTTTCCGCCAAAGTGATAACACCTTGCCGTTGCTTCGCGTTCTTACACAAATAATACCCGTGCATGGCATGATAGGCCCTGTCATTATCTGTGTTAGTAAAAAGATTTAAAGATGAGACTTCCTTCTCATTGCTACATCCAGACTTCAAAAACTGGTAGGACTGCTTGCGCAACGCGTTTGTGCGCATATCGAGCGCTTCAGCGAGCCACGCCACGTCGACTTACGACGTAGTCGTCTCTCTCTTAGTCAGTCTCTTAGCCCAATAGGCACCTCGTATAGTACTACGGATCTTGCAATGCCCGCACATAGGCGGCGAACTTCTTTACTTGGTCCTCCGAAGTTGGATAACAGTTAGTGCAATGTAACCGCTACTCTCTCCATTCAAGGGACTACGCGGTCGAAGTGTTCCTCCAAACCACCTATTCGGACCCATGTCCCACAGTGCCCCAGTTTTGCAATTTTAAACTTTTTAAGCCTAGATCATGAATTATTGCAATGACAGTTTCCGCCCCGAGCTCGGCTAGGTGGTTGGTCCTCTCGAAGGTTTGCATAACATGCGATATTTACGCCAACGGGAGATCAATGCGCAGCACGGCTCATAGGCTGTGGAACTCCAGAACATATATAAAAATATGTATTTATTTTTTAAAATTCATTTAATTAATGTGTAATGTGTAAAAATGACATCTCTTTTAAAAGTAATTTTCGGGATTTTCAGCAAAACGGTTTATGACGTCTCTCGTGAAAGAATCGCCCATACCATCCATTTTACCTAACCATTAAACATATGATAAGTATAGTAAGCTGATGATAGACGAAGATACGGTAATTTTAGACTATCATCGGCGCGGCGGCAGCATTGCATGAATGCAACTTGACTTTGGGCGTTTTTTTAAGTTAACGCATAATATATTGTAAAGAAAGTTATAAGTTGCCTCTACCATTTTTATCGACAACAGTAGATACGTCGGCATATCCATAATCCAAGGGGGGGGGGGGCAGTTGCAGCAGCTTATTCCAACTGCTTTTGCGATCGGCTGTATGCTTATCGAGTACTCTAATTACTTAAAAAGACTGCAAGGCTAATTTAATGCTTGGTAGTCATCCAATTAGATACGTACTAAGTCCTAAAATTATGAGTAAAACTATAGAATGAAATATGCCATACCAGACTTAATAATGGACTAAATATTTGTCTCAAGATCTGGTACAAAGATTCAGCTGCTCCAGTTGTTATCGTTATTATGTTGACATTGTTAATAGTTTCTTGTGTCGACAAATCTAATGATGATGTCTTGTAAAATATGATTGACTTTTGTATGTCACAGTGAATCTGAAATTTATTTAAATTACTTAAAAAATTGCATGCATTTATTGCTTGATAAACATTGTAATGGAAGGCAATACATAGAGGAGGACGACAGGAGGAAAATCCGTGTGTCATATCAGGAAGTCAAGTAGAAGGCCCAAAGCATGGTCACTGGAGATCCACTCTCAAGAGCAAAATCCCTCCAGAATTTATGATAGGGCCATTAAATATTTAATAAATATAACAATAATACTATTTTAGATTAGCTTATACCACAGTAAAATATTATATGCTTCTTCAAGCATAACATTTGAAACTTACTTGAGTGGTTAGATCTAAAGTTTCTTTATTCAATGCAGTTTGAAGCAAGTATGTTTGTGTATTATGTACAAAGTCATATAAAGCATCTTCCGATTTATCATTTAATTTTAAGCCGGGTACATTGTAAAAAGGTTCTGAAAATAATTAATAAAACAATTAAATATTGAGTGTATCACAATTTTCATTTTTCCATCAAACATATATTGTACTGCATACGTTTTAAGTCAAATATTTTGAGAAGAAGATAAAATATTGTTGGACTAGAAAGGTCATGTTTCATCATAACTATACTCTTTCTTATATTAATTCAATAATTTATTAATTAATCTATGTTTAAATTCATACCTTACTATTATATAATGTAACTAATATGTAACATACAAATCAGGCATACATTCAAAATTCTAACAATCATTGTTTTGGGTTTTATTATGTTTTAAAGGCCCAAATAATAGTTTTTCTAAAGTATCTTCCATGGACAGACCACCAGATCAGTTATTTTTTTATTATATATATAGATAAGAATAGGTATATAAAACTATACATTATTCTTCTGGTGACAAATGTGGCTAACTCCTAATGGCTAGACCAATTTTTACAGAACACTGTATGTGTGCCCATAACCAACCCACTCAAGGATTGGTTTAGATTCACATTTGGCCAGTAAGTACCCGGTAACCAGATAACAGCGCCACCTATCGAGTCCGGTAGGTGGTACTGTTATCGGGTTTCGGATTTTTTGATGAATAACCATTACTTGTTCAAGCTAATAGCAGACAAGCCATCATTTATGTAAGATTATGTAAATTTTACTATAAAGACTATTTTTAACAAGTGTTTTGTACATTTTACGTGGAAACAGGATACTATATAACTGAGCTATTACTTACCAGCGGTACTTATTACAAAATCACGTATTTTCGACATTGCTATCAGATTTCTTTATTCCTAAGTGTCATATAGATCATAAAGAAATATTAAGTAATAAATTTTAATACTCGAAAATACTTTAAGTATCAGAGGAATTACATTTGTTCATTTATTACACAAGAGAATATAGTTTTGTTTTGACATAATTCGTTGTCATAGAAACCAAATAGGATGAAGTCGGGTAAAAAGAGGTAACCACAGACAAGTTAATTACACCTATAAAGCCAATAAAGCTGTGATTTTTATTACAGTATGACACGAACGGTAACGATAACGTTTTACAATTGAACGTAGAAAAAGAAAACGTGAAATATTACTTCGAATTTACTTTCAAATTTTGTAATAAATCAAGCGATGTACCCGATTTTCAATTTTTATAAGGTTATGGTTGTTATCTACCAATCTCCTATCTATAAACAATCTTCGACATAGAACCCGTAAAGCGATGAGCATGTATGGACGTAGAAGAAGCGAGAGAATTGTGCCAGGGTCGAGCTTAATGGAAATTGGTCGTCTCTGCCCACCTCTCTAGATTAGGGGCGTGAACGCATATTTATTTTATTTACCATACAGAAACTTCAGGTGCTTAGGCGATGTATGTACTAATATGCACTAAACTAAAGAACAAAGAAAAGGCTGGCACGGCTGGCTGGCGCTATAAATTACTCATTACAAAACGAAGAAGTTTTGACACATGTCAGTGTCACTGATATGTTAACACAATACTTCAAAAATATCTTACAATAAAAAATTGAGATTTTATTGAATATTAATACGTCTTATTACGTAAAACCACTTCTTAATCGAAGAACAATGTTACGACTACGACCTGTACGTGTCATCTCATGCTTTCTTTAAAAATAGGCAGTTAATATATTAATCCTAATTTCTGTATTTGTTTAGACTTTCAGAATGCTACAGAAAATTAATTGCGTAGCAAATTTTAGTGATACTACAAAGGGTGTAGATACAACATATATAGAAATTCCAGTATATAATGTCGATAAGCCGCAACCACTTGAAAGCCGTAAAGCTAGGTAAGCTCTAAAGATGCATACAGACCGTACATGTAAACAGATACCCGACCTTGTATTTTATATAATAAAATGCGTTGGATATTAAATTCGGGTGCAGGAACTATATTTTGCGTTTGAGTTTTTGTCATTTTTTCACTGATTACAACAAACAGCACTTAAATTAAATGCTTATTCACATTCAAGGTGTTGGAGGAAAAGAGGACCCGCTTTTTCTCTAATACACCTTCTTTAGTACACAAAACCAAGCATAAAGCCATGTCCTGTAGCACCATCCCTTTTTGCTATAAAATTCCTGTATGCTAAAAATACTTTCCTAGTTCCAAGCTTCCTAGGTTAAGCTTATCAACATACACTAGAAAGGGATAAGATCTGGATGTAAACTGATGTCATTTTCCAAAAGGGTAACACAAATACTTTGTTATTTTTTTTTAGATACTCAAACTTCAGACCAATGTGTATGTATGTCAATACTAGAACAACTATGTTAGAAGGTTTTTGATATTCATTATACAATTTGTTATTTAATTTTAGAAAATACACAATCTGCAATGTTAGAATTGGTTAAGGAAGTTAATGTTACTTATCAATCTAATTATTTTGTTAAATTTAATGTCTAATTGGTTTATCATTATTCAAACAGTTTGGGAAGAGGAAGTGAAGCTCTGTGTACTTCATTGTACCAACTAACTGTTATATCTATGTAGGAAGGTTGAATGTTCTAATCTGCAATGGAATGTTCTAATCCATTTATGGTATAATAATCCTTCTACTTAACAAATTTCAAGCATTCTTTATTTATTAGTAAAGTATAGTTAGTATAATTTTATTGTTAACATACTATAGATGGGCAATATTGAGACCCATAGCTTGGGAATAATTAACTCCTGTATATATCCAGCAGTGTGTGAATGTGAACATGAGTGCCAGATGTGTGTTTGTTATTTCTGATCTACCCCTTTGATACACAGGCAATAGTCATATTATGCTTTAATTTACACTCTTTTCACTGTATTAACTATTACTGTTATTAAATCTTTGCAAAAATTTCATAGTGCCCTCTAGTATTATCACAAGACATCAGTGTGAATTATTTGTTATTTTTAAGATGTTCATGTATCATTATATTTAACATCTGTTTTGATTTTTCTAAGAATATATTTCTCTTGAAGTGCTACCTTCATACAGTCTTTATTTGTTAATATTAATAATCTTTTTTTCACAGACTACATTACCAATCACGCAAAAGAGGAATGTTGGAAAATGATTTATTATTGAGCACCTTTGCAAAAAAGCATTTGGACAGCTTTACAGAGCAGCAGACCATGATGTACGACCGTCTTATCAATTCTCCAAGTAATGACTGGGATATATTTTATTGGATAGTTGAAAAGCAGCCCACTCCCAAGGAATTTGATAATGAAATAATGGATCTACTAAAGAAACACGCCAAAAATGAAAATAGAGTTGTATTATCTCAGCCTCCATTATACTAAATGACTCGGTGGAAAGCAAGAATTAACTTTGACTTTTAGAACATAGACAAATTTAATTAAATCTAGAATTTTATTCAAAAGCAATTGCTTGATTTTATTAATATTATGTTTATATTGTCAATAAAAAAACTAACAAAATATTAATATAAAAACATCACACTTTTTATTTTACCTGATTATTTCATCTTATTTTGTTAAAATCAAACTTTTATCACTACTATTTGACAACAAAAGATGACATGTAAAGTTGACTGGACTCAAATCATTAAGTTGTTTATAACTATCCATAGAAGTAAAATACCTAGGTAGTTCTTGACAACAAATTAAATTGGAACAAACACTTAGATAACAAAATAAACACAGCCAACATCACTTTGGCTATGTAATAATATGATAGAAAAAAGGCGGTGGTTAGCACCAAAAGTGGTGATGTAGTTGTCAGAGCTCGTAGAGACTAGCGTGCATGGCGACATGTGGCTGCCATACTGAATCTGACGCCAATACACATCCATATACAACAGGTATTTCTGGAAAACTGCTGTAAAACTGGGTAGGCAGAGATCATGTATTTCCATTTGGCGCGGTCCTGGCACCTCTCTCGCTTCTACATTCACACATGCGCATGCTCTTCGGTTATGGGTGCTCCTTATCTCGCACGCGTCTGTTTTGGAAACCCTATAAAAGAAATACCCTTATCAGAAGCCAAGCAAGATCTGATCCCCAATCCACTAGGAATACACAACACTGTTTTCCAAGCAGAATGCATGGGAGTGAAATAAACAGCTATAGCCATAGACGCAAGAAAAGTAAAAGGTGAAGGTTTACGTGAACTCTCAAACAGTATGGCTGTGCTACAGGCACTGAACAGCAACATAATTAATCACCTCAGGCTTTATTTATGAGTGCCGTCTATTACTCAATGAGGTAAGGGCCGAGAATAACATAACCCTGCAATGGATAAAGGGCCACAGTCTACAGTGGTTCAAGAGATAATGATGTGGCGGATGAACTAGCCCGGAGGGGCTTGGGTAGTCGAGCAGTCAGTATCGTCCCGTTGCCACAAAGAAACTTAAGGTCGGAGATAATAAGGAGAAGTCACGCCACTCACTGCGACCTATGGAACATCACAAATAAGCGCTGACAAGCGAGAGAAGCCTTCTCAAATATAGATGGGTGTATCTCAAGAATGTTACTCCGTAAAGTAAGTCACAAATTTAGACGGTCGTGGCGGGGGTCATAGGTCACGGCTTCAAAACATTTGTTTAACATGGGTATTACAGACAGTCTTTTTTGTAGAGCGGCACGGAGGACGCAAATACGGTGTCCCACGTCTTACTACACTGCTTCGCAGTGTCTGAATACAGGGTTAAATATCTAGACCCCAACTACTACTACTAACTATTTAGCTTGTTTACTATACTCTAATACTTTTATCTATTGCATAGAAAATGGACCTGTACCAAAATACACATTCAGGTCGTCGTCGTTTACTCATACAGACGTTCAATCCTACTAATAATATTAAAAATGCAAAAGTTTGTAAGTATGTGTGGATTTATGGATGTATAGATGTTTGTTATTGTTTCACGCAAAAACTACTGAATGGATTTTTATGAAACTTAAAAAAATACGATATTATAGCTTATAAAGCGGAATAGCATATAGGCTATAATTTATAAGGATATCGTATAAATTGACCAAAATATAACGATAAGTGTCAAGTAAGGAGGAAAAATTCCGCCATATTTGACTATTTTGGTGTGCGCTGTAAAAAGCCGTGCCATTAGAATTACACGGGTATAATGTATAATGGAAATATTAACCGTAAATAGTCCTACAAAAAATCCAGCGACAGCATATATCTATGTTTTATGTGAAAGCCATTATCGCCAAAATAATGAACCGTCTATTAATTATAGGGCGGAGAGAATTTTGCCGGGCCAGCTTGTGCTCTATATTTCAATTCTACATCATCAATAATTTTAGACAATTGGTGGTGGAATTACTCGTTCCGTCACCAAGAAAGCATGAGGGCCAAAAACAAATAGTTACTCTTTCGTTAAATTGCTGAAGTGACAAGGATAGGGCAGGGTACATTACTCAGCATGGATGGCCGATGTGACCCAGTTCGAAATTTCCGGCCATGTGCAGTACTGGATGAAGCAGCGTATGTAAGTCCTCGACATGAAATTACGATCTGCCATTGGCCATGGTGTGATAGTCCTTGGGATGAGGGCGGCAAGGGTTTAATTTTTGTAGCGATCCTTGGGAAGCCTTTGTCCAGTAAATATTCTTTTGATGATTATGACGGTATTGATTTGAGAAAATTTAACGACGGCATATTATAAACATTCAACATCTCCTTTTCTGTTACAATCAAATTAGGAAAAAACACTTCTTCTGTGGGTTACTGTTGTTCTAAAAATGTTCTTTGTGGAATATATGTGCATGTGGCGGGAAAAGAAGCGACAGGCACACCCACCCAGTACCCACTCCGCTCTCTCGGAATCTCGAAAGACACACGATATATCTAAAGTTATAAATTTACTACACAAATTATTTTTTCTCAACGAAATGGGTTTTTAAAGGGATAGAAAAGGAAACATCTGTCAATAAATTCCTAATTGCTGTGAATGGAACGAATACGAACATACTTTAGCGTTTGTATTGTTACTTTGAATAATTAATGATTTAAATTGTTCTGTAAGTAAAAGAGCACCAATCACTCGTGTTGTTACATATTCATTAAAATGTGTATGAACACGGTCAGACTTTTCACTCGACCCCTCGGCGCGGCCAGGACCAACGCAGTCGGGCTCCGCGTTTCGGACGGTTTGCTTATTTCTATTGCGCACATTGTGATATAAAATAAATAGCCCAGTGCGTAATCTTTATTTTGATAAAGTTTTTCGCGTTATCAAATGATGCTTGTAATTCGTGTTGATTATGAATGACGACGTCATAGGTCAGCCCACGGTCTTATCGTTTGCTCTTTATATGTTTGTGTTGAAGATACAGTGAAGTCAGTTAACTCGCAGCGATCCTCGCTTATACTTATTTCATTTTTGAAAGAATTTATTAAATAAAATTATATAATATTCGAATTTTTGTTTCAAGTTCGAAATAAAAGAAATCGAAAGTGCTACGATATTTTGTGATTAATTTTAAGAGTGAACTATAACAGTGTTTTAAAATGCCAGTTCGCCGCAGTAAGGTAACATTCTAAAAACATTTTTCACATTAAAAGATCCACCGCTGATAGTTTATTTTGTTCATATCATTTAGCCAATATAAAACACTTATTGTATATAGGTGTAAATACACATTATTTAAAAATGTCATAATATCAGCGACTAAATGCGAAAGTGAAATCTTTAAGGACATTGTAAAATGTTTATTTCATCAGTTTTTATTATATTCATTATTTGTTGCATTAATGAATTACACTTACGTGAGTAGAAGTACCCATTGGCATGAAGAGGCTATTATCTCAATCCTCCATATCTGTTCATAAGCAGTATTTAAAGCTTTATTTAAAACACGAGCGCCGATAATTCAGTGCTTAAAAGCTTCAATTCGCGACGCACGACACAGTTGGTTAATGTATCGAAGGTTGATAAGCTCTTAGATATTTGTGATTTACCACGTGTAAGTTTGTACAGGAAAACTACCATTCACCAAAGTCAGTTTTGGTATTAGAGCTTTAGTAAACCCAGTACAGCGAAACGTAATACGTAAAAAAATCACATTGTAAATACAAAGAAGAGCGCTACCCGTTCCCGATCGTCAACCGTTTTCTCCACACTATCTTAATACTTAAAAAAATAAATTGTCCGGTCACGACTCATTTGTTAAATTCCTACAGCGGTATTTACAAAACGATACGACTTAGGTTCCTTAAAGAAAAGATATACTTTTACATTTGCGGATCCAGGCTAAGACGTTCAAGTTCCCTTCCCCCTTCAAAATCATCAGAATTCGCAGAATTTATGCTTTTTACGTAGCTAAAATCACCCCCTCTTAAACCACAATCCTGGATCCGCCACTGCTTCAAGATATCACAACGACGCACCTACTGCTTTGGTGCACGAAACCTACTGCTTTGGTGTACGTAGCGAAACTTTTAAACATAATTTAAAACCTTATTCTTAACATAGTTTAAAAAAGTCTGTTACCTTAGGTCTTCCAAAATACACAACGGATTTTAATGAAGGTTAAAAAAATACATGCATAGGTATACCATTTTATAATTAATCACGTACAATGTGGCAATTGGAAAGCCATCTAGAAGGATACAGTATCAATCCTTATCAACTTTAATGCGTTAGTTACACTAGGCATGTCATGCACATTATGGTAATCCTTTACACCATATAAATACCTTGGGAGTTATCGCAAAATAAAAACTAACGGCGCGCGAAAATAAATACGGCGGAACGAAGTTTGCCGGCTACTAGTGCATTTATATAAATATTTTATTGCTATATAGCAATAAAATATCCAGCCAATTTGTTCTGCGACACGTCTCTAATAGACCTTGTAGAATTCCAGATAGTGCGTTAAATTAGGCATAGGCTTTTTCTAAGTTACCATTTATTCATTAATAAGACCTACAATATCCACTACAGGAATTCGATTCCCCGAATTACTCCTTGGATCGACGCCGAACCGAGCCTTCTGAATCTTTTTCTGTTCTTGACTAGGCCATCATTCATTTGAAGGTGTCTTTTAAAATACGCGAGTATGACTTTCTTTATAATACAGCTTGAAGCAACTCGTCCTAGCTTCCGATAACACCAGTATTCTGCGATAGAATACTTATGTTTGAAAATAAATTCATTCAAATGTACCTAGAGTAGGTACTTTATGTGTGAACGATTAAGAAATATGCTGGCATCCTCACAAAGTTTAATACATTTATTACGTTTGCACGATATAAATGGTAATTAACATGTTTGCTCTACATAATTATTGGTTTCGATTAGCTGACTAGTTATCCTTAGGTTAGAAAAAAACGCGACATTAAAAACTCTCACAATTGTAAAGCCTAATTTATACATAATAAATGTATATTTTCGTAAACGTATACGTAAAAATATTCTAAGGTTTATTTTCTAAAATGATATTCCAATAATCTATACTAATATTATAAAGAGGTAGAGTTTGTGAGGTTGTAGGTTCTCCCTATGGAACTGAACTTTTTGAAAATTCTTTTGATGTTAGAAAGGTGTATTATCGCTGAGAGCCATAGACTATCTCATATAGAAATCTCGTCACGATGTTTGTCCGGGATAAATTTCGAAACTATTAAACCGATCATCATAAAATTTGGTCACTATGTGCAATCTCATCCAAGTTAAAAAATAGCATACTTTGTATCTCGATTTTTAGTGCTACCCGTGCGACGCCTGGACGGACCGCTGGTTATATATTAAACTTGCAATAAAAAACGATTTGAAGTAGAGTGTGCTAAATACACAATTTTATCAAGTATAAAAACGTTAACTGCGGTTATTTTCATTGGCCAAATTGATAAACCTAAGAAATATTTAAACAAAAGTAATATGAAGTCTACTTAGTGATAGTCTACTTGTGATAAAGGCGAAATTCAAAGTAATTGTGGTTGATTTGAGTTTCAATTATATGCGTGAGGACTTTAGATGAGATCGGTAATGAAATACAATATATATTCTACTACTAGGAAGTAAACTATTTTAAGGAATTCGAACATACAAATTCAGGAATTGAAAGTTTCCAATTCGCGAATTTGTTTTTGCATCTAAGCTGTGATGGCATTACTAAAAATATCTCAAACCATCAAAACCAAATAGGTACCCAATACTAAAAAATATAATCCTCGAATACTAATTGATTGATAATAAATACTTAGGGTCCTTCAAGAAGCGAGCCTATCTTTTTCTTAAAGGCCGACAACGCATTTGCAGTTCCTCTGGTGTTGCGGGTGTCCATGGGCGTCGTTGATCACCTGGGTGTTCCCGCCGCTCGTTTGCCCCCTTCTCTCATAAAAAAATAAATAAAAAAATCAAGATAATGTTTTTTTTTAAACCACGATATGAAAAAATCATTTTAAGACTAGTAAATCTTTTATAAAACCTTAAGTGAAGGCACCACACTACTTTGCTATTTATTTATATATAAATCTAAAAAGTAAATATCTCAGTATTACGCTGGTTGGATAGTTAATTTCGAAGGCATTCTCAAAGAGCTAGATTTTTAGACCTACGAATTTTAGATATTCTAGGCATTCTTGAAACCTAACTACAAGTCGAAACAAAAGGGAAACAGCTAGTCTAGTATGTATAAATTATTATATTTGTGGTCACAGCACTCACAATACTCGCCTGATGCTGCCCCATCGATCGTCACGAAGATCGGTCCCCCGCCATCCAGTAGATATGTAAATTATGAGTACAAGTTTATAAATACATTGACAGGTATTATTAGTGAAATGGATATTCGAGAACCAGCACAAGCTGCAAACAGTACGATGGTGCAGCTCGTCGCTCCGATACAAGGAATTGGAAGAGACGAGTGCGCAGGCGCTCGAGCACGTGGCGCCCCCCGTGGCCGCGACGGCGCCCGACCTCAAGCCCCGCCCATATAGGACGCCAGAAACTTCCTTCAAGGTAGTCGAGATAAATTTAGCGAGTAAATTTTAAATTATGTTGACTCATTTTGCATGTCACTTACAAACGTTGCTATTTCAAATTTTCAATCATCCTTCATAATTTGAAGCGTCAAATGACGTCGTATCTTGTTTTCAAAGATAAAGTAAATTAGAAGACTAATTCTATAAAAATATTCATGTACCTTGTGTGATACAATGCATAAAGTTTGGATCACAGCGTTTTGCGATAATGTTGTTTCTACTCTACTCTTAAGAAGGATGACTTGTTCTAGGCAGAATTGAACGATTAATTTAGCATACATCATTTGTATACATACATCATTGTATTGACATAAAAATATATTTTACTTATAGTTTGTTGCAAGGTGTGTCACGACTAAAAGGTTGATTTTTCAGGTGATGCCTCTCTATAAAAACTACTGAATTGGACCTCTTCCGGAACAAAGTTGTTCTATACGCATTTGTACAAATCAAAAGATACATAGAGTTTATTTTTACAGCACGATGATTTGCAAGTGACGCTCGCGGCGCCATACCAACTGCAACGGAAGCCGGACGCTCCCGACCTGGGCTTTGGCAAATATTTTACAGATCACATGCTAAAAATACAATACCAGAAGCAATTAGGCGGATGGCAAAAACCAGAAATTACGCCTTTCGAGCCGCTGAGCATCCACCCAGCCGCGAAAGCTTTGCACTACGCGATACAGGTATGTTTGGAGTCCTCCAATTTTAACGAAAACTTGTTGTCAGCCGGATCAGTGATTTATTAATTACTTGTGCAGAATGTTTTGCACCTTGATATTTTGTAGCAAGCGCACGGCTTGCGTGATGTTCACTGTCCAACTCTAAGCACCGACATCCGCAACAAGCCGAAGATTTGCCTACGGATGCCTTTCCAGCCTTTTTGTGGAAAGACGAGAGGGTACACAGGCAAAGAAAGACGAGAGGGTACACAGGCAAAGAAAGACGAGAGGGTACACAGGCAAAGAAAGAAAACAAAATGCAATATTGATTCTTAAATTCATATTCATTTTCAGTTATTCGAAGGCCTGAAAGCGTATAGAGGCGTCGACGACAAAATAAGACTGTTCAGACCAGATTTAAATATGCGGAGGATGAACCTAGCGGCGCAGAGGTCTGGCCTGCCGATGTTCGATGGTGACGAATTAATAAAATGTATTAAACGGTTAATTCAAATCGACCAAGAATGGGTTCCCCATTCTGAAACATCTACTTTGTACATAAGGCCAACATTAATAGGCACTGAGGTGAGTTTTTTTTCTATCAATGTCATGCACATTTAAACATAACATTAGATTTACATAATAACCATTTGTTCAAAAAGTATCCATTAAAAAAGTATACGCAGGCCTATTTATCCGCATCGCTATTCGTCGCATTTTCGATCTATAAAACTGTCTGAAAACCCATCCATTAAACTAAAACTAAGATAAGAAGATGTTACAGCAACACAAAACAACGATTTTGTCATAAAATTTTGTAAAATAGTACATACATAACATAAGGAAGATTGAAATTCAAACATCAGAGCGATAATAAAAATATGTTTATATTATGCATATGTATATATCATGATTGAAATATCGAGATTATACATCAGTAATTAAAAGTACATATCAAAGAAGTCGTTAACTTTCGGGTAATATCAATGATATCACCAAGCGCCAAAGGAACACCTACATATCAACTGATATTGTAGGGAAAACATAATTATCACACATTTTTTTGTAAAATTCTTAATTGCGAGATAAGTTAGTCTTTTATCAACAACGCAGTAACAATCAAATGGACTGAGCAACCTTATTTAACGTTGTCATAGCGACGCGCGGATTTAAAGTTAATAAGCACATCAAAAAAATGTATGTAATAGGACATACAAATCAATATTGTTGATACAGCCGTAAGAGTTGACACTGACGAAAGAGATAACGTGTTCAAGATCAATCGGCTACGTAATATATTATGTATATAATAAAATAATAACAGTTAACATAGAATAATATTTTAATATTGAAATACGACTAAGTCAAACTCATACTTATTACGTAGGGTGCTAGTGATAGCCATGCACATGAATATGTATTTTGCATCGATAGTACCCACCCATTGTTAGCATCGACTTAGAACACTTAGAAATACAAACTTTACTGTGAACCTTTACTTTCAGAAGTATGATCCAAACGTGAAGTTTGTATATTTGTTATTTTTAATCGACTAATAATATTACTGAATTTATCAATAAGTAAAATAAAATCTAAATATCCACTTTAACTGTTTTACATTAATTTTTACATGTAAAAATATAAATATAACGAAAAACACAAGAAATTTGCCTTAATTAAAACAATCTCCAAACAATCGAAGTAGTTTAAAAAGAAAAGTCTAAAAGCTTGTATTAAAACTAATTTTTTTTTACGATTATCATAAAGCCATATTACTGATTGTTCTAATAGTTCCTAAGTGTATTGTTCTGAAAACTGGTCTGGTCAAGTTTTTTTGTTACGAAAGAAGGCGGCAAACGAGCAAGCGGATCATCTGAAAAGCGCTACCCATAGACATCCGCAACAAGTACATGTGTTGCATGTTGACAGGAAAAAGGATATTTCCTTTTTGTCGCTAACCCCTTCCCCGTCCAATGCTCTTCCCGTATTTATATTACGTTAAAAATAATTCATAACAAAAAAGATTTTTTTTCTTACATTCAGAGATATAAACATTGAAATTAAACAGATTATCTTAGTTTTAGATTTAATAAAGTCAAAACAAAATTGTTGAAGTTGCAGCACAGTTTATGCCATTGAATATTTTCCGCAATCTTGCGATGCATTTGTCTACCGGCCGACCTTCTAGTTTCATCTACTTTCTCGTATCGTATCGTATACGTCAGTAACATAATACATTTGTGATTACCGTTTTATTTTAAACTTCGAGCTTTGTTTACTGCAAGCCTTTAAACCAGTTATATACGTAACCGGTTTGCTCGGACTCTGAATCGATCCTTGAAAACCGCGATTTCAAAACATTTATTGTGACAGTTGAAGTGTTGTACGTTTGGACCGTGTCAATCTTTGACAAGATTTTAAATCCTCAATTTGACATCTACATCTACCTTATCTAATTATACTCAATTTTTGGACAATAATATTATAAGCATTTCAATTTCACTCTTTACTATTTTATTTATACATATAGATACATGTTTGTAAAGTGAAACTATAATATCAAGATATTCTAATATATTCGATGTTTCGTTTATTTAGAGTAGTATTTAGTACATTAAATGTAATTATTAAAACATATTTTATGTAAATAATAGCTAACATGTACAAATACATACAGCCCAAGTAAATATATAAATGTTTACAACCTAACGCGTACCTGGGAAACAAAGTGCTGTAATAAAATATATAAAATGTAGGCATGCGACTGCACCGTAAAACGTAAATAACACCGAGTCATTGACTGGCTCTCATTAATACATTTTAAAGTTAATTTATCAATCCGTTTTATATAAGTTTCCAAAACCGCAAAAAAGAGATAAAAATTAAAACAAGTTAGTAAGTTCTCAATTAACGGTATTAGTCTTGAGCACAGCAAGTCTAGTCGAGCAATTCATGGGCTACGGCAGCCAGAAATCCGAAACAGTAAGGTTTCACAACTACTTAAGATATTTAAAAACGTTAATGATTTTGAAAAAATGGATAAAAGCTGGGAATATATTAAATTTCACTATGGAAATAATCTCAATTGACCTCTGACGGTCTTTTATATGTTGACGATCTTTAGAATAATTATTTATCATCAGCATCACTATTATTAAAGCAATTTGCAACATGGCGACTATGTACGAAAAACAGTACTTAAGCAAGTTATTCTGTTTGCAGGCAACGTTCGGTATTATGGCGCCTGAGTCAGCGCTGTTATTCGCGATCCTGAGTCCAGTGAGTGCATATTACAAGGCGAGCACCGATGGTGCAGTTTCCATCTACGCAGACCCTAGCGTAGTGCGCGCCTTCCCCGGCGGCGTCGGCAATCGAAAAGTCGGATCAAACTACGGTCCTACGATTGGTATGAAGTTCTACTCTTTCCTCACGACAAAGTTACATGATTCTTTTATATGTTCTGGTACGACCAGAAAAACTGTATCTTCAATTACCTCCATCTCTCCATCACAATCCTATTCAATGATCTACCAACATGTACGACTACGAGAGAGTTGTATCAGGACCGTACAAAAGCATTACGAATACAATAATTAACGAATCGATCTACTAAACGGTTATTTTCGGATTGAAATAGTAAGGGTTAAAAGATAACTGAGCTATAATTTTCCTGTGTCATTCGCTAAATGGTTTGTCCTGCAGACGCGACCGCCCGGGCAGCCGAAATGGGCCACCACCAAGTATTATGGCTATTCGGTCCCAACCACGAGCTGACTGAAGTCGGGGCGATGAATATATTTATGGTTTATATCAACGAACACGGAGGTGAGAACTAGGTTTATGTAAATTTTTTCTATTTTAACCCCCTCCCCCTAATGTATCATATGAATCATACTGAAACAAATCAACTCGACGAACTCGAATATAATTCAAATATTTATGAAGTAAGGTTAATACAGTTGCGAAAAATATTTAGGCAGCCTTGGCTTGTTTTAATGCGACTTTTCGTAGCTATTGACGAATATTGAAATGACGTAATTAATTAAACAAGACTTATTTATGTATTGAAAATCACTATAAAGGTGTCATTAAGTGAGGAAGTCTAGACGTGATGGGAAAGAAGAAGTAATATAACAATTTGAAGCATTAAACTGGATGTTGGTATCGCGTTGTCCATGCGAGGGCATGAGAGCGGTATTGTGAGCGGTATTGTGAGCGTTATCGCGGGCTGACCTGTGACCGGTTAATTCTCGTCTCGTGTGAAGCAATAACTGCGGTCACTAACATCAGGACTTTTCAAGACACTTTTACTTCATTAACTTCATGCGAATTCAACTGGCTAAGTTATAACGTATCCGGTTTAATCAGGTGATTAGAAAAAAGAGAAAGGATATTTTCGTCACCACAACACGTAATACAAGATAGAATGCCAAGTTATGACCCTGCATTTTGATTAGCTAAAGCACTATCCGGAGCGAAACGCATGAATGTTTACATACTTTAAAAATGGCGACGTGAAATCTACCCAAACCGCACATTTTGGCCGGTAATTATTAAGTTCTAAATGTTTTAAATCGAGATTATTTGGGACAACAAAAGGCTTTGCGGGAAATTTGTTTGGCAATTCAAGTCAATTACCCTCTATTTGAAAATTCCGAATTTGCTAGTGGATATATTAAAAGATACGGCTGACGCAAACATTTATCACGCCATCGAATCTGACGCAAACAAGAGTTAAGGTTGCATATATTTAGTATCGAGTATCGAGCTTTCAAGTTTGTTTGTTCCACTATGGTTTCGCGAGAAAGAGGTGTGTCCGAGTTATATCAGACGAAGCAAAACTCGTTTGATACGTTCACCTGCTGGCTGTGACGCACGGGCTGGCAACACCCACATATAGTGCTATGATGATGACACATGTAAATAACATTACTTATCAAGTGGCATTTCCTCTGTTACCAAAGAAAATATTGACAATGCTTACATGGGATTTGCAGCTATAAATTCACTATAACGTTTTTGAATAAATAAATTATTGGTCGATAGAAATGTTAAATTGTATTTTAAACATACATTAATGTGAATAGAAGTTGTGTAGAATCAAATCTTTATATAAAACTGCAATGAGGAATGCAAAAAAATACTAATGATTTTGTTTGAACTAATTTCCAAAAAATATTTTTTATCGTAGCGATTTATCACTGTTGAATCTTATCTTGAGTAAATCATAAAGTAAGTTGTTATGTTACTTTCGTCTCTATCGCCAATAGCACTGCAATACATTTGAAGAATTTTTACACTTATACACTGATTTTAAATGTACTATTAACATACTGCACTTAAAATTCTTCGTAAGACTTCGTAAAATATCTTTTAGACAAACGCTAACCAGAATCGAAATAATTTAGGCCCCTAACGTGCTCTTCATTTTAAAAACACGACAAACAAGTTTTGCGTATAACATTAGCACGTACAATGATCTGAGTTAATAAAAAATCGTAAAAGCGTGTGTTTGTCAATATTATAAGAGAAGCATTGCTAACGTTTAGTGAGAAAATGAGGGGATAAGATAAGAAAAAGGGAGGATAGAGATGGGAAGGGAAATTGGTCGGCGGGGCAAAATATAAGCGCAAAAGTGGACGTCTACATCAAGCCCGCAATATGTAAGGGCGTGGTATTTATCCGGTCGAACCGGCTAGAACGTGTGACTGCCGCTCCTACTGCTCGCTCAACCACGTTTGCATAAAATATTTAAACATCTGACTTTTCACAGAGAAACAACTTAGCACGCCACCATTAAACGGACTAATCTTACCCGGAGTCACACGACAGTCCATCCTAGAGCTGGCCAGCCAGTGGGACGATCTGACGGTGAAGGAGGAGGTCATCACCATGGACCGAGTTATCGAGTTGAACAATTCAGGACGGGTAAGACGGCAATGTTATTTATTCATTACGGGTCCACGAGTATTAAAGGGAAAAAGTGGGAGAAGGACATGACATTTTGTGAGTTGTATGTCACGGGTATATACATTTTTATTAATATTCTATATAGAATTTCAAGTATGTAATTTTAGACTGAGATTCAAACCATTAACTATCGGAACATAAGCCACTCGGCCTACACTACACTACGGCTACGTGCGTCGCCTCCTATTGGATTAATATACACACACGGACGCTTTTCTACCTACCGCAGTTAATACCAAAAGTCAATGATCCTTCTAAAAATATATTTCTTTAGGTATATGTATTTTTTCAACCTTGGGCGACAGAACGGTAAATGTGAATTGATTAGCAAACTTTCTAACGGTTAGATTATCATTATATACATATATACGATACGACACGCGATAAGATAACGGCACTGTTTTTTTACGTTCTAATTGTACTGCGTAGTATTATAAATTAGGCGCCATTTTAGGTGTGTACATACGTTATACTATTGCGCAGATACGTATAATATCTAACAGGAAGTCTTAAAATTCTATTAAGTCTTATTTTGTAAAATGACGTTTGATAACAAGCGCTGAGTTACTCGATTCGGTCGATTTAGCAGGCGCTATGTCAAGGTTCAGTTTTCTAGAATGATATCATTTCCAATATTTCTCGAATGCTGTACAGAAACAACGTAAGATCTTCGACTTATTAGCAAGATCCAAAGTGGCACTGCATCTGTCTGACGAGGTTTTTCAAAGGAAATAAATTAGTTGTTTTGATCTCTCCAGTCCATTCGTATTAATATTTATTCTCGAATCCCTTGAACGGCAGCGATTAACTGGACATTTAAATTTTAATAAAAACCTTTTATTACTTGTCGCAAAGCTTTACCAATTTCAAGGGATATATATAACGATGTGCGGGATACGTACTACACCCATACACGTAAATGGATACGGACGTTGAAGTATTTCATATTTACAATACAATTGGAGGACATTATCCGTTGCACGAATGGGCCGGCTCGACCGGTGAAATACCACGACCTCAAGGAAGACATGCATGAAGTAGGAATATTTTAAGGTTCTGCGTGTCGTCTAATGAGTGAAGTGCCCGAGTCCTGATGTCATTCCTCGTCTCTTTTCCATCCGTCCAGAAACGCTAGGATGGGAGGGGAAGAGGATTGGACGAGGGAGGGGATGAATGAGAGAAAGAGGTATACTTTTTCTTCCTCTCCTCAGTCCATCAATTGTGGGCAACGCGTCTGCGACTCATTTGCTTCTGGCAAATCACTTGACGTCGAGTGAGCCGCTTGATTGTTTGCCATCTTCTGCCATAAAAAAGCCAACCTCCTCCTTTTAATAAAGAAACATATTATATAACTTCTAAATCATGACATGTTCTTGGCCGAAATCAGTTACTTTTTATTCTCACGCAGGGTTGGCGTCAGGCAGGCTGTCGGCCGTAAACTTTAGTCAAAGCCTATACAGTATGGACTACTGTCGTACTGTGCCGACCTCACGTAACGTGGGAAAAGGGCAGGGTGATGACTTTTTAAATTTCCATTTCGCACAGTCCTGACAGCTATTTCTCTCTTAAGTATATAGACAGTCGTTTTCGCAATATTTGTAAATTTTCGCAAGTCTTGTATGCATCTAACATTACACATGCATTGGTTTATCGGATTTAAAATTGAAATGTCAAATGTTAGATTAATTCTGAAAAGAATTATAAAAATGTTACAGATTTAATAATATTTTTAATCAAAGTTAAGCAAACTCTTTTCTGCAGATAATATTTTTATCGGGCGAAAATAAACTAAATCACTAAGTGATAATCATGATTTAGTAGAATTATTTAATGATTCCGTTTATTATATGACGGCGAATGAGCAACAAACACGTATGCGATAAACTGCGATCACCTCAGTCTTCACGATAAAACAGTCATTACATCAAACCTTTACATTTCGTTTCATAAATATAAGCACTAATGAGATGTCTAATAACTAGTAGTAATAGTAAATTATTGTTTTACGAGATGTATGTAGCCCATTAGTAGCACAAAAAAAAACTTTAAAAAATCGCTATAAAATATATGATGGCGGCCCTATTACGTTTTCTTGTTTGACGCATGTCAAGGTGAACGTGGACATTAAAGCGATTGTAAAAAAGAAAAGTCTGGAATGTAAAGTGACATTTGATCTTCGACTAAAAATGAACTCAATTAAGTTACAAGGTTTATAATACTCTAATAGAAACCACTATAGCTCTAGAAAATCAATGTTTTAAAAATCAAACCTGGCCCGGCAAACTTCGTTTCGCCCTATAATTAATAGATCGTTCACTATTTTGGCGGTAATGGCCTCCCTCCCTCCTTACTTGAGACTTATCGTTATAATTTGGACAATTCACACAATATCTTTATATATTATCGCCTATATGTTATTCTGATGTTTAAGCTATATTGTTGCAAAGTTTCATTGAAATCCATGCAGTAATTTTTGCGTGAAAGTATAACAAACATCCATACTTACAAACTTTCTCATTTATAATATTAGAAAGATCTATATATAGAAGACGTTCGCCACAATTGTTTCGTATAACGCAACATTATGAATATATTCCGCATTCTTAGTGCCTAAAATAACGCTAAGTCAAAGAACCTTTTGTTTTTTAATATAAAAGTTACTTACTAACTTATTTTCAATTTTATCCTTTTTCAATACATTTAAGCTTGTTTTTTTTGGTGGATTGCTGTCCTCGTATTATTTTAATTACGCTATCCTATTTACACCATTTGACAAGTGTGAATGTTGCTGTCACTGTATTTGGAACTCCTTTTCTCGGTGTTTTTGTATAAGTATAACTTAACGCGTTGATTTTGTAAAAATAAAAGTTTGGATTTTAGTTCCTTTGCAGAAATATTTTACGTTGATTTTTAAGAAAAAATCAGATTCTGTAATATTTGTACACTGCGGATTATTTGAAACTCTGAACATAAAACTGCTTAATTGAAATGACTGTTTTTCGCGGTTTGAAGGTTGTTTTTTTTTTCATTTTTCAGTTGCTCGAAATGTTTGGGTCCGGCACAGCGGTTGTGATCAGTCCCATCAGCCGTATGGGCTTCATTGACAAGGAGATATACATCCCCACTATGAAGCAGTCCCGGCCCGTCTTCCAGCGGATCAAGGACACTCTGCTGGCCATACAGTACGGCCACATAGAGCACCCGTACTCAGTCGTCATATCGTAGTGCAACACAGGCGTGAGCCGTTTAGGATTAAACTATACAGTGTACAGTGATTTATTTTATAAAGTGATATGGGGCCTCTTGAACAATTTGTAATCGCAAGGAACATTCTGCCATAAAAATGCTCTTTGGAAATTGAGCCCGTAACTCGTAAGATTTACTATAATGTGAATGATAACTTTGGCGTCGTTAAGGTAATCTGCATTCGCTAAATTAATATAGTTATTTAACGGTTAAGTTAAGACAGAAAAGGAAATAAATGAGCATTTATAATACTGCCATCACACGATATCAAGTTCGTACATAGATAGATAGATAATTAGTTTTGTCATTCGTTTATCGAAACTTGGTTGATCTATAAATATTTATATCATAAAAAATTAGTTGAAGTAAACGTATCAGAATCTTGCGGACCTTGTTTGACTCGGTGGCCGTGTGTTATTGGTATAGAATATAAAGTTGCCACCAGGCCAGAAGAATAAAAATAGCTTTATATAGCAATTCAGTCCAAGGTGTTTGTCGGCTCTAGAATAATGTTTCTTGTAAGATATTCCTATAGAGCGAGCGGAGTGAGCGGCGCGGCGGTGAATAAACATGATCATATCAACACCCGTTACAATAACATATCGCGCGTTTTAAAGCCGCTGTCACAAACAACATGTCACTTTCCTAGAATTCTCATTAATTATTATTTGTAAATTAAATACACTTTATCTGACAACATTGAGAGCAAAAATGCGTTGTTATTCTGTCTCGCTTTCCTCACTCTGTTAAACGAACAAATATTTGAGTAGTGTGACAGTAAGATGAATTGTTGCGCAATAGGCTTACTCCCGATGATACAAAAACTTGACAATTTTTATCATGCTTAGAAGACCTTTTTTAGTTGTGTTTACATATAGATAAATAAACGCAAGCTCGCGACGACAAATTGTCACGTTTTAGTGATCTGAGAAGTGACCTGAAAGTTCTAAAATGTAAGTTATTAATTTCATTTCTAGTCTAAGAATCTGTATGAGTTGTTAATTATTTATGAAATATATTACTTGACAACATATTTACTGCATTTAATTTTTTGATTGCAACACCCTAACATTAGGAACTTTCATTAAGTACGGTACCAAGTGCATCTGTATGATTAAATTCATCACAATATGTATAATAACATGCGGGTGATCCGCAACAACATCTGTTGATTGGCCGGCTCGACCGGTGAAATACCACGACCTCACAGAAAACAGGCGTGAATTAGAAGTACTATGCGTTTCGTCTCCTAAGTGTGGTGCCAGAGGCCTAATTTCAGTCCTCTTCCCCTTCCCCCCCGTCCCTCATAAGGGGTATAGGATGGGAAAGTGAAGAGAATTGGACGGGAAAGGGGTCAACGGGGAATAGGAAATATCCTTTTTCCTGTCTATGCCCTCCTCTGTCCATTACCATTGAACGTAGGCAACGCATCTGCAACACATTTGCTTGTTGCGGATGTGTATGGGTAGCGCTCACTTTACTTCAGGTGATCCGCTTGCTCGTTTGCCACTTTCTCATAAAAAAACGTCCCAAATATACCTCTATCGGGAACTAAAGAGGATTAAGGTACTTCTAACTACTGATTTGCGAAGTTATGAGTCCCTTTGTAAATTAAAGTCTAAAATAATGGAAACTTATTCACACGACTGGGCCCAGAATTCAAACCTCGATTGACTGAACGTCGATCTAATGCTTAATCAGCCCTTTATGGTTAAAAGGTAAAAGAAATTCATTAGGTACCTACATATTATTTAATTCCTAATCTCGTAATGGTTATTAAGGATATAATCGTCATTCGGGTGGCAGAGGTAAGTCGTCATCCATGAAGAGTTCTTCAGTCTTTCTCTTGCTCACCGACCGATTGATAGCGCGGCTGACCGCTTGGCCACCTTCCCGGTTGCTGTCACCGGTATATCTGAAATTATATTGCGCACTTAACCGGTAAAACGTCATGTAAATAAAGAAAATAATATATGCATTAGGGAGAATGGACAAATGAATGAAATGCGTTGAATATTTAAAAGATTGACCCGGTGACGTCGCGCGACCTTGCCTGGATTCCGCCTTTTCAACGACGTCTCCGATCGACTCGGGCTCATGGTTACTTTTATTTAAACTACTTCTTTAGTCTGTACATACAAGAACAAGATAAGCATAAAAATTTGAACTAAATACCTACTAACAACAGCGAGCAGACTCATTTGATGCCACCACTAAGACCCATAAATATCAGAAGATATGCAAGCGCTTAATCTAACCCTGAGTTCACAAAAAGTTGCCGAAAACATTCACAAAAAACATATCGTCATCACAATCTTTCTCTGTAAAAAAACTGAGATGAAAAATATGTTTCATGTGAATGTTTTGGGCAGTATCACTCAAGTTACAAGAAGCAGTGCGCTCAACTGAATTGTCTTCGATTAATATTCGAATATTGCACACGGTACCGAGCGCCGTCATGTTAACTTGAACTGATCTTGTCACGCTACGCACATGTCTAGAAAAGCTTAAAAGAAGAAAGAATGGCTTATGGCTAACATCAGGCTTCTATAATAAGCGCCGCTACATATATCTACCGATGTTCAATGAATTAACCACAGTCCGGAGATAGTGGAGGGCTGTGTTAAGAGCAAGAACTTACCAAAGGGCTCATAGTATGAGTTTTAACACCAACGTTTTTTAATCAGAAATTTGCCTAGTCACTGGAAGTTTTATAGCATCAATAAACAGGTTTTGCAAAGGATACAGTAAAATAAATGAGTTTTTACTGTTGTAAATGAACCGTCGCGCTGTCCCCCCGACCGTCGCTGGACTGTCGTGGCACCGTCCTTCTTTCAGTACGGGATCCATCTTAGCAGACAAAGGTTTTATAAATTAGATGATATAAGTGCGTCGTGAATCGTTTTATGTTGTCATGTTTACGGTGGTCTCGTTCTTATACCGGTAGTTGAAATAGTTATTTAGGAAACTCAGCAACTGAACCCGGTGTATTTGTGTCATGTGTACGGCGTTACTCCTTCCCACATTTGTAAAGTAAGAAGCTGGATGAAAAGCGACCGACGATTGATGCCCATATGCCGTATGGCTGATTGGTATTGACTTTACCAGACTGAGAGTTAACAAATATTATTATCTGTTCAAATTTTGAAGTAGAGTATACTTCGTTTGTAACTCTGCAACAAATCGATTCTTATTTAAGGCAAAGATATACCATGATTATTAACCTATTTCATATTAAATGTTAGAGAGCAAAATAGTTAGTTAATGCGTTAAAGGCTGTTGTTGTTGGGACCGGCCTGTTACTGTGTCAAGCAAACCACGTGCAATACTAGTGCACATGCGCGCATGTGTTCAGTGAGTTCAGTTTCGGCTACATCCATAGCGCAAGTTAGTCCAAAGAAAAATAGTAAGAAGTATGTATCTTTTTTGTAATGTCATGTATATCTATAATCACGAGTTGTTAGTAAATATGAAGTAGAAACATTTATTAAGATAAGGAAGGAACGGTCCTTCGGTTGTTAATAAAATGATAACAAGGTCATGGAATTACATCGTTTAAGAAAAGAGAGACAGTGAAACGTGTAAAGATATGAGGAGACTTAGTTATATTTGCATAAACCGAATGTAAACCTTGTACAATTGTGAAGCACGTATTCAAATTGCTAGATAAATACCGATGATGCCGAAGATAAATGTTAGCACAGTTAATATTTAATATCAGTTTTGAAAAAGGTTGCCTCGTAGAACACAAAGAAGTATTGGGAGACTAGAAAGGATATAAAATTGAGAATCAAACTCTGACACATCGGCTTTATCGTGGCAATACCGTACAGCACATAGCTTGGTTACCAGGCTGTCACTGAGATGGAAATTTAAAATCGGTAATAAGTTTACTGACATAGATATGTATATTCCCATTGATAGGTCTGAGTTTGTGTACTGTTCTTTCTTAAGGTTTAATCTAGTTACAATTTTTAATATCGCCGTGATGTCTGTGTTGTAAATTTTACTAGCCTCCGAGATTAGTTTACTTTTAAGTTAAGCAGCAGATATCTACAATAGTGTAAGAAACTAGCAATAGGTAGTGTCAAAGTTTTTTTTACGAACAATAATCATATTGCTACATACTACGAAACTTCGAAATTTTCTTCTATTTTTGTTTGGGAATCTTGATACATTGGGACTCGGACGATACAAATATTGATGGATCGTTGTAGGCGTAATCACATGGCGATTGGGAATGAAATATGTTTAACTTTAGTTTGCATATTTTTGTATACTTAATAAATAAAATAAAATCATTATACCAATGTCCTCCTCGACGAGTCGACAACTTACGACAGGTCATTACGGACGTACATTGTATTATCATTGATGTAACAGAATTCTGGGTCACAATTCCGCTTCGAACCGGTTTTTCTTATCTTGGGTCTAGGTGTTAAGAGGTACAGATCGATTATTTCTGGTTATTATCGGGCAAGAAGTTGTTCATTGTAAATACGATTTTAAATAAAAGTATTGCTAAAGGTCGCAGGACCTACTTTGTTGCTTTTCAGTGTGCCTGCAATTTATTTGAATATTCGGTCTTCTCTTCCAAATCCACTACTCGTTTTGTAGTTAGTAGTAGCCTTGTCTTCTCCTTCATGTCATAATCTTCGTCGACTTGTATTTGGCCGCCATTTTTGGACTTTACTGTCGCATCGGCCGTCCGTTTGCGAGCAATGTGTCTAGCCCATTGCCACTTAAAATTTGCTATTATTTGGGCAATGCTGGTTACTTTGGTTTTACTGCAAATAACATAATTCCTGATGTGATGCAGTCTAATGGTGTTCGTATGTCATCGATGGGATGTCACTAATGGTCATAGTCTTTCGTCTTGAGAAACTGCGGTAGACGTTAGGACGAACAATTCACTATGAACATCAAATATATATCTTTACCAAATTCACCATCATTTCTTTATTTCTAGACAATATGATTCATAAAAGTTTCTTTTGTGTGTAATAAATTTATGGATTTAGGGTTTCAGAGTTTATCTTAATACTATTATCAAAGTTCAAATAACCGTTACCCCTGGTGAGATCGCTGGGCGACTGGCTCGCGCCGGACGAGCCGCTGCCCGCTGACGCAGCAACGACTGCTGAACAATGAAAGGCACATGTAAATACAAGTAGTAGTACTATCTTCACTTATTATGATAGTCTTTAAATAAATTATATAATAATCAGTGAAAAGTTGCTAAAGCTACTTCAAATGTTGTATCAATAAAGTAACTTACACGTTACAAACATAAACGCTATATGTGGGAAACTTATCTAACATCTAAATATTTTAAAATATTGAGGTCAATAATCGAGATAAAATTTAATATTATCCAAGTTCGAGCAAATTAGACGTAGTGACCAATTTTCATTATGATGGGTTTAGTAGTTTCGGAGTTTATCCCGAACAAACATTTTTATATTTAGAGACTTTTATATACTTTTATAACCTACTTATCTGACCAGTCGAGCGGCTTAACTAATAAGTCAAGTTTCCCTCCGCAGTATAAGAAGATATTGATTCTAGTTGACCAAACACATAATAAAAACGCACCTCGTTCTTGTTGCTTAAGCCTGGCCTGCGCTCTTTGCAGTTCCCTTGTCCAGGCGCTAGTCTCCGACAGTCCTTGATCGCTGCACAGCTTCACTATCAGTTTTAAGCCTGAAAGAGAATCGCATACAGCGCTGGTACAACATGAGTGCACATAGTTCAAATTAAGTCACATATTTAGTCCAAAACGTATGTAAATAGTAGAGATATAATATTGAAATAAAATATTTACTAGCTTTTTGACTAACATTGAACATTATCGGGGAATCGTGCGTTTAGTTTCTTATAAAGAGCGAGAGCCTCCTGATATCTTCCGCTGGCGCGCAGGCAGCCTCCCATCAGCAGTCCCCATTGTGGCTGCGGAAATAACAACAATAATATTATTAAATTAACTAGTGTGACATTCTCAGGGGCATGTCTCCAACACGATGACAAGAAAATTATAAACATGAGTTTGATAAGTTGTTGTCAACTTGTCAACATAACATTTATCAAATACGTATGCTTATTATAAACAGAGGAATAATGGAAACATCTGGATCGTTGTAGTCAGTTACAAATGCGGTGCAAAATAATACACTGCCCGGGATTTACAAAAGCAGTAATTATTAGTGGCAAAAAAACTTAAAGCATCAATAGCCAATAAGGCAAATAAGCTTACGGTACTGCAAACCTTAGGGTCTGGGATTTAAATCAGCTATTTAACTATCGTCGTTTTTCTTAGCTCTTAAGCTTATGTACAAAGGCTACAAAGAATATTGGTAAAATTTAAATGTTACAATATATTTTTAAGAAATTTCTTATTAAAGTAAAATTAAAGAGTAAGCTTAAGAATCATGCAAAATTGCCTTGCTTACTGAGTAATTATTCTGTAAAATAAAGGAAAAAGTAAAAAAAAAATTACATTGGAGGGCTGCAGCCTGGCCGCTCGCCTGTAGTAGCGTAGCGCTTCGTCTGGGTCTGCGTCGCCGGCCAGCCACTGCAGCGCCGACAGCTCGCACGGCCACACGGCCTCCGCCTGCAGAAATCAATGAATCGATTAAATTCCAAAATTAAGCTCCATTTGTATTTAGTGGATGAGAAAAGGCAAATGATTTTGTATACTTAAGAACGAACAAATTTAAACTTTTGATGTAATTGAAATCGGAATGGCAATGTTACGTTTTGTTATTGCCAAAGGTAATTTATCTATCAGATCACAATAACTATGTATAATTTGAAACATAAACTTGCATCTTGATAGTGATGTTTGGCAGTCTGCGCGTCGCCCAGTTCAGTGTGCAGCTGAGCGAGTGCGCAGGTGACGCCGGCGTCCCAGCTGCCGATCATGCTGTACCTTTACAAAGACAAGACAAAGTCTTTGTAGTCCTCATCAACTTTCTCTAATACTTGCATTACTACAATTGTGTTGAGTGTTGACTCTCATTTCTGATTCCGCTAAAGCTGCTTCTGCACACCTCTTAATTCTAAAGTCAATACTTAAACTTTTAACTTTATACATACCTTCCTTTCCTACCCTTTCATGTACGTTTTCCTTTCTATGGATCTATAGACCTCCCGTCAACTTTATCACATTATTTATCTGGGGGCATGGTAATGGAGTGGCCATGGCAATACGAGTCAAAGGAACGGGGCGTTACCTCCTTTTTCTCTATAGGTGTTTCGAACCATCATATAATCCGATATAAATGATGCCTGAAATTTTCAGAATAAGATGTCCCGAGTCTTATCAAACCACGTATTTTTTATGTTTCTGGAACGTGGATCACGGAACGGCCATCCATACTTTTAGAATAAATCATTTCGACTTGGCCTTACTAGAGACCTAACTTTTTAAGAGTACATGGATTACGACATAATTGCTTGCAAAGACTCACAAGTCTTTGCAAGCAATTTTACAAAAAGAGTTTTTGGTCATCTATCTAAGAATCATCTATTATGCCCGACGAAATGTGGTTGCTCCAGAACGATTTTGAAAAGGCCTATGATAAAGTTAAAAGACTTGTGGTCAACCTTAGTTGAATTCCGATTAAACAGTGATCTTATACAAGCATTAAAGTCTCTTTATAAAGATTCTTCAGCTTTTCTTAGAATCAACGGGGCCTATTCAGACTGGTTTAGCATCAATAAAGATGTAAGACAGGGCTGTTTAGCATCCCCTTGTCTGTTCAATCTCTTTATGGATGATTGTTTGAAAGCGTTGAAAGACGAAGAGTTTGGATTAAGAATGGGTGAGCTTGTAGTAAAATCTTATCACAGAGTTAATTTGATGCGATCCTTAAGAAGTATGTTAGACGTGACATTGAATGATAGGATTAAAAAAAGCATTGTAAGGGAAAAGTGTGGCTTAAAAGTGGATGTTGTGATTGAGAATGGGATGGTTCGGGCATGATGAAAGGATGAATGAAGAGAGAATAACGAAACAAATTTATGTTGCAAAAATGAATGGCAATGTTGGTAGGGGACGCCCCAGGAAAACTTATCTCGATCAGATTTGCGGTTTACTAATAAAGGGAGATATTTATTCCTTTAGTTAAGTGTAAATGCTTACTTCTAATGACCTAATCCGTCTTCGTATTTAAATAATCATTATGCAATATTAGTCAGTAATTTATTACCAAGTTCATTAAAAATGTTCACGATTACAAATTTGAATAATAGTATCTAAGCAAACTTATGATAGGAAGTTATGTATAATCAAAGCTTATAAATTGATAAATGTTTGTATCAAACACCGAGAGTTTCATCAATTCCTTTTACAGAATCAATTATTCCACCAGACGTAAGTTTTCTCCATCTACGCTTATTTCGATTGTCGTGTTAGCTTCTATGTGTTATCGTACATTTTATTGCCAACTAGAGTTTTTCTAGTTGTTTGCTTTGTTAAGGCATTACCTATTGCATGCCACAAAGGCGAAGGCAATTACAGCCCTCGTCCTATCTTTTTGTAGTGAGGAAAGGATGGAAATAATAAAGAGAATTTGACGAAGGGTGGCTGAATAGGTCTTTTTCCGTCTTTCCTTTACTCTGTCCATTAAAGGTAGGCCACACATCTGCAATTCAGCATGGTGCAGATGCCTATGTGTGGCGTTCACTTAACATCAGGTGAATGGCTTGCTCGTTTGTCACCTTCTGCTATAAAAAGTAGCACTAATATTGTTACCAGTGATCGGCAGCGGATGGATCGGCGGTGTTAGCGTGCGCCAGCCGTGCGAGGCCAGCTGCGGCCAGGGCGCGAAGCGTGCTGCCTGCACCCGCTCCCGCCGCTGCGCGCACGCGCTGCCACCGTGCCTCTGCGCCCGCCGCCTCGCCACTCAGCTCCATGCATAGGGCTACATGTGCATACAGTAAGTTTAATTAAGTTCATACAATAATTTGCAGCAGAACAGAAATGTAACCGGCATTGCCCGAAGAGTTGCTAACCTTAAGTGGTAATGAGTCGGACATATTGCTTGCAAAACGGGTGGTCGGTGCAATCCAGCCGTTTTGAAAAAACGGGTCGAGGCAGCACTGGTAGGCCTCTCACAAGACGGACCGATGATCTGAGCAAGGACCGAAAATGTCCAATGCAATTCAAAGCATTCTATGCCCTTGTTCTCCCCATCTCCATTCTATTATTGGACGTTTAGGCATTCGACTCCTTTCGGATCGGTCCCTTTTTGTTATTTATATACCTTGCGTTTGACGAAGCAATCCTCATTGTGCGTACGGCAAAGAATTGGAACAAGTTGGTGGGGACAGTGGTCCGTGATCGCCTTAAAAAGTGCGAATAGATTAATTTTATTGTACAACTTTACCGATTTTGAGCAACATCGCCACTCAGCGGTGGAATTGTGGTTAAGCTCTAGTTTATCCATTATAAACAGAATGAAAAAGAGATTGGACCACAGATCCTTCCCACTAAAGGGGATAAACTTTGGAATCTTTCGGTGCACGACAGTGAGAGCAATAAATTCAAAGCATCTGAAATAATAAAAAAAAATTTTCTGCAGAACGAATGGTCAGTTACTAAAATTTGTCTTAAACACTTCCACTCCCTATTGCGTAGTAAATTTTCTCCTCGTTCACACGACATGAGCGGCCAACGAGGGCACCACGTGGAAATTCCGCTTCGGGTAATTATGTATAAAGTGCAACAAATGCACTTAAAATAAACGATAATCCCAATTATCAACGACGGATAGTGCAAATGAAAATATTATTACTATACTTACACTACTATTATATATTGCAGGGTATAGCGTATTCTCGCTCTAACAGCCAATAATAGATTAAGATATTACATTGTCAGCTGTAGGAATTATTGCTGCGATCTATGCAGAGTGACATCATTTTGACCGCTACTTTACATTAATACAATTCAACGCTGTACAGTTCCAAAGTAAAAAATATTCGCAGAAATTTCAGCTAAAAGAAAGATTATAATGAATAAAGCAAAAATACTGCATAGAAAATTAAATTAACGCCAGCCCCTGTTCTTCCTGGGATGCTGTGAAAGACTACCTTTCCATTTATCACACTCTTCCCTTTGGTTTCACTTCACCAACACAAATATTAATAACGCAAAAAAATATAATTCTTCTAATGATCACTCTACATCATATAAATCACTTCCTCGTAAAAAAACATTACAATAGTAATGTACTCAAGTTCTTACTGATAAAGATTTATTTCTATACATCCTAGTAGATACCTAAATCATGCATCGCAACGAGATCAGCGGGATCGAGATGTGTAGCGGCGAGCAAGCGGCGCGCGACGTCCCCCGCGACCTCCGGCAACCCGTCCTGGTCGGTGGCCCGCGCGGCCGACAGGTCCGCCAGCGTGCCGCACACGCGTGCGCAGCACGAGTACGGGTCGTCGCGCGCGGCTGCCTCGCTCAGAGACTTCGCCTCCGACCACTTGCCTAACTGTTACCGAGTATTTTCAATGGTACAATTTTAAACTTTATGTATTCGGAGGATAAAGCAATGACAGTGACCTGCCGAGATAGTTCAAAGCCTATTATAGTTTAAAGCGTTGTTGCTTCATTATTTTCTAAAGTCTATGATCCTTTTATTGAAATCGTTCAACAGCCGGAAAAATATGGTACAAGTCGCTACGCTCCACCCCGTTTACATGAATATACATTAAGGTGATGTGACAGCTACCCTATGAGAAAACTTTAATATGGATAGACATGAACCGTAAGATTACTGTTGTAGTACTTTATTGTTGTCTTTTACCGCGTAGGCTACAAAGGCGGCGTCGGTAGCGGCCTCGGCACGAAGCACGCGGTCATCGTTATGTGCGCGCGCAACCGCCTTCAGTCGCTGCAGCACGCGTCCGCCCGCAGCCAGCGCCGAGCCACCGCAGCCAGCGGGCGCCGCAGCCGTGCGCAGGGCGGCCAGCGCTCCGCCAAGCTCCAGCCGTGCGCCCGCGCCGCCGCCAGAGTACCCGCGCAGTGCTTCCGCGCACCATGACGCGCTACTGCATATAGTTCAATTTTGGACCAAGGTATATAGCATGATGGGTGAAGTGACGCAGACGCAGACGCAATATTTCCTTTCCTTTCCTCTTCCCATTTTTTCCTATACATTTTTTATTTTGTCTAAGATAAAGGCTGGCAACCCATCTGCAACTCGTAACAAGCTTCTCGTCACGGATGTCTATGAGTAACGCCAGTCAATTGGCATCAGGTGAAACGTTTGAATATTTCATAACTTCTTCCTACCTAACGTCATCGTCCCTGGCGCCGGGCCCGGCGAGGGCAGCGGCGGCGAGCGCCAGGCAGCGCTCGGCGTGAGCTGCTGCGCGGCGCGACCAGCGCGATAACCGGTCACCACGCACCACATCTCGTAACACACATTCGTAAGCGTCGTTTTCCTGCAATTAAGTAAAACACCATCGGTTTTATAAGCATTAAGAAACGAAAGCGTGCGAAGTCGCGGCCAACAGTTATTTCAAAATATTCGAGCAGGCCGATATCCTTCGCCGTATTACATCTACGTGGGCGTAACGTGGGAACGAGCAGCAACTAAACGCTTTTAAACCAGAAGTACTACTGCCTTATAACACTTACGTCCCCTTGTCCACCGAAAACAGCCGCCGTTCACATTTTTGGTCAAATCGATGACCGGTGTATTGATATCCTCCACTGTTCATGGTATTGTCACCCACTAAACTTCGCACCATTGACATCCTATACACCTCGCACTATTTAAATTTGTACGCTTCGTACTATTAACATCTCCAGATTTATATATATAAATAGCACACACATACTGCAAGTATCGTAACGTACATCATCAATTGGAATATCCTGGTGGTAAGTGGCTGGCTCTACATCCAGCATCGCGTGAAAGGCGGCCTTCCCGGCTTCAGCGTCGTTAAGTGCCACAGAACACAGGACCAGGTGAAGACCTAGTTAACACATATTTATTGGTCAATAATTATCATTACCAATGAGTAGTTAGCCCAGGGTAGGGCCAGCTAGCTTTATATATATAAAAAATCAAAAAACACATAACAATACATTAAAATCAAAATTTGATATTTTTCATTATTACGTCTAAACCCCTAACGGAAAAAATACGAACCAGTACGATATTCAATTCTCCGTTACTTTGAATTTGTCAAACGTTGGAAATTAGATGGCGCTCATAAATCAATAACAATTTTTTCAATACTATTGGCCTAATAAAAAGTGTAGACTTATAAATATTTTACCATTAAAGTTGTGAAAGAAAATCTATACGTATAATAAAAATGTAACTTATCGCTGTCTGTACATGGAAGATATTTTGGAATAACTATTATTGGGGGCCCTTATAAATGCAATAAAACCCAAAACAATGTTTTTTTTTTATTAAATATTATTATCTTTCAAATACTATACAACTATATATTATTATCTTTAACATAATGATGATTGAAAGTTTACATAAAGTTCAAAACCGGACAGAGTCGGAAATTTCGCAAGCTTCGTTCAGCTAGGTACATGGTGCAATGAGACATTCATAGCACAAGCACGTCTTTCGGAGACGCACGGCGCTCCCTGGTAATTATGGTATTTACACGTATGTAGACGATTTTAGAAATTATGTGTGTATTATTTTTTAATAGGTTTTGTTAGGTTAGGTTAGGTTAGTAGCTTATTATTCCCGAAGAGGGTTGGCGTTAGGCATATAGGCGTTTTAACAGTGGTAGAGCCCGCAACAACAACATCTGTTGCCGAATGGGCCGGCTCGACCGGTGGAATACCACGACCTCACAGAAAACAGGCGTGAAGTAGAAATACTCTGCGTTTCGTCTGATGAGTGAGGTGCCGGAGGCCTAATTTGAGTCCTCCTCCCATTCCCACCCTTTTCTTGTAAGGATGGGAAGGGAACGGGAAGAGGATTGGATGGGGAGGGGGTTGACGGGAAAAGCGAAATATCCTTTTTCCTGTCTATACCCTCCTCGGTCCATTAAAGGTAGGCAACGCATCTGCAACATAATTTCTTGTTGCGGATGTCTATGGGTAGCGTACACTTATGTGATCCGCTTGCTCGTTTGCCACCTTATTCCATAAAAAAAAAGCGGCCGGCCGTAAAACCGTACCAGAACCTACATATACAGGGTGTCCCAAAAGGTTACGTACATAGGAAGGGGGATGATAGGGGTGGTCACAAGGGTCACCAGAAAAATAAAATAAAAATTCCCCTCTGGGTATTAAAAAAAATAAAGGGCATTTTTTAAAAACTTAAAAATTTTACACCGTCTGGGGCAATTTTGTAACCAATGACCTACAAATATTGCTACATTTAAAAAAAAGCTATTATGTTATCGTCAATAACCCTTTATCAATATGAAATAAAAAAAACAATACAACTAACACAGATTTTAAAGAAAATTAAGTTCTTGTCCAGTCAAGAACTAAGTAATTACGATTTCAATCAACTTCCTCCAAGTGTACTGAAAAAAAAGTACTATGCAACTCCGGCGAGTAACTTAAAAAGATAGGTAATTTTATTACAATTCCAAAATGGTATAATACTTGCTTAAAAAAAATCATACTAGGACATTTAAGAATATTTTTTGCGAACAATACCCCTTCAAAACAAAACATACCAATAAAACAACAGTCTCAAATTCGTACGCAAAAAAGTTTGGTGGTGAGTGAGAGAGACAGGGCGATACACTAAGAAAGAGACAAAAGTAGGTGTGCTATCTTTGGTTAGTCAAATAGTTGGTCAGTACATTAAGCTCTCTCGTTTACCGCGCATCCTTTGTATTCGTTTCATTTTGTACTAACAACTTTGCATCGCTTTCTGGACTTGATTATTATCTTTGTTTGTGATTTCTTCCAACGACCCGGCTTTTTAAGGACTAAAGTGTGTGACACAGTACCACCATGCCACCTACGTACACTCCACAAGAATATGCGAACATGCATCTCATTTACGGCGAATGTAGATGTAATGCCCGTGCTGCAGCAAGACTCTACCGAGAACGATATCCGAACGCCGCTCGTCACCCGGATAGTCGTGTTTTCGTCAATGTCCACCGACATTTCATTGTCTGAGGGTCGATTTCCTCACCAAGCGGTTAATGAAGGCAGACCTCGGTTCGATGTCGAAGATGAAGTGCTTCAAGCCGTCGCAGATGATCCGAGTACATCAGTTCGGGCAATTGAAGCAGGTACAGGTGTACCGAAAAGTACTGCTCATCGCATATTACAAGCTGAGAAGTTTCACCCGTACCACGTGCAACGCGTACAGGCTCTGTTACCACGCGATTATCCTGCGAGACTTGCATTTTGTCGTAGGATGTTGCGCATGCATAGGGAGGACCCTCACTTTTTCAATAAAATATTGTGGTCTGACGAGTCCACTTTTAAAAAGGACGGATACACGAACCTACACAATTTACACGATTCGCACGTAGAAAATCCTCACCTACTTAGAGAAGATCGGTCCCAATATCGTTTTAAAGTGAACATGTGGACCGGAATACTGAATGGTATAATAATTGGACCCTTTGAGCTACCTGAGGCACTGTCTGGCGAAGCGTACTTACACTTCTTACGAAACGAACTACCAAATCTGTTGGAAGATGTGCCGCTAGAAACATTCAGGAATATGTGGTTCCAGCATGATGGGTGCCCAGCACATTATGCACGGCCTGTAAGGGATTTCCTAGACGAAGAATACCCTGGTAGGTGGATGGGAAGGGCCGGTGCTATGGCGTGGCCAGCTCGTTCACCCGATTTAAACCCGTTAGACTTCTTTTACTGGGGTGCTATAAAAGAAAAAGTTTATGGAAAACCCATCAGGGACTTGGCTGACTTGAGGGCGAGGATCACAGAGGCAGCGGAATCAATTAGTAATAGAAGATTTGCTCGCCATATCTCCCGTTCATTTTTGAAACGATGCAGGGCGTGTATTTATGTTGGTGGTAGACATTTCGAACATTTTATTTGAATAAATAATTGCAATATTGTTTATTTTTTAGTTACATTTAAACGATTGCAATACAATTACCTGTCTTTTTAAGTTTTAAGGAAGAGAATAGACATTTAAAAATGTATTTGCGTACGAATTTGAGACTATTGTTTTATTAGTATGTTTTGTTTTGAAGGGGTATTGTTCGCAAAAAATATTTTTAAATGTCCTAGTATGATTGTTTTTAAGCAAGTATTATACCATTTTGGAGTTGTAATAAAATTACCTATCTTTTTAAGTTACTCGCCGGAGTTGCACAGTACTTTTTTTTCAGTACACTTGGAGGAAGTTGATTGAAATCATAATTACTTAGTTCTTGACTGGACAAGAACTTAATTTTCTTTAAAATCTTTGTTAGTTGTATTGTTTTTTTTATTTCATATTGATTTATCTACAGATATTATTATTAACATAATAGCTTTTTTTAAATGTAGCAATATTTGTAGGTCATTGGTTACAAAATTGCCCCAGAAGGTGTAAAATTTTTAAGTTTTTAAAAAATGCCCTTTATTTTTTTTAATACCCAGAGGGGAATTTTTATTTTATTTTTCTGGTGACCCTTGTGACCACCCCTATCATCCCCCTTCCTATGTACGTAACCTTTTGGGACATCCTGTATAGTATGCACTATGGTCACAGTTTAAGCAATCATATGTAATCGTTGAGCTTTGCTACGGTCATGTGGATGTCCCGCGTGAGTGGGAAAAAGGCAAGGTGATGATGAGGTTAGGGTAGTATTTAAGTAGGTAATAAGTAATATCATTTCGTTTAAGTAAAATTGCAGGGCGGGTAAAACCGCGGGGCACAGCTTGTATATAATAAGCTAGCTGGTCTAGCAAACTTCTTTTTCAAACATTTTCATTATACATTATATACGTATAAAACTAACGGTTTTTGCATCGCACAGTCATGAATATTTCGCTTATGCTGACATTTTTTTCTCATTACTTTGACATTTATCGTTATATTTCGGGTAATTCACGCAATATCTTTATAAATTATAGTCTACGCGTTATTCTGGTACATAAGCTATATTATTGTCAATGTGTCATTAAAATGTATTCAGTAGTTTTTGCGTGAAAGAGTAACAAACATCCATACATACGAACTTTCGCATTTATAATATTATATTAGTAGGATTTGTTATCTATGTTTAGTGGCATTTGGGCACGATTTCATACGGCGAATACAAAGCATTGTAAATTAATACTCATAAATTATGATTATAAGTTATAAAGTATTTTAAATTATTATGTAATTAATCTTTCAAAAATATTAAAATCTTTTCCTTCTTTAATAATGCGCATTATTTAATAAAAGTTCGTGATTCACTTTTTTCAAAAAAGTGTTTGACAGATATGCTATTAGCTACCTGCATTTATTACCTGTTTGAAAATCGCCTTGTTCATGCATTATGTGCTGGAAATTCGTAACGGCATCGCGGAATTTGCCCATTCGAACCAAAAGTAGGCCTATATTGTGCATCACCTTCATTCTGTGAACATGGAGATAGGTTTATTACGATATAGTAGTTAGTACAGAAAAGGAATATGCTGAATATATCGATTTTTAGAGCGCCACATAGCTTGTTGAGTCAATCCATCCATTCCACGACTGTAACCAAAGCATGCCTCTGTTTAGGCGCCGGTATACGAGGTCCCGGTACCTCCTAAAATATAAAATATACAAGAATCCATTGTCTGACCTTAAATCTTTTTCCGCCGTAGGTGTTTGATCTAAAGCCATTCTGTACAATTTCAGTGCTTTTGGATGCTCGCCCATTTTAAAGTAAATGTTGCCCATGTTCACCTGCAGTATAAATAAAACAATACGGAAAATCGAAACAATGTCAATAGTATTCATAAATTCATCTTTTTTATTCTGAATATGCATATATTATGTCTTATACCTTGAGTCGATTGGCATGGGGAAACAATTTATTTCTCGTCAGCAATTGGTATGTATTGAGAGCTTCTGTATACATTTCGTTGAGTGCGTATTGTCCAGCCAGGTTGCATAAAACCTTAAATTAATTTAATAACTGTTATTGTAATCTATAGTAACGCTTCGTAATCGTCACCCAACCGGAGTGGACGATTACAGTGCCTTGAATCCAAAACTATGTACCCCGCCTCCACCGTTAGTTGTAAAATTATATCATAATACATTGCATTAGATACATCTTTATCGAGTATTCAGTTACGATTAATTATTACACTTGCACTGAGTTTCAATTTTGTGACGGTCGGTACACTCGTTACGGCGTTGCACTTTTATTTTGCGGGTCCACTCATTAATTAACCAAAAACATTACAACTTTGCCGCTTTAAAGCTACATACTTGAATAGGTTTTTATCATCACCTGTAGATGTAAAAATTTAATCTAAAATCTTACCGCAAATGTAAGGTCTAAATTGTGCGTGTCGCCCATGTTGGCTTGCTCTTGCATTCGGATCAACTGACGCTCCAGTGCTGATGCCTCTTGAGCTTTTGACAACGCCTGTTATTTAATGAATTCTCTAAATATAAGAATATATAAGGAAAAAGTAAACGTTTTCCAAGTCCAGGTATACTTCTATGATACAAGGAGACAAACGACGCAATAAACAGAAAAGAGAATGTGAGTAGATAAGGAAAGAACAGCAAAATAAGTTGAGGTCTACGGCACTCATCGGAACGAAACGCAGACGTATAAAGACATATACTTTATACGTCTGCGTTTCTAAGATCCCTATCTTACCGGTATTCTGTGAGTGCGTGGGACCTCCCCGGTCGATCTGGACAAGACATGCAATAGCAGGTTTTCCTTTTCTTTAAAATGGACTCTAGCTATCAAAATTAAAATTAACAAAGTTTCAACGGATAAGAGCTTACAATATTACCTTGAATTTTAAATTAAACATAAGGTTACTGCAAGCCAAATTGGAGTCTAGGTCTAAGCTTGGTAAACGAAGGCTAACAATATTGTTTATCCCAATAGGGCTAGCAACCGTAAATGGTTACATTATTGTATGCATAGATACCTCCAGATACCGCGTTCCAAACAAATTCAACATTCAAAAGAGTTCGTTTATGCCGCGAATGTGATTTTCATACACTTATTTTTCCTTGAGGTATAGTATTTTCACGATTTAATAGCACAAACTACTCTTTTTTTTCAACACAGAGATTTTGTATTCGTGAGGCGGGAAACAAATGACTAAGTTGGATTCTACGAAGTCGCTAAATGGCGACTAAAGGTGACTTCACTTTTGGGTTCCGGGTGCTCCATCTGGAGGTATGTATGTATTTAATTTGCAATACTAACTTGACCAAAGTCGTGTTCCCTTTCCGTTGGGGCTTCATCATCCTCATCCCGCTTGGCGCTCAACATGCACGACTCTTCAACTAATGACATTATTCGTTGCTCCATTTGTTTAATTTTGTCTTCAATACTAAAACAGTTTCATAGTAAGTAAACGAACAGCTTATATTTACAACTGTGGTTTCCGATTTCACTGGTTATGGTAATTTTACAAAATTATAGATAATAAAACATTGTAAGTTATTTTTCGATACTAAGATTAACTGACTTCACTCTGCATTACAATATAAACTTATTCCGTATAAATTATTCCATGTTAACTTGGACTTGGGTTTAAACGGGCGAAATTGTTCTTTCACTGGTCAGCTGATGTTAAAAGCTTATCTTTATTTAAAATAATAGATAATATAACCCGGTCACCTGTCTTCCCGGCGATCATCCTTCAAAGGCGTATCTTTTGTCGCGGAAGTATACCCGGCCGCTCGCAGCGCTGTCATGGGCCGCGCCGCGGTGCCCGCCCGTGAGGAGCCGCGCACTCTGCCCGTGCCGATACCAAATATCTAAAAAGACGGATTGGCTTGAGAAAAACTTTTACCATTTTTTTATCATACTTAAGTCTTGTATTATCAGCGTGATCAAAGACAATTTCGTTACCAAGATAGTCTAATGTCGCGAAGACTGTTTGATTTCTGATCTGATTGGTGGGGCGCATCCTTTCTCGTCAGGTTCTTCGTTATCTGATCGACATGAATATGTTCTGTGATAATAATTTTAATTCCCGTAGAACCAGCGCCCTCTTCCGTCTTCATGGAATTCCGAGAGTATCTTTTCTGTGTCGTAATACATCCGTGCTTACTTTTGTTGATTTCGAACCAATCGAATTCAGGATGAGAATGCCGCATGTGGCATAGCATTTACATCATACCTATCGAATTATTTTCTCGTTGGTAGCTAGCATCGTCCAGTCTTCGTCAATAAATGAGCGAGTTGATAATGCACACACACACTGCTTGTTAAGAAATGAAACCTACTTGGTATCTGAGCGATTTTTTACGTAAATTTTGCCGTCATCTGACAACAATTGTCAGTGGTTGTCTGTTATTTCGTGGAAGAGAAAATATCAGGCAGAGGACGGTCTAAATGTCTATTTTTTATAATACGCCTAAATCTTTGCACTAAACTATTATTATTATTATAACGTCATTTATTTATATTTAAAACATATTTATTTAAAATATACGTTAAAAAATCTACCAAAACAACAGACATTCTAAAATATATTATATAAAAATAGTGATCCACCGGCTGCGGAGTCCTTTTATTTCAAGCAACCAGTGGTCAGGGTTACAGAGAGAGGAACTTTCTCACAATGCGGGCAGACTCTAAAATTACCGCTTTTTGTATCAAACCCTTAACCCAACCGTCTAGCGAGAGCTTCTTAAGATGTTGGTCGAAGCTCTTCGCTAAAAGTCCGTTCACTGACACGACCACCGGAATAATGGTAGTCGATTTCATACCCCACATGGCGGTAATCTCGTGAGCCAAGTCTAAGTACTTCATCAACTTTTCTTTCTCAGCTTTTCTTTTTATTATAACTATTATTACTATTTTATTCGGCGACCCTGTCCGGATTTACTGAGACTTTTTATTTATATTTATTCCCTTTTATTGCTTTTAGAAGCCTTTTGATCATAGGTAACATATTCAGATTTTTTCTTAGATGTTTGTATAATATTAACAAACTAACAATATTAAAAATACATACGAAATAAATAAATTCGAAATAATTTGACATTTGCTATGGTGTAAAAAGGATGGCGTAATTAAATTAATAAGGACAGCTGGTAATTGTCACTTAATCCTAGATGTAGTACACGTGACGCAAGCTATAGAAAAAGCATGCTAATAGCACGCTTTCCGTCTTCACTTTTCGACCGCTAATGGCATAATTATCTATTGTACTATAACATCATTGTATCCAATTTTGTCAATGAGAATGGTATTGGGGAAAGGAGAGCTCCTCACCTTCTCTCTCCTCCCACAAAGCCTGTCATTTTGACTATCGTGCTAATGGTAGTTGACTATAAAGGTATATTTATGTCTGTGTGAACTTACTCCAGTACCCATACGACTCGGCATTTGTCTGCCGATCCCGGCCGTCCGTATAACCTCCTGGAACGTCTGATCTTCATGAAGCGTTCGCGTGTCCAAAGCAGGTGCCACCTCGTTAAATCCACTGTATAATTCGTCTTCATCCTCTATTCCAAGAGCCGTACGCGGTTTCGAATCGTAACTATGACGAGACATACTGTACCGTGACCCTAACATTCTGTTTTAATACTTTATGATATAGAAAAAATGATATTAAAATGAAAAAGCGTACGTATACAATGAAAGTTACATTCGTTATTTGAGCGTCACTTTTGTTGTGACGCTGTAGCCTAGGCAACTAATGATTTTTATAATATTAAGATATTTATGGTTACGAATCTCTTTAATTTATGGTCAAAGTACAATAGATATGCTAAAATGTATTCGTTACTGTTTATCTGATTATAGTGACTTATTTTATCAAAAAATTACAAATAATATTGTAATACTTTCAGTATCAAATATAAATAATAATAATAATATCCCTAATAATTATTAAGACCGTCGACATTAGTCGAGTGTCACTGTCCAGGTGAGTCACCATCGCATATGACTAGAATATTGCGACCGAAACAAAGAAAAAGAGGCGCCAGACGCAAGCGGTTCTTCTCGACACCGGCTGAATGGTCTACCGGTTTCTCTCACTTTCCTCCTAACTCTTCTTCCCTGACTCCCCGGACTCCCTTGCCGAGGGATTCCTCTTGGTTGATATTTACTTATATATTTAATGTTTCATATTTATATTTATTTAGTATAGTATCAAGTTAGTTATTCATTTATTTAGAGGTAATTGTAATAAAAGATCGGTTTCACATTACATTTTTATTCATAATCACTAAACTCCTTTACATTCAAAGTCCATCTCATGATCGTCACACCAAAGAAACAATAATAATATAGTTTTTATTAGTATCATGTTTCACGTACAATAAAACAACTGACTGATCCGCATCACAATACGAAAACTCGATGAGAACTCTCTTATAGAGCAGTGCTGCTGGAAGACACTGTGGCGGGCGCCGGTTGCCGCGTCTGCCGCGACTGCCGCGACCGCCGCGACTGTCGGCTGCGATACGCCGGCCGCTTCTGACCTTACTAACTAACAAAACTAAGACAACGACACAAACCGACCGATCATAACCATTAAAGCCCACTTCCGATTCGATTCGTCACATCTACATAAACATTCAAAACATCGGGTACAAAAATAAAGGCATTCTTATGTTCATATGATCGTTATTCTCATACGAAAGAATAAACTACTACTACTGTACGAATCCATGATTTGAAAACGCATACGATACGAGTACCTCAATCTGAACAAATTCAATTACAAATTATTCGTGACCCTAGGAGACTAGCAAGAAATGCAAGTATTCATAGTTTTGTACACTTTCACTTAGCATTAAGATAACACGACGTAAAAATTAATAGAAAACTCTGAGGGTCCTATTAACAGAGATATGACTTAGATGTAAAGATATATATTTAAATGTGTATACATATATTTTTAACAAATTCTACCGCGACGGACCTACACACAAACACGCACTCTGCAAAATTGTACCAGATCAACACCTCACCTCCCTTTACACAATTAATTGACGACTTACGTTAACATTCCTTCATAACAGGGGTCGGCAAGTAGCTTTAAGTTGGATCCTCTTATTGATTTTTTTTAATCGAGATACAGAAAAATTATATGAATGTAATTTAATGAAAATATAAGGATACAGAGAGCACCCATAACCGACGAGAGTGGTGTGTCAGGATCGCAACAGATGGAAATCTAAGATCTCTGCTTACCCCTCTGGGTTACGGGCGTTCATATTTATTTGATTGTATAAAAATATTAAAATGTATATATAGGTATATTTAACAATATTAGACAGTTGGAGTTTCGACCTTCCGGTCGCCTGTTGCCAACCCCATATTTCCAACTACATATATCAGGGAGTATTCAGCCAAGTCCCTTTTTAACACTTGCATATGCAATTTCATACAAAAAATCAAACGTTAAGCAATATCAAAATGAGACAAAATACAATAAATGACTGATTGATTTTTTGACAAGCAAAATGTATGTATATAAAAAAAATATGCTATGCAAAAGTACCTACAGATTATGGCAAAAATAGCACCTGAAGACTCAATATTAAACCTCTTATTTACGCAGTACAATATATACTCAAAACGTTCTTACATTTACTGGCGAAGAAACACACATTTTAACTTCTAACACGTACAAAACCTTGCAGAGAAAAAATGCTCTTTAACATTCCATAAACTGTTGATCCAGTGAAATATTGCTTCCACAATAACACGTCAGAAACTATTACAATACAAATCAGTACTTTTCAGATGTGATTTAATTCACAAATGTAAAAAAATTTTTTTGGTTACTTTTCTACAATTAATACAATAACAACATTTCATAGCCTCTCGCTTACGAACTACGATTGTGTGTGTACGACTTACTAACATCAAATGATAGTTGTGTTAATCGAACGACCCTGTCCAAATTATTGAAATTCTATGATATAAACATTTGTTGTCAGTGGGTAGTCATATAAATATTCATTCAAATTATATAGTTTATAGATGTCACTCGCGAGACAAGTTTGATCACCAGCTGACGCCGTAGGGCCACTTCGATCACATATCTAAAGCACCAATGTGTGGATACTAACGCGATTCACAACTCGGACACCTCGAGCCACAAAGACTACGCACAACACCGACTTTGTGGAGCGGGACTTGTCCTTGTACGATATAAAAACGAACGGCTGATAGAGGAGGGGCGGAGACGCTGGCTTGGGGAAGAGCTGGTGCAAGTTAGATCTGCGTGGAGAAGCGCGGACGCGGCAGCTCGAACACGTCGCCGTGCACCGAACGCGCCAGCGCTTTGATGCTGGCCGCTATGTCCTGCGGCTCCTCCTGACAATTCAATATAAATTAATAATGAAGCAATAACATTTACACTGTCTGCATTTCTATGTCTAAAGGGTTAATATTTGTGGTGATACCAGATGATGAACATGTCACTGAACTTGGTTACGACAATCTCCATCTCTCCTATAATCCTAGCTCTTGGCCACTAACAGGTATTAGAAAAATAATATCCTAATTTATTTTTGTCTGTACTAATATAATAAAAAGACAAGATTTGATCGATTGCTCCAGTAAACTCTAAAACTACTAAACCGATTTTAAAAAATATTTTGCAGATAACTCTGCTATCAGCAAGTAACCTAGGCTATATTTCATATTTTATTGGTCTGGCTGTCTACCCGAACGAAAATGGGTCGGATAATAAAAAATAAGTCAGAAATAATATTAATGATGCGAGATGGAACATAACAATGGTACGTAACATCTTGCAGTGGTAGAGCCCGCAATAACAACATCTTTTGCACGAATGGGCCGGCTCGACCGGTGAAATACCACGACGTCGTCGACGGCCTAATTGAAGAGGACTACAATTAGGCCTCCGGCAGGCCTAATTGTAGTCCTCTTCCCCCTCCTACCCTTTTCTAATAAGGAAAGGATGGGAAGAGGATGAGGATTTGACGGATGAGGAGGGGATGGACAGGGAATGGAATTATCCTTTTTTCTGATTGTCCCCTCCTCCGTCCATGAAGGTAGGCAACGCATCTGCAACTCATTAGCTTGTTGCGGATGCCTATGGGTAGCGGTACTTATTTCCAGGGGCCGCTTGCTCGTTTGCCACTTGGTAATATAAAAAAAAAATAGTAACATCCTAATGACGCTAGCGAGAGAATTGATGAATAAATCAGTTAAACAAATTGTACATTTAGAAAAGCCATTTGTTGACGAGACAGTTCATAACTTGAGTCACCTGGCATCACGAAATAAACCAATAAACAATACTTTGTTTTACTGTGATACATAATACTTACATAGTCGTCCATTTCCTTAACGGGTGTGCGTTCCATCGAGAAGTTGGGCACGGTGATGGGCAACGAGCGCGCGATGTTGGCGGGCACGATGCCGCGCGGCCGCGATATGTGGATGCCTTCGTCATTGCTGCCTTCTGAAATTAGTTGAACTGATTTATTTTAATTTAATTTGGGTTAGCATCAGGCAGGCGGCCGGCCGTACAAACTGTAGCCAAAACATGTAGACAGTATGTAATATGGCCACGGCGATAAGTGGCTTTCTATTCCGGTAAATTTGTACGAAAATTAATACAGTATATTCATTTCATTATATTAGAGGCTGATAAAAAGACTACGACGAGATAGAGAGAGAGAGAGAGAGAAAGAGAAAGAGAGAGAGAGACCGAGTTAATTATAAATTAAAACTTACGATCTGAATCATAGTCATCTTGATCAGAGATCATATTGTGCTGTGAATCCATACCATCTAAGTCGAATATATCTTCCGCGTCCAGAGAGTCCTCTTCGTGTGAAAGCTGTGCGTGTGTCTGAAATTACATCAATAAACCTTTCAATGATAGATATCTAGGTAACTCAAAGACCAAAAATTTTAATTGGCATGGCACTAAGCGGCGCAAAAAATTTGTGTCATCGGCAGCCCACAAGCCTTCTACGAGGAAGGCTGATGTTGATGCACAACAGTTGCATTAAATGTTTTACCTTATTCAACCTTTCTTCTGTTTCCAACATTTTTTATACAAGCTTTTATGTTTAAGTGACACTGGGCTAAAAGAAGGAAAAAGACTAGGATAGGACAAGGGAATATGAAGTTGAAAGGGGATCAGGCCTCTGGAACCGAATGCTTGCGAACCACAATTTTAGAAATGTTTATTTTCTCAGAAAACAAAAATTAATAAAAATTTGCTTTACCTTGGAAATATTTTGTGGTATTTTTTTGGCATCTTTGATTGATGACAGTCTTCGTCTCTGTTGTGGAGGTAGCAACGGTGAGGGAGGTCCATTATCTAAGCTTAAGTCCGTTCTCCAACTATCAATATCAATGTTACGTCTTGCTTTGCTTACAATACTGAAATAAAAAAAATATTTACTTAACTAAATTCTCTCAATCAAAAAGTGCAATATCAAATTAAAAAGTATTGTAATATTTACAGAAGGTATATACAGCATAATTAATGTTTTCATCGAAGTTCTTCAAAGAAGTTGTATGTTATTTTATATATAGAAATGACTACATGTTCCCTGCTGTTTCACTGGCCCATAGTACACATGGCTCGTCCGCGTTATTATAGCATTTTCGCCTAAGGAGACGAGCAGAAAGAGAGCACTAAAGTTATTTCTTTTTCTGCTTGTCTCCTAAGGGTCAGAGCATGAGGTCAATAACCTACATAACATTTCTATACTTTATAATTGTGCTGTCGAATGTAAAAAAAACTTTACAAATCCGATTTGTAGTTCCTCAGATTAGTGCATTCAAACCTACTCTTTAACCTTAATTATATTAGTACTAGTGACCCGCCCCGGCTTCGCCCGGGTACCACTAATTATGTTGATCCGATTGCTACCAAACACAGGCACACGCTGTGCCAATCTGGACAATCCCTGTAAATTTCATCGAAATCGGTCCAGCCGTTTCAGAGTCTTTAGGGAATACATACTTCGCTTTTTATAATTTTTTTTTCATAAAAATTCATTCATATTCTATGTTACTTCTAATATCTCTAAGAATATTTTTACAAAGTTTCATGATGAGCAGGTGAGTAGTTTTTGCGTCAAAGCGTAACAACACACTTACATTCATATTTATAATATTATAGATAGATAAAAACCTATTTGCAGACCTCAGAATGTATATGCAAAATTTCATTGAAATCGGTTAAGGCGTTTCGGAGGAGTATGGCATACACAAAATACATTAATTGTCATCATTGTCAGCCACAAAACGTCCACTGCTGGACGTATGATGGATCCATGGATCGCCACAAATACTGGTTCTTTGGCAACCTTATCTAGTGGACTCAAGCAACCTTGGATAGATTGTTAGTCCATCAAATCATAATTCCATAAAAAAATGAGGTCACATACCTAGATAAAATTTTATGATCCCTTTGCGCCCTTTCTCTATATGCCTCAAACTCTGCATACTTCTGATCTCTGAACTGTCGAACAGTTTCCTCGACAGCCTCCAGCTGTGACTGCAGTGTCTGGCTGAGCTGTTTGCTGAGCGTCCCAATTGCTTGCAGAGTCGGTGCAAATACATTGTTTTGTTTTATTAAATTATTTGTATCAACATTTTCTTTCATTTCAACATCATTTGTAATCTCCGGCACTAACATGTTGAATACTGGTGAGAAATTTGGTGACTTTTTCAAATTGTTCACCCTTTCTAGTGTTGTCTGAAGAAGGCAAATATTGTATGTTAACTTTATTAACTATAATTGAGTTTATAGTAATTTTTAGCTCATGAAATGTTTGACATGAGTATGTTCAAAATACCCTAGGCATGCGAAATATTTGTTAAGTTTAGTTTGGATTTAATCACACAAAGCAATCCTTTTCAATTTTGTCATAGCTATCATCTTAAAATGAGGGCAATTACAAATCCAAATTGCTTACATTAAAGGATTGAACAAATTGCATTGAAATCACGAATGTATATAATGCAATGTAATGATAATATAATTTTATGCAACAACACAGTATTTATGGTCAACAAATACAGCATAATTCCTAATTCTGTATGATTCACTTAACAATATTTCTTAAAAGTGGACTTAAACATATATTATAAACATTGCTGTTTAGACTTTATAATTTCTAATGGATACCAGAAACAAAAAAACTAAACTATATAGTAACAGTACTTACTTGTTTACATGTTATGATGTATGAATTTATAAGTCAACAAAATGACATACAGTATGGAGTATACATTTACATATATATAAATACCATCTCAAAAGCCAATTCTACTTCAAATTCGTAGTGTGCGAATATATTATATATTATTTGGCTACAGTTTGATCCTCCATACATATATGATAGACAATTCGTCTTATGTCTTGGGTGTGAGTACAAATTGGGTAAGACTCATTGATTTAGGCTGATTATTCTACAGTAAAACCCATGCTTAATTGATTTAAATGTTATTAGTAAGAAAAAAGGCAAGCAACAAGTACCTTCTACAAAAACAAATGATTAAATATGGCACTATCAAAGATAGATGGTAAACCCATTTAAAGTGATTACGTACATAAAAATATATAGGCAATAGAAATGGTTGTTGTATTACAATTTACATTTGGGATGGAAAGGATTAAATTAAAAAAAAAATTCTATAATCCATCTATCAGCTGTTTGAAATACACTGCTGAACATATTCCTGTCTGAAATTATCCATTTTTGTTATCTACATATAATTAATAAGAGATATATAGATATATCTATGACATTGAGTCATAATGATTTAACTTGTATCATCCGCGATAGTCAGTTTTAATGATGTAAAGAAACAGTTACTTACTTGAGTTGATTTAGAAATTAATACAAATGATCTGTCATGAGATATGGCATGTGTTATCTGCCCGCAGCCAAGGCAAGATTCAATTGTCCAGCGACCTGCACTCTGATGTCCTACCAGTGCTGGTTGGGCCACATAAATCTTCATTTCATCCATTGAACATGATAATAATTTCTAAAGAGACAAAGCAAATACAATTTTTATATAAGTTGGATAAGCACAAGTTTAATTTGTATTAACTAGATTTCTAATTGTTATAATATAATTTTATTCAATGATTTTGACAAGGACTAATATTTAGAGTATAGGTCCAAAATAGGATAGAGCCTATTTACTGCCTATTACTACTATTAATGACCAACTTTCCTTGAAGCACCAGGCTGCTTACTTAGTATGTAGACAAGACCAGGCCTCATACAGGTCTTATTCATACTCAATGAAGTATGTCTCACAAATATAAAGGATATTGGTCTTAGTTGAAAAGTATCCTGTTAGTTACAAAGCCAAATTAATAAAATGGTCCTGGAAATACAAAATCACCCTTCTCCTCAATTACTATTTCTTTATAACAAAAGGGGGCAAATAAGCAGCGAGTTGTCTATTATAAAAGTAACACCGGAGGAACTGCAGATGAGTTGCCAGTCTTTAAGGAAGAAGCATGCTCGCTTCTAGGGACGTACGACGGAAACACCGCTGGCGACAGATCATTCTACGACTCCGTTGTTCGAGTTAAGAAATTTCGCGAAAATCGCACTGTAATGGAACGCCAACCATCATGATGGTATGGAAAGTAGTAAGAGCTCCTTTGTAATGATCAATAAAAAAAATGCAAAGAGAGGCGACGTGTCTCGTTGCATGATGGAGGATCAAGCCAATCAGTAAGAGCTCAGTCCTTGACCATTCGAATCACTCTCCATTGTGTGCGGTCAAATAGAAGCTAGTATTGAGGAGCCCCAACCAAATGTGAGCTGCATTCTATGTGAGGCCGAATTTGCGCCTTATACAGCGGCAGGCGATGGGCCGGCAAGACATAACACTTCACTTTTTCTTTGAAATCTTAATTATCTTTGTTTTTTTTTGTGTATAGTTTAATCTCAAAATTGCTAAAGTGCATTCTTCTGAAATTCAATCTAGATTGTACTCAATGGGACAATCCTCAGGAAACATCAGTACTTATTTATATTATCGTACCATATTTTATTTTTGTTGATGTATATATGCTATAAATAAATAAATTGTCCCTTCTGACATCACAGAAAGATTGAATGATACTATTCTAGTATAATAAATCTGGACAGTCAGAAAATAGATTTTGTTTCACAATACTACATTAAAGTACATTTGTATCTTTATGCAATTCCATCAGAGTTAAGTCAAATTTCATAAGTTTTAATATTGTTTCATTATTTAAAATTACTAGAATTTTATAAACCTTGCACATGCAGGAGCTGGTATCATTGCATATTAAATAAAAAATGACAACATTAAAAAAATATCTTAGTATATCTATATTTTTTTGTTTGGACTAAGAAATATTCATATAACAACTAAAAGGTGAAAGAAATAAGGTACTATTTTGGACACTAGAATGAGCTAATAAAATTGAGACATCAAATTAACGAATCTAAATTATTTCAAGGATTATCAACAAGATGAAAAAAGAATTTTGATTATACATTGAAGATATTACATAAGCTTCTGTTTTACGTGATATCATTTATGTTTTATAAAGCCGCAGCATACAAATCACTAAAATAACCTTTGTTTATGAACAAATGCAAAGTTTGCCATAAACTACGTACTGCAATTTTGGATATGTTTAGTCAACTAAAGACGAGGCGACATCAATCACAAGCATAGTTAAAGCAATACTCTTTTATAAATTCAAGGTTAATTCATGTTTACCAAATGTACCTCACTGAAAAAAGTATCTCTTTGTTCAACCGCAGATAAATCCAGTTTCCCAATATCGACATTATCTTCGATTTTGTCACTTTCTAACATTACGTTTAGGCATTTGCAGACACAGAGAGCCATGTTGACTAATATTTAGTCGTAAAATTAATCAAAACAGTATAAAAGTAGACAAGAACGTAGTAAATCGTACAAAGTAGTTCAGTGGATAAACGCGTTGTTATTTATGTATAAATACATAACTACATAACTACTTGACATAGGTGTTGTATAGTATTATAATCATACACACACCACAACACCTGAGATTATCAACAAATCTCAACCAAGCACTGAACTATCATCCTAATCTCTTATCCCGTACGAACGAATTTAACTCTAATGTATAATAACTCTTAGATATAACTTTATTTGTGTGTTTGAATTTTTAAAATCCATTATTGAATTATAAGTTATGTACATAATATCTTTCCAAATACGTAGACTTTTATGTTGTGCTTGTGAGCTAAAGACGTCTACTTTTTTAACCCAATTGGCATAATAATAGATTTAGTATTCAGCAGGTTTTATACAAACTGCCGGAATAAAATGTAAACATGTCACTGGTGTGAGTGTAGGCTTATCAATTTTAGCGAGAAAATATTTTTTACGTAAACTAAAATGTAAAGTATTTTAAAAAGTGATAATAATCTTGGCCAGTCTTATGAAAATGACTAAAAACATCTATTCTAGTACTTAAAACATAAAAAACTAAGGTTTTGCAGACGACTTAAAAGTTTTTTGATCTGATTCTTTGATCCACATAACATTACTTATTAAAATTAACGATATAAAAAAACTATTCCGAACAATGATATTTATTCCAACTAATTTAATAATAAAAAAACTTTTTTTACTACAGCTATACCGGGCTCGAGGTGGCAGGGCAGAGGGCGCCTAGCCTAAGTTTCATTAATAGTATCTTAGCTCGGCTCCCTCCGTAGAGGGAGCTTCGGCTCGGGCCGTTACTTTATTATAACTGGATTGGGAGGCCGCCGAGCTCTTAGGTCGCTTTAGCAGACCCTCCATGACTCAGACTGAGTTCCTGGGCCCCCGAGAGGGGGACCTCGGCTTGGGTTGTCACTCATTACGCGTTTAGCATTTTGATTCGAGGGTGCCCGAGAGGTCCGAGCCTCGGCTCGATCGGTAGCTGTTATCTGATTGCAAGTATTATTACAACTAACATTACTACCACATCAGAAAGCGTTAGCTGGGAGAAGAAGTGGCGTAAGAAACTCCAGCGACGCTTCGAAATAACGGCGCGACGCCAACTTCGGGTGTTGAACTAAGGTAGGCAGCTCTAAGTCCACGTGTACATCGATGTTGCGCACGAACCACGGCGATTCTGTGGCTCTGGACAAGAATCTGTTTTGGATCAGCTGAAGTCGGTGCATTAGTTTCGTGGATATGTGCGCGAAAACCAGACTAGAATAATAATACTAATATTACTCGCTATATATACTCTGTATAGGCTACAGACCATCGATCACATCTGAATTGACTCAATTGACAAATGTCAATTTCTTAAAGACTGTTGCAATGGAAGCTAGTTTGTCTCGTAAATTTTATTATTATACGTGGCATATAATTGCCTAATAAGAATTTCTGTATATCGTTGATTTTTATTTTTAAATACGGTTCAAACTGTTTTGTGTGTGTTCAATGTAGTTACAAGTTTACAGCTGTACGTTTAGGTTACGTTGATATTATCACATTAAAAATGTCTAAAAGATCTCAACCAATCTGGTCACCACCCTCGATGGCGGAAAGACCGGTTTTAAAACTATTTAACAGCTTAACGCGCCAGAAGGAAGTATTTGTTTGTTCTAAAGGAAATAAGGTGAAATGGTACAGCTGCGGGCCTACTGTCTATGATGCCTCCCACATGGGTCATGCCAGGTATGCTATAGTGTAACACGCATTCCCGGTACTTTTCTTTTCTTCTTTTTACGGTTCGGACCAATAGATAAATGAATATGCACCCGCGCCCATAACCCGGAAGGGTAAGCAGAGACCACGCATTTCCATGTGGCGCGATCCTGGTACACCTCTCTCGCTTCTTCTGCATCATATATCTGTTACTCTGTCTTCATTCATTCTTTGAACATGCCAGATATACCACTGCTGCAATGCTGCAAACATAGCTTTCTCAATTTTAGTCATGATAGACACTTTTAAGCCAATCTACTTTTTATTTATAACTCTGTTTTTAATCCTATCATTCAAAGTCACTCCTAACATCTCAATAGTGTTGACCCCAGCTTCCTCTTTCGTACATTAAAGTGGGGACTATTACAGCATTGCCAGTTTAGGATTCATAGACACATTCTGACTCCTGGATTTGGACATGAAATTAATAAATACAATACTCAGCCATTAATTCAAAAATATGTGAATGTGGGCTAACTTCTTTATACATAATTTTTATTTTGGAAAGATATTACTATTGTGAGCATGTCTAAATTACATTGAGGGAAAATATGACTTTGAATACAGTATGAATTGTACTGTATTCCCGTTAAAGGAAATTGTTAAAATAATATTGTCCATAATATATCTAGTGCATATAAGACACATAATCAAGATATACAATTTAGCCATAAATTTTAACTAGTAATTTCTTGTGTATAACTTCAAATATGGAACTTGAATGTACCATGTGAACATTTGCTCATAATGATAGAAAAGATGCTGAAAAAAAAGATCTAGGTAAGGTCATGTAAAAAATTTATAAATTTTTGGGCTGGTGAGTGTCTGACGACAAATGTATAGTAATGCTACGCTAAACCTTGCAGGATTATGAAGATATGAGAGCTCATATTATAACTCACTCATACTTACTATAACTCAAATTAAAATAAATGTGTATTCATTTACAATAGTATTATTTCTTTTACAGGTCATATATATCTTTTGATATTCTAAGACGAATTATATCAAACTATTTTGGATATGACATATTATATGTGATGAATATAACTGATATTGATGATAAAATAATTAAAAGAGCAAGGCAGAATTATTTATATGACAAATATATAAAGGAAATTAAACCTCTGAGTGACACAATAGATGATGCAACAGCGGTTGTAAATTACTATGAGCAAGTGATCAAAGACACTGGTGATCCAGATAAAAAGACTACTATGCAGAAAATGTTAGATAAGTAAGTAATTGACATTCGATTTGTATTTATTATTTAAAATTTATTACAAAATAACAAATCCTGAAACCTCATAAAAATAGTGCTGTAATCTAAATTAGTGCTGTAATCTAAATGTATAATGATCATTATTGGTTTTTATAACATTTTGAATTGTTGTTTAAATTAAAGTATTTTGTTACAAGTTGTTTTGTTTGGCTTTCACTATGTGGTACCCCTAGTATGTTTGAGGTCAGTACAACATTGTCCACTGTTCCATCTGTTATTGACATTCAGCATTGGTTTGAGATTGGTGCAAACTATAATATATTAAGATATAATTTCAACACATACAACCTTATGCCTGCACTGAATTTTGTGTAGTATTGTGAATGAATGTCCTGGTGGTCTTTTTTTGAAATTTCAATGAAAAAAAAGATTTAATCAGGTTTGTGAAATCTATATATTATTAATTGGATATATAACAATTTTCTGAGAACACAAAAATAATATATAACCATTATGTTTTGAATAAAAAGATATTAAAGAGGTCCTTGCCCTGCAGTAAGACAGAGCAGTACTGATAAAAAGGACAACATTAATAAGTTATACTATTATATATGTATGAATGAATAAAACAGAATGTACTTAGTATTGTAAATCATTTACCAATCATGCTTTCCAAATTTTTTCAAAAATGACTGACCTAGAAGGTGGGTAATATATTTCAAGACATATTCCATCTATTGTGACCTATAGCTTGACCAATTTTGATGATTGATGTGTCATCCATTTTGATGAGTAATGTGTCATCAGATTCATATTCTTTCTTAGATTGTCATAGGGGCTGTACCCCTGTTAGTCAGGCATATTTATTTTTTAAATTAACTACCACCTCTTTGAGATTGTGATACATGCCTGGTTAAATCTGTTAATCACATGCTTATTTTTGTACCAGGGACAAAACCGGATTTAATAAGTTAGATACATACAACATACACATTGTATACAATTTTTTATGGTGAGACAGCATATTGATGTGTATGCGTGAAATTTAATATGTTTACAGTGTTGCATCTGCAGTAAAAGCTTTGAAACAGGCTGTAGAAAATAAAGCTGATGAAGATATTATCAAAGCTAAATGTGATCTTTTAAAGTCAGCCAAAGACCCTATATCAGAATGGCTAGATAAAAAGCTTGGCGACACTGTGAAAGACAATGCCATATTTACAGAACTGCCAAGGTATTGGGAAAATGAATTTCATAAGGATATGAAAGCATTAAATGTAAGTATTTTGAAAGAAACTTATGTTTATTTAGTTATAATAAAGTTGATACAGTTTCCAACTTAAGTTGACTTATATATGGTATATGTGCATTAACCCTTTTTCATGGTTTTCCACTTTGGGTCATATGGTCACACACTTTCCATGTGTATTTGGATATAAATTAAATACATAACAAATTTCATGCTATTATCTGGGTTATGTAAATGTAACATTGCTTAAATTAAGAAATATATGTATTCAATACAATGTATGAGTAATTCTGGTGAGTATCAAAATTGTGCAAAAGTCCGTTTACTTAGAGATTGCATAAGTTTTAGTAACTTAACTCTTTTGTATATACTTATTAACTAGCATATTCTACATATACACAAAAAATGAACAAGGCAATTACTATATATTAAAATCTTTTTGGTCAGTAATACATATTGTACATTGATGATATGTTATAATTTTTGCTCAAATGACTGAACATTACCCTCCTAATATATTTTGCATGTATGTTTATATGTCTGTTCCATTATGATCTGTGTCCTAAACAGCTTGATCATATTTGAGACTGGGCGTCATTACTTTAGAATTTCTCTTTTGGAGAGTTATAAAGATGATTGATAATTTAAGCTAAGATGGTGGAATATTGATTATAATCATAGGGTTTTTGTTTTTATAAATCAACTCTTACTTGATTAGTTATACATCCTGTAATTATTTTTAGGTTTGGCCACCCGATGTGCTTACAAGAGTCAGTGAATATATACCACAAATTATATCATTCATACAGAAGATAATCGACAATGGCTTAGCTTATGAATCAAATGGTTCTGTTTACTTCAATGTGAGCGAATTTGATAGTAAAGAGAAACATCATTACGCTCGCCTTGTTCCTGAAGCATACGGAGACACTAAATCCTTACAAGAAGGAGAAGGTAATCTTTTTTATTTTAAACTAATGTAATGTATATACTTTTTTAGAAAACATAAATTTGTATTAACCAGATTATGTAGATGAAACAGGAGAGGTGTGCCGGGAGTTGTTTGTGCTTTTGGTTTACAAATGTTATAGGTGTTTGGTTAAATTCTATGGGTTGTTAGTAGTTGTAGTATTTGCAAGATCAATGAACTCTATTGTTTATGTAAATGAAGTAACTAATATATAAAAATAAAAATAATTTAAACATAAGGAATTGATAGATAAATCAACTAAACCTGAAAATAAAAATTTGCATAGATAAAGTGAATGTGTAGATCACAAGAGGTTTGTAGATATATTGCAATGAATTCCTAATGTTCTTGCTGGATTCGCATCAATAGAAGATCATCCACCTGACCATCCATTATAGCGAGAGAAGGAACCCCTTTTCAGTTCAGGCATATCCAAAATCTTAAAATTTAGTAAATATATTTACTTCTTAATACTTACTTATTGAAATATAAATAAAATCCTGTTTAAATACACTGTGCTTTGAATTATTTGATAAAAAATATATTTCTTAGGTGACCTTACTGATGACACAGCTGAGAAGCGATCACCTAATGATTTCGCTCTGTGGAAGCGTAGCAAAGCGGGCGAACCGTCGTGGGAGTCGCAGTGGGGCGCGGGCCGGCCCGGCTGGCACATAGAGTGCTCCGCCATGGCGGCCGACGTGTGTGGCGCGAAGCTGGACATACACACGGGAGGCGTTGATCTAAAGTTCCCGCATCATGATAATGAACTCGCACAAAGTGAGGTATTCATGTTTAATTATATTTTCAACCCAAAATAGTTTTTTATGTGTGTTTGTTTGCCTCGGAAAACCTTTTTTCAAACAGACCGAAAGTTAGCTAAATAAAGTGTCTCTTTAAAACTCTCCTTAACAGCAGTAACAGTAACTTTGTTGCATGGATGGGCTGGAAGTGAAACCTGAAACTTCACAAAAGACTGGCGTCAAGTAGAAGTATGCTTCTGAATTTTGTCTGAATAGTGAGGTGCCAGTACTTTCTTCCTCTCCTATCCTTTTCCAATAAGGATGGGATGTGAAGGGGAAATGGATTTGATAGGAAGTGGACGGATAAGAAAGAAAATATCCTTATTTTGTATGGTCACTTGTTGCAGACGTCTATGGCTAGCGGTCACTTACTATCAAGTAAACCGTTTGCTTGTTTGCCACATTCCTATATTAAAAAAAAACAAGATGAGCTTGTTGCGTATTTATAGAATACTTAGGCTGAGATAAATAGACTAAGTTCTAAGCATGACAGTCATACAAATAGCCAATGGTAGTTTTAACAGTGGTAGAGCCCGCAACAACATCGCGGACCTATCACTTGCTAAGTATGATTTTGACGACTCGGTTCGACAATCAATCTTGATTGACGTCAATCTTGTTGTCAGTTGTTTGTTAGAATGAAGTGGATTGCGGCGTGCATATTTATATTTTTATGGAGTATTTTTTTAATATAATGTACATATTTGTGTACGTGGCTTTTCGATCCAAATTAATGTTAAATTAAGTTTGACAAGAAGATTTCGCGAATTCACTAATTTATAAAATAGTCTGATTAATAGTGAACGCTTGCTTGCGTAGCTCGTAGCCTAAACAAAGTCAAAACTAAGTCGTACCGCCAAAAGTAATATTTTGACTATATATGCTGAGCTGAGCAAGGACTATTTATCTTTAGTAAATTATTTTAATAGTATATTTATTAGCTTTTAAATTTAGTATATTTGTGCCTTATTGCATATTTACATTATAAAGCAATATTTGTGGATGGATGTAGCCAATGTTCACATTGTTATCCATTTTAAATTTGGCGCGGGAATAATTAAATACAAGGCTTTAAAGCTTTAAAATATTATTAATTTTACAGTTCCCAAACCAAAGTGTATATTACCAAAAATATTTAAAATTCAAAATGCGCCTCACTGAAACTATTTTATACAGTTAACCAATATTTTACACAGGCACATTTCGATGAAGGTGGTTGGGTGAATTACTTCCTTCACACGGGTCATCTCACTATCGCCGGCTGCAAAATGTCCAAATCGTTAAAGAATTTCGTCACAATATCTGACGCGTTAAAGCGCCACACTGCCCGCCAGCTGCGGATAGCCTTCCTACTGCACGGCTGGAAGGAAACCTTGGACTATTCTGATAATACTATGGAGATGGCGATACAGATTGAAAAATTGTTTAATGTAAGTATTATTTATTGGTTGTAAGTTATTTTAAAAATATAGTTTGCTAAATATAGTTGGATATATTAAACTCAGTTTATATTATAGTTATGTTTCTGTGTAGGAATTCTTTCTAACGGTGAAAGATGCCTTAAGAAGTGGGTATGAGGAAGGTTGCGGAGGATCGTGGGGTCCGGAGGAGCAGCAGCTAGCTGACAAGTTGAGCATTGCTAAGGAGCAAGTACATGCCGCGTTGTGTGGTACGTTGTATTTATTTTGTCTTCACATTTTGCCGAGTAGCATATTCGTATCGAACCTTTTCTAACCTTGTTACAATACTACTACTTAGTACCAGTATTCGACGAGTCTGAATGCATAGATTTATGAATGTAGAAGAAGCCAATGGTGTGCCAGGTATCTTCCGCAATCCAAAATATCTGCATATTATTATATAAAATACCCAGCTTTATAAGTTTATAATGAAATGAATATCTCTAATTTTTATATTAATGTATCAAAAGTAAATAAGCACTTACGCTTGTAACCCGGATTTTCATTTGGCATGATTCTAGTTCATGGCATTTTCTTGTCCGTTACTCCTGCTTTCCTTTTGTGTCAAGACTTACTTTATGTTTAAAGATAACATCGACACCCGGAGTGCGCTCGACGCTCTACGCGAGCTGGTAGCTGCGTCTCACGTGTACATGCGGCAGACCGCGCCGCGCCCCTCGCCGCTGCTGGCATCAGCCGCGCGCTACGTCACCGACATCTTACACATCTTCGGCGCAGTGGAGGGACCCCGGGGAGGGATAGGATTCCCAGTCGGCGACGCTGATGGTGTCGGAGTATGTCAACTTTATTATTGAGTCAGGGTCTTATCATCTTTTCCCTCTTCTCCCTTTTATCTTTCCCTTTATCAAGGCTAGTAATCATCTACGACATTTTCTAGAAAAGACGAGAATAAAAATAGAAATGAATTTTTCATTCAAGTAAATTTATTTCATTTGTTTTATAAGCTTTGTAATCAAACTAAGGAATTTTACATGAACATTTGTTATCTGATATTTAAAAAAAGCACCGGTCATCTATCTAAGTACTAAAAAGTAATTAAATTAAGACTGTGTATGAAAAATATAAAAATTACCCACATCTTTTAAACCTAAGTTAGACAAATAGCACTAAGCTTAACCGATAACATTTGTAACTTTTGAAACGACTTTGGGAGTCAATCCCATTTCAGTCGGACCTGCGAAGTAAACGTAAAACTAAGAGATATACTAACATAAAAGAAAACAATGACACAATTTTGTAGTTAGAAGCAGCAGTGATGCCGTATTTGGAGGCGCTGGGCACGTTCAGGGCGCAAGTGAGGGACGCTGCCAGGGCGGTCGGCGCGAAGGACGTGCTGGCTTTGTGCGACGCGCTCAGAGATACCGTGCTGCCCGAGCTGGGCGTGCGACTAGAAGATAGGGCGGGTGAGTCTTAAAATATTATAACATTTCAGTAACATCAGTCCACTTGATGATGCACTTGCTGGACATAGACTAACCTATGGACTGATACTTGAACATATTTTAGAATACATTAAAGCACTTCTAATATAGTAAGGAGTAGTCCAAGAGTACTCCGGCATGCTTAACATTAGAGGCTGATAAACAAATTATTCACATTCGCCATCAGCCTCTTTCTTTAATTAACAAAATGTTCATTAAACAAAGTTTGACTGTGGAAAGACGAAACGAACGACTCCCATTCCTTGACGCCGACTAAAAAATGTAAACTGTACCCGGACCGCACTAAAAACTACTCCGCCGACATCTCGGTGATTGTTTATACAAAGTTTACAAAATATCACTCATGTTGTAAATGGTAAAAGTTACAATTTTCATAGGTTTTTCGGAAAGTATTAAAAGTTAATTATTTTGTCTTAAACTAATTGTTCTTCATAGATCGCACAGTCGTCAAACTAGTAAGTAAAGAAGAATTAATGAAAGAAAGGGAAGAGAAAAAGAGGGTAGAGGCGGAGAAGCAGAAGAAAAAACAAGAATTGCTGGAGGCGCAGCGTGCGAAAGAAGAACAGAAAAAAATTCCTCCGAGTGAGATGTTCAAACGCGAAACCGATAAATATTCAAAGTTTGATGACAAGGTGAGTGGTTCTTCTTGTTGACGTGAAAATGTACCTCATTACTTTTGACCTCTAGTATATCTTTATACCTCTCTTGCATGACGACCACGACGGACAAATCACATTGCTCTTCCAATGAACAATGAGAGAAAAGAAAAAAAAAACATTGATGAAATGGGTAAAAACAATCAAAGAGAATTTTTTTTTAACAATTTTGAATTCACCCAGATTTCTTAATTAAGAATCCTAACTTAAGTTTAATACGAATAAAAAAAACAATTACAATGAACCGAGAACTAGATATGATATAATAATTTGACAAAATATAAGTGTTCGTCACTTGTATGCGTGCTAGGATCATGCCAAATGGGAATTCGTTATTTCAGCCTAGCCTCCTCTGTGTGACGACCTAGTGCTTTTTTATCAGATTTTGATAGTGAATTGAATTTGCTTTTCAGGGTCTACCGACACACGATCACGAGGGCAAAGAAGTAAGCAAGGGTCTTCTCAAGAAGTTGCAGAAACTGCAACAAGCTCAGGAGAAGAAGTACAACGAGTACTTGGCCTCGCTCAACACCTGCTGATGTCGAACTTCTTTGCAACTGTTGTTCTTTGCAACTGTTTGATAGGGACAAATAATTGTCAAACATAATTCCTGCTGTGCATTTTTACATGTTTCTATAATTGTTAAAAAAGTTTATGGTGAAAATTATTTCTAAAAAAATATTGTTCTTGGTGCTTGATTTCGCTTATCTGCAAGATGTTGGGCCGTCTTTTTCTAGATAATATATAAAAAAATAACACAGTAAACATAAGAATTGTTCCTTGATATGGGGGAAAAGATGTGCATTATTACAAACACTATTTCATTATAATTTATTGTTCATAAATATTCGTAAAACCCTCTTGTAAGCACCGTTAGTTATTCTGAGTGATTTTTCATCTAAGGTTTTTATACTTATACAGTATTAATAAGTTTATACACTCATACTAAGTACAAAGCTGTAAAATGAAGGACAGTGCGCCGAAAAGGTAAAAATGAATAGTCCTAAAATGCTTTCCTAATTTATTAAAATAAATGAAAAATGTACATATTGGGTGTTTTATTTACCCATCTCCGAGTCACTTATTTCGAGCCTTCTAAAAGCCTCTAGTGCGTGTTACAGTCAAATTTCAAACATCGTTAGCTTAAAACCTCATCTGCGATATTACAAACTCTTTAAATTGTAAACTGAACGAACCATTTCCAATTTAAGATCTTTACAATTTTACGCTGACATTGAAGGTGTATAGATGACGTAGGTTAGAATAACGTTGACCTCTGTTCCACCACCACACTGCAGTTAGTTACAGAGCTTATTAAAATCTTACTTAAATGGAACCTTTGCAATATTTTGAGAGAGCGTGAGAACAAAATCAGCGTTTAAAATTAAATTAAAATAATGAAAGTAGTGACTGCAGAGTAGTATTAAATTAAATACATATAGTGCTGAATACATTATAAAAAGCTTCACCAGCGACGAAAGTTACTTTTACTCAGTTCCTTTGTACCTGATTGCAATAAATAAAAAAAACAATACAATATCAATATAATATTAATAATATAATAATACAAAAAATATAAAGTATGATCTAATAAGTAACAGAACGTAATTATATATACGGATGATTTTCTACTGCTGATACTGGACGGACGACCCAAGGGTTTTTGTATAACACCAGCGTTGGTAACTCCTGCGGGTAGCCAGCACATATCTGTGCAAGGACCTTATTCGTTCAGCATTGCAACACTTAGTAATTAGGTATCTATATTTTTGTATAACTTTCTTTCCCATTTTTTTCATTTATTTATTTATTTATTTGGAAGCCAACATATTATGTGCTTAACTGACATCATAAACTTAAATATAAACGTGCATAACACATAACATAATTATAGGCTAACTCAGCACTTTTGAAGAAAACACAAAAAACGAAAAAAAAGGAAGCGAACAATAAAAGGATTATAACAAAGTAGAGGAGTAACATAGTTAATAATAATTTAACAAGTAACTCGTAAGGTATTAAGGTAACTTTAATGTTTTTTTTAAATTTTATTTTTCACGGATGTATTTGTATCCAAGAAAATATCAAAGTTGGATAGTTTACATATTTTGTTGTGATTGTGTGAAGCTCGATTAACGGGCGCAGACAATCCTACATTAGATCGTTATTTTTATCTATTCTTTCTTTAACCTGTTTATCTGTAAGTCTGTAGTGTTGTATGTTGAACGGAATTAATGGATTTTTATTATTATTTTCTTAATTTAAATAAGATAAACATAGAAACACCAAAGCCAAACGATAAATAGGACTTTAGATTAAGTCCTGGTCCTAGATGCCTTTGACGAAATGTTCTTGGTTAGAAGCACGAACCATGAATTTGTAGGGTTCGATTCTAAGATAATTAAGGAAAAATAGCTCTGTAATTATTCAGTCGGTGTAGCACATAATCAGACAACAAAAAAACCTGAAAATAACCTTTATTTCGTTGTCGCTTCGTTTACTCTGGGCCTTCGCCTGGGAGCTCTTTCATCTGCGGGGCCCTGGGCTGCAGCCCAAATTGCCTTATGGTAGATCCGCTCCTGGTTGGTTCTTTTCGATTCCAAAAATCGACGATGTCGAAAAGTGAGAATACCAGTGTACCTGTTGCGGGAAATAATATTTTACACTATAATATGTTATATTCATACGAAATCAACGGCGAAAAGTGTTCCAAAGCAGTGATAGCAACATTCACACAAGCCAAATTGTGTAAAAAGGATAGCGTAAATCCCTACTAATATTATAAATGTGAATGTAAGTTTGTTTGTTACGCTTTCACGCGAAAACTACTCAACCGATCATCATGAAACTTTGTACACATATTCTAGGACGTATTAGAAGTAACATAGGATACTTTTAATGAAAAAAATAGTATATTAAAAGCGAAATATGTTCCCCATAGACCTTAAGACTCCGAAACGGCTGGACCGAATTCGATGAAATTTACAGGGATTGTCCAGATTGGCACAGCGGGTGTTCCTGTGTTTGGTAGAGATCGGATCAACATAATTAGTGGTACCCGGGCGAAGCCGGGGCGCGTCAGTAGTAAATAATAAGAAAAGAGAACAAGCTAATATTTGTAATTTATACGTAAAGGTAAACTAAGATAAAAGCAAGGTAAGCTATAGAAAAAGTCCGTCCCAATAGGGACGCTTTAGAGTCTTCAATTTTCAACCGCTACTGGTGTATCTGCTACTCGCTGTATTTATAATATCATTAGCTGCGGGTGCACAAATAATTAACAAAAAGGTGAAGAAGCCACATTTTTTGTTATAGTAACTTAAACATTCCCACACATTAGTTAATATAACTAATAATAATAAGAAATGATTCGTTTTTCAGTTTAAAACTTGAAATAAAAAATACTGATCTCTATTAAATCGTCACAACATTAACGAGAGCGTCAACAAATTAAAAAATAATGAGGGTTCGATAAATCGGCCGATTATCTACATTTAATAACGAATTGCCCACATCGCGGAACATAATAGAGACGTATAACGCATCAACGAGCCCCGTACAAAGGCGTCTGCCGCGTGCGCAGCGACGAAAATACTCATAAAGGCGGTAACAGAAGTTATAAAAAAGGTAAAAAGTGAGGTAAACAATCTGGGTGCGTTTTTTATGGCGTGACAATGGGCTTCTAGTAGGGTGGCGCGAGTAGCGCACGAGGACGCCGATTTATTTGCCATCTGCAGGCGCGCGCCGTCACCGACTCGTGTTGCATCTACTGTGGAACATACACTGAGAATTTGATGATACATAGTTTTAAAGAGAAAGTATTGTTGTTATTTTTTTATAATATAGGGACATATAAAAAGTCAGAGCTACGTGTTATCGACCATGTTTTGCATTGATGTATCTTTATACCAACCTTCCCTTATGTTTTACCCTAAAGTGTTTTAGTAGGTAGTATACCTGTTTACAGCTATTTTTGGCGACACCTTTGCATGCACTCTCAGTGCAAAATTGGTTTTTAGAATATTTCAGATATTAATGCTAGCGTAATATTATACTTAATTGGAATACAAATTTAGCAGTTAAATCTTAGAGATTTTAATTGAAAAGTCAAAATTGAATTAAGAATATTGAATACATGTCCATAAATCTAACTGTAATTTTTATACACAGTACAGGTGGAGATAACACCAAATGTGCGTTCGTTTGTTATGGAATCCACACTACAAAATCCATGTAGATAGGTCAGTCGTTCTAACGTATCAGAGAAAAATCGTTAAATACTTATATCTTAAAGACGGGTGCCTCAACAAACTACCTACTTATAAGGACACAGCATTATAAATTGACGTCATTTAAAAACCGTAGAACTCTTTTAGATTTAAAAAAGATATATAATATTGTCAATACTAATATATTAGTTCTACTTATTTTGTAAGAAAAGTTTCACGTGTTATTCCGAGACCTAATGTGGGACTAAAAAGTTGTAATTGAACTGGGACTGGACTTTCTATAACCAATGTCGGATCATCCACATTAGTTGTAGAAATCGAGTTCACATAATCACAAAAAAATATGTAAGCTATCCTAGCTAACTTTGATATTTTTATAGATTCATCCCTGAAAATATTTATGTGTTTGTTTGTATCAATTAGAGGTTTTTATTGTTACTCAAATATATGAACTAAGGTTTAGAAAAACGAATTCAAAACATGTACTGAAATTAACATGTAGCTTTTTAAATAAGGGGAATACTGCTGTTCCCATAACTCGCACACAGCCTTGACCCCCTCCTTACGTCTTGTGATGCAAATCTATTTGAATGAATAATAATTGTTAATTCGCTATTGCGATTTAGAAGATATTTGAACTTTATAAACGTGTTAATTCATTTAACAATTAAAAACCGTTGCAAAATCGTAAAAATGCAACTTCTCTTAAATATCAGAGTTCGAATCTCGAATCGATGACAATCGGCTCTATCGCGGTCAAACTCGAGTGTAACAATGGATGACGGAAGCTGGGGGAAGCGATGGGGAGAAATTAACGAAACGCCGAGATCAGCTCAAAGAATCGGCGGTTGACCGCCCGGCGAGATGTCAATCATTTGAATATCGAAATCGTTCCTTTTTCCATATTCGGTTGAGATCGTGCGATAATACGATTTTATTATACTAAACCAATGAAACGAATTTTACGCAAAAAATAACAAGTTTTTCGCTAAAGTAATTCAATATTAACGTAAGAAGTCCAACGCTAGCGAGCGGTCACGCGAACATTACGCGTAACGGTCGTCGCATTGATATCAAATCAAATGCTCTTGAAAATTCTAAAGCCAAATAAAAGTAACATATGCAGACCTACACAAAACCACCGCCTTGTTGTATTTAATTCGTTTGATTTAAACTAAAAAAGCTACAACGACTTTTATACTTTCTTATATTTCACATAATCCCATGCATAACTTTATGTAACAACGTAACCTATTAACATTAGTTGACAGTTTGTCATAGTAGATGTATCTAAAATTATTTTGAATTTATCTATTTCGCAGGATGTATTTTTAATATTGTTACTTTTTAATACCATACATATATGTAAGAAAAAAACTGAATTTATCACCAGCGACCAGGAGGCTTATAAAGTACGCGCGTGAATTATCAAATCGAAAATTTATTGACAAAGACTGGACGATGCTTTAAAACAATTTTTTTAAAAACGTGATGTAAATGTAATATTGAATGGTTCAATGACTACCGCAAGCTGACTTCTGATCCTGAATTCGATTGTTTGAAATCAAAAATACGTGATGTATTACGGCGCAGAAGAGATGCTATTCCACGAAGACGTTGGTTCACAGGAATGGAAATTAGCGCGGGATTATTGTCACAGAAGAAACAAACGCTAACGACACACCTGACGAGTATGAGAAAATAAAAGATGACAATGCGCCTGACCAGTTAATGACACACATACAAGTAATTTTAATCGTTTGTAGCGCTAGAAAGGAACGATTTGCAATAGCGTTGTTAGGGTAGGGCGCGGTGAGGCCAACGCCAAGGGCGCCATGTACAAACGAGCGCCGGAGCCAGGCCAAGGCCTACTTAGTAGGTGGTCTAAAGTTAAGATATCAACGCCGCCCATAAACAACCGCAACAGCAGAGGAACTTCAGATGCGTTGCGTTCTGGAAGCAGTACGCTGTTTTCTTGAAGGACCCTAAGTCGCATTGATTTGGAAAAATACCGCATTCAACAAGGCGGTTGCACGAGGCAGAAAGTTAAGTGAAATTGCGACCAACCATCAATTTGTTGTGGATGGAATTTAGAGCTCTGTCTTGTTATGTGATGGCGAAACTCAGATTCGGAACACTCCTCATGGTAAAGGCGGTAAAAACATGCAAAGGTAACTGACATCCCTTCGCAAGGCAAGCCAATCAGTAAGAGTTTTTCGTTGTATACGGAGAATGGAAGAAGCTGGTATTTGGGAGGTCTGGCTCAGAGAGGAGAGGATAAATATATATGAGACCGAACATGCGCCTTATACAGCTGTATGCGATGGACCGGCATGAAATGCAGTTTCGCTCTACCGAGCACACCAAGCTTTTTAGAGTCCAACTTGGCCTTACCTTCCAGATGACCACGAAATTGGACGTCGCTCGTAACATCAATGCTAAGAATACTGGTACTGTTACTTATAGTGGTACTGAGGCTACCAGGGAAGAACCAAGTGAAGGGTTGTTTTTTGGCATTAAAAACACATTGGCAATCCCGATAAATATTAGCGCGGGCCATGTACAGGATATAAACGATGTATCGTATTACTATTAGTAACTTATTATTAGTTCATGCACACAATGGCCACTCAAGTAGCGTGGTACACCTTATGGGATATACATCTACGAATATGCATATAACTATGTGCGTTGTATGTACAGTACAGTACATGTGTCATTTCATATTACCAACGTCGAGAAAGTTTATAAATAACCAATTAAAACTTGTTTATGGCGTTCGATGTGCGGGTCCCTCGGAGCTGAATAATATTCCGAAAGCTGCGTAGGGTGCGAAGTCACTGGCCTTGCAATTATGACTCATTCTCCTCTGCCCCAGAGCTCGTAGCAGTACTGCTGTTAAAAAAAAACAATTTTGTTTGCTCGTTAATTATTTAAATCTCATTAAACAACCGCAATTACTTTCTTTATTGCCAACTTTACCGACCGGTTTTATCTAATTTAAACGGGGGAAATGTTTTAATTGCCTGAAAACTTTTGGTCTCGTTGCAAAATGGGTGGTAAATGATGGCGATATTTCCAGAGTTGTTATTGTTTTAGGTGAAAATAAACACGCAAAAATATTAAAATTAATAGGTTTAGAGCTTTAGGCTTGGTCAAAATGCAACCTACTTTATTTGTCGTCACTGACAAGTTGCTTGGTCAATACCAAATTTACCAAGTCTAGTATTCTGTTACCGGTCGGGATATACGTGAAATTTATGTTTGTTAAATCTTCTTTGGTACAGGGAAAACGTAAGATTGCATATAGAAATAACATCACTATATTACCTAAACCTTACACTAGAATATAATTTTCTCTCAGCGACGTTAAATAACTTACTAAAAACCATTTACAAAGGTTCAAAGTCGTCTAAGTTAAACAGGAAATTATTCAGGCCTGTTGTGGCTGCGACAACACTCGAATGTTTGTTGGCTTCCGATTGCTTGATGAGCTCCGCCAAGCTTTGGAACTTTTTTAGAAATTAGGAAATTAAGCAGCGCGGTCTGTGTGACATAAAAGTCGCGGAAGCGTATGTGGTTACATACATTTTTATTGTTATATTTAACTATATTCAAGCATTTAGCACTAATCTGATCGATATATATTTTCCTTGGACGTATCCTGCCAACGCTACAGTGCTCTTTTTAGCAAAATAAATTTGTTTTGTTAAGTCTAATGAAGTCTCATTCTTCCTTTCAGCATGCGTATGCTAACCACCGAAGCATACCTTTCTCAATTGAAGTAACAACATCCAGCTTAAGCCACACTTTTCATTTATAACGCTATTTTATATCTCATTATTATTTTTGGTTCTAAAAAGTATGTTAGGCGTGACGTTGCACGCCTAACATACTTCGGATCGCATCTCAATGGCGAATGCCATTCATAGAATGAATATTCTACTATCATGCTTTTCCTGTCAAATCCAGCTGTCACTTTCATCTCATCTCACGAGAAAGTGAGGACTAGTAAAGCATTTTGTGTTACCAGACGAGCCTTCATAGACACATGCTGATTCCTCATTACGATATAAGGAATAACCTTAACCGACGATTATGTATGCGTCAATGTATAATCAAATCCACACTCTCTGTCGGCCCCTATGGGTTACGGGCGTGAGTGCATATTTATTTATTTTTCTTTAAGCATTTATCCAAGTTATACAGATAACATGTAACCCAGTTACTAGTAAGTTCACACTTATGAGGTTATTAATGGCTATAACCCACAGGGCATGGAAAATACACCTCCATACAGATGTCCTCTTTGCAACAGCTATTCAAATGAGTAATCCGGTAGGAAAAAAGGAAGTGTAAATATTACACACACTTACTCTGTGAGGTCCATCTACTGCTGTTGGTCCCGAATTTACCACTTAGGTCTAAGACATTCAATATCAGACGTTCCATATATAATACATATAAATCCATGTGTTTGCTCAAAGTGACAATTTAACCGAAAAAGCATAATAAGCGGCACCATGGTTCATGGGCTATGTAATATGAATAAATCAACAAACATCGTGTTTATTATAATTCTATTTTTGTTGATTGAATAAGGCTCGGCGGGCGAGGTGGCCTCCTTGTAGGATGGGGAGGAACGGGATCACTCGCCCGTGCTTTAATTGCTTTTCACTTAGCAACCGCTCATGAACAGAACGCTCGCGAAAATGAAGAAAAAAAATCATTACATCAACATCTTTTAGAGATTGCCCAGATTTGGGACGTTCGGAGAGACAGCGGGCCCCTTATAGGTATAACGCTATTCTCTTGTTTTTCCAGCGCGCCTCATTTCCGGGAGGGGGTCGCGAGGCGGCCCGGGTGGCGAGGGGCCTAAGTAATTTCGCTTAAGAACTCTAAACGTAATTAGTGTAGGGCGTGCAAAGGGAAGGGCTTGAAAGTTGGAGAGGGTTACGTCCCGCGCCCTCCTTCCCCTCGGCGCGCCGTCTGAATATTAGATCGCGCCGTCTCGCGATAATATTTGCCGGAGGTTTCCGTAAACACGTCTACATTTCCCTATCTACCTACCTATATTAGTTCAGTGCGCTATTCAAACCTGCCATGATGCTTTAATTGGGCCCTTTTAAAGTAGACATGTTAGAGAATTAAAAATATATACACAGTGTCGCTCTTTGATACTTTAATGTTAACAACTTTGATATTTTCTTACTTCTGAAAAGAAAAGAATATTACTAAGACCTCAAACAAGTTGACGCCGTAAATATAATCGGCTCCTATTAATATTTGCGACGTTCGTCTTCTTTGAAAATATCCATGATAGATACTCATTGATACTTATTAGGCAGGACGTACCTTCTAAAACCATCAAAGATATTTTTTACACAGATCTTATTTTACGACCATTTTTTAAGCATATATATGGAAATAAAATTATAGATACGATCAAATAATATGAAGCTTGCTATAATCCCTACTATTATTATAAATGTGGATGTAAGTAATGTAATGTAATGTAAATTGTTTGTTACGCTTTCACGTGAAAACTACTCAACCGATCATCATGAAACTTTGTACACGTATTCTTGGAGGTATTAGAAGTAACATAGGATACTTTTTATGTAAAAAATAGTATACAAAAAGCGAAGTATGTATGTTCCATACAGACCTATAGACTCCGAAACGGCTGGACCGATTTCGATGAAATTTACAGGGATTTTCCAGATTGGCATTCCTGTGTTTGGTAGCGATCGTATCAAAATAATTAGCGGTACCTGAGCGAAGACGGGTGGGTCACTAGTTTTGAATAGAATAGGTATGTATTACCTAGCGATGACTTTGTTTAAAAGGAGATGATCTTAAATTATATTTTAGAGCATTTTGTACGTTACGAGAATTTATTTGATAGCTCGTAGCAAGGGCAATAATTTACAAATTCAAAGGGCCTGTGAAACAAGAGAGGAAATTAGAATTCGTAATTAGAGAAGAAGCTGCGTCGCGGCCGCTCCTACAACATTTGATTAGCAATTATGGTAATTTGACTTAAAGCAGGGTAAGATTTCTTCCAATTTGTTAGTTAAATTATTATCACGACTCTTTGTGAATTAAACATTCCTTTGTAAATTTAAATTACGTTCCATTTTTAATGATTTTATAAGAGTCTTATTATTTATTTTAATACATTATTATGAAAAACAATTTTATTAAATAATTTCCGTATGAATTTAATAAATAATTAACGTAGATCATGCTACTACAGCGTAGAGCAGAGATTTCGAGTGCATTTTCTGTTGTTTCTACCTACAATATCTTCTTTTTGAAGTGAACAATTTATTAGCCGTGTTAGATTGTATTTTCTAGGAGTCTCATAGGTTCGTGTGAAGAACATAAATATAAAATGCGTCAGCAACAGGCTTATTTGAATTTCGAACAGTTTCGGCGAATTTTTTTCATTTATTTTTCTTGTTGTATTATTTTTTTTAACTATTGCCGCACCTTTCCACCATTTTCGAGTTTTCGCTTTTGTCTGCTTTTTCTTTATTATATCTCCTTTTATTCTACTTTATAGAGAGCAAAGATTAGATAAGTGTGGGTAGTCTCGTGTTCCCAGTAATTTTACTACTATTGACCAGCTTAGAAAGTTTAACAACAAAGAAATGAAGAAAACAAGATGATTACACATAATTACACATACAAAATTTGTAAAAGATAATCCGTAAATTTGGTGTCCGACCACACATCTTCACTTACATTGTAATGGTGCTGCAAAACGGATTGTTTCTTGAAGGTGATAATATGTAGGTATATATTATATTACCTTAAGTCATTTACATTTCCTTATCAAATGGCGGTCTTAAGTAATGACATATTTGGTTTTTCAGATAAAATTTTATGATAATGTTGTTTGTAAGAAAATTATTAAAAAGTAATAAGTGCTGTGAGTACTTCGCGGTCACAGTTATCCTGTCCCCCGCGAAGTACTTACAGCTAACTTGCAACTCTAGTTGCTACATGCAATTTAATTATCGGATTGAGCTCCCACGCTTTACCCTTTGTACGCTAACCCCATGGATGAAAAAAATACTCACCCATAAAATAGAAGACCGGGTAACGAAAAAAAGGAGCGTATGCAAATTCGGGATAAAATATAGCCCGTAAATGCCACCGTTTCTAAAAGAATATTAGAGACGTTTTTCAGTGGGTGGCTGGGGGTCGTCACTTTATACTTTGTCTCCGCGCGCTAAGTACTGCAGCCCCGAGTGTCCGGGACGCCAGTCGCCTTCATTTGCGACTGCTGTTCCGGGATAAATCAATGTGCACCTGTTTATCTACATGAATCTGTTTTTTTTTTGTTATTTGGTTACACTTTTTGTATCAGAAATAAATTGTTTAATATGGTTTACATTAGATCTAATCTGACTAACTAAACTAACTGTATTAGCCTCGGTACTTACTTAAAACACTGGAGATTAAGCCTGGGATTATACATTGTCAAGTATAAAGTTTCTTCCTTATGAGAGAGACAAAACTTAAAAAGCAACCTAAAAATAACTTCTAGCAGGCTCGAAGTAACTATTCTAAGCGGACAAAGCCGGGGTTACCAATTTAATTGTATTATAATTAGTAATTGTAAATTGTTTCTCGCCGATAACGCCGAGCGTACACCTTCCTTAAAGGCCGGCAACGCATTTGCAGTTCCTCTGGTGTTGCGGATGCTCATGGGCGGCGGTGATCACTTGTTTTTAGGCGACCCGTTGATCGTTTGCCCCCTTATGCTATAAAAAAAATATACCAAAATTTTCACTAAGGGAATGGCGTGGTGATCAGAGCATATATAGTTGTCGGTAGACTGTATAAATTGTAGATTAATTTTGATCCCATTGTATTCGAACCGTACTACTCCATTTATAAAATACTCGGTGTAACACCTATTCTCTATATTTTTCTTCAAACAAATGAGTAGAACAATAAAATCGTCATTGTTTGATTTATTTTAAATTAGTGACTTATTAAAAAAGAGCGATATAAGGAGCACCCATAACCTACCAGCATGTATGCGTAGATGTATGAATGTAGAATAAGCGAGAGTCGTGTGCCAAGATCGCATTACATGGAAATCCATGATACAGCCTTACTCTCGGAGTTACGGGCGTAAGCCCATATTTTTTTTATTATTTTTTTGATAATATTATAACTACAGTAGCTACAATAGATAATATAGAATTTTGGAGTAATATTGAGACAGGTGAAAGAATAATATTGTCAATTGGCCTATGTTTTTTGTGAGTAGGATGGTAGGTAATGATGGGTCAGCCGGAGGGAATGAGTTAATAGGTGTTTTAATTATTGAGGACAGCGCGCGTCGGCGTGGGAAGACCGGGTGGCGGGGAGGGGCAGAAGAAAGAGACGACATCAAATATTTAAGGCTTAATGCCGGCCGCGCTCTCGCTTGTAATTAAAGCGTTCTTTCCTTTTTTCAGCGGCCTGATACAATATTCAGCATGAGAAGGAAGCGCTCCGGTGGCGGGGTGGCGCCTCCATTGTATTCGCTAAGGAAGATAAATTAAAAAATATAATTACAAGGCGGCCGCCATAATTCTCGGCGGGCGGGACGTGGGTGGCGGGAGGCGCGGGGGTGCGCGATAGTGGAGGAGCGGGCGCTCCCGGAGGAGGCTTCTTAAATATTTGGGGATAGCGCGTACCTACGCATTACGTAAATTAATGACACGGATTCGAGGAAGGATGGCGCCCGCCGTCGCCCGCGTCGCTCGCCGCTCTTGTTTGCTTTGTTTTAATGCACGTTGTTAACGACGTTATTAGACGCGAATTATAATACCATCCTCCCCGCCCCCGGGCCACCCCAGTACCGCGCTGCCCCGCGGGCCTCAGCAGCGGACAGATTAATTGGCCTAATGACTGACTCGTTCTGATATAATTGCTGAAATATGACGTCATCGGTTCCATCCCATTTCAATTTATCAAAAAAATCTCAGTTTACTTATTCGTTAACTTAAAGAATACATGTAGAATAACCATTTTATAATTGGTGAATTTATCGATCGCAAATTTTCTGGGAGTCCAAACTAAACAACTTCTCATAACATCAAATGTACTAACAATAATTTTGTTCATCAATAACCAATCAATTTCGATTACAGCTTACCATAGTTATTAGGAATAACGCGGAAAGTAAGATGTGACATAATGAAGACATGCGAGAATAAACAAGCGTTACAGCCATCGAGAAGTGTTAGGACAAGCGAGGCGAGAGACGGCAGGCAGGTGAGCCGGGCTACTGCCACTCCACAGCGACACGCGAGCGCGCATGCCCGCTCATGAGCAACAAGTGTGCTCACGTGTTTACATGCGAACTAGTTATCCTACACACATATGTATTAAGGTATGGAGAACTTTCAAAACATATTGTATCACAGTTAATTTCTCATAATGTAGACTAATGTTTTGTAATTTTTATACGAAAACTTTGTTGCTTAAACTTTATTGTTTACCACCTACTACTTATATTACCTATATATTCATAAATAGTACGCTACTTCATTTATGTATTGTTATATGTGTGTATATGTAGTATTGTATTGTATTATTGTAGTATATATATTGTATATTGTATTAAATTAAATATTTTGCATTTTTAAACGCTATTAAGTTATTGAAATTTCACAAATAACTAATTGTAACTCATAAGTGCTATCAATTAAAATTAAATAAATAAATAAAATGTATAAAAATCAATACGGGTAAAATATCACGATGTCGACAGAAGAACTGTAAACTAAGTATAATATTTAGAGAAAATACGATTATAATAAAATGTCACAAACAAAGCGGTGATTCAAAACAAAAAAGTAACGATTTAAAAAGACATAGCGGCGACAATACAAACAGAATTTTGATTAGCAGTAGTTATAGATGTACTTACAGTTTTTTAATAAATGTCATCTACACTTATTCATCGTGAAATAAAATTGTGGCATCATGTTAGAATTTTTTTGGCTCATTCGGGTAGTTTTTTGAATGTTTATCAGCAACTTATAAAATAATATCTATTTATTTCATATTCAATACATCGTATAAACATGAGTGTAGTATTTTTATACTTTAAATCATCATTGTAAATTGATTCAGAATTAGAGTTTTACGGTGCTTTGTTGTAAGTAATGTACACGAACAAATAGAAATTTCATACCAAATTATGATATGTAATTATATTTTTTATTGTAATAACAATGACGATACGTTACTCAGTACTTTGGTGAAATAACATAAAAAACACAGACAAACATAAAGACTGCCGACAAAAGTGAAAATTTAAAACTAGCGCGACAATGTTTCAAAAGTAAATAAATAATCAACAAATAAGACATGAAAAATATAATAAATATTAAAAAGTTCGTCGAAATTGCTCCAAATTCAAATGAAAATGTTGCTGACGCATTTTTACCATACTGTTCACGTGAACCTGTGTCAGTTTTCACTTCAATATAAGATAGAACAGAAAGTATAAGATGTGGCGTACATTATGTAATTATAGTACAGCAAAATGAGTTTTAAATATCGTCGTTAACTCGGAGTGAACTCTCGCGGTGAAACAAAAGTATCGATGTTGCCGCGCGGCGCGGGCTCGGAGCGCCCTCCAAAGAAAAACTTATTAATTTTAGTCATTATGAATTCCGCGAACGAAACTCGAACGTCTAATTTCAACCCTAACTTATCAAGACGCGAATAAAAAAGTTCACCCCCGGCACCCCCTTTGCTCACCCCCTTGTTTAAAATGCCGGCGAAAAAAGAAGCACATAAAAATGCATGAGGCCTTCCTCGTTATAAGGAAAGGGTAGCGTCTCCCTTCCCCCCACGGGAGGTAGCTGTAAAAATCGTCTCTAATTTAAATTTGGGAGTTTCGCGGAGCGCGAGGCGAGTCTGATGTCTTGATAAATGTGCGCGAATTCCACTAATTTGGAGTCTTCAACGCTCCGAACTTTTAATTGGACGCGCATAAATCGCGCCACTGGCGTAATGGAGGACACATTAATTTGACAAAATGGCCGCTGAGCGAGCGCATCGAGATAAACATCGCTCATTGTTCTCGGAAGCTCATTGCTCGCGTCCGTCTCGCGACCTGTGAGATAGCGCAACACTATATTATACTGACATTTATAGAATATGCAGATTACTCAATTAACCTTTATTTTATACGCCTTTCTGATCAATATCTACATATTTATAATTTGTAAATGCATGTCCCAGTAAACCGTATAATTTAAAATGAATTTATATTAATTCAGGACCACCATATTTTGATTCTAACTACATTAAAATAGAAGAAGTAACACTGCAATCTACTATACATTTTAGTAGTTTTTGTCATACGTTTGCCTATCAAATTGACATGAAAACGTCCGAATTGATTTTTAAGTCTTAATTTCATGCGCAAAGGTTCGAATCTGATTTTCAAAATGCCTTAGTCGATTTATATATAAAATATATATAAAAGTCCGAATTGAAAGTTAAAAACCCTATGAATGTAAATACATAATAAATCACACAAACTAAATGCTTCGACGTCGCGAACCATCCACTTTTTAGAGATGGTACTACGACTTCTATGGCTAAAAGCTGAATACTTTAAGCCACAAAAGTTACAGTAGTCAGACAGTATAAATTATCTTCAATACTGACTAGCTCATTGGGACGGGAGAGACAATATTACTACGTTTCAATTTAATAATAATATTAATAAAATAACAAGTATTATCTTTGCGTGTCTGTCACTTTCTCAACTAATTGGAGAAAATAGATGAATTTGAGGTCGCAAATGTAACATAAATTGAGTCTAGCCTTAAGCCTTACATATAGCAAAATTTTTATCTAGTAATTATTTTTAAATCCCCATGTAAATATGAAAAATTAAAGCTATTGGAAATAGAAAATCGCATTTTACAAAGAGTTAAGTAGCTCTTCTTTGAGTTATTTCCGTGTGTTTAATGTCGCTGGCAGTCTGACTCTGTTCAGGTGGACTGGCCGGCCAGAAAACAAATACGTTTTATACATTTAGAAAGTGTGGAATATGTTGAAAATAGTTGTGAAAAATGTTACAGTTGTTTGGTTGTTATGAAATGTGTTATGAGTAAAGTGTGGTTATTACAAATATTGTATAATAAGTAATTTACAAATAAATTAACAAATATTATTTTTTCAAGGGTAAATTTTCGTTATTGACTATTTCTCCATAAATATCGCTTTATTCACTGATATGTCTACATTGAATAAAACCTCCAACTCTGTGGAATAATTTACTAAGCCAATACTCATTCTTTTTCTCGTCATTAAATCAGGACAAAAGCAAACCGTTGACAAACTTCGACGGGTGTAATGTTATTCATTTGGGAAAGTCAAAGGTTTTATTTGTAAGACGACAAAAAAAATAAGTCTACGGAAAGCGGACGGTGGCATTTTTTCCATTCGCCGCGTTCCATTAGCGTGCCTTTGTTTGGCGGGAGCGCGCAAATTAATTTAGCTCTCCCGCCATTTCCTTGCACCTCCGCCCGCGCGCTTTCTTGGCCCCCGTCGCGCCCTTTTTGTCTACGCCTTGCTCTACGTATCGTTTTCTTCTTTATGGCTCATTACACATCATCGTCGCCATTGTTTTTATTCTGTTACACCAATTTGATCTAATTATTTTTGCAAATGCGAGAAAAAGGTTAAAAATTCGCTTTACCCGCTGACCACAAGCATAGAGGTTATCGTTACTAATAATCCGGAGTATATTTCGAAGAAATGTTTTTTATGAAGGTATTGTTTTATTTATGGCTTTGACTAATTTTGGTATGCCCCATGCCAAAATTAGTTAGTGACCAATCTTTGTTAATATGTATTAATAAATTGCTTCTCGCCAATCAGTTCGAATATGTAAACACATATTTGTAATATTATTTACATAATATTATTTATTTACGTGACAGTGTCTGTTCATTGATATTACAATGGCCGTGAATCAAGAAAAGAAGTAAGAATATGGTTAATGGTTAACAATTGCTCCTTCGCCTAAATGCATTTACGAAATATTTAAGAATAAAACTTCCTAATATGAAAATTCGCATCAATCGGATTCAGTGGACTGCAACATGACACGTTGCGAGCTTAAGGTATGTATATTACACACAACGCTTTTTATATGTATTTATAGAATGCTGTTAAATTATTTTGAAACTGATATTGACTATAACAATATGACATTGTTAAAGTGTGAAAAGAGTAGACATCTTCAACAGCTATTTATACGAAAAATCAAACTACGAGTAACAAATAAATCGGTTATGTAACTCAATCTAGTCAGAGAGCAAAACAAACTGTCAGTTTCCATAGAGTATATTAGGTCCTGAATGAGACATTTAATGTCAGTTAAATTTTGGCTGATTTTGCAAGTTGTGGTGGCGGCTTAAGTTAAACTATGACCGTCACAGTCACAAGGTATATCCATCTCTTTTCTCTGACCTACTGCTGATTGTAATATTAATATATAAAGAGTTTCTCACCGGTATATTTTAAGGTGACCTGCGCCGGCGCCTTTTTTTCTACGCACGCGAGAAACGAGCACTCATAGCCACAAAAAGGGCGCAACTGACGCCGGCGCGGCCGTGACCCACAGTTTTTTAACCCGCGCGTGCCCTCGCCGCGCCCGACTCGCCGCTCACAACCCTTGCGTATTCATAAACCGTCCTCTGTTATATCGCTAATGTCTATGCAAGAAAAGTGAATCGAAGTTCTTTTATACATACTGTACTATTTTTATGCTTTTACGTTGTACAAAATGAAACTGTATAAAGGTTATTTTTATTTACAAACTAACTATTGGAATACTATTTTTAAGAACGATTTATTCTAAAAATAAAAGAGATATCAGTATGTGTGCAATGAACAGATTGTTTATGTTTAATTTAAAAATAAATGTAAGGAAAATTACTGTAGATATTTGGACCCTAGAAACGGTTTCTTTTCTCATTTTTTTTTAATTAATTACAACGGTAGACACATTTTAAATTCTTAATTAAGCAATCCGTACTTTCACCCGCCTATAAATTAGATCGAGCCGTTTCCATAGAGACTACTCATCCTTTAAAGCGGGCCGGGAGGGTGTAGGGGGGTTTTACAAAAAAATATAACTTAGGGTGAGTAAAAAACCGTGGGGTGACTCAGCCGGCCGCTGCACCCCACGATGAGAAATCTACGATCAATATTAACTCTTTTTTTCAACAGGGAATCGCTGAATTTTTAAGTCCGTTTTAAGCGTTCAATTCGCCGTATTGGACAAATTACGCGTGTACAGAATGTATTGGCAACGCTTACAGCGCAATCCACGCTTCAATGTTACCAATATTTGGTCAGATTGACCACTATAAATCACCCACGGATTACATTGATATTCGCCTCGCGTGCATTAGTCAAGGCCGTGTCACATGTTATTGACAAATTATTTAATTTTTTGACGTGAATACCAATGTAAGTCAATTTAAATTAATAAAAAGTATATGTACATTTAATACTATTGTATTTTATACAAATCATCCGGTAACCTAATCCGGCAAGGTAACGTTACCTAGAGCCGCCACTACGCCGTAGGTTCGAGTACAATGTATTTCAGGTTCTACGGTAATAACTTAAAAAATGTTTTTTCAGGTATGTGCAGATGAGCAAATGCAAATAAATCTATTAGAGTAGGGAATATGTGAACAAGTGAGTAATATATTAATTTATTTTTATAATATGTAGCTAAGTTGATATGTTTTTTTCATATTTAATTTTGTATGTAACATTGAAGCGAAAATTATCTTGAAAATACTAAAAAAAAACGAGTGGTACAAGGCCATAATGCATAGTAACAGACTTTGGTCATTTATTAAACGCGTTTAACCTAAGCAGTGAATTAAAAACGAATATTTTAATTTGTAACTTTAAAAAAAATAATCCACGCATAAGCCGGGTGTCCGAATGCACGCGTGCGTCAAAAAAAGCATTAGCTAAAAAAATCTATTTATGACAGCGACCATTATCGTCTAATAAATCAGCTGCCCGCTCTTCTGTTTTCGATAATGATTCTATTATTATGGAAAACGTTATATAACTGTAACATTTTTTAAAACTCGAAAAACATGGAAACAGCTTGTTTTAATATCTCAAGTACGTGGTCTCCCCAATAAGTATATAGATAAACAAATATAATTGTAATCATTTAGGAATATCCTCTGCCTTTATACTTATTTCGCACCCATATAAATTTTTGACCAGTAGCCAGTAGACGATAATTAAATATTGAGCTAATAAATTTCTACATAACATTGGTCTTTGCGATCCATAGATAATAGATAGACTATATTGTCCTCAGTGAGACAATCATTAGGAAACATTAGAACTTATTATTATCATTTACGTACCCCTATCTATATTTTTTTATCTTTTGTTTCCGTATGTCTCCTTAAATAAATAAATAATAATATACTATACTATATTATATTTCGGTAAAAGATTTTTTATTAATTTATTTGATTGATATAAATTGTGTGTTTTTCTATGTTTGCCTCTATATCACGTTCTTTTACGCGTTTCATTAGAGCATAAACTATTTAGGAGATTTTTTCATAGTATGATATTTTATCTCGATATTTATTATTCCGTATCTTTAATATTGTAGGTAAAAACTTAAAAGCCTATTCCACAGTCGTAGCGTTCGTTTTTATGTGTGCCGTGCGGAGCGGCGCCCACTGTACGGGTTACAAATTGTGGGGTGAAAGGGGTAGTTTTTTCTAATCGACTTTTCTAGGAGTAATAAACGATATTTATCTTTGTTAATTATAGTTTCACTGCGTTATTTAGTAGACGTGTTCGTGTTTTTGCTACAACTGTTTGTGTTATTATCGAATTACGTGCGTTTGTCGTTAAAGTAATTGTATTTTTTGTATGTATTCGTAGCATTCTCTACCATTAGTACGACGGGTTGAAGAGTTGAATGTTTGTATTGTTTATTCATCACAATCAGTTTCTTAACTCTGTAAATTTCAGGATGAGGTCAATGCACAGTGATTAAATTTATTGAAAAAATGGACAGAATAATTTGTCCCATTCAGTCATACATATATATATCTCGCCCAGGCCGAATAGTGATTGATGCTTTCAGCAGCTTATAACAGTGTTAGAGTCCGCAATAACAAGTACAGCGTCGGCCCTCTTCTCTTGGCATCGTTTTCTACAAAGGACAGTATGGGAAAGGGAAGGGGATTGGATGGGGGAGGGGATGAATAGGAGAAGGCAATATACTCTGTCCTGTCTATCCCTTCCTCTGTCCATTACAATAACATAAACAAATAACATCAGGTGAACAGCTTGCTCGTTTGCATGTATAAAAAAAGCTCAGTACTAACAGTGTATAACATACCTAGTCCGATTAAAAACTGACGCAGTACACAATCCATTGGAGACATATAACAATAAGCACGTCGGCTAGCCACCTCTGTATTTTTTAAATTTAATAATAATTTGAATATTAATTATTATTAAATTTAGATTACTAACTATTAAATTTAGTAACGCTTAGTGCTTTATAAAATACCAACAATTACTTACTTTATAGAACTTAGTGTATGCCTTTATATAATTTTATATTTTGCCATAGTTGAGGTGACTGAGTTAGCGGGTTTCCACTTTACACAGCTTCGGAACCCGATTTTGCAGGGGAAGTAACACCAACCCGCCTGTAATAACTAACCTATCTGGCGATAGGCAACACGCACCGGTCTCGCGCAAATGTTTTTATAGATAAACATACAAATTCTGTAGCCTTACAAAAGTCTTGGCTAGGATTCGAATTCAGATTTATAAGGTTTTATTTATAGTTTGATTTGCAACAACTTTATTGTACTAAGCTACGGCATTTAGTAGGTAAAATATTACTCTATAACATTCCTATTGAGTTAGGTTTTTAGTTAGTAAATTTTGTACATAAGTATTCTTCAAAATAATTTTTGTAGGCGCGAACATTGTTGAAAGTTTTTTTATGTTCGACGTAATACTTATAGATCAACTGTATTCAACATAGTTTTTCATTTAATGGAGTTTGTTGGCTGCCAAGGAATGACATCGGCTCGCATTGCCAAAAGTATTCAGTAGGCGTCGCTAGTGAGCTGTGAACAATGGTGGCCGCCACAATGGACCGCCAATGGACGAGGATACTGGATACCGAGCGTCGTCCACCGCAAAACTATCTACGCATAAAAAACGAATCACGTTATTAATTCGATCAGTTCGAAAAGTATCGAATAACATATACGAATTTTATAGAATACAGTGAGATAGTAGAGAATATAAATTAACTGAAATATCTGCTGAGCGTAAACAAATTTTAGGTAGCATGCACTGGGCTTGGTTAATAAATATTATAAATCAATCTTCGTCATATCATAAGTCTATGATATTAAGTCAACGGAAGCACGCTCTCAGACTCAAGGTTAAACTACAGTATATTTTAAAATAAAGCATAAACAAACAACTAGTTATCCATAGCATGTAGTTCTATAGCTATACTGCTTTTTAGTAGAAGAAAATGATATTAAAAAAACAATACAAAAGAAATACACTGGTTTGCGGTGATATAAAAGGCATTCTGTAAAGAACAAGAATTCATAAATTCTGGATAAACCTGATAAAGTGCCTCCGTATGTTGTTTCTCCAGACTTCATATCATCATCATCAGCATGTATCAGTCCACTGCTGGACATAGGCCTTCCCCAACGCGTTCCACGTACTGCTTCCAGCGACTTCCGTCCGACGGCCACGGCGACGAGGTTATCGGTCGGAATAATCTGGAAGGAAGGTGCTTAACACTTCTTATTCTCACTTCGTATATTTACAGTAAGATTAGAACAAAGTTGGTTTAAGCTTTTCAATCCAGGAATTTTCGTCTGGCTCTGGTCGCCTTGTTACAGATGGTTACTTAAAAAATGGAGCGTATGAGCGTATCATTAATTACAACATAACTGAATAAGTAGGAAATAGCCACAAAAGAGTTTCGACCCATTTGAAAAAAACTCTATATTTGGGTGCCACAATAGCTCACTGAAAGGAACCTAAAGAACCGTGTTTCATTGGCAATTCTTTATTGAGACGTAATGAAACCGAATTGTTTTCGTAGAGATTGATAACTGATACAGAAAAGTAGATCATATACGACAAGAACGCGCGAAGAAGATCGCGGTCGCAACGGGGCGATGCTGCGAGCATGGCGGGATTCGTAGGGTGTTATTCATTGAGCTTTTAGTAGTAGTAGTAGTAGTAGTAGGGGGCTACTTTACCGCAACTCCACGACTAGCTCGTATTTTGCGTGTGGGCGGGACATGGATCACTTCAGCCAGCCCAACTCCCCGAAGAATCCCAGCAACCCCTTAATGTTGCCGATTTTCTCCGGGAGCGATCCCAGCGAATCAAGATAATTATGAGCTCTTACCGTCGGACAAAACCATTGATTGGGATCTCTACTGCCAACAACTGATAAGGTCAAAGCAAGAAATTGACAAAAAGCGGTAGGAATTGATTAATAGAAAAGGTGTTGTCTTCCGTCATGACAACGCTAGATTCCAAGCATCTTTAGCCACTCAGCAATAATTAAAAGAGTTTTGCTGAGAGGTATTAATGCATCCGCCATATAACCCTGACCTTGCACCGTCGGATTTCCACTTGTTTCGGTCTCTTCAGAATTCTCTTGGTAGTGAGTTTAATATCAAGAGAGGACTACTTATCACGTTTTTGCGCCCAGAAGTCCTAAAATTTACAGCAACGGGAAGAAGTTATAAAAGAAAATGACAAATTTATATACTAATTAATGTATTTAAACTTAACACGTCTTGAGTTTCACATATGAAATGCGAAATAACATTTTTCTATTTTAACTTTTTTAATTATTTTATTGATTAAAATTTATCAAACTTTTTTATTTGTAATTCTAAAAAAGCACTTCCAAAATTTGCGATTTTGTGTCGATAACCGTTTTATTATCAGACTTTAGAGTTTTAATTTCTTCTTAGGTAACAGCAATCCGAATTATAGAATAGCGTGATGGCTAGATGAATGGATTGTAAAATTTTAAAATATAAAACGAGGACAGTGCTCCCATGTGGCGCATGCGTAATAGCAACCCTTTTTAACCCCTTCAAGTCCCAGAGTGTTTTTATAAGCTTTTTTGTAAAGGGTTGTGTGTGGGGTACCTGCCACGCGACTTCGGAAGGGTTGTATTTTTTTACTATGAACCGTCACGTTTTTTGTAGAGATGAATATTTTTTCCTATGGGCCGACTGTCGAGAACAATAGAGAGTGCGTTGAACTCTTTGGAACATGTCAGCTGATGCCATAAAAGTGCACTTGTGGCTCTTTGCGCTATTGATTTTCTCTTTCGTTCAAGGTCGTTGAATCTTTTATTCGATTTCCGTGTTTTAAACATTCACGTTCTATGTCGTGTACGGTTTCACTAATTTATAAAAATTTCTATGTCATCTATCAGCTATAGTAAATTAATATGAGAGTAAAGTTTTTGTTCTTCGCCAGGAAGCTGACGCGATAATCACGGAATAATAAAAATAATCAGTCTTTTTAGTACGTTTCCCCGCTGCCTCGTCTCCGAGAAAGGGAACCGCTACTGCTTTGCTTCACAGAATAGTAGCTATTTACAAACATGTGTGGTGTGGTCTTAGGCTGACACTGATTAACACTCCATACATGACTACACGTCGACACACTACGTCTCTTATTAGAAAATGTCGATAGCAAAAAGGAGTGTGGCACAGAAGGCATGTTACTTTACATCATTTTAAGATCATTTAATGTAGAATATAGTTTACTGTATACAAATAAATATTAATATTAACAATATGCGCTCATGCCCGTAACCCTGAGTAGTGGGCAGGGATTAAGGATTTTCATACGATCCTGGCACAACTCTCGCTTCTTGTACATCCATAAATCTACGCATGTACACACTCGTCGGTTACGGGTATTCCTTAAAGCGGTTATCTTTAGTACGTGACTAATCCGATCCTGCCAACACTGCGACACACTTTTTCAGGCATAGGTAACTTAAAGGCCCCAAGAAGTCTGCAGTCGGTGATCATGTTTTGAATGGCCCCCGTCATTATAAAATATTTGATAAGCCCCAAGTCCTCGTAAAAGAACACCGCTTCCTACCCAGGATGATATGCGAGGATATCGAATTTTAAAAAAAATCCTAATTTCAATAGGGAAGATGGATGGACTCTTCCACCTGCTTGGGATCACGCTATTAACAAAATCAAATCCCAAACGAAGCGTACAACTGCAAGATCTCAAGATACTGCTAGCTCATTCTGCATAGATAGGAGTAGAAATAATAATTGAATATAAGCGAGTACTTCCAGCAGATTTGATATCGGGAAGTCAAGTCTGACGTTGACTCAGTCCACCCGTGACTATGTGCGCTGCAAAGTACTCGAAATGTCGGAAATAAAATATATACAATACTAGTGACCCGCCCCGGCTTCGCCCGGGTACCACTAATTATCCTGCCGGCCAAAAGTTTGAGACCACTTTGTACACATGTTTGATTTGCAAAATATTTTAAATCTGCGTATGATAACATAACAATATGAACACCTGTGTAATCTACTAATCATTTTGAATGTCTAAACACCATTTCTCTTATCTTTTACACAATGACTATGCCATAAATGGGCATTGTTTATTTACCACAGATCAGTGCCGCGTAAGGACCAGGCGTTGAAATTGTCATTATATTATATGGCGGCTCCCATGTACTTGTTTGGTTATTGTTTTGGGTTGATAAATATTTAGGAATATTTTAAGCCATAAGTCCTATTCATAGCATGGCTACTTAAGGAGTTAGTCTTGGTTAAATCTATTCAGTCTGAGCTGCTGTTTTGTCAAGTGAAGATCTCCAAAAATGGGAAAAGTCCGTGAAATCTCCAGTGAAACTCGTTCCGCCATCGTTACTCTATACGACGAAGGCAAGTCTGAACGAGAAATCGGCAATTTCTAAGCTGAAGTTATCGAAGACTTGTGTTCATAACGCAATAACTCCATACAAGACAACCGGCAGTCATCAAGACCTACCGCGCTCGGGGAGGCCGAGAGCAACCACTTCTACCGAAGACAACTTCATTGTTGTAACAAGCAAGCGTAATAGACGTTTAACAGCACCAGAAATTCGAGCTGAACTCAATAACACTCAACTGGAACCTGTATCATTGACAACAGTAAAGAGAAGACTTCGAGATGCCAATTTGTTTGGTCGCGTAGCTGTACGTAAACCACTGTTACGGACACAAAACAAAAAGAAACGTCTGCAGTGGGCTCTTACTCATCGATATTGGACTGAAGAAGACTTTAAAAAAGTTCTTTGGACTGATGAATTAAAGTTCGAAATATTCGGTTCGAAAAGAAGAGTTTTTGTACGTCGTAGTGCCGAAGAAAAGATGTTGCCAGACTGTGTAGTGCCAACAGTCAAACATGGTGGAGGTTCTATTATGGTCTGTGGATGTTTCTCTGGCTATGGGACCGGAGATTGGGTTAAAATTGAAGGAATAATAAAAAAGGAGCAGTACAAAGAGATACTGGAGCGAAACGCTGTTCCTTCCGGGATACGTTTGATTGGAGATGGATTCATTTTCCAACAAGATAATGATCCAAAACATAGTTCTTAACTATGCGTGGGATATTTAGAGCACAAAGACACGGAAGGAGTTTTGAAAAACATGGAGTGGCCCCCTCAGAGTCCGGATCTCAATCCGATAGAGCTTGTGGCGGAGGAGATGGACAGAAACGTCCGTAGTGATTGTCCGACGTCAAAAGAAAACCTCTGGAGGACTTTACAAGAGAGTTGGAACAATCTTTCACAAGAAACTATCAATAAACTAGTAGTAGCCCGGTTACCAAGATTGGTCAAAAAAGTTATAAAAAGTAAGGGAAGATTTTTCGACGAAAAGTTAGCTTAAATAATATTTTTTTTTATTAATAATAATGGCAATTATTGTAGTTTTCAAATTATTTTATGTTACATAAAAAGTTCCCTATTTAATAAGGTAAATAAATAATTTGTAGAGCACTAACTTTTGGAGTTTTATTCAATATTGTAATTTTTTCAAGGTGGTCTCAAACTTTTAGCCGACAGTGTATGTTGATCCGATCGCTACCAAACACAGGAATGTGCCAATCTGGACAATCCCTGTAAACTTCATCGAAATCGGTCCAGCCGTTTCGGAGTCTATAGCTCTATAGGGAACATACATACTTCGCTTTTAGCATACTATATTTTTTTTCATAAAAAGTATCCTATGTTACTTTTAATACCTCCAAGAATATGTGTACAAAGTTTCATAATGATCGGTTGAATAGTTTTCACGTGAAAGGGTAACAAACAAACTTACATTCACATTTATAATATTACAGATAGATAGATAGATAAAAACCTATTCTCAGACCTACCGAATGTATATGCAAAATTTCATTGAAATCGGTTTTTTTAATTTTAATTAGTGCGGTTTATCTTTTACGTCTTTTTTAAGTTTTGTTAAAGTAAAAGCTCCTCTGAACAGAGGTAAGGCTACTGGTGTGGGTTGTGTAAGTGGATTGGGCTGAAAACCAGCACAAAGTGGACCATGTCCCTCAGTACACGTTGAGCCAGCTACCTTTTGTTATCTTTATTTAGTAAATAATGCTTGGTTTTCTAAGTTTTGCAATGTTTTGTTTTAAAGATGATGAGAATAAATGATTTTTATTTATTATTTTTATTCCAATAAGTCAATAGTTACAACAAAATGACCAGAAACGTAACGCACCGGCATTATATCATCTATCTATCGACTATTTGTACCAGCATTTGGATTTTGACAAGCATCAAAACATTTTGTTGTTGTGCGAACTAAATTGTTGCTATTTTCTTTAACTTGGTGCATTTAGACACCCAAGATTTAGCTTAAGCAATTGTTACTTCATAAGTACGTGGGCTAGAATCACCGCACTCTGAATGTTAGTGCAATGCAAAAGCTCTAAGTGCGACTAAAATAAGTGACCTTAAGACCTTTCTCAGCAGTGTGTGAAGCATTCCCATTTGATCAAGTCATTGGCGTCAATTTTCCTGGCCTTAATTATCCTGAGATGCATACTTTCAAGAGACCGGTGAATAAGGCTATTGTGTTTAAGTTTGGCGTTTGGCCATTTCACAGTTCGGTAAAGTTGTAGATGAATATACAAGATCAACGCGTATGTGTGATCACATATTCATATATATATATATATATATATATATATATATGTGTACGGTATTATTTGTCTATGTTATATGTACATATTTTTTAAAAGATGTTAAGTGTTAATATTGTTAACGTTGGAACACGTAACCGGATGGTGTCAGGTTGCTTCGGCACAACACCCGTTCGATTTGGACAAAAAACTAAACATTTACAGAATTGCACATTCTAGTAACCCACATAGATCAAGGTGTTAGGATTATCATGTTGCAAGCCCGTTATTTTGCGCACAGTCGTTCTATCAAATTCTTTGTTGTACCTTTTTTTACAAGTTTTAAAAAATTGCCCCTTTTGCCGTTGTCCAAAGAACTTTTTTATTACTAAGTGTAGTTACCAGGTATAGTCAAGTTATCGTCACTCGTCACCCGCCGTTTAAATAAATAACAAGCTTAAAGTTAAATTTGCTCTCTTATTCTTGATTTATATTTAAGAGACGATATAAAAACTAAAATAATATTTAAGGATACTTTAAGGATTTTGTATTTTTGGAATAATTTAACTGTTGGAGTAGGAGATATTAAAAACTGACAGGGAATCATACCTCCCACCGAAATCACGCAGTCGGCAGAATTCCTTTCCTATAAATTTGTTAGCTCTGTATTTTCAAATTTTAACAGTTGCTTAATATTTATTTGTAATAAGTTTCCTCATACAAACTTCCAATATTTTGCAGATATAAGGAAAGAGAGTGAGACCATCCTCCTTTACCTTAACGATATTTAGAATCTCGCAAAACTTTTTCTCTATAAACCTGTCCAGATCAGATTTCGCTTGGATAGAATTTCATTAGCAGACAAAACACTGCTACGAGTTCTTTTCCAATAAATTCGACTGAGAAAATAAAACTTGCCTCAACAGGTAATAGCTCTAAGGAATTTTAAATCAGATTTTGTCAGAAATTTATGCATACAATTTGGTAAAAATTTATGCAAATAAAAACATGTAAAACTTCTTTGAGGTTAGTATATTTTGGAATAACCTAAAGAATTATTAGGAATCATAGTTTGAATTATAACACTAGATTCTGGCTCTCGTTGAATTTTAGTAATATTTTATGATTAAACTTTAATATTTATATTATTTTTAAATTCTTGTAATGTTTGTAAATAGTAAAATTCTAGAAGATTTAATATTTTTGAGTTCTAGTGTTAATACTTGGTTTAAATTGTGGACTTCCATTGCACCTCGAGCCTTCAATAGGTGAAATTATTTTCCATATTACTCTAAAGAAAAGAGCCGTCCAAAATGAAAAAACACCATACGGCCATAGGGCTCGTGGTCCAACGGGAAGATTAAGCAAAAACTACATGTATTACACGGTCGGCCAAACACTTTGTACCTATTATGCGAACATCTAAGAAAGGACATCACAAACGGATTAAATTCAAACAAACCCGGTAGCCGTGTGTTGTTGCTTTAAACAATTTCGCTTTGGCGCAAACAGACTTGTTTGTTTGCTGTTTCGGCAACGAAAGTGTCGTGAAATAGTTTTGTAATTCTTCTCTCCATTAGCCTTTGTAACAAACGCCGCCACAGTAGCGATACTCGCGAGATTAAAGGATTAAATCCGGACAGTAAACAACTTTACGTAAAAGGTTTTTATAGTAAAGTCTTCATTTTGTTTGTATACTCTTTGCTCGCGGCTATTCGTGGAAAAGTATATAATTTAAGAATATTATATTATATACAACTGGACCAAAGTTTTAAAAAGTAGTATTTTGAAGGATAGTAGGTCGATAATCATGAAATTGTCAAGCCAAAATAGACATTCATCCTTTCAAAAATCCCTAAGAAGAGGAAGTTTTGAAAGTTATTGATACCATTTTAAATAAATTGTGCAAGATTCCTCATCGACGGGCGGGTGCATAAATTCTATTCAATCTGTAAGTTGGCAAAAATGTTTATCATTAGTATATGCAAATTTCAGTCAAAGTATTATGACTCCTGCTCAGCCTCTGTCTTTCAAGACCCAGCTACAAACTATTTTTTCATTGACACTTTTCATTAAAACACCTCTTTTTTATGAGGCGTTCCCTTCTTTTGGTATGTTCGCATCTTTAACTAACTTGAAACTATTGTTGTCGCTCACATTTCCGGTTTGTTGGAAAAGCATGAGTACGGCACTGAAACGTTAAGTCGCGTAACTTTGTAAGATATAATGGCAAAAGTCTTTATAATCGCTTGTCAAAGGTGACTCAGTTTTTACTACTGTCAACGGTCGTTAACAACACCTCTTGTGGCCCGAGCCTTGACTGATTGTATAAGTAGTTGTATATAGTGTGTACAGTATATTGTGTAGTGGGAATATTAAGCTACAACCTGTGCGAGGTATTTTAAGATATACGAAGCAACTAGAGTTTTTCATCGTTCACCTCATATCTCTTGACCACGGAGTAGGCCAACCCGTACCCCTATTATTAATGCTTACATGACTGGCCTATAAATACACACTGAAAGATATAAATTATTTTTATTAAAATTTGATTTTTTTATTATAAGAATTTAATTGTAAAGTGAAACAAACACCTAAAGATATACACCTATTAGGACATGCTACAAATAATTGAAAGGCTTACAAAAAAATAAAGAATGTGGTTTTATTCAATATTCATCACTAATTTATAAGCGATATGAAATTATCAGTAATACTTTATATCTATAAAATGGATAATAATATGGACATTTTATTTAAATATTTCGAACTAAAGTCTTAACTTAAAATGATAATAACATTTTGGATGACTATACGAAACGTGTGTGTCTTGCTGCTGAGTCGAGACAACTTCTATACGCGTTATTAATGACATTGTGTAGCTTTAGACCTTTGTGCGCGGAAATATTTTAAAGAAACTTATAATTGCACTCAATGGTGGTTTTGAAAAAGGGATTATTTAGCGTAAAAATCAATAATCAAATGTCTCCGTGACAATGGACGGCGGCTAACCGAGCTCACTATCAAAATAAACGCTACGGCCTGCGACAGCGCGGGTGGGTTTTTTATTGCGCCACCCTTCGCTGAAGTACGGGGACGAATTCGCGACATCATTCCGAGAAAATAAACACTTTCTGTAGCTATGAATGTGATGTTGCATTGAATATACGCACAAGAAAGACTGAAATGAAACAATGTTGTTAACTTTCGATGTGAAAATTAATATAGTTATCATCATAGTTATAGTAATTTAATGCATTAATTGAATATGACGCGATTAAGCTAACTCTTGTAGTAGATTTTAGTTGGATATTGCCCATATCTTAATTATAGGTAGTTAATATACCTACTATGCATAAAAAATTCAATATTCATAACAGAGTTGTAATCTTATGGCGTCAAGGTGGCCGTTTTGATGAAAAGCAACGAATACAAATTATATGAACTAACTCGCATTTTGATTTTCACTGACACACTATTGCCTCAATTATAAACAAAGAGAAAATGCCTTCTAAGCCAATTGAAAACAAACCTGCTATATAAAAATAACAATTTACTACTGTCCGAAGTTCAACACTTACGACCAAGCGTTTTTAACACAATAGTTCAATGATGACTCCTTCTGATTGATACCTACATATAAAAAAGGGTATGCATAGCGTAATAATTGATTGTAGTAAAATCGGAGCACCTCTCGATGTCTCAAGAGATCGCACACGTGCGTTGCGACACGTCACAGATAATGCAATCGCATTGTGTGACCATTTGTGTTCATTCAGATATTTGCTTACCTCGTCGAATAGTTCAACATTGACGCGAACTGTAGCGTTTTCTCCATTGAAACTCTTCCATAGAACTATTGTCGTGTCACTCTTGTGTTAATGTTATTTCATGCTCATTCCTTTATACCTATAAATAAATATATTTTTTACTTTATATTAACGTGAATTAATTATCAAATAATTGAAGTAGCTTGATTAGAAAACAGCCTTGTCTTGCGCTAACCCTTAAGGTATATTTAAGTGGAGAAAAATATGTTGGTCCATAATAACTGTTCGTAATGCTCTTTTTAACGTATAGTGTAAAATGTACAATTTTATGGCAATATGTTGCTGCAAGCATTTTAAAATATTAAATCCAGTGTTATACCACGTTAGCACTCTGGCGTCATTCCGAGACTTAAACTGGAGCATCTCGATAGCACTGTAGTTTAAGTATTACAACGTGTTTTGATGTTTACACGCCTCAAGTTGTTGCAACCCGGCAAGAAATAGTTACTGTAGAAGTTGTAAATATATCTCTCAGCATTAATAATATAATACTAAGGTTTGCACCAGTAATAACATTACTTGGTCTACTCGACTGATTGTTTGTACATGTTATACTTTATTTTTAATAATGTACCAACTTAACTACAGAATAATTTAAAGACTGAATACTTTTTGATTTGAAATATGGGTATACTTTTTATACAAATATTGCGAGGTGTTCCAAACACAACGAAAACAAAAACTTTCGTATGCGTTTTATAAAAAAAACGGTTTCCTTCCGTATTTTTCTTTAACGCAACAGATGCCCGTTGGATTTCAAGAGTATAGAAACTTTTATTTAAGTATTCAACGGCTTGAATCACTGTGACATAAAATTATTTATATACTACTCTTTAAACAATTGAAATGTTATATTAAATATTAAAAAAATATTACAACAATATATTCTAAGTTTAGTTTAGTAACTAAGCATCCTTCTTTTAGCCATTGTGTATTGTGTAGAATGCTTTGAAGTTAGTGAAAGCTGACCTCCTCATTCTCGTCTTTTTCTACCATTAGGAACACCTAATATGTGTACCAATTGTATTTGGTCTGACTATATTTTTATCGTGTGATATCTTTCAAGTGTATCATAAGATGTGAATGTGTTATAGAAACGTCGATTGATTTTTTTCAATAAATTGTTTTCCCATAAGTAGGCTGGTACTTGAAATTAATTACAACATTCTCCTGGACAATGCTTCAACGCTCAAAGATGACTAATGAGCCTTAGAGAACCCAACGTGTCAGTATGTTATATTTTAATTGACAAGAGCTTATTTATTATTTAACTTTTAATGCTAGCAAATCATAAATATCCTAAATAATATAGCCGTCGATGATTTATAGTAGCTTTACTTTTTGCATTACACATTTCGAAGACAGAAACAAAGGTCCAATCGCCACCTGTCACTGCCGGGGTACCTTAATCAATGGCAGGACTCCGTTTCCTCTGACACACAAAAACAAATGAACACTGAGCTACTATAAAAAGTAACAAAGCCGAAAGTGTTCCGAGCGGCAGATTATGAGCACGTTCATTTATTAATTTATACGTGGCATCGCGGTAAAAAACTCAACCCCACAAATAAAAAACGTAGCTCGCGTCTCCCAAAAGGGAAAGGGTGTTCGGCGTACTCGCGTGCTGTTTAAGTTTTTTACCGCACTTTGTGGTTTGTTTTTTTCGGGTGCGTTTCTGTTTTTTAACAACACAATACCGTTTGTTAAGAAATATTTTTAAGAGACGTCGCGCCGAGGAGCTCGCGCCTGTGAGTAGACGCCGCGATCTTTTTGTCGACAGTCGTATTTTTAAATGACTCCAGGCGAACGGGAGAAGGGAACCCTTTTCGGTGTTTAGTCACGGGTCGGCGTGGGGGAAGGTGGGTGTTTTATGGAGCATGTGTTGCTTTCTTTAATTATGTAATTCCGCGGAGGAGGCGTTAGTTGCGGATATGAGAGCACGCGCCACCATATGGCGGCAGATAAAGCCGATCGCTTAGACGCAGGTTTTGTAAGACTTTGGAATGTAGCATCAGAATTTAAAATAGAATTCACTTATTTATCTGATATTATATGCTGGTAAGTTAGTAGTCTATTTTAATAGCAATTTTGTTAAGACTGCCCTAACTTTAACTTCTGTAGGAGGAAGACGTGAAGAATTAATCACACACCGTATTCCTGTGTTTTGAATGCAATGTGATTATTTTTTTTGTTTTAAAAATGTTGTTAATTAAAGCTAAACTTCGTGGAGGGGCCCGTGTAGAATATGAATACAATGTTCTATTTAGTACCTTTCAAAGGGTTTGTATGTACCCATCAATTTTGAATATTTACTTAAAATTCCTCGGCCAACGGTGATAAGAGGCGACCGAAGAAATTGTTATGAAGTTTACAATTTTGTTCCCCGTTCGTGAGAGCATGCTTGCATGCATACAGACTTGATTGCGTCAACTTACTTACCTTCTAAGAATATATTTTAAATAAATTATAAATAAATAAATATGCACTCACGCACGTAACCCAGAGGGGTAGGCAGAGATAATGGATTTCCATTCGGCGCGATCCTGGCACACCTAAAATAAATTAATGATCATATTTAATTTAAGAGCTCTTCCGCTCTTGTCGGTGAAGGAATCTCTGGTCCGCCCTGCAATATGTGTTTCTATTGACTTCCTGGTACGATACGACGAAATTATTATATAATAAAAAAAACAATCTTCTCGGCCTTTTTCTGTTCCTCTTCTCTTCTATTTTGTCTTTTATAAATGTGCTTATTAGACCGTCGTGTCGTGAAGGTGTCCCAATATTTCCATCTCCATCAATTTGTTTTCCTCTTATAATGATATAATAAAAAAAAATAGGATTTGTTTACAAATTTGATACCAGGCTTGGCTTTCTATTGACAATATAAGTTTCGCATATATATTAGCGTTAAAGTCGGGAGATGTTAATGTTATGCAATCGTAACTTTTGTTAGGGCGCCATCGGACAACAATAAAGCCGATAAAACATACTTCAATGATGTTGAGGAAACGTAAGTGCGCTATAAACATGAGCCATGAAAATGCCATTAAATATTAAAAGAGGAGAAACGGAGAGCTTAACAAGAAATAAAACATCGTTATAAGAGCCAAGAAGAAGGCGCAGTCGCCCCCGGCCCGGCCAGCGATCGGCGCGCCTCAGCTAATGCCTACTTATACCTTATTATATAGCGGAGTTTGCGTTGAGGAACAAAATTAATTGGTTAAAACTCCTCTCGGTATCCAGGGCGGGTCCCCCCGACTCCCTCTTAATTCCGGCCTCCCCCGCGACACCCGCGTCTCGCCAGTTCCTTTGAACGCCAACCTACCTAGAGAAAAAACAGAAAAGTATAAAGTTCCACACCCAAGTATTGTAACTTAATTAATAATTCATTTGAATGATCATTTTTTTGACCCTAATAGACTTGTTCACATATAGTAGTATATAGTGAATGACAAGGAGTAGCGTAAGGGACTAACATAATAATTACTAAAATAAAAAGAAAACAAAAGGAGCAGCCAATTATTTTATTTCATTATTCAGTATTAAGATACGATTCGAAATATAACTGTATTATTTGCTGGATGGACGACAATTTATTTCGAAAAGAAATATCTTATATCTAAAATATATTTTTAAATCTGTCGTCGATCGATGATTTTTCGTAATGTTCTTTTTGATGTTTACAAAATATTCCCAAATACATTAGTAATATTTGTAAAAAATATCTTTTCTTTACCAATATTAAAATGTTTCGGTTGGTTAATACAAATTTGGAAACGTGAAAATGCAGTTTCCTCACTATAATCAGAATATTTTCGACTATAACTTCAAATACTTCATTATATTTCTTGGTATTTTATAATTGTTAATTTATATAAATTATTACTTATAAGTATAATATTTAATGTTATCGGCAACGGCTTGCCCGATCATTAATGTACCGAAAATTAAAATCTTAGTTTAATTATTTAAACTCGTGTCGTTCGGTGGATATTACAGTTTTTAGTTTTTATATAAAAATAAAATGGTCGACAAAATAGATTTACTCGTATCTCGTAATTGTATGCATTTTAAAATGGAATTCATTTCCGAGTTACAAAGTTTGTCGCGTGTGTACGTAACGAAGGGCGAAAGCAAAGGGTAGGTCGGGCGGCGCGGCGCGGGGCGAGGGCCGAGACGCGTTGCCACTTCTCCAAATAACTTATAATTCGCCAACTCTCGTCTTTTATAATGTTCTACCTCATCACTAATGCTTAAAAACTCATATAATCTAAGTTTAATTTAAATTTCTGAAATATGACAATATTGTTTTACGAGAAAAAAATGTTTGACGCCCCCAATGTCATGCTATCTGAGATTACAGACTTGATTGGTCGTAAGCCAAAATACTGCTGGACGTAGACCTTTAAAACTAAAATGATGTGGGCGTAATATCACAATGATTAAATTAGGTTTTAACATTCAAAGTTCCACAGACTGGGCTGGACATTTCTGCTCAATTGTCTTCACTATATTAAAAATTCTGATACAAACAATGGCAAATAAATACTTTAAATAAAGATGGTATGTCATAATGATTTCCTATTTCATATAAACAAGTAATAAGTGTGTAGTTAATTAAAAAACCTAAAACCCCGACTTACTGTATGATCATTAACATGCATTAAATATGTATACGTATGACACTTATCACGATAAAGCTTGGCTGGGGGTGACAAGAATCCCAGCACCTCTTGCAAATACTTATCACACTTGTCAACGGTGCGGTCGTTGATGCGGTTCTCTTATCGGCTTGTTTAGCCATAAGCGCAAGTGTGATACACTTCCATAATGATGCATAAAGCATCTCTGATAGATGGAAAAAGGCCTATGATGATGGCACTTCTGATATTTCGGGGAAGAAGACGAATCGTATAACACCTCACTGCTGTTTAGGCTACAGGCGGTAGCAGTAGAACGGACATACTATATACACGCGAAAACCATTCGGTACCCTGGTTCTGGGTAAGCCGGGTAAACCTTTTATATGTGTGTATCGTCGCTCACATTTCCGTTTTGCTGGAAATGTATGAGTACTTTACTGAAACGTAAAGTTGCGTAGCTGACTTTAGGCAACAAGTCTTTATAAGCACTTGCCAAAGGAAGGAGACTCAGTTTGTACTCTTGTCAACGGTCGTGGAAAAACCTCTCGAGGCCCGAGCCTTGACTAATTGTTATAAGTTGTCTTATACATATAATGTGTGCAGTATATTATGTAGTGAGAATATTAGGTTACAACCTGTGCGAAATATCATGTATCAAGTTGTTAAAATTGTGCGGGCTGTAACGACCTATTTCATGATTCTTATAGCCGATTAAGAAGATATCAATCGCCATCAAAAATGTATGTATTTAATATAGCCATGTTGTGTTAAGTTGTTTCGTTATTTAATATGAACAAGACCTCTTACGTAGTTCTAAAAGTTGAAGTTCTGGTCTAGGTTACGAAAATACAATTTAGAAGCCCGACAAAGTATCGCTTTGTGCCTTCTTGGGGAACAACAAACACCCTTTTCAACAAGTGGACGCTTTTGGATGATATCATTATAATGTTTATATGCGCTATATATTATCTTTTTCTAAATGCTTATAGTTTTATGTATGTCATAAGCTCAATTTTTAAAATTAGTATTTCCTGTGCGTATAGAAAGACTATATAGAATGACAAAACTGATTCGAATTCTGATAAAGAAGAAGAAATGATACAATTAAAAGCGATTCTAGAGTTTAACAAGATCGTTGTTGTTGTGTTTATGATTGTATAAATTTTGGGGAAAGTTGTTATAACATCTTAAAAAACTAGGACTGGATTCGATACATTTTGTTTCTTAAAGGGATAAATGGAAAATTGTATGTCATTTGAAAATCCTTTTAATCCATGCAAGAAATAGAAGGAAAATTGTGTATAAGGTAAATAAAAGAATGGCATAAGGGTACTAATGCGAAAGAAAAGTGAAGGATTTATGGCCATCTTGTACAATTTTCTATGGCCAACTCACACAGAAAGACTGATAAGATGGACACTTTTAATTAGCTAAGTATTGTAGGTTTAATTAATAAATCGTTACTAAAGTCTTGTGTTCGTTCGTTTCAGCCGATATCTGTCCACTGCTGAACGCAGGCCTCCCCCATCGAAGTCTTGTGCAACTAAAGATTATTTTTAAAAAACAAAAAAACAGGTGCCAGTGTCATTATTTATTACAAAGTTTAATGTATCAAGTCAAGCCGCAACAAAATACGGCCATATGATCCTGAATAACTTTTAACCCTAATAGAGTGGTTGAGCAAATTTAGCTGTATTAAGCAATTTATCACGAAAATTATTTGAGACTGAATTGTCACATGATGGATAAACTTATCACTATGCGAAACCTCTTCATTTCTTACTTTTATATGCATGCTCAGAAAACTACATCGATGAGGGGCATTCTGGACTTGATTCAGGCTCTAAGCAAGTTCGCAACTTAACGTGTCTCAATAAACCCTTAACGTGGCATACACAATGAACTAACTGAATACAATATGTAGGAATTACAGCCTGAATGGAGGGTGGCGTGTAGGGTTGGCAGGAGAGTGGGAGGTGATTAATAAATACCCGACGGATTCCCGTACGTTTGTCTCGCAAGTATGAGGCGTGACATGTTTCAGGTATTATAGGTTGTTTATCTAGAGACTGTCTATAAGCATCTCAATTGAATCCTGTTCCTGAATACACGATAGATTCGTCAAAGTCGTCTTCTCGACGTCTACAGGCTTATGTGATGTATGTTTGATTCCAAGCATGTCCAATTTCGATATATACATGATAACTTGGAATTAGTTAATTAATTAACCTGACCGCTCAATTGAATCTTGTTTCAATCACTATCATATATTTATGATTTCTCTTATATATAATGGGTTAGTTGTATGTTTAAAATAATTTTGTAAAGGGCAAGGTTGTTATTTAAACATTTTTTTATAAATATTTTTCAATTTGCTACGATATAAAATATTTGTATAGATTAATGAAAAGCTTTTGTTGATGTGCGTGCGAGATATAATGCCAAGACTGTCATTATATCGCCGGGACAACTCATTACTTACGCTCGATCTTAGATAAATTACACGGCTCCCTTACTACTTAACTCCTGAATGGAGCTAACTTACCCACATCACACCCTAAACCTTTGTTATTGCTGTTCCCATTACTTAGATAAATTTTACTGTACTACTGTGTATTTTTTGTAATCAATGCTTTACTAGGTATTCTGAAAACAAACCGTAATTTCGAGCAATTTGACCTCCGGCACCTCACATATCAGTCGAAACGCAGAAACACAACATACTTGACGTGTCTACTGTGAGGTCATGGTATTTCACCAGTTGAGCCGGCCCATTTGTGCAATTGCTGCAACAGTGGTAGAGGCAACTGGCCACTGTTAAACGTAAAACAAACGTCCACAGCTCTTATATTAGGAAAGGATGGGAAAGGGAGGACTGAAATTGGGCCTCCGGGACCTCACTCATCAGACGAAACGCTGAAGCATAGCCCTACTTCACGCCTGTCTTTTGTGATGTCGTGGTATTTCACCGCTTGAGCCGAACCATTCGTGCGACAAATGTTGTTGTTGCGGTTTCTATCACTTTAAAAGTAAAAAAAAATCACATTCGCAATTATTATGTTATTGTTAGAATGAATCACATTAACGAATTGTCTAAGCAAGTATTTTATTGCAGTATGATCTCTCACGCTCCATCCAGTGTGACATTTGTTCTATGTGATCGTATATGTTCTTTCCAACCATTCTTTTTAACCTATAAAAAGATTGACAATACACTTGTAACTGTCCCGTATTTGTAAATGCCTACTGGGCAATACTTGTAGTATTGCTACACTATACTTGCAGTACTATAGCTGCAGTACAGTATTACTATACTTGCAGTATAAAAATATATAGCCTTCCGCCTTAGTCCCACAGTTTAGTAGTATCAGTAGATCGCAATTGAATTGAATTAACTTTTTAATTTGTTGTTAAATACTAACGATTTATTTCACCCGATATTCACTTAGAAACGACCTTCATAGATTTAAGATTTAAGCCTGTACTTGATTTTATAAAATAATTTTTGTGTGTGAGATATACACAAATTGCAAATGTCCATATGGACAGCTCATAATTATGGTAGTTCGTCCTTTTTACAATAAATGAGGTTTGGGAAGTCGACTGGTTGTTAAAGCTGTGTATAGAAAAACAATAAGAATAAATAACAAACATCGCTCTTTATTTAATAGTTATGTACTGGACATAGATAATGAAATACATATATTTATCGTATAATAACGATGTGACAAATTGTTCTTATAATAAATTTGTACATTCAAAACACTTTCACGAATTATATTTTGCCTTTCAATCGAAAGGTCACCTGTTTTCCGAACATGAGGTAGTTTGTGGGAGGCGCCATCTGAACCACAACGTAATCCAAATCGTAGACAATGACACTTTGCTGATTTGCATTAACTAACTAATGAATATAAAACGAATGTGAAAAGAAACAATATACTTCAAAATATCAATAAAATAGGAACTTATATCGATTGCAAATCTTACATTAGAAATCGATTTGCGGTCTAAGAACTCGTAAATAAACAATCTGTTAATAGATTACATTAAAATGACACGCTGTAATACGCAATGTAAGAAGATACCAGCAAAAACTAGAATTTTGAATAAACTTCCCCGCAGATATTTTTTTATATTTTGCTAAAGGCGAAATGAGCATTTGGTATTTGTATTTTTGTTTGGTAAGTAAAACAATACATTTGTATGTTACTTTTTATACGCGTCATTTTAACTTAAAAAAAATACAACACAATGAAGATGCTATCAAGGAACAGAATTAGGTATTAAATTATAATAACGGTTAAGCAATTAAATCAGTCTCAAACTGTGGACTAGGTATACGATGACCACAGACATCTGACACGGTTTATGTTTGTACGTTACAGTGAGTAAAGGTGAACTTTGGCTTGTTACCCTGAAACAGTATCGTATCCGAATGAGGTAGATAATGGCACCGCACAGCATTATACTAACTATTTGTAATATTACAACATTCCAACATCGATAATTACGAGTCCTAATCAAAAAAGTACTTTAATTATTTGTACACATTTTATTTTGTACCTAGCATTTCTTTGGAAAAAATATTTTATTACGTAGATTTTATATCAATATACCCTACGAAAACCTACAGCCATCGAATACTTACGACTAAAAATAAAATAATAATAATCAACAATCAATACTGCTAAAAAAGTATCGTTAAACCATGTGCGCAAAACATTCAGAACGAAATTCCGTGTTAAGAGATCACAATGAAAACGAATTAAATAAACACACTACAACTAATAGGAGACTAATACCCGTAGAACAAATTGCGTCAGTGCTCAGGACCAAGCGTACGAAGCGGACTCCGAGGCACGGTATTTACATCACATCAATATAAACGTAACAAGATCCATGTGCACTGAGAATTGAATCTTTAAACTAACATATATATACACGGTCCACATTAAATACTTTGTAGCTTACGACTAATTATCTAACAAAAACAATTCCAAGTGTACATGAACTCGCTGAAGACATTTCAACATTATCTAACACCTATTATCCTATGATCATACAGTTTTTTCTGTACCACGTTATATCATCAATTCTGAGACATAATTTCGACGTACATAAATACACCTCTGTTAGCAATCTGCCTATGACTACCAAAATATATACAGAATATTATCTGACTGCATACAACAGTCGTATATTTCATAGAATTCTTACGACTAATTGATAAATAATAAATAATTTTATAAGATAGCATTATATACAGAAGCACAGCGCTAGGTCGCGCCGCGGCCGCGTCCCGCTCGCCCGGGGCATCGTTCTCGTTGGAATAATTACCCACCGGTAAAGCTCCATTGATTCCAAATAACCATCCCCTATAATTGTACCACGAGAAAGTATCAGTTACGAATTTGCTGATATTTGAGAAATTGAAATTAATGTGCTTTTATTAAGAAACAAGTAAAATTTGAAAAGCTTTGTAAAATGTCTGAATCGAGTAAGAAAGGGCGATTATGAAGCGGTTATCGCGAGTCGCGGCCGATGAGGGCGCGCACAATGGCGCGGAACCTCGGCCGAATCGATACCTAATAATCACCGATTGTTAACCGGTCTTTGTAACCGAAGTAATAAGCAATGTCGCGGCCTTCCCGGCGGCCGGGTTCCGGCTGAACTCGCCGCTCGCCGTCGGTCGTCGCAGCGAGATCGATGAACGTCAACCATAACGAACGTGTTTTTCTATCGCGAAACTGACAAAGACGCAATAAATCAAAAAATGCCTTTTGTGTAGGACGTTCTATGTTCCATGAGTTGCAAAACAAAAGAATAAAAATGGTCTAGTTTTTGCATTGTCTCGCCTTGCGATTATGCAAATGGCACAACAATAAAAATTTTAAACTGTAACATCGTGAAAAAGAATTCTTTTTATGACATTGCAAATGCGAAACGATAAAAAGTGAATGGACGACTACCTAACGCGACTACAGCGGTAGTCTTACCGAGGAAACTGTGCAAAAAACGACAGATTAAATCATTTACCAGAGTGAGCGTTAGCGGTAGGTAATACTTTGAAATAACGGTACGACAAAAACCGGGCGAGTAGGACTATCGGCGTTGGCAGGTGGCGACTTTGCGGGTCTACAGAGAAGGAACTCATATACCGGCTCGGCGGCGCGTGGCACGGGGCACGGGGCACGGGGCGCATGGCGACTACGCGGCGTGCACGCGAAGGTCGGTCGGAGAGTCTGGTGTAGCCGGCCTCCGGGGCAGCGACAGGTCCTCGGGCTCCGTCTGCTCGGGCCAGTCGTCCCAACGCCAGTCGGCGGTGGCGGCCGGCGGGCTGGGCGCGTCCGCCTCGCAGCCGGCGCTGGCACAGCGGTGGAGCGCGGCCGCCTGTCGCCGTCTGAACCTCGCACCGCAACGACACGCAAACGGCGCATCACCCTCGTGCACTAGGGCATGAGCCTTCAGCTGGTTGGAGTCTGAGAACCGTGCGGGACAGCGGGCGCACGCGTACGGACGCTCGCCGGTGTGGACGCGAAGGTGCCGCCGCAGGTTCGCGACCTGCACGAAATGGCGGGGGCAGTGAGGGCAGCTGTAGGGCTTCTCCCCAGTGTGAAGTCGGAGGTGTGTCTTCAGGTGGTGGTCGCGAGTGAAACGTTTGTGACACTCGCCACACTCGAAAGGCTTTTCCCCGGTGTGCGTGCGCTCGTGATTCTGCAGGACGTGCTTGTAACCGAAGGAGCGGGAGCATACTTTGCACGTGAAGAGCTTGTCGCGCGGCGGATCGGTGGCTCCAGGCGAGGAGCCGGAGGAGGGCGGGGATGGCGGTGCGGTGGCGGTGCTGTCGTCCAGTTTGGGCGTGCGGCGACGTTTGCGCGCCCTTTCTAGTTCGGGCGGCGGCAGCAGAGGCGCTGGCGGAGACGGTGGCCAGGCAGCCAGCAGAGCACCCGAGTACAGCTCGGCGGGCAGGCCAGCGACCAACGCGGCCGCGCGGCTCGCCAGCAGCCGCTCCGCCAGCATCGGCAGTGACTCCTGACGCATGCTTGATAACGACCTTACCGACACACCTGCAACAAAGATGTTTCATTAGTATTTTATAGTTATTTCCTCTAGTTAATTATCTAACTCAGTTATTCCTCATTTTTAATATTTATAACTAGCCCTTTAACAAAATTATTAGTTCTCTAATATGTAGATGTAACTTTACAGATAATATTTTCATTACTAGATTAAATTAATAGCTTTAACCGAATAGTCTGTATATGTATGTATTACATAGGTGCTTGCATAACAAAAAAGTTGTCACGATCATTTCCGTCATGGGTTAGTTTCGGCCTAAATAAATACGCAGTCGAACCTATCGATAGCATACTTATCAGTGAGAGCAGGCAAAAAACAGAGCAAAAACGGTAAAGCAGACGTCGCTGAGGAAACATTTGGTCGCAATCACCGCTGCAGGTCGCTTCCGCCCCGACCTGTTGCGCAAATTGCCGCGCCGCCGCACGCGCGCCAACCCGTGCTTTATGTCCTCGCATTTAAAACTCATTATCATTAACTTTAGAACACAACATATGAGTTTGCAACCGGTTACAATTCGGTTACGCTACTGGCGCAATAATAAAGTGAGCCGTTTGAAATAAGTCTGTACGAAGAATCCAGGACAGTCCGGGAGAGGCGTAGCGGTGAAGCGGGGGGGGGGCGACCGGACCACTTACCTACATAATGGAATTAATTATTCCTCTGACGGCAGACTCCGCCCGTCCGCTCCACCCAAATTATATTCAAATATTAATTTCGACGAAGAAAAGCCCTTTGGAGAGCACTTAATTAAAATTAGACAAAATCATAATTGAAAGTTCTCCTCGAGGCGTGAAGAACGGAGGAGGGGGCTGCTTCCTTATATTATCTACTTAGCCGTGGAATTAATTCGAGCCTCTGAGCGGGCGCGCCTAATTGAAAGACGAAATATTTTGTCGTTTATTACTATTTTATAGTATCAGATTACATTAAAATTTATCTTTATTTCATTTATCGGATACAGTGGGTTCAAAAATAAAACCGGGTAGGTGTTTCTTAGTAGAAGGCTCTGTTTTAAAGTTTGTAATAGGGCGGCAGGATCGCGCGGCACGTAGTCGGACCTTATGCCATAACTTTTTAATAACATTCTTAGGTGTTTGGAGGGCGACCGAGCGGTACTCGTCATGTGATCAGAATTGTAATGTTATAAACAATCTTTAATTCAAAATTCGACATTTAAATACGTAATATCAGGCGGAAACTTTAAGTTTTGAATAACTTCATGTTTAATGCTTACGCGTATACTTGTATATGGACGTTACTACTGACAAATAACAGATGTATGTAAAAATATATGAGATCCTGGCACACCTCTCTAACTTCTTCTACATTCATACATCTACGCATAGATGCTCGTCGGTTATGGGTGCTCCTTATATCGCCTTTGTAATAAGCCACTAATCTGATCGATATAAGTTCTCCTAGGGCGTCCCCTACCAACTCTGCCACTCACTTTTACAACATAAATTTGTTTCGTTATTCTCTCTTCACTCATCCTCTCTGCGTGGCCAAACCAAAGGAAATAATAAAATAAGGAAGTGAAAATGACAAAAATTATCTTACGCGAAATCATGAAAGAAAACTAGACTATGTATCTAAACATATAATAAAACTGTAACTGATCGCTGGCTGTACATTGAAGTGTTTGAGAAAAATTATCATTGGGGGCCTTCATATACGCAATAAAACCCAAAACAATGATTATTAGAATTTTTGTCTGTTTATCTGTTTGTCTGCTTGTCTGTGCGTTTGTTACCGCTAATCTTAGAAACGGTTTAAACAATTTGGGTGTGCTTTTCACTAATTTATTGTGGTAAGCTTCGCTTAAAATTTAGTTTTTGTTTTATCTCAATCGGTTTATAAATAAAAAACGTGATATCAATTTAAAGAACCATGTTCGATAAAAATGCTATAAAATAGCTGTTCAGTTGGGTAGGTTGAACTTTTCGTTATACATGTTATTAGTTATATTACGATCGTTACAATGATGATAATTGAAAGTTCATCGCGGGGTCCTATCCCGTAGTAAAGAAAATTATATTATTCGTCTTATTAGGTTATATTCAAGTCAAGACTAGATGGCGTTACGAATAGCTGTGTACTTATTGAGAAACGAAATACGGCAATATACAATTAGAAAACCAAAAGTTAATAAAAGTAACTAAATTTAGTATTACTTTTAATATCAAATAACGCATTAAAATCAAAATTTGATATTTTTGCGGTACAACGTGAACCAGCCCGATAATCAATTCTCCGTTACTTTGAAATTGTCAAACGTTAGAAATTAGATAGCGCTTATAAATCAATAACAATTTTTTTCAATACTATTGGCCTAATAAAAAGTGTACACTTTTATAAATATTTTATCATTAAAGTTTTTAAAGAAAATCTATACATATAATAAAAATGTAACTGATCGCTTTCTGTACATAGAAGATATTTGAGAAAAACTATATTATTGGTGGCTTGTATAATTGCAATAAAAAAAACAATGTTTTTTTTTATTATATATTATTATATTTCAAATACTATACAACTATATTTATATTATTTTATTATTATCTTTAACATGATGATGATTGAAAGTTTACATAAAGTTCAAAACCGGACAGAGTCGGAAATTTCGCAAGTTTTGTTCAGCTAGATACATGGTGCAATGAGACATCCATAGCACAAGCACGTCTTTATTTTATTATCTTTAAAATACTATGTAACTATATATTATTATTTTTAATAGGTTTTGTTAAGTTAAGTTAGTATCTTATTATTCCCGAGGAACGTTGGCGTTTGGCGGGCGGCCGGCCGTAAAAACTGTACCAGAACCTACATAGTATGGACTATGATCACAGTTTAAACAATCATATGTAATTGTCAAGCTTTGCTACGGTCATGTCGATGTCCCCACAAGAGCAGGTAAAGGGCAGAGTGATGATGAGGTTAGGGTAGTATTTAAGAAGGTAATAAGTAATATCATTTCGTTTAGGTAAAATTGCAGGGCGTGTGAAACCGCGGGGCATAGCTAGTCTACAATAAGTTCTGAAAGCTGTTTTACTCTTATGAGATCCAAGTGGCACGTGGTCATGGACTTTTTTAGAATAATATCTTTCACTTAATGATCTCGTATATTCGATTAAGAGGTAGTTGATTTAATTTAACTGTCGTACAATACATATAATAATATAATACATACAAGATTATTTTTATTTCTCTTAAATTTAGAATTTTACTAATTACTACAACTAACGTGTCGTCTCATACGATTTGTAAAATTCAGACACAAATTAATTCATTGTCAAAATTAGGTGATTTAGTAATTGTAGTTTCTTAATGGATATTTAATTTATTATCCATAATGTAAATGGTAATAAATAATACACATGCCTTTATTAAGACGGGTCCTTTTGTACAGCGGGTTCCCGTCGGCTGACAAAGATGGTGATAAATTTTTACAGTAGCGAACAACCTCGACGCACCCTTCTATGCGTCGTTTTTTCCACACTAAAGAGTTGTAATTATCCCTGTTCATACGCCATAAATGTTTGTCAATAACCCTATTTTCAACACTTTTATGGAGTCGCTCGAAGCGACCACTCCATAACATATTGTTACGCGAGGGCTTTGTTACTCGTTCGTATCAACGCTTTTTTTTGTAGAACAAGTCGCGGCGATAAGACTATATGTAATTAAATAATATTCTCACGATGTTCACATTTATTACGAAAGCCGCTTAAGTAGCCTGTAAAGGTATTTTATAAAAAAGTAATATAATCGTAGCATCAATATTTGTTAAATGTTAGTCAGTAGGTATTGTGTGTCGTCAATTGTGTCAATGATTCGATTATCACGAGTCGTTTTTTTCAAGCCTTACTTTATGCTACAATTAATTTGTAAATGTACTTAGCGTCGCTTTTCTGATAAACGATGGATTGGAAAATTATTTGAAAATGCTAATTTTATAATTAGTAAGTATAGAATAACGTCTTACATCTCTGAAGGGTAATTAGCAATTGAGGTTGAGCCTGAGTATTCTCTGGATTGTAAACATATGACCTAGTTCGGTATATTTAATAAGATTAAAGGTGACACAGCGAGGTCTAACAAGTGGCCGGTGCGAGCTCGCAGCGCAGATTAGCGAGCTGCTACGGTTTCGGCTACTTTAGGGTTAAGAGTCTCGTCTACACGCGCCCTATCTTATGAGGCTTCCCTTTACTTCGTTGCTTTTATTTTTGGTGATTGAAACAATATTTAAACAAGCTATATATAAAACCCAATTTTAAGCCCGTATTTGTCACCGGCACACCGGTCTTTGCAAAAGGTACCTAGCTAAAATTTTATGCAAAATCATAACCAGTCGGTGCTTGACATAGTAAGGAGTAGATTTGTTTTAGTGTAATTATAAAAGCAGTTTCGTCTAGTTCAGCCAGTAGTCGCCCACTGCTGGACAAAGGCGTCCCCCAACGGCCATTCTGTCTGCGAGCAATGTGGCTGGCCTATTGGCATTTAAGTTTATCTTTGAGCAATGTCGGTGACTTTAGATCTACTGCGGATCACTTCATTCATTCAGGTCTCGCTGAGAGATTCTAAATAAAATAGAACTTGACCATAGTCCCACCAGATGACAATTGATCGTAAGATGGCATGCACTTGTTAAGCACATGCCTATTTATTCGTATAATAAAATATCTACCTGATATAGTAACTTTTTTACTGCGCTCTTATTTTTTACGTATTTAAAAAACAATTATATATATATATATATATATATATATATATATATATAATATACAAACTAAAATACAAAGAAACTGTTTTGTTATAGTTTGTATTGTAATCATGTATAGTTTGTACTTAACATTGAATGTCATCGTAATTTAATGGAGACAAGTACATAATTTTTCTTGGTAACGCTATATTTGCATTAGATACATACATAGAATGTCTGATTTAAGATTCAAAAAAATGTTTCTAAATAAGTTTAACTAAATTAATTATATTTCAATATATTGTACAGCAATATATCATATGTATATATCAAACACCGGACTTATACCATTACACATTAATCTAGTCGTAGAATATTCACAGGTCATCTAAATGCTTTTCTATCATTAAAATTCTATCAGAAAAAATATTGCAAATTATGATCGTTTATTCTTTGTAGAAACTGGAAGCAAAGTTAAAAAAATTCTTAAACGATATAATTATAAAAGCAATTACTATTTTAATTAATTAAGTAATTAATAAAGTATTTTTTGATAATTCATTTATCTAATATACTCCATAAATTTAATGGGTTGGGAATACAAAAGTTGAGAAGTATCGAAGACTACATAATGAATATTAAAATTTGTGAATTGCTGTGGGCTAAATTAAAAAAACATTTGGTTAATTATACGAAGAAATGTCTAAATGTGTTATATATCGATAGCAAGAAGAAGCGTTATGTTAATTTTATTATAGCTAATGAATTCCTTGCAACTTAAGTCAATGTATTCAACATTGCGTAAAGTTAGACGTCGTAGTAAGTTCGTAGCGCATCGCTACGCGTTCGGCGCCGGCTACGCTCCATTGAATCTGCAAAGCTCGGACCGAATGCAAAATAGCATGTGTGTCGCGAGCGTCGTGGCCAATCCCCGCCGGCGCAACACGCATGTCACGCGCGCTCACTTTTGAAACTTTCAGATCCAACACATGCTCAAGTAAGCATACTGAATTGGTAAACAATTGAATGAATACAAACCTCGAGAGTTCTGCGTCGACTGCAACGATAAGGCCATCTCACATACAATTTCACGGATAAATCATTGATTGTCACTAGTTCAAGTGTCTTAGGTTTCTTTAACTGTTGTTTAATTATCTCTTGTATGATTAAGGAGTAATAACCGATGACGTGTTCCGTCGGTACGGAGTCGCGACTGCGAATGGGGGTTTGCGCAGTACGAGCGCTTTCTGTGGGACCTACCACAACACTGGCGCTGCCACCGAGCGAGCAGGCCGCCCTCCGCGCGGTAAACACACCCCCACGCCCCTCCCCGAGCATCCAGCCCCCCCAGCCTCTCCCCCCTTGCCTCAGCCCGCGCTTGCCCCGGTGCACTCCACGTGCACGCAACGCATTCACTTTTTATGGCCGCTACTACATTATGTTCCTTTCCTACTACACTTTTTTAGCCCCCGGTAACGAGCGGCACATAAGCACTTTTTATATTTACGAGCGGCTTCTGTCCGGACCGGGCGGTGCTTTCTTTCACTTATTTGAGAACGTTGCCAATATTTCTACATTGTTTCAAATACAACGGGTATTTTAAAGAACGTTTTGAAATGAAATGATATGATATTTTTATTGACATTAAAATATTTTTTATTATTGGTTACTTTCTATATAACTATATATTAGCAAATAAGGTCAAATAGTTATTAGTAAAATAACTGATTATTTTAGAATTACTAAGAACTTTTATCTCATCCACTCATAACTAACTACTTATAATCAATTAAAAAACAAAGAAAAAATATGTAGGGTTGTATCATCAGAAAATCATAAAAACTTTCAGTTATTAAGTGTAAATATCAAAGTTTTAGAATTTATAAGCAAATATATCTTTAATAAGATTAGGTAATAGGTATCTGCTCATGCCAACACTTTTTATTATTATTATTGTAATAAATAAAATTGCCTGCTTTGAGAAGGGTGGATCTCTTTAGTAGGTATTTTTATATATATTATAAGAAAAAAAAAAGATAAATAATGTTTATTGAACAATAAAATTATAATGAATGTTATATTATTGTGACTAATCTTTGTGTAATTCCGGTGATTTAATGCTCATTATTTAACCCGTTTAGATTTAAATAATTACGTGTATGAACAATTGCAAACAGTTTCGAAATTAGCAATTAATGTCGTGCTCGCTTGATGAGAGATGATTAACAAATTGCCTCTATTAAATATGTAATTCTTTTAATATCTTTGCGAGTTAATTTTTTATTTAATTTAAATTTACCTTAAGCTACGTCATAAAAAATGTGTCATTCTAATTTACAGCGCTGTCATATTGAGATACGGAATGGAAAACAATTGAACAACTCGACTTGAGAGAGAATTCCAAAGATGTTACACAGTGGAGGTATGGATGGAGCCAAAAAAGAAGCCACCATAAGTCGCCAATTAGCCGCTTCACAAAATCCAGTTCCGTCATTCGTTTACCGCCACACAAATACAAAATTTCCGTGTTTTAAATTTAAAAAATGACGGTTTGTTCTATGAAATCGTGTAAAAACTATACCTAAACGAAAGTTGTGAATGTACGAACAAGTAATTCATTAATGTTATGGTGTATTCTATTTATTATTATTATTATATTATATTAAGCCTAAAAATACAACGAAACATAAAATACGATAGATTAAAAAAGTGGCTTTTCTTTTGAATGTTGAATTGGTATAGACCGCAGTATCTGGACGTATATAAATCTATGGAAAATCCTTTTATTTTTACACTCCCTGATAATAATAAAGTAAAATACAATCTCAGTAATCAAGTGTTATTTTTTCCCAAGCGCAAGAGTTATAATACTTACTATATATGTGTATCTATTGGATTCATTTACTTACGATAATTAGTGTAATTTTAATTATTTAAAATATTATTAAAAAATATAACTTGAGAAGACATCTTAAATTTAGAATAATTGCGCTATACTAATTCCTGGGCCGAGCTGGGCCAGTACATAGGCCGAGCTTGCCCGGCGATAAGTTCCGAGGAATCTATTGACTCAAAGACAACACGCATAAAAAGCATAAGTGTCGCGCCCCGGCGGCGTATCGCGTAAATTAAGCGGTTTTATCGAGCCCGCGGACGCTATTTTTACTGGTTTTCACTATTTATACGTTTTTAGTGCGCACGCGCCGCGCCGCCCCATCTCTACTCACTTTTTATTCCGATGTCAGGAAGCTACACCCTTCAAACTATTATTAGTAATTGTATTTTTAATTATCTTTAATCTAGTATTTATATCTACATAAATGCTTTTATGGTTTTGTTTTGTTGTTCGAAGTTTTAGGTTTAAAAGAATTTTGTTTGGTGAATATTAAGAGATTTTTCATTTCTTTCTAGTAGACCTCAGTGACACCATCACAGGTTGACTGGATCTCGTAATAGTTTAGTGTTGTGTTATTGTAATCGTAATGATAATTCTAACATTGTGCAATCGAATTCAGGACGTCTGCAAGTATGTTTCAGAAATAATGTTTTCACGTCGTTGATCCGTCGATGTGGCTGCAATGAATATGATTACAGATTCCGCAGGTTTATTTAGTAGCTAGAGCTTGTTTTTTTTATTAACAAGAAACAGTATCGGCTCTCGGCAATGACAGCATAATCAAGTCTGATACCATGTACTGCATATCCGATTAAAACTAGCTTCATTTTTAGTTATTTAATATTTTTTCAATTTTTAAAATATGACTCATTTTTAAATTTATTTATTTCGTATTATATATTGCTAATATTGTTAGTTTATTAATATTATACAAATGTCTAAGAAAAAAATCTGAATCCGTCGCCAGAGATCACGACGCTTCTACAAGCTGTGTATTAATGTATTATCAAATCGCTCTTTTATTGACAGTGGCTGGACGATGCTACAAGCTGAGAAAATAGTTCGTAGTAAATGCTACGTTGAATGTTAACCGCATACGGCCTTCTCATGCTGAATTCGATTGGTGCGAACAACAAATGTGAGCAGTGTAAGCAGGAAATCCATGAAGACGGACGAGGAACGTGAAACGCCTGTCAGGGATACGTAGCGTAACGGCGAGCCTGACCAGAAGAGATGTGCTGGACCAATAACAGTCCTCGCGATATATCACAATCTCCGCAACGGAATTGTTATTTTCACACCGGTAGAATAAGACTTACCAATAACCAATTATTCCCAAGGAGTTTGGCAAGTCAAGCAGGCGGCCGGCCTTGAATATTTTAGTCAAAACCTATGCGCCGACCCCACTTGGGGAAGGTCAGAGACATGATGATTTTTTGAAGTTTTTGCGCAACTGACAGGAGGGTTACGTTGGTCGCGGTATTTATGTCCAATCCGGTAATAATATTAAAGTAACGGACGGAGCCGAGGATCCCTCTACGGAGGGAGCTCTCGAGCTTAGTTACTCTTAAAGAGGCTTAGGCTAGGCGCCCTCTGCGCCCTGCCGCCTCGTGCCCGGTGTAGCTGTAAATGCCTCGTCAAGGCAAACAGTGACCTTTCAGTCACAGAAAAAAGGTATTTATGTGTACATTTATGTATGTCTGTTCCATTGTGACTTCGAGAGATATTGAAAACCGAGAAAAGAGACGTGCCGGACTATGACAAGTTGTTATACTATAGGCATGATGAAGAATAAGTAGTTCATTTACAAAACCAAAAACCATCACTCATCACATCGTCATATTAGTTATGACGCTCCACAAAATTAGACTACGGGATGTCTCAACGGAAATACATACATAATACATGACACATACATACATACCCGAGAAAAGCACTACCCTCCTTCTTGGTCAATTGGTTAAAAATATGCCAAAAAAGCGACCAAATCTCTTTCATACGACTATTGTGGTTCAATCAGTCGTATAAAGTTCCATGGAATACGTAAACATCTGTGTTTTGTTAGCATCGAGTGCATCACTAATGACATCTCGCGCTAAGTAAAGAAAAGTTTATTTTGGACGACACGACACTGCGCCTGCGCCGCAACAATGCACGGCGAAAAAGATTGTTAGTTTTTTAAGGACCACTTCCCACCTGCTGCCGGCACGCGACTGCGATTTCTATCGGATAATGTGCCTTATTATTAAAGATTAACGTTTATTTTTGTATGGGCTATGTTAAGTAGGGAGGTTTTTTACGTAAAAAAATTTGAACCTTCTTTCTATTTCGGTGCATCATCATTGTTTAGCAGGATGTTTGGGTTTGTTATCTCGCACACGCCGTCGCACCTTGCCTTGCCTTCGGAAGCGGCCCTCGTTCCTGCGAGATATCTATAAATTAGGCAACAACAAGATCTTTGTCCCGCTTGTATTCGCAGATAAACATTTGCCAAGAGCGCAGGTGCTTGCTAAAGATTTTATCTTAAGCCAATAAGCGATATTTTTGCTATTAATTAGCGACTCGACGGCGACCTCTGCGTTGTTTGTTGATAAAATCGCCGTTTCTTTTGATATATGCTTACTTCGAAAGCTTTTGTTTATGATAAGTAAAACCAGCGAAGACGGGATGACTTAGTTCCAACATTAAGGTTATATAACTACATCTTCATTTGGCAAATTTGTGTTAGGAAAAGAGTTCGACAATTTTGTAATTTCCATTGATATTTTTTTCTAAGCTTATGACAAATATCCTGAAAATAGTAGTAAGTTTAATTATTTTTTACCATTTATTTTAACTCGAATTCGTCCTTAGGTATAATTTATTTGTCTTTTATTTTGTATAGAAGCAGAAACGTTTATCATTTATGATCGAAATTGCGACCCAAAATGTTTCTTAAAAAATGAATACTTTATTTTTATACAAAAACGAGTTGTTTTACACGTATTACAAAATTATCGCGCATCTTTTAAAACGGTGAAAGGGAAAGGAATGCTTTTTTCTGTAGATACAGCCTGTTGTAGGCGACGCCGTTCGTTCAATCGTACACTTCAAAGGAGCCAACTCTTTGAAGACGCGAAACCGCAATTAAGCCTTGCCCATGCAAAATTCAAGGACACTTTGCAAGTAAATGAAAGGAGTTCTCCAAAATCATCTAAGACTTTCACTTTCTTTCATTCCCTTTAATGTTTTGTAAGGTTTTATCGACATAATGCCGACTTTAGTAAACCCGTTGAATGTGTTTCCTTTAGCATTCGAGCATACACTTGCTTAAAACATCCAACTGTAAATAATTGAAGATACACTATACGTGTACATTACGTGTATTACATTTTTTTATTGAAAACAACAAATTGTTCAACTTCGATAAGATAAGTTCAGTGTAATAATTTTTCATTTAACATCGGGAGTGAGCAGTTTGTCTGTACAACAGATTTTATACCCATAACATCTTTTGTATCATATCTGAATTTTGTGCTTGGCTTATTTGACAAGGTCACCCATTGCCCTGTTGGGGCTTTGACTATGTGGAAAGGCATTATCCACCAATTCTACTGCTCTGAATAAGTCGAAATATGCGAAGCTTATTATTTTCAAATCGACTAGTAATTAATAAAATGGGCGATATTTTTGCAAAAATATCACAACCCTTGGTTAGGTAGCAAGAGCGAAAGTTAACAAAAGCTTTTGAAACAAAGTGCGCCGACCTGCGCAAGTGTAAGCCGTCCGTCCTATTGCGTTATTACTACAAACAAAGCTTCGTTTACATTGGTTTCGCAAATTGGAGCAACCCGATTTTATGACATCGGCCGATGTCTTTGTTCGACTTGGACAAATCTTTGCGAAACCGGTCGCGGAGGTATATGATGCGCAGAAATGAACCATTGTTAAATAGAAGCCAGTGACACAAGAAGTTATTTAACTACTTACTCTAATAAAAGTTTTTATGGATTTTTTTTCTTATATTTGACCTTGGCAATAACGAGGATTCGAGTTCTAATTTAGATTGTTTTACGATAGTTCAAGTGAAATTTTTCATATCGTTATTTTACTAAAATATTTTATACCATAATAATTAAAACAAAGCGACTACTAGGAAAAATTCAAAGTGTTCTTTTTTATGTAAGAAGGTGGTAAACGAGCAAGCAGTTCAATTGATGTTAAGTGACCGCTACCCATAGGCATCCGAAACAAGAAAATAAAATGCAGATGTGTTGCCTACCTATAATGGACAGGAGAGTATAAATCGATAAGAGGATATTTCCTTCTCTTATTGATCCCTTCTTCTGTCCAATCCTCATGCCCTTGTCATCCTATCCTTTGTAGGAAACGATGGGAAAGGGAAGAGGACTGACACCAGACCTCCGGCACCTCTCTTACCAGATGAAACGCAGAGTATTTCTACTTCACGCCTGTCTTCTGTGAGGTCGTGGTATTCCACCGGTCGAGCCGGCCCATTCGTGCAACAGATGTTGGTCTACCACTGTAAACAGTAAATTCATTCATTGTTTAGTGAACTCCTTATATTTATTTTTCGTATCGATCTGTTCCTGTATCTCATTGTCGAACTCTATCTATCATTGCTTTAAAGGTTTGTCAGACAACTCCTTAATTATAAATGTTATTAGACATTATTGCAAATATTCTCAGTCGATGGCCTCACTTAAACGATCATCCTCCGTCACAGTTGTGACCGTAAATGCAGCAGTCTTGAATATTCTAGAAAAGTCGTGAAGTTTAAGAAATATCAATTTATTTATTCCACCCATTCTTTGGCAATACGAAGTCCACAGTGAAACGTAGGCTCTCCTAAACAAAGGGTTACCCGACAGTCGTCTTCTTTTCAGTCAGGTCTGAAAAGTACGCAATAGTCTATCCTCTTTACGAAATCGAACCTTGATACCACTATTCTATATCACATGTGTTATTCATAAATTCGAGATTTTTCTAAACTTATAAAAAAATATACAGGTAGTTTTTCGTTTATGTAAGATTGTAATTACAAATAATGTAAATCGCGTTTTGATCGTTAATTATAATTATTCGATACTATTTGATATTAAAAAAATATAAATTTTTGGTAATCGATGATCGTTATTGTTTCTGCACAATAGTATCGTGTCCCTTCCGTGTGCGCGGCAGCTGTGCGCGAGCGCCGCGATGTTGGAAACTTGGTGAATATCTGCCCAGCATTATTACGCATTCGGCCGTTACGAATCTATACAACAATACCCTCGAGTTTTACACTGCTTTTTTTCTATTTGTTGGCGATTTTAATGTAAATTTTAGGTAAACTCTCTACTATCCGGTTTTATAACGGAAGGGCGATTGATCAAGAGTCGATGTAACGCTATAACAATCTTATGATTGATTGAAAACTTGTTTGCTTAGATTGACAAGTCTATAGTTAGCCGTTATAAAATAAACCGTTTGTTAATTATGTATAATACTTTTCCCTATTCCCTATAAAATGTGTAATTAAAACTAGTTTTATTTCTGTAGAGTCGTACAGGTATTGATTCAACTCCGTATTGATTATACTGAATACATCGCTAATATATCAATAGGTTTTAATTAGATTGATAACTTTCTTGATCAATGTGTTCCGTGAGAAAATGTTAATACTTATTCTTACGCACTTTCGGAGTGCGACGGCAATCTTATTACTCAAATAAAGCGTTACCTTATAATATGTTAGCCTTTTATGCGAGCATCGTTCCGGTACATTGCAGGTGAGAGTCGAGACAATGGTGCTAGAATATCGTATGAAATATCGCCTCCAAAGGATTCGCATTGAATATTTATTCTCGCGTCCGAACCGGCTTTGTTACAGACGGCCGTTTAAACTTTTGATTCTGCAACGGCACCAGTCAACTGGACCCTCGGCTTATCTATAAACGTCTTAACAACAATCGGTTGCTGTTTAAATTAAACCTTACTCTAAATAAAATACAGTTCAATATGTTGATTTATCAATAGTCGTAGATGTTACGATATGTAAAAAGCGGGTGGCTATTTCTCCGCTTGCGTCACGGACTCTCCCCTTCCGGGTGTGATGAATAATTCCTTTTTTCTGTTGGAGAGAATTGTCCTTGTGAACTACCCGGCGACTCGATACGCGCCGCCGGACGCTGGCATAAATGTGAGTTATATCCCACACTATTCCACTAAAAGAACCCCTCTTTTTATTTCAACCCTAAACCGGGATTTACGTTTTCTCCCAGCCGCACATTAGGGCCGTTTATAACCTCGTATGTACATATAACTTCAGTAAAAACAAAGAATTTAGGTAACCTGCGTCGGTACTGCGGCCCTGTCTCGATAAAAGTCACTCTTGCGTATTTATTTTACTTTACTACTTTCATTTTGTATTAAAGTGGACAACTTACGATACTAAATATATTTTTTAGTTATTTAAAAATATGACTTGAATTTATAAAAGTCTTCGTTTTTCCTTATTCAAATCACAGACACATACATGTGTTACATTAACCAACCTAAGACTGTTTATATAATGGAATTTACCCATTGGATCTGCTTGTCATCATTTAGATCTCTCACTCAATTACTAATTTTTAGAAAGCTCTCTATCAGCGGGTAACAATGAACGAAGCTGGGCGAGTTGCTTATTTATTATATTTACATATGTTACAAAGTTTTATTCAACAATAGAACAAGTATCTATTTATTAGGATAGGAATAGTAAAGACCTAAGTGAAGAGATGTCTAAACACACATAGAATATTGCATGCATATTGTCTTCTTTCTGAGATCAACACTCATTCATCATGCTTATATAACCCGTTAAAGATATTCCAAAATAACATTTAATTTTACCAAAAACATACTTACTACGTTTAAAAAAATTAAAGTTTAAATCGCCCACTAATTCATCTAGCCACATAGACGTATAAAAGGATTAATAGGATACCAAAGATGAAGGAATAACGTCCGTTGCAATGGCCGGCGGTCGAGCAACGGGGTGGACGCCGCAGGACGCTCGATCACTCCTTCCCTGCTCCATTGAAGACGTCTCGGGCCCTTTGTGCCTGCCGCACTCCCCCCTTCCCGCTGTCCCAAGCTGTCACCTTTTGTATCACATACGCGACATACGGATAAGCAATCCTACGTCAAACGTCTTGCACAAATTCAAAAATAACAACGGAATAATAATTTTTTTCGTCATCCCTATGCAAACCTTAGATAAGTTTAGCGTTTGGACTCTTTGTCCGGTGCAAACAAGGGACGTGTCCTGTTTCTTATCTGTTATTATTGATCGTATGAATGGAATCGACTAGATAACCGTGAAGGAAGAGATTATGAGCGTGTTGTTGATGTTCAAGTCAATCTTCATTTGCTTGCAGATTTCTCAATGAACATGAAAAACCTTACACGCTCGGAATTTCTTTAGTATCAAGTAATGCAGTAATTGAATACCTACGCAGTTACACATAACACGAGCAGGGTAACCAATTTTAAAATTAAAAGTGAGTTGTAACAATTGGCTGGGCTACATAACATAATACTAAAAGCCAAAAGAGATTCTCAAGCTACTACTTCATACTAACGAACGCACTATTTAGCAAATGGCCACTATGCAAAATAAAGGCATGTATTGTATGTCATGGAGACGATAAATGCAACAGGCAGTTCACGATCGTTCTTCGTGTTGGACTTTAAAAGTGACGGGTAGACACGAATAAACATTTCACCTAATATCAAGCAACCCGTAGACTTCCATAACAACCACAACATTTTCGTGCAGTTTCTTCTAAGTATCGTACGATAAGTAAAAGTGATACTTTCCCCCAAATTAAACTCGAACAGTTCGCGGAATTCAACAACAAAATTTAAAATGACACCGTAACAACCAAAGCAAAGAGTTATCGATAGGTATAAGAGAATACATACATACATACATCGACTAAAAATGAAGATTTTTTACCATGAATAAACTGACGCTTGACCACAATTCCACTTGATATTGAGTGGTATGTGGTCAAAAGATAAGGGCCCTGGTTTAGCAACAGCCTATTCACTCTTCTCTTGAATGTACCCACGACATCATTTGACGGAAACACTGACGCAGGGCACTTATTCCAATCCTATATCTAATTTCTGCCTGGGTGTAATTATCTATTTAAGTATGTATTTACAAAATAAAAGTAGTATATTTAGTATATCAGTTATCTGGTTGCCATAGCACAAGCTCTGCTTAGTTTGGGATCAGGTGGCCGCGTGTGAATATGTCCTAGGATTTTCATTATTATTTTGACATTTATTTATATTTAAAACATATTTTTTTATAATATACCTTAAAAAATCTACCAAAACAACAGACATCATTATTATTATTATTATTGATTATTTCAATATCGATAACGTGTCACAGGCCTCTCGCGGCCTGTTGTCAGTACTAGATGAAAATTTTAGTATTCAGCTTTTAAAGTGACAGGATGGATGAAGATGGATCACGTCAATCTCAATGCCATTAATATTTAAATATAATTTATTAACACCTGGGTTATAAAAATATTTTTAATTTCTACCAATGCTAATCATCTCGTTTTGAAAACGTAAATATTTGTCTATCATACTTAATGGAGGGCAATTTGCAAATGCGAATAAGAAAAATGAACATTTTTAAAATAATAATAAACAATGTTACTAAGAAATTTACTTTAACTTTACCATAGTCATAAGGGCTCCTCTAACGTTCTTTGCGGTGAGAAAGCCCTGCGTGGCTTTAGGCCCTTCGTTTGACATAAAATCACGATTTAAAAAAAAATACAATAAGTATGCACTCGTGCGGCCGCGTCACCGCCACATACACGCGCCATTGTGACGCGCCGAGATGCATAATTTGTCGAGCACATGTCGACTTTTTTAATCAAAAGCTCGATAAAAAGTGACCCATAGAGCAAGAAATAACGGTAATCGAATGAAAAAAACAGACAATATCTATAGTTCAATTTTTGACCATGGCCATCGAAAGGACGAAAAAAAGACCAGGTGTCAGTTTTATTGACAGTTGAATTATTCAAATATACTAGTTTTGTTCATACATAAAGAGTGTAATTTTTTAAAGGTCGCAGTTTTTTTAAACAGCACGTGTACGTTGAGGGTTGGTCTTTACTATGCTTTTTTTAAATAGGTATATAGCCAATTTTTAGAAATATTAAGCATCGATATTTTCTTATCAAATATAGTTAGAATTAGATGTTTGTTAGTAGTATCACATAATTGACCACGACTCAGACGTTTGTCATGTCAATGAATGATATGACAAAATAAAATTCACAAATTGCGTATAACAATCCAAATAATAAGTAAGATTAGCATAGAATACGAAGAAATTAATATTAAATCAGATTAAAGATTTAAGTTGCTTAAAGTGCTAAGCATAATAACTGCATACATTGTTTTTGTACTGAGATTTATGTTACCGATTTAATGTAAGCGATACCTATGTCTAAATATTTTTTTTAACTGAATATAATAAAAGTAAAGTATCTCAAATATGGCTTATTTGTGATTACTATACGTGTGCCATTTTAAGAGGAAAAAAAACTTTAATACTCCTGTTTTTCTTTGCGCATTGAACCAATTTACACCCTGTGGTGCTACGGCCGCATACACACTGCACGAAAGCCATGGCTCGGACTAACTCTAACAAAGTTTTAGTTCAATTACTTAAAACATTGTATTTTACTTACAATTTTATTTTTAGTTAATATCTGAAGTTAAATAAAATAAGGTATGTTTTGAATTATTTAATTGACTCTTTACGTGTTTGTTAGATATTTAATTGTAAATATGATGTCCTAAAGTTATTGGTCAGTACCAAATAAATAAAGTAAATGCCATCGGGAATTAGGTGCAATTCTACAGGTTAAATGATAAACTAATAGATCAGTCCCTCAGCTATCAGAAGGCTTTATTTAATATACAAGACATAAGCACGGAGCGTGGTGTAACAACAGAGCTTTAAGGAGCGCTTTATAAAAAAATTTCATCACTAGTAGTAAATATGGTTACTTACAATGGGCTTAAAATACTTCTACAAGTGTATTTTGGTAATCGCACTTTTGATAATAACTTCTTAAAATATCAACCTAAAATTATATTTTAATTTTCATCCAGTGTGTATGATCGCCAAGTCGCGGACACAGCAAATCCTTTCCAATAGGTTGACGCGGCGCGAGTAGCGGACAGCCGACCTTTGTAGCCCTCGTCTCTGCCTCTGACAACTCCCAAACAGCTCTCCTAACCTCTTACGACAAACAACCGCTCTTTGACGTTCAATCAAGAATACAACGTCGCTAAAATACTACGGTACAAAAATCAAGCAGACATCTTATAAACACATATAAACAACCAATAACGATAACTATTCTTTCAAAACAGCACTAAAATTTGATTTTGAAAGTTTATTTTTATTGAGTGGTACTTCAAGTTTATTCTATTCTTCAAGTTCTTGATGGTTAAATATTTCATCCTTAATTTATTTTATTTCGATATAAAATTTTAGAAAAGTTGTGAATTATTTTATTGAATTTTTATGATGAAGAAGAAATTCTTGAGAATTTTTTCTTCGAAGACAGTTTATGTGGACCGCAATTTGAACAAATTATTCTTAAATCAAGAACAAAACGGGTAGCTTTTTTATTATCTATCCTTACCTTGATTGAATAAAAGACATGAGGCCTTTTAACTTTTTAATTTAAATTTTTTTATCAAACAAATTTTTGAGTTAAGCAACAGTTTATATACGTTTGGTACTGGCACCATAAGTAATAAGATTGAGGTGCTACAATTGCACAGATAAAAATGAACAATACGCAAAAAATATTGATCGGATTACCATCGTCCATCAGCGCGGGACAGCTGCGGGACAGTTTGCGAGCCCATCACGTTTTTTTGATCTATCGCAAATAAATCCATTGCAAATTGCATCATTCAAAGCTCGCCATACTTCCGATCCACAAGGTCCAATTTCAATTCTATACAAATTCACATAATTTTAAATTCATTAATCTTACGTAGTCACAGTAAGGCTCTTCAGTTGCGCCCACTTGTGCCTGGTCAGTCGCTGACAGGAAATTGATTGTGTTTTTTAAAGTTTCTCTTATTTTAAGCCTGTTATATGTTTTTAAGGTTTATAAAAACGTTTTTGTAGTGCCGGTTGAGCTCTAAATCTACTCTCTCACGGTGTTGCCCTGACCCGTTGATTACACCATAAACCATCTCAACTCAATTTGAAACGAAGCCTACTCGAAACACTGTGACAACTATTGGATCATCACAGTCGTAGAGAACAAGCGAACTATATTTTATTGTATATCATTTGAGGAAAGCTGTCTGTATAAACCATCCGTAATCTAATACGGTTGTCTTAATTTTGTAAGCCGATCTCCCAACCAACTCACTGACAATCGTTGATTTATTGAGTTTAAATTTTGACTATATCAGTGGTTGGATTGATTGGTGGTAGTCGACTTCTATCATTAACTTTTACTAATAGACTTCATTTATAATTTAAATTGGCTCTATAAATATTTATAATTTTAAGTATTTATTGAAATTATTTACAATTCATATTCGTATTGTCATCGGATTTGAAAAGTAACTACTATCAAAGAAATCAAACGATAAATTTTTTCTTCTGTTTTTTTAAAAAAAATTAATAGCGGCGTAATAAATGGCACTGGATCTTTCTAAGTTTGACATTTAATCCGAAATCTACACAACACGGTGGCAGTAAAGGAGCATTTAAAAGCGATTTATCATTGTATGCGTTGTGTGCCCACACCTACGTCAATCAAGGCGAAATGAATTGAAATTTTGGACAAATACATTACCTGATATTTTTTTACTTAATATTACACAATTTTTAAAATATACGGTATAGATATGAAATACAAATTACAATTTACTACGAATTACATTAAAATTATTAAATCTATCATGAGACATTATTAATAAACATTTTATAAGACGGCTTTATTCACGTTCGTGTTTACATTTACTACGATTTACATTGATTTGAGTAAATCTTCACTTTTTTTAATTTATCTTCTTAATATTTAGGATTATTGTATCTATATAATATTTGACAACTTCGGTAGTTAATGGTTTTTAAAAATCAGAAGAAAAATGAGTTTTATATTGATACTTTTTTTATTTTGATGTTGCAATTTTAACTTATTTGGAAAAAAAGCTAAAAAACGTGATAATTTAAGAATCGGTCGCTTTTGAATATTGAATATGTTAAAATTATCACAAATAGTCGCCCCTATCACCTACTAATGGGAATACGTCGAATTACCATTAACCCTGTATAAATACTATAACGACATGTTTGACTCTATCTTCGACTTTGAATACATAAGTCTACAAGTGTGACTGTGCAATTATTAAGCACTGGAAACTTTTTGCCGGCGGTCAACATAATGTGCGAATATTATATTTCTCGAAAGAAAATATCCTATTTCCGCATCTTCTCACAACAATGAGTGCGCCACCTAACTATTCAAATATTACAGCGGCGTGGGTACGACGAGGCGTTTTTTGCGACCACGAATTAATGGATAACCAAAATCCACGCTAAATAAAAAACGCATTTATTAAATGTTGGTTCCACGTAATAACATGTCGGTGGTTTCTTTCATTGTTTCCATCGACTCCGAGATATCCGGTTACGGCCGTTAAATATTTTGCCTGTGGATGAAAGCGAAATCTGCTAGTTTTTTTCTTATCGACGTTTACTTTTTGCTCCTCGAACGCGGAAGTCGCGTACTTATGCAAAAGCTGATCGTTCAGAAATTTCGCTTTTATATTTAGCAACCGCCAGTTGCAAATAACATACAATTACAGGCCGCCATTTAAAAATAAGAGACGTTGCAATAATTGTTCTTTAGATATTTTAAGTGCTCTTTGTAGCTGGCTCCTCGTAAATTAAAGTATTAATTGGAATATCTACATTTTGCCGAGCTCAAAGAACATTTCGCCGGGAACATTTATCAATTCCACAAAGAGAGTGAAACCTCTCTAGAAAGAAACCTGCGCTGGACAGATTTAATTTGTTGCGAAGGCCTTTATAATTGGAACATAAAGATTGCGAGTAATTAATTTTAGCAGCGAGTCAGAAGCAAAGAGCCTGTGCATTGAGCCCGGCCGAGGCGCGCCTAATTAATATTAATGACCTCCAGAGGCGCCTCCGCAGCGCCTCCACAGCGCCGCCGCCACACAAAGGATCTTCTTTATCTACTACTTACCGACTTTCGCTTTCAATCGTTTCTTACAGATTTAAAATAACGTTAAGCACCATTTAAATAAAATTCAATTGATTTATTATTTTTTAATAATAATAATTTTCACCGATTTCACCCGTGAAGTGATCACCACCGACATCTGATATGAACAGAAATGGTACAGATTGTAGTGAGTGTTGAAAAACAAGACTTTTGTAAGCTTGCGGAAAATACTCCCTTAGAAAGTTTTAGTTTAACAGTGAAAGAGCTAGCAACAACAACATCTGTTGCAAGAATCGGCCGTCTCGAGCAGTGAAATATCACGACCTAACAGATGACAGGCGTGAAGTAGAGGTATTTCTGCGTTTCCTCTATTTTACCCCTCTTCTATTTTCCACCGTTTTCTAATAAGAAGAGAATGGGTAGGGAAGAAGGCGGGAGGAGGGGATGGATAGAAAAGGAAATTAACTTTTTTCTGTTTATCCCCTGCCAATTACAGGTCGTCAACGCATCTGCAACTCAATAGCTTGTTGCAGATGCCTATAGGTAGCAGTAACTGGTCAATAGTAATAGATGAATCGCATGTGCCCCGTAACTTCCTCTATAAAAAAAGAAAAAATGGATTGAGGGGAAGTTAAAGAAATAATAATAATATAAATACCTCTGCTGCTCTACGCTGCAGGTTAGGTGCTGTTCGGTGGGTTTACTCGGTTTCCTACCTTGTTGAAGCGGCCAGCGGCGGACAGCGGCCCTCGTACAAATAGGCCGCTCCACTACTGTTTTAATTGCAATCTCATTTGTCTAAAGTTCTCGTCGTCTCAATCACATCAAAAGTTGATTTATTTTTTTAGCTTTTTGGCCACAATAAGTTTTTGTATGCCTGTCGCCACCAACTGCACGTACTTAAGTCTTAAACATGTAATTATATATAACATTTAAAAAAAAATAAAAAAAAATATTTGTAAAGCTTATGAAAATACGTACAGCTATTTGATTTACTTTAACTAATGTTAGGTAGTACGGATCAATCGGATAGCGCAAGTATATCTTGGAGTCTAATAGATGTGTTCACAATGTTGACATTGTGTTTTTTGTCATTCTGTTGTCAACGCTTAATATCAAGTTAATATTTTAGCCACAACATCGAAGAAAACTCTTTGTACCACAATTTGGTCTTGATTCTTAACCAAGACCGTTGCGGGCTATATTCTTTAGTTAGCTCACATTAGTCGAAAGTGTTCATATAAAAATAAATATTTAAATATCATGTGTTAAATTGTACATTTCGCGGAACGCTTAGCGAGTGTGAATGGTTGTGATTTTAGGTGTGAACATGATATGTGTAGAGGCTGCGGGGAAGTTGCGTGGGGGTGTCCGGGTGGTGCGAGCGGAGTCGAAGGAGGGATGAGAGGTGACCGATGAGACGCGGCGCTAAAAGCCGGACGGAAGCCGCGGACGAAGGCTCACGTTACGACCGTGGGATCCGTGCCCAATACACGCAGGGCTGTACATCACGCATTTTGAGAGATGGAATGATAAATAGTATATACGCACAAAATTCTAACACATCTCATTTTGGTTGTGGTAAATAAGCAGCTCTTACAACGCGGATGTATCCTTAGCCTTTTGAGCCATATTAGCCACCTTATACCCATATTTTCTTTCAGTAGGTAAGGTCGAGGAGTGGCCCTATTTCCCGCCATTCTCCATAATATACATAGTAAGGTTACCAAAACAATATTTGTAAATTTTTATTAACTATATAAAGTATTACTAATAAGTTTTACATTTACCTAGTAAATTTATCAAGAAGGCCACATGAAAGAAGTGAGATTATTGCTATTTAATAGTTAATACACCTTATAGAGTTGTTATCTTCTGAAAATCGGGTAATTTTACACAAAAAAAATATGCAATATGTTATGTTCATATGACACTATCATAGTTAATAATTTGTAGCAGAATGTAGCAGCCCTGTTATTATTGCACAAAGAGAATATTTTTCCGCGAGGTCTCTCAGGCGTCCATATGCGAGCCATCTCTTCCATGGATGTGTAATTATAAACAAAAACTATACACCCGACTTCATTTTTTGCCTGCCCCCGATTCCGCTCTGTCTAGTTTACCCTCTCAGGAACTTAGCGCAGTGACTTTGTAATTCATTTTCGTTTTCTTTGTAACTGTTTTTTCTTCTCTATCGAGAATATGTATTTTTAAGGCAAAATCATAATAAAAAGGAGTCAAGGAGTACTCGTTAGGTGGAGCTTATATAAGTGACACATAATACTCCACGTATACAGCGATCCTAGAATAGTAAAATTTGTAGTGTGTTAGTTTTGATATTATATCAACGTTTGAGGCAGGAATCGCGCGCGAAGACTTTCGCCCGGCCGCACTGAAGAGCGCGCACACGTGCAGATTACGCTTCTCAAAGGATTTTTTACAACAAAACATGTGCCGCTTTTTGCTTAACCCACTTTAGCCTCGATTATAACCTTCTTACCTACATTTGCAACGCTTTATTGTACAACTCATGCCGGCAGAAATGTTACATATTACTATTTTTTGTCTGTGGCTGTATAACCATTGTTTGCTTTTGCAGCCAGTTCCGACCTAAAAACTCAATTTCACTTTGGGATATATGATATGATATATGAATAAGCGAGAGGTGCACGTATTTTTTTCGAAACTACTAAAATATAGGTATAGGGTAGAAATCATTATATAGTAATGTATGTATGTTCAAGATTTTCAACAATAAAAAAAACAGGTACAATGACCAAACTCCAAATTTGGAATCACCGTGAGAATTCTAAGCCGTAAGTTTTCTAGATTTATATGCAATCAGTGTAATAATATGCCATTCGACTTATCATTAACCCTTAACCTAGAGTTTCAATTTTCATACCAATTTTTTAAACCGAATGTTCACATTACTTTTAGTTTTTTTAAAGGTTGGCTGTACGTATTTTACTGTAGTATAATATTCCTTCCAGCTCTCATACTTGTCTTATTTTATCTATGACATATTACTTGCGCGACAAAGTGAACCAGTAAACACATTTTACTAAATGTTTTGTTGAATACAAATTTGATATATTTTCTTTTTCTAAAGACTATAAATATACCTGTTTGTAAGTATGTAAAATAAATATTGTGTTTTTTTAGCTATTTTTCCCTCCATCTAGACCCTCAAGCAAACACAGTAATATTAAAAAAAACACTGTCGTAAATCAGGCTACTAAGAGTTAAGAGGCGAGAGCTTCACCATTGGTGAACATATGTGTAGGTATGTGTATAAACAGGGTCGAGAGAAACAAATAAAATAGATCTATGTATACACCTATGTTTCAATTGGTCTACATTTCTTTTCCCAATAGAGTCCTCCAATTCTCTGTGGTCTAGTTGTGCACCGGAGCGGCAGTTTACAAGGCACTTCAATCCACTAGAGTGTGAAATCATCCGTCTACGCGCTATTCAATGCACAGGCCGACAAACATGCGTGGATATATTGGTAGCAATCAAAGATTTTGCGCACCGCGTGCTTTACCTTACCCTTACTTATTTACTTGTAGTACTTAGGTTGAATTTTATTTATTTGAGTTGATTATGGACTTTAGATTAATGTACGTTAGTTTCTTAATATAAAACTTCTGACTTATTTTAGCAATTTCAAAGTAACCGACAGCACATGGAACTGAATGTGACCGAAAGAATTCCAACCTTACCTTGAGTACTTTGATCACCACTATAAGTCACTTGGTCAACAATCTAAAAAACTTACAGTGACGAGAAAAGCTGGAGGAAAAAGATTCAGATAACGTTATGCTCTATGCGCTGGATAAAGGTCATCCTGGCGCCGCATGCTTAGAAAAAAATAACTTTAACCTAAAGCACAATCGTAATTGATTTTGTCATCGAGTTTCACCCATTTTGTTAGGTTCTTAATGTGATTAACGGCAGAAAACAAACTCGTGTTACATACATAATAACACATTAATATTTTGTCTCTCTTCGAACCTACGCAAAACTTGGTATTTATTTATTTTCAATAAAATCCAGCAATATCCATAAAAGCCTTTATTCGGGAAGAGATCAATCGAAAGTGCAAGTGTTGCAATAACGCTCCGTTTCACCTCCGACTTGCATTCCAATTTTTTCTAGCAGCTTTGTTTGCGAGTCGAATGCGAGTTATAAATGATCGAAGCTGAGATATCGATTTACATTAAAAAAAATATGCGATAACTTTTTTGATTATCAAATTTCAACTTTATCATCTATTCCATAAAGTTCATAACAGTCCGTTACAGAAACAATGCGAAATCATTTACCTGCATGTAAAAATAAATCTTGGAATTGAAAAAAAGTTAAAGTATTCTAAGTGAATTGACGAAAGAAATACCCAAAGTGCGTTTAAAAATAACTGAATAAACTTCAATGATTAAATATATACGAGTATAGACATAATAAATATACATGGAGACAAGTTAAAGCTAAATAGAATACAAGATTCGGAGTGGAAATAAAAAGAAATCGTGGAAACAGTCTGCATGTCTCAAAGACATACTCGGAACGCTTACGTTACGTCGGCTTGTTAGACGATTACTTCATATTTTCTGGAATCAATACATAATGTTTATCCGCTTTTAAAAACTGGCCGTCCTTCTATTATCATGACTCAATAAAATCAAATCAAATTATTCCACAATCAATCACCTACGACACCATCATCAGCTAGGTGCGTCGTAGGACACTTTGGGCTTTCTTCTAGGATCGCCCCAAAAACATTCCCTTGCCACACTTCCGCAATCATAACTAAATAATAGAGATTATACTTTCAAAATATATACTAGTTTTAAAAATCTATTTAAGCTTGAAAAGTCCTTTTTTTAAGCTTTCATTGCCAGCTTCCTTTACAAGAAACATGTTGGTACACCTAAAACTTATTATTATAACTATGTTTATTGCAAAATTAGTTATTATTTTTATGAACGTTACAGTGTCATTTATAATTTTAAAAAGTGCTGATCCTTTCATGGAAGAAGTCCGAAGGGGAGTAATTAACCTGCTTTTTGTGACTGCCCCATATACATTTGATTTATTTTTAGGATCCTTTCTGAAAGAAGAATTTGCAAAACATTGTTGCCTATTGCTGAGTAGCGCAAAGATGCTCAAACTGTTGCAACCACAAAACGTGTGTATTTATTTTTTTCGTTTTATAACATAAAGTCTGTGTTTGTTCGATGGCTTGTACTTGAAAATATTAAACGCGTTATGTTAACCTATGTTTGTGTGTTTCTTAATATTTACTCACACTTGTAACATTATTAATACACGGCTTAGTTATAATAGACATTTATATTTCACATATCAACAAGGTTAGAAAGGTTTATTAACCTTTTCTTTAAGGCTCTGGTAATTTCGGTCAGTTACGTATTGGTTAAGAGTGTTACTGGGACAACTATTATTTAGCTTAATAGTCTTAATCTAGAAAACAGATGATATAACATCTGTAATAGTTTGAGAATCCACGCTATCGATCCCAACACGAATGATTCCGGGAAGAGAGTAAAAAGCGCAGGTAGAAGACGAGAGTGAAAGGGTCGATGCAATTCGAGAACTAGCCCAGTTTCACTGCGAGCTCCGCTGACCTTCCACGCAGTATTTGTGGCGGTGCGTATCAAATGAGCCATTGACTGACGAACGCGATATCGAACTAAGTACAAACACGTGGGCGACCCTCCTTGCATCCTTCAGATCCTGCATCATTGTACGCACTGATAGCCTTACTGCATGCTTCTGGGAATCTCTCACGGCCAACTACAATGTCGTGTTACTTTGTTAAATGAAACCACATTGAGATCATAGTGATAATGTTCTCATAATCTTGATATCTTATTTGGATTAGATGCTTTTCATGAAAGATGGTGGCAAACAAGTACACGGTTCACCTGATATCAGTGAATCGTACTACCCATACACATTCGCACAAACAGGCGAAATTGTAGGATCGGTTCCAACTTTCATGTAGAATGGAAATAGAAAGGAAAGGATGGGAAGGATATTAAGGTTCCTTTTACTTCAAAGTGCGGAAGTATCTACATATCTAAACATGTTGTTCACACCGTTTTTTGTGAGATAATGTCACATATCCATACGAACCGGTCCATGAGATGCTTCACGATTCTGTTCAATCAGAGTTAGACGAATGAAATTCCCATCCGTTTAGACATTCGAATTCGGAATTTCACATATCAAATTCATCCTTTGATTGATTTGAATTAATTTTTTTAAGACTAAATTTGATATTCAAAAGCTCGAAATTGATTTGCACGCTGCTTAAATTGATTTGTAAAAGCCTGAATTAAAGTTAACAGCCTATATATACAGGGATAGAGTTTTTTTTATTAGGAACTTTTGTCTTAGAAGACGTGTCAGTCCCATCGTTCCCCATACACCACAACTCATGCACCAACATTATATAATTATAAAATTGAAATCAAATCCAACACACTACAATCATAAGCACATATGAACACTTCCCAAACCCAAATACTTTATCAATGTAGCCCATGGATTGAGATCCCTCGTCACCTGTACAGCCCGAGAACCATAATGCGCACTGTTAGAGTTGATGCAGCCAACATTAAAATTTCTCATTTCCATATTTGTGAAGTCGTCTATAATTAACTTTGGACAGGTTTTATTATGGATAGTCTGTCAATATTGTTTACTAGTTTCTTATGATTGAAATTAATTGTATCGATTTCACCTTTTACTTTTACGCCCTTCTGTGCCACAAAACTGAAAGTGACACGAGCATTAATATGAATTTAACAAAAACGCAATACGCAATTGATAATTTCTTTTTTCCCACGCAACAATATCGAATCATCCATTCATTCAATAGTAAACATGGACCCTTTTGGATCAAATTTGAATGTTTGACAGCAAAATTTTATTTGCGCAATTTTTTTTCAATCCGTCCAATACATGGTTGCACTTTCTACGTAACCGGCATCGTGGGAATGCAGGTGGGGAAGGGTTCTACCTTCTACCTACGCGCTGCGTCCGAAACGTATGCTTTGTGCAGATTGCGACCGCATCCAACTTGTACAAAGTAGAATTATTAGCCCATTGTGCGCACGTCAAGTGATGTTCTGTAATAGGTAATTTATGAAGCTGCCGCCAGACACGTGAGACTTAGATATCAAAGAACTTTAAAATATTAGGGTTGCTCGGGACGGCTACTACCAAATATTTTATATTTCTGTTTCGAGATTTGTAGAGATAAATTCTTTCGGCTTTGTCTGTCCTAACTTAAGAACTAAATACTACCGTCATTCTACCGTCAAAAATATTAAATCATTTGACAAAAACAAAACACATTACAATCCTTGAACAAGTTTGTCCTGCGCCATCTTTCTGGGATAGGTTTGGTTTCCATTGGATTGACAAAAAAAAACTCGCATACACCTAATGATTGCCTTTTGGTCATTCAAACACCTGTCTTGTTTATAGTAAAATTGGTCGCGAGTTTGAATTGTAAGTGAGAGATTCTTGAAAGTAAAACTTTCAGTTAAATACCCTTTTCGCTACGTGCGTTACGTGTTTACGTCTAGCAAAGTTGGAAATTTATGCAGTTTTATCGTAAAACAATATTTTCACTTTTACCAATGCATGTTTTTAACACTGTCAATTGAAAACAGTGTGTAAAATATGCATTATCTAAAAGAATTACATTTAAAAAAAACTACAAACATATTTTCAAATCAGGGTTAATAAATAAATAAGTTCAAATCAAAGTGATCCTGTTTTTTTTATGGAATAAGGTGCCAAACGAGGAAGCGGATCACTTGACGTTAAGTGAACGCTACCCATATACATCCACAGCAAGCAAATGTGTTGCAGACGCGTTGTTTACCTTTAATGGACAGGGGAGGGAGACAGAGGAGGGAGGGGAATAGACAGGAAATAGGATATTTCCTTTTCCCCTTTAACCCCCTCCCCGTACAATACTTCACCTACCTACTACCAATCCTTATAAGGAAAGGTTGCGAAGGGAAAGAGACCTCAAATTGGCCTCCGGCACCTCACTCATCGGACAAAACACAGAGTACGACTGTTTTCTGTTAATAGCTGGTAGCATTATACTGATATACTTAAACGCGTTGTGCATCGCTGAATTGACAAATACAGCAAGTTAAGAGAAGGCGTGCTATACTCAAACGTTATTCTATTGCAACTTTACGTCTTAATCTGGAATTATTGTAAAACCTAATCCTTTTATATGGAGATGTAAGCGGCGTTGTTACAACCACGTTGACAAGCTTTAAAAGTGTAATGAAATGTGGCAAGGTGTGGCCGTAATCCCGCGCCGATCATCGAGGGCACGTCTTTCGACACGCGCCGGTTTTATGACGACAGACGAAAGCTTAGAAGCAACAAAAGTTAATTTTAAAAGTCATCAGATTACTTCCAACCCTCCAAACTTTGTGCAAATTTTAAAATCCAACTCACCAAAACTTTAAATAATATTCCGTCTATTGTGAAATCGAGTAGTGACGGTCACGTCTCGCTAACGTGACAGTTTATCAATTATGAGTCAGAGAAGCGGTCACGGATAATCATTGTAATAAAATCAAGCGTGGAAACATCCCAAGTATATCCTCCTTCATCCTCTATATATATTACATGTTATGATAAGCATGGCATCTAATTACATCAATCACAGCCCGAACCATCGGGGCCAGTATATAATATACAACAATTAACCCAACCCTTCACTGCCGAGCACCGCCTATTTAGTTGTCGGCGGATGCGACTCCGATTTATTTATATCGTAACCCTTTCATCCAATCAAAACGCGGCACCGGGCAGTAAAAAACATAACGGCTTGTAAAAAAACGTAAAAGACGAGCTCCCGAAGCAGCGAGCTGCGCGTGCGCATCGAATGGGGTCTAATAATAACCCTTTCGTATGGAGAAGGGTTAAACAGCCAATGACGAGCGAGGCGGGGCATCATACTTACAATTTTTTTATAAATATGATAACGTTAGGTAAATATTGTATCCTAAAATAATGATTTATTTTTAATCTGCAATATTTATTAAAAATCATAGTTTACCGTATTAGGCTTAGATAAGGTAACGACTAGCATTTTCTCATAAAATATAGGTTGCGAATACTGTCTGATCCCTTCTCTGAATTTATTAAACGTTAATTCATTAATTTTGACAATAATAGTAATGTAATAATAGTAAATCAGCCTTTTTTAGAATGTTTTCCACTGCAGGCACACAGGCCTCCTGTCCGAGAGAAGGAATGAGTGTAATAACCACGCTGGCCCAGTGCGGGTTGGTGGATGTCACATGTCTTCGAATTTTGTGGTTCTTAGAACATGCCGGTTTCCTCAAAATGTTTTCCTTCACCGTTTTGGAGCAGTGGTGATGAAATAAATTACACAAAGTAAAGCGCCTGCTTGGGTTCGAACCCGCGACGTTAGTCGGGGTCTAAACCACTGAGCCACCACTAATCATAGTAATGTAAATTAACAACAAATTGTATTAAAATAAATTAGTAGGTAAATAGTTTTTTAATAAAAAGTATTACATATGTATACAAGTATTTATGAATATGGCTCAGGTATTAGAAAAGAAAATTAACTAACTATAGTTAGTGATTTTTCTTTATAAATAGTATAGAATTATGTTACGTACCGAAATAACTTTTCTAGAATAAACGTAACAAACAAAATGATCACTTGGGTGCCAAATGTCCTTGTTTAATCTTGTGTAGGTATTAAAATCATGAATTTTAACCCAATTTTGTCAATCTATAACGGTCAGAAGAAAGTATGTACTCTTTATTTACTAATTCTTCATTATTAAGAGCAGTGTGAGAAACAGAAGTACGATCAAACGGTCGCCGTTTCAGAATGAGATTAGTTGCGCTGGCCGGCGGCGGGTCGGCGGAAAATGATCCCGCATGCAATGCACCGCCACAAATGAATTAAGTATACTCTCTCCCTGTACCCTCTCCCGCCAATTGAATGCAACTGCCCTATGTACAGACGGTACATTCGAATACAAAACAGTTTTAGATTTATATGTCATTCATAATTTCGGAACAAAATAGAATACATCGATCTCTTGTAGTTGTATGATTTATCTGTTCATTTCAATCTTGCAGCAAAACATCAACAGCAGCAGGCCTTAACAATCTGACTAATTGAAACAATAAAATATTTATTTTTAAAATGTAAATTATGATGTATATGCATTATTTTATAATTATTCTTTTAAGCACACACATTTTAGTAGCTGTCATTGGAGCATAACTTAAGCCACAGGATAAGTATTATCTATTGCACAATGAATGAAAAGTCAAGTTAAGCTTCAGTTATATATTTAAAAACTGTATAATATATTGAGCGTAAGGTACCTCGTGTAGTTCTAATTATTCAATTAAAAAAAAAACAGATAAATCGAAGTTAATTCTCATGCCACATAAATTTTATCGTGCAGAACTGTACAGGCAATTGCTGGTGTTGCGTTTACAAATTATCGCTGTATTCCTAATGGAAATAATGTTATTCAAATTGGATCCTTGTTAATATTATATCTAACAAAAAGGTCAAATACATGTAACCGTTATGTTAAATTAAAACAGTAGTAAAAATAACAGAACGATTAATTTATTATAGTACCTACTCCTATTACCTTTATAAGACACGTCACCCGACCTTTAACATTTTATTACACGTTTTTAATACACGGCTTCCCTGTATTTTATGAAATTTTATATTTATATATAGTATTTTTAATTGCTTTAGGAACTAAAAGAGCAAGCGGTTCGACCAATGTTAGGCAACCACTACTATGTCTAATCAGGTTTACCTAAACCTCTAGTTGGTTGTGAATCCAAAGAACGAGGAGGATGTGGAGGGAAAAAGAGAGAAGCGAAGAAATGGGAAAAAAGAAACGGGAGTGGGCAGCAGAACGTGACGTTCACGATGATCGTTTTACTTATTAAAAGCTTATTAAATTTAGAGAAAATTTACAAGCAAGTATTCATCAGTTTTTATAGTATACTCGTATCTATAATACAATACAATTTATCGGACTATTTTTCAAGCAATAAACCAAGTGGCGAGGTTCATTCTTTATTTAGGCTTTATGTTTGAAATTTCTAGAGATATGTCACGCACAGTATCAAAGACAACGCTTACGAGCGGCGATAGCATCGACTCGCCCTTAATGCGGCTTACTGTAGATACAAGGTTTGCCGTGTGTAGGAAATGCGACTAATATTGTCTTTTCCTGGTACGAGTTTTTTTCTAGTTGATTTATTTATTTATTGTGATATGCAGACATACAGCGTGATAAATGAAGCGGCGAGACAAAAAAGAGGTTCGCTGTGCGTTAAGTAATATCTCTTTTCACGAAGATGCTAACCTGAATTATGTAATCTATCTCGGTATATACGAGTACTACGCCAGTCAGCTAGCTAGCTACTGCTCTAGCGCTCGGCACCGTGTCGAAGTGACGGGGGTAATCGCGCAGCGTGAAAAGTGTCACGACAAATGACACGTTTCTCGTAGTAATTTCAATATAAACCTATACAAGGTCATTCAAATTAAAAGGATTATAAATGGCGATAGAAACGCACATCTAAATAGTGTCTCTGCGATGGCATATTTCTTGAAAGAGAATTATTAAGGTAATCCTAAGTGGATGGCATCCATAATTTTCTAGACGACTTAAATCCTGCGAATTCACATAGTCTTACTAACTTTCATTTATTTATCGCAAACAAAAGTTATATAATTACATACTTCAAATTATACAATTGTATCCATATGACGCCCCAAGTTATCATTAAAGTGATAATAAAAGGGATATACTTTTAAATTACTTTAATTTGTTCGTTGCGAACAAAAGTGAATAACAACCACCCGAGCGATTGTTAATTTCCACTAAACCGAATAACTTATGTACGAAGGACACGACATGTAGAGCTCCCACAACGACAATAACATGCTGAACATAAAATTGTCCCCTATCCTATACATTCGAATTATAAACTTTCGTACGATATTTCCTTTTTTGTGTAATACAGTAATGAACCTTTTAAAATATCATAATGTGTGATAAAGCGGTGTACAAAAAGCACTAGTTCGGAAAGATAGGGGCGTATTCAGAAAGCTGTCGCTATGAGGGCGATTGTTTCACTTCCAATTGGTTAAGTAGGACGACCTAATTGCCCCCCGACACGATACCTAGGCCGTCCGATTTCGCAATTTATACGAAGTTCATTTATTAATTGGCATGTTCTGTATGCTTACATGTCCAACAATTATTATTAATTAGCTCAGCCTAATTAGTGAAACTTTGCATAAAGTGCTTACTTCAATTTTAACCAAGCGCAAGGTAAATGTTTCTACATTATAATTAAAGATATTGATGAAGAAATGGACGTATCGAAATTCCGATTGAAACTTCACTTGTAGGTCGTCGTACGTCTTTATTTTAATAAATGGCACAGTTAGCTGGAAACACAAGCAGACTCTTCTTTCTTACTAAAAGCTATAATGTACTTGGTTACAACATGTGCTTGTAACCACCAAAGAGTTTTCACTACAGATATTCGACACTTTTTCTTACCTTTTACTTAAACTGCTTGAAGGAAAATCGTAATTCTTCTAATAACATATCATTTATAAAATACACGTAATGAATAAGACGGTACGATGACTTGTACACTGAGCCGCTGGTTGTTACACGTCGGCCATTTTATCGCGGAGTAATCCGCTTGGAGGCGCATTAGTCAAATTAACACGGCATAAAGTTTGGCGCGGCCCTGATTAGTGGCAGCCAGCGCGGGCGCGACTTTGCCTAATTGACCTAAAAGTGGTCAACACGAATCGGTCGAAATGACTGTTTACAAGCCATCAGGGCTGCCGAGGCGCCAATAAAATATGATATTCATACGACGCACATAGTTAATTTGTTTGGGTTTTGTGTTTAATTAAAATAATAATGTAATAAACCTCAAGATATTTTAACTATAAGCTCTAATAGATCACCTATATCATCAAAGATCTCGTCTGGCCGCAGACCCTTTTCCAAGCACCTTTTTGATGTTTCGTATTGACAACAAAATGCAGAAATACAGCGAATAAATCGTCTTCGTGCAACTGCTGACAAATTCTCACTCAATATAAAAGGAGGGCTGAGACATTTGAGGTATATAATCCACTTGGTACTGACAATAAATTATATTTGTATCATTATAAATGACGGGAATACAATTTTAATTGCCAGTACTGTACTACGATGTAAATACCAAGTGAAAGGCCTAATTAATGTATATTCTTGTCGATATCAATTGAATTACTGCCTCGGTCGTGCCGTACAGATACGATGAAGCAACAGCAATGCAAAGGTAGCCCTAGCAGTCGATGCGGGCATGCTAATGCGCCGGATTGATAGGCCCTCGCCCACTAACCCTAATCAAATTAATGCGACGAGCTGTGATTAACTCCGACGCCGTCCGCGATACATTCCCAGGAGCTGGAGGTGCGCCTGATTTATCGGTGCTGCCGCTCCACGCTCCTGTGTCTATTATCGGAAATATTGAAATGGTAAAAAACATTCAGCTTTAGCTTTGTTTTGAGGTGCGTCGACGCCGCAGGATTTATCAAAATCTTTTTTTACGAAAAACGTAATATTAAACACAAATGTAGAAATTTAGAAAATTGATTTGAAGCTTAGGTATATTAAGTATTACTAAAATAAAATACATCTATATATATATACCCTGCACTTTTCAATATATGCTATTTTGTCGAACTCATATAATGAGATTAAATATAATTTTTGATTGTAAATTTATAATTTGAATATTTCCATTATGCATTTTAAATTTAAATTAATAAATTATTTACTAGCGTTGCAAGGCATAGAAATGAAGTTTTATTCACCAAGTACCTGTAAGTAAATGTAAATCAAAACGGATACCCTAACAAAAAGTACAAACAACAAACAAGCAAATGACACTCGTATAATACGACAATATTTGTCATGCAACATTTTCAAACTATACAAAAGTCCTTTGTAATGAGTTCTCTTACTCATAACAAATTATCTAATTATGAGTCTCCGACAAAAAAACATCCGTGAATCGTACGTACAAGTAAACGTACAAAAGGAACGTATACATGATCATTAAAGAAATATATCGAGCCACAGATTGATGCTGGCGAGCTGATATTAATGCTATCGGGAGAGCCGAGCGGCAAGTTTCCAGACAACTTTGTTTGACGTAATTAAAATCCATCTCCCTCAATTCCCTCGCAGTACTGACGACGTGTAATTTTCCTTTCAAAGAGAACTTCCGTTTTAGCTCCTCCCCACCCTAATGAAAGATTACTTTTCTCAGCCTAAAAAGGCTTTTAAGCAGCGCCAGCCGAAATGACCGAAGTTTTTATACTTTAATGACTTAGTGCGAAATTCGCCGATTTCCGAAGAAATTTTAAACTTAGATTAAGATTTGGATGTTTGAAACTGGGAGACGTTTTCCAAAGATTTTACACGGACTACTTTTAATTCTTTCTTAAATAAATGCATAAGTTTGCACGCAGACGAGCGAGTATAATTGCTTTTTAATTACCATTTGCTTTACAAATTTGTTTGCGTATTTCAAACCATCGCAATAGCCATATGGCGCGTTATTTCATTAAACATAATACACATGTAAGCACATTTCTACTACCTGACTAGATAGATATAGCCATCAGATAAACATCCTGATCAAAATGTTTCCTGAAGATTAAGAAAAAATATTGTACGTTATGGAATATAAAACTACAGCGAACATTAGACTGTAGTTTTGTTTACTGCAAGCACACATTCGTATATCTATCACAATGTGGTATCGTGGAAACGCAAAGGCAATAAAAGTTTATCAGGTGAACAAGAAAAAGGTGTGTTCGATAGCAGATAATGCGTTGACACTGGGGTGACCAATCTTCAATGGAATTAACTGAGATTTGTCACAGACAATCTAAGCGATTCCATCGACAATATCGATGAATAAAAATAACTGGGTTTTATTTTTACTCAACTTGTGAGGACCCAATTTTACTAATATGTACTTATCAGAGATATCAATATTACTAAGTGTAGATGATAAATAGTACTAATTGTATAGGATGTCATTAGCACGGATATCGAATTGACTAATAATGTGGACAGCGACTATAGTTGACAACGGGACGGAATCGTAATAAGTAAATAAATAACTCGACTGTAACTACTACTGTAGTTACTGTTAGTACGGTTTAGTTGAAGGATCGAGGGTCACCTCTCTGCTAAACAGCTTGGCGAACGACTCGTCGTGGCGAAGGACCTGTCCTACAGCTTGTTGAACACTGTTGTAAATGTATCACTTTATAATGGTTTATAAATGTTTCGTTGCTGCTCGTATCCCGCGTTACGCCCACGAAAATGTAATCCAGTGAGGAATGCAGCTAGCTTGCTCGATTAAGGACTATCAAAAAAAGACACCCCTTTCGTGTCCATTCTCAACCATACTAATGTATACAAATTATATTTTAACCTGAAGAGTTACGCTTCCTAGTCATAGACTTTTTATCAAGTTGGTCAAGACACAAATCTTGCGAGATTTTTGTACTAAGATTAAAAAATCTATCACTTGAAATATACTGACCGCGCCCGCCGCGCCCACCGCGCTCGCCAATGCTCAACTTATATGGTTGGATGTGACCAGGACCGGTGCACTCGTATGCTTAACGTATTTACATACCTATTATTACAGCTAATTTGAAAATTGCTTTTTATATGCGTATATTTATATGCTTTATTATTATATTTAATATTAAATATGGCGACTCTAGTTAGTGCGGGTGGCAACCGGCAACAGTTTCGACCACCGCACTTATTAATTGCTCGATCCCTTCTGTAGCGCACCGAGGGCGCAAAAACGTCCTCCCGCGCCCGTTGCCCTGTCAGCGAGGGAAAAAATCAGTGAGCGATCGTCCCCTCGCGAGAGTCCATCATATTGATTGAGGGAGGGACTGCCGCTGGCCAGCGTCCCCCCAATCGTTCATTTATTATAGACACCGAGATGCTGCGCACATCACGTCACGAGAATTTGAGACATGCATCGCAAAATCTATATTACATATTCTGCCCTGTTTTCTCTTGTGTCGAATGTCGAAAAAATATTTAATATAAATCGAAAAACGATGATGTGATTTTATCATTGTTAAGTAGTTGTAGAGTTGAAATCCATTTTAAGTACGTAATCACTTTCACCACAGAACGCTTGTGCCGAGAGAGAGCTCAGGCTATAAGCGACTGATTTCATGTTCAAAATTGCATTTCTTATTCATCTTGTTCAATTAATATTCATTCTTCTTCTATGCTTTATAAAATAAATAATTTTCTAAAATATGTGACCATTTTGTAGTGATAAACGGACTATTTTCACTTTGGGATCTTCTGCGTTTAAAATAGTTAAAGCTTTTTTTAAAACATTTAACAGGATCCGTCGTTATATCAATATATACCGCAGGACAAACTACTTTTCGTTTATTCTATTAGAAACACACTAAGATCCTAAGGCATTTAACGAAATTTCTTTCACTTCGCTAAGTCTTTTGTGTAAAACAAATCGGTAGGCCTTTATACGTTTAGAATTTTAATAGCAATACCTACGTAACTGAGTCGAGGAGAAAGTTTTTATTCTCGTTAAAATATGTAGAGAAAGTGAAAAATAAGAAAGGGGGAGGCGGTGGGGGCAGCGGTCAGCGAGGGATGATGGATCACCGCCGCCCCGAGCCTCGCGCTCTCTACTTCTTTTCTCAATTACAACTACAAACAACTTATTTAGAATACAGATGAAGTATTTTATTGTAACTTTTTATTTTCCAAGGTAATGAATCTGTAGCGAATAAAAATGAGATATTGTTACTTTTCTTACTTATTACATATACATTCATTGTCAAAAACATCAATAAAATAGATCCTATTTAATAACACTTACTGAATTTTGTTTCAAACTCGTGATATCTACTGTCCTCACTTAATTATTTTAATGCTTTTATTTACCATATATTTAGGTTGGAATTTTTATCCAATGCCGATATGTCAGCCCCATCAAAGATATTTTCTTTGAAGTAACTTGAATTAATAATGATTCCAAAATATGAAATTAAGAAGTGTTACTGTTCAATTGACTGGTCGTCTCCTGGTATATAAACAATAGGTCTGGTTTAGATATGGGTATCATAATAACGAGTTATTAGAAAAATAATAATGTAGTGACATAACGTCGACATCACGCAGAAAATGGTTTATGCCATAAGTTTATATACTGAAATTTGGAGTCAAGCAAGTAATTAAAAATTATTACTTATTTGGCTGCTTAATTATTGTTAGTGTATCTACTTATGTATTTTATATATGATTGATCTTGAAAAATAATTAAGAAATTACTTGCGGTATATTGTAGACGAGGAAGTATAAAGGTATACGAGCGGCTCTCTCGCTAGCTACTCTGTGTATTTAGAGAATAAGTGAGTAAAGTTGTGTGTCATACATACGTGGGGCCGGCTGATGCGGTAGCGGGTCGTGTGGGAACCCCACCTCCGGCCCCGCGTGTTGCCCAGCAACCGTTTGTTTTCACGCCGCCGGCCGCGCTGGGCGGGATAGAAGGGGTAGGCTCCGTGATTGATCAGCCTATCTCGCCACCGAATGCCTACGCGTTTCCTCGCACAAAACAAGGGTTCACTTTCAAAAGTTTCTCCTTTGGGCATCTCTGCGCCCCATTACTTTAAAACGTTCAACGATGTATGTGTCCATTGTCCAAAGGGACAAGTCAAATTAATAAAATGAAGGCGACCGCCTTTATTTTGTTCTGTAAGATTTTAACACTGGAATTGACCGATATTGAGATTCATTTAATTTAACTTATTTTATTTATGATCTCACATAAACTCTAGCTACGTAATGTAATTAAAATTTTACGATTTCCTGTAATAGTACAAAGAACCTACTACTGTTCTTAATATATAATAGCCTTTTTTGTCTTTTTAACGCGTTTCGTGAGTATTCTAAAAAAAACTTTAGTGACCGCAATTTGCTTTGTTTCTGGACAAAATGGTAACATCGGGAATGTTACAATGTCTCGTCCGTCATAAATTGTAACTGATTACGATACTAAATAACAAGATGAAGCAAAATATGTAGTTATGTTTTTCTAAGTGTTTTTCCCAGGCGTTATTATTGGTAACGAATATTAATAAAAATAACCTTAAGGAACTCGTTACTCGTCGTAAAGTAGTAGACCTGATCTATAAATATCATCAACGGTAGTGCTGACTATCTCAATCTTCTCAAAAATATCACTTCATGTACCCATGCCAGCAAGCACGCCATCACATTCCCATCTCCTAGACGTCCTCTAACTATCGCCACAATTCATTTATGTGGTGCGCTGGCCTCCTTCTTAAGAAGCATTCAAAAAGTTCAGATCTAGACATTTTTAATTCCACAATTGAACCTGTAAGACGGGAATTTTGACAAAAAAAATAACGAACAGAAATTGGTATCAATTTAATTTCTTTTGTAAAACTTATGTTATATATGTACGTTACGTTGTTCACTCAACAATGTTTTTGTAAGATGTCAACTACTCGTGCCTGTTGTTGGTTTTTTGTTTCTTATTTGTTATTTCATAATTATCATGTAAAATTTGCCGTTTGTCTTCCCAAAATAAATATAATTAAATAAAAATAAAAGTTCTAACTTTAGACTTACATCAGTTCCAATTACGGAAATAGATGAAATTCAACACAATACGAACAAATAATCCTAAGAAGCTAGGCTATGATTTCCACAAAGATCCACATGAAACTAAAGCAGAGCAAGACAGCGATGGCTACCTCTGCTCACCTTAATTTGATAACAGGATCTCGACTTTTATACATATTAATGAAGAGAATATTTCACGAGCTACTTATAATTAAACTAAAGCAGAGCAAGACAGCGATGGCTACCTCTGCTCACCTTAATTTGATAACAGGATCTCGACTTTTATACATATTAATGAAGAGAATATTTCACGAGCTACTTATAATTAAACTAAAGCAGAGCAAGACAGCGATGGCTACCTCTGCTCACCTTAATTTGATAACAGGATCTCGGCTTTTATACATATTAATGAAGAGAATATTTCACGAGCTACTTATAATTAAACTAAAGCAGAGCAAGACAGCGATGGCTACCTCTGCTCACCTTAATTTGATAACAGGATCTCGACTTTTATACATATTAATGAAGAGAATATTTCACGAGCTACTTATAATTAAACTAAAGCAGAGCAAGACAGCGATGGCTACCTCTGCTCACCTTAATTTGATAACAGGATCTCGACTTTTATACATATTAATGAAGAGAATATTTCACGAGCTACTTATAATTAAACTAAAGCAGAGCAAGACAGCGATGGCTACCTCTGCTCACCTTAATTTGATAACAGGATCTCGACTTTTATACATATTAATGAAGAGAATATTTCACGAGCTACTTATAATTAAACTAAAGCAGAGCAAGACAGCGATGGCTACCTCTGCTCACCTTAATTTGATAACAGGATCTCGACTTTTATACATATTAATGAAGAGAATATTTCACGAGCTACTTATAATTAAACTAAAGCAGAGCAAGACAGCGATGGCTACCTCTGCTCACCTTAATTTGATAACAGGATCTCGACTTTTATACATATTAATGAAGAGAATATTTCACGAGCTACTTATAATTAAACTAAAGCAGAGCAAGACAGCGATGGCTACCTCTGCTCACCTTAATTTGATAACAGGATCTCGACTTTTATACATATTAATGAAGAGAATATTTCACGAGCTACTTATAATTAAACTAAAGCAGAGCAAGACAGCGATGGCTACCTCTGCTCACCTTAATTTGATAACAGGATCTCGACTTTTATACATATTAATGAAGAGAATATTTCACGAGCTACTTATAATTAAACTAAAGCAGAGCAAGACAGCGATGGCTACCTCTGCTCACCTTAATTTGATAACAGGATCTCGACTTTTATACATATTAATGAAGAGAATATTTCACGAGCTACTTATAATTAAACTAAAGCAGAGCAAGACAGCGATGGCTACCTCTGCTCACCTTAATTTGATAACAGGATCTCGACTTTTATACATATTAATGAAGAGAATATTTCACGAGCTACTTATAATTAAACTAAAGCAGAGCAAGACAGCGATGGCTACCTCTGCTCACCTTAATTTGATAACAGGATCTCGACTTTTATACATATTAATGAAGAGAATATTTCACGAGCTACTTATAATTAAACTAAAGCAGAGCAAGACAGCGATGGCTACCTCTGCTCACCTTAATTTGATAACAGGATCTCGACTTTTATACATATTAATGAAGAGAATATTTCACGAGCTACTTATAATTAAACTAAAGCAGAGCAAGACAGCGATGGCTACCTCTGCTCACCTTAATTTGATAACAGGATCTCGACTTTTATACATATTAATGAAGAGAATATTTCACGAGCTACTTATAATTAAACTAAAGCAGAGCAAGACAGCGATGGCTACCTCTGCTCACCTTAATTTGATAACAGGATCTCGACTTTTATACATATTAATGAAGAGAATATTTCACGAGCTACTTATAATTAAACTAAAGCAGAGCAAGACAGCGATGGCTACCTCTGCTCACCTTAATTTGATAACAGGATCTCGACTTTTATACATATTAATGAAGAGAATATTTCACGAGCTACTTATAATTAAACTAAAGCAGAGCAAGACAGCGATGGCTACCTCTGCTCACCTTAATTTGATAACAGGATCTCGACTTTTATACATATTAATGAAGAGAATATTTCACGAGCTACTTATAATTAAACTAAAGCAGAGCAAGACAGCGATGGCTACCTCTGCTCACCTTAATTTGATAACAGGATCTCGACTTTTATACATATTAATGAAGAGAATATTTCACGAGCTACTTATAATTAAACTAAAGCAGAGCAAGACAGCGATGGCTACCTCTGCTCACCTTAATTTGATAACAGGATCTCGACTTTTATACATATTAATGAAGAGAATATTTCACGAGCTACTTATAATTAAACTAAAGCAGAGCAAGACAGCGATGGCTACCTCTGCTCACCTTAATTTGATAACAGGATCTCGACTTTTATACATATTAATGAAGAGAATATTTCACGAGCTACTTATAATTAAACTAAAGCAGAGCAAGACAGCGATGGCTACCTCTGCTCACCTTAATTTGATAACAGGATCTCGACTTTTATACATATTAATGAAGAGAATATTTCACGAGCTACTTATAATTAAACTAAAGCAGAGCAAGACAGCGATGGCTACCTCTGCTCACCTTAATTTGATAACAGGATCTCGACTTTTATACATATTAATGAAGAGAATATTTCACGAGCTACTTATAATTAAACTAAAGCAGAGCAAGACAGCGATGGCTACCTCTGCTCACCTTAATTTGATAACAGGATCTCGACTTTTATACATATTAATGAAGAGAATATTTCACGAGCTACTTATAATTAAACTAAAGCAGAGCAAGACAGCGATGGCTACCTCTGCTCACCTTAATTTGATAACAGGATCTCGACTTTTATACATATTAATGAAGAGAATATTTCACGAGCTACTTATAATTAAACTAAAGCAGAGCAAGACAGCGATGGCTACCTCTGCTCACCTTAATTTGATAACAGGATCTCGACTTTTATACATATTAATGAAGAGAATATTTCACGAGCTACTTATAATTAAACTAAAGCAGAGCAAGACAGCGATGGCTACCTCTGCTCACCTTAATTTGATAACAGGATCTCGACTTTTAAACATATTAATGAAGAGAATATTTCACGAGCTACTTATAATTAAACTAAAGCAGAGCAAGACAGCGATGGCTACCTCTGCTCACCTTAATTTGATAACAGGATCTCGACTTTTATACATATTAATGAAGAGAATATTTCACGAGCTACTTATAATTAAACTAAAGCAGAGCAAGACAGCGATGGCTACCTCTGCTCACCTTAATTTGATAACAGGATCTCGACTTTTAAACATATTAATGAAGAGAATATTTCACGAGCTACTTATAATTAAACTAAAGCAGAGCAAGACAGCGATGGCTACCTCTGCTCACCTTAATTTGATAACAGGATCTCGACTTTTAAACATATTAATGAAGAGAATATTTCACGAGCTACTTATAATTAAACTAAAGCAGAGCAAGACAGCGATGGCTACCTCTGCTCACCTTAATTTGATAACAGGATCTCGACTTTTATACATATTAATGAAGAGAATATTTCACGAGCTACTTATAATTAAACTAAAGCAGAGCAAGACAGCGATGGCTACCTCTGCTCACCTTAATTTGATAACAGGATCTCGACTTTTAAACATATTAATGAAGAGAATATTTCACGAGCTACTTATAATTAAACTAAAGCAGAGCAAGACAGCGATGGCTACCTCTGCTCACCTTAATTTGATAACAGGATCTCGACTTTTAAACATATTAATGAAGAGAATATTTCACGAGCTACTTATAATTAAACTAAAGCAGAGCAAGACAGCGATGGCTACCTCTGCTCACCTTAATTTGATAACAGGATCTCGACTTTTAAACATATTAATGAAGAGAATATTTCACGAGCTACTTATAATTAAACTAAAGCAGAGCAAGACAGCGATGGCTACCTCTGCTCACCTTAATTTGATAACAGGATCTCGACTTTTAAACATATTAATGAAGAGAATATTTCACGAGCTACTTATAATTAAACTAAAGCAGAGCAAGACAGCGATGGCTACCTCTGCTCACCTTAATTTGATAACAGGATCTCGACTTTTAAACATATTAATGAAGAGAATATTTCACGAGCTACTTATAATTAAACTAAAGCAGAGCAAGACAGCGATGGCTACCTCTGCTCACCTTAATTTGATAACAGGATCTCGACTTTTAAACATATTAATGAAGAGAATATTTCACGAGCTACTTATAATTAAAAAGAACAAAGTCACAAAACAACATCACAAAAAAACTACCTCCATATTTTATAGCCGTTCACTCAAGTTTTTAAAGAATTGTTCTAAAAGCGTCGGCCATTTTGCGAAAAATGAAGTAATAAACTAACATTTAAATGTTGCCCTTTTAGGATTGTCTTTTCATTGTCCCTACCGTTCTATATTTTATAAGCTCACAAAAGAGTTCGTCTCTATATTCAAATTCGCAGAAAGAATTCGCTCGGCTTGCACAACCATTTTCTTATTTTTCTTTTGTCTTAGTCGCTCTTTGTATTTTTTACTATCTTTTAATTGTCGTACAATACGGTGATTTGAAAAAAAATCCGAAATAGAGCAGATAATAGAAAAGGTCTCAGTCGGCAGCGCGAGCCAGTTGTTCCCATTCTGTAGCATGCACTACTTTTAGCTTTTGCCTTCGCTTCAGGGAAATCAGCTTAGAACAATAAGCATCAATCTCGGAACCTAGCGGTTAACGTTCGCTGTTACCTACCGTTTGTACTCAGTTCTTGTTTCGGTTTCAGTGACGTTGAAGCTATATAATTGTGCGATGTCTGCAATATTCGCATAATGTATTCGATTCCGGTTATTGCGCATGATTGCGAGACCTTATTTTATAAGCGGGTAAGTTTTAGATGGTTGATCACACAAACTGAAGACTATATAGTCTTTAATTGTTCAAAAAGTCTAGCAATCAAACAGAAACTACATTTATTTTAGAAATTTGGAGTAAAATTTCGGAGACATTTGTGATAATCACTTGATTATCACAAATATTAACTATCACACAGAACAAAAAAACTTTTGAATTAAAGACAAAAACGAGAGTGCGAAAGTGGCGCGACATATGTATAATCACTTCTTGGAAACAAATTGTAGGGTAAGAATTAATTTTCATGACCGACAGCCGCTAATAGTGGGTAGGAAGGACGAACTAACAAGTGTAATTACTGCCCTCTCAATTGCCACAATTGACATCCAACCAATAAACAATGATATTTCTTAAATAGAATCTAATGATAGGGATTGCTGTAGACAAAAAACCTAAGTTGGCTACTTCGTTCAAAATACAATGAGAAAGAGAGAATAAAATAATACATGACCAGCTTTTTGATAAACTAATGTGTTATTCACTGTGACATAGATTTCATTAAAGGCAAACTGTCCTACACGTTTCTAAAACAAAATATATGTTGATGATTAAAGTTAGCTATTTATGTCAGAGTTAGTGTTACAATCAAACTAATCTTTCCTTAAATAAAAATTGTTGCTGCGTACTTACTAGTTGTTTAAGTACTGGATAAAATGTTGCAGAACACAAAATCTCATCAGTTTAGATAAGAACAAGTCACAGATTAAAATAATCAAGCCAAGCCCCATAGTACGAGCAAAAGGTTCGTGTACGAGGTCTCGTTTTGTCATGAAGTTAACTTTGAGTAAATAAATAATATCTAGTTACTTAATCAATAGATAATTAGTAAATAATAATATATATAACAGACAGTATACCGAGCAAGTTGAAACATTATCTTATAAACTATAGTAAGTCATAAAACAGTATCATCTGAATAAAACTAGTATGCGAGGTCGAACTTGAAAAAATGTAATAAAGCAGAATTATTTCCATGCATATCTTATCAAGACATTCCTGTGAGAGGCCGGCGGACGCGTGCCGCCCCAAATTACTCCTATTATTTTATAATCCCTCCTCTTTACGTTTCGAATATTAATGACATTCCACAGCTTTCTTCTGCACGGGATATTCCTTGAAGGAAATTTCCGTTACCGTCGCATATTTGCTTAGATTAATAAGCGTTCATGTACGTATTAATAAACTATGCGTGTAAAGAATTTTTATACATAAAACCTACTTAATAAGTTATTCCTTGTATGTTAAATACTTAATTGGAAATGCATTCTTTATTGTGTTAATATGACATTAACTTAAAAAATGATTGTTTTTTCTAAAACTAAAAAATGAAAAATTCTTTAGCCACGTCAGACGATATTTGGTACAGAAAGGAAGGTTTCAGTGCTAGAGTCCGCAACAACAACATCTGTTGCACGAATGGGCCGGCTCGACCGGAGAAATACCACGACCTCACAGAAAACAGGCGTGAAGTAAAGTATTCTGCGTTTCGTCTGATGAGTGAGGTGCCGGAGGCCTAATTTCAGTCCTCTTCCCCTTACCACCCGTTCCTCATAAGGGGGATAGGATGGGAAAGGGAAGAGGATTGGACGGGGAGGGGGTTAACGGGGAAAAGGAAATATCCTTTTTCCTATCTATCCTCCTCTGTCCATTAAAGGTAGGCAACGCATCTGCAACACATTTGCTTGTTGCGGATGTCTATGGGTAGCGCTCACTTTACATCAGGTGAGCTTGCTCGTATGCCACCGTCTCAAATAAATATATATATATACATTCGCGTGAACAACATGTTCAACGCGCCTATAAGACTTTTATTGTTAAGATACAAAGGCTTATTTTTGTTGATTATTTATTTATTTTTGAAGTATTCTAGCGCCTTCCCACTGTTTTTCGGTTTTCACTTCTGTCGGCACTCCTTACGTAGACTGCCCGTGGTTTTTTTTTTCATTTCATATCATATTTACGATATGAAAAAGATATTACATGAATTGTTGGCTCGAATATAGCAAGACGGTACCGAATTTAAAAATACTTGAGTGTCATCTGGTGAGCGCGGTATGCTGAAGTCTTATCTAGTTACTCTGCTTTTCATTACATGTGCCTTTCCTCTATAAAGGTTAACAATGTGTTTGCAACATTTTTATTTATCGGAAATATTTATAACCAGCTGTGGTGATTTAGCGTCGGCTTAATCACTTGCTCGTTTGGTCCATAAAATGTCAAATCATAAGCAAGAACATCGAATATGATTACTTTAAGCAATCAACCACCGACAGCAATCGACGCACACAAAACTTAAATATGAATGAATTTTAAGTAATTTAAACAGTAATTAAGTTAATTATCGCATCACGTAATTTAATAAAGAACCCTACCGGTATGGAATAAAAGGTCTTAACACCTCCGAGCTTGCATAGAAATTTTAAAAAATGTTGGATAAGACAAGCGAAGGCGATGTTATCAAAGCGCAACGGTGCGAGGTAAATTATGCGAACAGGAATTCAAAACTCGGAAATAGAAGGGCAATTAATAGATTCACTTCAAAGCTTAAGAATAGACGCGTAATTAAAACGTTCACCGGGCGCGCAATGCGTCGGAAACTTATAAAAACGTGACCCCAACGGTCGCCGTAAGGTGGATGGAGCTTTTTATTACGCGCCACAAAAAAGTCAGCGCACGCGCCTTCGAAATCCGATTAAAAAAGGGGTAAGGGCGCGTCTTGGCAGAAAAAACACGGATATCGTATAACGTTAATTCAAATGGATCCTGATAGAGCTATTTAAGCGGTGCGAGGCTCCGAACTGGTCGATTGTTTCGATATCTACTAATTGGATCACACGGTAATCGATAACCTTTCCTTGGCAATGTGTTTTCACATCTGTCGTTTTAAATAAAATCTTAATATAAAAAAATTCTTAGGCGGAAGAGATATAGGCATTTTCGGATGTCTTAACACCCGAATTTCTTTGGACGAACATATTGCTATTTTAAAAAAGAAAATGCGCAAATAATATAAATGCATACGTCTTTAAAAAATGTTGTTAAAAGGATCAGTCAAAGGAACCAAGTGCGTCGGGCCCTTATACGGGCTCCAACATTTTGACATTCACAGCTAAATCAAGTTTTCACAGTTATTCAAGTAGTATTTGTCCAAAAGTAGTCACTGCAAATGTATCCTACATTTTCAGCATGATAAATTTGCAATTACATTGTTGTTTTATTCACAGAATTAATTCCTTAACATAATTTAAGGAAAAACACATATCCGTTTTTATTTTATATGATATGCCTCTTCTTAACTTTTAAAACAAACTCGATTATTACGTATGTGTTTTTGTTCATAACTGACAGAGAACAGGTGACGCCGCACAAAAACACCGTGACCACACCACAGAAAGCTGTCTCCTCGCCTCAACTGTCACGGCTATCAGTTGGTTTTTTAAACTTATTAACAAAAACAATCCTTTGATATTTGTAAAGGTTTTTAATAAAAAAACCTTTTTTTACAAACGCAAAAAATACTATTGAATAATGAATTGTTACGTAGAAAGTGAAACTTTAAGGCGAAATAAAAGTAAAACATTTTAATAATATCGAGGGAGCGAGGATACCAGAACGTTCACCTGATGGAAGTTATACCATTGTCCCGGTTGTTGGAATCCATAACCACGCAAAAGAGGCATTTATTTTCCCTATCTATCCCCTCCCCCGTCAAATCGTCTTCCTCTTCCCATCCTTTCCATATTAGAAAAGGGAAAAAGGAAAAAAAACTAGGATTAAAGTTAAGACATCACTGAAATTAACTTAGGTCTACCTCTAAACACCATAATATCATTTACTTTATACCAACAGTTATTGCGTAAAAAACAAAATAATGTTCATATTTGTTAACACATGTTTTCAAAAAGCTCATAGGCGGAGCTATAGTTCCCATAAGAGTGCACGAAACAAAACAAAATTTTATATGTCCTCAAAACCTGATGTTAAATAAATGATGTAAACAAGTAGAAAATACAATAAATGTGATTCGTTAGGGTCGTTTTAGACACAGATCATAATGTATCAATTAAGCATGAGAAGATTCTTTTCTACCTCACTATTTTAACTCGCCTTCATTAGTTTGGTATGTATATGTGTGTGTATGTTTGTATGTAACGTCATCATGAACGTGAATAATTTGAAACGTCGCAGACACAAGGAACGTAGATAATATTTTTTTTCTTTTATTTGAGAATTTCTTAAGATTGAGAATATCGCCATCTAGGTGCAAATTTAATACTTAATAATAATAATGGTAATGACACTTAGCGTGTTTGTTAGTTTCCAAACAATTATTGCGTTACCATATAAATTATTGACCATAATGAAATTACATTTCAAATGTCGATAACAAAATTTACGAAATGTACAATACATCAATGAAAGTATTTTAAAAATAGACCTCACTGCACGAAACTGAAACTTTACCTGCTTGCGGTATACCGTATGCGTGGTACTTGTCAGTCGCGGCTCAATTACGTCCGGTGAGCAAGTGCCGACGTAAAAAACTCACAATGGAAGGGTTGGGGAAGAGTTGTAAAGGCATAACATCCGTGTAAACATCGTGTAATTGCTTTAAGGTAAAAGGGTTCGCTTTTTGTTATCGCATTAAAAATGTTATTGCAAATTAACTACATCTTAAGTTAGTGGTTTTAAGATTTCTTTTTTTACTGCTTGACAACAGTAAAGTTGGTATAAAAGGTATACATATTATCAATTAAAACAAATTATCTCAAGTAATTTTAAAGGAAGTTTAAAATTTCATACAATTTTGGATCGATAAATGAAATTAAAAAAATCGTATCTTTTGTTAGTCTCGGTTTTTTTAACACACACAGCGTAGAAGTTATCATTATATTGTGAGCTACTGCAGTGAAGTGCGGCACTAGATCTGTTTATCCTAGATATATGTTATCTTACATCACAGATCTAGAACCGACTGCGTAGGTTAATTATGTTGTTTTATAACCTTTTCTATTTTCAATAAAATACAATAATCAAGTATGCTGCTGCTTTTCTAAAACTAATATATTCTTAACGTATGTGTATGGTCACATATTGGCAGGCTTTAAAATCGAACCAACCTAGAAATTCAATACCTAGATATTTAAACCGGATGAAGTTAAATTGAGGAAAACGATAGCAAATGGAAATTTTAAATATCTTATAGGTGATAAAATAGAAAGGAAGAAGATGCCTTCTTGAAATCCCTCTCCCGCGATCTCCTCCCGAATTTTAACTAACTCATCGAGCGAAAAAACTGCTGCAAACGGGTGAAGACTTTTTGGTCGGTACTTATTTCTCGCTTAATTTTAACTTACTAACTTTTACTTTTACTTGATTACTTAGGTATAGGCTAGAGGTTTACATGGTCACTTATGTCAACTTTTACCAAATTACTATAATACTATATTAGCGGTTTCGAGAATATGATAATTGTGACTACATACAGATAAAGCATAAATCTTACGTACAATCTATACAAGTACAAAAAAACGTAACCACTGACAATCATTCCGTACCCTTTTATTGCGGCACATTGTAAAATGGATAATGGGATGAATGCCATTCTAACTGTCCGCGGAACTAATTTATAAATGATTGAGTTTTCATTTTTTGTGCCATTTGGGGTAAAATATTAAATACTATAAAAATATTTTCACTTAAGTTATAACGGTACGTTACAGGCATTTTAGGCCATGTTGACTACATCTACTATGAAAAACAAGTTGTTTTTGATAGCGAAAGGAGTTTTTTTAGCGCGAATTCATAGCAGAGGTATTACCATTCAGCCTCTCATGTCTACCACACCTGAGATCCCCACTGCTGGACATAGATCTCTCCAGACGAATATTAAGCCTTATATATCATATCCATTTATTTAGGTTACTGATCGCAGGAATCTCATAAAAACGCAAATAACATTATGTTTTATTTTATATTCCCGTGCAACATTTGAGCCCAGAAAGGGCAGAAATAGTGTGTTTTTACAAGAAGTAACAAATTCACAACTGCAAATTGCTCCTCAGATGCCGACGTAGACAACGACGATCCAATGCACACGTACGTAACGTAAGTTACAAGTAAGTCTTAGCCGCTTATTGTAGTTGAAGCCAAAAACTATCTTCTACCTAAAACAATTAACACAGTTTTCATAAATTATTTTTTTATAATAAATTGATTCTGCAAGCACATTCTTCCACATCTTTTAGAATGTCAAAATCGATGGACAAAAGCCGTTTATATAAACCCGATCTCCGTAATTTAAAAAAAGCAGTTCACAAATTATCGAATTCGGACCATTTTTTAGATAATAACGGCAATCGATCGGCGGGAACCAGTGATTACTTTTACAAAAGCACCCCTTTCTGACCCACTTTTTACTTATTTTTAACAATTTTTATGTTCCCTCTTCAAAAAAGCTCCCATTGAAAAGCCGGGCGTGAACGAGTTGATGATATTACGATTTTTTTCACAAAAAATCACGAACAATCCAGTGTATTAGCAACAAAACAGCGATGTGCTCATTGTGAGAACTTTTTTGTAGATTCGCGTGCGCTTGCGCGTTGGCGGGCGTCCTTGCGAACCCTTCCCGGAGCGCGGATTGAACGTGGAACCCTTCCCGATCGAGCGCACTATGTAAAGGGTCCCCACACGAACCTCACACACAATGTAAAAGATCCGAACATCCCTGTGATACTGAGGACATACGGCCTTTCGGTTCGGACGCTCGCGCGCTACAATTCGCATGTGTGCCGCTCGACAGCTGCTTGCAGTTTTTATATACATACTCTCTCATACTTTTTTCACAATGGACGAACGCAACGCACCCTTGAAACAGTTTGCGTAATCGATGACAAAACTAAACATTCCGCCCGATGATTTCCGTATTTCTGATAAATTCAAACCTGGACGTAAACATTTGAATGAAGAGAAATATAAAGAAGAAAAAAGTACATCTACGAAAAATTAATAAAAAATACTTCTTTAATACGTCCAGCAGTGGACTAATATCGGTATAAGAGTGATTTCATAAAATAAAACCTATGGCCAATGCGCGTTAGAGAGTGGGGGTTTCTATTCCATTATTCGGATTCTAACGTATAAAAATTCGCAAATTAAAAAATCATTGTTCATGTTTGAAGAACACATAATGCTTTAAAAAGCTAAATACCCGGCCGTGATAACTTGTTTTCTTTTCAAACATAAGTTTATATACAGATTATGACAAAGGTGTTCTTCGTCATATCTGCTTATACATAAATACTTTTAGGTTTAGTGTAATAATGTCGATCGAGTCGAGATATACTTACACCGAATCATAGTTTATTTGTATCTTCTTCATTAATACAGTAATCTTTTTTTAGCAGAGTAAGATTGAAAGATTTTTTACCGCAAAATTTACGAAATATTCAATGTTTTTAATTAAAATTTAAAAGATATAAATTAGACAAGAATGCAGCATTCATCTTATTTGAAGCACAATAAAATAGATCGAGACAGCATTTTCACACTTGGACTCATTTTCACAGCGCTTGTTAATAATGCATTGTTTAGAATTAGATCTTGACATCTACAAGTCTAATCTGATAATGTACCAAAGAAATATTATCATGTCAATCGGAATAAATCAAACACGAACGAGCTCGCAATTGAATTCTAATGTGTTAAAAAACGAGAACCATATTATCGAAGCATCCGATCGACTTTCCGAGAACTTAGGACACCGCAATCGTTTTAAAAGTTGTCAGCAGGTACAAATCGCGACAAGCCGTCTCTAGCAAATTAGGTAACATACATTCTTAAAGAAATATTTAAACTGGTATGTTAACATTGTCTATAAATGAAGACATTCCAATTTTATGAATAAAATGTACGCATTCGCAATTGTTATTTCTATTTGAATAATAACAATCTTATAGAATTGTGAGTGACTAAAGTCTGTCAGCCAAAAAATGCAAACGCACTTAGATGACTGTGCAGCTAGACCAAGCGAACATTTCACCGATAGTAACTGGTCAACGAAATAATGGTATTGCCCATCTACATGAGATCTCTTATTAATTTATTTTTTCATCCCAGAAATAGAAAAAGTGATGTTATTTAAAAAATCAGATGTACAGAATATTGCGGGTAAATATATTTAATATAAAACTACTTAATATTATTATATGTATTTGTCTTAATTATTTGTTCTGATCTCGCATTAACACACCTTTAAGAAACGGAGTGGGGAAAAATATGTTCTTTCGGTTGTTTTAGCCAATAAAAATTCACTTATGGAGGTAGGCCTCCCACATAATTGGCACAAAGATCGGTTCCCTATCGTCCTCGTCCAGTGGCCTCCCGAAATCTGGACCCGATCGTCGGATCTTGCGGCAGATTTAACTAGTTTGCGTCGATATTTATACATCATACATCATTTCAGCACTTTCACATTCAGGTCTGCGAGCAATGTGTCCGGCCCATTGCCACTTAAAGTTTGCGATGCTTTTGACAAATTTTGATTTTGGAAGGTTTTTTATTAAGCTACTCCTGTCTAGTTAAATAATTATAATATCCTAGGACATTAGTCACACCCGGCCATCTGATCCCAAACTAAGCAGATTGTGCTATGGCAACCAAATATCTACTGATATACTACATACACTACTTTTGTTTTGTAAATACATACTTATATAAAACCCAGACTCAGGATAATCAGACATATTTATGCACACAAATGTCTGTCCTGGGTGGGAATCGTACCCACGACCTGCGGCGTGGAAAGCAAGTGTCTTACTAACCACGCCAACTGGCATCTATGTCAAATTCATTTTCTATAAAAAAAAAAGTTGATCAAACTTCTGCCAACTCTTACAGAAATCAGCCTTACAGAAACAACGCGCACCACTAAGATTTATACTTAAAATACTATCGTAAATACATATTTACGATACGATCGTGTAACTAGTATACATTATATTATTCTACATCGTAACGTAACGAAGTTTTATTTACTCCACCCCAAGATTGTGATGCACAATGGCTGCTGGACCTATTGATTTATGCAAAGGAACAACGCAGTATCCAGTTGCCCGCTTTTTTGCAGGAAGGGACGGCGAAGGGTGACTGCACGCAATGCTTCATTGCATGTATGCACATACTTAGACCCGGACATTATATTGCATGTGTGCGACATATTTAATACATGTGTGCGAACTTAAAGCAGAAAAGTATTAAGAGAAATTTGTAATAATAAGAACATTCTTCAATTATTTTTAACTCAACCTGGGCGGGCTACATTGGTATTTATTTATATTTATTGTAAAGGACTAAAACTAAATTTAAATACCAATGTATCAGAAATTGACTCCTTACTCATGTCAAGAAAAACATAACGACTCATGAAACAAGTTGGTATGTTTATAGCAACTTGTTTTATGAGCCCTTATTTTTTATTGCTATTTTAAAAAAAACATGATATATTCATAGGCTCAGGTATACTGAGGTAGCCTAACAGCTACAAACACATTAAGATAATAATATCTAACTGCGAATTTCTTCAGCCATTCAATAAATCATTTAAATTTGTATAGATGTAAATTATAAATAAAATATCGTTTGAAAGCTTTTCCATACATACACATACACATATGTATGTACCATTGTATATTATTTTAATGTTAAAGATACTAATAACAGATTACAAGTAAAATCCCTTTACGTAATAACCGTGTAATAATTACCAGCTATGTGCCTACATTATTTCTGTATATTTGAAAAGTTGTATGAGGTACAAGTCACTCGGTATCTCAAAATATTACACCTATTAGTGAAGTTATTGCTCCCGCCATGACTTTTGTCGCTGGCGGTAGGGTTCCGGAGAGTATCGATTGAAAAGACACAATTAAAGTTAGAGTTAGGTAACTGCGCACGTTTGTTGTCTCACGCGTACGTATGTGTTAGTTGCGTTAACCCCACAAAACTTTCATCTCCGGAGACCCTCCCCGGCGGCGGGGGAGGGCGGCCCTCCCTACGAAGGGAGTAAAAAGTTGTTGCGACTTGTTCACCTCTTTCGGTGTCGCCCTCGGCCAACCGCACTATTTTTTATTACGACTGGTCTAGGCGTATTGCAATGTTTTCGCTTTTTATATACCTAATATATATAACCTCGTATATGTGGAATGTTTTTTTTATTTGATATGCCGCTACGAAAAGTAAATAAAAATATCTTTGTCAAACGTTATACAAACATGCTCCACTTTCAAGCCTGAGGCGAGCTTAGACATAAGCTATGTGAAGGAAAAGGGTTCGTGGCACGAGACATGTGACAATAAAGACAGGGCAAACGGTAAGGAATGACAACGCGCTGCGTTCACCGCGTAATAAAAAATCCCTTTCTTTCGTAAAAATCGAACGCGTGCTCATCCGACACGCAACAATTGGACTCGACTGCGGGGACACGTTTTTGGCTACAAAAGCGTAATTTTATTTTAAAAAAACATTCTTCCCCCGTTTTTAAAAAAGCCGTAACGCGTCCCCGAACGTAGACCGCGCGCCGGCTGAAGATTTGACGCGGCTCGCGCATGTGTTTATAATCGTCCCCTCGTAATTTTACATTTTTTTTAGAAAAATTGAAACCATACTTTGAACCGTTTACCGGCGATCGATACTTTGTAAAAAATAGCGTGCGATTTTTTTGGATTGGACATCAAAGGCAATAAAAAAAAAGATGCCCGCCGCGAGCGAGCGAGCGGCTGGACGTTATGGACCCGACTTAACGGTTTTTGTGTGACCCTCAATTTACAACACAAGGGACACGACGTACCTTGACATCTTGGCGTGCGTGGAAACTAATGTAAATTTGCTACAAAAATGGGAATTTAAATAAGTGTAGTGGCCCCTTCGAAGAGAACTGAGCCCTTCGCATAAGCAGTCGCTATTATTAATCCCGGTCGCCCAGAGGACATGAAATAGAGCATCGCTTAGGGAAACACGATTATATTAAATGAGTGTGAATAATAATTTAATTTTTCAAGACCAGACACAAGAAAATTTTACATATTCTTTATGAAACAATGCTCTAGTAGGTAATATCAATTTATACATATGTACATACATACTAGCTTTTTCGAAGCGACGCAGAAATTACTTACTAATTTACGGTTAATATATTAAATACTTTTGTTTCTTTACATTATATTACGCTAGGCATCTGTCCTGGCTTCGGTAGCTTCTCCATACAAATGAAAGTTTGTAATCTGTTATCATTATAAAAAAAATTATTCGAAAAGATTTTACAGAAGCAATTAACATTATGTATGTAAGTATTTCTTTTAATTTTGTGTTGCCTTTGGACACTCTTAAAAATAGAAGTAGTTAAAACATCATCTTGGTTAAAAGTGTCGGATTCTAGTCACAAATAGTTGAGTTACATTATGTTATTATATATATGTACCTACATTGCTAGTAACACTTTCCTCCTACTAGAAATCGGTTTTCGAAAAAAAAAATGCAATACTAATATAGCACATGTATACACATATACATAAAATCTTATATAGTTAATACATTTATGATACCCATCACAGTCGCCGCTTCATATTTCTCAGTTGGCGTAAAGAAAACGTGTTCACTGATCGGCACAGGAAATTAACATCATGCTAGTTTTCCTCGGAGCAAAGCTCGAGACGTCGACAGTAAATAAAATTGCCAAAAAGCAGAGACGTAGAGGGCGGCGTCCGGAGCCCGGCGGCCGCCGGACAGTGGGAGGAAGCCGACTAAAAAAATCATCTAGTGTTGTATCCAGCGACGCGCTTCGATGATTTTCTCGTGTTATCGATATAAACATTGACAATTTTTATTATAATTTTCGTAGGTAACTAATTTTTTTTGTAAACTGTACGTTTCTATTTCTTTGGATAGAGCATCTTAGGCCTCATCTAGCTACTAAGCAATGAAATCTTGATTTGCAGTAGAATATAAATTGTTTATAGGTATTTTGCCACTATTTTTTATGACACCTTTCAATAAATATTCATTTTTATCGTTTAGCGTGTCACCTGATGTTAAGGGACAGCCACCCATAGAAAAGCGTTGCCTTCCATTACTGGACAGAGGAGGTAATAGACACGCAAAAGGATATTTTGTTTTCCCCATTCGTTCCTTCCCCGTCGAATCCGTTACCTTATTAGTAAAGGATGGGAAAGGGTAGAGGACTGAAATTGGGCCACCGGCACCTCACTAAGCAGACGAAACACAGAAGCATACTTCCACTTCACGCCTGTTTTCTGTGAGGTCGCGGTACTTCACCGGTCGAGCATACCCATTCGTGCAACAGATGTTGTTGTTGCATGCTCTACCACAATAACAATAGGAATAGGAAATAAACAACTAAGAAAAGGGGCCGGTTGGCGTGGTTTGTAAGATACTTACTTTTCACGCCACAGGTCGTGGGTACGATTCCCACCCAGGACAGACATTTGTGTGCTTGAACATGTCTGCTTGTCCTGAGTTTGGGTGTAATTATCTATTTAAGAATGTATGTATGTATTTACAAAAAAAAGTAGTATATCAGTTATCTGGTTTACATAGCACAGTGGATCAGATGGCCGTGTGTGCATATGTCTTAGGATATTATTATATTATTAATAATAATAATAAATAATTATAAAAAAATATGTTTTAAATATAAATAAATGAAATAATAATAATAAACCATGGCAACCGTTGACAGCGTCGAACGTAAAAATTTTATCCAGCAAAACACTATACAATATTTATCATTATAATTCTGAAAAGATCCAATAAAAATGAAGAAAACACTGACTACAATAGAAATAAATATATAAGCAATAAAATAGAATGAGAAACAAACAAAAATGAGACGCAATCCAAAACGAACGTGCCTTCAGCGGGCTGTCGATACAATTTACGCACGCCCAACACCACCGCGACCCGTATTGTCCTGTACCACGACGGACGAGGCAACAGCCACATCTCCGACACCATCACCGACGAGAACTCGAGTTACGGACAACGCCGGGCCGCCCTCGCCGGCCTCCCCGCGACCAACACCAGCAAGGAGACGTCGCCCACCACCGGTTCGCTTGGAATCCTCGGAGAATAATTCTCTGTCCATGGCTCCCGCATCCAGTGGTGTAGTGCGCCGCATGAGATGGGATACTTTAAATGAAAGTGTCATGCGGGCCTACTTTGGGGCGACAGAGGGGGGAACTAACCTTACGGCGTACAGGCCTAAAATGCTTGCTTTGTTTCAGACCCTTCATCCAACAGTGTCTGTGACTGCCCAACGATTATCGGATCAAGTGCGAGCCATACAACGATGTCACCTGTTGGATGACTCTGTTCTTGAGCGACTCCGTCACGAAGCGCGACCCCTTCACAATGATGCTGAAGTATGCATCGATACCCCTGTGGTCTCTGAGGACGCCGCAGGGTTAACGGAACATCCAAGTGAAGAGGTATGTGTTAGTGATCAGGATATTGAGCGTTTGAGGAGTACTTTGGAGGATACGATTTTGAAGTATAGATCCTTATCAATCAATGACAGACCTCACTTACCGCGATTGCCCGTTAACAGGCGGAATATGTATTTAGTAAATGCTGTAAACGACCTGTTATCACCATATGTGGATTTTAGTCTAGATTTAGGCGATACCAACTCAATCCTCTACTGTGGGGCCATGGCTACATGTCGAGTGGCTGGATTAGGGACTTTAAGTCCCAATTCAGTTACTCGACATGGGGATGCTCACCCCGCCTGGCAATATAGGATTGAGCGTCGCATAAATATAGCTAGAAGACTCATAGCGAAACTGTTTTGTTTCCGAGCGGGTAACAAGCGCCCAAAGATTATGCGTTTCGTGAATCAGGCGTTTGCTGGGACTGATATCAGACCCAGTGAATATATGTCTGGTATCACGGAACGCATAGACTTTTGGAAACAAAAAGTCTTCGCTTGGGCTAATCGCATAAGAAGGTACAGAGAAAGATCTGAGAGATATCTTCAAAATCGCATGTTCCAAAGCGATCAAAGATGTGTGTACCGCAATTGGGAGCAACCACAAAACCAACTGAAAGATATGCATCGGCCAGATTCTCCTTCGACTGTTGCATTTTGGAATGGTATCTGGTCGGTGCCTGTCGATCATGTTGAGGGAGAGTGGTTTAATGTTGTTAGACGCGCATGTGAATCAATCACTGAAATGGAACCTGTGATGATCACAGGTTCCGATGTGAGTGGTGCAGTTCGATCGGTCCCAAACTGGAAAAGTCCGGGTCCGGACGGACTGTACAACTTCTGGCTGAAGTGGTTCCACAGTTCACATGAGCGTCTAGCAACCCAATTTCAAAAAGCCCTTGAATTGGGCACGCTCCCAGTTTTTATGACCTCCGGTGTCACACATCTGATTTATAAATCTGGCTGTGCTACGGACCCTAAAAATTATAGACCAATAACTTGCTTGCCTACCATCTATAAGCTCCTTACATCTATTCTGAAAATAAAAATTGAAGCGCACATAAGTGCAAATAATATTATGTCCGCAAGTCAGAATGGATGTAAGGCTGGGTCTCGTGGTACCAAAGATTGCCTCCTTATCGATATGGCTATTTGCCAACAGGTTAGACGAAGTAGAAAGAATATTTCTATGGCCTGGATTGATTACAAGAAGGCTTATGATTCGGTGCCCCATGGATGGTTAAGCAAAGTTTTGGAAGTGTACAAAGTACATCCAACACTCCGCACTTTCCTTGACTCATGCATGGGTCAGTGGACCACATGTTTTCTTCATCCAGGACGGGGTATCCTTTCTGCTTCCTCTGATCGAATTGGAATTCGGCGTGGAATCTTCCAAGGTGACAGTCTGAGTCCATTGTGGTTTTGCCTGGCTCTGAACCCTTTAAGCACACTATTAAAGAGTTCAGAGCTAGGTTATCGACTCCGCAGAGGAGGAGAGATCATATCACACCTCCTGTATATGGATGACCTCAAGTTGTACGCATCTAAAAAGTCTGACTTAATGGCGTTGCTTAAAATAACCGACAATTTTAGCAAGGCCATTGGCATGACATTTGGTGTTGACAAGTGTGCGGTCATAAATATACAGAAGGGGAGGGTTGCAACTTCTGAGAATTTGCAGCTCTCTCAGGATGTATCCCTCATTTTTCTGTCGGAGGCTGAAAGCTACAAATATCTTGGTATGTCAGAAGCAGTAGGCATTAATGATAAGTGCATGAATCAGCTGGTAAGTGAGCGGTTCTTCGGACGCCTGAAAAAAGTTCTGAAAAGTCTTTTATCAGGTGGAAACAAGAGCCGTGCATTTAATAGCTGGGTCGTGCCTATCTAAACCTACTCTTTTGGCGTACTGAGGTGGTCTCAAACAGAACTGGATGCCTTGGACAGAAAAGTTCGTCGATTGCTAACAGCATATCGCATGCATCATCCACGTTCGTCTGTAATGAGATTGTACATCCCACGGAAATGTGGGGGTCGTGGCTTTTTAAATGTCAAAAACCTACATAACCGTGAGGTGTGTAATCTCAGGGAATACATCCTTAAGGTGAACGTGGAGATGTATCGGGATGTTGTAGCAGTGGACAAAGGACTCACGCCGCTTTCCTTGGCTACCACGAATTGGCGTAGGCTGCAGGTACTAAGTGTCTCAGACCGCATCAGTGTATGGAAGGGTAAAGAGCTACACGGTAGGTTCTATCGCGTCATGACAGGGCCTGATGTGGACCAATTATCCTCCGTGGCTTGGCTACGCTTCAGTACCCCTTTGGGGAAACTGAAGGTTTTGTCTTTGCAATTATGGACGAAGTCATCATAACGAACAACTACCGGAGGCATATTCTAAAGGACGGGACGATTGACATTTGTCGGGCATGTCGTCGTCCCGGTGAATCTATTAGACATATTGTCTCCGGCTGTTCTCGTCTTGCGGACGGTGCATACTTGCATAGACATAACCAAGTAGCCAAGATCATCCATCAGCAACTTGCCCTTAAATATGCTCTTGTGGATACCGAGGTACCGTATTACCAATACCAGCCATCGCCAGTTTTGGAAAATAGTTATATCACGCTCTACTGGGATCGATCTATTATCACAGACAGGAATATTGTTGCCAATAGACCTGATATTGTGATAATAGACCGATCTGAGAGTCGTGTTATGTTGGTCGATATCACTATCCCGCATGACGAAAATCTCGTGAAAGCTGAGAAAGAAAAGTTGATGAAGTACTTAGACTTGGCTCACGAGATTACCGCCATGTGGGGTATGAAATCGACTACCATTATTCCGGTGGTCGTGTCAGTGAACGGACTTTTAGCGAAGAGCTTCGACCAACATCTTAAGAAGCTCTCGCTAGACGGTTGGGTTAAGGGTTTGATACAAGAAGCGGTAATTTTAGAGTCTGCCCGCATTGTGAGAAAGTTCCTCTCTCTGTAACCCTGACCACTGGTTGCTTGAAATAAAAGAACTCCGCTGCCGGTGGAACACTATTTTTATATAATATATTTTAGAATGTCTGTTGTTTTGGTAGATTTTTTAAGGTATATTATAAAAAATATGTATTAAATATAAATAAATGACATAATAATAATAAGTTTATAAAATCTTTAATCTACTCTTTTATTTATAACTATAATCACATTAATACATCAAGAACAGCTCTTTCAGAAATTTTTCTCTTTCTCTTAGAAAACATATCGTAAAACTTTATATGGTTTTATTGTAATTCCTTAATAGTAATTAACCTATGCTTAGTCTACAATAATTTGTTATTGGCGGAAGGGCAAAGCTAATGCTAATGTAATGGATAATACTGAACAGTTAATATAACAAAAATGTCAGCCTTCATAATAACAAAGTAATAACTACGTACATAGTTTTCGTTTTAGTTAATATCGACAAATGTCACATCACTTGATAAAATTCTGAGCTTAACTACATATTTGTGTGGTAGTGAGAGGGCGCAGAGGCAGGGAGGCGCCGGCAGAAGACCGCGAGGGCTGCAGGACGCGCTACCCGCTGTCCGCCGACCGTGCTGGGAGCGTATTTACATCAAAGCCTCGTTATACCGATCCTGCTCGTCATCGTCGCTCGAATACCACTCCAGGGAGCTTATAACTATATCTATAACAATTGTGTAAACACTAATTTTACACAAACTTTACATAGCTGAACACATATAATTTTGGTGTAAAGATATTGTACAACATTTCAAGAGCAACATTTTACAGTCTGTTAATGTTAAAGTTTTAAATTCTATTCATATTACTAAGATTGATTGGTTAGATGGTCCTTCTTTATATCTGCAAATCAAATAAACAATTAATAGTAAGTAGTAATCATAAAGTTTGTTCCGAAAGTTGGTACAATGAAGTATCACGTAATTGACATTGCTTATGAACTGCGGTATTCTTGAACTCATTAAAGTTTCATTTTAACTTTCTTAATAAATATTTTTTTGTTCGTCAAGCAACTAGATATTGCTCAAATAAACAATAAACAATATTAAAACTCAAAACCGAAAAAAAATGTACCGCCATTTTTGAAACATTATACATTACCTTACAACACATCCAATTGCGATTTACATTAGTTTATAATGCTTACATAGTGCTACGTAGAGGGTTAGTTGCCCTAACCCTTTACCGCGGCGGGCGAGGGCGCGCCGAGGGGCGGCAGCGGAAGGGTTGCCGCCCGGCGGCGGGGCCTCACCCCGAGCTTTTACTGCGAGCTTTTTTATCGTGCGTGCCGTCTTTTCCTTTTTCTATTTTTTATGTTTATTTCCCCGAGATCATAAATTACGTTTGAAAGGAGGGACTGAAGTCTCGAACTCGCGGCAAAGGAACCGGGGTGAGTCGGAGCGAGGTTACTTCTGTTTTTGTTTTTTATGGGCTCTCATGAGCGCGCGTGGGGCAGTAGCGTCGTCATGGCGACTGCATCGCATTATTCGGCAGCGGGGGCGAGTCGCCACTCGGCTCCGATATAAATAAACAAGGAATATTTGTTGTTGTAACGCGATCCGTAAGGAACACACGCTTGTCTGTATTCATTCGATCCTTGTTTGCGGACAAACCGTCGAGATGGACGCCGCAACAATGTTTGCATTCGCGATTGACTGAAGCTTGTAATTGTATACAATAATAGCATAACATTAACATTTCTGTTACGAAAATGGTATTAAGAAACATACAAATTATATTTGAAAATAAATAAAATATAATATATTTGCTACAGCAATCGACACTATTATAAAAGTTTGGGCAGGTATTTAAGTCGAGTCACACTAAATCCCATACATAATACCACAACCTCACAAAAAATAGGCGTGAATTAGTTCTTAAGTATTCTGCGTTTCGTCTGATGAGTGAGGTGCCGGAGGCCTAATTTGTGTCCTCTTCCCCTTCGCACCCTTTCTTTATAAGGATAGGATGTAAATGAAAGGAGGTTTGGACGGGGAGGATGTTAACGGGGAAAAGGGAATATCCTTTTTCCTGTCTATGACCTCTTCTGTCCAGTAAAGATAGGCAACGCATCTGCAACACATTTGCTTGTTGTGGATGTCTATGAGTAGCGTTCACTTAATGTCAAGTGATCCGCTTGTTCGTTTGCCACCTTGTTCCATTAAAAAATAGAAGACAAACGTATCTACAAACGCGGGGAAGTGATCATAATGTTTGACTAACGTTATTTTAATTATTACAATTTAATGTGTGGTCATATATTCAACAATTGGTATATTTCTGCAGTTTGGCAAACAGCTCGTGCGATGTTTATCTCTATAAGTGGCGTGTCCGTAAAATGCCATTTGTCAAAAAATAATAATAACTTATGTAAATAATAATACGCGCCATCTTTTGACAGGTATTTGCATTGCCTATTGTTGGAGTGTTGTCAAGGATGATAACTTTCTCATATCTCATTGCTTTTTTTAAATATATCATTGTTTACTGTTTATGCTCGTGTGAATTAGGGGACACGAAAAACACAATGTGCCTTGTTTGTGCCTGTCTGGGTTGCATGCGATCTGAAAGTATATATACTAATTAGATGACAGGATAGAATCGAAAAGTAATCATTAATTATGCTTTCCAAAGGTTTAATTAAAAATTTAGCAAACATATGATAAGCCGTTGTAAAACTGTTTAATATCTGCTTCTGACTTAGAGTCAGCAGCCAACAATTTTTTGTCTCTACAAATTATGTTTTCGTACAAGTTATAAACTATCCTTTTGATATATGTTGCATAGTTAGAAAGAAAAGATATTCGCATACGTGTATGTAAACGTTTCTGAGACTGAAACATTAAGTAGTTATATTAATTAATAAAACTTCAGTATTTATATAGATATAATTAGGTATATCCGAAGAAAGTCGAAAGAAAATTTCTCTGCACCCGTTATTAAATTTAATCCAATTTTCCATTGTTCGCTTTATAATTACAGTAACCAGGTACTTACCATTGTTATGAAATTATGTTATAAGAGGTATGTGGAATTATTATCGACCACTACAATCGTGCGACCGCAAAAAGTGAACAAAGCCAATGTTGTATCCACTTAATTGCTTACCCTTGCCCGTGTCGAAAAAAAATACCGCGCCATATTGCGTCCAGCTTAACCACCGCGAAAGAGAAATTTACGAATAAAAGGCGGGATAGTTACACGGCACATTGAAAATTAGAAACCCTTTAGGGCGCCACGCCGGCAGACAAAGGGGCGAATGGCAAATTGTCGGCAGGTAGCGAATATGTTGGAATGGTTCCAATAATTACTGAGGCCTCTCTAGTTTAATAAATGGCCGTTTTTCTACATTTCAAAGGGGCGATCGCACCATACGGACGTACCTGCCGCGAACCCTTCTCATAATGAGTTAAGTCCACTCTTGATTGCCAATTTTTTTAAAAAGTGGGTTAACCAAAGTAACTTTTTCATATGTAGGTAATATTTGGCCAACAAGAGAATAACCATTTTCGAAATTTGAAAATAAAGTTCCTCTTCCGACAAAAATATAAAAGAATCAGGATGATAGTCAGATGCATATGAAGCGGTCACCGTTACAGTTGCTAGCGAGTGCGTTGTGATTGGAAAGAGAAGTAGAGCAGACAAGACGTCATTTATGGAAACAGAAATATATATAGCCTGCACCTGACGGACGGTCGTTTCCATAAATAATCTCCGTGATATTCAGTAAGAAATGCTGCTGGCCACACAAAATATGGCGATATTTTTTAAACAATCTTTTTTTCACCATATACGAATTAAATTTTATATTTTACTCTACATAGGCTGATTAATGAAAAACTAGTACTAGTAAAATAGTTACACTTAGTTATACTGTACTGTCATTAGGCCATTATTAACAATAGCTTCATTCTTTATCCTAAACTCCTTCCGGCACTACCATTACATGTGAAGGATTGACAAAGACATGGCAATACAAACGATATGTTGTAAAGAATGGTAACTTATTGTTCGTCGACTGTTTAGATTAAAGAGTATAAAATGAAAGGGTAAGACGACAATAAACACGCTTAGCCCCGAGGCAATGAAGGGAATCATAATGACTTGTAATTCCGATGTTTTCGCTTTTAAAATCGCATTTCCTGAACGCGATACTTAGCAGCGCCAGCGATGCGGACACGAGAGTATCGTCTGATGTAAGGGACAAAGGCTGTCTTCTGTACAATACGTTCCTGCGACTATTTAAAATCAATCGCTGCATGACACCCACGCTACAATTTTCGTATGGTCCAAGCAAAGATGTTTGTCGCGTAATGTCAAATATGAGCGTTGACTCTTTTTAGAAACATGTGTATTCTATATGTATATCTTAAATAGTTCAAAAAGAGTTATTGTGTAGTCTGGCTTCCAACAGTAAAATGTTCAATTTTACAATCATGGAAAAAACTTCATTATCGTATCTCTAATAATGCTTAATAAGTAGGTATATCGACTTGACATTGCATTTTGCTTCGATAAAGGAACTTAGAACTTTAACTAGAATTTTAAGCACCAACTTTATTTTCTATTTAATTGAAGCTTGTTTATAACTATCATAATAAAGGCGCGCTCACGGTTTGCTTACTCTTTGACACTCTACTTTTACTTCACCATACCGATGAAGTTGTACAACAGGTATTTGAAATTATCCTTAATGTTAAAATGTCTCAGATTCGAAGGTATCTGAAAAGTATATATACATTTTGCTTAATTCGATTCGCTCCACGCTTGTAACTTACGGCTGTAGACACGGAAGTTTAAAGAATGTAGGCAAAAGGCATAGCGGCACATCGGAGCGTAAAACTACTCGTAATCCTTTCTAGTTCAAGCCTTTGACGAGCGATAAAGTAGAAACATTTTGTAACAATGTTAAATATTTTGGCGGCTAAACCTTTGTGTTATCTCACCTAACCGTTATTGGGGAATACACGCGTGGCTTCCTGTCAAAGCTTGCAAACGTTGTCGCTTGTGGTTGAAAGCTTCATGATCGTTTTAAATGTTTAATTCTTAGGTATAAGTTTTAAGATTTCAAATGATAAAGGTAAAATCAGTACGTACATTTCACCAGTTTATCAATCTACATTCTCCTAGATTGTAAGGATCATATTTTTAGTGCATGTCCATATTTCACTTTTTTTTAGTGGTAAAGCGATGACCTGAGTCTATATACATAAAGAAAGAATAAGTTGAGAAATAAGTAATGGGAAAGAGGTGCAGGCTTAGATGTAATCTGTTAAGTAGATACTTAAAAATTACACTTTAAATTTCGTTCTGGCCTAGAGATGTTCCCCGGATTTTCATGTGTCATATGACGACGTGATGAACATGATAGTCATACAGTCAGTCGGGTTTCAAATTAACTATTAGCTAGTTATACTTTTACTCGGTTATCGTTATCAAAATAATGTTCTTGTCATTGATAACGGCAAGTTAGGTTTTGATTAACGAAAGTATTAAGGTGACCAAAGCGAGGGCCGTGGACACGAATGCCGCTCATTAATACACGTCAAGCGGAGGCTGCGCGAGACATCCGAACTAAGATCACATCATTAATATTAAGTAGTACACGAGGCGGTGCCGTCGGAATACGATAAATTTCATGAAGATGTGCTTTCACCCTTTTTAACTCCTACCTATTTGTCAGTGGGCATAGAATTCGCCGAAGAAAGGGCCCTCGATATCTGTCCATGACGTTGCCAAAGTCCATTAGTATTGTCCAGAGACATAATGTGGGTATATCATATGGTTATAAGTTAATGACTACAATTTCGCGGTTGTCTCGTACATTACGATATCTTCTAGTATATCTTAAGACATCTATATCAATTTTGAAGTTTTTTATTTTACAAAAATGGTAATCGACGAACTAAATGAGAGTTCTTTTCTTGTATCGAGAACACATAAATAAAGCTCAACTATGCGAGTCATTTATTTGGTAATTTTGTCTACCCTTATTTATTGTTTACAGACATGCGGAGCGGAATGCAATTACAAATAATACCTACAAAGATATCTTGGTGACACAAATATTTGTGGCACGTAGAGAAATTCTAATATGTAATGAAAATGTATTTTCCTTTGCTTTTATTATACGAACGAATGGTGAAAAAATTACACTAAATAAAATAAAGTTTTCTTTGTCAATTAGTGTTAGTGCTAAATCTATCCATCTATCTATCCATCTGTATCATATCTATCCATCTGTAAGTCCCTCGTTAAACGATCAAAGTGGAGCTTGTTACTATTACAGTACAACTTAGATTTAACAGTGGTAGAGCTCGCAACAACAACGTCTTTTGCACGAATGGGCCGGCTCGACCGGTGAAATACCACGACCTCACAGAAGACAGGCGTCAAGTAGAAGTATTCTGCGTTTCGTCTGATGAGTGACGTGCTCGGGGCCTAATTGTAGTCCTCTTCCCCTTCCCACCCTTTTCTAATAGAGAAAGGATGGGAAGGGGAACAAGATTTGACGGATGAGGAGGGATGGACAGGGAATGGAAATATCCTTTATTATTTTTTATTTAGTTATTTCCTATAATCGGCATTGATAATGAGCTGCTAGAAATCAAAATAAGTTTCAGCCATCTTCCCCGATTGTGATAAAAATTATATTAACCAACAATAGATTACAATAGTCATTGTTGACCCTTTAAACGTTAAACGTTGAACATTATTTATATTTCGATTTATTACCCTTTCACGTGTCTGTGAAGGCTTCGATACAAAGCTGGTCTCGGCTGTGGCAACCCATTAGTGCGCGCGCGGCGGGGGCTCATGATCACTCTGCTCATGTTAATTTATGTGCTTTGTCGCATTGTCCACTCACAATGGACGCATTTTATGGCCTACTGCCGGACACCCAGATTAACATCGACGTATGATTTTAGCTTTCTCTCGTTTTGTACAAATCACAATGGCCGGTCTAACCGGCCACCTGGCTATAAAGGTTTTGACGAAAAAATCGAGGTAGCTACCGTCCACACAGTTTTGTGCAAAGGATTCGATCCTCGCACCTGCATGAGAAGCAATTAAACATGCTATCAATTATATGACAAGAGAATAGTTGCGACCATCATCATAGCATTCCGTAAATCTTAGCTTATTTAATTAAATATTTGAAATTATATGTAGCACAGATACGAATAGACCTTTGAAGTGTAATAATATAACTATATTATCATTATGTTTACATGTCTGTTTTTATTCCGTCAAAGTTTATTGTTCATATTGGTATTGTAATATGTAGTACCTAGCCGTAAAACAACCCAGTAGCATTACAATTAGCAACGATAGAACATTTTCTTCCTTGAGAGGAAGAAAATGTTTAAAGTGATCCTTCCAAATGAACCTATGAATTCGTGAAGACGTCGGGAAATGATGGATACGGTAAGCGGAGGACCAGGAGTAATGATAGCAGTATGTATAGAGGACGCAGGATAAGCATAAGGGAAGGCCAATGTTTTGCAATGAGCTGATGTATGTAGGCTAAAAATAATGATGATGTAATTAACAGTGATCTAAATAAAACAGTTGTAAACAACTTTAATACTAATTTATTAAAAATAATACAATTAAACATGTTTAACAAATTACTTAAGGTCCTAAATACTTTGCACCTTATGATACCTATACATGGTGATGGTACAGTTTATATGTTTAGTTTCACACAAAAACAGTAAAGTTAACTGTTGGAATCGTTGTAATTAAGTTGGATAATTTTAATTTTTGAATATAAAAACTGAACAAAAATCATGTCTGGCAGAAATAGAGAAATATAAATGTCTTGCACATAATAAAAAAACATAAGTTTCGAAAGGGATAAAGAATTTAAAAAATAATCTAATATAAATGATGATAAACAAGCTCATGTAGATGATTATAGTTATATTAAAATTAAGTATTAATCGATAACAGATGGAAAGATTAACTAGGTCCCAATTAAAATTATCAACGAGAAAAATTAAATTACGCTGATAGATTTAGACTCTACTAGGCACATACATTACTTACAGCAAAATGTCTATACCAGTACCCTATAGTATAGTTACCATTTACCATAACGTATTTAAGAGAAAAGGTTTGGCCTATCATTAATTTCCTTCTGGTATGCTTCAAATGTTACTTATATGTAAAATAAAATAATATATGTAAAATAAATATAAGTTGCATTCGTAAAAGAGATTTTAGTTGTATTTACATCATGAGTAAACTCTAGCTAAGTTTTTAATTTACAAATCAAAATATATTCCATTAGTGCAATGGAATCGTTTCTTCTTCTGTAATGGTCTTCTGCGGGGCTTGTCCCGGCGAAAGTTCACCGTGTATCCTGACTCGGTATATGCAGGTGTACAAAGAGTGTCCCCAGTTAGAGAACACTTTCAGCCTCACGATGTGGTAGCTTGTGGCAGCGGGGTGCTGTACTTCGAAGTACTGTATGGGCTTACCGTCCTTCTCGTACTCGAAGCTGCCGAAGTCATGCGGATGAGGGTCGGCGCGGTTCGACAGCCCTTCCAGCTGGAATAAACGTGGCGCTGACGAGATTTCTCTGTAATTCAATTTCCTATATAAATAAAACCGTATAAAAGTACGGTATAGTTGTTTCTCTCATTTTCTAGACCATAGATTAAATGACGAACGGCATTCATCGAAAAATTTAACGAAAGTGAAGCGGGCTAAATTTATCATTAACTTTCTTAAATTGTTCGTTGTTAGCACGAAAGGGAATTAAATATGCAACATTGCCGACGCATGAAATTTTTACGAAACAAAAAACACAGATATCTGGGATAAAACAAGTCTTTCTGCAATTTGAAACTTCATTACAAAATAAAACCACAACCAGCACCCAGTCTTCCTCATCTTTCAGAATTCCACGTAATATATATATCAAGTTCAAGACTCCGAAAGACACGCTAACCCTAGGCCTAATCAAATCATAAGTAAACTGTAAACTAACCTTGTTGGCGAGATATGCGGCGGTATGTGTTCAATGCTGATGCCGGTGATGTGAACTGATCCCAAGAGGCGTATGGTGACTTCGCCCCGGGATCCCCTGAAAGCCCAACACTCTCCAGGCAATGTCCCGGGGCGGATGATAGCGGAGGCCCCTGGGCACTCGCGGCAGAGCAGCGAACTCACCGCGTGCAGTGCCCAGCCCACTGACGTCTCGTAAATCACGTACTCTTGTGTCTCACCAGTATCGAGGACCCGGGCACCGGCGGACTCCAGGGCGTAATCTGCTATCTAACGAAATACATCAACACGAAAATTAAATAAATATATGTACTAATGTAATGTATATCTATATGTATATGTACACAAACATTCACCATTTTAGCCACCAATTGATGAGTTTTTCGCTGGTTTTAAAGCTTATACCAAAACCACTCTTTACAAAATGACAACAGTTATAGGTGTCACCAAACAAGTTGGTTACGCCGCTGTATCGCTTCGATTATAATTATTTCGCATTCATCTAGCACAGAGAGCTCAGAGGTTCTAACTTTTTAACCTTAACTGTTTGAGGTTACAAACATTAAAAGTTGTAGCATTTTGGATTTTGATTAAGTTATCTATGCTCGTTATTTGTGCATTAAAGATAATGGTGTATGTGATCACCTGTCGGTCGTAGTCACCCATGTCCAGCAGCTGCCGAGCAGTGTGTCGGCGCGTGGGTTCCAGGGCGTCCTTCACTCGGCCTGACGCCGCCGACATCGCTGGCAAAGCTGAAGACATTCTCTCCAATTCGTTACGGATACGTTCGTGCTCCCGATTCATCTTCCAAAAAGAATAATCTATAAATATTAACAGCGTCTGGGCCGTGATAGATGCAATAGGTACGGGTTATTAACTAACAAAGCGATGTACATATAACCTTATTAGAAACGCGGGAAAAACCTCCGGAAGAGATTATACATAGGAGGAAAGCAAAAGATTGTGAGATCATCTCTGTTGATTCTTGTCGACAAATTACAGGCGAGAATGTCTACTATGGATGTCCCGAAAATCTGATTCAAAAACGCAATTTACCAAAGTGATAAATAAGACATATTTGGGAATGCTAACAACCTCAGATAGACCCTGTGTCAGTTGCATGACCATGTATTTTATGTCGCCGAAGTCTCCCTCTATAGTGTCCTGCGAGCCCCAGAGATACGAGTACACGTGGAGCCCCAGCAGCAGCGTCAGCGCCACGCACACGAACGAACGGAAAATGTTGCGGAAGCCGCATCTCTCGTCCTCGTCGTAATCCATTAAAACCTAAAAATATTTAAAATACTACCAACATAAACTAGTTATAGTATACACAAATGTTCTATCAAATAAGTTTTATAAAGTATAAATGTTGTTAAAACTCCAGTAAGCGTTATCCCATGTTTACATAAATAATAAACAAACATCTGCCATAAGTGTTTCTACTTCTTACATGTTGTCAATTAGTGAACTTCTCCAATTTTCTTACAGAGGTTTTATATAAACTTAAAGCCTTATTTTATAATTTATAAGCCCCAAAGATAACATTAAAAACCTAAAGATATTGTAACTTGAAATATTTGTCCATACACGTATTAAGACTAAAAATGTATAGATGTAATAACATACAAAATCACATCTGATATTAGTGACAAGCTGAGCACCGCGAGCACTGAGCACTGACATTCGCCCGCCGTACAATTGTCCTCTACTTAATATGATTTATCGTATAGATATGAAGTCAACTTACTCCTACCTCTACTTTAGATCTAGAAAATCCGTTCTTAGTGCTACGCATACGTAATAACACAAATATCTGCAAAATTTCAATTCTCTAGGCCTAGTCCTTTAGGCTAAGCGATCATATATCAGTCAGTCAGTTTCTTCTTTTGTATATTTAGTTTAGTTTTGCCTGTAATGTTATGTCGCTATATAGTTAACTATTATACTAAGTTCGGATCGGATGCAAGAAAAATCTATTACGATAAACTTCTGTTATTCCAATTCAAGCCTTGCAAGCACGGTCCAGCATTAGGCAGCAGTGTGTTCATCCAACAACACATGAAGTTTTCCTTTGGCTTTCTCTACCTTTAAAACCTCTAAATAAAACACCTAGTAATTATGTAAAACATTTATTAGACAGAAGTTCTATGCTTTCTGTTGCTGCGCGCTGTACTCGAGCTGCGCGGCGGCGACGGACTTCATGGACTCGTGCGCCTGGTGCACGTTGGCGCGCCACGCGAGCAGCACGCCGCGCAGCTGCTGCCACTGCGCGCGCCCGAACGTACGGTGCATCGTGCTCGTCACGCGCACCGTGCGCTGCGCCTGGTCCATGCGCGCGCGCACCAGCTTCGTCTTCAGCACTACAACAATCAAATATAAAATATAACAATACAAAGACTAAAGGGTTTGAGCTATTATATAAATACTTCACCTTCAATGATAAAGGCTTCGACAGTCTTCTCTTCAATCTGCAGTTCGGTGATCATTTCGTCAAATGTTATTTCTGGATTGGTCTCTGCCATCTGCATGAATGATAATATTCTCATCTTCTTGATATTCTGCTCATGGTTTAGAGCTTGAAATATAAAAATTTATTTATATTATCTTGAATTATATTTAAAAAAAACAACCCAGGTTAAAGAGTGACTAACAAATATTTTTTTTCATTAATGTGAACTGAGCTTCAACTAAAACCTAAATCAAACTTTATCCCATAGTAAGAAATAACATCTTAAAATTTCTGCAAATAACACTTTAATCAGTGGCAAGAGATTTAACCTTGTTTAACACTTTTCGACAAACAAAAAACTACAATCAAGAAAATGTTAATGATTTTGAGAAAGACCACTTTCTTTATAGCAAGCAAACAATATTTGAATGTTAGCCTGAATTGATTTGAAATTTTATAGTGACTTGTATTGCAAATTTATTTTTAAATTCTTAGAGCATTGTAAGATATGAGATGAGCTGAACTGAACTGTATAGGTAGTAAGGACTTCAAGACTAGTACATATATAGTGAGACCTACAAAACCGACTTTAAAATATTCTTATCTAAGAATCTAGCACATCTTCATAAAATTAAATTAAATATACCTTGGGACTGTACAAACTCTTTATGACTTTCATAAAATGCTAGGTAGCTAGTAAGTTTTTCGGACACAAAGATTGTAAGTAGGTCATATATGAGTTCCCCTTCTAGGAAACGCACTGGCTTCAACGATAGCAGAGGGTCCAGCAAGAATGTGTTGGGATCGGCTAGAGCAGTCACTATGCACTTTATGGCATCTTCTCTGGCATATGAAGCATTTTCATCATTATATGTCCCGAGTAACTCTATCATCACCTTAGAAGCTAATTCACTGCAATAAAAATGGCAAAATTACTTTTAAGGGTCATTAACAGACAAAAAAATTATGAATGAAAAATTGCAAAAGATCTTGCAATTTTGCAAAAACGATGCATATGTAACAGGGTTCAGATGTGGACGGGACAGGGACGGAATGTGATTTAGTAAGCACTGATGGGGGAGTGAGAGTAGCTTGGAATTAATGTGCTAATGTTTTTACTGTTATAGCATATTTTAATATATTGGGGAACTTGTATAAAATGGGATGTGCGGAAAATCGTCGCCAACAATGTTTTGAACTGTCCCATGCATGCCACGACCCCATTAAGTGTGTGCCTAAGTGACCTATGTACATTTTCTATGGTACAATATTATTAAAACTTCTCATCCATCCTGTTGTCTAGTTAAAATTACCAAATAAGGGCATCAGCCTATATTTACATAAATTAAAATAGTATCATAAATAAAGATAAGTGCTATAAAAAATTTAAAAAAATTAAGAAAGAATTACAAAACCCAATGTTAAAATACTTTTTACTTTAAAAATACTATGGGTTCCTTTATTTTCTACTAGCTGACACTATGAATTGAATTCTAATTGGTATAATTGATTTTAAAAATCTACAAATACATTGTTTATTATTCTAATGCTATCTTAATAATTTCTAATGCTGATGCACATCATTCTAAGTTTTTAGTGCATACATGAATAGTTTGTTTTGCATTCTCTAAAACATGCCAACTATCATACAATTGGCAGTAATGTCAAAAGAGATATGCTGTGATAATAAAATAGCGGTTCATTTTTATATGAATTTAGAATATGACAATGATTGTTGATAAGAAACACAAGGTTGATTGACAAGATTACTACAGAAAAAACATATGCTCTGCTAACCATGCACTCATAGATAAGGACTGTACATACCTGTTTTGATCTTTTAACACTTGATGCAATAATCTGTACAACTTTTGCATCTGTTCATTAGATGGGGGGCAGCTGGAGAACTCTTTCTTCAGATGGTCGACACCGGTGAACACATCCTTGACAGCACCAACGCGCGCAGCGAGCTCAATCACATGATAGTATACATGGTATCTCAATGGTGAATTGTGCTCCAAGTTATTATATAACCTCCATAATCTGAAAAGCAAATATTATAATTTTGTTAATAACCATTAAATTTAAATTACATGAGGCTGGGCCATAACATCTATTTTTAAGACCTAGAGTCTTAAAATAGATGTTATGAAGGAAAATAAATTGTAATTGGAGGTTGTATTCTAACCTCACAATAACATAAATGACAATCTTACTGGAAAACTTCACATTACCATCAAAAATTAAAACAACTTACAAATGAAATGAATTATTTTGTGTATGTGTTTCAAAGTACAAAGATAATGACATGACAAAAATGATCAAAACATTGAACAATGATAATAAGATAAGAATAATAATGAGTAGTTATAAATAATAATAAAACATAATGTAGATGCCTTGTTTGACTTCTACTTTGCAGAGATACTTACGACTGTAAAGCTATTAATCCAACCTTAGGACCTGGTGATTTTCCGAGCCTCTGACTAAATGCAAGAATTAGGTTTTCACCTTTTTCCAATGGTATCTGAAATATATCAATTATATGATGTTATTTTTAATGTTATATCAAAATAAAGGCTGGCAGCATTTTTAGCAAGGAAGATACAGATGAAGATGTAGCTGTGGCCTCTTAAAATCAGGTCTCACTTAAAGTCATTAAACCATCGTTATCCTTAGTAATATAAAGAAAATATCACATTTTAGAACATTTACATGTATTCTATTATATTTAAACTATTTTACAAATAAAGAAAAGCAATTTCAAAACCAATTTAATATGGGTATCCTCTGTCTCACAATTAGAAGTTACAATAAGTGAATTTAAATGGTGCCAGAAGGGGCACAGCTGTTCCAGAATTCTTCAAGGTCAGATAATGACCAAAATGAGTTCTGGATATCTCGGTATAAGTAAAGGTAGTGAAATTGGTTGGAAATTGTTGTCATCAGTTTTTCTTATCTATTACATACATTAGAAGACAATACATTATTGAATATCTGACATATCTTCTTATGTGGTTATTTTTCTGTCTCTATTTTAATTGGGAACATAATACAAGGGATTATTTTTGAGGAAAAAAGACATGTTTAGTATACTTACAGAAACCATTATGGAAACAATACTGTTGAGTATGGCTTCAATTTCATTGTCATTAGTTTCTTTCAAGCACACATCACACACACCAACTATTTTATGTAAATCATCTTCGATTCCCTTTGGAGACTTTTCCTCGGATATTTCTGCACCTAGACTTTTGAAATACTTTCGGAGTTCTTGAGCCTGTAAAGAAATCAAATATTTTTCTCTTTTGATATTGTTTTTTTTCCTTATATTGTACTAAACCTTTTTATATCATCGAGCAAGTTAAGATTTTTCAATGAATATAGGTTATATTAGCATGACTTACTTGATCTTCAAGCGATATATCCATAAAAATAGCAGGGCCCTGCATTATGAAAACAATGTACAAGTTATGGCGAATTTGCTTCTTTGAATTTTGTAATTACTTAACTTATTTGTATAAGTTACTATATAGGCAAAATAATAAATTATATACGTGAGCCAACTAGGCAAGCACAAGCACAAGCAAGTCAAAAGGAAAACACAATACACAAGTGAATAATTTTTTATAATCTGTTTTTGACTTGAGCAAAAACTGTACAACCGCCGATCCAAGAATAATTAAATTTTATACTTTCAATCACAAAAAAATGAACGGCATATAAGCTTAAATAACTTTTATAATTATTCTCTCTAGTCAATATTATTTAGAAAACGAAAAATAATTCGCATTTTTTTTTGTGAACATCGACATCTTTTTTTGACAACCATTGACAGCAAAGGCTTGGTGATATTTAAAAATATCGACTATTGTAGAGGAATGCCATACAACATAAAAAGAGAATGTAATAAGTAAAAATACGGTAATAAGATTCTCTTATTAACATAGAGATCTTTAATAATTCATTATAGAATTCAAGAAGAAAGCATAGAAGCATAATAAAATTGACATTGACAGTGACAGTTGGCGTTTTTCTATTCCTATAAAATAGTGTCTAAATAAATAAACTACGTTAATTATTGGGTACTTTTTTATTGGTACCGTAGCTAATTCAATAAAGAATAAGTTGTAGTTATAAATATTTTCCAGTTACAAAATAAGGCAAATTTGTAGATGCTTTTTTGGTGGATTTTGATATACTAACAGAGTTAATAGTTTAAATTATCCTAGTTAGTAGTAGTAAAATACATTACTTTTTTATACATATTATTTCTTACCATAATAATGTCAAGTTTTCACAAGATATCTTATTCACAATACAGTATCAAAGGAACAAAATTAAAAAATAATTTACCACTTATATCTTCTGGCATTCCATCTTTGGATCACATAATTGGTAAGTTTATTCACCATGAACTTGAACTGAAATCAACATTTAATTCAATCAATTTTTCCCTATTAAGAGGAAGGTCAATAGCAAGTACCATAGTTTGTTCCAAAACAAGGTGGAAATATTGTGAATGAAGGGTACACCATACAGGTGTAAGGTTACTTTTTATGCTAAAATTCGTGTCTTCCAAAATATTTTCGATAAACTTTTTCTCACATTACCTTATGTGCTAATAGTAATATGCTATTCTTAAAGCTATCTATAATATACAATTCCACTTTGGTGAAAATTCTCGATGAAAGTATAAAGAATGTAATGGCTGCCACATATGGTAAGTGGTGTTTGTTTACAAAATGTCCATCTTCATTTGTAAGAAACTATATCTCTTATCTTACTTATATGTATTGAAAAGTCTTTAAGATTGTATTTATTTTGTAGGAGGAGGGCTACCTTCAGGAGGTATTTTTGCTGTTGGTGAGATTTCATTATTTTTATCCTTCCCTATACATAGCTGCAACTGAATTAATAATACCTAGAATGTATATTTCAAAATAATATTTATTTTATGCATGTACAAAGACTTATTACTGTACAATGTCTGCTGAGAATTAGATGTGTATAGGAATTAAAGCATTTCAGTTAGTGTTGGTGAAAATATGTGAAATCATTATTTAATGTTTTATTTATCATATTTGGGGCCCATTTGGACAAAATATTACAATTTTATAAGTTATAAAGGTGAGTCCTTAACTAAGCACTGAAATTATAGTAATTTTATTGATTAGCCTAAAGTTTAATTTTATATAAGGTTTTATTTTGGTTCTGTATTATTTACACCTGGATGTTATATTATGTTAAGTATGAATCTATAATGTAGGCTAAGTTTCTGCACAAATTCAAAAAATATTGTTTAATAATAATGAATAATGTTATGGCATATAGAAAAAGAATTTTATCTGGTATAAATTGCAGAGGAAGATATTTTAGGCAGTTATAGCAGAGTTCTTAGCAAGTACTTCCTAGCTGAAGGTGTTACCTGTGAACATGCTCTGTTTATTGCATCAGCGGATGATGATCCTCATGTAATTGTAAGTTTGTAAATGATGTTTGTCTACAAAATAGTCATGTTTACATTTTTGAACTTTCTTAGATTCAGAACTGAAAAAACTTGATAGAGACCTGATTATCTTTTTGATGCTGGCATATTTCTCTCAGTTATTATAAATATGTGTATTAAAAACTTTACTTATGTGTACATAAGTAAAGTACACACACTACTTTATTTATACCTAACCGAACCTAAGCCATACCTACTGTCTATTTTCTCAGTCCTATAATTCATTATGCTTGCAAGAAATGGTTTAGAAACTTTTATACTTGGATTACTTATTGGTCTATTTCACTTATGCTTATAGGTGTTTTAGTACACACTTTTGTTATCAAAGACTTGTGTTAACTAAAATAAGAAATATAAGTTTTGCACTAATTATCATCTAAAAATCTTGAAAACAATGCATCAATACAATCCTTCTGTCCAAACAAACATTAAATTTGACTTAACTACTCCTCCACACACCGACTCATCCACTCACTCAATATCCCACTCAACCATTCCCCCTCACCCCAAAAATAAAGCCAATTGTATCTTAACAATAACATTCACAATTGAATACAAGAAGTTGTGTAACACGTAATGAAATTTTTGCCATAGAGTGCCATCAGAAGTTTTTATATATAACCCCACTAGCAGCAAATCATTTTTTACTTTTGTCACATTATATCTTTCCTTTCATTTTAAGATCATGTTTCTGTTATGTATAATAGAAACATGGTCTTAAAATGTGTAATCTTCTAAAAGATCAGATTAATTTTTAATGCCTCATAAGTTAAATTAATTAAGAAATCAATATTCATTGTTTGCAGATGAATGAATTGCCACAGCCATGCACAGACTCTGCAAAAGAAATAATGCCAAAGGAAGGCAATGTTCAAATGAAGATAGCATGGAGATATGAGGGGCTAGGCCAGGTGGAATCTTCCTTCGGTAGCAATTCCTCTTTTGGTCATAATTTTGATCTAAGCAAACATATGGATAAAGAAATAGTACAAAATATCGATATTACATATTGTTTTTTAAATGAAGATGAATATGAATACAAAGATAAAGTAAAAGGTAACAAATTTATTTTTTGACTACCTTGACAGGCCGGTGAACTGGCCACTCGTCTGGCCGGTGGACTAGCCGGTTATTTCATTACTTGATTTATCGGTCGACTGGTTACTCAATTCGACGCTCAAGTGGTCAGTCAAATGGTTGCTTGATTGATCAGTGGACTGTTTGCTTGAGAGGTTACTCGACTGGTCGGTCTATTGGTTAGTCAGATCTGATAATAAAGTAATAAAATCAACTTTCAGGCTTCAAGAATTACAACTTTTGTAAACTACTGGCCAAAATCAAGCACCTTGTATCAAAAGAAGAGTTTCAAACAAGTAGTAAAAACAAAAATATTTTACGAATAAACATACAGTCCCTCGGTTCGCCGATCTGGATGGCGGCCGACTGTGATGAGGAACCAGTAGACAGTGACTATGGACAGGATTTAATAAAATTTGTATATAGCCTTAGAGTCATTCTAAGGGACACTTTGGCAGTTGCGTTTATAACTATTCCATCACATTTATTTGATGTAAGTGTTGTAACAACTTTATTTAATGAAAAATCATAATTAATTTTACGACATACATTGAAAAAATATTGAATACAAATATAAATGATATATACATATATATATAAATATTTGTCTCTTTCAGGATGATCATTTAATGCCTAGACTTCTATACTGTATAGACAATGCAGTCAGAATAGAGTCGTTTGCCGGCTCGAGTCGGGAAACCAACCCCGTGTACAGTGACTACCACGGCTTGTTCCATGTGACTAAGCTGTCAGCCATATACTCACTTGTGCCTTTTGTGCCGCCTAGTCTAGATCTAGCATTTAAACTGCGCAGGAAGAAATTCTTGATTGAAAAATTACATTTGCCACCAGGTGAATAATATTAAATATAAATCACAAAATATCTTGTAGAATGACTTTTATCTCGTCGCTGTTTTTGCTGCACTAAAAACACTAATTGTTACAAAAGATCCAACCCACAGACAAGGTCTTAGACGCTTTGGACTATGTCTAGCACTGGAATGATACAGCCTGTAACAGTTGGTGATGAATTTTAACAAGTCGTCTGACAAACTTGTGACTATTAGATTATAAGCTCGCCCGGTTACTGCTGATCAAAATATTGCTCTTATAAATAGAAAATCTTTACAAATTCAAAACAGTAGGGGGAACTACTGAATTAGACTTATTTTATTTCAGAACTGCAAGAGTCTAGTGAGAGAGAACAAGATGACATCACAGCGGTGCCTGAAGCAGTTACCTGCGGAGGATTTAAGAAGAAAGATATAGAATTTTAAATGTATATTTTATTACAAAATAAAAATATATGTTTTTTACAACTTCCCCTTTTATTTTTAATAGTAGTTATCTGTTTATTTTACTTTCATCTACTTTATGTTACCAGCGGACACGTTCATACGTGTGTGGAAATGAAAATAACTGATGCATTAATTTCAAACAAACCTTCCTTAATTATTAGTCACCCCAGCTGCCCAACGGAGCGTATCTCCCTAAAACCGACAAAACTATTCATCGAACATGCCATGCTGGCTCACTACAACGTTAGCGTGCATTTGGGTAATACGCGGGATGCAAATAAGCAATATTTATAGCAATCTATAAATAAAGTACAAGTCAAAACATAACCTAATGAAGATCAAAAAGGTCGCGAGTGCGAAAGTGCTTTTCGGGTGTTTCAACACTTTATTTCTTGTAAGATATTATTAATATTAGTTTGCTCCAAGTCAGTATTATAAAAACACAGTAATTCTTTTAAAAAATTTCAGTCTAGAGGGAGACGCACTTACAACCGATTATCATGTGAATACAAGACAAAAAAAATATCTTTAAAAAAACTAATTGGTTTTCGTTTAAAACAGTGTTTGTGTAAATAAAATATAAGTAAAGTATTTATTTAATTTTAAGGTATGCGGTTTCGCTAAAGTGATATGCGGATTTCTGCTGCTGTGCGACTCTCAGAGGATCCTGTTGTCAAGGTTGCTGGCGCCGCCCGAGGGCGGCCTGCCCGAGCCGCCCTTTTATTACGTCTCACTGGCTTTGCTAGCCACCGGCCTCACAATGTGTTTCATATCTACATTCGGCATGTGGGCCACATATATGCCTGGATATGTATTGCTGACTATCGTAAGTTCTATTTTTTAATTTTAAATCTTTTATATTGCTCGTGTAATATGTACGACTATTATATTTCGTTCAATACATATTTAATATCTCTAATAAATTCAATACGTATTAAATTTGTCGGTGGTATATTAACAAAGGTATTTTTTTAAACACATGGAAAATTATCATATATATTTAAATAACGTTTTGTGGGTAAAGCACAAAAAAAACAGAGTAACGTTTTGTTGTGTGTGTTTTAATTAGAAAATTTTAAAAATGTTAATTGCTTGCTGGGATCAGAACTCTCGAGTTCTGCGACGAGATCTACTGAGCCATCGCGAACTGTAATATAAAAAGATACTACATAACATTGAAGATTTGCTTTATAATAAAAGTTACCAAACGAGCAGACAGTTCACTTGATGTTAACATGTTTATGTAAACATCGATACTCATAGTTATTCGCAAAGACGAAATTAATTGGAGATATTTTGCTGCTTTATATGTCGGACAGACGGAGGATTGTTGGAAATATGGAAAAGGAGTCGAGGAACAGATGAGAAGTGAAAGGTATTGAGCCTTGGGCACTCACTCATCAGACGAAATGCGGACACATAACATCTCTACTTCTTGCGTGGTTTTAGTCAGCAAGTTAACAATATAACAAGAGTTTTTGGTATTTCAGTATTTTCTAGTTGTACTATGTCTGCTGCTGGGCGAGTGCGCGTGCGGCGTGCTGGCCGCGGTGTGGCCGCGCTGTGTCGGGCTGCAGAGCGCGCGGGGCGGCGCCGTGGCAGCACTGCAGGCATACTACGCGCTGCCCGACTACGAGGACTTTACTGCCGCGGTGGACCTCGCGCAGACACATGTAACATGCTTTCAATTGAAATAACATACTTTCACAATGTTTAAATCAACCTAAAACGAAAAAATAATTAACACTAACATTATTTTTTTATAATTCCAGTTGAAGTGCTGCGGCATCAGCGATGCCCGTAACTACGATATGTCGGTGTGGCAGCTGCGGCGGCTGGGCCCGCGCGGCCTCTCCGTGCCGCTCAGCTGCTGCGTGCAGCCCGACCCCGCCTCGTTCCTGAGCCCCGCGCCGCTCAACCAGTCGCGCTGTCAGGACATACAGCCCAACCCCACGTATAGACACGCATCGGTATGACAATTACTACTCGTACGCTAACATGAGACTTAGCCTGGTATGCAATCGACGTTATTCTTTTTTATGTAAGAAGGTGGCAAACGAGCGCGCTGATCACCTGATGTCAGCGCTACCCATAGACATCCGCAACCAGCAAATGTTTTGCAGATGCGTTGTCTATCTTTATGGACAGAGGAGGGCATAGCGAAAAGGAATATTTCCTTTTCCCCGTTCTCCCCTCTCCGTCCAATCCTCTCCCCCTTCCCATCCTATCCGAGGAAAGAGTGGGAAGGGGAAGAGGACTGACATCAGTCCTCCGGCACCTCACTCATCAGACTAAACGCAGAGTACTTCTCCTTCAAGCTAGTTTTCTGAGGTGGCATTTCACCGGTCGAGCCGACCCATTCGCACAATAGATCTTGTTGCGGGCTCTACAACTGTTTACTTTTAGATCATTTTACAATGTAATTTTTTTGTATAATATTGGAAAACGCCGCTGTGACGTCGTGTTACTCCAATCTCATGTTATTGTGGACAAGTAGGATTGCCTCCTTATCTTTATGCATTTGATATAGCACAGTGACTGGAGCAGTTAAACTTGTACACTACTCCTAACGTATTAATTTCTCAAGTGCCCCTGTGGAGCCATAAGCTGAGAACGCACGTTTACCAATTTTAGAAAACTTTGTTAATTTATTTTTCTCATTCAATTCATTTTATCTATATTTTGTTTGGGAGCCTTAATGCGTTCTTCTTTTTCTTTGAATTCTTAAAGTTTGAATTATAATTATTTCAGGGTTGCTTGAATAAGCTCGAAGACTGGTATCAAGAACAGTATATTGTTTTCATGCTGGGAATGTTTGTAATGGCCATCTTTAAACTTGGTCTACTATTGATAACCGTGTTCTCCTGTATCCGCTTGCGGAGGCGCAGGAGGTACACACGTTCTTATATCATGAAATCCACAGACAATAAAACCAATGAAAATATCTACGAGAGAAGAATGGCGGGCGCGCACGACTCTCCGATTACTACCAAATATATTCAACCGAACAACTACTACAGTCCGAGATTACGTAACCCGAAAATTTTTCAAGGAAAACCAAATGAAATCGTATGAGAATTAGCCGTGGAGATAAATGCCTTAGAAATAAAACTTGAAAAATTCTCAGATTTCTTGTATAAACATCAAGCAGATTCCATTATGTGGTAGCAAGACGAACACGTCGCCAACATCTCGATCAACATAAACATTTAAGCGGTTTATAGACCCGATGGTATATGAATATTTAGAGGATAAGTATGAACTATTGGCACAGCGACGTTTGTGTAAAAGCAAAACGCTTTTACACAAACGTCGCCCCTTAACCAAATAATCCAATTTCTTGCCGTTTGGATAACATAGATGCTTTTGTAAAACAAGACTGCTTACTATACTATAATTATCTCCACGGAAATCTTTTAAATTATATTTTTATAATATTTTATTAATAATTTACTACAATAACTTTCAATTTATGTTCACAAAAATGTATTTAAGTTTTTATAATACATACTAGTCTTTATTTTTGTATAACGCTAGGAATAAACTATAAATGAGGCGCCAAGTACTTCCTTGCCTATCTTTATAAGTTTACAAATCGCATGGTATGAAATAAAAGAACTACGGGATACTCAATATGCAATATTATTTTCAAAAGAACATTCAAAAATTGGTCCTAAAGTTAAAACAGTGTTAACAATCGCTCTGGAATGTTGTCTATCATTCACAAATGGTTTCACAGCTGTAACAGAGAGCTAATTTATTGCAGGTTTCTCAATGCAAGGGATATTCTATTGGTAGATTTCATTTAAATCTCACTCGCTACCCAGTGATAATACAGTTATGTACGCATAAATTATTTTTTGTTATAAATTGTAAAATATAAAATGTTTGTTTGAGTATAAATTACAAATTTAATAAAAATTTAAATAAGAATATATATGAAACCAAAATTCTGAATATTCCGGAATCCCGCAAACCCCACCCTAAATGATACACGAGATCCCTAACTATAACAATAATCTATCTATTTATAATAATTGATACTATGTTAACATTAGCTAATGACCATTGAGACCGACATCACAGTAAAATCTACTAATTACATCTTAGGTTCAGGAATGATCTTACAATAATCTTACACTTAATCGATAAAATTTACATTTTGCACTATGGATAGAAAGTAGATTGGGCCATTCTCGAGGCGGATACACGAAACCCCACTGGTTCACTACTAAAAGCGAGTTCAATACACGACAATGCGACACTACTGACTCTGAGCCCGCTGTAGTGCACCTTGTCTTTAAATGGCGGGAACGATCTGTCAAAATGTATTATGAAACGTCATTTTATTTTTATACCATACATAACATCAATATATTTTAAGTTAGCGATGAAGTGATAAACGAAAATATTTTACATATATATATATAAAATCAAATATTTTATACGACTGGCATATTTCATTTTGATAAGTTTATTACTTTCACCAACATTTAACGGCATTTGATTTCATTAGTTGTATAAAAATATAAATAAATAAATATGCGCTCACGCCCGTAACCCAGAGGGGTAGACAGAGATTATAGATTTGCATTTGGCGCGATCCTTGCATACCTCTCTTGCTTTTTCTACATCCATATATCTACGCATACAAGCTCGTCGGTTACGGGTGCTCCTTATATCGTCCTTCTTTGAATGAATGAAAAAATGTTTAAGAATCTCATCAAATGGATGACCATATATTTATGTACTAAAACGTTAACTAGCAAGTTCACACCAAAATTTTCATAAATTTTAATGTGGTGTGGGTATACAGAAGAAAAAAAATGTAATCTGTGAAATATAGATTCTAAAATTCTTGCTTTTAAACCAGCAAGATTAAATTATGTGAAGATTACGATTAATCCTTTGCTAAGATAAAGATAGAGTGCCTAGTAAATATATTTAAATATAACACTTTAAAAACTACATACCTACTATATATGTAAATATGACATTGTAAGCATTTAAATTTGTTAACATTATTTCGGCACCTAAACAATCTATATTAATGACAATATTGCAAAGCGAAGCAATGCAAAATGTTTATTTTGTTCTCCATCTAATAATTATTTTAATTTAAAGAACAAGATATTAAATGACCATATTGTTTACCGTTCCCGCCATTGTATAACAAAAAGTGTGGGTTTCGAAGCGAAATCTAAATGTGCAACATTACAGTATCTCATATATCATTCATTCATAAATTCATTCGTTCGTTTGCGTATTGCCCCCAATACATTCACATTGCATAAATACATTAATAAATGTAGCAAATTAAATAAAAATAACTGAAATGTCTTTTGTGCTAAATCGATATATGAATTATTGCAAAATAAATATACCTACATTGTATATATTTGTATAAACACTACTCTGCAGCGAAAAAGAAAATCTATTAGAAGAATGTAATAACGATACGCGAAAGTAATCTGTGATTACGATTTGTACGTATAATAAGTTCATTGTAAACAAACATCTTACCGTTGCGATACAATATTTACAAACAGATTAACAATAATAAATCTTATAAATACTTTGAAATGGATATTTTACAATAAATAGTCTATAAAACAATGTCCGAAAGTGTCAAATCTTCGGTTCAACTTCAATACTTATATATTGTTCTATCAAACTCATAAAACTCCGATGTTAAATTCTTGTCTGAATAACTTTGGTCGTGATTTGTTTAACATTGGTCGTCAAATTTGGATTATATTAAATGGATATACAATAATCAAATCGCAATCTTCTACTTGACTTATATTCTTATGAATGTACTAAACCTTGTTCAATTTATGAGATTTTATGCAATCTGTGGTTCTGAAATATTTCCAAACTCTTATCGCTATTTTCAGTATTCTTATAAAGTATAAATAAATATTTACAAACAAAAAATACCTTATTCAAGACTTGTACAATAAATATTGTTGTTGTTAACGCTTAGTTCCCGATGAGAGTCGAATGGTGGTCAATCTTAATTAATATCCAAGTATCGGATATCAGAATATTAGAAATGTTTGAGGACTGGAACCCAATTGGAAATGTGAAAATATTTCCCAGTGAAAGTAACATATTTGAGCATGTTAGAATAAATAGATTTTGCTGCAATCAATGTTTCTAGAATAGTTTCTACTTATTAAAATATTGTAACCCGAAAACACCCACATAACCACTTGATTCAATAAAATCTCATATTAAATCGAGTAGATTATCAAAATATTGCAATACAAGGGAAATTAAAAATATGCCTACAGGATATCATTTAGGAAGGAATTGTCTAGGGAGTTCAATAGTTCTTGAGCGGTGAGGTTACTGGTGTCAGAGGAAGGCATGTTGTCGAGGAAGTCAAAGTTAAAGTCTGCTGGTCCGGTGTAGGAAGACGTCGAGTGGAGAGAGGGGAAGGCATGTTGACTTGAATTGTTGTTATTCTGTGTCTGCATGGGAGCGTTCTGAGTCATCATGGAGTTCTGTTGCATGGTCTGGGCGTGCATAGGCCCGGGCTGCGCCTGCATGGGGTTGCTCTGCATGGGACTACTCTGCATAGGGTTGCTCTGCATGGGGTTGCTCTGCATGGGGTTGCTCTGCATGGGGTTGCTCTGGTGCGATCCTCCCATGCCGCCCATGCCCGCTTGCTGCATCGACATGCTCTGCGACTGACTCATGTGAATGTTTGGCATCTGTGAATAGTGTAATTTCTTATTAATTTAAAATAAAGATAAACAAAATTGTTTATTGTGTATCCAAAAAAGATGAAGGCGATATAAGTTGGTTACTAAAAAGCTTCGAAGTACCAATTACAAATAATAGTGCCATGCAACTTAACCATCATTTTATAACCATTTCACTTCTAAGGTATCTAATTCGTTCGTTCGTATTCTAAGGTATAAGTATTTCAAAGTAGACAACATCTGTATGGGATACTTTTAATGTATATATTAGTAATAGTTTAGTTTAAAATTTATGTGTACATGAATCTTTTGGTGAGACTCATGGTCATACTAGGTTCTATGTCACATTACATATTAATACTGCATGCATATAAATAATAGGGTATGCAAACTTTCCCCCCGACCGGGTTCCGGCCTTGTGAACGAAGAGGAACCCAGGGTCGGTCCATGGTGCAGTTTTGGCACGACCAGAGCTAGTCGCTCGAAATGGACTCGCTTTAGTCTACCTCGGAGGCGAGCTGTTGGTGTGCGGGAATTGAGGCACCGCTATCCCTAATCTCCATTCGAGGTGGAGTCGCGGAGGGAGAGTAGTGTTGGTATTCCTCTGCACCACTCTCCCTATACTCCGCGACTACGACAAAAGTCACTGTAGGTGAATTTCCGCGCCTTTCTGGAGGAGAGTTGAGGCTCGTCCACCCGCAGAGACGGAGCTGCCTCGGCGGCCGGCGCGGGCGGTTATTTTCTATACGTGTGGTCTCTCGTGGTACGTACCTGTCCTTGCACACTCATCATTTGGTTTTGTTGCATAATGAGATGCGACATGGGCGACTGCTGCTGATTGGACGCCCTGCAAACAAACACACGAGGTAAGCGCAAAAGATTATGTGTGTGAATCTGATAACAACTTACGGGAAATTAGTTTATTAATTACAGACAAATTAAATTACTACAATAACATACATTATTTATATTTTTTAGTGAAGGAACTTCTATATAAAGATGTTTTAAAGTTATTTTTAATATAAGTGTACTTGTGTGGTTTCTGTTTCAGTTAACTTCCCGGAAGAATAAGTCATATGTAGTATTCGTTGGAATCAATACTTTTGACTTCCACACGACTAACACAAATACGAGTATAATAATATAACAGTAAGCTTACCTTTGTTGTTGTTGTTGATGTTGCAGGAGCTGGTGTTGCTGTAGCCGCGCCTGCTGCAGCTGCAGCTGTTGCTGCTGGTGCTGTGTGAGTCCACCCATGCCCGTCATGCCCGTCATGCCGAAGCCTGCAAAATAATTGCCTATAAACATTGCTCATTTAGAAACTAATACAGTAATGTAATATAACAAATAAACAAAGTAATGAATTGTAGGCGAATTTCGACCACCGGGAAATCACAGCTAGTATTCGTTATAAAAGTTATTCGTAAGTTATAAAGCTGGTGGTTACCCTGGTGATGATGCGGGAACTGCTGTCGCGGCTGCTGCTGCATGAGCACGTGGCGCCACTCGGGCGCGTACTGGCGTGCGGGCGTGTGCGGGGAGAAGGCGCGCGGTGCAGGCGGTCGGCGCGGCGCGGGCGCTGGCGCAGCCGCAAAGCGCGCCTTGTACTCGGGCGGCGGCGGGCGCATCTGCTGCTGCTGCTGCGCGCGCAGCATCTGCTGCTGTTGCTGCTGCATCATCTTGGCCTGCTGCTCCCGGGATATACCTGCCGCTGCAACACCTAATAACAGAATAAGCTCCTATTTGAGAAGTTTGCTAACCCTGATACGAATGCATTAATTGACACGTGAGTAACACCGCGTCAGGTATGTCACCACCACCGACACTATATGAATACACAAAAATGAATAAAGTGGATGTTATGACTAAAATAGCTTTGGTGGGCATTTTAAAAGATTGAAGAGAGAGTAACGAAACAAAACTATGTTGCAAAGTGAATGCAGTGAAGGTAGCGTTGGCAGGGGACGACGCCTTGGTCGTCTTATATCGAATAAATTATATTAAAATAATATTAGACCTATGTAGATCAGATTTAGTGACATACTTAAAAAGGGCGATATAAAGGTGCTCTTAACAACCGACAAAAGAAGCGAGAGAGGTGTCGCCAGGATCGCGCCAAATGGAAATCCATATAATCTCTGCCATCTGGGTTAAGGGCTTGAGCGCACTACATGAATCTCAAATGTCCAATTATAGATAATCAGATTGAAATGCTCTTACGTCTTTTGGGTCTACTAGAGTACTCGAGTAAGGCAGAGAACATAGTTTTACAACTAATGTGAGAATAGTATATCTATTAAGTAAACCTATTGACAGATGCATTTCGTGACATTTTTTAATCTGCATTGATATCCAACTAATATAATTGCTAATATCATTGTTACATATCCTCATTCACATTCCAAGTTTACATAATGGAGGGGTAAACGTGCACTGGTCGTAACATGTTAAATAATTTCATGCGTATGTACTTATGATATAACTGATTAATTGATGAACTTGTAGCCAGCTTAGCGGGTTAACTTAGCCGCTGCACGACGGTCTCTATTCTCTAGGTGCGATAGTGTTAACTTAGTTCCCAACGCATGGCTTTAGTCAAACCTGTCAAGTTTGTTCTCTTATCAAGTTGGCACAAAGTGCATATTAAGTATTGTATTGTGACAGTTTCTAATTCTATCCTAATCTTTATAACCGATATTAAACGATTCCCACTTTTGAAAAAAATTAATTAGACTATTAAAAGTAGGGACAGTACAGTCGTTCCAGTATTTTTGACAGACTGTGCGCCCGAGGACCGGAGTAGTTGGTATATAGTGCTTGCATGATATTATTTATACGTAATTTATTGATGTTCGTCATTACTCCCCGTGTTGTAAGCTACTATTTGCTCAAGCTGTATGCAGGCCACGATATATTAATGCACGTATATGTGCGTGCGTGTGACATACCGAGAGGTTGCGACGGGGGACCGGCGGGCTGCTGCTGCGGGCCGGCGGGGCGGCTGCGCATCGCCTGCGAGAAGTTCAGGCTCTGGGACTGCGACACCGAGTACGTATCGCAACCGCTGCCTACAAATTAACATTATATTAGTTTTTTAATTTACAAAGAATACATATTATCGTTCTATAAATGATGAGAGATTATAATGTAAAAAGATCATATTGTATGTTCGTATTATCGCTGCCAAGCAATTTTTATCTTGTAACTAAAGTATCAAAATCAAAGCGACATAACAAACTCTTCAGCGATACTTTAAAGAGATTCTGGTTATGGGTCTGGCTTTGGGCTCCTCTTTTTCTAAATTGTCTCAAATTGCGAATGCCTCTTCCAGACAAATCAAGGTTATTATAGTAGATACAGCTACGTTTATTAAAAACCTAATTTGCTAAATTCAAAGTATCTGACATCGAATCGATATGTACTGGTTTACACATACTGCGAACAAACCTGTCCCCCAACCTCCGTGCCTTATCGAAACGATCGGAAATGATTTCTCGAATAAAACCATTAAAAACCCAGCGATCTGAATTAAGTACTTGGTTTAATAAATTCTCAACCGATTGTGATATTATATTTATGACAATATAAATTTTAAATCAATGTTGTATCCAGAAATAAGTTAAGTACGGATAACAAACATTTGTATTCTAATCAACCATGCATATTTTATTTTAATAATGTATCCGTCTTTTTGTCAAAAGTTGAGAGAAAGGCATCATAATACGAGATCATTACTTGACCTTGTTTCGAACGAATTCATAACTTTAAGCGGCAATAGCGAAACTTAAGATCGTGGGTGACGCACAATTTAAAGCTCAGTTGGGATGGTTAAAAAACTTAAAACCAAGAAACTGTTTTTATATCTATGACGGAAAAAATGACGAATTCTGAGTAAAACTGGGGTTCTAAATAAGTCACGATAAACTAAAACTTAACTGTCATGATTAAATAATGTGCGTGTTTAACACCAGGTGAGGCATCGACCTAATTTATCATCGCGATGGAGCGGCCGATCTGGGTCGAGTTGCTGTCAATCCTTGATCTAGTCGCCGAGCATCACACATGACAGTAACGACAAAGCACATATTAAATACGAATTACATCATTTAAAGCATTTTTCTAAGCTTCGTACATGTAATGTATTTCGATTTGTGTTGAATTTAGCTTCAATATTTACAATGTTATTACTACTTACCGTGAATTCGCACACTGTCGAAAACACATAAAACATGTTGTCAAATCTTCTTGGAGATAACAACATGTTTTATGTGAATATTTTAGGCAGCGTGGACACGGTGTCAAAGAGTAGAGCTTTAGATTAATCTGGAATGATTTCACGCTATTAAAGTATACCTTCGTCAAAAAATAGCATACATTGCTGCGATTAACAAGTAACTGAAGACCTAATTATTGGGACTCTAAGGAATTACTTAAATACATTTATATTTTATTACATATAGAGCAACGCATTTTGTAGCATTTGAATCCAACTTACATCATTCCCGCCTGCAATTTGCTACATAATGTCTTACCTAACGGTCTGTTATCTAACGATATATAAGTTATGTATATTCGTGCTCCCACTACAGGCACCCCCCATCGAGGTGTATGTCATCGCAGTATTTATTTCTATTGCCAGGAGTTAGTGTGTAAACGCACCTTCGTTCCAGTTTACTGGACCAAGGTGTGGTGTAAATGTGGTAGAAACGCAGAAATGGTCCATGTCATGACTTTGTTTTTGTTAAAAAATCGTAGTTATCACCGCATTTTATGAATAGTCATAGCATTTCGATTAATAGTATGCCTCGTTACGTTGCTTAATGTTATAAAAAATCTTGATTCCTTATAAAACAAGGTCGGTAAGGACTTTCGATGTTGAGGCCGATCCGTAATACGTATTATTTTCACCAACATATTAACAAGCGTTTAATAGCTAGGCCTGTATGTTTGTATGTATGTATCTTACGTCATAATTTTCACTAACTTGTAAACGTCCGATTAACTCGTAGAAAATTTGCACTCGTATCAAGAAACCAATGACAATACATTTTTCATAACTTACTTACTTGTTATGGTTCAGGTTCAGGGGTTCTTGATACAAATTTAACTAACTAGTTATTAAAACTATCCATTATTCAATTTAGGCCCAAACGTAAAATCAAAAATGGTATAATCTGAAAACAAACAAGCTACGAAATGATGTGAATGAGTTATGAGCCGTATTAGTTACTTTGGTTAGCCGGCAACACAATTATTAGCGCTGCCCGACGTGTGTAGAGGACACACGATGTGTCACATCTACGGAATCTATACGACACAAAGTCGCCTAGTATAATTATTGCCGAACCTTAAATAACTCCACGTTTACAAACCGGCTCTTACAAGGCAATGGACCCAAGCAATGCCACATTTGTTACTGCACTGTGCAGCTAGCGGCCAAGATTGCAACAATAAACACTTTAATGTACGCATGTCATCCCCGAAGCGCGCGACTTGACGCATTCTCTCAGATCGTCAACCTCATCACCCTCCGCGTCTCCCGACCGCAAATGCCGACCACTCAAACCTGAGCCACGCCGCACTGTGCAACGCTAACAAATAAAGACCATTCCACTAGCAACATGCATACTCCTTGGTACATTGTACTGTGTTATGAAAAATAAACTTTACGCGTCTGTTTATGGTAGTGTATGAACAGGATTTGCCGTATGGACTAACCATGCTGCATATCATACAATTCATTACATGAATGACAAATTTATGGACATCAAAGTATAATCTTATGCTAACGTAAGTTGTAGGTGGTTTTCGTCATTCTACGATTTTGCGTAGTTTTATTAGGAAAAAGAAATAATAGTTTAAAAAACACACTAAAAGAAAACCAAACTAAAAAGTAGAAAATACTTTTTGACTAACCAAAAAATTAATTTGACTGTAAAATAGTATAGGTTCCGTGTCAATATATAATATTATCATACTAACAGATTTTTACAAATATCTGTCAATAAAATGTCTACAATATGAAACAACCAATAAGCACCTCTTTAAATAAAATTATGAATTATCAGAGCATTATAAAATACCTTGATGGTGCTGCGGCGACGGAGTCCCTTGGTGCTGGAAGCTAGCGTACATGCCCTGGTGCGCGGCCACCGACACGTGCCCGCCTGCGCCCGCGCCCGCGCTGTTCACTTGCATGTGCTGCGCTGCTGACACCTGCACACCAACAAGATGAAAGAACTCTTCTCAGTGCTTTGCAAATCATTATTTTATCAATTAAAACATTACACTTGTACTAACTTAAGGAAATTTATGGACGGAGCCACTTATTTATCAACTTGGTTTAGACAGCAAGTGCTCTCCGCATTGCAGCAACTTTATTGACTCCAAAATATTAGAGAATGAGTCAGTCGTCATATTTCGGACAAACTATAGTAAGTGTGACCAGCCCTAGGGCTGTCACCGGTAAATAATAATAAATTGCGAATATTTCTTAAATCTTTTTAAAACTTCCGTCATCTCAGCCATTAAATACCCATGGCGGTTTTTTTTAGTGTATTAAAAGATTTCAAATATGAGATTTCAGCTTTAAAAATATAAAAAAATAATGCGTCGGTGTTTTGTAGGTTATAACATAAACGACTACTGTGGAACCGGTTTAGGTGAAAGACAAATATATTTTAAAATCTTTATTTTATTTGTCTCACGAGTTAAAACTGTTATATTATGTCCTTTATACTGCTTGGTGTGCGCACATTTTAAATAGCGCGCAACAATGTTAATTCTGCATTGAGATAAATTTACTTATATTCTTGACTTCCCGTTTGAGACTGAGAGAACTTGTTATGTAAAGAGTAAGAAATACCCCATTAAATATTAAATGTCACAGCAAATTGGTGACCACAATAGGTTTTTTAGAGACGGTATCCCTGGAAGCTATCCCTGCAATCCCTTATTAGTTCTTATTGACGTGTTTGGAAGAAGAGTGACGTTGTCTCATGTTAATAGGTTGTATAATATGATAAAAGTCGGACTTAAAACTTCTGGTGGATTCAATTTCGGACGTGACATTTCGTAACGTAGAATCTTACTAAATACCATTCCATATATGTCACAACCCTAGGAAGCCTAGCGCTTTGATAACCAACTTTATACCATAAAAACAATATGTAGGACCAATTGAATAATAAAAAACATCTTCAAATAGTTAGCTAGTCTCCAACTAAACGTCAGCATTTCTGAAGACTTAATATATTTCACAACATTCCCAGGGCATTATAATTAAGTATGTGTAAAAATTTGAAAGTATTATTGGTGTACTGCGTATGTGATGTTTTCGCGACGGCCACTGAGCGTTGACAGCTGTCGGCTGCCGGCCGGAGACGAGAACGTCTGTGGCGAGACGCAAACCAGTTTCTATCACCCTCCTCCCACTCAGCGGACTTTGCCACTACATTTAACGAGAGCGGATAACGTTTTCCGTCTGTCAGCGAATTTAATTTTACTGATTTAATTGTTTCAGCGTATAACGTACAAATGAAGAAGAATGGAACTGGAAAAAATAAATAGTGTAAAAATCGAAAATTCAAATATATTTTACGGTAGGGCCATGCGCGCAAGGTTGTAAGCGTCGAGCACGTACGCTTTAATATAATATAGAGGCAGATAATACGAAATAAGTATGTCAGGGCCGAGCAAAAGCTTGTAATATCTTCCTAACGAAGAGAAGGCGTATGTGCATGTGTTCTACTTACAAGCTGACGTACTGTCGCTTTGGCCTATTCTTTGAAAAAATTGTGACAATTAAATTAGTTGTGTTTTTTTATTCCCTGTATTAACAGATGGGAAGCGTTGCAGGTTTGCCAAAGCACATTTTTGACACTCGCAAAATCCTATAGTTTGATAAACAAGTAAATCATATTTAACTTTTGTATTAATAAATAGGCAATTAATTGACGTTTATGATTCAGGATAGACGAGAGGGGGGGGGGGAGAAAAAAGGGAGAGACAGTAGTAGGGAAAGCAGTATTATATATAATGTTTTAACAAATAAACCAGCATCGTTACATTTGTTGGAGATTACGTAAGATTTATTAAAATTAATACGAAATCTTCAGCAAAAATTCAGTAAAATTATTATTTATAATTATTGTCCCTGTATTGTAAACACCATACATATTTTTTATTTTTATCGATTGGTAATCTAACATGTGAAGTTTTTATAATTTGTGTGACTTTTTTCAAACAAATTTTAGCTTTCTAGTCTAGATAATATTCGGCGCATCGCGGTAGCCTTATTACACCTTCGTCGTAAACTTATAACAAGCCTATAGTGAGTGTTTTCTGTCTGAGTGGTAGTGCCCGCAACGATTTCGGTTGCGAGCACTACTACTCTACTACTCTACTCTACTACTACTCTTTTACTAATGGGCCGGCTCCACCGGTCAAATATCACTAACTCACAGAAGTCAGGCTTGAAGTAGGAGTATTTTATACTTTTGCGCTTTGTCCACTGAGTGAGGTGCCGGAAGAAGTGTCAGTCCTCTTCCACTTCGTTTCCTACAAAGTACAGGATAGGAAGGGGAAGAGTATTGGATGATGAAGGGGATGGATAGGAGAAGGAAATATATATTTTTCCTGTCTATCCCCTCCTCTGTCCATACTTAACATAGCAACGATTAGGCAAAGTCAGTTATAGGTGTATATATATATATATATTTATTTGAAGAAGAAAACCGGACGGTATCGCTTATGCGCAAAAAGTCCACTAAGCTGATAGGCATTGTTAGGCCAGACGGAGTAACGGCACCGTCGACAGTGCGGCGTCTGCAGCTAGACACTGAACGATCATTTAATATAAACTGCTTTAGAACAATAATGTAATGGTAATATGTCTTTAGCCATTATTTTAATAAATTCCACAATTAAGCTAAATTTGGGAATTGCACACTAATGGTGTTTAAATGATAATTGTTGATATCATGCCAGTTATAATGTAATACATCACAACATCAGCGGCTAATCGCCCGACGAATATTCTGGTTGGGTTGCAACAAGCAACGCAAGTTGGTCGTGCAACAAGCAGTTTATGTATTTGACATTTTTTATCGATCATTTCATGATCATATTATTAATATAAAATGACCCATGAATTGGGGCTCGGTATACGGGGATATTCTCAACCTTTTTATCATTTTTGTATTGTGGCCCATAGCAATGTTGCTTTGACGAGGCACTAATAGTTAGTTTAACATGGTTTCTGGCAGCGATGCTCTGTTTGTGATATTGTCCACCGGATATAGATCATACACGTTTGTAATGACGTGTTTGGATAAAACTTGACACGCCGAGACGTACGTAATACTATGTGATTAAATGTAAAAAAATATTACGTAAACAAATAACGTGTTTTAATTCTTAACGGAGATATTATAAGATACACGACTTTGCTTGTTGTTTCGGAGTGGATAACTGAAGCTATAGGTAGTGGTGTATACTGCATCGCAATACGATTTTATCTCTTGTATAGCGAAAGAGGGTTGAATGGGGCGAGGGGCGTCGCGCCGCCATTCCGACCCAGGACATCGATCATGGCTGCCTTCACTCTACTACAAATTTTCACTAGCTATCCAAAAGAAAACCATTTAAATTACAAATAATATAACGCTGGATGGATATTTGAACGTTTTAGTATATAGATACATCTATACGTATAATAAAAATTAACTGATCGCTGTCTGTACATGAAACACATTTGATAATAGCTATTGTAGGTGCCTTCATAAACGCTTTAAAATCCAAAACAATAATTATTAGAATGTTTGTCTGTGCGTTTGTTACCGCTAATTTCAGAAATGGTTATTGGTGGTTTGACCGATCTGGGTGCGGTTTTCACTAATGTATTGTCGTGAGCATCGCTGAAACTTTTAATGTTTGTTTTTATCTCAATCGGTTGATAAATAAAATTGTTATATGAATTTAAAGAATCATGTCAAAAATGTGTTCGATAAAAATGCTATAAATTAGCCGTTTCGTTGAATAGGTAAAATTTTAGTTAACTATATATTATGATACTTAAAATGATGATGATTGAAAGTTTATATAAAGTTCAAACTACGACAGTTTCGTATATTTTACAAGCTTCAGCTAGATACACTGTGCATTGAGATATTCATAGCACACGCACGACTTTCGGAGACGCACTGCGCTCCCTGGTAATTGTGATAGCTATATTTGGTAACGCAGTATTTACACGTATGTCGACGATTTTAGAGATTATGTATGTATTCTTTTCTAATATGTTTTGTTAGGTTATGTTAGTAGCTAATTATTCCCGACGAGGGTTGGCGCTAGGCAGGTGGCCGGCTGTAAAAACTGTAGCCAGAACTATATAGTATGGATTGTTAAGTTTTGCTACGGCAGTCGACGTCCCCACATAAGCGGGAAAAGGGCTGGGAGATGATGAGGTTAGGGTAGTATTTAAGTAGGTAATATCATTTCGTTTAGATAAAATTGAAACGCGTGAAACGGCGGGGCACAGGTAGTACAATATATAAAATTACTTTCTCTTATATTGAAAAACTTCGTGGTATTTCGCAAGCGATTGGGCCGATTTTTAATTAACGAGATTGATAATTTTTATATTGTATATTATTAAGTAACTTAGCAAACCTCTAACCGAACAAATTAAATTTTTTTACAAGGTTTTAAGAAATCATGAATTTTTGTTTTCGGGTCTGATCTGTTGTGATGAGTTACCGGTATATGTCTCGCTTCCAGTCAAAATTTTGTCAGAACAAGGTCAGTTACCGGATAGCATCTTGATCTTACTACTCCGAGGGCACAAATTTATTTTATACCTACGGTTACTGGACAACTTCTTTCTCTACTTAGCGATAAATTATCAAATCCGATAAAATAGTAAACCAGTAGTAGGCTTACAATTGTCATCAATTTGAAAAACATTTATGGTATTTTATTACTATTTAGAATCTGTCATTATTTACATACATAGGTTATAATAGAACTGCGTAGAATTTTTTTGATATGTATTGTGGCCTACTATATCAAGCTTCTTGGAAGACCGCGAAAAAATCTACAAATTTGACCAAAGTAAAAAAATACAGATAACTAAATGCCAAGGTAGACATTGCTAAGAGGTTATCTTGAACGATATAATGTTAAAAATTTAAAGCTGAAGTACTACAGCCTAAACTATATATCGCGGCTTAGGGAACTCGCATATCGCATTACTCTTGTTGGGCACACGCATTTATCAAACAAAGGTTTAGTCACCACGTGGTAACAGTGCTATTCTACAACAGGAGGTATTCCGATACCAGTAGGAAGGGTTTAAAAAATTTATAAATATTCTATTTCGGTTTAAGCTTTAGACATATAGATCCATTACTCTTTGTAATAATATCGATTAATGATTAGCACTGGGTCACGTAATAAAATCAATGTTGTCCCACAGATTTTCTTCGTAATTATTCAATTAATACACACACAATGGTGATGTATGTTATATTATTAAGTATGGCGATTGTGAATCGAAGTTATGTGAATGTAACAGAAACAAGTCACTTACAATTGGAATTTACAACGACCACCGCTCAGCGGTCTGATAACATCGCTATAAATACAGTTGCTTTTCTCACAGTGACATTGCCTGCGCGTTGCGAATTGCGATACATCGAGAGCAACCGGCGTGTTATCACTCGCCAGCACACATGCGCACACACCCGATACATACCTTCGCTCTGTACTATGTCGTAATGCACCATGAGAACATGCTTTTATTTTTAACACGATAACATGTTATCTTTACTCTATGTAACAATAACAATGCCACAAACATACACTCTTCAGGACGATCTTGCTTCCTAAGTAAGTAAGTAAGCTTCGTAAAACAGCCTCCCAATACTAGTACACAAATATGCTTTTCCATGCGAAACACTAACGTACTTAACAAACACGTTCATACTTGCAATGTGTTTTCCTTGCATCCCCGCCCTAGATAGCACGCTCAAGAACGACCTTCGTCGCGATTTGTCATCATGCTCGATAAGAACAATGTTCTCGATACACGTGCCACAAGGCAACAATTGCTCAATAATAGCACGCTTCCGTGCCACTTAGCCTTATGTCATACTGCACCTAAATTTCAAGCAATAAAATCGAAAAATAATCAGGTGCGAGAAGTCCTCCTGCTCCCATAACACATCAGTAAACAAACATTTCAGATGCACAATTGTTTAGTCTGTAGTGTCAGAATTGTGACATCATAATTACAACTCTTGTATTGACAAATTTAAATTGGCTGGGCAACTTAGATATTTAGAAAACCACGAGATTGTAAATAACCCCGAAGAATGTCTCAAGCAAAGAGCTACGAACCTATGCGTTACAACAATCAAGAACCACCCGCATCGTGAGTTTCGATTCAAAATCTGGTCATATTTGAAATTTTTCGACCTGCCCTAAGTGCAATCATCGGAATTTGATGAAGATGAATGAATTTGTTATTTATAGAGTCCAGTGATGACAATAACAAATTCATATGCAGGTATGTAAACAGTATTCGTAATCGTCAAGTATCGCGATCAAACAGAAGGACCGATAAGAAGCGTTGTTTACGATTGCGCGTCTTCAACACTTACACAAATATTGAACAGGCACGTATGCGTCGGCGGCCATATCTTGGAGAAATGGGATAAAGCTGCTTCTCCTGCGGTTTAAGGCATAGGATGTAGGCGAGTTTCACTTTCTTAGTGCCCACTGAGAGATAGCCGGAGTAAGCCGTGATCCAGAATACCACTATGAATATGATGGTTGGATAGTCCAAATGGCTGGTCTTAACTATAACTAAAACTTTTGATCCTCCTTATTGAATATAATAAGTATCAGTAGTAGTTAAGATGTACTGTGAACAACGTAAATTATACCAGTGCAGCTAGTTTCTTTGTTCATCAATACCCGAGCTCTTCCACAATATACAACAGTAACAAATGATGCGTATCACATTTGTAAGATTTGATAACGTTTCCTTGTTAGCAATTAATATTTACATTCGCGGTTATCTTACAAGGAAACACAGTCAGTCAACGTTACTATTTCTAAACAATTCTATTCTAATTATAAACAGGAGGTATGACCTTATACTACGTGTCAGTTATAACAGCTTGCGGTGTTAACATGTAACATTGAGGCATTTACACACGACGATTGAAAACCTTAAAGAATGGCTACTAATTTCGTAATGTTCGCGATACTGATTATGATCCATATCTTTAAGGTCTCCAAGGGCTACATAGCATGTCCCCTAAGTGGTTGATCGATTTTAAAACAATACCAACCAGACTCTAAATCTAAGGAAACTAAATCGAATTTCAAATCGAATTGAACACGGCTCTCACTCAATGCATGATTGATGATTTTTTTAGTGATAGTAAATAAATAAATAAATATGGGCTCGCGCCCGTAACCCAGAGGGGTACGCAGAGATCATGGATTTCCATTTGGCGAGATCCTGGCACACCTCTCTCGCTTCTTCCACATTCATACGCATGCATGCTCGTCGGTTATGGGTGCTCCTTATATCGCCCTTTTTTAGTAAGTCATTAATCTGATCGATATAAGTTTTCCTAGGGCGTCCCCTACCAACACTGCCACTCACTTTTGCAACATAAATTTGTTTTGTTATTCTCTCTACATTCATTCTTTCAACGTGCCCAAACCACCGAAGCATACCTTTCTCAATTCTAGTCACAACGACCACTTTTAAGCCACAATTTTTCCTTATAACGCTATTTTTAACCCTATCATTCAAAGTCACACCTAACATACTTCTTAAGGATCGCATCTCAACGGCATTAACTCTACTAGCATGGTTTTCCTGCAAAACCCAGCTCTCACTTCCATACAATAAAGTGGGGACTAATACAGCATTGTGTATTGCCAGACGAGCCTTCATAGACACATGCTGACTCCTCACTACTGTACCTATAGCCCCATTCATTTTATTTCTTTACAAGTAGGGCGTTTCAATTTACTTTTATAAATATCGCTTTCGTAAGCAATATAAGCTGCCAAGTATCACAGATGTAAAAATAAATCCATTGGATAACTATTTAAGATATAGAGTGATATTAATAAATTATAAATTAAAAATATAATTTTTCGTGATCTTTGACATTCAGGGCTTCGATCGGTAGCGTTACAACGGCGGCCCTTACAGCGCCGATATATATAGCGCGGCCCACACTTTGACGTCAGTAACGCCCACCGTGCCGCCGTTTAGGTCAAAGGTAAAATTATTGTGTGTCGTTGTACACAGAATACTAAACTGTAATGCAGTTAATATCAATTTTACAACGCTTAAACATGTAAAAAATAATATGTTTGTATGTAAGATACTAAATAGTAATACTATTTGCCTAATGTGCCTAATATACTGTAAAATATTGCTATACAAAACACGCTTCGATCTTATTAGAGAGCCGCCTCGTCGAATAGTAGGCGTTGTATTTATATAGTTTCATTTGCCGCGCTCTTTAACTTGCTACTTAAAAGTTTATTCATGTGAGTTATTCATTCATATTATTTCTGTTCGGCACCTAAGCGTCGTAACGTCGCGTTAGAGCCTATAACATTCCTTGTTAATGCTGTCTAACGCAAAGATAAATAATTTCCCAAATCCAAATAATTGTTATTCCCTAAGATTAACACGTTCAACAAACTGTTCAGCTTTATTATATCGACAATGTTTGGTATTGTTAGAAGTCATTTATATTTTTTTTTATATGATAAGGTGGCAAACGAGCAAACGGATCACCTGATGTTAAGTGAGCGCTGCCCATAGACATCCGCAACAGGCAAATGTATTGCAGATGAGTTGCCTACCTTTAATGGACAAAGGAGGGCACAGTCAGGAAAAAGGATAATTCCTTTCCCCCGTTAACACCCTCCCCATCCTATCCTCTTTCCCTTCCCGTCCTATCCTTATGAGGAGAGGGTGGGAAGGGGAAGAGGACTAAAATTAGGCCTCCGGCACCTCACTTAGACGAAACGCAGAGTACTTCTACTTCACGCCTGTTTTCTGTGAGGTCGTGGTATTTCACCGGTCGAGCCGGCCAATTCGTGCAACAGATGTTGTTGCGGGCTCTACCACTGTTAAAACATAGGCACCATAGGCATCCGCAACAAGCTAATGAGTTGCAGATGCGTTTCCTACCTTCATGGACGAAGGAGGGACAAACAGAAAAAAGGATAATTCCATTCCCTGTCCATCCCCTCCTCATCCGTCAAATCCTCTTCCTCTTCCCATCCTTTCCTTATTAGAAAAGGGTAGGAGGGGGAAGAGGACTACAATTAGGCCTCCGGCACGTCACTCATCAGACGAAACGGAGAATACTTCTACTTCACGCCTGTCTTCTGTGACGTCGTGGTATTTCACCGGTCGAGCCGGCCCATTCGTGCAAAAGATGTTGTTATTGCGGGCTCTACCACTGTTAAAACTATAACATATATACTTATATACAGATTTCCGAATTCACATTAAAATACTAGAAAAAGGAAATATTTGTTTTATAGCTATGGATTTTAGATAATAAAAAACATAAAACCTGTATTATAAAATAATATCATCAGACGCAAATAAACACTGACTTTAGGAATGAAATACAAAATACACACTATTAATCAATCCTTTTTCAATTAAGATAGTACACAGATAGTTATGGGTGAACGGACACGTGTTCCAACAGGAAGCAATCATGGCCGCGAGATGGAAGTTCACTCTTTTTGTTTAATTCAAACAATTAGGCACATCTGATGTCAACGGCCCAACATCTATTTTGCCGGCAAATAATAAATTGTACGCGATCTTTCTTGTAATTACAAATTTTAGCACATTTACAATGATGGAAATAGCTACGAGATTACATTTATAATTAAAAATAAATTAAATTAATATAATTTGAAAAAAAATAAAAAACCTTAATTTAAAATATACAAAGAATTGAAACTGATTTAGTATTTTTTATCATAATACCATAATTAGTGACTTTATAAATAATGCGATACTAATACAAACTTTCAACCCGTTTAATCAAAATTTTGCGACAAATTAGAGCCTAAGTTGTACTGGATTTGAGTAGTAAGTTCTAAAACCGATGCTGTAAGTGTACATGGTAGGCGTCCTGATCACATTCCATCAATATTGCAATCTTATTTAAGAATAAATTTGCCTTTTCAAGCAGTGAAACAAATTAAATGTAATTATTACAAAAGTATTATCCACGAGTACTTATTAGGTATCGAATACAAGGTGGGGAATATTTCATTTTACTAAATTGGAAAATGATAGGTAGGGGAAAATAACAAGGATAAGGCCCCTACAAATCGTACGACGCTCAGAATATTTCTATTTCTCATGATTCTATTCCATGTCTCCTGTGAGGTCGTGGTATTTCACCCCGACCTATTCAAGTGTGTGCATTAAAGATCACGCTAGTTCGTAACATATAGTTCCTCTGCTTGTTATATAAGTACATTTTTGTATATGTTTTTAATAAAACTTAACATGTGGCTTACGAGACATGTGCATTTTGCCAAACGAAGTACGTATTATTGTTATATACTAGCACTATAAAAGGAACATTGCGTTGAATCATACGTACAGAGGCTACGTAAAACATCAAGCTATTTATAGTCTGTGAACTAAAGCACGATATTAGTTCTTTTTACACACAACTGTTCTGATTTACGAAATAATTGTTTATTATTAATGAAAAATAAATGCACAAGGCTGTAAATTAGATGATTAACAGCAGTGTTGTGATTTATTAAACCCTCCTTTTATACTTGCACTGGGGTACGTGTATAAAATTGTTGTCAGTGGTTGTTTCTTGAGTATTTGTATTATTATGATAAAGAATACATTTTTAACACCATATAAATTATCACCTATGCACTGGTCCTCCCTATGTTGGTTATGAGGTCAGTTAGTAGCGATGAGGACCAATGACTTCTTAACTTGAGCCGAGCTTAGTAGTAGTCAATACACTGTTCTATTAAAGGCACCTACGTCATAATCGACCGGGAACACTGACGTCAGTAACATGTTACAGTCCTTCGCAGTAGCCATAAAGCTGGCATTTCTCTATGGGATATAATATATATTTTATCGCTAAATATAAATTATATCCTGCAATTGACCTACACATTGTGAGATTTATCTTGAGACTAGATTCTGTTCGTAATTAGGTTACATAATTTGGGGGCGAGGGCGTAGCGGGGCCACAGATGGTGTGCGGGGACAAAAGGAGACATAGTTTGAAAACATAGCTTGGTCGGTTGAAAAAATATTTATATCATTACTTTAAAGTACGTATATCGTACGATATTTATTTATATCGCGAGATGTAACATTATTACATTATATCCCATAAGTTCGCATAATGAAGAAAAAATCAAAACATTTCATAGAATAATGTTATTAGAAATTAAATAAAAATTAACAATTTTTAACGTCAACTTTAATAAAGAAGTGACATTACAAATATGTATTGTGAAGAGCACTGAAACACTACTTTTTGAAGGTATATAAATCCAGATTGATAAAATGAAACTAGAACGGTTAAATAAGGTAATTTCATTAATATTTTATATTTATGTTGCGGGATACCCTCGCAGAACTTATATCAATCAGTGTTTTACTAAAATACGTAACCGATGAGCATGCATTAGTAGATGTATGGATATAGAAGCGCGAGAGGTGTGCCAGGATCGCGGCAAATGGAAATCAATGATCCCTGCCTGCCTATCCCATACGGGTTACGAGCTATTCACTAGCTGTGACCCGCTGTTTTACCCGCCCTGCAATTTTACTTCAACGAAATGATATTACCCAAATAACGTGTAAAACGTGTGAATACTGCGATACCAAATATCCATAGACCAGATAGCGCCGATCATATCCGAAAGACGTGCGCGTGCTATGAATATCACAATGGACAGTGTGCCTAGCTGATGCTTGCAAAATCTCCGACAGTCCTGTTTTGAACTCTATATAAATTTCCAATCCTCATCATTTTAAAGATCATAATACATAGTTAACTAAAGTTTCAACGTGATCAACTGAACAGCTATTTTATAGCATTTTTATCGAACAAATGTTCTTTAAATGGTTCCTCCAGATCGACAAGGTTCTTTAAATTGATATAACTTTTTTATTTATGAATCGATTGAGATAAAATAAACACTAATATTTTAGTGAAGTTAACCACGATACATTAGTGAAACCCGCGCCCAAATTAGTTAAGCCGTTTCTGAGATTAGCGGGCACAAATGGAATCAAATAATCATTGTTTTGGGTTTTTCAATAATAGTTTTTCTGAAAAAACTTCCATTTACAGACAGCGATCTGTTACATTTTTTATTATATGTATAGATTTTTATTTTAATATCGTTTAGATAAATATCTACTTTCTTGAAAAAAGATCTGGCCTTTACAACCATCAGTGTACAGTTTATTTTAACACACGAACGAGCACCTGAACCCAACGATCGTATATACTAGGTGTGTCTAAAGGAAAAGAGAACAAAGGAAAAACTAAAATGCTTAAACAATAACAAATTAAATGCAAAATCCTCAGCCTGCCCTTTACGATGGTGAATGCGTTTACTTATTTTATTTATTAATAATAATAATAAACCAGCCTTTTTTAGAATGTTCCCTTCTGCAGGGACACAGGCCTCCTCTCCGAGAGAGGGTATTTATCAAGATATAAGTAACTAGAGTGGCGCAGGGACCCAAAGTTGGCCTTAGCCTACGACAATAAAAGCGTCCACATTTTAATAATAAAAATAATTTTTAACAAGGTTTAGTGGAATGAGATTTGAAGATGCGAACTATTCTATGATATCAAAGTATTTTTATTTCAAACATCCCAAGTTGATCGATTATGTAATGCGACAAGCCTGAGACGACTGCCGTTAGTCAGATATACGTACAGCAAGTGTTTTAAAAAACTTTGGTCAATTCTTTCATATATGCTAAAATAAATCTGCGCGTGGAGTTCTTGACGTTAGATAGTTGTTGACATTTACATTAACGTACGCAAAAAACATATCATTTTATTCCCTAAATATTATAGGTCTTGAATTTATTATTTAAAAAATCACATTCCATTATTTCTTTAAGGATAATTTCCGAAGTCTCCTGCGAGCAGCTGTATGCAAGAAGAAGACAGTGGGGATAGACTGGTCACACTTGCGTCGGCAAGTCGACACCCTTCGTACTGATTAGAGTCTCCACACGCTCTGTTGCTCGAAGACTTTTTGCACCTTTTTTTATAAACATCCATTAAAAATTCGAAATTTGACTGAATTTTTTTTTAAATTTTACGTACTTCCAATAATTTAATAATCTTCATCATTATCACATAAATTTTAAGGTAAAAATAATTTTATATTAAAACATTAAGTTATTTAAGAAATAAGTAAATCATCAATTTCTTTCTTTCTTCAAAGTAAAAAAACTTTTATAGGTATATTCCTATGTACATCACAATAAAAATTTCAATAGTATTGCGAAGTCATGTTTATAGCGATGCAATCAAAAATTCATGTTTCGATGCATACATAGGTGGCCTGAAAAGTCGTACAAAATTTCTGGAAGCCCTAGCAATATCCAGCGGAGGGGCGGCGCGCGCACAATCCCCGGTCGATATCGAACCAGACTCCCATGTTTTTTATGTCTTATCGTGAATTAACCAATAAAAAACACTTTCAATTACTAAACGCAATACGCCGACTTCGATGTTAATGCTACACTAATACAATAGAATTCTTTCGAGCAGTTTATTATACCTCCCCAATGTTTGCGTAAACGTCAGATTTCCGGCGTCGCGTAGTCAGCGGAAGCGGCTTCGATAACTACTTGCTTGTATTACATTTTTGGCGGGAATTATTGAGCGTTACCTTTAAATCCTGCGCGATTTAAATAAATGTTATATGAAGCTTGGGTCATTGTTTAAATTACATATGCTTAAATAGGAGTGACGTTAATTACGAGCTAACATCTCTATATAAGCTTAAAGAAAGTTCTCAGAAGACATAGCAGACATCTGACTAGGATCAAGATGACTGCACAAGATAATGTTATTGTTCTTTGGGATTCGAACTCATAGTCAGCTTGAGGAACTGTAATTGTGACGTGCTAAATATAATGTTACACTAACCTGTAGGTTGTGATGTGGTTGCGTGAGATGTAACTGCTGTTGCTGCGACATGTGCAAGTGGTCCATGGTGGGTTGCGGGGGGCGGGGCCGGTAGCCGCTGTAGCCACGGTACCTGGACCAGTCCCCGCCGGCCGCCTGCTGATGTTGTTCCGCCATGTGCTTCAGGGTCTGCGCCGCTGGAGACATCTCACCGCCGGTGTATGGCCTCGCAGGTTCTCCCTCGTTCGGTTCTAAGCTATTAGCTAAACCACCTCCGCCGTTCAGCTTGCCCGCGTCGAGATCGAAATCCTTCATGAACTCAGGATATTCCGATATTTCGGTTATCAAGTCTTCAAAGGTGTCGTCACCATCGTCCTCTCCGATTAGATCGGCCAGGCCGGGGAAAGCGGACGCAGCGTCTCGTTCCAAAGCCGCTGCGCACTCGTCAAGCCCTACAAACTCGTCGTCGGCCACTTCTGATTTGCATTCGGCTTTGCATTCGCGTTCGCAGTCTAGCGGCGACGGAACCCGAGGCGGCTGTGAGGGAGGCGGGGATCCGGAAGTTTTTACGGCATTCGCGAGGGCTTTGACGGTCACATTGGTGGAAATTTGTTGCGGCTGCGAGTCGGCAGCGGAGGTGGTGAATTCGAGCTGCTGCACTATCTCTACGGAGAACTTGGTGAGGCCCTCCCCCGCGCCGCCGCCGCCGCCGCCGCTGCACTGCAACTTCGCCGGTGGCTCGTAGTCCCCGCACCCAAATTTTTGTTGCTGAAACAAATTATAAAATAATAGAAACATGTCATAGAGTTTTAAAAAGCATCAATTTGTTGTTTACATGTACAAATAACAATAAAACGTACATCGCACACATGATACAACAACGTTGATGCAAAACATGACAACAATCATGACCAAAAACTTAATGTTCGAACAAAATAATAATTCATAATACGACGATAACCGCACATCTTCTGGTTGCTGCGACACCTGGCGTCTACAAAAGACATTACAGTGCAATAAGTAATTTACTAAAGGAACAGGCACTCATTTGAATATACCCTGATAAGGATACATGGACAATGTTAACTTAATGAAGTGCCGTGAAGTGGGCGACATTTTTTATGGAATAAAGAATTAACTTCCGTTTAATTAATCAGGCTCGTACGACCTTCCCCGTAAAAAATACCTATTGATAGAACCGCAAAGTCCACCCTAGTGGACCCTAGTTCCCTAGAACACTATCATAGATTATACCACCCACTAGGCGCAAGAAAGAAATATACTTTTTTAAGTTACTCGAAACAGTACGACCTGCGCACCAAATCGGAAGTTGGGGATATTATTGTCTTTAAATCAGTAAGTAAGCTATCAAGTTTTCTTTTTGAAATCCTCCTCTCTCTTTTTACCATGAAGGCCGTGATCGCAAGCATATCACGCGACCGACACGGTCGGTTGCGACTTCCCTCACTAAAGACTAAAAAGAAATTAGAATCTTCTTGTATCAGTTTACGACACAAACAAGCAGTCGGACAATATGTACAACTATACACACAACTTTACAATCATAAATAGATATAACGGAGACGGACGCGCGGCGCGAGCAAATCCGCACACTGTTAATATCCGGCTTACTGCGAGCTCCACTTCCGCTGCGAAATGGACTTACGGAATTCGATTAACACATAAAGTAATATTTTAACCGCACTACATACAAAATATAAAAACATATCGCATATTTTTAAATAAACCAACTTAAAAAGAGATCGTAATCATTATTCATCACAGTATATATTTTCTGACCTGGGGCGAACCCATGGTCAAACCTAGACATTCTTAACTTAACATAAACAACATAAAACGAAGGTCCTTCGGAGTAACAATAGCATACACGGTATCAGGACCTCGGTGTTGGCATCACGTGTGCGAACACAACAGCTAAAACTGCTTAGTTACAATAAATAAACGATGTGCTCAGTACGCACGGTACGACAATCTATCCCATGCAAATTAAATTAATAACATCTAATGGCACAAGAACTGGCTACGTTTTAGAAAATTAATTTTATAACAGCTGCTTTTTGTATTATATTTGTTAACAGCTGGTTGGTGTGGCACCTGGAAGTCGCATCCTGTTTGAGACAAAATGTACAAACAAAACATAAAATCATTTTATTATAATTAAAATTTGTATATGATATCAAACTGTTCTCAAACAATGTAAAATTGATTTGCAAGACACAAATTAGCTTGTCACCTGATAGGCTTGTTAAAAGACATATTTTACAAAATGACGATAATAAAAATTAATTACAAAATCAGCCTCTACTCATTTCCAAAACCTCCATTTCCAAAACGTAGAAAAAAAGTCAATAAGTTAAATGACTTGTCTCTCATTTCATCCGAATTCAATGTTAACAATTTTAATTCTGCTCACTTTATTATATGAGAATCCATATTTTAATTGTATTTATTCTAACTAATAGAAAGACTACTGTTACACTTAATAACCCAATGGATTAGTAGATAATATAACAATGCATTAGCTCTAAAGATGTATAATCGTCGAGGCAAAAAGACCTTCGAAAGGGAAGATTTGGATGACAGAAGAAAATTACTGTTGAACTCAAACTGCACTAGGAGATGGTCGAATCGAATTATATCAGTTGTCTGTAACCTAGGGCAATGTTTAGAACTGGACTTTTAAAGAGCTGATGGTTGGAAGGAACATTTTGTAAAGATTTTATAGAAATTTTATACGAATGACATTATACAAAACGTATAATGTCATTCGTATAAAATTTTATTTACCTATATGGAAAGGTCTATCAATGTGTTGCCTTCACTGAGTTGATTATAAATTAACTGTTAACCTAGTATACGCGGCTATTGTGTGGCACTGAGTACGTTTTGTATCTCATCTATTGTTAAGAATAACACATTCGCTACAGTAAATTTGTTCTTAATTTTATAACACTGAAGTTCAATTTTATGTGCTTATGGTTTATATACAAAGATTAAATTAAAAAGAAATATAATTATTTTATGATATTATGTCGTAATAACAGATTACTTTGGGCATGTCATTACAACACTTAGACGCGTGATTGTACCCCGTAGATATTGCGCGGTTATCGAACACATTATTTGCAACAACGATACCAAACGGACGTCACTATCTCGCTTAAGCGTTTATATTTAGAATTGCTGTTTTACAAATTAATTCAACCGATGTTTTTTTTATTCTCACCACTACACACTACTATTTTAGCAGACGGCTTTCGAAATTCCGTCGTCTCGTGTACCACTTCAAGCAGCGAGTCTAGTACAAAGAAAATTAAATATTCTGCAGTACGCTTCATACCCATTCCCTTTTCTTCTTGCGTAATTCCTGCATAATGGACCACGGCTCATCTGCAGATATCTATGGATAGTCATATATTGGTCACTCAATGTTGTTTTTTATCTCCTATAGATATATTGGTATAATAGTCTAGTACGTAGTTATTTAGTAGTAGTAGCACTTCAGTACCTAGATAACCGAGCTCCACTTTGCGTCTTCTCTAAAATCGTGTTTTCTTTTTTTCGAATTTTAGTTTAATTTTATACATGACATAGTATTCATATCACACAGCAAATCACCACCACAGTTACTACAGTGGTATTATTATTAGTTTTTGTTTATCCCCTCCTGTGTCCATTAAAGGTAGGCAACGCATCTGCAACTCATTAGCTTGTTGCAGATGTCTATGGGTAGCGATCACTTGATATCGGGTGAACCGCTTACTCGTTTGCCACCTTCTACTATAAAAAAAACACCGGTAAGTTATCTTCCATTGACAACAGTGGAAGCACAAAAGATGCAAGAATAAAACCCGTAAAAAAATGTTTATTGTAAAAACGTATTTTTAAATTTAAAATAAGAACCGTATCTCAATACCAAATTTGATACATATCGAAAAAATCGTTTCCAAAATAGCCGACATATGTACGTATATACAAGTATATATATCGCTTTATATTCTAAGATAGCAAGGTAAAGTGCCAATATGAGTAGATCGAGCAGAGTGAACGTGGCGAGTCTGTCGAGAGGTAGGGGCGCGGAGGTCGTCGCAGCGAACGGTGCGAGACAATGCGAGGTGCAAGTTGTGCAAGCGGTTTGCACAACCGTGCCCTGCCACACTCTATTGTCACTGAGCCCCACTACACCGAGCTTACCACTCACTCCGATACTATAAACTAATTACCAATAGCATAATCCTTTTAGAAAGAAATTAACACCTGTACAAAAAGAGTCACAATTAGCAAACCAAAGATTTCCGTATACAACAATTCATTATTTTTCCACCGTGACTTTTAGAGAATTATCATTTGAACAGATAATAATTTCATATTCCCATATTAGGTATGGTACCATGATAATGTGACAAGCAACTCGATTCCACAATAAATCCACATCTTCTAGAAGAAGAAGAATCATGTAGAAGCGAGAGAAGTATGCCCGTATCGCGCCAAATGGAAATCCACAATCTCTGCCTACCTCTGTCGGTTACGGGCGTAAGCGCATTTTTTTTCCAGCTCTTTATATAATATCAAAGTTACAATTTTACAATACCGTCATTGTTTGCACGGATATAGAAGCAATTCATGGTCAGCTATTTCCGAAGTAAAATGCTAGAAGCAACTCAAGCCACTTACTAACCTGATAATTTTAAATTATGTATTAGAAAACCGCAAGGTAACAAACTATTTGTATGACCCTTTAATTAGTAACCCAGAAGGGGGTTTAAATCACGACTATCCCCTGTCAGCTAATGCAATACATTGGTAGTACTGTGACTTAAAATGTAATTTATTTTTTTAAATAACAAAATGACATTTCAACCAGGAGTTGCAGCATGAAACATACAAACTTATATCTTATTGTTTGCGATTTCACGTCAATATTTTTGATGACTTGGTTTTTCCTCCATCAAAACAAAACACGTTGTATAAAAACACTACTAGAGTACTATAGAACAAAAGTATACTCCTACTACTGCTGAATACATAAGTCCATACATATGTGGTGCAACTACTACCGCAGTGGCCATCCTCTGAAATCTATCTAACAGTCGCTATACTATTATCTATATATATATATATATATATATATATAAATCTCCTGTCACAGTGTTAGTTGCTATACTCCACCGAAACGGCTTAACCAATTTCAATGAAATTTTGCATATACATTCGGTAGGTCTGAGAATAGATTTGTATCTATCTATCTATCTATCTATCTTTCTATCTATCTATAATATTATAAATTTGAATGTAAGTTTGTTTGTTACGCTTTCACGCGAAAACTACTTAACCGATCATCATAAAACTTTGTACACATATTCTTGGAGGTATTAGAAGTAACATATTCTTTTTATGGAAAAAAATATATTTAAATAGCAACGTATGTATGTTCCCTATAGACTCTGAAACGGCTGGACCGATTTCGATGACATTTACAGGGATTGTCCCAGATTGGCAGAGCGGGTGTTCCTGTGTTTGTTAGCGATCGGATCAACATAATTAGTGGTACCCGGGCGAACCCGGGGCGGGTCACTAGTTTATATATTATATAAACATAATATTATAGTACCGCCCTGATATCGTTTTTGCTTTTTCTAAGTATTCAATATATAAAATGGCCTGGGAATCCCAAGAAACGGTTGCCGATGGGTTTTTTGCTTTCTTTGGAACATGGTCAATCGGTAAAATCCACTGCTTTGTTTTTATTTGCGGGACGTTTGAACACTGCCAAACATTGCTCTGAAATAGTCAGTCGGCTCCGTTTTTGTTCCTCCGAAGTAATCGTTGAACCTATCTCGCCGATAATTTCTTCGTGTCAAACTTTTCTTTTAATACGTTTTGTATCCACCCGCTCGATTGAAACGTTTACAGTACCCACGGTTTCTCGAAGTTTAATTCGGCAGCGGTATTCAATTTTCTTAACCGCATCCTCTGTGGTCACCTCAATACGATCACGGTCAAGGCGATGCCCATCAAAGAAGGTTGTTCTCCCCCGTTTAAATTCGTTAAACCAATATCTGATGACCAGAACAGGCGCCCAGTCACGGTAAGCAACGTGCATTCTTAATTTTATTTCATCACACGTTCATCCATATTAAAAATTTAAAGTTCATGCTTTCACTAAATCGCTGTGAAATGAGAAAAAACCAAAAGAAAATGCTGTTTTTTTTATTTTCCCGCCTCGTAGAAAAAATCGTTTACATATTTTGGGCCGGTGATACCAAAACATTTAAAAAACGGTACTTATCAAACAGCCCTCGCATATGGGGAGATTATAGACCATATTTAATTAGCCAAACATAATTAAGGCCATACAAATTAGACGCTACGATGGGTAGAACATGTCTTGAGAATGGAGGATTGCAGTCCCTAAGCGTTTGTTGCAGAGTCATCGCTACCCACGCATATCCGTTGCGAAAAAGACACGTGCAGTATAGATTCTTTTTGAATTTATAGGTTCGGAAATACCCCTAAACGATACCTGACTTCACAAAGCGCGGCGATTCCATGATAATCGGTCGCTGTTACTGTTAGAACACCAGTCGAGATTACTTCGCGAATCTAATTAAAACCAAATCAGATTTATAATAACTAAGTCGTACACGAGCTGCGATATAGCTTCATTAATTATAGTTATAACTTCGCTTATAGTTATTGAAAGCGGCTTAATGTATCTCGCAATTAAAACACATATACAAAAACTATTTTTGCAAATATCACACATTAGTGTCGTCGCGCATATTTTTATGTTAGTTTTCTTACAAATGTTTTTTTTTATTGAAATAGACAATGCCACCATACATCCATGGTCTGTGTTAAGAAAAACCTTAAAACGTCAGCTGATTAATCTGATCAGGATACCTCTCTACTAATAAACGTGTTTCATAAAAAGCTTTCTATTCTCTCAACGCGTACGACAAATTCTAAAGTTCACCTCTCGCTTCGCTCACCCTAATTGGGGTGGACGAAAATATGTAGCTATCGCTTCTACCCCTGTTATATGCTATCACGACCCTAACGTAAAAGCGGATGTCCCCATCGTCTCACACCGGCCATTGTGAAAAGATTCATAGGTGGTGGGTTCAAAGTTCCGTCTTCTAATCTAAGCATCTTAGGTACTATTTCAGACTGACGTACGTACCAATAACTTTTACTAAAATACGTTACATATGTTACGTTAAATTATTTGTTTTAACAAAAAAATCTCTTTGGTACAAAGAATGAAAATTGTTTTCAAGAAAGTTTAAAAATTTAATAGTAGGCGAAGAACATCACTACAAAATTAAGAGTAAGTTTAAGTTAAGTTAAGCTTAAGTTATACTAATCATTAATATCAATATAAAATTGAAATCAACACACTACAATCACCAGGGATGTGCTTGTGACTGTAGTGTGTTGGATTTGATTTCAATTTTATAAGTATATAATGTTGGTGTATGAGTTGTGGTGTATGGAGAACGATGGGACTGACATGTCTTCTAAGACAAAAGTCCCTAATAAAAAAAGAAGAAAAAATTAGGCCTTTTCAAACAGACAGCAAGACAGATGCGTGACAAAAAAAGTATTGACGATCATTTAACACATAACTAATTATTTTTAAGAAAATTATTTTTACTAAATTATGAATAAGTAATAGATATTTCAAAAAAAAAATGAATACAAGAAAAAAATATTAAACGCTCTATTTTTCAAACTCTTGACATCGGGGTAATATTGCCAGCTAGATGATGACATGCACGATCAAATGTTATTTGAGTTGCTGAAGAAACTGAAATCGATTTGACGTGACATTTAACTTGACTGGAATGTTAGTTCAATAAAAAATTGACAAACAATTGTAAAACCGGTCTTGTTTAAATTGTTGATAGGACCATGTTCGCTGTTAGTTTATGAATACGAAGTAATAAAGATAAATTTGTAAAGGTAGCTATTGTTTACTGTAATCTCCACTTCTATCGAATTTTACTATATATACATCGATTAAAATCAAATAAAACTGTTAGTATTCTCGCTAAGCGGCCGTTAATGATTTCATAAATAATGTTATAAAGCTCGAAGTTATTCGAATCTCTTTTTTTCTCTTTTACACTTAACATATTGACATCATAGTACATGAAAAAGAAAAAGATAGAACCAATTCATACAAAACCGAATGGGCATTAAGATACTGATTGCCACCACACTGTGACAACGGCGTCGCATAAGCCACGGGACGGAGGGGGTCAAGTCAATTGACGTCGGGCCATATCCGGCGGCTCTCGGTACCTACGCACGTGCTCGCTGCTAATTACCCCTTCCCCTCCAAACCCCCTCGCGCACCACTATGTCGACTCTACTTCGATTCAAACGGTTTTTAATTCAATCAAATAAAATTTTAAATGGCAGTTTATTATTGTTCATCCTAGGATTAGATAGCCGCACCGGAAGAGATACAAGCACAGAACTTAAAGATTAAATTACGCTAATTTCATTTGATTATTTGTTCTATTTTATAACGTAAAAACGGTTCGACACAATATGAGATAATTGCTTACATGTATATATTATTAATAAATACAAAGTATTGTAAATAATCCTTTTCGTTTCAAAAATAAATAAACCAATGCGAAAAGAATTTATATGAAGTCTATAAAAGCAAGTCACTAGGATAACGTTTCTAAGATTACAAAAGACATACTAAAGATGATTATAACATTGATGTGGTTGATTAAAAAAAACGTTATTGTTTGTATATATATTGGAAAATGCAACCTATCACCAGTGTTTTTGCATTTTTACTATGTGCCAGTGGTACCCATTTTACATAGCCATTTATAAATTCTATGTTAGAAATAAAATGTATTGCATAGATTTGTACTAGGATCACTAAGGGCCCTGAACATTCGCAGCACTACGACGATGCAGGTGAATTGCAAGCTTAGTAAATCGGAAGGAACAGGCAAAGGCAGATCAAGAATGGAAAAAGGGTCGACGTTCAACAGCATCCGCTAGCGTCAGCCTCATTGAGGAACTAAACCAAAGTGATGACGCAGTGTCCTTAGGTAACCTTCTAGTCCGCCGACGCGATACCCAGGACCGGGGGAAGTAGGGGTTACAAGGCATCCCTTAATGCTAGTTAGCTAACAGACTGTATGAGTCACAAATAATATGTGAACCAGAAACACCATAATATCCAGACTGTTGTAAAATAACGTACTTGCCATTGAAGTATAACAATTTGGATCACGTTCGTGCGCTGAACCCGAACGATAAACGTTACATCGTCGCTAGGTGGTTGCGTAGGCTTCGTCTTGGTAGTGAAAGTAAAGCACATGTAACAATGTAAATGTGTCGCAAAAACATTTGCGCAATACTAAGCCTCGGTTAATAAGATAGAGCAGAGTGAATCTCTATTAGATAATATCTACTGGAGGAGGAGGTATCTATCTACTACATGAGGTCACACGCAGAGGGCGCTTAACTTGAACCTCTTTAAAAGTAACTAAACTCGAGGACTCTTTGGGAATCACGGCTCGGACCGTAACGATCATTGCCTTAGTTAAGAAGCATCATTCCCGATCACGAAGGTTTGGGCGCTACTTTGCAGGTGGCAGAAAGTTGGATTTGTACACGTAAATAGTACAATAATAATAGTCGGGGTCGGAATTGCTACTACTCACAGATGGTCAAAAATCGGCACAGCTTCAGAGGTGAGCGGCAGCCACATAACTGCGTAACACGTGCGACACGTGTCAACTCGGCGACAACGTGCCGCCGCTACGTGCAAGTTTACTCAAACGTTACGATACTCAACAGTCACCCTTACATTGCATACAAGTCAAATAATTCCAAAATAATAAACAAATCATTTGATATTTTATTTGGTTTTATTCTTTATGATGTCGCTCTAAATTTAAACTTAAAGGAAGCGGCGCTATGCCTACTTTTAGAGATTATTAACTATATCTCCATAAATACGTATTTACCGTACTACCATGGCTAAGAGAAGTGTAGCTAAGACAAAGAGACAACAGATTTTGTGTACACATTGAAATAAAAAATATTAATTCAACGTAAGCAAATACATTTTAAATAAACTTCTTAAGCTACCTTAAATATACTATCATAAGCCTCCGATCGCATGTTATCTTTGTTACCGTTAAAACAGTTTACAATTTAAAAGAACTGTCGACAGACAACCCTATCATTTCAATTTCAATGAAAGGATTATCCGCTGTGACATGATCACAGAGGCATTTAGCCGATTCACAATGTCTGACTAATAACCAGTCCATTCGCGTGGCGGAAGTCAAATCAAATAACGTCAATAGGTAAGGAAGACTAACGTTAAGTAAAGAATAAACAAAATGGGTATAAAAAAATGGTAAGAAGTCGTCTTCACACTATAAGGTGATGTATTCCATTCGCGTAATTACAGTAAATAGTTTAATGAAGTCATACTGATTCCAGCAGTGGGCTTCGAAAAGCTTATGTAAATAGTGGTATCGCATAATTTAAAAAAATAACTTTAGCTAATAATATCGAATTCTTGTTTATTAAAATAGACAGCGTAAAAACCACCTTAGGAGTTGTATGACAAAAAAATATAAAGATGCAAATTAGCTCACACAGCTCACATGCACACTGCTGTGCAGATTGCTACTGATAGCTGGTAGGTCAGGTTTGCGGTCCGTCTTCTTAGCCTGCCTCTTCGCCTTGCCCTCGAGGAAGCGCTTCTGCAGGGCGCTGGTCTCCAAGTTCTGCTGCTCGCAGGCTCCACTGAAGGATTGGTCGAATCGCGGCACGCATTCGGTCTGTCGCCGCCGGTACGTCTCTATTCTGCGCCTGTAGACAATAATGCTTTTTGTGAGATAAATAATTATTTTTTGGTATGATAAAAATCCTTAGTCTATACTAGATTGTATCTTTCTACGGACGAAACTGATTTTGTACTCCTTATAGGAGAAGGCATGGCAACCAGACAACTAACAGACTTCAGTATACTGTCGCATATCAAACCGACGTCTTCCACAAGAATACTACAAAATGTTAATGATTTCAACTACAAAATATTTTATACTAGAACTACTTTTTTTGCGTATTATAACAAAATTGCCGTGTTCCATTTTATCGTGTCATGACGTCGTCTGAGTAGTACACTGAACTTAATGCGAAATGTCCCGTTTGATAGATAATAAAGTGTATTTTTGATACCCTTGGAAATTATGCAATATGCTTTCGAATCTTTTAAGATTTAGTAACAAGCAAAGGTCTATTTACAACAACGTAAGGTACCTTTATTTATGTATATCTATATAAAACAGGAATTAAGCTAGTAATCTATAAACGCACAGCCAAAACTACTGGACCTATTGAAGTGGAATTTGACATACAGATTTCTTTTTAATGTAGGTGAGCACTAACAGATGATTTCTTTAAAAATTCAACCGCTAAAAGTGTGAATAAAGTGAAATATTGTTATATGTAAAATTGCAGGCGTTATTATTCGATAAAAAAAGAGACGAAGTCGCAGGCAATAGGTAGGCGTTAAGTTAGACGTTCTAAATGTTACAAATATAGATACTACGTCCTGTTGTATTCATTAATTGAACAACAGAAAAAAGTAACTGAAATGTTCTAATATTAAGTCGACTTACTGGAAGTATACGGATTACATCATCAGTCATTGGCTGTAGCAACGAGTTTGCATAATCATTTGTTACCATAGCGGAAAAGAGCATGAAATATATTACCCACTGTGACTCAAAACCACATATGCTCATTGTGATGGGGAAAAGATATGAAATATTACGTAGTAAGTGGATGAATAGGTTCAGGAACATATTGAAACTGAGGACTAGTAGTTTTTAGGACCAAGGTTTATTATAATGCTGAATCGAATAGATTCAATGGAAGATGCAGTAAATAGTCCATTGTTCAGAATACGATCGACCAATCGACCGCATAACCGAACAGCTAGTTCTTTAGAAGAACTGGACTTCGAGTAGTAGTTTAGTAGAGTAGGCTCAAGTCGACTGACTAAATTAAAGGCTTCTTCAAACGTAACGGTATATACACTGTGTGCATAACATGTGTATGGATAGTACATGTTTTGCTCACTATAAACCTATCAGTACTTTATATATTTCTATTTACCGATGAAAGAAACGAGATTAATATTTTTATAAATTATTATACATGTTTATATTTATACGTCCATAAAAGAAAGAATGGGTTCAAGTCGGTTATCCGAATAAACCCGTTTTCCGAACATCCATGTTTCTCAATTCGGATAATCTACATACTACTGTAATTAGTTGTGTCAACTATGAAAAGTAAATTAAAGATAGTACTTATATTTCTTTACTAGTAATTTTGATGTAGCGACATTAAAAATATACAAAACATATACAATTATTAAACTTTAGAACAAAAGGAAACTTTGAAAAAACTTGAGAGCGCTCCAGTAGCAAGCTAATTCATTGGTGTTGGTCTGACGCGGCAAACATTAGGCACGGAGGCGCGCCACGGCATGGACGCCGGAACTCCTGACTCATCGGACAGGTTTGCATCCGTTTGAAAGACTATCGGTATATTTTAAACCACGATGACTTTATTATTCCATTTTCTAATAAAAAATATAAAATATACATATTATATATTTTAAATTTTAGAAACCTAACTTAGCTAGTGAGTTAGCTTAGGATAAATATATCCAAAAGTCTATCATGGATCATTTATAAGAGAAAAATTAGAAACATGTCAAAATTAAATATAGACAAAAACGTATCGTCATACATGTTAAATGAAATACATCTAGATTTAGATCCATATAAATCACACTACTCCGACTAAAAAACAACACTGAACATATATATTTAAGTAAAACTCAAAAATAGTTTGTAACTCAAAATATCTCACGATTTACGCCATTAAATGAAAAATTGTGTTCTCACAGGTCAAAGTCTGTTTTAAATATCTTGTTTGATCGATTTAAGCACCTAAAAAGCTTTACCTAACAGACATGTAACAAGAATGACACTTCTAATTTTTATGCATACATTAAATTATGATTTTTACGGATTATGTCCATATCGGTTTATATAATATAGTTGTTGGTTTATTTATAATTTATGTTACGTTCTAGTTGTAATACTTGTGCAAGAAACGATGTAACTACTCGTCCAGTAGGCTTTGCAACCTTAACGTATCATCGGTTGATTTTTAGGTAAGTAGGAAGAAAATACAGATAACTAATGTGAACAGTCCATACAAATATCTTACAACTTTAACACTATTTAAAGTTTGTTGCTAATAAATCAATGCCTATTGTGTCCTCTATCGATCTCAATATTCCCCTCTCTAGCATAAATGTTCGTTGCCTCTCTGCTATCGATTTACGATTACGACTCTAAGTTTAAATCACTAAAGGAACATAATTTTGTATAAGAGATACAGACACGCGTTAATATAAAATACCGGTTGTTTAATAAAGATAAATGGCTAATCGCACTTGACAACGGATGTACACACGTCGAGGCGAAACCAGGCGAGGCGCGCAGTAGGTGTAGTGGTTGCAACACGCGACAGCCGATGCCCACTCAGCCGCGACCCGACCGGTCACCTTGCTCGAATGTTAACGCTGACTTTTCGTCTGCTCCGGTAAAAAATCATTACCTACACAGTGTTTTCATTTATTCCACAGCCGCGCCGCGATGGAGCGCTCAAGGTTGTCGTCGATCGAGCTAAATCATTTACATTTTCACAATACCTAATGGATTTTACTCGTTGTTTTTCCACTCGTTTCATTGGCGCATACATTTTAAATGATAGTCTAACGTCTAACAAACAATAATTGTATAGCTTTAGATACATTCAAAGTATACAATTTTCTATATTCGTCCCTCTTCTTATTCTTCTAGATATTCATACCGAAATTGCACATAATATTTTGTCGAATTGTTAGTAATAAATACAATGTCCCAGTTAAAACTAAGTAAAAAGAATAATTCTACGCCTACATCTTACATTCTGGGGTCAATTTTTTGGCTAGCTCGTGGCGGCATATGCACACAGGAGTCACTTGCCAGGTTAGTGCTCAGTGTTTTGATTGACAATCTAATAGTCTTATGACAATTAAAAAATTATTGCTAGTTACTTATACCTCACCTGGGTAAAAAGATAATAATTGATGTCGGATTATAAATCTTAAGCAGGAAAATTTATAATGGATTATATTATTGAACAAAATATGCTGCTCATAAACAGCAACAGCAGCCAATAAGAACAGATAAAAACTCATCAATACAATTCAAATTATTATACCGTAGCAGTGCTAGAGACAACAGCTAATAAAGCATAGACAATAGAGTTATATATACATTTAACATTAGATAGTACATAATAATTCCTTCTTGTCTGTGCAATAAAAGTTTAATAACAACCGTAACAGAAGGCTATCAGATAATTCGAATGCCGACATAGGCGTATTTATTACAACGCAAATGTAAACATGTATCGTGTTTGTAAATACAAAACTGGTGTCGACTGAGTATCGATACTAGAACCAGCTACTTAAAAGTTACTCTTACGAGGCTACAAGGGTGCTTTTAATCCTACAAAATTGTTTCGTTAAATTCATTCTACACCGAGTCTTAAAAATGTATTAAATAATATTAATAGTGGTTTCCTTAGTTTTATAAATATTTGTGATATAACATTATTACACAATTCATTACTGATAGACCAGCGGGTATCCACGTCACTATATAACGGTTCATGCGTACAAATTTCAGTCACCTTACACCCGCGGCTTCGCATTATAGACACATGTATCAAAATGTTGTTATAGTCAATACATGAAACATTACCATGCCAACCAATATTGTTGAAAACAAATAAGAAGGTTTTATGTACTTCTTTTTATGAGCATGTATGCGTAGATGTATGGATGTAGAAGAAGGGAGAGAGGTATGCCAGGATCGCGCCAAATGGAAATCCATTATCTCTGCCTACCCGTCTGGGTTACGGGCGTGTGCATATTTATTTATTTATGTACTTCGAGACCAGTTTTTCAGGATAAAAAGTATCCTGTCCCATTTTCTGTACCCTTGACAATGTGTGTGCGAAATTTCATGATGTTAGGTTTATTCGTTAAGGAGATAAAGCGTTACAAGCCAATCAACAAACTCACATTTGCATTTATAATGTTAGTTATTTTAGTTAGGTATCCTATTTCCACTTTTTCTGATTGTTATGAACCCTGAAGAACAGTAGAGTGTAAATGCATCTGAACGCACATCACTGTTCGGAGTAGCGGCAATTAGAAGAGGTGTAAGCCTAATTCTTTTTCACAATATTTATATTCTTTTTAACAGTGGTAGAGCCCGCAACAACAACACCTGTTGCACGAATTGGCCGGCTCGACCGGTGAAATACCACGACCGCACAGAAGACAGGCGTGAAGTAGATTATTCTGCGTTTCGTCTGATGAGTGAGGTGCCGGAGGCCTAAATCTGGTCCTCTTCCACTTCCCACCCTTTGATAATAAGGAAAGAATGGAAAGGGGAAGATGACTTGACGGTAGAGGGGGTGAATAGAAAAGTGATATAACTATTTTTTGTTCATCCTTCCTCTGACCATTAAAGGTAGGCAACGCATCTGCAACTCTTGTTGCGGATGCTTATGGGTAGCGATCACTTGTTATCAGGTGAACCGCGTGCTCGTTTGCCACCTTCTACTATAAAAAAAAAACAATAAACAACTATATGTAATCAATAAATAAATGTAGTCGTTTGCATCGGTGCGTTGTTCGAACTAAGTTCGCGCACTAAGCAATCTAGGCAAGTCTAAGAAACGTCAATCATGCGATCAGTAAAGTGGATTTTGTATTTGAATATCTTTCCGCTGCGCCGTTACACAACCGGTTAATATCAGCGATGACGTCATGCGGCGCTTCGAACCCGATACCTCGGTGCTAGCGCACTTACATCTCTTTTTCACTCAACCACTTCTGCTCCATCTTTAATAAACATGAGCAGCAAAGCAAAAGCGGAAGGAGCTTGAATATGGGGTTTTGTTAATAAGTGGCATTTCCATGAGAGGCTGTATCATTTAGCATCAAGTATACTTCATGCTTGCTTAACCTCTCAGTATTATAAATATAAAGATTCCGTAAAGGACCCGTGTATGTACAACATCCTGGTTCTGTTGAGGCGAATTACTGCCCAGATTTTGTCGCCGGGAACAAACATGGCCTGTTATCTAAGTTTTAAAATAAAATGTCTAGTAATTAAATCTGCGATCACCGTAACATACTGCAAGAAACATATAAGCTGCATTTCTGTTATTTTTGAACTATGATACAAGGTCCTGGCCTTCTAGTGACCATAAGTTAGATTGAATTTTTTCTTATTGTTGAATGTTATTCTAAGCTACTTCGTTTCAAGTTTGCGCAGATTTTTGCGCAATACGACAGAAATAGATATTGTAGTGATATCCACCATCTGCAAGATACTACCACAAGTACAGTGTTAAGCAATGTAAAGCGTTTATTGCTCTATCTAAAATAACTATTGGTATTGTAAAATAAATAAAAATGGGCGCTAGGAAAGTGAAAACAGATGATTCACAATTTAAGGCGAGTAGAAGCGAAGACTCAACTATAGTTTACAATGCAATAGAAGATTTTTTTTCGAGAAAACAGAAAAATTTACAGACTTTACGTGTATCAAAATGATATCGCAAAGGTACAGTCCTCCTTAAAAGTAGTTTTAATCTCGTTTAAGCAATCTCGATTAAAATTTAATCCATGAATTAATTTTGCTGATTTGCTATGAAATTTGATCCAGGCTCGCTATATGTTAGATGTATAAGCCCCACAACAAAAAGAGAATTCGGCCACAGAGCCCTAAGTAACAGGATAAGTATAATTACCCTTTACATACGCCGATACTCTGTAGATCAAAACATCAATACAGAGCATTGTTTGGACCTAGATCATACGACCTATTTGACTCCAGTAACACTTTCTTAATGTGTTATAATCATTTAATTATCTTACAAATTGTTAGTAGTGTGACAAATCTTCATGAACAAAGCGAGGTTGTCGCTCCGCGGTCATTGATACGATCATCGTCTGAGGCGGCGTTGCCAATCCAGCACGAATATATATTCGCTACTGGCGCCGAAAACCAACATCGACGAAACACTCGAAAATTTACATGATTTATGTACCAAATAATGGTATCCTTTCCAGACAAATACTGAAAAAATTAATAATTATTAAATAATTTTCAAACTTTTAGTTTTAGCATATATATAGCAAAGAATATCCGATCGAATTCAATTTAAATTTCGATGAAAAATATGTAGATACAAATTTTATGACCTGTGACTAAGCAAGATAATGAAAAAAGATGAAAGAGGCTAGGCGAGGTCGTTAGTTCACTAAATCAGACGTATACAGTAATTTTAATAGGTAATAAAGGGTCGATAACTTGGCAAAGGTTCGTCCAACATATAAGTGAGATTTGAGGTCGAATTGCAATTGACATTTAATTTCCATTTTGAGTCCAAAATTCAGTTACTAAGACTGAGTGTCTTTGTGTGTGAAAATATAATATTATCTTCTCTAATCTAATTTGGAAAATAAAGGTAATCCTTTTTTGTAATTGTGCAAGTCATATTTTTCTATCGAAGTACGAGTATACTAATGCTATCATGCTGGATGTTATGGATGGAACGAGGCTTTCTATCGTGGCTAAATTGTTAAGTGAATTAATTGCAACAAGAAAAACTTTACGATAGCAAAACGAGCAAAGTAATACCGTTGTGACAAATATAAAAAATGCATTGAACTAATATTGAAACATCCCTTTTGGCCGAAGTATTATTTTCGCCTGAGATACTTTCTCTAATAATCAATAGCCGATATACGGCGCATTTGGATCAGGGTTGCCATTTAACGGTTTAAAGCAAACTGCAAATCCTCTAGGGCTCAGACGAGCAAAGAGATGGAATCAAGGTAAAAAAGCGGAATATATTAAATGTGTAGCAACCCTAACTCTATCTAGTGAAACTAATTACGTACGATGTTACCAGTTGTAACTCCACTCCGCCACTTTCTCTGCGTTAGTTGGAGGAGAAAACTATGTTTTACGCAAATTATAGACGACATTTTGGCGACATAATATAAATATAAACTACATTCAAATTTGTTCTCACAATTTCGATTTTTTTCAACGCAAATAAAATACATAGTATAGTTTTAATATAAGTATAAATACCTTTAAATTAAAACTATACTAAACGAAATTCAAATCAATATGTGGTTCTAATATAAAAAGGAATGATTCCAATAGAAAATTTAAAATCATAGAATACTTGAGTTTCATGTTGTTAATTAATTCACCAGATATCAAATGGGTTTTCAAAAAGCATTGCATCACAACAGCCAAAGGCATCTGCTGGGCAAGCTTGTTTCAATAGCGACGATAAAAATGTATAGCCAAAAGATCTTTTCACCAAACTTTATTAGAATCAACGTAGCAAGTACTCACTGAGACGGCGTCCGCGATTACATTCAGGTAACTTAAATTGTTGTCAACTTAACTTTACTTTTTTTACTTAACATAGGATTATACTAACTTTTTCTTTATGATGATTAAAATATTATTATGTTATTTATATTTTAAAGTTCCTATGATTATGCTAATCGCTCGCTTTACCATGTCTCAAATCATTGTAGACTCCTTAACAATGATTTATTACAATCATATTTAATGTTAACTTTCTAATATTAACTATACACGCCGGAAAAAAAATTAACTCCTTTCCAAAATTACAATGCTCCATAACCGTTAACTCCACTAAAGGGACCATAGAGTCCGGCGACAAAACAGGTTCCACATAACGTAGAAACGTTGCATTAATTTAAAATTCACCACTTTACCCTTAAGTTGTTCACTGCCATTGAACTGAGAAAAAGAATAAAAACATTTTAAATACAAATGTAAATGAGGGTTGTTGGAATAACACACCAGTATCATGGACGCATTTGTGTGAGCCATGTGTTGTTTACGTTTTTATTATATTAAATCAATAACTTTGTAAGTGTGATAATATTCCCTTATAACAAATAATAAAAAACCTTTTAATATACTGAAGAAGAATTTTGACCCCCTTATATAGCTAATAACGTATATGTCGTCTTTACTATATAGCAATTTAATAACGCATTGCTCACAAAGCATGGGCGTGTGGGTCTTACTATGGATACGCCGCGCTGTGACAATTTCACTAGATACATTTTTTATACCCAAAATTAGACAACAAAGTCGTAAAAAATGAATGTTTTTACAACTAGAAACTTTAAATATGAATTAACACCAGTTTTTACATATCCACTTTAATGTTTGTGATAAAAATGCTATTATAAAAAAATACCGTTATCCGTTGTGCCATGCGTTCCATCATTTAAGAAAAATATACGCAATGAATTATGCCGAATCTTTTGTTTAAAGTCCCCTTTATCCTTGGGATAAACCCTATTGCTTGGCGTTATTGTGTTTGAAAGATATTAATATAGATATATTAATGACATTTTTACGAACGAATTCAAGATTTTCTCGTAACTCATTCATTTTCTTTGTTTAATCTATTATAGGAAATATATTATAGGTATTTCCCGATTTGCAGAGCTCTTAAACTACGTTGGACGATGTTTGCTTGAAGATTATTTATTTAATTTTGAATTATTGTTCCGCCTCGTGGCTTTTTTGAGCTTTCACTTCTGTCAGCAGTCCTTATGCCTGTGTTTTTTAATAAACGTTTATTTTATATTTTGGTATTTTATCTTATGGTTTCCTGTTTATAGTATATGGGTGTAAGGCGTGCAGGCGTTGAATTGCCCAAACTGCATCAGATCACAAAATTAAAACAGTTTTAAACCTCGTAATCGCCAAGACTAATAATTGTTCCCTATTTAAAGTACAAAGTAACGGGGAAGGCAACGCATATCTATTAGTATCACTTACAGTGCTGAGCATTAGTGACGTAAGCGCTTTATTGGAGTCTTTAAAGCAGCGCGGGTCGATAGACACATAAATTGCGGCATGTTTGCATAAATCGATTTCCGGTGAACTTAGGTCATCCGCCTTAGTTATGGACCAATTGTACTAACCTCAGAATTTTAGCGATCGGAAAGTCAACGAATCGTTATGTAAATGTTCAGGAAATGAGAACTTCGGTATTAGCTTTATTTTTATTTTTTTGCTGTTAGCTAATGTTTGAGGACTTAAATCAATATTTTGAAAGTTCACCATGCGTTTTACTTTTAAATAACTCATTGTCAAGAAGTAATATCAATTGTGACTTTTAATGTTGACATTACGTTTCATACATAAGTATATATGTATATAATATTTAGTTATTTAACATTAACTGACTGCTAAACTATTACTAATTCTGCATGAAATGTGAAAATCAAGTCAAAAATCATAAGTTCCCTTCCAATCATCCAAAAAACAATTATGTTTTCTACAAATTAAAAGTACTACTGTCAATAGTCGAATTACAAACGAATCTTGTATCTGCAACTCATTAGTTTGTTGCAGATATCTATAGATAGGTAGGTAATAAGGAGGAGACCAAACAGTTGTTTTATACCTACTTCTACTTAGCCCTCCTGGTCAGTTGACTAAACTCTTAATAAATACATATATCTTTAATCGGAGCTGTGACTTGTGATCAAATTAAATAAATTTGAATTGCTAATGTAGCTGGTATCGGTTTTAAGCGCCTATCTTTACCGACGCGGACGAAACGCTCTAGGGCTTTATAGTATAGTAAGGTGTGAAAAGAAAAAATATATGATACGATAGTCACCGAGTAGTGTGTGTGTAGCGTTCCATTAACTGGAGTGTAAGGACGCGCACGGCGACGCACGTAACGAAACGCAATGCACAGTAAAGTCGTAGGTGTTTTTGTTTAGTTCATTGACCAGGCGCGCTGTCGCTCTACGCAAACAACCGTCGATAAGTCCCGGATTCTATGTCACGCTATGTCACTGACTCCACGCCATCGTACCCCGCCCGAACACTTTCTTACGAGCTATCTTCAAAAACGAACACGTGATCTCAATTATTTTACTTTTTCTAACGAGAAATAAGATTTGATAATTGATCTAATTGCCCCGTGTACGTAATTTTATATGCTTCAGTTAATGAATTTGAATGTGTGCCGTTATCGGTTATATTTTTTTCATTAATAATACCAAAAACACATTAACCATAAAAAATCCGCAAATCCAAATATGCAAGTAACAAACGATACCAGGATAAAATATCAAGCTTTTACAGATTTGAACACGACTACCAATATAATTGAACGTGTCTTTTTGTAAAGGAAATATAAACATTCCCACTCTTCTCACAAAGGGGTAACAGTTGGTTTATGTTTCCTTAATCGAATGTCTCTATACCCAACAGGGTTTTGGAACACCAAATGAAAACCTAAATAATGTGGACCCTCCCCCCACTACCTTTTATGTGAAAATTCGTGGATTTCAAAATATTTTACAAAACCGGCTTTTCGTCACATTACGTTACAACATCATATTATGCAATTTCATTTCACTTTATCATACAGTTTCCACATAATTACAACATTTCTGAAGGAAATATAAAAAATGTATGTATGGTAAAGTGACGTTTTTCTGTTTATATAATTCAGATCTACACTTGGAACAGGGCATACATATACGCATGGGCATTTTTATAATAGACGGTGGCTAACGAACAATCGGTCCGTTGGACTTTAAGCGACCCATAGTGCTAATGAGTTGCAGATGCGTTGCCTACTTTTAATGGACAGAAGAGAACACGAACAGAAAAAATGTTACTTCTTTTTCCTCTGTATTCCCTCCGTGGTCAAATCCACATCCCATTCCCATTTCTTCCTTATTAGATATGGATAGGAAGGGAAAGGGGTTGAATGTATTTTAAAAATCCGAAATGTTTGGTTTAAGGTTTTCTCAGCTATCACTAAATAGCGATTTATCTATATTTCCACCCCGCAAGGTGTAAATCAAACGAGTTCAAATGCTTTTAATGAAAACACGCTTATATATTTAAAAAACTCGTTTTCGTTAAACATTAAAATAGCAAGCCAAGTGTAGAAAAGTATAGCCGCAATATATGAACAATATAGGTCCTTAAAGCGTATTCATAGCGTTCGCAAGTGGCATTCTTAGCGGAGCACACGCGACATATTAGGCAAAAGATCATTATCCGTATTCCACGATTGACTACTTTCACCGCGACATCTGATACATACTTAGATACGGATAGTATTATAATTTCAACTCTCAGCGGTTTATAATCCATCTAACTAGTTACAAGTTGTGGTAAGTCGTGAAAGCGTCAATATATGTATATATATAATATCTTCTCTCTTTATACGAGTACCAATGATATTACTTATCCAAAATTAATAAATTTTTTAGAACTATACGTTATTACTTCTTCATAAATAACCCTAATATGTAATAAATGTTTAAACAGAATCGGAGAAAGGGTATAATGTGTTTTTAAGCAACCATTGTTTTTAACACATAATTATTCACTGTCGGTATATTTTTCTACGTTACTTATGACAACGATAGGTGAGTAGTATTTTTTTATGTGAGAAGGTGGCAAGCGAGCAAGCGGAACACCTGATGTAAAATGAGCGCTAACCATAGACATCCGCAACAAGCTAATGTTTTGCAGATGCGTTGCCTACCTTTAATGGACAGAGGAGGGCAGGAAAAAGGATATTTCCTTTTCCCCGTTAATCCCCTCCCCGTCAAATCAATACCTTATGAGGAACGGGTGGGAAGGGGAAGAGTACTGAAATTAGGCCTCCGGCACCTCACTCATCAGACGAAACGCAGAGCACTTCTTCTTCTACTTCACGCCTGTTTTCTGTGAGGTCGTGGTATTTCACCGGTCAAGCCGGCCAATTCGTGCAACAGATGTTGTTGCGCAGTGAACGCATAAAACATAGAAAAGTAACGTCAAACAAAATTCTTTACAATAAGCGGCCTACGTGGTTTGTTTTCTTTACACACCTAGTTTGTTCTCTATTACCATCGCCAAGTAATTATTGACTCTGTTACGCGTCGTGTAATTGGCTAAGCTGCTAATACTAATAAAGGCATTATTGGTGCGTGAATTGACCACGTGTGACAATCTGCTGGCTGCAACAGTTATGAAAGAAAACTCCGCTCAATCCTTACTTGTTTGTCTGCTTCCATGTCTTATTTTTTTTCTTCAGAAAACAGGAATGGAATTGAATGAAACAAAACGATAATATTCTTTGTCTATTTTAACATTTTAAGTGGATAAATAGGGGAATGGGCAAAGTCAATGTTTTTTTATATATGATTTATTGCATTTATCTCCGCCCGAATAAAATACGAATGATTCACGAAATACAATATCAAGAAAATCCTTTTGTAAACGCCGTTTCGTCATGAAAAAATTTCGTATATGTTAAATGAAGGGAATCGACCCGAGTGAAAACCGTCCAGCAATTAATACAAAGGCGAGACGAAGTTTGCCAAGCCAGCTGGTTATTAAAAAAAGTCTTATAAAACAATAAAAATCTAGTGGTATCAAATGTACTCCATTTCAATCTCTTCTCTGGCTGTATTTTTGCTCCAAATATAATACTTTTAACTTAAATGATCTTCAACTCAGACCATCATATTACAGTTAGTTGATCCTGTAGATATTGTTTATACAATACAAAATAAAATATAATCCTAATCTGGGTAGCTACATACGTACGTATGTTTTAACTATTACGTTAGTGGAGAAGATTACGAGCAAACAACTTGAAATGCCTTAGTAGTGTGTTGTGAGATGTTAAAAAGGGGGCAGAAACAGTTTCTTCAATATCCCAAATCGTAGTAGTTGCTAACTTATCAGAACGACAACCGTATAAAAATAGTAACAGCTCGTAATGTCACGTGTGCCACGTTTTTACGATAGAGAAAAAATCATCGAACCTCTTTGTTGCACGTAGGAAGCCCTATGAACATTTAAAACTCAAGCGCGAGCAATAAAACAGGGGTCTGGCTTCCTTATAACATTGCGAAAAATCCGATGTATTTATAAATCAATTTTTATAACCTGCCAGTTCTTTCTTTTTTTATTTTGCAATTCGTGTTTTTTTTTAATCAGAACCTTTGCCAGTAGATAGAAATCAATTGCCCAAAAGCATACTAGTTACATACTTTATTGAAACACTAGATGTAAGAAATATAATGTAAGAATAGACAACAGTGTTTTGAAATTAACATACAAATTGAATTTAAAGAGCACCTGAGCACTGCATCTCAGACGATCCAATTAAACCTTTCAGGTGAGTTTTTTTGCGATTCCATGTTGTACATCAACATACTTTTTGGTTATGATATTAAGTTATACAGCCCTGGTTACCTACAGACATCAGATAACTTATCTCAAAGTGATACTGATGATAGTTGAAACTAGTCCGTGCAAAAATCCCTTAGCGCAAAATTCTCCTTTGAGTCACGTGAAGGTAAGAAACACTAGCGCTATGACGTCACAGAGATAATAGGCAATAATTGTGAACGTGATGATGTAACGTGATAGCGTGTTTATCAAAAGTATTTGTCACGTAAGTACAACGAATTACTGAAACAATTATTGATGACAAGCATGTTCTTATCTGATACACAAATACCTGGCGGCAAGTGTGAATTATTGTGTATTCGTAAATATAAATCTTGTTAGCATCTAAATCGTCAGACCATTCACTTTCAAGTTCGCTTTTGTAGAGCTGCTAATGTTTTTGCTAATACCGCTTTTCTTATGTACAACTTATATACCTTTTATTTAGGTGCAGCTATGATGTATAATGTCCGCCTGCGTATTAATATGGTAAAGAAATAATCTAAATGGGGTAAGTATACTTCAGTGGTCTAAGGCAGGATGATAGAAGTGTGTGGAATTAGCGCACTCATAGTTTATCTGAATATTTGACGTGTCGGGAAATAGACACTCCGCCAGTAAATTTATGCTTGAGGCCTAACAACTCGTTGCTACAAGGATACGAATGTATTCTGTAAAGAAGTTAGAATTACTTATTTTACATTAATGATATATTTCTACCGTGTATCAGAGAGACAAACATCACAAACAAGCCCTCGTCGTAGCTTCTAATCTAACTGGGATAGACAAGTTAACTATCTCTATCGACCACTTTCGACTTATGAACTGCTTTTCATCAAGCTTATTAGATCCAATATTATATACATCACCGTATACAAGGTGCCACGCGGAAACCAAAAAAATTAGCAAATCAAATATAATCTGTATTAAAATAGCAAATTAGATATTCATTCATTTGTTTGTTATCTAATAATTATTGTAAATAAAAAATCACAGTACTGCGCATTGCAAAATTTATTATTGAATTGAAGACAATCACGATCCGAAAGTTCTGGTTTAGAAACGTAACTGCAACCTGCAGTGTAAATAGAACGGGCCGGTGGCGTGTGCAGCGCGCCCGCCGTCCGGTACCGTTATCTTCGGCACCGTAATGTTGGTAGGTGTTTGCACTATACACGCATACGGCATTGTCATAGTCGCATACAAATAAATGTTTTCTACAATAGGATATATATATATATATATATAATATGCTTTGTAGATCGTAGCATAAGACTAGTATCAAAATTTGTAAACTGTATATAAGGTTCATACGCATGAAATTGGCGATTAAAAAAAATGCCGAATTCATGTACTTAATCAATCAAAGTATGTACCGCATTATCCTATGCACTTTCGCCATTTTATTATAGGACTCCTATTGATTCCTTGCTGGAAAATTATTCCGCTACAAATGGTAAACTGTCGAGCGAAGCCCGATGGGTGTCCTAGACATTCCAATCGCAGGTCCTATATTAGCGACAGTCTGAAGCAGTGTGCCCGAGCGTTGTCCTGAAGTAGCACTGGTCTATAACAAAAAAAACAATCTTGCTTGTTTCACGGCTAGCATTTCCATCGTAGTCTGTGATTGTTGACAATACAAACATTCCGTAAGTGTCTAAACAGATCTTAGGAAGCTGTAGTGGATGACACCAGCAATACTCGAGCACCTTTACAACTGTCAATTTTCGCTTGGGGCAGGATTTGGTGGTTACCCTGGGTTTAACAAATGTGATGAATATTCCGATAATCGTACAGGTTTCATTTTTATCACAAGGAACAATACTTGCTACTTGTGATAAAAATGGTATACTCAAACCGAAGGCGCCGCTAGCTCTGACATGTTTTGCGATGGATACGCTTAAACATTCACTTTTAATTCTTCCATGTCAACTAGGGTCTCCAGCTGCCCATGAGATTTATTCTGTAGATCAAATTTTTCAGAACGAATATGTGGGAAGCAAAAACATACCTCGTTTTCTTTTACAGTAGCTTCCCCATACACACATTCTTTCCACCTGTTTCTGCAGCGCTGGTGCTACAGTGGAATTCGTATTCGTAAATAACACAATATTATATATCAATATAACACGCAAAATCGCCAGTCGTGGAGTTGCGGAAAATAGCCCCCTAACAACTAACTAACTGTATATGGAAATATTTAAACCAGAATTATGCCAAATCAATATTATTTGTCACAAGAACAAGGCAGCAAAAAATCTACACCACCACCCAGGCAATATATGTTATATGACATGGAAACAGAGAAGAGTTGCTACTCTATTTTGATCAATGTATCTAGGCCTCAAAAATTACCCTTCCAATAAAGCTAATACAAATCATGAACAAGTGATGTGAATGAAGATTACAAACAAATTATTTTCACATAAGAATGAAGATGGGTCACATAAACTCCAAGAAGGTTCAATTGAGTTTTCAAGCACAATTGGCAATTGTGCTTTATTTATATAATATTTCGATTTTATTATAAATTTATAAAGCAGATACAAAACTCTTTTCAATTGCAAATAAAAGAGCAATAGCTATGTAAAGTTAAAATTACAAATAATGAAGGGATGGGAAGATGTTTGGACAATCTCTGTGGTCAGTTACATGCCATTGTAAAGTTAGTAAGTCAGTGTACCTTATATTTGCTTAATTTGTTTCTGTTGACACAACTCTTTTTAGTACTAACATGTAAGTAATTTATAACTTTTTCACTTTTGTTGAACTATCTGTATCAGCAAACTGCTTTGAATACCTGTGTATGGACTGGGAGATAATGTCTACATAGCATTTAATCATCTTAAAAATCTTAGTTTGCATACATACCATTTTCTTAACCAAGTCTAACTTTATTTAAGACAAGTTAAACCACATTATTGTCTTCTTAACAATTACTTGCTATAACTAGATACAAAAAGATAGCTTGCAACATCTGTTGCACAAATGGGCCAACTCTACCATTGAAATAACATGACCTCACAGAAGACAGGTTTGAAGTAGAAGTATTTTGATTTTTGTCTGATGCGTGAGGTGTAAGAGTCCTATTTCTAGTCATATTCCCTTTCCCATCTATTTCTATTAAAATAAGGATGGGTAGGGGGAGGATTTGACCAGCGAGGGAATAAATAAGAAATAGCAATTTTTCTGTCTTTCCCTTGTCCATTAAAGGTAGGCAACACATCTGCAACTCATCAGCTTGTTGCAGATGCCTATGGATGGTAGTCACTTAAAGTTGGATGAACTGCTTGGTAATTTGCCTTTTTCTATTATTAAAAAGTAGGGTCCCAAAATTACAGTATGCCTAATAAGAATAAAATTGAAATAAGCAATTTTACTACTGTACAGTATGGAAACACCGTTTGGTGATAATAAAATGTTGTAGTGTATACTCAAGTCTGAAGATGTTGAATTATAGGTAACAAAAGCTTTTCTAAAAGTTCATCATCATCATTGTGAGCCATTGATTATTTAGTACAAGAACCTTGCTACAATTAAACATACATTACCACAAAAAAAGCTAGTAAAAATAGATAAAGAAAGATATGTATATGTATAATCTGTATTCCCTCTCTTTAAGAGGAGGCCTATGTCCCTGCAGTGGGGAACATTCTGAAAAAGACTGATTTATTATTATTATAATCTACATTGATGGTCCTATTATGCAATTAAAAATCATGTTTTAAGCATATACTACAGACATGCCATCAAAATTTATTGCATTGGGGGTATATTCTATACTTACCGAAGTCGATCAACAACAGCTTGTCGTTTCGGTGGTAAGATCATCTCTTCCATGGGCTGAAGCATGTTTGGCGGATGCTGGGCGGGCGAGGCGCCGGGAAGCAGCCCGCCCGCGCCACCGCCTCCCACCAGATGCTCCACGGTGACTGCTGACGCTCCTTCACCTTTGATCACTCATTCTCAGTCTATCACTAATTTATTTAAGTGCTGCAACGCACATGCGATAGCACTATAAGAAAATAACAGTTCGTCCTGAACACCTTAAGCACGTCTTTCATATTGACACTGTCTACAAGGCTTGACTACTCTAAATCTTACAAACCGTAACGTAAACGTTATAGTTAAAATCCACAGTACATAACACCCACGGTATTTTACCGACAGAATTTGATATGACCACTTTAAAATGTTTTGGAACAGTAGAAGTTATAAAGTCACACTGCAGATATAAATTTTTTCTAACGTCCAGACAAAGATCTTCTAATAAACTTCAAATGAAAGTAAAAGGATAAAAAGAAAATTAAAAACTATTATTTATTTACTAGTCTCTCACAAACAATTACTTATGTTAGCCAAAACGTCGAAACCAAACATGTCCTTAAACATCAACTGAACTGACCAAACTGAAACTGAAATGAAAACTGACTTGACTGACGTATCGAGGACCAACGACGCTTGATTTGACGCTTTGCTTTAGTTTTGCCCGTTTGATTGACATTAAAGTCTACTATGGATACAAGGTTTTATGCCATGACTAGAAATGAAACCAAACTGGTGTATATATGCATGGACATGAATAAACCTTTGAACACAATATTATAGTTTTTAGAATTTAAGCCATTTTAAGCGATTCTGAATCAATTAATGTTTGATAGTATTTTGAAATAATATGATTCTAAACCAAACATATCTAGGCACTTAAAACGAATTCATTTTGTTAAATTATCGTGGCAGGACACAAAATCGGTTTGTTCAATGAATTAAAGAAATCAATTTGGTGTCTAAGCATCATATAATAACATTATTGGTACACTTTTTCATTTATTTTCATATGAGGAGGATGAGGTAAGATGAAGGGGCAATTGAGCATCAAAATTTTAATCGCTGCTCAGAATTCAGATTTGTTTGGTCACCATAGACTGCTTCGTCTATATATACAATTTTATAACAAAACTATTATAGTTTTTTTTAATGAGAACGTTTTTCTTATTCCTTTGTCTAGGCTACACTAAAGAGGTATTTATCTACCTATCTGCCATCTACCACCAGTATTTGAAAATTTTATATTGACATTGACTTTGACACTTTTGTACGTCGTGACCGATTGATAGTAAATAAAATTCAAATATCGCTATAAAAAAATAGTTACTTGTTCTTTTAATTAATTGCACATTGACTTAGAAAGTTATAAAAGATTTGTAAAATATACTTTGACTAGAACAATGTCAGCATTACGTGCAAGAACAGGTTTATCAATACATTATGCTAAGAGGTTATTTTTCCAATCGAGAAATAATTCAAATTATATTAATCGGATCATTATCTTAAGAACGCATCCTGGTTTGTTTAAAATGTATTTGCATTGCAATATCGAATATTGTTTCTTTTCTCGAATATTAAATTTAACTGACATTACAGAGTCAATTTCTCTTCAGTCAACAAAATTCAGCACGGTGTCTGATCAGCAAAAAGCCGAGGTTTTAAAATCTCATCCGGAAAAAAAAGAATTTCAGGCTGAAACGCGCATGTTGCTTGATATCGTAGCAAGGTCTTTATATTCTGATAAAGAAGTAAGTAATTTTAATCATTCTTTCTATTTGACAGCTAATTTGACATAAACATAACTTTATTTTGTATGAAGGCAAAAATGAACACGTTGCTCAGTAAGAATGGTGGAAGGAGGAGGAGTAGGTCCTTGCATGTTTGGTCGAACATAAACTACACACAGGAGGAGAGCGAGCTAAGTGGCCAGCTAGTAATTGATGTGATTCTAAGGTGTTCAAATTACTAAATGTTAATGGAAATGCTAAGTGCCAGCTATGCTAATGCTAAGTGATAAATGCCTTGATTCATTGAAAGTTCGAGATATGTAGATGAATGTAAAAAAAGTCGAACTAAGTAAGACTATAATCTTAATAAATGTTAATGGCAAGAAAGTGTAATAGTAAAGACAGTAGGCATGTTAAAGATTTTGAACAATGAGTGAATGCGAGAAATAAAACTAATGGGGCTATAGGTAGAGTATTGAGTCAGAATGTGTCTATGAAGGTTCATCTGGCAATAATCAAGGCTGTATTAGTCGCCACCTTAATGTATGCAAGTGAGAGCTAGGTTTGGCAGGAAAAGCATGCTAGTAGAGTTAATACTGTTGAGATGCGATCCTTAAGAAGTATGTTAGGCGTGGCATTGAATAAGATTATAAGAAAAAAGTGTGGCTTAAAAGTGGATGTTGTTGCTTGAATTGAGTAAGGTATGCTGCTGTGGTTTCGGCATGTTGAAAGAATGAATGAAGGGAGAGTAAAGAAAAAACTCATGTTGCAAAAGTGAGAGGAAGTGTTGATAGGGGAAGGAGAACTTACATCGATCAGATTAGTAACATACTAAAGTAGGATGATATACGGAGTACCCATAACGGACCAGCTTGTATGCGTATATAAATAAATAAATAAATAAATAAATAAATATCCGCTCACGCCCGTAACCCAGAGGGGTAGGCAGAGAGCATGGATTTCCATTTGGCGCGATCCTGGCACACCTCTCTCGCTTCTTCCACATTCATACATCTATTCATGCATGCTCGTCCTTATATCGCCCTTTTTTAGTAAGTCATTAATCTGATCGATATAAGTTCTCCTAGGGCGTCCCCTACCAACACTGCCACTCACTTTTGCAACATAAATTTGTTTTGTTATTCTCTCTTCATTCATCCTTTCAACATGCCCGAACCACCGAAGCATACCTTTCTCAATTCTAGTCACAACATCCACTTTTAAGCCACACTTTTCCCTTATAACGCTATTTTTAACCCTATCATTCAAAGTCACGCCTAACATACTTCTTAAGGATCGCATCTCAACGGCATTAACTCTACTAGCATGCTTTTCCTGCCAAACCCAGCTCTCACTTCCATACATTAAAGTGGGGACTAGTACAGCACTGTGTATTGCCAGACGAGCCTTCATAGATACATTCTGACTCCTCACTACTGTACCTATAGCCCCATTCATTTTATTTCCCGCACTCACTCGTCGTTCAAAATCTTTAACATGCCTACCATCTCTACTAAACATACACCCCAAATACACGTACTCTTCCACCTGTTCCACTACATTTCCGTTAACCTTTATTTCAATTACTGTCTTACTTTGTTCTCTTTCAAACACCATTACTTTCGTCTTATCCACATTCATCTTCATACCTTTACCATCTAGTGAATCATTCACTACATTCAGCATAAGTTGTAAGTTCTCCGCTGATGACGCAAACACAACCTGGTCATCAGCGTACAAGAGACATTTTACAACTAACTCACCCATTCTTAATCCACAATCTTCGTCTTTCAAAGATTTCAAACAATCATCCATAAAGAGATTAAACAGCCACTGGGATGCTACACAGCCCTGTCTTACACCTTTATTGATGCTAAACCAGTCTGAGTTGGCCCCGTTTATCCTAACGCAAGCAGTAGAATCTTTATAAAGAGACTTTATCGCTTGTATTAGATCACTGTTCAATCCAAACTCAACCAAGGTTGACCACAGATCATCTCTTTTAACTTTATCATAGGCCTTTTCTAGATCTACGAAGGCGCAGAAAACTTTTTGGTTTAGAGCCAAAAACTTTTCTATGATCATACGTAAAGAAAAGATCTGATCCATGCAACCAACATTTAATAGTGGTAGAGTCCGCATCTAGCTTTTGCTGGAGCACGAATGGCCCGCTCGCCCGGTGAAATACCACAACCACACGAAAGACAGGCGTGAAGTGGAAGCAATTCCGCGTTTCGTCTGATAAGTGTGTGTGCCGGAGGCCAACCCCCCACCCCCTTAACAGCATGGAAGTGGGATCTATAAACAAACTACCCCAGGGGGGTACCGATACCACTGGTATTGGAGAATCCCCCTCCACGCGTTTACGCCTGAACTCCCGCTTGGAGTCTGGGCGTGGGCGCGCGGGCTGCCCCGCGTATTCTGGGGGGGGCACCATCCCACTCGGTGCTGGAGCTCGGGGCAAACGCAGGCAGCACCTCGCGGCATCCCCTACCATGTTCGCCGTGGACTTCTGTAACATCAGGGGACTCCACTCTAACTTGGAGGCCGTCCACTTCCACCTACGGACGGCTAAGCCGGCCCTGCTTTTCCTCACTGAGACGCAGATATCCTCCCCGGCAGACACATCGTATCTATCCTGCCCGGGTTACAAATTGGAGCATTCCTTTTTGCCCCGGGCCGGGGTGTGCGTGTACGTCAGGGAGGATGTCTGCTCTCGTCGCCTCAGCCTTCTTGAAGGTAGGGACCTATCTACTTTGTGGCTGCGCGTAGATAGCGACGACCATCCGCGAGTCTACGCGTGCCTCTATAGGTCCCATAGCGGTAATGCCGAAACAGACCGACTCATGGAGCAAGTCCAAACGGCTACAGATTCCGTTCTGGAGCAGATTACATCCGCCGAGATCGTGGTACTTGGCGATTTCAACGCCCACCACGCCGATTGGCTTGGCTCACGTACCACCGATCACGCGGGGAGATCTGTCCATGACTTCGCCTTGTCCTATGATCTGACGCAACTGGTTACATCGCCCACGCGAATTCCAGATGTGGAAGATCATACACCTTCCGTGTTGGACCTTCTGCTGACCTCACATCCGGACAGCTACTTGGTTTCCGTCGACGCCCCCCTGGGCTCGTCGGACCACTGCTTGATCCGGACAAAAGTGCCTATCTCGCGTCGCCCACGGTTCAAACCGAATGGCCACCGCCGAGTGTGGCACTACAGGTCGGCAGACTGGGATGAGATGCGGTCCTTTTTTGCATCCTACCCATGGGAGCAAGTTTGCTTCAAGCTGGACGATCCCGATGCCGTTGCCGATTCTATCGCCGATGTGGTGATTCAGGGGATGGAACTATTTATTCCATCCTCTGTCGTGCCCATCGGAGGCAGTTCTCGGCCCTGGTTTGGTCAATCCTGCAAATTAGCAGCGCGCTACAAGCAGGATTGTTACCGAGCTTGGGCTGAGGCGTCAGCGGCTAGGGATGTAAATACCAGCCTGCTCAAAAAGAAGTACAACTCTGCCTCCAGGTCCTTCAAAAGAATTATTGCTAAGGCAAAGTCGGAACACGTGGCCAGCATTGGCGAGAGACTGGTTCACCTTCCTTCGGGAACTCGTGCGTTCTGGTCTCTCGCCAAGGCTGTCCAGGGGAATTTCTGTAAGCCGTCTTTACCATCTTTGCGCAGGGGAGATGACACGTTAGCCCACACCGCAAATGAGAAGGCCGATCTTCTAGGCTCTTTTTTTGCGGCCAACTCGACTCTGGAGGATAATGGTAGTTCACCGCCGAATATCCAGTGCGGTGACACCTTCATGTCCGAGATCCAGTTTCGCCAGAGATCAGTGCGTAAAGTGCTGCAATCTCTGGACGTTCACAAGTCGAGTGGGCCTGACGGTATTCCTCCCATCGTGCTTAGGACATGCGCTCCTGAGTTGGCACCGGTTGTAACGCGCTTGTTCCGGTTCTCCTACTCCTTAGGCATTGTGCCGAAATCATGGAAGACTGCCACAATCCACCCGATCCCAAAGAAAGGTGATAGCTCGGATCCGTCCAACTACAGGCCGATTGCCATTACCACCTTGTTCTCGAAAGTCATGGAAACGATCATCAATTGCCAGCTCATGAGGTATCTTGAGGAGCACCAGCTGATTAGCGATCGTCAGTACGGCTTTCGTCAGCGTCGCTCAGCTGGTGACCTTCTTGCGTACCTCACGCATCGATGGTCGGTGGCAATCGAGGGCAAGGGGGAGGCCCTGTCGGTTAGTTTGGACGTGGCCAAGGCCTTTGATCGGGTGTGGCACAAAGCACTTCTTTCGAAGTTGCCTTCCTACGGGCTGCCCGAGAAGCTATGCGCCTGGATTTCCAGCTTTTTGGAGGGTCGGAGCATCAAGGTCGTTGTCGACGGTGCATGCTCTGACCCGAAACCAATTAATGCTGGTGTCCCACAGGGCTGTGTACTGTCGCCCACCCTGTTTCTTCTGCATATCAATGACATGCTGCAAATTAGCAACATCCATTGTTATGCAGATGATAGCACGTGTGATGCACTGTACACGGCCCGCGCTAACGTTTCTCGGGCTACTGCCGCTGAGAACCGGACCAAACTTGTGTCTGAAATGGAGATCCTATTAGGTGAAGTCTCGGATTGGGGTAGACAAAATCTTGTTGATTTCAATCCCAAAAAGACACAAGTCTGCGCCATTACCGCTAAAAAAGAACCCTTTGTCGCGAATGTATGTTTTGAGGGCACTCCTCTGGTTGCCACAACCAGCATCGGTATTCTCGGCGTTGACATATCGAGTGACGTTCAGTTTCGTGGTCACTTGGAAGACAAGGCCAAATTGGCCTCTAAAAAGCTGGGTGTACTCAGTAGAGCGAAGCAGTATTTCCAGCCGGGCCACCGCCTTCAGCTATACAAGGCGCAAGTTCGGCCCCACATGGAATACTGCTCGCATCTCTGGGCGGGAGCACCCCAATACCAGCTTCTTCCATTTGACCGCATACAACGGAGAGCGACTCGAATCGTCAACGACCGAGCTCTTACCGATCAGCTTGATACTCTGGCCTTGCGGAGGGACGTCAGCTCCCTCTGCATTTTTTACCGCATATACCACGGGGAGTGTTCCGAAGAACTGTTTGGAACGATTCCTGCCGCCGAGTTTCGTCATCGTACGACACGACAGACCGCCAGGTACCATCCACACCATCTGGATGGCTGGCATTCCTCAACAGTGCGGTTCTCTCGACATTTCCTGCCACGCACAGCCGCGTTGTGGAATGGTCTGTCCTCGGCGGTATTTCCAAACCAGTACGACTTGGGGTCCTTCAAGAAGCGAGCCTTTCTTTTTCTAAAAGGCCGGCAACGCATCTGCAGTTCCTCTGGTGTTGCGGGTGTCCATGGGCGTCGTTGATCACCTGGGTGTTCCCGCCGCTCGTTTGCCCCCTTCTCTTATAAAAAAAAAAAAAAAAAAAAACCCATTCCATTCCTAAAACCAGCTTGCACATCCCACATTCTTTCTTCTGTTTCTTTCATGACTCTTTCAATCAGTACTTTAGCATACAGTTTTCCCACAATGCCGAGAAGGCTGATTCCTCGGTAATTCTTACAGTCATGCTGTGAACCTTTCCCCTTATACAAAGGGACGATAACGGCTTTACACCAATCTTCCGATACTAGGCCATGTCTCCAACATATATTGAAAAAGACCCACAGCAGGCTTGCAACTAAACCTTCACCAGCTCTCAGCATTTCGAGAGAAATCCTGTCATACCCGGGTGCTTTACCCAATTTCATTCTTTTTATCGCAATCACAATCTCATTCAAACTTATCTCACTTTCCAACTCCTTTTCTTCATGAGTATATGCCGAGTTTGATGCTGATGCCTCCTCACATTCAAACAAACTTTCAAAATATCCCTTCCATCTCTTCAGAATTGCTACTTCATCATTCAGAAGGTCCCCATTCGCATCACGAACAACATTCATTCTCGATTGTACTGACCTGCCTCTGGCATTTTTGACGTATTTCCAAAACATTTTCACGTTTGCGTGAAAATCGTCAGACAATCTTTTTTCATCCCTCTCCTTCCTTTCTTGCTTTTTTCTATTTACTATCTCTTTCACTCTCTTCCTCAAACAACGGAATCGTGACTCAATCCTTTCGATATCCTCATTCGTACAGTCTGATTGCCTGGCTTTAGCTGCCAGTAAATCGAGCCATGCTTTCTTCTTCACATTCACTTCTATTCGAACTTCATTATCCCACCACACTGTGTTGGCTTTCCTTGCTTCCTTCCTCTTGCTTATTCCACATACTTCGGTGGCAGCTTCGACTATTCCATTCTTTATCCTTCCCCAAACATTCTCAACGTTAATTTCTTTCAAATTCCCTTCATTCAACTCACTAAATTTTTCTTCCAAGCACCGTAAATATTTTTCTTTCACACAATCATCTTGCAACAGTTCTACTTTAATACGTTCTACCGGGGTAGTAGATGCAGGTGTTCGGTGGCGCCAACGCTTGAACAAACCCTTTACCCGGCATATCACCAGATAATGGTCAGTTCCAACGTTGGAACCCCGATAAGCCCTCGTATTTACTATCGCGCTTTTCAGTCTTTCATCCACAATTACAAAATCAATTATGCTTCTGTCTTGCCCTCTTTCCCATGTATACATATGAATCTTCTTGTGGCAAAACAAAGTATTTGCCACAACAAGATTCTATTCCAGGCACACTGCGAGAAGACTTTCGCCATTCTCATTGACACATTCATCACCATACGCTCCCAGTGCACTTTCATATCCTGCCCTTTTTACACCAACCCTTCCATTAAAATCTCCTAACATAATTATCCTTTCATTTGTCCTACTATTCTCTAACGTTTCTCTTACATTCTCCCAAAACTCCTCTCGGATATTAGTGGGGTTTGACATGTCTGGGGCATAAACTCCCACAACAAACAGTCTATGTAACCCCACTTTTAGCCGGAGCCAGAGGAGTCGTGGATTTACGCACTCAAAATCTTTCACACATCTACTCATCCTTTCTGAAAGAATAATCCCTACACCTTGACAAGCTCTCTCGCACTCGTCAACACCTGACCAGTACGAGGTAAGCGTGCCATGTGTGGTAATACCCTTTCCCTTTCTCTTCGTCTCACTTACGCACAACACGTCTACACCCCTGGCATTCACTAACTCACAAACTTCATCAATTTTGACACTCAATCCTCCACAAATATTCAGGGTGGCCAAACGGGCCTCCGCAATCCACATATCGCCTCTCCGGGAGACGGAGCGTGACGGGTGGCGAGCCGCGTCGCCGACTTGTCTCCCGGAGTCCATATAATCTTATAAATAACTTAAATAATTCTATACATTAATATAAAACTATCTACAACTATAAAATTTCAAAAACACGTGCACTTTATTAAAGTTTTTTTTCCGACTCGCCGTTACTCGCGCTAGTATGTATCACTGACCGGCATTCATTTCTTCTGCGTTTGTTTTTCGCCTCCATGCAATTTCTCCAGATTTTCTCCTATGTCTTATTGCTTTTCCAGTTTATTCCTGTTGTTTTGGATCGATCAAATTCCGAATGATAGCTCCACATGTGGTAGATAATCACCACATAATAAATTTATATCACCTTGTGAGCTATTTACATAATTTGTAGTAACATCCTGTCGTTGTCAATAAATGAGCGATTTGAAAATGTGTCAATAATCCATATCGCACAGCGTCTTTAGGAGCCACCTGGTCGCAGGGACTGATTCAATTTTTTTTACAGATATTTGGTATAATATTAACAAACTAACAATATTAGAAATTCATTTTACGAAATAAATAAATTCAGAAATTTTTTAAGACAACTGCCATGACAAGGTGTCAACATGACATATATGTATGGAAGTAGAAAAAACGAGAGAGGTGTGCCAGGATTGCGCCAAATGTAAATCCATAATCTCTGTTTACCCCTCTGGGGCGTGAGCGTATATTTATTTATATTAAACAAAAATGTGAAAAAAACTGCATTTAGGGGAAATTGTACTCTTTAATTGAAATGTCATATTAGTTGTGTGGATATTGTCTCCCTTTGCTAATTCTGCTATAATTTTCTTTATAATTTCTCAAGCAAGCCACCCTGACTTTGCTCACATGGGTAGATAGACAATTAAAAGCCCAAGTTATCTGCAGATAGAATGTAATCTTTAAAATGTTATTTCTTAGATTTTTTTTCTGTATGAAACAGCAATATTCACACATCAGAACAGGGGTGAGCACCCCTGAAAAGAGTGATCTGCAAAGTATTGTATAAGTTAGGTTGAAATACAATAGGTTGTGTTCAGTATTGGACCCATAAAGTTTGAAATGCTGAAATTTTATTACCTACAGGATACACCTATAAATAAGGCATTCTGCAAAACACCCATACCCTACCTCATGCAGTTAGTATTATAAGTGTGATTGGTGCCATTGTTTAGATATTAGGGGAAAAGATATAATCTATAGAATATAATCAATACTTATTGTATTATTTTTGTAGGTATTTATTAGGGAGCTCATATCCAATGCAAGTGATGCACTTGAGAAGTTCCGTTATTTGAGTATAAGTGGTGCAGAGGGTACTCCACAATTAGAGAACACTGATAGAGCACTAGAAATTAAACTCATCACAGATAAACAAAACAGGACTATTACATTCCAGGTAAAGTATGTAATATATGTAGTATATTTTCTAATTGGACACTACTTGGTGTAGGGAGTATTTCGCTCTCTCCTACGGATGGGTCTTACGGGCGGGCACAGTATTCTGCCGTAAGCATTATTGCTATTGATAAGCAGATCGATAGTGTATAATTTTGTTTGACTCAATGTTAAAGTACAAAGAAAATATGAGTAAAAATAATGTATATGTACATTAAAATAATAATAATAAGATGAAAATTAAAAGAAATACTACATATTATATCTTACAAAAAATACAAAATTTTAGTATGCAACCATAGCCATGATTGATATGAAGACCAAGGAGCAAAAACTCTACTATAGATCACTATACTATTAAGTAATATATAATATTACTATTAAGTAATCTTCAAAAAATACTATATATAATATATTGTAACACATTTGCATACAGTGGATTTATCATCCACAATGTAAAATCTTACTGGAACTTAAAATTTTTGAGAGATAACTAATTGTCATCATTCAAATAAAAAAAAACCTTTTCTGAAAAAATCACTATCTCATGATGACTTCTGGTTATTATTAAAGATAACAATTGCGATGAGCGCAATGTATATATTAATAGTTCTATAGATAATAGAAATATAATACATAATATAAATATCTCTCGCTTAGAAAAAGAAAGGAATAATATTTGTTATGTACATAATTTTAATATTACTGTAGAGGGGAAATTTCTTAATGCACTGTAATATTATTGGTAATATTTTCAGCTGATGTGGTTCTCAGTCATGGCTTTAAAATTAGTTTGGCATTAAGTACGCAATTAGATAAATTTTTCACATTAAGGCCATCTAAAATGTACCTGTGTTTCATTTGAACATCATAAAAGTATTATTTTATTTCAGGACAATGGCATAGGTATGACTAAAGATGAGTTAGTACAAAATTTAGGCACTATAGCTCGATCAGGCTCCAAGTCTTTCATAGAAGAGATTAAGAAACAAGGTGCCGAGCAAGCTAATACCATAATAGGCCAGTTTGGTGTAGGTTTCTACTCTGCTTTTATGGTGGCTGATAAGATAGAAGTTTACACAAAGAGCAGTAAGTCTGGATCACCTGGACTTAAGTGGAGTTCGGATGGGTATGTTGTGCTTTGGTAACTGACACTGATATAATTGATCAAAAGAAATATATCAACAATTTCAAATAATGAAGTAAAAAATATATATTTCATGTTGTATCTTGATCAGTTAATATAGTGAATGTATTTCACAGATCTGGAACTTATGAAATTCAAGAAATAGATGATGTTCCAATTGGGACAAAAATAATTGTGTACCTCAAAACAGATTGCAGGGAGTTTGCTGATGATGAAAGAGTTAAAGGTAAACATTACTTTATTACATATTTGTTATTTTCTGTTATGATGTGTATTAAAGGTGGCTTTTTATTACTTACCTATATTTAATTTGCTTTTATTTCACACAACTATAATTTTGCATCCACATCTCTGTTTTAAGCTTACCTGTCATAGAAATTGGAAAGGGTTAGCAACATAATCCCTTTCCAATTTTAATAAATTTTTATGAATAGAAAAATGCTTGCAAGTTATCAATAGATTGGAATTTAATGTACATACATTATAAAATGTATCACATGTTCCAGATATAATCAAAAAGTATAGCAATTTCATTGGAAGTCCCATTTTGCTAAATAATGATCAGGTTAACTCAATAAAGGTTTGTATATTTAAAATGTAACCAATGTTGTATAGCTCGTAATAAGAATGAATTAAATAATTTTAATTTACTAAATCTATTATTTTTCAGCCAGTATGGTTAATGGAGCCAAAAGAGGTCACCCATGAACAACATGTGGAATTTTATAGATTTATTAGCAATTCATATGACAAGCCACGCTTCACATTACATTACAAAACTGACGCCCCAATCAGCATTCGTTCCATCCTGTATGTGCCGGAAGGAAAGCCTGGGCTGTTTGAAATGTCCCGTGATTCTGATGTCGGTGTTTCGTTGTACTCCAGGAAAATACTGATAAAAAGCAAGGCCGATAATATTTTACCAAAGTGGTTAAGGTTTGTTAAAGGTAAATTACAACACAAAGCGTTTCTTGTATAAGTAACGCTTTGTATAAATAATATGTATAGACGTTGTAAGGATTATTATAACATACAAAAATCATCATTATATCTTGAGAAAAGTTATTCTTAGAGAAAAGCTTTAGAAGAATGCTGTCACTAAAACTGAGAAAGGTTTGTGCTTCCTTGGTCGGGGTATATTGAAATGGTGTATGAAAAAAAATTGAATAATGGAGTTGCAGTGTTTCTAGGGTATTATCTAAGCGAACATGTGTCGACAAACTAAAGAACAGCAGAACATAGTTCCCTACTTTCATGTATACACAAATGAATGCAGAACAATTGAAAAGAGGGGAAAAGACTGTGCCAAATATAAACCTTTAATCAGCTACTATGGTTTATAGGCGTGAGTGATTATTTATTTTATAACAACAAAGCCTTAAATATATTGATATTGCAGGTGTTGTTGATTCTGAGGACATACCACTTAACTTAAGCAGGGAACTCTTACAGAATAGTGCTTTAATTGTGTGAGTATTTAGTGCTTAACATTTATTCTTAAGTAGAGTATTGGTGAGGAATAACCATTGTCATATAAACATCTATACCTTGTTTCATTCCAAGATATAATTGTTGCAAACAAACAAACATTATTTACAAAACATGGTTGCCATAACACTTTTTATACTTTCATTAGAAATGTTGTAATTGTGTGGAAACTGTGAGATGAAGTGAAGTGGGTTACGGGCGTGAGCGCATATTTATTTATTTATAGCTATGTAATTATTCCACTCTTACACTATAGTACCCTCAATTTTTAACCATGGACACACTTACAGAAAACTGCGAACAATTTTGACAAACCGATTCATAAAATTCATGTGTGAAATGGCTCAAAAAGATCCAGTCGGCTATGATGCATACTACAAAGATTATTCATTGTTCTTAAAAGAAGGAATTGTTACCAGTCAGAGTCCTTTAGAGAAGGTAAATGTTTTTCCTTTAATTAGATACATTGTAAATGCCTTTACTACAATCAAATTATAATAACAGAAGTTAAACTTGTATTATCAAACTGCTAGACTTCCACAGAGTCACGTCCAGAGATTTTTTATGGAAGAAAGTGGCAAACGAGCAAGCGGATCACCTGATGTAGTGATTGCTACCCATAGACATCCGGATCGAGCAAATGTGTTGCAGATGCGTAGCCTACCTTTAATGGACAGGAGGGGCATAGACAGGAAAAAGAATATTTCCTTTTCCCCATTAACTCCCTCCCCGTCCAATTATCTTCCCGTTCCCATCATATCCTCACGATGAAAGGGTGGGAAAGTGGGGAGGGACTAAAATTAGGCCTCCGGCCCCTCACTCATAAGACTAGACGCAGAGTACTTCTACTTCACGCCTGTTTTCTGTGAGGCGGTATTTCAACGGTCGAGCCCATTCATGCAACAGTTGTTCTTGCGGGCTATACGACTGTTAAATTTGAATTTATGCCACCAATAGGCTATAGTGACTATTTTGTTTTATTAAACACAACCGTAAAACTGCAAATAGAAAGAAGAATGATGTTCAAGCAAACTTACTTTATATTATTTACATCGAGTTAGTTTTTCTTTGTTTTATAAACCTTTTTTATAACGCACCTCTAGGAAGAAATTGCAAAATTGCTACGATTTGAGTCATCGAAATTAGAAGCAGGAGTCAAGACATCTCTTGCGGATTATTGTTCAAGGCAAAAGGATGACCAGAAGTCTATCTATTATTTAGCCGCGCCTAGGTGAGGAATGAATTCCGTTTTATATATACGTAGCTCAACCTTTGCATCAAAACAATGAGTTAACAAAATTGTGAATAGAAATTTGCCTTGTTATATAAATATCATCTATTTTTATAGATTGTTTATGCTTTTAAATGAAACTATTTCAATCCAAAAATATTTTTATTCTATAAGATTAAGAGACATCATAGAATAAGAAATTTGAAATGCATACTAAGAGTGCTTTTTCATTTATCTCTTTAACAGTCGCCAACTAGCCGAAACTTCTCCGTACTATGAATCTCTTAAAAAACGCGATCTAGAGGTGCTATTCTGTTATGAAATGTATGATGAACTGGTTCTCCTCGAACTTAAAGAATTCGGCAGGCGCGCCCTGATCTCGGTTGAAAACGACATGCAAAAAGAATCTACCGACAAAAGTGAAACTGTCATAGGTAAGATTAAACACATAAATAGTGCTTTTCTCTAGACTTACGTCCTCCCAAACGTGTTCAAACCTTAATCGATTCACCGGGCGGGCAATATATACGAGAAATTAGTTTTTACCAGCCTTAAACAATTAATTCCAGATCATCAATATGTTAGGACTTTCGACCCCTATAAAACCCATTTAAATAAGAAAAGGTTCATCTATTGATTGCTTATAGTTTATACACTGACGGCCAAAAGTTTGAGACCACTTTGTACACAGGTTATAATTTGCAAAATATTTTAAATCTGCGTATGATAACATAACAATATGAACACCTGTGTAATCTACTAATCATTTTGAATGTCTAAACACCATTTCTCTTATCTTTTACACAATGACTATGCCATAAATGGGCATTGTTTATTTACCACAGATGAGTGCCGCGTGAGGACCAGGTGTTGCAATTGTCATTATATTATATGGCGGCTCCCTTGTACTTGTTTGGTTATTGTTTTGCGTTGATAAATATTTAGGAATATTTTAAGCCATAAATCCTATTCATAGCATGGCTACTTAAGGAGTTAGTCTTGGTATTCAGTCTTAGCTACTGTTTTGTCAAGTGAAGATCTCCAAAAATGGGAAAAGTCCAGTGAAACTCGTTCCGCCATCGTTACTCTATACGACGACGGCAAGTCTGAACGAGAAATTGCCGCTAAGCTGAAGTTATCGAAGACTTGTGTTCATAACGCAATAACTCGATACAAGACAACCGGCAGTCATCAAGACCTACCGCGCTCGGGGAGGCCGAGAGCAACCACTTCTAGCGAAGACAACTTCATTGTTGTAACAAGCAAGCGTAATACACGTTTAACAGCACCAGAAATTCGAGCTGAACTCAATAAAACTGGACCGGAACCTGTATCATTGACAACAGTAAAGAGAAGACTTCGAGATGCCAATTTGTTTGGTCGCGTAGCTGTTCGTAAACCACTGTTACGGACACAAAACAAAAAGGAACGTCTGCAGTGGGCTCTTACTCATCGATATTGGACTGAAGAAGACTTTAAAAAAGTTCTTTGGACTGATGAATCAAAGTTCGAAATATTCGGTTCGAAAAGAAGAGTTTTTGTACGTCGTAGTGCCGCAGAAAAGACGTTGCCAGACTGTGTAGTAGTGCCAACAGTCAAACATGGTGGAGGCTCTATTATGGTCTGGGGATGTTTCTCTGGCTATGGGACCGGAGATTTGGTTAAAATTGAAGGAATAATGAAAAAGGAGCAGTACAAAGAGATACTTCAGCGAAACGCTGTTCCTTCCGGGCTACGTTTGATTGGAGATGGATTCATTTTCCAACAAGATAATGATCCAAAACATAGTTCTAAACTATGCAGGGGATATTTAGGGCACAAAGAGACGGAAGGAGTTTTGAAAAACATGGAGTGGCCCCCTCAGAGTCCGGATCTCAATCCGATAGAGCTTCTGTGGGAGGAGATGGAGAGAAACGTCCGTAGTCATTGTCCGACGTCAAAAGAAGACCTCTGGAGGACTTTTACAAGAGAGTTGCAACAATGTTTCACAAGAAACTATCAATAAACTAATAGCCCGTTTACCAAGATTGGTCAAAAAAGTTATAAAAAGTAAGGGAAGATTATTCGACGAAAAGTTAGTTTAAATAATATATATATTTTTTATTAATAATGGTAATGGTAATTATTGTAGTTTTTAAATTATTTTATGTTACATAAAAAGTTCCCTATTTAATAAGGTAAATAAATAATTTGTAGAGCACTAACTTTTGGAGTTTTATTCAATATTGTAATTTTTTCAAGGTTGTCTCAAACTTTTGTCCGACAGTGTAGATTAATATATAGATATGCGACTTCTATAGATTTAAAACTGAATGCTAACTGTTACTAAATTGTCCTCTAGATACAGAGAATTGTAGTTTAAAGCTATTTTTGAAGATAACTAGATTTACGTAGTACTGCGTTATGAAAATATAATGCCATTCTCTATTTCTTTATTTTCATTCAATACTTATTCTGTTTTAGGCAGCGACGACCTACAACAAAATCAAGTGAACGATTTAATATCCTTCTTAAAAACAAACTTAAATGGCAAAGTGTTCGAGGTGCGCACAACACAAAAGCTTGACACGCACCCATGCGTTATTGTTATACCAGAAATGGCCGCAGCACGCCATTTCATTCGGACACAAGCCCAAAATCTCAGCGAAGAAAATAGATTCGCACTATTGAGACCACAATTAGAGATAAATGCCAAGTAAGCAAATACTCTCGATTTTGTGCTATGCTAAAAGTTGAATAAGACTATCCTATGCGTCGATCTTTTCACACAATGTTCATTCGTTTTCCTTTTCAGACACCCGATTATAAAGAAATTACATAAACTCGTATCTAGTGACAAAGAACTAGCCAACATGGTGTCGCAGCAGCTGTTCTCTAATGCCATGGTGACCGCGGGACTGGTTATGGATCCAAGAAATTTAGTCAATCATATTAATGATCTCTTGGTGAAAGCTTTAGAAAAACATTAATTATTTAGTTAGTGATTATTTATATGTATTTAATAAATAAATAATCTTGTTATGGCATATCATGTGTTTACTTGTAACTCCCAATTCCCATATCCTGGCAATTTCACATTCATTCGGTGACTATATATATAGACAGATGTCACAGTGGGAGTATTCGGCCGTCCATATTTTAATAGTACCAAAATTAACAAATAACATTATACATAGGCATAGGGAATATCATTCTCAACGATTTTGTTTCTTTGTTGTCAGAGTTGTAGTTATTAGAATATACAGAATTTTAAACAATACTGGCGATGTATTTTGTTGTATTTAATCAGCTTTGCTCTAAATTAAAAAATATATATAAAGATAATATGCTCATAGCTTTTTACAAGTATAATAAGTCCAATCCACAATAAGTTATTCAATAAACCGGCGTCACGGACGTCCTAGTCCAACTTGGCCTTTCCTACCAAATGACCACGAAATTGGACGTCGCTTGATATATCAACGCCGAGAATACTGATATTAGCAGAGGCAACCAGGGGAATGTTCCTAAAGTTTAGATTAACGACGAAGGGTTGTTTCTTGGCGGTAAACGCGCGAACTTGTGTCTTTTTGGGGTTGAATTAGACAAGATATTGTCGGCCCCAATTCGAAACGTTACTCAATAGAGTCTCAAGTTCAGACACAAGTGTGTTCCGATACTCATTGACGCAATCCCGAGAAATATTAGCGCAGGCCATGTACAGGGCATCACCGGTACTATCGTCTGCATAGCAATGAACATTAGTACTTTGTAACATGTCATTGACATGCAGAAGAAAGAAGGTGGGAGATAGTATACAGCCCTGTGGTACACCAGCATTAACGGATTTAGAGTCTGAGCATGCACCGTCGACTACGACCTTGATGCTACGACCCTCAAGGAAGTTGGTAATCCATAATTTTTCGGGAAGCCCGTAGGATGACACCTTCAAAAGAAGCCCTTTATGCTAAACCCGATCGAAGGCTTTGGCTATGTCCAGACTAACCACCAGGGCCTCCCCTTTGTTCTCAATTGCCTTCGCCCATCGGTGAGTTAGGTAAGCCAAAAGATCGCGTAGGCGAGATGATCAGTTGTGCCAGACCATATGCCAAGGCAAAGTCATGGACAGATCTGCCCGCGTGAACCCTACCTTCAAGTCTCGTCTCGAGAACAGATATCCTCTCTGACGTATACGCACACAACAGCCCAGGGCAAAAAGGAATGTTCCAGCTTGTACCCGAGGTAGGATAGGTACGAGTTATCTGGCGAAGAAGATATCTGCGTCTCGGTTAGGAATAGCAAGGCTCGGCCGTCTCCAGATGGTGGTGGAAGGCTTCCAGGTTGGAGTGGAGTCCCCTGATATTGCAGAAGCCACGGCAAGCGTGACAGGGGACGCCGAGATGCCTTTGCTTCGTTTGCCCTGACAAGCAGCAAGCGGAATTTTGCCCTCCCCAGAATACGCAGGGCAGACCGCGCGTTGGCGCCTGACACAACGTGGGAGTCGAGACGCAAACACCCGGAGGGGGATTTTCCACAACCGGTTATTTTGGTAGCCCCCTGGGGTAAAGATTCTTTGAATCCCACTGCCATGCTACTATTAAGGGGGGATCCCCCCGGATTCGGGCCTCCGGGACCTCGTCCATCAGACGAAACGCAGAAATACATCTACTTCACGCCTGTCTTCTGTGAGGTTGTGGTATTTCACCGGTCTAGGCGGCCCATTCATGCAACAGTTGTTGTTGCTGCTTCATTATAAATTATCTATCGGCGCAAACCCATTTCCTTATGAATCATTTAAATTAAGTTTCCCAAAAATAAGTCGCTGTTTTGTTACTGTTTTGATTTTCTTTGAAGTTTTTAATTTAGCGTAAAAGTTTAATGAGAGTTGTAAAATCACTTTGATTGATTAAAAAGTTATTTAAATAAAACAAACCACCACATGTTTTTGTAAGCCTTGTCGAGGGAATAAATTAAACTACATATTTTAACAAGAGTATACGCGTAGCAGCCGGACTGCACGTTCCAGACCACGCGTCGGCTACGCTGGAACGCGCAATCCATACGCACCTTAAATAATAACTCAATATCTGCTAGGAATTAGAAAATATCTTTGCTAACGTTTTTCGTAGCATAGCAGAGGATGAAGGGTACATGATTGATGATGTAGTAGATAATGATGATGATTTTTACAGTGGTAGAGCCCACAACAACAACATCTGTTTCACGAATGGGCCGGCTCGACCGGTGAAATACCACGATCTCACAGAAAACAGGCGTAATGTAGTGTAGTGTACTGTGCGTTTCGTCTGATGACGATGGGAACGAAAAGAGGATTGGACAGGGAGGTGGTTAATGGGGAAAATGAAATATCCCTTTTCCTGTCTTTCCCCCTCTTCTGTCCATTAAAGGTAGGCAACGTATCTGCAACACATTTGCTTGTTCTGGGTGTCTATGGGTAGCGCTCATTTAACACCAGGTGATCAGCTGGCTCGTTTGCCACCTTCTTTCATAAAAAAAAGATGAATTCTTTAATTTTACTAGTAAAAGTAAAATTAGACAATTTGAATATAATAAAATAAAAGTTGTAATCTCAATTGTTTTTATTTTATTGGCAACTCTGATCAGGAGGGGCGGCAAGGAGCGCGGCGTGCGCGGTTTTTGCGGTTTGCTTTGCGCCATTGGTGTGCATTTATGCGTGTAGAATCGGTTTTGTCCTACCGTTTCATAGCGTCGCTAGAGATGATATTTTATTAGAATTTATTTAAGAAACTATAGTAATTACGTTAAAACAACCCGGATCGTAGTTGGATTGTGTATTAACGTCATCCATGTGAAACATTGTGTACTATTTATTAATTCAATAAAAAAATCATGAGTACTAACGATATTAATCAAATGGATTCTGAAAACGAAAATAAAACTTTGGATAAAAAGCAGATTGAGGAAGAAGAAAAAGAAATGATGCTTAAAGCTGAAAACGAAAAACTAGTTGATTCTGGAGACAAAAAGATCGAAGGCGAAGGGCCAGTTAGAGCGGCACTGGCAGGGGAAGTTACTGAGCAAGGCAGGGAAGTCAAACCAAAATTTATTCCTATAGGAGCCATAAAAATGCCTGGATTTTTTACAAGAAATTCCGACAAAGATAAGGCAAAAGTAAGTAACGTTCTATGTAGTCTTTTTGTGTTAGGTTTCAGTTCTTTCTTAATGAATATTAATCATAGTATAATAGCATTACGTTAGAAGTGTTGTCATAAAATTTACAATAATAACTCATATTCTTTTCATAATAATGTAAAATAACTTGATATGAAACAATTTTAGGTCATTTTGGTTTTCTTTTGTTGTTATCCAGTCAACATAGGTTTTATTACATCTCCAATATGATCCAAAAGACATTGATATCATTTGGCATTGAATAGGGCTCTATTTTGTGAATTTTGTAGGATGCCATAATATATCTTTTCTTAAGTGTTTCTCAACTGTGATGAACAGGGTAACTGTGAGCTACCTACAACCTACCAAGCCTAATTAGTTTGTAAATATAACAGACTTATTCTTTTTGATTTGATCATAAAAAAGGGTTCACTTTATAATATGGATGCAATACTTAATATAACTTGATGCATTTCACATTTGGTTGAGTATTTTTTTTGCTGATAGCAACAAATACCACGAGTCATCAATAAAAAAAAATTGTGACATTAACATGCACCTAATATGAAAATCATGCAAAAGCAAGAGCAGTCATAAGTCATAGTTTTGTGTGTGTGTGACTAGAAGGAATTTCACTGCTGGTCTATCTTTATCATTTTGACTCAAAAAGAATATCAAGCTTAAACATAAAAAAAATTTGCAATTAAATCTCTCTCCTACAAAACCAAACAAAAGCAAAAGGTTTATGACTTTTTTTAATTTCCTCAGAAATGGTGGTTTTCTTTTGTCAGGAGTTAAGTTAGGGGAAACAATCCCCCTGTCCTTCTCTATGACCAAAAACCTTCAACTTGATTTCAAATTTTTGTTTTAGGAGGATGAAAGTAGTATAGAAAAGGACACTGAACATGAGAAGACATTAGAGAAAACTGATGAAGATATTAATACCAAGCCCCAAATAGGATTTTTGCAAGCATTTGCAAAGTTATTACAGCCTAAAGACAATGGTATCAATTCAATCATTTAAATACACTTCTATTTTCCTTTATTTTAGTTATAGTAGATAGTGGTTAAAAAATCAATTTTACATTGTTTAGTTTGTTTTTGTCAGTTAGACAGATCTTAAACTTTTTTTTGTTACAGACAGGGAAAATGACCAATCAAAGCGTATACGCATTTTCAATGTTAAGTATCCAAAAATGTTTCAAAAGAGAAATGCAGCCCAAGAAGCCACTCTTGCATCTATGGAGACATTGGAGGATAAACTAGATACAACCAATGATGGAATGGAAAACATTAAGTTGGATGTTGCAGTAAGTTGCATATGAAATTTATTTTTTAATGTTGGTCATTATATTTTAGTTTTAAACATCTTCAGTTAGTCTTCTTAATTTGAATTAAAATATCTTCTTTCAAAATTCAGAAACTCAAAACCTTTAAATAAACAAAGAACATTTGTATACATCAATACAATTTGACACACAACAGACACTTAGATTACCCCACTTAAAAGACAATTTACTGTTCAATTATAGGACCAAGAGGAAGGTAAAGTTGCTACACGGCTTCCACTCAAAGAAAGGATCAGGCAAAGGAAGTTTATCATTGGTAAATATATTAGAATTGTTTTTATTTGACAAACTGTGTACATCTAAAAATAGTAGCTGTCACATTCAATAACTATAGTATCAGTGTCAATGTTTGTCTACCATAAATGTGTATGCTATCAAAATCATTTGAGTCTGTAAATTGTTACCTATATAACATGTCAATCTGTACATGGTTGCCAATAATCAGCCTTCTATTCTACAGTTGTTGCATTAGTTTTATTTGTTTGTATAGATGACATAATGGTATGTGCTGTTGTGGGGCTGGTATTGCTGGCTGTCATAGTGGGCATTATAGTGGCCTCCCAAGCAGGACCACCCAATGAACGGCCGCTGCGTCTGGGACGATATATTACAACACTTACTTCTTGTGGACCAGTAGAAGGGTGAGTTATGTTGTTAATTGTCATTTTGGGCGATATTTGTTCACTGTTGAACATAGGCTAGGATGTAGGTCCACTGATGACTTCATCTAGTGGAGTCGCTATTCTTGGACCTTTCTGTTCCATCTGCTATACATTTGGTAAGAAATATGGCCAGTCCATTGCCACTTAGGCTTAAATTCTTCAGTCAATATTAGTTACTTTGGATCTACTTAGGGTTGGATGTGCATCTTGTAGAGAGACTCCGAGCATTGCCCTTTTAGTGACCTTGAGTTTTTAATAATTTTAACATAAAGTTTGGCTAATGGCTGAAATGATTACAAGATTTTTTTTAAAGGTTTCCTATAGGAAATAAAAAAGAAGGAAGCCTTCTTTCCTTTACTTTTTCACTGGTATAATGTCAACTTTTCTACAAATAAAATTCTGACCTTCGGTTTTTGTTTTAAAACAAGCATCGAAATTAGCTTATGATACCAAAATTTGCTTGTTATTTGAGTGTTGTATTCAATCAACAAATGTTTTTTCCTTTAAACCATAATAAGATGTAAACATGAATATATATCTATTCCAAGCTCTAAAGAAGTATCAGGCCTATAAGCTTATGAAGGAACACCTATATGAGTCTGCAACATAAAAACAGTGTCAACAGACTACCGACTGTGCGTAGAAAACAGCCCATGAATAAGTAAACCGCAATTTAGCAACGTTAGCACGTGCGCCTAACGTATGCGATGTGCTATATTACGTCTAGGTGCTATGTCGCGGCGGTCGAGTGGCCGACAAGAGGCCGGCTCGCTGCGTCGTGAGCGTCTTATATTGTTCAGGCATTGTATAGCGAACTACTATATTAATTGAGTGGTGCTCAATTCACCGCCGGGCTTAATGCAGATAAGCGAGGATCCGGTGATGACGTCATTTTTAAAGAATGTAGTCGCTTCGTAAATTAATTGTCCGTACGATCATTGTAAAATGCATTCTTAGAAAGTAATTTGTTATCGACCTATTTTAATAGTTTTATCTCTGCTCTTTTGTGTGATAATGTGTCATGAAATGCACGTGGCTTGTTCCAGTAACGCATAAGTTTAATATTTTTAGAAGATCGCTTAGCAACTGGGTCCTGTTTTTAATGGCAAAGTAAGCCAAAGATATTATTGTTAAAGTATTTGACCATCAATATGTATAATCATAAACATAAATATTTATCAGTCAATTATACATATAATTGACTGATAAATATTTGTTTGTTTATCTCATTGTGATGCTATTGAAAAACCATTAATCTCATAGTGGGTTTTTGATGTGAATTGATTTTATAATCGGCTTTGTCGTCTTATATAATAATAATTATGACTATCCGGCTTGGCCCGGGTAGCCGTTTCGGGATCCACAGGGAACAACGCCTTTTATGTACGTAGATATATGTATCTGTAAAAATAAATAAAATGTATCCTACGGGAACCGTACTTTTCCCGGGTTAAAAAGTACTGCTACTAGACTGGAATAGACTACTATACTAGGCTATTCCAGACTATCTCAAATCTAACCTATCTCGTGACAAATTTTAACTAGATTCGTGCAGTAGTTTTTTGCGTGACATAGTAACAAACATCCATACATACAAACTACCACATTTATAATATTAGTGTAGATAGTATAGATTATTCAATATACCAGCTGTGCCCCGCAGTTTCGCCCGCCATGATTTTTTTACACGAAATGATATTACCTACTTAATACTAACGTAACCTCATCATTATCTCCCTGACCTTTTCCCGCGTATGTGGGGTCGACACAGTATGGCCGTAGCACAGTTTAAGTCACATATGATTGTGTGACCGTTGTCCATACTATATAGGTTTTGGCCACAGTATTACGGCCGGTCGTCTGCCTAACGCCAACCCTCCTCGGGAACAATAAGCTACTAACCTAACAAAGTTTCTAAAATCATCTATATACGTAAATACTGCGCTACCATATATAGCTGTTACCATTACCAGGTAGTGCGGTGCGTCTCCGAAAGACGTGCATGTGCTAAGAATATCACTATGTATCTAGCTGAAGCTTGCAAAATCTGGGAAACTGTCCTGTTTTGAACTTTATATAAACTTTCAATCATCATCGTTTTAAAGATCATAATATAACTTATAACTAAGACCAACCTTCAAAGTTCAAGTTCAACCTATTCTACTGAACAGCTATTTTATAGCATTTTTATCGAACAAATGTTAGACACGGTTCTTTAAATTGATATAACTTTTTTGTTTATAAGCCGATTGAGATAAAACAAACATTAAATGTTAAGTGAAGCTTACCACAATACATTAGTGAAAACCGAACCCAAATCAGCAAACGCACAGACAAACAGACGAAAATTATAATAATTATTGTTTTGGGTTTTATTGCGTTTATAAACGTGCCCCAATAATAGTTCTTATCGAATATCTTACATGTATAGACAGCAATCTGTTACATTTTTATTATATGCATAGATTTTGAACAAGTTTAATAATAAAGCTTACTTATTTTTATGGAACCACGGTAAAGGTCCATTGTGCAAACTTATGTACCGAGTTACAAAGTTGGATTGCCAGGAACCGACTAATATTTCTTTTTGATTGTAATAATTCATGCCAATCAAATGTTAACGAGTGCAATGATATTAATATCCACGAAGGTATGCGTTCCACGGCATGCGCTTCTCCGCTTTTCACATTCAGCGATTTCCTACCGTTCTCACGACTTCATCGGTCCATCTAAAAGGACCACCGCCCCTCACTACTAGTCCCCAACCGTTACATCCATTCCAAAATTTCGATCGGCCCATTGCTACTTCACCCTGGTGACTATAAGAACTATATTGTCTACTTTAGTTCTGCGTCGAATTTCTTCGTTGCGGTTTCTATCCCCTTAAAAAACATCGAGCATAGCTATCTGCATCTTTCTTTGTGCTACTTTTAAGCTACGGACAATCCCTCCCGCATAGTCCAAGTCCGTGCGACGTACCTCATCGCGGGAGGATGCTCTGGTTAAAGAGGTATATTTAGGAGTTCAGGTATGTGCGAGTGTATTTTGAAGTTTTTTGAATTTCTTAAACGCTGTTCGCCCCAGCCAAGTTAAATGCGTCTGTCGATATCTTTGTTGACTTTACCCTGGCCGAGCTGGATGGCCAATGGCCTTTCAGACGTAGACATAGTCTTTTACCACTTCAACCACAACATTCCCGATGGAAATTGGGTTAGGGAAGATGTGCTCGTTAACCATGAGTTTCGTCTTATCGAGGTTGATCAAAACAAAGGCTTCGACTGCGTGTCTTGAATGCGCATGGTCATCATCACAGGGTTGTGTGGGCTATCTCAGCATCTCCATATGACGATAGTCTATTTGGAATCGCTCTAAGGATTCCAGAACTGACCAGGTCTCGAGGAATCAAAGGCTTTCTCGTATTCCACAAAAGCCACATATAGCGGCAGATTATAGTATTTTGAATAATCAGCCTGAGGGTATGAATGAGGTCTACGGTATTGAAACGCTTCCGGAACCTGCTACGAAGGGGAATGACGTAATTAAACAGTGTATTAATTAATAATGGAGTATTAGGAGTCATATAAAAGTCTTTTTGTTTTTTGTAACGATTGTTGCTAACCCTCTTAAAATCTTCAGATCGCTAAATATCATGTAAAGCTTACTTGCGAATTGTTCCAATTTTATCAGAAATCTTACTGTATATTAAAATTTTAGTATTTTGAAGTCAGTTTAGTCAAACCTGTTATTTTGATTACAGCATCTACGACGAAGGCGTTTACAAGTTTCACGGCGTCCCTTACGCAGTTCCACCGGTCGGAGAGAAAAGATTTACGTACGCCCAGCCCCTGAACAACCTGTCTCTGTGCTGGAACGGCACGCTAGAGTTGCACGAGCCCGCCGGCCTATGCTTACAAATGTTAGAAAACAGCACCATCACCGGCGACGAAGACTGTTTAACTCTTGACATCGTAACTCCCCATGTTCAGTACGATTACCCGCTGCCCGTCGTCGTACTGATCGGTGCCAACTCGCTAGCCGGTGGCATCAGCCCCGCACAACCGTCAGCCTTGTACGCGCGTACAAAAGAAGTGGTGTTTGTACGACCCAATTTCAGATTAGGACCATTCGGTTTCTTAGCTCTCGATATTCTATCCAATTCAAAATACCCAGCTACGTCTGGAAACTACGGACTGAGCGACCTGCTGGTGGCGTTGCAATGGATCCAGTATAACATCAAGCATTTCGGAGGAGACGCTGAATCCGTCACTCTGCTCGGACACAGAGCTGGAGCGACTCTGGTCGCCGCTTTGACGACGGCCACCAACGCTCAGAAGCTTTACTCTAGAGTGTGGCTCTCGTCACCCTCTGTTATATTCCCCGGGGAACCTCTACAACAATCTCAGAATAACAACGAACAATTCAAACAAATCAGTAAATGTAACGACGCCGACTGCCTTCGACGAATCACCCCCACGGAAATACTCTCCGCCACTCCTGACACCTGGTTGGGTAATAACATAGATTCGTTGCCGTCCGCCGGCGAATTCAAACGGTCCTGGTTAGTTCTGGACGGTAATTATTTGAGGGTGCACGCCTACGAAAGTTGGGATAAGCAAAAGGAAGCCAAGGAGCTGGGAAAGGAAAAGGTTTTCAAGCCGATGGTGTTCGGAACGACCATGCATTCCGGTCACACGGAATTACTCAAAATGAAACACATGAATTGGACGGCTGATATAGTCGAGAAAATGGTGAACGAAAGTTATATCGGCGAAAAGAATTTGACAGAGTCGGTCTTCAAGCATTTTAATAAAACGTACGAAGGCTTAGTCGAATTGATTTCATCCATTCGTACGTTGTGTCCGTTGGTTAGTTTGGCGCGTTTACGGCTGGCGGCTCCGCTGTACGTGGTCAACGGGTCGGGGGCTGGTGGAGGGGCGATTGGCAGCGGTATGGCCGATATAAATTCGGACGTGGAAGCAATTCTAGGTACGTTCGAGTCAGAGATGCCTGAGCAGCGGCGGTTCATGGCGGCGATGCAGCAATTGTTCTACTACTTTGTGTGGCACGGGCGGCTGGCGGGGCCCGAAGGCGGGCTGCTGGCTGTCGGACAGGACCTACTGCCGCTACCCGGCGTGCCCGCCTGCGACCTGCTCATACGCGAGGACGTCGTCCCCAGATACGCTCATGTAGATTAATTTAACCCCCAATTCCAATTCTCCGTATGTGTCTGAGATTATTTTATGCATGTTTAACTTTTCAGCTTAACCTTACACCATTTTGTAATGTTTTTATTTTGACATTGTAGTTATTTGATTTGTACTTATCGTGCACGTATTGTTAGATTAAGCTTAGAAACAAAACTTGTCATGTTTGTATGTAACGGTGGTATTGTGAATTATTTTATTGCAATAGAGACAGCTTGTTAGGTGGATCGGTAGCAGATCCGGTAAGGATTCCCGAAGTTAACGTTCTCTTGTATTTTGAGCCGTTTTGTACTCGTAGTTTTGTTTACATTGCCGGTTATTACTCTTTCCACTTTTATACAATTTGCATTTGTAATATTATAGCATTAAGACTGATTTTAAATCGAATATCCAAGTGATAATCTCTTCCGGCGCGCGGTTTGAATTATTTTTAGTTTTTGTACGATTTTTTATAAATTTATGAAATTTTTAACTTTTTGACAGCTTTGAAAATATGATCTGATAGTTTTTAAACACGAACTGATGATAATGAATACTCCCAGTAAGTCTAATGTTGTATGAAAGTTATATTCACGTCTTCATACATGATTGCTAGTATTAAAACTATTTAAGTCTGTGTCGTCTGTAATTGTTAAATGTGATTTACTTTAAAAGTCTGAATAATCCAAAGAGTGATTTTGTGGATATATTTCCAGTAACCAAAAAGCTTTCTGTAACGTATGAACGCAGTTTAAGCATATTAATAGTGAAACTTACTTTTGTTACTGTTTACTTTTTCTTGCCATATTTAATAATGATACTGTATAAATGCCAAAGGATATTAATTTTAACGAGATGGCAACCGTATTGATATAAGAAACGGTAAAAAGGTAGAAAACCCTCGGGGGTTCCTTCTTGAGAACAGAAATAATCACCCACCGCGTTCCACTCGCTCTAATTAATTATTTTAAGTTATAATCCAGTTATTATACACCTAGTTTGTAGCCTCGAAGCTTCTTTTGTAAATTGGTACCTAAAAATAAAAAGACTGGCTCATAATTTTGTTTTATTTTTATTAATAAATAGTTTAAACCAAGTGAAATACGAGTAACTCATCCAAGTGTCGGCAGAAGGCAACCTTTGTAACTGCAGGTAGCGGGCGGTGCTTTCGATACAGCGACACATAATTTCATTCACTATTACATATACCCCGAATAACTGGACAGACATACATTTTTAAAATTGTAGTTCCGTTATAAGTATCGTATATATACATCATGTGTGTATACACATAAATTTTATTTACCTGTATATATTTAATATAACCCTCAACCGATGCGTAGGTTTATGAACGTAGTTGCGAGAGGTCTGCGAGGACCGTGCCAAGTGATAATTCTTATAATCTACCACCACTCAGGTGCTTAATTTATATTTCGACTTATTTTAGGCATACATAGTTCTGAAAGGAACATTTAACGATGTTACTTATCGAATTTCTACCGTAAGCAGTGTGCAAATCTATCTCGCGTCTGCATTCCTACATCTATGCATGTAATCATCGGTAATGTGTACTCTTAACATTTTCTTATCCAACTGGCTGCATGTTCTCAGCCTAAAGCGTCCTGTTACCATTGCTGCCACTAACATTTGTATCAGGAATGTTTTTCTCATTATTCATCGTTTATAAAGATAAAACTGAAACAAGTCAGAAGTAATCGTCGTATATCTTTCGTACTCAAATGTCCGGCTTTGGATTTAAAATGAAAACACATTTTATAACTTTAAAAAACTTTTATATCGTATCGACGCCAATTTATAAACATAATTATGAATGATAGGTACGCAACGTACGTATTTCAATGGGATAAAAACTAAACAAATTTATAAATTAAACAATGTCTGAAACAAACATTCACAACTGGTAATAAATTATACAACCATTCAAAACCACAATCAAAAAATATTAATAATAAATTAGGTTTTTGCAAAATTACAAAATTTGCACGTTATAAAATAGAACGATAGTCAATGATTACGTTCCCTCAGAGGAGAAACGACCGTTTGAATATTTTCTTTGCCAATTTTAATGGTTTTCCGGCCAAACGATGGTGACTTGGGCGCAACTTGCAATTGTTCAAGTTCCTTCTTCATTTTATCCATCATAGAGGATTGCTTGACCATCATCATTGTTAGCTCTTCGTTTTCTTGACGCAGTAGAGATAACTCTACGACGACTGATTGTTGGTCTTGAATCTATAAAACCATAACATATAAATAAATAAATACCACCTCAACACACAGTGTTAGATATTGAGTCAGAGTTAAAAGTATATTTATAAATTCAAGGGTGAATTAATTATATTTGGCCAGTATTACGACAGACATAGGCTTAGGGCAAAATTTTCTCCCGTAAAGGATGTGCAACTTATTTGATGTAACAAATTACAAGTGATCACTTAGAATATTTTACATTTACACCGTCTCTAATCTAACAATACCTGTTTTTCAAGGCGCTCATTGTCAGTCTCGAGGCGGGAGATCTCGCTGGCAGCGTGGGCCAGCAGCGCGCGCGACTGCTCCGCGGCCGCAGTGGCCTGCCCCGCGTGCTCCCTCGCGAGCTTGCACAGCATTTCTTTCTTTTCCAACTAGATCATTCATATTTTCGTTTAGGCTTACAAAATGTAAATTTTACGAAATATTATTCTTATTTAATATCCTGTTGTACATTTTTACATATTTTTCTAAACAAGTTAGATAAGTGAAAATGTAATACAAATTTATTTACATCAGGAAAATAATAAATGTTAACTAAAAAACGACTAACATTACATACACAAGTTTATGTGATACCTACCACTCGAATTAAAAATAAAAAAAAAATCTGATTAAAAAATAATGTACAGATATTTGAAGTATTTCCAATTTAGTTTACTAAACAAATGATCATATTTTACTAAATAAAATAACTTACCTCTTCACGAAGCATTTGAATCTGACAATCAGATTCCTTCTTTAAAATTTCCACATCTTCAATTAGTTCAGTTTTAATAGTGCCGAGTTCTCGATAAGCTTCCTTTTCTACATTCTGGAGGCTTTCAATGAGTGTTACATTATGTTCCATGATGCGGTTGTGGTCCTTTGCTAAAGCTGCTTTAGATTTTAGTATATTGACTAGGGCTTCTTTGTACTCATTGCATTCTAATACTGTATTATCTAAAGTTTTTTTGTATGTTATTAATTCAGATTCCATAGCTTCTTTTGAGTTAGTCAATGAATGAACTTTGGCTTCCAATTGTTCTAATTCAGTATCGGACTCCCTCAGGCGCATTGTAAGGACATGTACAATATCCCTTGTAACTGAAAGTGACATTTCAAACTTATTTTTTTCTTTTATTGCTCTTTCAACCTCCACAGTTAACTTGTTAACCTTATTTTCGTAATCAAACACGGTTTTCTTAGATTCCTCTTTCAATTCAACTAGTTCCTCAGCAAGCTTAGATTTTTCCATTTTTAAATCTCCGTTTTCCCTTTCTAAATAAATCACTTGATTAAGTGCTTTACTTTTGTGATCTTCACTTATGTTTAATTTATAATTCAGTTCCTTTATTTCACTTTCTAAATTATGTATTTGCTTTTCATTCAACAAGCAATGTTCCTGAATGCTCCTACTACGCTCTTCAAACTGTATTTCACATAATTTTAATTTCTCATCAGTGGCTTCCTGAACTTGCTCCAGCTTCGCCTTCATTTCCCTCTCCTTTATAACTAGCTTATCTTGTAAATCTGCTATTACTGAATCTTTTTCTTGAATTAATTGTTCCTTGATTGAACTTATTAAAGATTGGTAATGAGTCTTGATACTTTCTTGTTCTGTTTTACATTTACTAAGGATTGATTGCTTTTCTTCGTCCATCTTTACTTTTAGACTGTCTAATTCCGCTTTGTATTCCCGTCTGATGCTCTCGTTGGCTTCTAGGGCTAAGGCATGGTGACCTTTAACCATTTCTAATCTCTGTTTAGTTTCTTCAAGGCAAGTATCGATATCAGTTAATTTGTTCTGTAAATCTTGACATAAGCTATCCCTTATAACTATGATTTCTTCTAGTGCTGTTAGTTCCACTTGCTTATTGCTTACTTCTTTTTCTAATTTCTCACATTGTTTATCCAGTTTATTTATTTCTTCCTGTAAGTTCTTAATAGTTATAGCCGAATCTGAGTTTTTGACAGTCTCATCTTTTTTCTGGACATCCATATCACATAAAGTCATTTGACATAGTTTTTTGTCTAAACCATGATTATCACTATTTTTTTCTACAGCTGCTTCGTTCAATTGTCTTTGTAAAGTTGCGATTTCATTTTTCAAATCTTCAATTTGCCTATTGTACTCCGATATTGTTTGATCTTTGTTTCTAAAACAATAAAAATTATAATTACTTGTCATGTACAACATTAATATATTGAAAAACTTAACTACAGAAAAATTTGAGATTATCTTTACAAAATTATTAAAATACCTGATTTCAACTTCTTGTTCTTTGATAAGATCATTTGGGATATTTGATTCTGGCTTATTACTAATATTTTTCCTAGCATCATTGTTATTGGTCTTTTTCAATGAACTTGTTACTTTTGATTTTGTAACTGTGTAGGACTTAACTGGTTTTGGCTGTAAAATTAAAGCAATAAATCATTAATCACACAACTTGTATTAGAAAATAGGTAATCAAGTACATGAATAAGTTCTACACCACTAGAAAGTTGCATTGCAGATGGATTGCCATGGAAGTGAGATGATTGTTAGGGACAAGATGAAACCAAAGAGGATTCAGACAAATATCATTAGAAGTATTTCCATGACTTCTGAAAATATAAATAAGGAGCTACTTTATGATGAAATGCCAGTTACCCCAACTAACATGTTTTTTATCAACTAGGCTAGGATTTACAAAATTGACATTATACATTTTACCTATGAGTTTATTGAATTCAATAGTGAACATTAAATCTATGCTTACATCCCAACTATGGACCCAACAGCAGCATTTCCAATACATAATCAACATATTAATTATTACTTCCACTTAAATGTTATTTCTAGTAAAGAATTAATTGTGAATAGATTGTAGTTTAATACTTACTGTTGCAAATGATTTTACGCTAGAAACAGAACTGCAATGTGATTGTGCATCACAATTAATTTTATTTATGGTATCCAAAGGTTTTTGCCTTGGTTTTGAAGCTGAAGACAACTTTGTTTTCTGACTTGAATCATTGCTTGACTGAGTTTTATTTGTACCTGTAATGTAAATGTTCTTATTTTCATATATTAAAAACTAACGGGGAATGAAAAAATGGGAAATATAAGTAAAACAGTTTGTAACATGAACAATAATCAATCTAGTATTGCATCAGCATGAAAAATGAGTGTCACATCTTTCACTTTATCTTCATCCACTCTTGCATGTTAGAATTAATAAAATAGAGAAGGTTAAGGACAATCTTCTAAAGCAGTGGTTCTTAACCAGGAGGGGAAGGTATTTTTTGGGTGGCAGGAGGAGACTCTAAAAATATAATAAATTATTCAATATCATTTATTAAATTATAGGTACTAAATATATGAAAAGTTATCTTAAAGTCATCATCCTAGGCGAACTTACACCAATCAGATTAGTGACATACTGAAGGCGGTATTAAAGGTACCCAACACTGATGAGCATGTATGGGTAGATGTGTTAGTAGAGCGTGAGTGATAAAGTAATCAAAATTGAATACAACCATTCAATCAAAGCAACTTGTATAAAAGACTTTACTGTTGAGATTGGGAGTATCGTATGAAATATCAGCCGAGCTCAGTTTTAATTAGCACAAGAGATGAAGAACTATTGTCAAGACAAAATATTTTAAGTTAATTCTAAAAAAATATATAAGATTACGCTGTCCGTTCTTTGTTCTGTAGTTCGAAATTAAGAGGTGTACTACAACTTAATATTACATTTTACAGACTTTTACCGAGGCATTATACTTTGGCAAGGCATTATTACAAATATGTTTCGTAAATAATTTATTTATGTTTCGGAAAATTATATGAAATTTATTTTACCTAATCGCAAAATCGGTTCAAATCGTTTAGCTTTTGAAAACATATTGGAAGTAAACTTTATCAAATTCAACAACGAATAACCGTGCAGTATTCGTTCTATAAAAATGTTCAACGTTTCACTTCTGTTCAAGTTCGTTAACTTCGCTATTGTTGTCTACTTTACAAAAGATCGCGCGCGAATTCAACGCGCAACCAACTGACCAGTAAAGTCTGGTTAAAAAAAACCGTTAAACTACGTTTCTTTTCAAGCAAGCAATTTTGAAAGACAGAGTATAGAATATTCAACAGATCTTTTGTTAGCTTTTCCCAAAATATATATTTAATTTAGTTTAAATACTACTAATTTTAAAAGTTTAAGAAAAGCTAGACTCAATTTATTCAAAATGTACTTTCGTTTTATAGTGCAATAAAATGTCATCATCGTTTTATTTCAATTACTGGATGCAGTTTCCATCATGAATTAAAATTTGTTTTACTGGTGGCATTTTACAAAAGTAAGCTTCGCTACGTTTCGGACCTTAACTTAATTTTAAGTGCGTAAATTAAATCATTTTAAGGTGGCTGGTCAACTTCTTATTGCTACGTTAAGATTGACTTGCTATTCTGATGGGGTTGACTATATCTTGAATCAACGAAATTTAGTTATGAAAAGTAAAAAGCAACTTTATAATTATTCTTCAATAGCCAGTTGAAAATATATATATTTCTTTATGTAAAATGTTACAATTATATGTATTGAAACAAAACTATTAACTATATTACGATTCATAATTTTATAAGGTATAAAGACATTATTTATATCTTCCTACAGACTGCGGTATTAATTTCAACCAAATTTGGCAGGTTTTTATAGATTTATTAATAACATTCTAACTATCTCAAAACGTTTTTTTATTATAAATATGTGTAATAATGATAAAATTGTGAATTAAAATGAAATGTAAAGGAAAACAGGTCTAGAGAAATATATTTATTTATTATTACAAGCTTATCAACACATCTATGCTTATATTTACATGGATGGTGGAGGAGGTGGTACTGGTAATAATGGTGGAGGAGGAGGTACACCCATAAGAGGAGCCCCAGGAGGAGGTGGTAATCTAATGCCATGGTTCTCCCATAACTTAGGAGGGGGAGGAGGCATTCGTAAAGGTTCAATTTTAAATGCAAACTGCAAAAAGAACTGTTTTGTATCCTTATTCCAATGAGTCCAAAACTTGGTGTCATGCTTTTCAACTTCACGACTTGGCACTTTAAATGCTATAGTCTCATAAGGCTCAGCAGCAAAGAGTAGATATTGCCACCTGCGGTCTGGCGGCTCTATTTTCTGTTCATATGCAGACATGAAGCGATGCCTTGGTTGCACACCCTCAGCAATTTCTGAAATGCGATACATCAGATAAATATGATTATATTGAATAAGACGTACATTCATAATATTTTTCATGACTAAAAATGATCTCAATGATCAAGCAATAATTAGAATCATCTTCATAAATTTATATACAATAATTATTGACCTCTAGACAAGGCCCTAAGGCTTACGAATATTCAGCTGTATTTAAATTTGTCATTGAGAATTACTAATTTCTTAATGGGCCACCAAATGTGATAGAGGTGCTGTGGCAATTACATGAAAACTTAAAATATCTAATATATATATATATATATATATATATATATATATATAATATATAAATGCCGTTTATTACATGTGATATTTTAATATTTTTGGGCAAACTCAAATAATTTAAACCAAAAATTTATTAATTCGACTAGAACATTTAATTTATATGTAATGTAAATTAAATGTTCTAATTAGAGATGGGCCAAATGTGATTTGAGCCAAATACTTCGGCCAAACATTCAGTAAATATTCAAACTTTGGTCAAAGTTTGGTTGCGTCTTCCCTGTGTTGTAATCCTCAGTGTTTGTGCCCCATAATCTGCCCCTGGTAAACTTTAAGGACTAGTAACATTTATTTTATTTTCATCAAATACAAAAAATATATTTTTAAAAACTAAAATCAATAGTTGTAGTTGCTAAATAATATAAGATTCATTAATTTTATTAAAAAGAAATCTGTTTTTGATAATCTCGAATCAACTACATTATTTTCTTCTCAATACCTATCATTCACTATAATTAATGTTTAGAAAAAGATTCTTATGTTAAATAGATAGCAATTACTTACAACATATAAATGACTATAGTCATAGTCATTTATATGTTGTGAAGTATATATTATTTCAATATTTTTTTGTATCAAATGTTCCCATTTGAAACAAATGTGGGCTGAATGCCACAATTTGGTCAAGTTAAGAATTGAAGATTATTAGCTTAATTTATAGGCCTATAGTTTGTTACTTTGTGCACACATATGGTTGAACTAAACTATGAGCTGCATAGAACTAGAAACAGAGTTACATAAATTCTATTTATAATAAGAATTTATCACTGACTGATTGTCAGAGCAGACACTTTATTATTGGGCTAGGCAATTTCTAAATGGTCAGCATATTCTCAGTTGAAATCATAGACAATACAACTTTTAATTTCCAGTCACTTTCTAATGGAGAGCAAAGTCATGGGGTGAAGGCGAAGTATGGTAGGTATATTGTGAATATTATAAAAATGTTGTTCAACAAAACGAAACCTCCGCGCCAATTGATCGAAACTCGTATCCTGCACCACTTCTTTTCTTTTGCTGGCAAGCTGTTACTAAGCATAAACAAAAAATGTTCTTGTGATGTTATTTTCAATTATTTTCGTACCATTAGGAACTCAAATTATAAATTACATTTACATATTAAACAAAAATTAAACTTATTATTTATTTTAACATAATTATTTGTGAATTCAACTATATATTTTTTGTTTAAATAATTTTAAATGTTTAAGAAACCTGTGTGATGTTGTTTGTGATGTCTATGCCCAGTGACTGAGTAAAAGATGACTATGAAATAATAAAAGTGGGTCATAATTTTTTCACCAGTCAGCGCTCCAAGTTTATTTTGTAAACATAGACATTCAAATCTATTGGATAAATATGCGCCTGCATTATGTTACCTCTTTATAAAGAACCTAGAAAAGAAATGGCACATTCTCAACAATTTGTTAAACTGACAACTTGCCAACCGTTAAGAATCTGCCTAGCCCGATTATAAAGTGCCGGTCCATACAATCAGTTGGGGAATAGATACACCTAATAATACTATATAATAGAGTAATAACACTAAGATTGTACCTGGGTAATCAACTTGAAAAAGCAGGCTTTGTTGGCCATTATCAGGGTCTTTTTGCTTTGTTACCCTATAGCCAGGCCGACCAATTTTAACGAACTTCTTGGGCTCGATTCTCGGCTTTTCAGGTGCTAATTGTTGTGGTGCTTCTTTAGCTTCCTTAGCAGCTCTTCGGGCTAAGTTAGCTTGATGTTTTTTTCCTTGAGTGTGAGCTAAATAGCTTCCTTCGTTGTTATGAAGAGTTAAACAGAGTTTGCATTCGTATGACCCTAAAAAAATAATTTGTTTAATATTATGGTATAAAAATATTATTTACGACTAGATTTATCAGTTAAGAAACTTACCTAAATGATTTTTCATAAAATATGGATCTTTATTTAAGTCAATAGTCTCTAAAGCAAGTTGACGAAGCCTTTCGCGACGATCTCGATTGCTCTCGGACCAAGAGGCTACACCTCCTCCACCGGTTTTACCACCGGGTCTATTTTGGAAGTCCATTGTCAGTACTTTTACTAACTCTATAAGTTAAGGAAAACCGAAATTAATTATTTTTTAACATTAAGGAGACCTAAAACTGGCACAATAAAATCAATAATGCTTATTGGTTATAATTAATAATGAAATAAAACAAAAAATGCTAAGACGGAGTTTTTGACATTATGCTTTGTTACCAAAGAGCAAATAAAATAAAAATGTTTGTTACTCCTAAAATCCGATGCATGGAAGTCTCGACTCTTATTTCATTTGCTCTTTGGCTAATATTGTTATAGTTGGTTATATATAGTCCGTATGCTATGCATAGAGTTGGGACCAATATATTCGTTTTTTTTTTTTTAGTTTTTTCGCTCAAGAGCACTCAAGAGTACAAATATGCAATAGTATTAGGTATGGTATGGGTAAAAGTAATAACACCTATTACTTCAAAATACTCATACCTCATTTAGTCTGTTTATGTTCTCTTCGCGCACACATTACGTCAAATCTAAGTGCTAAAGGACAAATAAAAACAACATAAAAATTAACGCGATATTTTAACTATAATAAAAATAATTAATGTGCGCGATTATCATTAACTTACACGTGCAAATTAATAATGGTATCAGAGACTCTATTTGACTATCAACCAATAATAGGTATATCATAATATTAATAAAGAGTTATCTAATATCTAATTCGGTAACAAGAATACGAATTTCGATCCTAATATAACATCTCTAGCTATGCATGCTATCTGTGCCTATCATATGCCAATAGAATTTGTTCGATTGACTTGAAAATTAAAGAGTATATTAGAAAATAGACAACTTGTATTTTAGTTTGTTAATTAGACTGGGTCATTCGATAAAAAGTCAAGAACAAATTAAATTCAGAAAATATCTACAGTAAATTTTAGGTACGAGCTTAGACAGAAAATCTTTATAAATTATACTGAAATCTTCGTTCCTCCTTAGAATTCGCTTATGATCCGTTACCATATTTCCTGTTAATTGCAGAATGGGTTGTACTCGGGCCGATCCCTTCATTGAAAGCACATTGAGTACAGTGGAGTGGGACTCAATGGGTGAGAAAACTGAAATGACAATATGCTTAATGTGAATGTTTTCAACAGTTTAAGCTTAGCTTATACCCACGGTTAAAGATAAAATGTTCCATGACAATCTTTTTTTATAATGGCAAGAAAATTTTACGTCAAATCCTTTTATCTTGAAATCTGCCTTTTCTTTTAGTTGTCAAAATAAGCGGAAGGTAACATTAAATTAAATCTCCTTTTATTTGTTGAATCTTTAAAAATAAGTGAACGATTTCCACAAATTTATTTTACCTTGTTGTCTTTATACTATGCGTTAAACTTATTTTATGAAGAATCGAGTATATGTGTTAAAAATATTGTTTTAGGTAGGCGATCAAGATGTTGATGCCTAAACAAAACCGTGTTTCTATCTATGAATACTTATTCAAGGAAGGAGTCATGGTAGCTAAAAAGGACTACCACGCACCTAAACATCCAGATCTAGAAAAGATCCCCAACCTACAAGTTATTAAGGCTATGCAGTCTCTCAAATCTAGAGGTTATGTTAAAGAACAATTTGCATGGAGGCACTTTTACTGGTGAGTTTGACTTATTATATTTTAGTTTTATGTAAGTTTCCAGTTTTTCACATGATAAAAAATAGAGAATTTTAAATTTCTATTGATCAACATTGATTATAAATTTGGAATATTCTTTTGCAATTTCATTTAGAAGCTCATGTATTTCCATGAAATTGCATGGCACACTTACCTAAAACCCCACATAAAATAAATGCCTTAATTCTTTTTAATTACTTATTTTTACAAGTTAGTAAAATAACTAGCTAACTGCACTTTGTATTTAATATTTTAGGAAATGTGATCCTAAACTTAATAACAAAAATCGAAATTTAGAAATGCCTAATAGAAATTTTGGAATGCATCCTAAACCTTAGAATATTAATATATAAAGATTTCTTCAGTGCTCTTCCCATCCTTTTCTAATAATGGTAGGAATACTAACTAAAAGTAGGCTACACATTGGCTTCTTGCAGAAGTAGGAAGTAGTATGGAGTGATCCGCTTGATCATTATGCAGCTTTTTCCATAAAAGAAATCTATTCACTTCACTGTAGTTTTGTCTAACCATCTAGAATAATATTTAGTTTAGTTTTAGTGTTTTGTATAATTTTATTTACAAAAAATGAATTCTTAAATGATTTTAAAATGAGATTTAGAGAAAATGTTATTGCAGAAGTTTGAGTTTTTCACTATGAACTGCTTCTCATAATTTAAATTAACAAAAAACTAATTTAGGCTATGGAGTGCATACCTGCTGGCCTACACTGCCGAAAACATTCACATAAAACATATTGTCATCTCAGTTTTTTCAGAGATAAGGAAACAGAGAAAGCTTGTATTGCAACACATTTTAACCCCATTCGAAACCCACAGTCATAAAGGTTGTGATTAGAGTCTATCGTTTGATATGAACATGTCCAAAATTAACCTTCCCTTAGTTGGATAGGTGATAAAATAATTTACACAATTCACTTATATTATAAAAAATGGTCAGGTTTTTTCATCATTTTATAACAATAATAGCTGATAATCCATCTACTCTACATCCCTCTTATTTTTATTTTTCATTGTCATTGAGATTGTGAAAGTGGAGAAATCTATCACTGGTTTGTATAAGTAGTGTGTCACCAATAGCTATGTTAATTATAATACCTACCAGATCTATTGATCTTTGTGTAAATCCTAAGGGAGAGGCATTACCACCACTATACATCTTTTAGTGATCCTAAGTTCACAAATAATTGTGTGTAAACTAATCTACTTGTGTGCTGTACTATGTGTAGACTTTTTCCTATACATTTTTTCTTGCATATAGGATCAATATCTTGTAAAACTACCTCTTAACTTTAATTACAGGTACCTAACAAATGAGGGCATTGAATACCTAAGAATATTCCTACACCTGCCACCTGAAATTGTACCAGCGACCCTCAAGCGATCAGTGCGAACAGAAACAGTGCGCCGTGGCGCTGTAGGCAGGACAGATGCACCAGCCCGTACTGCGGAGGATCGCTCCGCGTACCGTCGCGCTCCCACTACGCCGGGCGCACCACACGACAAAAAAGCCGACGTTGGCCCTGGCTCTGCTGATTTAGAATTTGTTAGTATCTATCTATGGTTATAACAACTATAGGAATGTAAAATATAAACAGTTTGAAAGCGCCAATAGCCTATTGGTTAATGATACGGTAACCTTTAAAAGAGAGAAAAGTGAAACAAATTATGTTGCAAAAGTGATTGGTTTGTTGGTAAGGACAAAAAGGGTGATGTATGGAGTACCCTTAAATGATGAGCATGTATTTATAGATGTATGGATGTAGAATAACCAAAAGAATCATGCCAAATGGAAATCCATGATCTGTCTACCCCCCTTCTGGGTTATGGGTGTGAGTGCATATTTATTTATAAACTAGAAGTTTTTGGACAGAAAAATAGTTAACATAATTAATATAATTTATTTTGTTGCAGAGAGGAGGCTATGGACGTGGCAGACCAGCCCCTTGAATAAGTTTTAAATAAACAAAATTATTCCAATATATGTCATCTTTTGCTCTGTGTTTATTAGTTTTTTGACTTTGGGATTGTTTTCCCCTTATTGCATGTATTCCACTTAGCGATATGCCATACCATAAATATTCCAAACCAGTTAAACAGAATCAATATTTAGCGCAAACCGAATGAAAACTGTCCACACAAACTAAATTATTCTGGATTACTAGGGCTACTTAGATCTTGTGTCCGGTTATGCCAGTTAGAAGCGACATACCGACGACAAACCGAATTGTTTTGTAATTTCGATTTTCAATATCAGATATCAAAGCGATGTATTTTAATGTCTAGATATTTTACGTACGGCGTATGCATACTCGTATTCATAAATCTAATACACGGATTTAATTTTAAAAAGGATAAGACTATCTATACATATACTAAAACTGTAACTGATCGCTGTCTGTACATGAAAGATATTTGAGTAAAACTATCATTGGGGGCCTTCATATACGCAATTAAACCCAAAGCAATGATTATTAGCTTTTTGTCTGTTTGTTACCGCTGATCTCAGAAACGGCTTAACCAATTAGGGTGCGGTTTTCACTAATGTATTGTGGTAAGCTTCACTTAACATTTAGTGTTTGTTTTATCTCAATCGGTTTATAAACAAAAAAGTTATATCAATTTAAAGAACCGTGTCTAACATTTGTTTGATAAAAATGATACAAAATAGCCGTTCAGTTGAATTTAGTTGAACTTTTAGTTATATATGTTATTAGTTACCTTATGATCTTAATGATGATGATTAAAATTTTATCGTGGGGTCCCATCCCATAGAAAATTATTTTATTTGTTGTATTAGTTTACTCGTCAAGACTAGATGGCGTTACGAGTAGCTGTGTACAAATTAAGAAACTAAATGTGGAAATATACAATTAGAAAACCAAAAGGTAGTAAAAGTAACTAAATTTAGTATTACTTTTAATATCAAATAACACATAAAAATCAAAATTTGATATTTTTAGCGGAAAAAATGCGAACCTGAAATATGATATAATATCGGTTCAAAAATCTGATATTGCTGTACTGCCCTAACTAGTGTTATCTTATAGCCTTTTGTTTCGCACAGAATAACGTGATTTCGTTCGTCCAAACCGTATCGCATGCGATGCGAGTTGCATCGACCTTACGGCAGAAGAACCGAGGTACTGGTGAAAAGTCAGCACTATCGATTGATAGACTGAATTATATATGAAATTAACTTAAAACTAAAACAATATGCATTAGTAATAATAACCATAATTTATTGAATGTATCTACAAACATCATTCATTAGTTACGACGCATCAGCGATTGACAACTGGAATTAAAGTGATTTTGGTGGTGGGGGTTTCGGGAACTCGCCAATTTTGTCCATATAATATTGGTAAGCACGGAAAGGCTTCAGTTCCCATGGCACTTGGTCTTCCATATGGGTTAATACCACACCCAAATCTTCCAAAGTAGGTACACCTTTTTCGGGTCGGTCGGTAGTTGATTCCTGAAATCATCACATTAACATCGAATGAGTGATATGTAAATTAACTGTAGTATATACTGTGTAGGTAACACATGAAGAAAAAAATGCGCCGTGTTATTTTCCGCCCTCGCCTTACGTTTGATACACACACCTTGTGTGTATTTGCCACACAGTTGTATTAACAATGGGCTTTAAGCGCTTGCGCGTTGAGCCATACTCGCGTATAATTTGAAATCCAAGCCAAGTGCGTTTTAAGCACTAAAAGTGTTAATTAACAGAATGTCTGCCTACTTAAATAAGTACCTTAATTATATATGATAGAACTTTAGTGGCATACCTTTTCTAAACCTTCCCAGTGCAGCCCACCGAATGGATAAGCGGGGGACAGCAGGTTAGCGGCAGCCACGCGGAGCGGGAAGAATATCGGATCGTACTTCATGTCGTACCGCATATAGCCCGCCTTCCCATCCTTTCGCATTAACTTGTAGAACCAGTCAATGAGGTCAGCCAGTAGGTATCTCTTAGGTCTAAAATTTTTGTTTCATTTTTTTTTCTTGTAGTTAATTTTGAATTTTATCAACATAAAAAGGTTACGTTATTACTCATGTTGATTTTTTTTTTACTATGGAAGAAGGTGGCAAATGAGCAAGCAGTTCACTGATGTTGTGTCCACTACTCATAGGTAACAAGAAAATGAGAAAATGTTTTGTCTACTATTAAAGGTTTCATGGACAAAAAAGAGGATAGATGATAAAAATTATATTTTTATTTCCTATTCATCCCCTCCCCTGTGAAATCATCTTCCTCTTCCCATCCTACCATTCGTAGGAAATTATGAGATGGGCTGACACAATTGATTAGTTTTTGAACTATTGTCCTGCTTTGCCACCTGTTTTCACTTTTGTTGGAAGTCCTTATGACCTTTGTTTTTTAGCAATTCTTGCTTATTATTAACTAATAATGTAAGGTGTTAAATTAGTACCTATCTAATTAGAAATGTATTACAAAGAGCTTGTCTAATTTCTCAAATAAATAAGTCACTATAGGGTTTTTTGATTACAGATAAGCAATCCAGCCATCTCTATTATCAGTGACAATCACTACTCATCAAAATGCAAAACCATTACAAGAGTAACAAATACATTTTTAGCCATTTGCTAGGAAACATTGGTAATAATAATGTATTTAGTTACCCGATAGCTTGATAGACTTGGCAGCGAGTGTCAGGGTCTTTAGCAGCATTCACAATACCTTGGGCTACATCAGAAACAAACACAGGTTGCTTTACTGTCTCCATGCCATTCTTATACAAGGGCATAAGGTTACCATGAGAACGCCACCCTGTTGCTATAGATCTAGAAATAATCAAAACATAACAAAAAAAGTTAAAAGCTTGTTGAAAAATGTTTCGAACTGACATGCAACTTCAGATTTGATGGATTTACCTAAATAGAAATCAATTAATGTCGAACAGACACTTTATTATTCATAATCCACACAAGTTTTTTTTAATGTGGTACAACATAGCTTAATAATTGGTTTGGTCACAAAAAACTATTAAAAGGGGATCATAAAATAAATGCAACATTGAATGTTGGCTTGTGGTGGAGTCAATGTGATGGTTCACCCTTTTCCCAATATTTTGATTATTGTATTTCAGATAGCTTTAATAGGTAGGGGATAGTCATAATGGTAAACACCATAAGATTTAATGAATGGATTAGGTCAATGACATTATTAGTTACACAAACTTTACCTGAGGAATCTATCTTCAGAACCATAAATATCAGAAGCACGAAATACAGTAGCAGTAGGAAATTCTTCCCTGACTGCGCATTCACTTAAATACTTGCTGATTTTGTACATTGATGGTTTTTTCAATACCAATGGCTTTGGATTCCTTTCAGCATTCAGATAAGATAGATGGATAAATCTTTCAACACCCATCTCTCTGCAAATTCTAAAAGAAGTAAAAGTATAAATAAAGATAGAGTTGCTGTAAATGACATATGAGAATCGTAAGTGATTCATTCTTTATAAGCCTTTATTTTGACTAAGAACCCTTTTGATTTGTATCTTAAAAAAAGTCACTGAGCACTCCAGCATACTACTTTGAACAGCAATATTTTCCACATCCACATTCCAGCAGTGGTGTGAAATAGAAACATTCTGCTCTTTGCCTGATAAGATGCCAGACAACTATCCTCTTACCCTTCTTTTGTAATAAGGAAAGTGTGTGTGAATGGATAGGAGTTAATATCTTTTTCCTTTTCATCCCCCATTCTGTCCATTAAAAGGTAGGCAATGCATTTGCAACTATGAGTATAGAAGTTCCTTAATAATGGCTGAACTGCTTGCTCGTTCAACACCAAAAAATCCACTTCCACCACCATCCACATTTAAAACTTTCTTGTTTCTTAACACACTACTACTTACTTATGATCTGATTTTATTGCAAATTTCAAATAAGTGTTGCATTATAAATCTCAAAGCAATTGATTACACTACCTTGCAAGTCGCCGAGCCCCCTCAACATGTACATCCATATAGGAGAAGTTTTTAGTTTCATAATCACGTCCAACAAGATTGATGACTACATTTGAGTACTTAACAGCTTTGGCAATAGATTCTTCATCCCGAATGTCAAAGGGTGTATAAAGAACTTGGCCGAGGTCCCCTGCCACTTTAAGTCTGTTGGCGTCATAGAAGTCACTCCTGTATGGTAAAATCATCTGTAATGCATAATGTAATTTAGTACCAAAAGTAAGCTTTCTGTAAGATTTTCAATAAAAATTCAATATTTGGTAATTAAATTGGTGTAAGAGGCAATAGATTAAATTCCTTTTACCTTTCACAAATGTCGAGTGATTTTTTGGGTTGGAAATAATAAGGAAACAACACTACCAATCATCTACGAAAGCATAAGGGTAATTTCTCACATTACCAAAATTATTATTATATTAAAATGCTAAATGTTTTTTTAATTATATGAAAGCATATTTTTTTGTTTAGAACGATTTATTAGAGAAATTGATCATAACCAAATTACAACTTACTTGAGTACCTATCTTGCCAAGTTTGTTGCACACATATCTACCTACGAATCCCGTACAACCGAAGACTGTGGCCACGATTCCATTGAAACTACTGCGACCACCGGTTCCTCGTTTGTATGCAGAGATATTAGGTTTACCATCGGTGCTGTATGATGCCGATTTTATGTAAATAATACTCAAAGCACCATGTTGTGCTAGAAAATAACTCTGTATACTTATAATATTAACATTAGAGGTATAACACAATTTCAAAATACATTTTGTTACTAATTATGTAAGACTTATTTTTAAGTTTATTTATTTCAACAATTAGAGACGAAATACTTACGTATTATTTTATTGGCCAAATGCCCGGATAAGGCCATTGCAGCCATTTTCGGGCTGTAAGTCGTTAATTTTATGAAATATAATACAATATCCTGTAAATTCTGGTGCAAATCTAGCACGGAGATATTGTATTATTTGACATACGAAAACAGATGTCATAAAATGATTAGTAGTGATGACCTTAGACAAAGGGACAAAGTGTGAAACAAACTGTATTGATAACTAGTTGAACTAGTATAAATAATAAAGACAGGATAACAAAACAAATTTATGTTGCAAAAGTGAGTGGCAGTGCAGCAGTAGGGGACGACCTAGGAGAACTTATATCAATCAGATTAGTGGCTTATTAAAAAAGTCTATATAAGGAGCAACCAATTACCAACAAGCATGCATGCGTAAATGTATAAATGTAGAAGAAGCGAGAGATTTGTGCCAGGATCGCGCCAAATGGAAATCCATGATCTCTGCTGGGTTACGGGCGTGAGAATTTAAATATTTTACTCTGCAATTTCATGATGATTTGGAATTTAAAAAATTCATGCGTAAAGTTGTCAAAATTAGGACAGAAATAGTTATTTTGTAATTTACACTTACTTTCTATTGATCCACCGCTTCCTATCAATTCATACAAAGGGCGGGATAGCAAGGGGAGGATTGAATGGGTCAGGGGATGAATAGGAGAAGGAAACATGTTGCGGGGACCGATGGGTAGCGGTCACTTATTATCAGGTGAACCGCTTGCTCGTTTTACCACCATTATCAGTCATCAACTACAGCACGATGCAGATATTGTAGCTTTATTTATCCCAAAATATTATAATTATTTTAGCAAGGTAAAGAAAACATGAAACATACAATAATGTCAAAATTTCAATAAATTTAGACGAAAGTAATGGTGTTTGAAAGAGAACAAAGTAAGACAGTAATTGAAATAAAGGTTAACGGAAATGTAGTGGAACAGGTGGAAGAGTTCGTGTATTTGGGGTGTATGTTTAGTAGAGATGGTAGGCATGTTAAAGATTTTGAACAACGAGTGAGTGCGGGAAATAAAATGAATGGGGCTACAGGCTACAGTAGTGAGGAGTCAGAATGTGTCTATGAAGGCTCGTCTGGCAATACACAATGCTGTACTAGTCCCCACTTTAGTTGTATGGAAGTGAGAGCTGGATTTGGCAGGAAAAGCATGCTAGTGGAGTTAATGCCGTGGCATGACTTTGAATAATAGGGTTAAAAATAGCGTTATAAGGGAAAAGTGTGGCTTAAAAGTGGACGTTGTGACTAGAATTGAGAAAGGTATGCTTCGGTGGTTCGGGCATGTTGAAAGGATGAATGAAGAGAGAATAACAAAACAAATGTATGTTGCAAAAGTGAGTGGCAGTGTTGGTAGGGGACGCCCTAGGAGAACTTATATCGATCAGATTAATGACTTACTAAAAAAGGGCGATATAAGGAGCACCCATAACCGACGAGCATGCATGCGTAAATTTATGAATTTGGAAGAAGCGAGAGAGGTGTGCCAGGATCGCGCCAAATGGAAATCCATGATCTCTGCCTACCCCTCTGGGTTACGGGCGTGAGCGCATATTTATTCAATACATTTATAACATACACTTAGATTTCTTCTCATCTTCACTATTAAAGAAAATAAAGAACAAGCAATCATAAGGACTGGTGACAGAAATTAAGCTCAAAGCAGGTGAGAAGGTGCGACAATAGTTCAAAAATAAATAAACAATCAACAACAGTAAACCCACGTGCAATAAAATTCAAAATTACATACAAGATAAATAAATGAAAAAAAGTTCGTCGGGACTGGTCTAAATTCATATAAGCATGTTCCTGTTGCATGTTGCTCACGCGTTTGACCTATGAGTTTTCCAAATATTACGTGAAACGCTGTTGAAAGTACTGCATGCTAACAAAATAGCACTAGGCACTAGCTGTCGTTATTTCTCACTGTATAGCAATTGGACAGTTGTTCTTAAAAAAAATCTTGACATGGTATAGCCAAATTGTCAATTCAATTGTTATCATTGTCAATCTGAGTTTGACATTCGTGTCGTGCATTTTACATTAGTATTATTTGTTAAATCCCAATGATATTTGTGTTTATCTCCACACAATATTTAATTTGTAATGTGTTTGATCCTCGATAATGTGTTTGTGAGTGCCAATTAATTATAGTCCTACAGATCAGATAAATATAGATTGTATCAAGAAAGCTCAAGCTAATCGTAAATCAAAATGAATGAAGCAGAAATCAAAGTTTTATCTAGTGGTGATAAATCAGATGTACTTAAAATATTAGAAAAATTCTTAAAAAATGTAAGTTTACGTTACAATAATTTTTGCGCTCGCTGCAGTTTTGGGGTAACAGACAATACAATATATTTCAAGCATATTTTTTTCAGAACGAAAATGTTTTTACGTTTCCTAATTTATCCAGTAACAGCAACAGAGTATCTTTATGGGCTGCATTGTGTCAACTAATTCAAGATAAATCTTTAGAACCTTTGCATGCAATGTGTTTATCTGCACTCAGGATATTAAGGTGTGTTTGTGTAATATATATATATAACATTATGAGGCTATGGTTAGGGATATTATGTTAGAATCTGCAGACACTATGTTGAAGAAAAATAATAAGATATTATTGAAAGAGAAATCTTAAAACTTCAGACCATCTTTCCTGCAATGGATGGGATGGGAAAGGGATGAGGAATGCACCAATTTATTAGTAAACTGTTCAGAGCTACCTTTCTGCAACTCCACGACTAGCGCATATTTTGCGTGTGGGTGGGGACTAGGATCACCTTAGCAAGCCCAAAGAACCTCAGCAACCTGTTGCTGGAAATCTCCAGGAGTAATCCTGGTGAGCTGAGATATTTAACCCTATAAAAAAGACAGAGATGTGAGTTGCTGTCTCTGCGTCTTCCATGCAGACTAAAGGACTGTCTGTAATCTCTCATCTTTTACCCTTCTTGTGGCTTTGGCTAGTACTACTTTTGTCACTCCTATGTATACTGTCTAAGAAACATTAGATTATCAGGTCCTCCGAGAAGACCCTAGTACCGAAATTCGTCTAGGATCCATCCATATAGATCCACAGCTCTCGTCGTTATTTACCTTTGGTTTGTTCTACTTTATAGAATTGTATTTTATAGTTCTTTTCGAACACATACTGTTTGGTAATAAGATCTTGCTTGGCGTTTGTTAAGGGTATAGAGTTTTAAGGGGCCGATCTATGGGCGCACAGGTATGAACCTGCGCGTCCGCGACATCTCCAAGTGGGATCTGTCCTCTCTCAAGTCTGCTCAGCGGCCTCTTTTTCAAGCATTACGATTTCACACAATAGGTTACTCCTCTTCACTCTGAAATCGCCCTCACCATTGCCGAAATTACTGCTGACAAGGATAGTTTCCTTCCAATCCGCTGTGTCAGGATTATTCACTCTGGTTCCCAAGCGCCAAGCGTACGGCAGGCTGAATCCTGGTTTCCGCCACAGTGACAACACCTTGTTGTGGCTTCGCCATTCGCCCGGTCATTGTCTGTGTTAATAAGACTGCCTTCTCCTTGCTGCATCCACACTTTAAAAACTACTTGAACGACGCGTATGTGCGTATATTGCTGTTCAGCGATTTGCGACACGTCCACAAAACGAATTGTCGTTCCCACCATTTGACCACCTGGAACATATTGTCCGATAATTTATTCAATTTTACCGACAACAGTAGGTGCATTAGCATACAAAATCCTTGGGGGCCCTGATGATTTACTTTATAGTGTTATAATTACCATTAGTTCAGTATTTATCAGATTTTCAAGAATAACGATTTTACCTCAATAGGGTAAGAACATCATCAACATTAGGTATTTTGTATTTACATTTTAAATAAATGAATTACATCAAATAAGCAACACCTCTGCTTGTACATTTGATAGATTAATGAGTAAGAGAGTAAGTGTGAATACAAGTTTAAATATTTATTTTTCAGCCGGGATAAATTGGAAGTTGATACAATAATTTGTGAAAAGTGGATAATAACATTGATTGATAAAGCTGGACTGTTTAATTTTCTGAATATTGATGATGAGTCCAGGCCGGCAGACATTATACCCAAGAAGGAAGAGGCTATTGAAGCATTAAAATGTTTGTGCAATCTAGCCTTGAACAGTGAGGTAGCGAGAGCACTCTGTGCCCACACTGCCATTGCGCAGGGCCTGGTAGCAAGATTGAGATCTTATAAGGAGATACCTTACAAAGATGACATTATGCTATTTGATATGAAACTACTCTTTATACTAACAGCTCTAAGACAAGACATATCTACAAAGATCAAAGGTGAATTGCATGGAATGGACTATCTTATAAGTTGTTTGAATGAAATAATCATGGAAGCATCCATTGATCCTGACACTGCAGGTGCATGTGGTGGTGTGATTGGGGACAGCCACTGTTTTCTACAAGTATGTTCTTATATTGATTTAAATTTTTTAATGTTTGCATAGGATAAAAGGCATATTAATTTTAATGTTGTTCTAATCACTGAATTCTATTTAATTGTAGGATAATCAACAAGCAATTGTATGTGAAATATTAAAAATACATTTTAATCTAACATTACAAAATAGCTTGGATGACCAAGTTGATGAAGAAGAAGAAGCTATCTATTTAAAATTAATGCCTGTGCTCACAACACTGCTTAGTGCACATGTCTCATCTGAGCAGAAGCTAAATGAGTTACGAAATAATATTGTGAATGTATTAGTGAGGTAAGTATGACAAAATGTTTTAGTATGTTATATTTTTAATATTCTAAATATCTATACTAATATACTATATATATATATATATATATATATATATATACATATATACTATACTATAGACTAGCCGGTTGGCGTGGTTTGTAAGACGCTTGCTTTTCACGCCGCAGGTCGTGGGGTCGATTCCCACCCAGGACAGACCTTTGTGTGCATGAACAGTGCTGTCTGTCCTGAGTCTGGGTGTCATTATCTATTTAAGTATGTATTTACAAAAGAAAAGTAGTATATGTAGTATATCAGTTAATGGGGATCAGATGGCCGTGTGTGTAAATATGTCCTAGGATATTATTATTATTATAATATTATGAAAATATAAGATTTGATTTCGATTGTCCTGGATAAACTCAAAAACTTCACCAGTATAAAGGTCTTATATCAATGAGTATCATAGGGTATATTTTATTAATTTGATATATCTTTCTACTTAAGGGAAGCTTAGGCAGGTTTCTAGGTGCTTCAAATGTGTGAACATGTAGTTTACATGTTGCCATGCTTTAAAATATAAAAGAATGCTGTTCAGGAGGAACAAAACTACTTATAAACTGGAAGAAAGCACTTGTAATATGTTCCTTTCCTTTAATAGTATAGTATAAACACTAGTGACTTATAAGTAATGGACAGTGTATAACTTCAATTTATCACTAGGTTTCTATTTTAATTTAAATTACTATGTCATAAATTACATTGTTGTATTTTAGTGTGCCATCAAAATTTTATCCATACTTAACTCCTGATTTGAATGAGGGAGAGAAGTCGCAATATGTATATGATGGTAAAAATATGGATTCCCTTCAGTCACTCATACAGTTCTTGTTACATCGCTTGACAATAACAACGGTAAGTCTTTGTATATCATTATTTTATACTAAATAATTTAACTACACGACGATTTGGGATAGCCTTACTCGTTTTTTAATATCTATATTTATTTACCGATTGACTGAAAGAGATGGCTTTTAAGAATAACTAATTTATTAAGTTATTGTAATTCAATTTATTATAGATAATTTAAGTTAACAGAAGAGTTAGTAAGGTTTTTAAGTCCCATAACAAACGATTTGCTGCTGCATCCTAACAAAGAGGGTTAAACTGAAAGTGGAAAACAATAGAGAGATGAAAGGAATGAATTTTATATCTTAGCAACAGTTTAGTTTGAACAATCTCACGTCTACAAATCAATATGGAAAGTTTGTAAACATACCTTACCCTATGCACTAAAATTCATAAATGCCAAAATATTTTCGAAAAAAAACTTTTTTTCACACTAGCTATCCATAATATACAATTTCACTTCACTTTATGTTACTATTCCCACAAAATTACAACATTTTCGATGAAACTCAGGTATGCCGCCGTGTATGACGAGATGGAGAAGAGTGATGATTGTTTACTAAATTTCCATCTCAACTTTGAACACAACAAACACATAATGACTATAAAAATATCTTTCTAACATTGTTGGTTTGTAAATAAATATGTGCTCACGTTACACGGTTACGGGAACCCAGAGGGGTAGGCAGAGATTATTGATTTCTATTTGACGCGATCCTGGCTCACCTCTCTCGCTTCTACGTCCATACATCTATCGCTCGTCGGTTACGGGTGCTCCTTGTATCGTTCTTCTTTAGTATGTCACTAATCTGATCGATATAAATTCTCTTTGGACGTCCCCTGCCAACACCGCCACTCACATAAATTTGTTTTATTATTCTGTCTTCATTATCCTTTCAATATGCCCAACCACTGAATGCCTACCTTTCTTGGTTTGTATTTTTCAAAATGTTACTTAATCGATTCTTGCATCTTTTTAAAAAATAACAATAGATTTTATTTCCAGAGTACTAGTAATCAGAATGAGTATCTGTGTCCAATCTTAACCGTCCTGAATAAAAGTGCCCGTAGCTGCCGAGCTCACCGCAAGTTCCTCCGCCAAGAGGTGCTGCCGCCGCTGCGAGACGTGTCACGGCCTCCTGAAAAAGGCTCCACACTTCGCAACCAACTGTGCAGATTGCTCACAACACCGATCACTTCAATCAGAGATTTAGTTGCAGAGTTCCTGTTTATTTTGTGCAAGGAGAAAGGTGAGATGTTCTTTGACTTAATTCTCACTCACATGCATCCCTTGTTACTACAGCCCTCTTACTAATACCATTACCGTAATACTGCTTGGGCTTTTGTATTCTAAATCCAGTCGCTCCCTATTGTTTTCAAAATGTCTGTTGAAATCAGGGCACTAAATTGAGAAGCGCATTTTAATAATTTTACATTTTTTAGTCGGGCGTATGGTGAAATACACTGGATTCGGAAACGCGGCCGGTCATTTGGCCCAGAAGGGGTTGTTATCTGGTGGTCGCGGCCCAGTCGTCTACTCATCGAGCAGCGAGGACTCTGATACCGAGGAGTACTTAGAGGCGCAGCCCCACATCGACCCCGTGGTGGGCTGCACGCGCCCGCCACGCATCAACCCTTTTGAAGGCATGACCGAGGAACAGGTATGATGATGTCTTACTTAGCATGGGAATTCTATCGTGTTTGAACAGATAGGCATTTCATTATTTACCAAAGACTTAATATTTGATTGGTGTACAAGCATCTGTATTTAGAAAAGAAAAAAACTTGGCGAAAAATCTTGCCCATCTCGTCCCTTTGTAATACAAAATGAAGCAAGAAAAACCGTTAGCCAGTGTCTGGCCGTGAATGAAACAAATATTGGGAAAAAGTTGCTAAACATTGTAATGTATAGTTTCGATTTTTGTTCCTTTGTCCTTATATTGTTACCCTTCAAATTTATCGAACAAGTGAAGCCTAATAAGTAAGGGGCGCCCCAAGGTCAGAGGAAGTTAGTTCAAAAGCTTATTTTTAAATTAAACATGCTAGTCGTTGCAATATGTGCTACATAACATGAAGTCCTGACTGACTGACTGGATCTCGCACATCATTCTTAGTAGCCAGTCTCTTGGCAATTCTTCCAATCTAATTTACTGGCATTTGATACTTTTGTCAACGATGGTTGGCAATTACATTTCTCTAATACAATTTACAATATACGGCACGGATCGTGGTCATGATTTAAATTGGTGTTATGTTGTATGGTATCCATTTAACTAATTTACAAGAAAACATAATTAAAAATTTATTGTTAAATAAACTTTTATGTCTTTTTAGCTTAATCCGGAGATAAAGATGGCGATTAGATTGCTTAAATCGTATTATTTATTTTATTTTCATTATACATAATTTATCTCGATAGATGATGAAATACAAGACATCTATTGTTATATATATCTATTATCTATATATCATATAGATGTGTAAATATTAACGAACATAGAGGTGGTTTTTCCTATAGTATTTAATCTATTCTTCCTAATTCCCTTATTATTAATACCGTGTCAACTAATAAGAACGTTGCGATCCATGAATATTGTTCTATTTGGAAACTTGTGAAGCATGTGCCTCATACGTGTGTCGTTGCATGTACGAGTACATGTACCGTCTTAACTCAAGACGGTACTTTAGAAGTTATTCAATTAAAAGAATAAATGCGCAATGTATTACATTAGTATTAATTTTTCGCTTAGCAAGTGTGATAGTCGGACATATTATCAAATTATTTGTTCATTTGGATCCTAGGAAAGCCTACTCTTTCCTCAAAGGCCGGCAACGCATGGGCGTCGGTGATTACTCAACATTAGGCAACGAAAAACCTGTGTGACACAATAAGTGAAACAAGCATGCCCTCTCTCTATTTCGCAGAAAGAGTACGAGGCAATGAAGTTGGTGAACTTGTTCGACAAAATGGTATCCACGGGTGTGGTGAAACCAGCGCGCGTAGGCCCTGACGGCCGGCCGCAACCCGTCGAACACGTGCTAGAGATGAGGGAACACCCGCCGAACAGACCGCAATCATAAACATTCATAGTCCGAGTGTCATTATTAATCACAAATAGAGATTAAATATGTTGCAAAGGCGCACCGATTTTTAATCTATGCGATTAAATTAAGACATGAGTTATACAGTTTATTAATTTACGTGACTGTATTGAATTGTCTTTTTTACTTATCGCTCAATTGTAAAATAAATGACGCATAAAATTCGACTTTATTTAATGTTCTTATTCCCACGTTATGTTATTAGTTTTTAGTTATGAAGCTTTAGTCACAATATAATTAAGTTAATTATTTTGATTATGATAATTAGTAGTATTAGAGACGATCAAGATTAAGTAATTAGTAAGTTTTAAGATAAATCTCAATTTTTTCATCAGTATACGTACGAATAAAGATATAGAGATTTCTTGCTGTAGTCAATAAGTATATGTTATGTATGTGACGTGAGTCAGATTTGTTAAAGAAAAATGTATCTTGACAGAGACCTCTTGAGTATGAAATGAAAGTCAGATTTTTTTATATGATCTTTTTCTATTAAGTTTTAATGTCAAAGAAAATAATGTGACAAACTAATTCCTTTACTTTTAGAATGAAACACAAATTCTCTTTGTTCTATACTGCTACAACGGTGACAGATATCATTTTGAGTTCACTTTTGAACATTTATTTTTAAATAAAAATCAAATATCTATTATAAGGGCAATTGCCTGTAATTGCAATACACGATTCTGATACTTTAAAATGTTATACGCTATATCATGATCAGCAAATATATTGTTATATTTTTGTTTATAAATGTCATTTAACCAAAGATTTATTCATTAAATAAGATTGCAATGTGTAAAAATATCAGACATCAAATGCATCTATTGCAATTTTATACATGTTTTTAACTGACTACTTAAAGCCTAAACTTGAATGTTCTTATACTGTGTGAGTATTCTTACTATATCAATTTAATATCCTTATAGTAGTTGGTAAGGTTTTTTAATATAAGTAATACATAAAATAGTGTATTGAAGAGTTTATGTGATTGTCTTAACTTTAAATGTGTATGTATGTATGTAATAATTTATTCCAAAACTTTGTAACTTATTTCCATCTAATTAATGTCACTTTTTGAATGCAAACTTGTAAACAATAACAGTTGTTTCATTTGACCTTTCATAACCCACACAAAACATTCGCATTTCTCTAACCGTTCTAAGAATTTAAATCCCATGTTAAATATTCACCTCGACCTCACAGAAGATAGGCGTGAAGTATTCTTCGTTTCCTCTAATGAGTCGGGCACGGAAGGCCTTACTCCCTTATTAGGTATTATTATACCCCCTTCCCATCCATTTCTAATAAAGTAAGGATATGAAGGAGGGGGGGGGATTTAACCGGAGGGGGGATAAATAGGACAATGAAATATCCTTTTTTTAAAAGTTTATCCCTTCCTCTGTCCTTGAAAGGTAGGCAAAGGCATCGCATTAGACTACACTTTTGGATGAGGAGGGGATGGACAGGAAATGGAATTATCCTTTTTTTCTGTTTGTCCCCTCCTTCGTCCATGAAGGTAGGCAACGCATCTGCAACTCATTAGCTTGTTGCGGATGCCTATGGGTAGCGGTACTTATTTCCAGGGGCCGCTTGCTCGTTTGCCACTTTGTAATATAAAAAAAAAACTAGAGGTTCTAGGACATTCACGGATCCTGGCTTACCATATACCTCCGTTTTAATTGATGGGAAAAAATATTGTGTTCAATAGAAGCTGTGAAGTGGGGTGATCAAGTTTTCGCTGGCGATGTACTCGTACTTCAACCTTATAAGTTGCCACATCCCTTAAGTTCATCATCAGTTTTATAATTACGATGTTATCACAATTTATTGAAAATGGTACAACTATTCAACAGTCGTAATTGGTTCTCTTTACATTTTTAATTTTAAGTAAAAAAAAACAATATGTTAAAACAAAGTTACAAGTATTTATTTTTTTCCATTTGTACTAAACAGAATCGCACGCTTAAGCTAAATACTGTGTCTTGACCGAGTTTTATTGTATGCAGCCGAGTAGCTTCTGTAAGGCTTTTGAATTTTAATTGCGGCAGAGCTAATGAAGCAATTGAAATGGCTCGGCAAAAGGCATTCCGGTTCAAAATGCCCTATGTATCGTTCGCCTGACACAGTTGGTTGCGCGAGGGCGGCTAAGGCGGGCGGAATTAGTGTTTTCCTCTGTTAATTTTTTGCAGTGAAATCCTTTCTTATTCATTTATTTATAATAATGTTTAACTGACTTTTATTTGATATAAAAAGATTAATTAAATAAGTTAATCCAAAAATGTCAATACTAGTAAAATAGGTGAGTGGCGTTTCTTTGTTTGACAAGCCGATGTAATTTCGCGTATCCTTTGTTCTTCGAATGCAATGCAATGTGTAATTAAATAATATTAAATGATTAACGTATATTTTTTTAATTCAATATAACAGTATTTAATTGTATTTCTTTTAAATCGGAAATATTTTAAACATAGTTTTTCAACATTGTAGCGATCTTTTAATTTTATTTAATTTGTAACAAGTAATTTAAATGTTGAACAAACAGTGTTGATAATATCATTTATACAATTATATATCACTTATAAATAATATAAGCCTATTACTTCATATAAATATATATATCTATTATTCCAAATAAACTCTACGCGCTAACTTTTTACGTTACATGTAATTATAAATTTAACTATGAAGGACTCTAATTTTTATAAGTATACCCACATTAAAATGCTTTATCTAAGAAATAACTTCTTTTTTAAGGGTATCTAACGCAGATACAGTTATGTGACTTATTACATTGAAATAAATTCCTAGTGTTTAACCAGCTTTAGTTACAATACTGGGGGACAGTATCTTTGACTTTAAAACAATGTTTCAAATATTAATCGTTGACATTATTACAATTTTTTTAAATATGTTCTATGGCGATGTATCAGGAGATGATGTTACTGGTATTTGTAACTTGGCTGGTGGCGAGTGTGCACGGCACGCCCGCGCCTCCGATCACCAAATGCGAACGCGCCCCGCCACACGCCCAACCCGCCGACAGACATTACAAGCTGAGCATCGCTGGTGATCCTGATTTATACCTACCCGGAGAACTGTATACGGGTAATGTTATATAATTAACGCATGTCAGTACTATGTAATCTTTACGTACAGGTTAATTGTATATTTTGTAAACATAAAGTTCTTCAGTTTGGGTCGAAAATTAAAAATTGAGTAACGAGACATTACGTTCGCTAAGCGTTAATCGTCGAAATTTTATTTAGCGATGTGATATAGATGTTCCACTGTAGACGCTCAGTAGCAGCCAGGGGAGATTTGAACTCGGAGCCGGAAATAAGTCCATTATGAACCCGTGCAGTAAAAAAGTAGACAATTTTTTATATAGTGAAGGCTTACGTTTACGTTTACGGAAGGTGTAAGTGTTCTGCAGGATTAAATTTTATTACATTACTCACAAATACATACAAAGTACAGTACAAAGTTCTTAGTTATACACGTGTTTCAGTGTCAATACATGGAGTTGATAGCGGCGAAGGACCGACACCGTTTACGGCCTTCACTATATGGGCAGAAGTTTATAAACAACGCAGTGAGAACGACAGTAAAGACATCAGTGACTCAGTTAAGACCACAAACCAATCTTTAGGCGCATTTCAAGCTTATGACGCACAAACTAAGTTATATGAGGATTGCAAACCCGCAATTGGTAATGCAACTGCTCACCCTAAAACTGAAATACAGGTTTGTTGTTTAAAGTTTAATAATATTCATATTTATTGTAAAGAACTATCTATACAACTGCCAGTATAAGCGCTGATAGGTTCTTTAAATGGCTTCCGTTGTCATGATATTGTAACTCAATCGTAATCGAGAACAAAGTGACTTGTTTAATAATTTATTCCCGGATAAAACAAAACTACATTTAGTTTTGTATTACGTTACGTACCATAAACATCCAAATGCTGGTATATTCAGAAAATGATAAGACTTAACAGGCGTACAATCACAGCCACGCTAAGAGCTATTGCATGTATGAACCCTCCTGAAAGAATACGTGGACTTAAATGGAAATATTAAGCAGAACTTTTGCGTTTTTTCTAGTGAATTAGGTGGTGCTTGCAGTCCTCACACCCTTTTTATGGTAGAAGGGGCCTAACGAACGGTTCACCTGATAATAATTGACTGCTACCCATAGTCATTCGCGACACGACAATGTATTGTATTCTCCTGCTCATCCTACCCTTATTAGAAAAGGTTGGGAAGGGGAAGAGGACTGAAATTGGGCCTCCAGCATCTTACTCATCAGACGAATCGAATACTTCTACTTCACGAAAGGGAGGTTGTTGCGGGCTCTACCACGGCTCTTCCTTTATCAATCTTAACATACTATCTTCTTACCTTTTTCCTATTTCTTTTTATTAAGAATACGCTTATAACGCCGATGTAACTCCTTCCGTTCTTCATAACGAACATGACGATGATTTAGATTATATGTGGACTTTAAAGATGTAAATTGTTTTTAGGTAATTTGGAGTGCTCCAACTTCTGCTCTAGATGGCTGCATTCGGCTGTGTGCGCGTGCCTATCACGCCAAGCCAAAAGATGGCGTTGAAGAAAAGCGTGCGTGGTCAGTGTTGGCTCGGAAGCTGTGCCCTGCGCCCGCCACCGCCGTGGGAGGGAACCGACAGGCGCCTATTATGGAACCGTGCTGTGCCTGTGACGAGGCTAAGTACGAGGTAAGTGAAAAAGTGCTCTTTGGAACTTATAAATGGTATTCTTATTATTAATAGCTAAAGAATTACCAGCATTTGATTACTATTGAAAGTGTAGGGCGCCCCACAGATGGGCCGTTGCCCTCGTGGACGGAAGGAAGTGGTTGGATGCGGTGCGCGGTCGACCAGGCATATTGTGGAGGCCTATGTCCAGCAGTGGGCTGATATAGGCTGATGATGATGATGATTACTGACACTTTAAATATCTTTCCCGAGTTTAACGTCGAAGTAAAACAATGTAGCGGAACACTGTCGAGTTGTCGACATATTTAATCGTTTTTTTATCTCTTTATTGGGGTGTCCACTTACCTCCCTATTTCCATCCCCCCACTACCCTCCGTTCTGTTGAATAAGTGCTTCAATTATACTAATCCGTTTTATTATTTTCTGAAAAACTTTGTCATATATAATATTATATATTACTATTATACATAATTTTCTGTAGGTGACTTTTGAGGGACTGTGGTCTCGTAACACTCATCCCCGGGAGTTCCCCCCGGAGGCGGCGCGGGCGCACTTCGGCGACGTGATCGGCGCCTCGCACACCGCGCAGTACCGCGTGTGGCAGGAGGGCCGGGCGGCCAGCGCAGGTCTGCGACGCCTAGCTGACGATGGAGCTACTACTGCTCTGGAAAAAGAACTCAAAGAAGAGGTAAATTGAACAGTTAGTGTTAGGTTTAAACACACTTTTTTTGTAAATTAGGAATTAAATATTTTTCATCGCAACTTCACAGACATATATCCGCAAATTGCACTGGATGCACTCCTATTACGAGTACAGTACTAGCCACAATTTTTGTTGTCAACAGAGCGATCACATCCGTACTATAATCAAGGCGCGTGGTATATCGTGGCAACAGGTCTCCGGGGGCGGTATACCGAGCACCTTCGCAGTCTTCCGGGTAGACGCTAAGCACCACCTTATGTCCCTCGCCGCTAAGCTGGCTCCCTCACCCGACTGGATCGTCGGCGTTTCGGCGCTAGAGCTATGCAACGCGAACTGTACCTGGACGAGGTCTGCCACTCTACCCCTTTATCCGTACGACGCTGGGACTGATAGTGGCCTGAGTTACACGGTAAATGTTTTAACATTCATGTTATCTATGTTATTTATTGTAAATCTTTCTATATTCTAACGACCTGCTGAGCTAAACCATCAGGTTTACCAGGTTTATATTATTCTTGTAATAAATAAGTAAATAAATATTCATGTGATATATTTTAAATAATGTTGTGGACTCATTGTGTTACTAAAAAGGCGTAATCACACTAACTATTGTGTCTCCGACTGACTCGACCTTCAGGTGAATGTCCTTTTAATAAGATATGTATTTTTTGAAAAAAAATGTACACATTGTGTTTTGCTAACCAAATTATATATTCTTTTTAACTGACTCTGTATTATAGAATGGCTTACAATAATAGTTCTACACTACGTTATTGGCAATATGCTTCATTATCTACTCAGGCACGTCGTCAGCCGACGTCCCCGCCGGCGCCGGTGCGCGCGCTGCGGCCGGACTGGCCTCGCGACCCGCGCTCGCCCTTTTACAACCAGGCCGGGGAGATGCGACCCTTCGCGCGCCTAAGGCTCTCACGATTGCGCCTCTACGAGAAAAGCTGCGAACCTTCTGGTAACTTAACTACTGTATGTTTGTTACCAAACGTTTAATGTGCTCACTCATCATCATAAGAAATTAGGATGGTACGTTATTTTTTAAGTTTTATACTTAACGTTGCAGACTCTAAAATTCGTAGCTTATTGTTTTTATTTCCAATAAGAACCTTACATATAATTTAACACGAACAAATCGTAGGTTTACGAGTGTATCAGGTGATTTATATTAACTATAGCTTAAATTTGAAAATGACCATTTTGAATTTTATTAAATATAGATTTTATTATTTGAGTATCTAATAACTCATATTTAATGTTAAGTTTTTCTAGTTATACCTCCATTACCTTTCTTTAGAGCCGAGTGGAGAACCGATACCTGAAGCTGGAGGTGGATCGTGTGCGACGCAAGCGTGGGGCCTATGGGGCCCGTGCAGCGCGACCTGCGGTCCGGGGCGCGCCGCGCGCCAGCGCCACTACCTGTGGCCAGCCCGCGCCCTCAACGACGGCTGCCGCGCTACGCTCACAGAGTACCGACACTGCCATGGAGCGAGGACTCACTGCAGGTACTTTTTTATAATGGTCTCGTACAAGTTTATACCACCACAAGTCAAAATAGCGCACTGACAAATCATTGTAATATAATTGGTGAATAAAATTCCAAATCAACCATTATGAGAAAGTGGAATGAAATGAAATCAGTTTACGAAAGCCTAATCTAATCACTTTCCCTTTCAATCCCTTTTCTCACTCTTTCCTTATCTACATTCCTGCCCTGTTAAACGCAACATCTCTTAGAGGTTGACATCATCAACGCAGACGAACAGTGACCGTCGTGTCTCTGATGTGGCGCTCACACCGTGCTCGACTCCTTTTTCAATAAAAGGATGGTAAATAAAATAAAATTGTTTCGTCAGGTCAGTGTCGTAATCGTCAGGTTGGTATTGTGTTATCGTCAGGTCTGCATCAGAGTACGAGGCGGACCCGGCGGAGGCCCACGGGCCATGCGCATTGTCGGCGTGGACCGAGTGGTCGCCTTGCGAGGGCTGCGGCGTGCGCGCTCGTACAAGACATTACGTGGGACCGCGCGCGCGCAAGCGCTGTCACGTCGGCTACCGCGCCCGCACCGTGCTTAGCCAGGCCATACCCTGCGACGCTGGACCTTGTACCAAGTTAGACATGTTTATTATTTGCTATGCTTAATGCTATTTAATAAGTGCGAGTTTTTATAAGCTCTAGTCCATATTATCAGAATTCACTATCAGCGTGTAGCTAATTAATATAGTCACACAGTATGCCTCCCACGATGCGGAGTGGGGGAGACACTTGCTGTCTTTCACACACTGCAGAGTGGGAGGACACTGTAATGTTCTAAACCCTCTTGGGTAACCTACCTTCCTCTCGGGCATAAAACAAGCGCATTTAGGCCAAATAAAATCAGTCAGTCTTGGAACTCGTCTTAGCTACATATCCCAAAATATCATATACCCATAGCTTAGTATACAGTACGTAGTGCATCAGACCCAAAAATTAAATCAAAGACTCTTTCTTCATATAAAAACTTCTTAAAAGTTGAACAAAAAGTCTACAAAAATCGTAATTATTTTCCGTAATATTTTTTTTGTTTTTCCAGACCTACAGGGAGATTTATAAATGCGACCAACTTTGACTGGTTTTTTGTGGTATGTTATTTATCATCTCACAAATTATTATTAACCTAACGATGCGCTGGTTCATATGTGGAATATATGGCTGATTCATATCATGCAAGGTCCCTCTCAACCTCGCCATCCGTATCGATCAGGTATATTTTAAATATATTTTTATTTACTAAGTGTGGAAAAGGAAAAGCTTTCATTGGATGGTAATTGTTATATCACCCATGCTAATGTCGACCTAGGATTATAAATAATATATATATAATAATAATATAATATCCCAGGACAAATTCATCCGGCCATCCAATCCCAAACTAAGCAGAGCTTGTTCCATAGGGAAACCAGATAACTGATACTACATATACTATTTTTCTTTTGTAAATACATACTTAGATAGATAAATACAATATTTTATATTTTATAATCACTAAAACTTAACTTGTAATATGATGAATGCTGTGTATACCTCTCATTGGCTAAGTTATCAGCATTGTATTAATTTTAACATATAATTGTGAATGTTATGATAACTAAGCTGTTGGTAGACCTATAATAAATAAATAAATAAATACACCCTCTAAAATACTCATCAGCATTCATTGGAACTTACTTCACTAATGGATGTCCATTTGTTAAGTACGCTAACTGCTTGCCACCCTCATCCCTCATTCTCTTCCGTATATCTCGTGATAGAGCCGACGGTATACTATGTGATGTGAAAAATAACTGGATCTAACAGTGCATTGTAGCAGCATCCATTTACTGCAACTTACTGCGATCGTCAAGTAGCCTCCGATATGACGGTAAAGCAAAGAAAACAGAAACCTAATTAGTTGGCACATATATGCAGGATAATCCCGGGGGCGAATGCGAGGTGACAGCGTGGGGTGATTGGTCGCCGTGCTCGGCGCGCTGCAGTCGCGGGCGCAGGGTGCGCAGCCGGCTGTACGTGGCGCAGGACCCGCGAGTGCAGCGACAACTCACACGCCGGCTCCTGCACGAGTGGAACCAGCGCTTTGCAGAGATACAGAATCTAGTGAGTGGCTTACATAGCTTGAGTTCCCGTTCCGCATTTGCGGGAGTAACATTGCGTGGTCTTAGTCGGTGCGAGTCCGACATAATCTGCAGTTGCCCCCGCAAGGGCAGATGTGCGTAGGAATATCCGGCCTCGCAGTTAAAAAAATATTGATGGACATTGTATTATGAAATATTTCTAAAATAGCGCTGATATGGAAGGTGGCTTTCTTCTTATATCTCCTCTTCTTCTTATGTAGTTCTTTCTTTTATATATGTAGGTTGGTTGGAGCTCGCTTGCTGACTGTAATGATTTTGTAATTTATAATAATTAGTGACTTAGTAATGGTAACTTATATTGTACTAGTGACCCGCCCCGGCTTCGCCCGGGTACTATTAATTATGTTGATCCGATCTCTACCAAACACAGGAACACCAACCGTTGTACCAATCTGAATAATCCCTGCAAACATCGAAATCGGTACTTCGACTTTTATATACTATATGGCGTTGAAGTAGCTAGATTTTTAGACTTTTTGACAATTTTTTTTAAATAAAAAGAGTCCCATATTACTTCTAATACCTCCAAGAATATGTGTACAAAGTTTCATGATGATCGGTTGGGTAGTTTTCGCGTGAAAGCGTAACAAACAAACTTACATTCACATTTATAATATTAGTAGGGATTGTACGTATGTTGTATGTACATAGGATATGTCTGTGGTGAACACTACGGCGGAGGACCCTGAGGTCGAGAGCCTGGTGCAGGAGCGGTTGGAGCAGTGCCAGTTCACGCTGACGCAGCAGGAGGCGCTCTGCGACGGCGACGATGACTGCCAGCACATTATCAAACCACAAGGTATTCTCTACATAACGATAATAAACCTTGTTTTTATTTAATCATTTCCCTTTAGGACCCCCTGGCAACCCATCAACTCCGCAACATTAATTTGTAGTGTTAGTTTCTAACCGTCCATGTTATTACCATACTAAAGAAATGGGATACTACTATGTATGGGATAGGACTACCCGTAAATAAAGTGTATGCGTAGATGTTAAAGAAGCGAAAGAGGTAAGCTATTATATGATCGTGCACAATGCAAGCTTGTAATGTATGTCTACCCTTCTGGGTTTTGGCGTGCTTATTTATTTATAAGGTTTATTTAGCTATTTTGTAAAGTTAGTTCATAAGATATGCAATCGCCTTAAGCTGATATCACTAAAATGCATCGTTTAAAAAACGTACAAAACTGTAATTTGTATCGTTGTAACAGATATTTGCTCATTGCCGCCGGTGGTGGGTCCGTGCCGGGGGTACGAGGAGCGGTGGTTCTACGACCAGGCCCGCGGCACCTGCGAGCCCTTCGGCTTCACCGGCTGCGGCGGCAACGCCAACAACTTCCGCACCAGAGACATCTGCCAACGACAGTGCCAAGTCGCTCCTAATGTTACTGGTATGGAAATATTTACATTATTTTAATAAAATAACTTGAAAATACAACAACTAGGCCTATTGTGTACGTGGCATTCTTACGTTTTCAAATCTTATTTCATGGAAGTTTGCTTAGTCACGGAATCACTTCTGCACGTTTAAGTTATTTTACTGTACTTACCCATCCACTGTTTTTATTATTATATTATATTATTTATTCTCTTCTTAAGTGATAATAATAACAATAACATAAAAATATACAAAAGAATCAAATGAAATTCAATTTTCAAATTTATTATAATTATTTATAATATATATTAGTCCTGCTTATTCTCAAAAACGGCTGAACCGATTTGAAAAATGCCTTTATTTTTGGTAGAGAAAAAAGGAAAAGTCAAAAGAAGACCAAAATCCTAAAATAAGGACTATGAAACTCTTAAATCTAATAATCTGAATATCTGTCTACGGACGGAGGAGGAGTTATAATCAAATCACTTTATTTAGGCGGTACGAGGTTCGTCGGGTCATCTAGTCTTTTGTAAAAACTTAAGTTGTTGTGTATTCACTGAGTCGGGAACAACTTAACAATCATAAAACTTTTATTATATAACTAATCGTTAAAATAACAGCGAGCTTCCGCTAAGTATACGCTCAATGAATATTATTAGAAACTAGCACGGGCGTCAACCTTGGGGAAAGTGCTACGACAACATGCTCTTTTACATGTAATAACTTATTTTTCTCTATCATGTTTAAAAACAATATATACACAGAAAACAGGCGTGATGTATAAGTACTCTGCGTTTCGTCCGATGAGTGAGGTGCCGGAGGCCTAATATCAGTCCTCTTCCCCTTCCCACCCTTTCCTAAGTATAGGATAACGGGAAGAGGATTAGATGGGGAGGGTGTGAAGGGGGAAAGGACATATCGTTTTTCCTATCTTTGCCCTCCTCTGTCCATTAAAGGTAGGCAACGCATCTGCAAGATTGCAACCTTGTTGAGGATGTCTATGGGCAGCGTTCACTTTAAATAAGGTGATCCGCTTGCTCGTTTGCCACCTTATTCCATAAAAAAATATTGACTGATTGATTTTTCTTATGTAAAGATTAAGAAATCATCCTAGATAATAAATCGAAATGTACGAGACACATAATATAGACAATATAGATAAAGGTGATTCATTCCACCGCAAAAGTGCCTATAATTGTTCGTTAATTTAGTGACAGTTAAATAATAATAATAAATTAATAATAAATTTGTTTATTTGAAAAATACATTTACAAAAGTTTTAAACAGTTGTTGGAGCATCCTTTTAAGTATAAAATATCTGTGACAGGATACTCCGTTCTTCCATAACATAATTACACTTAACAATTTAATAACACTTCAGCCGTACAATTAAACAATTTAGTAAAAAGAAATTAACAAATCATGTGGGTACAAGTGTTCAATGGTTCAGTGAGTCATTATAGGTGTTCGCTTTGAATGTACGAAAATAAGGACCAGTTCACACTGTGTACAATTAATGTTAGTTTAAATATATATTTTTTTTATTTTAATTTTATGTGTGCTATATTTATGCACGGGCGTTATTACTATGTTTTTGTATGCATGAGTGTGTATGTGTGTGTGTATATATATGTGTGTGTGTGTGGGTGAATGTGTATTTGTTTGAGGATGTATATATTGAGTGAGTTAGTTATTTTTATATGACGTGTGTTTGTGTTGTATTATGCGTGAATTATATGTATAGATCTCTTATTGGAGTATAGTTAGTAAATTTTCTACTTCTTTATAATCAAGACTAGTAAGCCAATTTGTAACTTTGTTTTTTAAGTTATACAAATTTAACTTAAAGATATTCAATGTTTTATTAACTTTATTATATACAAGTTCTGATTGCCTATTATATTGCCTAGTAGCAAAATTACTTTTTACTATACTTTCACTTATTGCTTTTTGCCTTCTTTTACTTTTAAAACTAGAATCAATAGTAACCGTTTTGTGTCTTTCAAGTAGTAAATGAAGTATGTACAGTTTTCTAACACTCAGTAATTTACATTCCACATAAAGCTGTTTTGTGGGATATCTATAGGGCTTATTGTACATAATTTTTATTAGGGACCGTTGACTACGTTCAAGTTCAAGTAGTTTACCTTTAGTAGCGCCACCCCAAACAGGGATGCAATATGTCAATATCGATTGAGCCAGACCGAAGTACACCTGATTTAATAGTTTGTATGTAGCAACATTTCTTAGTTTTTTAAAAATCCATATTAGTTTACGCACCCGGCTTGTAGCCACTTCAATATGACTATGCCAAGAAAGTTTGTAATCAATAATAACTCCGAGATATTTGGTACACGTAACTTTTTCTATATTTGGGCAAAGGCAATCATCTTGTAGGTTGTTACAATTGTGGATTTTAATATTTGAGTTTAATGGTTGGGTGCGATTATTAATAGAAAAGCACATATAATTAGTCTTAGACGTATTTAGAGTTAAGAGATTTGTATTCAGCCACATTAAGACCTTCCTCATGCCAGCTTCCGCAGCACTGTGTGCCTCCTCCCAGGTTGCCCCCTCAAATACAACAGCGGTGTCATCTGCATACGAGATTACATGTCCATTATCTAATTTCATATTGCATAAGTCATTAATATAGATTAAGAATAACGTCGGGCCCAAGACACTTCCCTGCGGGACTCCAAAAGTCATTTTATGGACGTTACTTGTGTAATTTCCTACTCTCACCCTTTGCGTACGGTTAGTTAGGTAATCTTTTATAAGTTTTAGTTGAATATCTCTAACTCCGATTCTTTCTAGTTTTTCTACCAGGGTGGGAACAGAGACGGTATCGAAGGCTTTTTTCAGATCAAGATATATAGCCATACTTTTTTTTCCACGATCTAGCTGTTGAGTTATCTTTGTTGTTAGTTCTAAAATTGCATCTTGAGTACACTTTCCTTGCCGAAATCCAAATTGGGAACTGGATAATATGTTATATTTATTAAGATAATTGATGAGCCTATTATTTAATAATTTTTCAAGAATTTTGGAAACCGCAGGCAGTACAGATATCGGTCTATAATTGCCGACATCGTCTCTGTTGCCACCCTTGTATACTGGTGTAATGATAGACCTTTTTAGTAAGTTGGGAAAAATGCCTTTAGCGAAGCAAAGATTAGCCAAGTGGCAGATAATAGGTGAAATTACTTCTTTTGCTACTTTTAAAAATCTTGTTGATATATTATCCCAACCCGGGGCACTGTCACTTTTTAAAGACATTATTGTCAATGCCACCTCCTCAGGGTCAGTATCTGTCATTGCTAAAGAGGTAGGGTGCCTTAGGAGGTCACTAGCCATGTTAAGGTTGGTGTGTGATGTTCGATTTCTGTTTAAAATATTATTGGCTAGCTCTTGACCGATGTTCGCATAGTAACTATTGATTCGATTGACAGATATAGCAGGACTTTTGTCAAGTTCAAGTAATTCCGTATTTGTGCTTTTTACGGATTTCATGTTGGCAATATGTTTTATGTTAGTCCATAGCTTTTTAGGATCTTGAACAAACAAAAGTTTTCTTTCATATTCTCGTTTTAGCTTTTTAATTAAATTATTACAGTAATTACGGTACCTTTTATACGTTATTTTTAAAATTTCATCGTAGGGATTAATCTTTAATTTCTTTTGCATCTTATTCCTATTTCTAATACATCGTAACATTCCCGGGGTAATCCAGGGCTGGATATTTCGTACACTCTTAGGTTTTTGTATTGTCTTCGTGTTCTCCTGTAATGCTTCTGATATAGTTTTTAGAAGTATTTCTGTTAATTTATTAGGGTCGTCGTAATTCATTAATTCCTTTAAATTTTTATTCGCAAGAGAGTTTAATGCTTCATCCATATTAATAATAGTTTTTGTCGTAGGACACAACCTTATTTTCTTAACTTTAGATAAATATAGTAAAACCATTTGGTGATCGGTTATTGTCGTGTTTAGTATAACGACTGAAGCCGAGATCGTCTGTTTATTAAGTTTCAACATAAAATGGTCCAGGCAGCTGTTTTCTCTAGTCGCAGTCATGTGTCCAGGTAGGATTCCTATTTCCGAGAGCATGTTTAAATACATATTTCTATTGTTATATTCCGAAATGGATTCATTAACCTTTGTAATAAGATTTATATTAATATCACCAGTTAGTATAATGTTTTGGTGTTTGTTAATTGTATTTAGGTGCAAACGGAGGGATTCTATAAAGTTATCTGTATTTGATATAGAAGGAGATCTATAAATACCTACTATGCTATGATCAAATATATCTACTTGAATACAGGATGCATGAGTCAAATTAATTTCCTTTACTTTAGGTCTTAGATTGCTTCTGGCATATACAGTTACCCCATCGTTTTTATTTAAGTGTTGCGACGTATTAAACGATATGTAATTATCCAGGAGTGGAATATTTTTATCCTTGTCTAACTGACATTCTGTTAAAATTAGAACATCTACATTATGTTTTAAATTGGCCAGTGTAGTTTGAAGGTCATCAAAATTTTTATAGATGCTCCTTATATTCTGAGTAATAATTGTTAGATCGTTTTCACGAATGCTTATTATTTTATTTAAGTCTTCTACATCGCAATTTGCTGTTGTTGTATTATTAGATTCATCTATTTCTTGTAAAGTAGTTAATGAGCTATTCATATTGGAAATTAAAAATCATAGAATATGTTGTAACTTTGTGTGAAAAATACTTGGATGAATTTTTAATATATTTTATAATTGAATGAGTGTTATGTATATAGTTAATTATTTTAATTTCGTAGTTTTGTTTTAGGCTTATAGTTTGTAGTTGTATATGTTTAGGCAATAAGTCATTGATGATATGTGTGATGTAATTGCTGTGAGTGAATGATGTGTCTGAGCATAGATAATACAACTTATTATTTAACACAAAAATCAAATGGCAAATATAATAACTGGAATGAGCACAAAAAAGAACTTTAACGTGGAACAGTCAATCTTTGTTCATTAAATGTTGGATCTGCGTTTCACTTGTAATTAGGATAATCGGAGACTTTTCATCCTTCCTAACATAGACTTTACCGTACGCTGTCCAGCATAACTTATAGGATTTGGACTTTACTAGGTCTCTTCCTAAAAAGTACAATCTGGCTGATCTGGATGTGAGATTTTCTGATACAAATACCGGTTCATCTTCTTTGTTACGCAAACCCAGATGCCGAGCGCAGATCTTAGTCTTATGTCTTATGTTAAAACTTTTGGACAGTTTAAGTATGTCATTCTTTAGAATTGTTGATGTAGTTTCAACTATAATGGGTGTGTTTTGGACTCCATCCTTTTAACTTCGCACTCTGTATATGTCTTTTATATGATTTTTATTTACGTCGCACCCAATGTTTTTTGTAAGATTTATAACCATTTCAATCAGATCCTCTTTCGATTCGCTGTCTTTCTTTGGCACATTTTTTATTTCGAAGCACGTTTTTCTCATGCTCCTTTGCATATCCTCAATCTTATCTTCTAAAAGGGTGACGTATTTTTTCTTCTTGTGCTTGACGTTCTAACTTCTCAATTTTCTGTTTTTGTTCTTCATTTTGAGCGGTCAGAAACGATATGGCGCTTTCAATGTTACCATTAGACCTTTGTATGTCCTTTAAAGTTGTAGTAATCTTTTTGAGTTCTTCTTCCTGAAACGAAGTTCTTGACGTGATCAACTCCCTCATCTCCTCTTTAAAACTGGTTAATTCAGCACTGAAATCTTCGTTTTGTACTTTTCGTCTACCACGCGCTGTGACCGATGTCGTATCCATTTTTATTTTCAATATTGCGATAGTGTGAACGGGGCCTTATTTCAGCGCGACGTCAATATTGAAAACTACACTATTGAAACGCGGTACACGCGTCCACTCTTAGCCGCGTCCGGTCGCTCACTCTCAAGTTAAAGTTCTTGTTGAATAAAGTACTTATGTGTTTTTGTCTGTTTTTAGTTAAGGCTCAAGCTGGCGGTTCCGAAGGTATATTATATAAGAAATTGAAACCGACTCCATCGCGCGAGGACAACGAAGTGTTACAGAACGACGCGCCCGGAATGTTGGGTGAGTTTGAAGTTTGACTCTACGTTAGCTTACCACTGGTAGTGTAACTCAGTGCCAATGGGCCGGACACATCGCTAACAGAACTGATGGACGTACACGTCAACGCAGAGTAGGTAGGCTTCCCACAAGATGGACCGACGATTTGGTCAAAGTTGCAGCAGGAGGCAGGTGAACGATGTGTGGCGATCAATGTGGTTTTCGATATCAAATCGTCCACTACTGGACGATTTGATATCGAGAAAACGAGAAGAAAAGAAGTAATGATTTCTTATATTTACGCGTATGCTACACATACACTTCAACAGTGGTAGAGCCCGCAATAACAACATCTTTTTAACGAATGGGTCGGCTCGACCGGTGGAATACCACGACGTCACAGAAGACAGGCGTGAAGTAGAAGTATTCTGCGTTTCGTCTGATGAGTGACGTGCCGGAGGCCTAATTGTAGTCCTCTTCCCCCTCCTACCCTTTTCTAATAAGGAAAGGATGAGAAGAGGAAGAGGATTTGACGGATGAGGAGGGGATGGACAGGGAATGGAATTATCCTTTTTTCTTTTTGTCCCCTCCTTCGTCCATGAAGGTAGGCAACGCATCTGCAACTCATTAGCTTGTTGCGGATGCCTATGAGTAGCGGTACTTATTTCCAGGGGCCGCTTGCTCGTTTGCCACTTTGTAATATATAAAAAAAAACACATTGGAATTAACCTATTTTTACGCATTGTATCCGTAAATTTAGTTTTATTCCAAGAAAAGAAGTGTTAATCGTCTAATGATGGAAAACAAATAGCTCGTAACATTTTCTACAGTTATTTCTCGTAGGTCAGGTAGGTCAAAACATGTCAGAATTTCTTACAAAAATGTTTGTAATGTCTAATAGACGACGTAGATTGTGAAACGGGCCCGTGGCTGGGTTGGAGCGACTGCGTTGGTGACTGCGACTACGCCATGAAACTCAACTATCGTCTTATTGTGGTACGTTGGATATTATTTCTGATATAAAGTGAGATCCTTCACAAAACTTCTTAAATTCAACTGCTCGCGAAAATTCACAAACGAGATTCTTGTTATGTTTTCTATAAAAAAAATATTTTGGGATGTTGTCTCTGTCCGATGTATGAGGATATCTCTATTTCTGCAACATTTTCATCTCTGTCTCCTCTGGTAGGGTAATATATCTGATACTATGTACACGAGGTACCTGGACTCTTACGTTGAAATCGTTATTTTTGTAGCAAACTGGTTCCGGAACTGGGAAGCCGTGCAAGAAGTTGATAAAAAGCAGGGTCTGCAGACCTGGACATTGTCGAAGACTTTTCGTATTTACTAATAATACATCCTTTGCTTATGATCTTTAAAATGTAAATAGTTGTTATTTTAAGGCTTTGAAATATAACATAAAATATAAGTTGAATGACTATATCTTGTGTCTGGTATTCAATACATATACAATTCCCTAACTGAGAGACAAACGCCACAACGCGACGCGACGCGATTTGATACCGAGAGTATAAGTTGTCGCGATAATCCGTCGCGCGTCAAGCCTTGCATTAGTCTCATCATGTCGCGTAGTATCGCGTCACGTTACGTCGCTCAATTAAGCCGACGGGTAAGAGACCTAAGAGAGAGTTAATTCGAATAGCTATCTAAAATGTATGTGTGGAAGTGAGTGTAATCTTTTGGAGAAATTTATTTAACTTTCAACAAACAGTACAATTGAAATTTATTATCCTAACACAATTTATTGAGAATCAATACAATATATGAATCACCATTAAAAGATAATTAGACAGCTATTTTGAGGACGAATAAAAAACAAATGTTGTTAAAATAGTTGTATTTTTAAATCGAAAACTCAACAATGCTTTGTACATTAGTTTAACAAGCAATCTATTTTAATACTGCCTGCTAGGAACATCACAGTCTTATTATATATTAATTAAAACAAATTTTAAACTTTTAAATTTGCAAGTCAAGGACCTACGCATAGCAATACTTGAAGGAAACATTTTGTACAGAGGAAAAATAGAGATAGTTTTAGACGAAACTGCTTACATTTTTATATAGTACACAAGTATTTCATTAGCATAACTTTACTTGAATCACAGCCGTTATTCGATTAAACATTATTAAATTTTCTAACGACTTGTCGTCGTTCCAATTTTTTCCTTGTATATCAACAAATTTTATGAACATTACATTCCTTACATGCTACTCAATAATCGTAAGCTATTTTGTCATACCTTTTATTAGGGAGTGTTTAAATTGTCTTCATTAACAATGGAATTAATTTACCTTTCGTTTTGTGAGGTACGATTATTTCTTTAGTCTTGTATAATTTGTTACAATACAAAAAGATTAGAATTCGAATTAACAATGTGCAGTGCTTTTGTCGAATGGCTGATAGGAGATGACATGCACATAATTCGCATGGCTTGTACCACGCCTGCAATGCAATAACATGAGACTCGCGGGATTGCAATTGACCACTCACTTCTAACCTTTCCACGTGACAGCGACCAAGCTACAGATGTGAACTTTTTTGTACGCTGTACCTGTAACGTCGTCAGGCACAGGTCAGTCTGTCTGTGGTCATGTTATTATGCACGCGTAGTAAAGTGCAAGTAGTATTAAAATGCTATGTTTGAGATTTTAGAAAGTAATTTTTCCAAAGTTATCTTAGATAGTTACTTATAGTTAAATAAAGCCGGATTATAAAGTGGCACTCAAGTGAAGCTATAACTGTGATCCGTGAAATATTAGCGTTTGAATTAGGAGCGATTAGATTAGACCTGTTTAATCTCATGTAGTATTTACCCATTCTTTGTAGCACTAGTTTTAAGAATGTAAATAAAATGGTTTTACAAAATGTTGTCTTATTTCGCGATTCCTATTTAAGCCCGCCTCGAAAAAATATTATTCGCCTTTTGCGTGACCATTTCTTTATTAACACGCTTTAATTTTTTAACACGTAAGTTTTTTGTAATAGCTGACGTATATCCAAGTCCCTGCAAGCGATGTAGCTCTAACGACGCTTAATACTAAACCCCACTTATTATAACACAAATAGCTGCCACACCACGGTATAAATATGGAGATCTCCATGTTTGTATTGTGGCCACACGCTTAAGTCAGTTTTCTATTCACATTAAAAAGTCTTGACCGTAATTTTATTGATGTTTAGTGACGGAGCGCAGCAAAGCTACCGTCGTCTTGATTTTTATACACTTTCACTGGCTCGCCGAGCGTGGCTGTGCGCTGCGAGCAACTATTAGCTCGCAAATAGAATACTCCATCGTACCGAGCATAAGTTCTTTGGTTGGGCTACAGCTTAACCTATAATTATTTTATCTCTCTTAATATTATTTCAGAAAATGCAGCATTTTAGTACCCATTAAGTGCTATTCGCTTTTTTTCACATCTTAACTCACTTTTATGTCTCAAATTAACAAACCACTGTCTTCGATTCTTCTAAATGCGTGTAATGATAGGTTTGAGCGGCGCTTCACAGCAGCGCGGCGCGGTGCACTCTTTCGCGCACGGGCAGGAGCAAGCTGTGTTTGCAAAATCTACCAACGCCTTTTTTTCTTCTTCTGTACCTGTAAAAATAGCTTTACTAGAATCGGGTGAAAAATTTCATACCTTTGTTTTTTTACACCATATATGCCAACGAGCAGTGGGTCGCTTAAAATATAAGAAAACAAAGAAAATGTCTTCTACTTTTTAGATTTCAAAGCATTATGCTATTTTAATCAAAAATATACAATACATTATAAGTTGACAGAAGACAGAATTCCTCACGAACTTTTAACGATCTGAGATGGACGGAGAGAGCAGTCCCTTAGTTAGTTTTTCATCGAACTAAGGTCTCAGACATGCCATTTTCCTACATTGGCCTCTAATTTTAGGTTTTTTATACATAAAACTCTAAACAATACTGTACGATACTATACTATATATACTGTACAATACAAACGACAGTTTGATAGTTGTTGGAAATTTACACATTTTTACATTATATCTAGTGCAAATCTTTTTTCTTGTGTAATTTATTCAACCTTTCGAGTTATCCAATGCCATACCCAGAAAATAATGCCTCATACTTTTCACAAATCTAGCAATGTTACTACGAGAACGACTTGCTGGCATGCTTTATTTTCTCTTAATGGTCTTCTAAATTCTTTTATTCATATTAGGCAGTATTTTACTAGTGTCGACCTAACGTGAACTGACAGGAACTTACTGCACAAAATATTGACTTAACTTACCACTAATCGATGTTAGCGTGAATTCCGGCTGCAGGGTTACTAGACTGATACCGTGTCGTTTAAACACGTCGCATACTAGTTCACAATTACGCATATAGTCCTGAAATATAAAGAAATGCCTGTATACCATATACATGCCATAAAGTTTTGCGAACACACCAACAAGTGAATCTCTCCTTCAGGTGATAACGTTATACATCAATAGGTCAAATATATCAATAGATCCTTAGCTATTAAGTAATAATGGTACCGATGTTGTTCTAAATTAATGTGTTTTATAATATAATAACTGCTACAACGTAAGGTTCGCAGGTACCTTTTTTGGTAATAAAGTCAATAAGATTCCAATTTGCATCTATTATGCATGTAATCATTCGATATGACAATGTACGCTTTTTCCCTCCAAACGTTTTAGTCTTTTACAATATAAGGTCTTCGTAATAAAAACTTTTAACTATGAATTTAAAAAAAGTTTCTTGAAGTGTTTTTCTTCTTCTTCTTCACGCCAGTCTTAATTCTATTTTTCGACATACCTGATTGTTTCAACTAAGGCCAAACCAACGATACATCATTCACTTACACCGCTGTCCGTTATAAAAATGTTATTCCGGACGGAATTTCCTTAAAAATCGAATGCGAACTACAGTTTATGTTCTCAAATTAGGGTATATGACGTACTTTTTTATAATTTTAAAATGTTTTGTGAATATGCGACTAGCCCTGATTTAGACAAGTATAGACATAGCGGCAAAGATATAAGTCGATACGCACCTCATGAGAGCTGTACGATATGTGGGCGGTGGCGACGATCCTGTCGCGGTGCAGCTGCCACACGTGCAGCTCGTGTATGGCGAGCACGCCGGGCACTCGCAGCGCCGCCGCACGCAGCTCGCACGCGCCCACGCCCTCCGGCACCGTCTGCAGCAGCACCAGCCCCGCGGATCGCACTGCACATGTAGACATGCAGTGATACATATGGCTTTTTATGAATATTAATTTCCTATTAATCATTTGACATCACAGTTTTTCTATAAATCATCTTAGGCATCTGTTTGAGAAAGTTTTGTTAAGTTTAAGTAATGTTTCAAACTACCGCTCACTGAATCAAGGAATCATGGGATTCTGATTAGGCAGTAAAGTATAAAGTGCATAATTACAATGTAAGTAACATGTGAGGTTATGTAACGCTGTTGTTATGCTTTCTAGTCATAAACGGTTGTAACGTTTCCGAACGGCCTAGCATTGTTCAGAAGCCCATAGAGCCTACGTAGCGTTACTATATTTGTAAATAATAAATGTTCTATAATTATGTTTAATGTTTATTCATTTTCGCTCGCATTCATTTATCATTTTCCCGCTGAAAATGTTTGTAATCACCCCTAATTTCTTCTAGTAAGAATAAAGCCTACGTTATTCAGAGATAATTTTGCTTAGTAGTAATAGAAATAGGACCAGTAGTTTTTGTGTTTATTCCTTACAAACATAGGAGATTACAAATCTTTCCTTTTGATATATTAAATAGTGTAGATTAATAACCTAGCTGCCTAGTGGTTAAACTATCTAGAAATTACGCAATAAAATCGCAACATTCTCTCATCTGGTCTGTTCTTCATTAGACTCCGTGTAAAGTGGCAACAGATCTCGACTGAGCTCACAACTTATAGCTTATTTTTTATCTACAACAAAGTGTAAGAGTATCGTAAAATTACTTTTTTTTAATACTTTAATGTACGCACCATCGTTACACTTGGTCCGAGAATATCTCTTTAGGATAATGTTAAGAACGGAAGTTCAGTTATAACGTTTGAATCTACTTAAGACATATTTGATAAATATTGAAATAATACAAGGCCCCTGTCTATTATGAAATTGTATCATCCTGAATCAGGTCGCCGTTTAATATAAGACAGTATTATGGTCAAACATTGGCTAATGGATGCGTGAATGCTTGCGAAAAACGAACGAACGAAAGTCATTTATTTCATTTAGTTTTTGTAATACAATGATTTGTTCTTTTAGAGATAATCATCGTAAATGATTTGCCAACACAAAACGATAAGATAATTTCCTGCTTGGAATTCAATGTTGCTAAGCTCTATGAATATTACTTTGGTATTTCTAAATCCCTAGTAATATTGTAAATGCGAAAGTAACTCTTTCTGTCTGTCTGTAACGTTTTCAACGCCTAAACTACTAAACCGATGAAAACTGACTAAATTTGACATAGAAATAGTTTAGACTCTGAGGAAGGACATAAGGCTATTTTTTTATGCAAAAAATGGGTTGGCCTAAAAAATTTAAAAACGTCACTATTGTACGCGGACGGATTCGCGGGCACACCTTGTATTTAATTATTGCCGTAAACCGGATGGCAGGGTATCAAAATCCTACAGGTGACATAATATTAACCGAGAATTAGGTTTGAATGTAATTTAATAATAATAATCGGTTTTTATTCATTTGATGGTCTTCCTTTCATCGAACTTGGTATTTCCGTGCTATAAGCACTTTTGTTTTATTTTTTGCATTTTTGCCTTGTTCGATTGCCTGAACCTGTCAAGGCAGGTTTTTACGTTTACGTTTTTTTTATTCAATGCTGTTTAAATTTTCTTTCAAATTAAAATCTCCTTTCTTTCGACAATATTTTAGGTACTTCGCCTGGATGTGGCATCGCCAAGGGACACCCTGTATATAGCTGTGTTGTTTTTGTGAGGATGGATGTTTTTTACTTTAACAGGCAAAATCGAGTGAACTGGTGTATAACCAGAATACCATAGAGGACGTTGTAAATGAGCCAAAATATGTCAATAAGTTTCGAAAAGTCAACTGAAAGCCATGTCCGTCGTCGCCGCGCAAACTATTACACCTACACAATGATCAAGTATGGCGAAATTGGTTCTCTTAAATAAAATTCTAAAAATGTGAGTGGCCCCTATAATTGAGTACACAGTATTGTTGACAGCTATATTATGTGCTTCATGTATATCATAATAATGCGCTCAATACATTTTAATTAGATAACGTATTTAAAAAGCAAATTTTGTGTTATTAAATGAACTCTTATCAAAGTAAATACGGTTAACCGTTTCTGTTATTCTGTTATTTGAAGTAAAATTTATCTTTCATACTAAGTAATTTGGGCAAATAGCTTACAATTTAGCTGAAGCATATTTTCAGCTTATTGTGAAATATGTAATAATAGTAATAATGTTAATTGAAATGTTTAAAAAAATATGTTTCAAACGTGAGTGGCAACGCTGGCTGGGGACGCCCGAGGAGAACTTATATCGATCAGATCAGTGACATACTAAAGAAGGGCAATATAAGGAGTACCCTACGAGCATTTATGCGTAGGTGCATGGATGTTTAAGAAGCGAAAGAGGTGTGTCAAATTGGTTTTCTAACTACATACAAGCGTGTGCATTTTTTATTTATAAACTAGTGACCTGCCCCGGCTTCGCCCGGGTACCACTAATTATGTTGATCCGATCTCTACCAAACACAGGAACACGCGCTCTGCTAATCTGGACAATCCCTGTAAATTTCATCAAAATAGGTCCAGCCGTTTCAGAGTCTATAGAGATCATATACATACTTCGCTTTTTATATATTTTTTTTTCATAAAAAGTATCCTATTTAATACCTCCAAGAATATGTGTACAAAGTTTCATGATGATCGGTGGAGTAGTTTTCGCGTGAAAGCGTAACAAACAAACTGACATTCACATTTATAATATTATCATAGATTATAGATAGATAAAAACCTATTCTTAGACCTACCGAATGTATACGCAAACTTTTATTGAAATCAGTTAAGCCGTTTCGGAGGAGTATGGCGGCTAACACTGTGACAGGACAATTTAATATAGATATAGAAATAAAACAGAAAAAGAAATGAGACAGTGGAAACGAATTGTTGTACTCATAACATTTCGTATCTTAGTGAGATTATATTTATGTAATTTGCAAGCGAAGCACACGCAAAAGCTGTCACGCTGTTCGTTTTTTACTCGTAATACTAATAAATCACGCGAAGATAAATGAGTTCCAGCCATTTCCTCTTACTGTCCGAAACGCAATGAAGTAAAAATTTATTCATCGTGAATTTGCAGGCTTCACAAAATTGTTATTTGTAAAATGAGTTACATTGGAATGCATCCTATGCATTCAAGCATCTTGTTAAATGCATAGGATCAATGACCTTACATTCATTTTGACAGATAATTTATGAAAATCATTGAAAGAGTGAGTTGGGTAGGAAAATATTTTGGTAATTTCCTTTCACGTTTCTGATCGATTCAATTTCGTGAGATTTGGCTGGACGAACTTAATTTTTTTTCATAGTAAACAAATTCAAAAGTTGTGATTTTGTTTACTATGATATCTGAGGGTTCATCTTTCAATAGCATTAAATGTGTAGGTATAGAGTCCGTCCGAGTCCTAAATGCGACAGAGGTGAACCCATTGCGAGATATCGAGATCGAACCGGACGGTATAAGCAGTAGTTTTTTAATGTAGTGAATGCCATTTTTCATTGATTTATCACATCCACATGTACATAATTAATAAGTTTACTATCTCCTATGTATACTCTTAAAGGCGGATAGTTAATTTTTTTGCTGTTTAAAAAAATGGTTGGCTGTACAGTTGGTTTATGAACGATAATTTTAAGTGACAACGTCATAAGAAAACATTGATGAAAAATTGAATACTTTTTTAATTGAATTATTATCACTGAATTATCATTATTTCGTATAAAAAATAACATTTATTTGCATTCGTTAAGTTTCTTATTTTTTTTACTTAAACTAATTGGAAGAGAGATAGATGCGTCACAGCTGAACTCTTAGATCGTGCCTCTCTTTCGCTTGTTCCGCGTTCCTTAGCTCTAATGCTCCTAAGACGTTATACGTGAAAAAATTAACAAAATTAGACTTAAATTACAACTAAAGACAAAAAATAAGTAAATAAGAAAAAATAAAGTTAATAAAATTTACACGAGACATTTTTAACTCAACTACCGAGAAAAAAGGCGAACGTTTTACTCACGTTCGCCTTTTTTTATACAAAGTTAGTTAAAAAAAGCAATGATTAAACAAGCTGAAGCCGAAAAAAAACAATATTAATAAAAAAGAACACAAAATATATGACAGAAGTTATATTGGTAAAAATTGAATAACTTTAACGCTTAACGGAATAGTATTAAGGTGGAAAATGTCTATATTGTTAAATGTTTCCAGGCGTCTATTTATTCCAGAAAATTTCTCTACATGACTTCTACATCTACGAATCATGGCTTGATAACACCGACGACGTCTAGATTTTGGTACCACTACATTTATCATATATAATTTTGTGAGGAAACACTGTGTCTATTATTTTCCTTCTACATTCTAAACACATCATTTTAAAGTAGGTTAACCTAGTATCGTACGAATCTCGATATGCACACTGCTTATCTACACATAAATTTGAATACTTTTACTGTTTAAAATATTTGTAATGAAAAAAAAATGTACTTACTGAAGGGATAGTTAAAGATTACAAGAACGATCGCGGCGCACGCCGACAGCGCTGGGTCCGCTATGCTGGCCATCTCGGGCTCCCACTCCGTGGTCAGCCCGGCTCCAATCGCGAATAAACTACCTGCGTTCATATTTTTTTTATAGTAGAGGTGGCAAATGAGTAAGCGGTTCAGTCTACATTAAGTGACCGCTACCCAGACATCTGCAAGCTTATGTGAATTGCAGACGCGTTGCCTACCTTAAATGGACAAAGGAAAGAATAAATATACAAAAAGGACATTTCTTTTCGCTATCAATTCCTTTTCCCGTAAATCCTCAACTCCTTCCTATTCTTATCATATTAAAATGATGGAAGGGGAAGAGGACCAGAATTAGGCCTCCGGCACCTCACTTATCGGACGAATCGCAGAATACTTTTACGTGATATTCTTCTGTGAGATCGTAGCATTTCCCTGATCGAGCCGGCTCACTCGTGAAAAAGACGTTGTTGTTGCGGGCTCTATCTACCACTGTTAAATTTTCAGAATCGGTTTCCACATTTACCATGTAGAATGATCAGATTGTGTGTCAGCCCACGTCAGCACACGTACCCCTTCCCCAAATTTTTAGAACGTTATTTTTATATCTCAATTCTTTTAATTAAATTTGATTACGGATAGAATCACAAAATTCTCAAGCAACATATGACCTTCTTCGTACGGCCGCACTTTTATGCGCTTTAATGCAATCATGTTTCGTACAATGGAATTGCTTCCGGTGATTTGTTTTTATAACTTTCTCCTATTGCTTGTAAGCGGCCCAGATAAGACCTTGTAATACGTCTCAACAGGTTTTCTTTACCAACAAACCCATCTACTGTTTATAATGTAAAGAACAAGATTAATGAATAAAAAAATAATGGTTACGAAAAACATAAACTTTTTAAATTATCAATTAGTGCTAGACAAGACGAGTCTATCAATATACGCTGGGTACAAGTTGTAGAAAGACATTTGGTTTGTATTCGACATATAATAATATAAAATAAACTTTGTTAAGCTAATAAAGATTCCATGACCCAATGAAAATATTAAAATTTACTCGGGTTCATAGAAGTGTACATAAATATTACTACCATACCGGTATTCCCTGGGTAATAACCCAAACAGTAATCAAACCTTCGACAGTGTAAGAGTGCTGCTACTTTGGTGCTGTAACGATTGTGTGGGTCTGACCAAGGATGTACTAACAGGATCTTCATAAATGATTGAGGTGAAAAATTAATTCTGCCAGAGGTGACTGCAAGCATAAAACCCTTCTTATTCCCTTGCTTCCTTGCTGCAAAGCATTTTTAATTCCTATGGTTTTTGCGATTGCTCATATTGACCGTAGTCAGTGATCGTCACTTAAAATTTGCTCCTGTGTCACGATAACGCTTCTCTCTATGAATCAACTACTATGTTTATAATTGTAAGCGATATTTTATAACGTGGACGTATCGAAACGTATTCATAAAATTGCATTCATTTTTAAAGCATTGGTAAATAAATAATAATAAATATTGTTTTGGGATAGATAAATAATTTTATTTATTTATTTTATTTAGTAATCGTGTATGAAAAAGCAGAAATAAGAATAAAATTCAATAAAAATCCGAGGCGAACTGGGAACTAATTGTCTGGCTATGAGGTGACAACATCTTGATAAATGTAGTACAATACGAAAATAAATATTTGACTTTGACTAAAGCTCTTCAGGGTTTACAGCCCGCGTTGAGATGGTCATAGAACACCCAGTTACTCGCTGCTGTCGTTAAATTAATAATGTCTAGTAAAATATAAGCTACGTGTTGTTCAGTTAATTTCTTTTTGGAGCTTATATGGTCGAATGCAATAGATGGCGTTAACCTTTATCCCTAGCAGTTTATATAATGGTAAATAAATATTGTGGGAAAGACCTACTGACGATGTCGATGGGCGCGTGCGCCAGCACCGGCTCTGCCGACCCCGTCTTCAGCACCACGCCGCCGCCCTCTGTCATGCTGAGCCGACGACTGTAGCTCAGTTCTCGACCTATAAAACAACCTTAGTCAATTAAAGTTATTTAATTATTATATAATTGCTGGACTCAACGATTGTGTCTCTGATTCTAGATTCATATTGATCATCAGCCTGTCGACATTGTCGATGGTGACTCGAGCTAATGGGAGCTGGACAATTCATCTTCTTAATCGTCGTGTTTAGTTTGGTTTATTAAATCAAAATCCTGTCGTTCGCTACTATTGGTCAGTCTTTTGCTTCGACAATTATTATTATTATTATTTTAACTCTACTTTCCTTTAATTATTATCAGTCAGATACCACTAGTCTGTTTGTTTTGTTGTTGAGTTTGTGTATTTCCGACAACATTGGTTGCGAAATGGAGGTCTGTGTTTTATAATTAATAAACAAATTAGTTGTATATTGTAAAAAAAAATGTATTTTGGCCCATTTGAAATGCCACATATCGGTGTAGCTGTATCGAGGTTGCGAGGCACGCACTAGCCGACGTGGTCGCACGTGTAAACACGGGTTTATTTTTATAACGGAGCTCGGCGCCGACAATGTGAGCACTACGGATATTTTTATCAAGCAATAATATCGTGTCCGACAATATTGCTAGTGTAGATACGCCTTTATCATTATTAAAATTACATCCAAATACTCTTTCACATTTCTTTACACTTTAACATTTTAATAGTGATAGAAAATAAAAGATTTTCTTTTAGGCCACTAAAATGTGTATTGACCATCTTTTTAATTAATTTTCAGGTTCTCAAACAGGCGGCCGCAGCGCCTGCTTTGGAGCGAAGCAGTATTGTTCGAACAAAATTGCGTCCAAATTTAAAGGATATTTTTTATATGATAAGGTGGCAAGCAAGCAAACGGATCACCTGATGTTAAGTGAGCGCTGCCCATAGACATCCGCAACAGGCAAATGTATTGCAGATGCGTTGCCTACCTTTAATGGACAAAGGAGGGCACAGACAGGAAAAAGGACATTTCCCTTTCCCCGCTAACCCCCTCCTCGTCCAATCCTCTTCACTTTCCCGTCCTATCCTTATGAGGAAAGGGTGGGAAGGGGAAGAGGACTGAAATTAGGCCTCCGGCACCTCACTCATCAGACGAAACGCAGAGTACTTCTACTTCACGCCTGTTTTTTGTGAGGTCGTGGTATTTCACCGGTCTCGGCTCGAATTTAGTATTCTAGATGCCTTGGGATAATCTATTACTTAATGCTATAATTTGTGGCGGCTCCTTTATAGCTTATCATCAGGTGGATATCCCACTCTATCAGTGTAGTAGGTAGTAGATTACATTAATCATATAAGTTAAGTCGTCTATTATTAAAAACAAAATCAATGGGAGTTAGTTCCAACAATACAAAGTAATGCTCTCACCTTTGATTATAATTGGGTATAACTAAATAGCAATCGCTCTTTACTCATCATTGTGCTTATACTAGTAACGAATAAAACCCGAAAATAATAATTTGTGCGCCTAGATTCTTTATTTAATGGTAAATACTAATAATAAAGGGATTTGCTTTACTTACCAGCCAGCAACATGTAGTTGATTGTATATAGCAGCAATCCAAGGACGGCGCTGCCGATGATGACTTTCGGGTAGCGCGGCGGCTGCACGTGCGACGAGTGCACCCCGAGCTGCAGTGCATTGACGACCAGCGAGAACGCAAACGACGCGAACAGCACGTGCACAGACAGTCGCCCGACCACCTCGATGCGCGCCCACCCGAACGTGTTGCGCAGCCGGCCCTCGCGCCCCGCACCTTCGTCAGCTCGCTCGTACTTGCAATGAAATTAATCAGAATATTATAACTAATTTAAAAGCACCATTAGCTTAACGTGCGAAAGACCAGTTCGCGGATTCGAACCCTCCGAAAAGAATGAAATGAGTGTCGTCTATATAAAGTATATAACATGTGAGTAATAAAAAAAATCTTGTAGCAAGTGTGTTGTAAATTCTTCGTAACGTCTTCCACAAAGACTCATTATCTCTATTACAGCTCGCCTCTGTTTCATGGGGATTTGCTGTTAGAATTAAAAATATGCGAAAGGCAGTCCTTCTTCTTCGATTAAGCTAAAACGACATACTAGTGATAAAAGCTCAGTGGGACCTGATTGCAAAAAGTGTAAAAATATTTGTCCAAAACCGAAAAAATATCATTTGACTATGACTGATACATATCAAATAAAAAATAAAATGTCTTAACACTGGCAATTGGGGAATGTAACTATTCGTCTTTCACTTGAACAGATACATAATACAAATAAAGATAAATGTCCCACACGTTTATATTTTTCGACTTCATAACCTCGATTATAAAAAATGACATATGAAAAAAGAAATCAATGAACCCGAGTCCTTTCTAGATAGGATTAATAATGCACATGTCAACTTTCAGATTCTATATAATGTAATAATCGTAAAATTATAAAAGGTAAAGCCAACTTTGATTATTTTTGGACATATTATCTAACTGTAACTTAGTATTTTATGTCCATGAATTGCCTTTTACGGGAACACTTTCTATTTATTGTTACGAAACTTAGCTCACAAATTAATAATTTGGATTTAAAAATATGTTTCAAAAACTTTTGCGTTCCTAGTTCCCATCCCACTTTCTTTCTAGTTTAATTCCTAATAGAATTAAATTGGGCCTGAAATTAGACTTTCGGCAACTCACCCATCAGACGAAACGATGATTCTACTTCACGCCTGTCTACTGTGAGGTCGCAATGTTTCACTGGTCGGGACGACTCATTCGAGCAACAGATGTTGTTGCGGGCTCTACCACTGTTTAGTTAGGTTTACCACATACATATATTGATACATACGTGCGAAAAAAGAGCTATCTTTAGCTTTATGATATTGAAGTTGATTTATTACCTTGTACGCAAGTAAAGTAGTGATGAGTCCAAAGAGCCTGCATAACGAGTGACATGTGTCCACCAGCAGGGTGGGTGAGTTGGTGACGTATGAGGCGAACAGTCTGCTGCTGAAGCCGGTGACCGCCAGCAGCAGCGCCAGCAGTGACCGCGGCGGCGGCAGCCACTGCAGCCACTCCTTCATTGCCATCTCTAAACAAAAATTAAGCTTGGAGTTGCATACGAGCCTCCATCCCAATATTGACATTGATCACTTTGAAGGACAAAGAAATCTGCTGTCATATAGGAATCTAAACATATTATACATTATTTCGATATAAAATATTGGAAAATTGTGTAAATAATCAAGTGTTCGATTTAACTAAAGTTTACAAAAAACGTCGAATAGCATATTTGAACATTATGATTCGCAGTCCGTATCGTAGGCCATTAGACTATTAGCACTTTGTGGCTTGGCGTCTATAAGTCCATATTGTGTCGACTCTAGTTTAATTTAAATTAAACTTCGTCAGTTCATAACATATTGAAAGTTGTTCAGTTACAAAAACGAAGCGGAAACATGGTAAAGAGTCAAGAAAAGTGTGCGAAGTGCGCACCGGACAGGTTTGCTAATAGCCACCGCGCCTCCGGTCGGCTTGTTTTAATGTGCTGAGCTCTAGATGCATCATTGAATATGTTATAAATGGAAGGTGGTCAGAGCCATGTCAGTGTTTTTTTTCAAGAATCTTGTTAAGAGTATTAATAACAAAAAATATTTTCACAAATACTCCTGTTTTTTTAAATAAATGTATCATAACAAATGTATAATAAACACACGTGTTACTTATTCGCGATTACCGGCACAACTTTTCGCGTTTATCTCATCACGATATAAATAACTGGTTAACTAGTTTATTCGAACGTCACTAAGAATATTCTCATCGATGTAAGTTTTAAGCTAATTTCCCAAATAAAAAACATGAATATTCAGAGAATGTAAAAACCAGAAGCGTTTTAAACAAATTAAGCTTAGTATTTTTAAAAATATTAATTGAATACTAAAATAAAATTTGCATTGTTAATAAGTAATACACGGTTCACAAGTTGTACTTAGATATATCGTTGACTTTTTTTAAGAAAGAATTCAAAATCGAAATTTCGCCATAAGTTATATTACATGGTAGCAACTTTTAGACTGATTTGACATAAGTGTAAAGTAAAACACGTCATGTATAAGACGTCCCGTAACACGGTCGATGGTCAGTTGCTTTGATCATGGAATAGTCCATAAGACTACGACATATGTAAAATTATAAGTTTATTGTAAGGCTGAACATGATAGAAACTGTCTAGGATGTTTATCTTGCTTAACATAATATTATTGTTATAGTTAGCAACTAGAGCTGGCATTGCTCGCAGTCGCGATGTCATCGATGTACTGCTTATAAATAACATATACAACGACTGTGGATAGTTGAGATTTCTCAGAATTTACCACCTTTTTAAAATATAGGCAGGCGAATAGACAGTATCAGTAGACATAGAACATAATCTTACTTACCTATGTAGAATAGTCTATATATATATATATATATATAAAAATATATATATATATCTCTTCTCTTTCTAAATAAATTTATCTCTTTATAAATATATATATATATATATATATATATATTTATAAAGAGATAAATTTATTTTTAAAATTTACGTTTTATTTAGATTAAAACTTATTGATAGAATTCGGAGTATTTAATAATCTTACTAGTAGATAACACGGCAGGCGGCTATCGTATAGTAAGCACGGTACATGGATAGATTAAACGTATCGAGGTAATGTTCACAATGTAACAACAGCCAATCAATACGCAATACAAACACTTACGGGTCCATTATTTATTTATCATTGTATACAAATACTTTAAAACTATGATTTCAAAACATTTCATGTCCATTGGCCTCAAATTCAAAACGCCTTTACTGTAGTGTGTGGGCAATGTGAAATAAAATTGTAAATTCATTGTGGAGTTATAATGAAATATCAGTTTTTTATATTTGTGTTTATTATTTATTACATATTATTTTAACAGTGGTAGAGCCCGCAACAACATTTGTTGCACGAATTGGCCGGCTCGACCAGTGATATACCACGACCTCACAGAGGACAGGCGTGAAGTAGAGTATTCTGCGTTTCGTCGGACGGGTGAGGTGCCGGAGACCTAATTCTGGTCCTCTTTCCCTTCTCATCTTTTGATAATAAGGAAAGGATGGGAAGGGGAAGAGGATTTGACGGTGGATTAGGAAAGGGAAGTAACCATTTTCTCTGTACCATTAAATATACGTAACGCATCTGCAACTCTTGTTGCGGATGCTCATCGATCACTTGATGTTAGGTGAACCGCGTGCTCGTTTGCCACTTTTTACTATAAACATATAATATATATCAACGTGTCGTTTCATTACACGGTGACACAGATGGAATTCGAACCCACGCTCTTTAGGACTGGTGGCTATACCGGACATAAGTAAATTTTAAACGACCTAGGGACATAGTCCCTTTGAACTCAATGTAGAGCAAAAGAAACGATTTTCTGTATTGACTAAGTCGCATACTTGTCTAACTTGGAGGTTCTGTCTGATGTCGATCGGGCGAATATTGTTCGTTTATAATAAAAAAACAGACAGTCCTTATGACCGCCGACAGAAGTGAAAACTCAAAACAGCTAGGAAAGAGCGACGATAGTTCAAAAATAAGTAATCAGCAAAAACAACCTTTGTACCTTAACAATAAAGTTCAAAATTTTAAAAAATATATTTCCTTGAGAAGTTCGTCGCCAGGGTTTTATATTCAAATAAGGATGTTGTTGACGCGTGTTGTGTATGGTGTTCACGCGAACTTACAAGATTTCCGCTATCGAATGCCGTGTAACGCGGCTAAAGAAATTTTCACTTCTAAAATGTAGTAAGTGCCACTACTAGATAATCCAGCTTTCTAATAGAGAAAGAATCATTAAAGTCCATTCATAATATTAGAACATACTATATTATTATTTTAAATGCAACAGCGAGGAAACGATTTCGAACGGTAGGCAGTAACATGTTGTTATACGACATAATTGAGCAGGCAGTTTAAGGAAGACCGCATTCAACGAATAACAGCCAATCTCCGGCAATTGTGCGGATTGAATGAGTCTCACGATGCTATGGATTCATCTCATTCATGTCTCGCACACAATCCTTACGACACAGCATTGTTTACTTTATGTAACAATTAGTAAGTCTTAATGATTTACAATTGCCGAGTAAAATATGACTTTTAAAAAAAATCAAAAGCTTAAATTTTATAAGAAAGGCTTCTTAAATAGAGTTGATGTACAATCATCGATTACACGATCGTCTGACTTACGATCTGAAGGAATGTTTAGTCAAATGTCGTGGCGCCAATGAATTTGCGTTCTCGGGATATTTGAATCAAAATATTTCTTAAGTAATCTCTAGTCAAATAAAATTTGGTCTACCCACCGGTTGTTTTAAATACACATGAATGTAAAAGGCCGCTCATATTGATATATATACGGTTTTATCAAATACAATTGTAAAGGATTTATTTATTGACTTCGATAGATTGTGGACTTGGTAACGAGAGCACGCGACTATTTCCGAATGCTGTTGTTATGGAATCAGAAAAAGTGTGCTCGCTTATTAGCCTATTTCTTTTTTGCGCCGATGAACTTTCAAAAACATTCCGTTAATGTAGGTAAAGAAGCCAAACACTCGGCGCAATTACATACAAACTAGTACAGCTTGTAAAATGTTGAATATGACGCGCACACAGTGGTCAGATAGATATTTTGGTTTATGTAGATATCTATTAGATAGATTTATGAAGTTTATCTTTTACGTATCTTAGTAAAACATAATTCTCGTTAATATATGGCCCAGTGAATAAAGTACCTTTTATACTATATTGCTATAATTATTCTATATCACAAATAACTAATAAAAAAATTACAAGTAAACAAAATTGTTTAATTTTAAATAATAATTTTATCATGGTAATCTTATTAAGTCATTTAAATATATTTTGTTACCTCATTTTCTGATTAAAAAAATATTAATCCTTAAAGTATTTTCTACCATTTAATATTACATAACACTTAGAAAAATGTATGAAACACAAAACTAATAGGAATATGTTCAGAAAGTTTATACTAAAATATTCGTGTTTGATAAAAGAAATCGTAAAACAAGAACACACTGGTATTAACTAGTTGGGATTCGAATCCCCGCCGCTATTACTTCTGTAGCACGGTCTTACTGGATTTATAAATAAAATGTGATTTAATGTTGTTTATGAGAAAAAAACAGAAAATGTACTAAGGAAATCAAGAGTGGGTGTTTTGAAGTCGTTGTGCGCGATGTCTAAATAGACCTGTGACGTGGCAGGTCAGTGAACTAGGTCTAGGTGGAATAACAGAAGTAATAATGATATTAAAAATATTTTTAAACACAATTATTTAATGCTTATTTAGACAGTATTTTACCACCTCAATAATAAAGTGCACAACGATTGATGAGCATTGGTGAACAGTTCAATTCATCGGACTACCTGACAGTCTTTAACAGTCCTCGAATAGATATACACCGGATTGTCATAACATGATCCCTTCGTATCCTGTGTCTCGTACTCAACTCTTTCCCTTAGATACTCTTGCCCTCTATTTGGTCTATAAACAACGCGCCTAGGGATGGCCACTTAACCTAAACTTGAAGAATGAGGCTCTAGGGTAAATGGAACTGGTGCTGTCCTACGACAATGATCCCGAATGCAAGGGACTACGTTGCCTACGACTAGATGCGTTTGGTGATAGCCATTATCTGTTAGTATAACTCGTTGCGCTGTATTTAGCACCTTGCCGTTTTAGTGAAAGCAAGTTTTCGTTTCGCTTCAACAGACGTGCATCTCAGATTTAGCTTACTATTGCGAAAAGCTTGTCGTTAATGTTTACGGAATACAAGAGCAACGTTGAACGCAGATTGAGAAAGAGCGGCCTGTCTTAATCTTGATTTAGTTTGTTTAATCTTGGATTTCTACGCTTTACTAGCATAGTTTTATGTAAAATTAAGTTCCTGCAACGTCCAATATCAAAGCTTCCAGCAGTAGTAGCATGTAGGGGTAGGCTATATATTTTTATTTATGTATACTTTATAGCACACCACATACATGAAATATTCAAACCTAATAAAAAGGAAAACAGTAAAGAACAAGGAAGTAAGATACACACTGGTGAAGATATTTAGGATTTTACAAATCAAATTCAAGTTTTTAAAAATCATACTCGGATTTTTTTGCATTGCAATTTGATATGTCAATAACCAAAGACTTATAATAAGTAAAAGTCCGAATTTCAAGTTAAAAACCGAGGAAGCAAAAAGTTTTTAGTTATATTGTGCACGATGTTTAACGATCATATCGCCGGTGTTTTGTGGAAGAAGTCAGATATTCTTAGATAGATAGCAGACGCGTCCAACGCATATCCGACTCATATACTATATTTGTGTGGCCCGCGGACAATTTGTTTATATTAGAAGGAACTGTTGATCTGGTTAAGGTGTAAAAAGGAAATCTTTTCTTTGGTAAACAAACATCAAGTTTTTTATAAACAATTTTGATGACTACACAACTTTTTTCCTACATACTTTTAATTTAATAAAATGATGTATTTTATTAGTCCGGTCCTTTAGCGAAAAAGTTAGCTGTGCCTGTCTTATAGCCAGTAGCTAGCTAATTATGTTTAGTATAAGAACAATTTTATAGGTATACCTTATCACACAACTAAAACATTTATTGTAATTGCGTATTTTAGGTGCTTATCAGGCGAGCTAGTTGAGATACTCCGTAATTTCTATTATCAATATAAAAATAATCCTAATGTGCGATTTGAATACGATTGCTGCAATAAAAAGATTAAATAAATAGTTATCGATAGCTCGTGTGTTACTAACTGGATCACAAGTTCTTCTAGTGATAACGTGCTGATAATTTTATACTCGACTTCTACGTTAGCTTGGGTTCACTATTATAAAAAAGGCCCTGCTACTTTGAGGTGTGACATCAACTATCAACGGCAGCTAATTGGTCTTCTCTCTTTACCTCTTCAATAATATTATTGAATGAATAATAGTATTGAAATACAAATGCATAAATTTTTTATCGATCTGATCCGGGACACACTAAGCAAGGGCGATATAAAGAGTACTCGTAACCGACGATGAATGTAGAAGAAGCGTGAGACATGTGTCAGCTTCTCGCCAAATGGAAATCCGGGATTTCTGCCTATCCCTCCACGTTACGGGCTCGACGCATATCTATTTATTTTTTAAATGGTTTAATGTTAAGCCCAAGTTTGTAACGGGAAACATGGGTCTGCGTACTGCATATTTTTCTATAGTATAAGGGGGAAATTGCGTTGCGGGTCAGAATGATCCGTCCGAATTAAAGCAATATATTGTTGACTCTAAACAGCCGTTTCTAAAAATGCTGTTGTGCAAAGTAAATAGATTTATTTGGATGTTCGGATATGCGTGTACTAGCGTGAACAAATCTGTCTAGAAGTAGAACCGTCAGGTTATGAATACAATCGATATTTTTATTAAACATTGAAGAAAATCACGGATACTGTAACGACTACTGCTAAAATCGTGTACAGTAATTTTAGACTATAGCTATACAAGCTATTAAGTCGAAAGTTTTTTAAGTGTTTCTGAGTTAATGGGTGTGTATGAGAAATATGCATCGAGGCCTTATCGTGCCCATTCCTGTTGCAGACAAATATTTGGTATATTTGTCCAGAGGAAAGATAAGTCAAGCCGGCGAGGAACAAATTATTTTCTGATAATCTCAATAAAATAATTGATACACACAACGTCCTAAATATCTTAAACTTCTAGTTCTAACTCACAAGAAGATAAATAACGATATCGTATTTTTATACGTATATTAAGAATTTAAATCGCCAAAAAATCATCCATCATATTTAGTAAGAACATTGCTGGGCATCGGTGTAAATACTACTTCTTCAAACATATATTAATTATTTTTAAAAGATTATCAGATTTATTTTTAAATAAGTAATTAAATCGACTCACCTAATTCTGATTAATTTGACACCGGCGATTCACGGTTTAAAATAAAAGCAATCCTTGTCACAACACTGTTTAGTAAATACCAAGCACATAGCAGTTGTACAATATTGCTTATATTTGCGTTAACGTTCTGTGCCGGAGCGCTGCGCCCGCGTCGCAAACCGCGAGCCGTTGACTGACGCTCGCGTGAGCGCGCACACTCTTATCGACCAAGTTTTCCCGCCCGATAACAATGTGTTAACTCGCCAGCCGCCAATAAAAGCTTAGTAAACTAACTCTTAATAAACTATCTTCTTTCTTACGATGTAACGGCAACGGAAGAGATTAGCTTTAGCCACAGTACTTCTCAACGCGATACTACTATCCTCTCTTTTCTCTCTGTCTTTCTCCTAAAATCTTTGGTACTAAAATAAAAGAAAACTTGGCTACGGGTTTACTTGCAACTATGTAACTATAAGAAAAAGTAATTGATTATTGAAACCAACCACGTTTAAAGCAATTTGTATTAATTGTATCGGAATTGTAGCATTAATTAATTTTGTCTACATAATATAGCGAATGGGTGTTGCAGAAACTAAACTAGAAGATAGATAGACCTATATGGGCGGAAAGTTTGTCAAAAGTGGTTTTTGCCTACTAGTACGTAAAAAAAGCTCATTTTAGATTATTATCACTATCTTTTTTGGTAAATAGAATAATATATAATAATATAATTACAAATATGTAATCATTAAGAATATTTTTTACATAAAACTAATTAAATAATAACGAATGGGCAATGTCAAATGTTGACTTACGTTTGTTAACGACAGTAATTAAAATATTATTAGGTCACGGGCGATCATCGCAGCAGTGATATTTCCGTAACGGTCATGTCTCAAAATATCTTCTCTTTCAATTATTCCTACGCCTTGATGTGGATTCTATCAGACAAAGTTATAGTTTTCTACAAAACTTTTTATTGTCCTAAGATTCTCCAACTATTGATAGAATTATAAACATAAATTGCTTTCATAAATATGATTATTTAAATGGTTCACTACGCTTGATGCTGATATCATATTGTAAATAAAATAATGAATAAACAAAGAGATGTTCAATGTGTTAAGCGTATGTACGTTACTGTTATTTGCCAAACAAGGGACAACTTTCTTTACAAATAATAAGATGTAAGTAACCACTCATAATAATGATATAATTATGTCATTATTTTGACGTTTGTGAAGTAATCGATAATGTAGAAGAATTTATGCCTATCGTTATTACCATAAAGTTAAAGTCGAAAGAAGGCCGGTAAAGTAATAAATAGAAAATGTAAACAATAACGGTTTATTCTTTAATGTATTTATACGTGGATAATTAGTAGCGTGATTGATATTTTTGTTAGGTTTTATATTAGAAGAGTACGACAATTTAATACCATGAACTAATGATTGCTAAGTATATCTAAGGTAAGTCTCCTCGTAGAGTCCCACTATATATAAAGTAAACTATATTCAAAGTAAACACTATAGTATAAAGTAAGCTGAAATCGTATTTTATGTTTATCATACGTTCACGGCCATGAGTAATTGCAGGTCCTAAGGTATTTTACCACGAGTCGATACGCGTGAAGCATGTGGCCAGAGAACAATGAAGATTCTTTAAACGCTTGTATGCATTTCGAGCGCGACCGATGGCGGCTATTGCCTTGACTTATTAGCGTTTTGGACAATACCGTGCAACCGTAAATTAACAGTGGTAGAGCCCGCAATAACAACATCTTTTGCACGAATGGGCCGGCTCGACCGGTGAAATACCACGACGTCACAGAAGACAGGCGTGAAGTAGAAGTATTCTGCGTTTCGTCTGATGAGTGACGTGCCGGAGGCCTAATTGTAGTCCTCTTCCCCCTCCTACCCTTTTCTTATAAGGAAAGGATGGGAAGAGGAAGAGGATTTGACGGATGAGGAGGGGATGGACAGGGAATGGAATTATCCTTTTTTCTGTTCATGAAGTAGGGGAAGAGGGTAGCGGTACTTATTTCCAGGGGCCGCTTGCTCGTTTGCCACTTTGTAATATAAAAAAAATATAGACATCCAACGTCATATTGTCTTTCATGTTGTTGTCGATTTAGTAATAAAGAATTCGTGGATTACTACATCATCTTATTGTTGTAAAACTTTAAATTCCTCAATGAAATCTACGCAAATTTATTGTTGGTTTTTATTATGGTCTTAGATTGTTTCACAGTATTGGCGTAACACAATGTATTGATGTAAACAATACCAATAATTTCTTGAACGCTATAATTGTTTTATAATAATCAAAAAGTTTGAACTATTGACTATAGTGATAGATATTTTTACACTACGCTAGCACCGCAGCTTTCGTTTGACATCTGCCACAGCCAGGTGAGTTGCATTTTTTTGCGACTGATTTGTCACTGTTAGCCCGGAGGACGCTTTTACAGATTTACCGGGTTTGAGGCGGCGGACCGCTGAGGGCGCTTAGCCTAATCCTCTTTGCGGTAACTAAGCTCGAGGGCTCCCTCGGGAGCCTCGGCTCGGGCTGTTACTTTATTAGTATTATCGGATTGAGAGGCCGCCGAGTTCTTAGGTTGCTTCGGCGGACGCTCCATGGAGTGACTGGGCTCAAGGGACCCCAGAGGGGACCTCGGCTTGGGCTGTCATTCAATAGGCGTTTAGCATTCCGATTCGAGGGTGCCCAAGAGGGCAGGATCGGTAGCTATTGTCTGACTAATATTAATATCACTTCGGAAAGCGTAAGCACTGGGCGAAGAAGTGGCGGAAGAAACTCCAGCAACGCTTTTATCATTGACGGGCGGTGAGTTGCAGATGCGTTCACAGACTTTATGTAAAACAGAACAAATAACCAAATAAGGGTTATGTTAGTAACATAAACAATAGGCACCTTACCCGTCGGCCGAAATGCAATCATACATATATTATAAAATACCATGAACTCATCTCTACGTAAAGTATGTCAGAGTCGCCCATTCACGCCGATATTCTGTAAGGATTTGCGCCAACCGACAACAGACTCGGTTACAAACAAATTAACAGCAAAATTATCGCATACTTTGTTGTATAGTAAGAAGAAATTCTAAGGAGGAGGTAAATGACGTTTCTTTGTATATAAGAATTCTATCTTGCTGTGAAATGTGATTAGTTTTGTAGTGATGTTTGCATTACGTTATACGTAATTATCGAATCTGGAGCGTGAGTTTTTAAAAATTTAAATTTATTATGTGTATACAACTTTACTGAACGTATATTTAAGTAACGATTCGTTCAACATTATAAAAATTGACGATTTGTATTAAAACATGAATCAGAAATAGTATTAGGTTAATAGGCATACAATCATGGATTATATGGTATTTCATTGTAAATTATATACGATGGAATAAACATTTAAGATTACGAATGTTATCCTAATATTGGTCATGGGTACAGCCTTGATAGATCTGATAAAAGTATTGCTTGTGCAATTTACAAAACTCGTAATCGCTGTTTTTGGACAAACCTTTAGATAACTGATAAATAAATGATATCAATGCTATGGAATATTTTAACTTAATATGTAGATATATGTATATTTTCTTGCGTTATACAGTATAACGATAAATGCTCAATATGTGCTACTTCTGTAAATATACATATGTTACTTATAATTAAAAAAATAGATCTTAGAAGAGTATCTTTTAATAAATTAATGTACGCCATTGAAGGTCAGCAATGCACCTTCTGAGACTTCACTGATTTTATGGACTTCCTCTCGTGGCGCTTGTTATTTTATGTCAGTTAACAGCAAATGACATCTGTGGCACGAATGGGCACGACCACAAAGAAGACAGGCGTGAAGTAGAAGTATTTTATACTTCTACGTTTCTTCACGAGTGAGGTGAGGAGGCTCGGTGTCAGTCCTCTTCCCCTTTCCTTCCTTTCCTTTGGTAAACGATGGGAAGGCGAGGAGGATTGGACAGGGGAGAGGACGAGTGGTAGAAGGCAATTTTCTTTTTCCTATCTATCCCCTCCTCTGCCCATTAAAGGTAGGCAACACATCTGCAACTCATTTGCTTGTTGCGAATGCCTATGGGTAGCGGCCACTTAATTTAAGATAAACCGCTTAAGGTGAGCCGCTTGGTAAATATGAAGAATTATTATATTATTCATTTTTATTTAGCTATTGATTTTTTTAATGTGTGATGGTGGCAAATGAGCAAGACAGGAAAAAGGATATTTTCTTTTCCCTGTTAAACCCCTCCCCGTCCAATCCTCTTCCCCTTCCCGTCCCGTCCTCATGAGGAAAGGGTGGGAAGTGGAAGAGAACTGAAATTAGGCATCCGGCACCTCACTCATCGCAGAGTACTTCTATTTCACGACTGTTTTCTGTGAGGTCGTGGTATTTCACCGGTCGAGCCGGCCAATTCGTGCAACAGATGTTGTTGTTGCGAGCTCTACCACTGTTAAATAGAAGCGCGATACTGAACTTTAACAATTTGTTGTGTCAGATTTCTAATGGTTGAAATTCAAAACATTCCTTCACAGCGGTTATCATTTTCACATGCATAAGAAATTCTAGTAGGAGTTACCGAGTTTAAACATACAGGTTGCATAGTTTCTTTACTACAAACATATCTATGTCTAATAAAATTTCGATAAACAAAATGTAGTAGGTAATTAATTTGTTTCATTGCACACGTGTAAAAGCCTAATCGTGTAAGTACATTGTTTATTGCAACTTGACGATTGTTTACTTGTACGATTAGAATCTGAAGAAGGTCTTTTGTGACATGAATTGTGATAAACTGATAAGAATAGTATGGATTTTTGATTTCATCATCCTTATATGAAATATCGAAGATCAATCAATAAACGACGGTGAAAACGTTGCATCAGCGTTGATGTTTTTTATTCGTTGTAACAGTTGATACTACATAATACACTGTATAAGTCTTCGGTATAAAGTTTCTCGACGTGTTGTCGATATAGCGGCCAGCACGGAAGTTCTATCGATCATCCGGTGGCTGACCTTAAGAACTGCCCGTTGTCAAATTAACTTCCTTACTACTGACATCATCGATACATTCGACACCGATAACAAATTCCAGATTAAATTTTTGAGAAAACTTATTTACGTATATTTCGCATAGCTATCTGTGTACTTGACCTACTTTGTCGTATTTACTTTTACTATCAAAAATATCTGTGTGATATCGATTGATTGTAAAATATGAATAACATTAGGTAGTATGTATGTATGTATGTACTTATGGATGGGACCAGGCGCACATGATTAATATCCGAATGTTCTTGGTATCAGCTTTACTGTTGAAGCTGATACCAAGAAGCCACACGCCACAAGGAAACGTGTTGTTTTGTAGTTTTGTTTTGATTGGTTCTCTTTCATAGTAGAGTGCCTAAAGTACAACATTTTAAAAATGTTATGACACTCACTCACTTACTCACTCACGAACTCACTGATTTACTATCTCACTCACCTACTCACTCCCGTTCTGGCGTTTGAGTAACAAATATACCATACATCCATTCATCCAAATTATCGCATTTATAATATTGGATAGATTTGAATATAATTAAAGGACACTTGGAATTAAAGATATTGTAAGTAAACGTAGTATAAAGAAAGTAAGAATTATTGGAAACAAGAAAAAAGTAAGTTTTTGGTCACAAAAGTCTAAAGTTAGGATTGCCGCTTCACTTCAAACTTCGTGAATTTGCTTTGACAATTATTTTACATAAAACTGACAATAGGCTGTCATACTCTTTGAAACAACATCCTACAGTATTGAGTTATTGTGAAATTTTAAATAATTAAACAAAATTCTTGTAACCATCTCAATATGTTGGAGTCTGGTGGAACCTCTTTGAAATCTGGTGAGGAATTCGAATAAGAAATTTTAATTCTTTATTCAATTACACTTGTCTACTTAGTTTCAAATAGACAAGGCAAAAGGTTGCAGCCGTTTCACAAGCAGGCCGGCTCGATCAGAATGACGTCGACCTCACAGAACAATAGGGTAGAGGTAACGTCTGCGTCTTGTCTCATCAGTGAGGTGCAGGCTTCATCTTCTTCCAATCCCCTCCTTCTTTTCTTTTACTTATCTGATTGATTCAGACGATAAGTAAAGCTTTTGGCGTTTATTCACGTGTGTCCGTTTTTATACGATCTCCTGTAGCCAAAACGGCTTAACCGATTTTGACGAGGGTGTCATACGATTCGTATTCTTTCTCGGAATGTCATAGCTAATATGCTTAGGTTATGATTGATGATTTTCTTACAGCCAGTTTATGGAGATTCGGAGATCGTAGATTTTTGGTTTTTCAAATTACTGTTGCTTGTACTTTTTGATTGTTCCTGATGTCGTTGGGTCACGGTGGGCCCTCATAACATCAGGTGTTTCGCTTGCTCGATTATTTCCTTCTAGCATTAAAAGGCAAAAGTCTAACAAATACATATCTAGTATAAAGTTCCTGCTCATTGAATGGCCACAGAAATCGACTATTTTGACCGCTTTTCTTTTACAGATATCAATACAACGGTTGCTAGAAGATGGGATCAAGCAAAGCGCCCGGTCAAACGTTCGCAGTCGGCCAGTCCCAATAATTTAAATGCACGGGTAAGATGAGTTAAATATTTTTGTAAGTGCTTCTGTTAGTTTGGCATCACATTCACTAATAAAGAATTACGTTTGAGTCTTTGTGCTTCTGTATTGATCCCATGTTTTTCGGATGACCAAACATTTTTTTTAGATATAAGAGCATTTCTGTTAAACTGAAGTTTGTATAGCATAACCAAGAAAACATTGTATAGGAAAATCTGCGAATAGGAAGAATGGACACAGAAGTAGAAAGTAAATAGCAGCGTTAAACTCATGAGTATAATTTATCTTAGAGAAGTATACACATATCTAATGATGTTTTGTTGTAGAAGCGAGTGGATTGTGATAGGACTATTCTCAATCTCTTTTTCATATTCTGCTCGGCAGGTGTGTTATTTTGTCCGTATCGTTACGTATGGTTACGAAGCATAAAAGTGTTCTCTGTTGCTTAATCTGGAGTGTGATCCATAAAACTGATATTTCATTGGAGCATAAGTTAACAAAATGTTTCGCGACTTCGACATGTCAAAAGGAAAATTCAGTTGTTTTCTTATCACATGTCCCCAATGGTAATTAGACTGACGTAGCTTAAGAAGAAGTACTGTAAGTTTTAATGTTTAAACTTACAGTACTGGATCGTACTAATTTGTTAGAGCAACTTCGTGTAATGGATTTTGATTCGAGGTAGGTACCTTGTTTTGTAGGCAGTGCACCTAGTCACGCGGATATCATTATGTAACTTTTATATTCATGTTAATAACATAAGGAATAACGTGCATCAAGCACTTTATAATCCGTGTCACGGTAGACGTGTAGGTACTTGAATAATTTCGCTATACTGCACCTGTTACATAAGAACTCAAGCGAGTTCGACTTTAAGTTTACTCAATTGTATGTCGAGAAATTCGAACGTTGTATATCCAGTTACATGTTACAACTATGTAAGATTCTTTTACTGCATTTCTTAATATTTACTGAATAATAACATGTTTTGTTTTATTACTCTGCGCATTTTCATAATAAATGAATAAAAAACCTTTAATATCTTATTAACTAATATAATTAATAAAGACATTAGATAAAAGACTACTCTTTAAATGTATTGATCGATTAAAAGTGGTAATTCCCGAGGAGGGTTGGCGTCAGGTAGGCAGCCGGCCGTAAAAACTGTAGCCAAAACCTATATATACAGTATGGACTACAATCATACTGTGCCGACCACATATGAGTGGGAAAATGTCAAGGAGATGATGATGAGATGAAAAGTGGAGAAGACAAGGAAGACAACACAATTCTTGACAATTTGTGAAGTGAAAATTTTTTTAGCTGTGTTAGACGATTCTTGGTATGGAAAAATCTTATAAGATTGGTCCGATCTTTGTTGATTATTTATTTATTTTTATTTTGGAACTATTTTCGCTTCTGCCCACCTGTTTTGTGATATCTGTCGGCACCCCTTATGACTGTTTGCTTTTTTAAAATTTAGTATTTAAGGACCAAACGGGTCTAATGGTCGAATTGTTATTGAGATAATACGGTATGATATAACCGCACGCATCTTTTGCATTTATCTGGTAGTAAATATTTATAAACTTATTTGCATACTTGGCATTACAGTTAATACACATTTTAAGGCATTAAGTATGCGAGCATAAGGCATTAATTATTTTGCATCTTTTAGTTTCCATCCGCGTAGAAAGTGGCTTATACTATATACACAGGACATGTACTGCAATACGTACACATTTTAGCAATTATATATATATATATATATATAATTAACTATTTGCGAATCGGACTAATCTAATCTATTAGGAATAAAAACTGCCTCTTGCTTAGTTGTCGCTACTGTTGGGTGTATGTACCCAACATCTGTCAAACTTCATATATTTCCTAAAGATCCTAACCGAAGAAAGCTGTTCGAAGGAATAACTAGAAGATGCATCTCTTTTTCCTAATTCGAATTCTTTTACCTCAACTATTGAATACTTTTCTGTTAATAATATGAGAAAATATCGTCGCAAAACACACACAAACAACGATGGCGAATAGAAGGAACACTCAACAGTGGCGACGTCTGCTTTGAGCTTTGAATTTATAACCCCATTAAAATGTAAACATGTTCATTTTATTAAATGTAACTGTCAACTTTGCTACTTAATTAAGAATAAACAGTTTTGTTTGGACAGCCGGGACACAAGTCATACTTACATATTACCGCAGTACAAACAAACAGACTAAAGACATTGTCCAATTGTGTACAAAACCTTCACCTATTTGTTATCATTAACAAACAAAACTCTATATCTTTACTAATTACAAAATTGTCTTATTTATCCAATATACTTAAGTACGTACGTTCATCTACTGGCTTTGTTGGTGTAACACGAAAATAGTTGTAAAGCCCGCAACATCTGTTGCACGAATGGGCTGGCTCGACTGGTGAAATACCACGACCTGAGAGAAGACAGGTGTGAAGTAGAAGTATTAGTAAGTATGATGAGCGAGGCAATGGAGGCCTATTCCTAGTCCTTTTCCCCATTCCTATCATTTTTCAGTGAGAGAAGTACGGGAAGAGGAAAAGGACCTTTCCTATGCATCCCCTCCCCCGTTAAATCCTCCCTTATAAATATTCTTGTTTTTGTTTATCCCGTACTCTGTCCATTAATGGTAGGCAACGCATCGGCAACTCGTTAGATTTTGCTCGTTTGCCTCCTTCTTCTATAAAAAAGGCGACATCCATTGTGCCTACAATAACGATGGTATATATGTAGGTGTTTTTTAAAATTTCAATTTGTATCCATATTGACATCAATATCTAGCAGTGGTAGAGCCCGCAACAACAACATCTTTTGCACGAATGGGCCGGCTCGACCGGTGAAATACCACGACGTCACAGAAGACAGGCGTGAAGTAGAAGTATTCTGCGTTTCGTCTGATGAGTGACGTGCCGGAGGCCTAATTGTAGTCCTCTTCCCCCTCCTACCCTTTTCTAATAAAGAAAGGATGGGAAGAGGAAGAGGAGGAGTTTGACGGATGAGGAGGGGATGGACAGGGAATGGAATTATCCTTTTTTCTGTTTGTCCCCTCCTTCGTCCATGAAGGTAGGCAACGCATCTGCAACTCATTATCTTGTTGCGGATGCCTATGGGTAGCGGTACTTATTTCCAGGGGCCGCTTGCTCGTTTGCCACTTTGTAATATAAAAAAAATATATTGACAACCCACAAAGACGTGTGTTACGAAGAACATCCGAAGTTATAATTATAAAGTCAGTTAATTCCATTATACCATCAGTTATACAAGGGCCACGACTCAAAAGTTAGTTAAATGATTGTTTTTCTGAGAATCTGTTGCGTCTCGTGAACCTAAATCAGAATTTCTCGTGTTCTTATTTTAGTTTTGGTATGCGAGGTACGTGTTGTTTATTCGGGATCCAAAAATGAATAAAGGAAATTAAACAGTTTTTTTTATTTTTACAGAGACAGAATGTTCCGAAAAAAGTTATTGCAGGGAAAAGGCATCGCAGTATGTCGCCTACAAATGTACGTGATTTAACCTTTTTTTTATTTCAATAGACGACAGTTATATTTACTTAGACAATTTCGGAGCTGTTTTTATGAATAAGAGACAAACAACGATCAGTTATCAGCGCTATCCATATTAAGTAGCCCTATATTTATTCATGGTGTGTGAAAATGCAGATTAAAAAATATTTTTTACCTATTATTAATACCATTGTGACTTTTGATTTGTGAAGGTGGGTAAGAATGCAAATGATAAGTTGCGTCCGACATCACCAATTCATTTACACACTGAAGATGATTTTGCCAACTTAATGTCGACGGACACAGGTGAGGTTTTATTTGTACACACTCATGCTGCAGTAACTAGATCTAATATTTGATTTCTTTAATTTCGTGGCTCATCCCTCATCTCATCTCATCTAATATTATTAATGCGAACGTAAGTCTGTTTAGAAATTTTGCATACACATTGTCATGGGTAGGTAAAGATATAGAAAAGCACATAAGTGGTGCCTTTTACACGAAAAACAAATAACGTAGGATAACGATAGAACACCGCTAACACATCCGAGGGAAAATCTAGTTTTGTTATAATTATTTAAGTACTTAAGTGTATCATAATCAAGTGCGTGCGTCAATTTGCAGAGAAAGACGTACTGATGCCGCCGTTGGTTATCTCAAAAACAATGCGTTCGTACGCTGCTAAGAGAAGGGAGTTCATTAAACTGCGTAAGAACGTAATAAGCCAACAGGTATAATGGTTCTTGTATTACCTAGACTGTAACTTCAAAGGTAGACAGATAAGTTAAGCTTAATACAAAGTAAGATCAAAATTAAAGAAAATGCTAACAGGAATCGTGTTATCCCTTATAAAGAGACCTAAAATGTGTCTACCTTCATAAACGATTAGTTGTAACTGCCGACTAATGTTATTTTGTATCATATAAAGATTAATGACTTACTGAATAAAGGAGGTATTAATATTACCCATAACCGACGAGCATGTGTGCATGGAGAGGAAGCGAGAGAGGTGTGCCAGGATCGTGTCAAATGGAAATCCGTAACCTCTGCCTGCCGCTCTGGGCTACGGGTGCGGGAGCTAATTCAGTTTTTTTTTTAAATTTTAAGACATCTGCTTTATTTCAGAACATGCTCATAGAAACATATGCCTTGTTAAAAGAGATTGAGTCGAGATGTGGTATAAACGACAATAACTTAGGGGACATACGATTGCTTTTGATCTCCGGTTGGCCGGCGAACGATCTGCTTCTACTGTTGAGGAGTGACCTGGCGTCTTTACAGAGTTTAGAAATAAATGAGGGATTTGGTATGTTATTTACTTTTATATAAATATGTAATTCGATTTTATGAGTAAAGTATGTGTAATATTTGTTGATTTAAAGTTCATTTACCAAACACCTTTGTTTTATGTATCGTAGGATTTTTTTAAATATCGGTCTAATGAAGTATTAAAAAAAGTTATTTAAATATTTTCCTTACAAACATGATTGCCTAAAGGACCACAGATGTTACGTCGGCTACATTCACTGCTTAGTGTGATCCCTGATGAGGTGCGAGCGATGAACTCGGAGATCATAGTACGACGGAATGAAATTTTACAACTCTGGCGCTCCAAGAGCCGTCCTGAACGACACAGCGTATATAATGTTAGTAGTCCTCGTAGTTTAAGTAACTTTATTTTTTTATCAATAAATATTTATTATTTGTTAATAATTATAATGACATAATTTATAATTTAATTAATATCGTTGTATATTCATATTTTGTTAACACTGATTGCAAAGAGTTACACTAAACGAGAAGCATCGACATGCGAGTTATGAAACAATGTCAAAAAGTTAAAGCTAAATTTGTTTTATTTACAGAATACTGAATTTAAAATTAAAAACTCTGAATTCGATGCACAAACAGAGAACATAAATAAAATGGTCGCAACGTTAACAGAAAACATTAAGACAAAAATTAAGCAGTCTTTTGAAGTGGCTAAGTAATTATACACACATTTAACTTTACTTTATAAATATTAATAATAATGGTCGTGTCACGTGAACGGACTGTTAGCGAAGAGCTTCGACCAACATCTTAAGAAGCTCTCACTAGACGGTTGGGTTAAGGGTTTGATACAAAAAGCGGTAATTTTAGAGTCTGCCCGCATTGTGAGAAAGTCCCTCTCTCTGTAACCCTGACCACTGGTTGCTTGAAATAAAAGGACTCCGCAGCCGGTGGATCACTTTTTTATATAATATATTTTAGAATGTCTGTTGTTTTAGTAGATTTTTTAACGTATATTATAAATAAATATGTTTTAAATATAAATAAATGACATAATAATAATATCCTAGGACATATTCACACGCGGCCATCTGATCCCAAACTAAGCAGAGCTTGTGCTATGGCAACCAGATAACTGATATATTACATATACTACTTTTCTTTTGTAAATACATACTTAAAAAGATAATGACACCCAGACTCAGGACAAACAGACATGTTCATGCACACAAAAGTCTGTCCTGGGTGGGAATCGAACCCACGACCTGCGGCGTGAAAAGCAAGCGTCTTACAAACCACGCAAACCGGCCGGTCGATAAATGGACTTTATTGATTGTTTTGAATAGAATAAGATGGCAAAGGACTAAACGGTTCACCCGATATGAAGTGACCGCTATACTTAGGCATCTGCAAGTACAAATTAAGTTGCAGATGCGTTGCCTTTAATGGATAGAGGAGAGGGTTAAACAGAAAAAGGGATATTTACTTTCCTATTCGTCCCCTCATTCGTCAATTCCTCTTTATTATATAATTATTTTTATTTTAGAATGTCGTGGGTTGACCGGGAAAATTTAATAAAGAAAGTTGAACGCGTACAAAATGAAAATTCCATTTTGCAACATAAACTTGAAGAAGAATCGAAAAAAGATGGTACTAACGAACAATCGATTGAAGATCCATCCAAATATGCGGTTGTGTTTAACTTTCAATCCTATTAAAAGTTTAATGAAATATTAACCGATATATATAGCTGTGCATCAAATTTAGATGCGGCGAAGTTCAAGGAGTGGTCACTTTGTACATGTAAAGAGTAACTTGTACAGACAGAATAACCGGGAACAAATACAGAAGCTACATCGACGGGTCGAATCGATAATAATATTTACTGGTCACATTACAATCACCTTGTAAAGCTTTGACGCCGGCTATGAATAGTTATGAATTTAATTTTATTTCGTATGAAACAATGATTATAAAATAGAAATAGGTGAATAAAGCTGTTAATAATTATTAAGCATTTTTTAGAAATCTTTATATAAATTTAATAAAACAGGTCCTACAAGAACAGCTGAACAAAGAAAGAACAGCAAAAGAAGGATTAAAAGAAATCGTATCGACCGCTGAAAGTATGCTGCGCGTCGCACGAAGTCGTATTGTGAATTTGGAAAAGCAGGTCAAGGAAGGGAAAACAGAACTAGAGGCTGTCAAACGCAAGCAAAAGGAATTGGAACAACTAGTAAACAACGCACAATTTTTAATAGTGAACTCTATTGCACTAAGTCCTTACGACTTTTGCCGATTTCGTTAGATCACACATGTGACTGGGAGCTTGCTTATTATTTATAAAATCAATACAAGCCGGGAAGCGAACTTATACGAAAACAAACACTTATGGATACCCTTAATTAAATTTTGCCTCGAGCCGGGAACACGTAACGGCTTGGCTAAATTTAAGGATACAAGGGTGAAATATTGTAATGGTGATATAATATATAATGATGTACCGATCAAAAATATAATATGTACATATGTTAATGCAATCGACATTGTAGCGGCAACTTTTCTTTGATAAGCATAACCTTAGCAATGATAATAATCATTGCCTTCATAGTGTGGTATATACTGGACTACAAAGTAGGTTAGATCCGGGAATTAAATATAATATCTCATATAGGGACTCATAGAAAACTTGAGTAAAGTAGGGGTTTATTTCTACGTTTCGCCCGGCTAAATGTTTTCCAAGTTTCTCATTTAAATTTAGAAAAGTAATGGAGTTGTGGATGGGATCTTTCTTCCTTTAATCTTGTATTAACAGATTTGTAGAAGATATGTATGGTAGTGATCGATTTCGGTGAACCCCTTGCTCGTTTTTAATTTATCAAAAAAATTATGTATTTTTCTGTTGTCAGTATCGTCATCGTGAAATGAGTTACGATACGCGGTCGAAGAAATTGATTGAGCTGTCTAAAACTGGGGAAATAACCATTGAGACATTATCACAGCAGCGGGATGCCCTCGAAATACGGTCGTTATTTTTGTTTATTTCTTATGGTTGAAATACAACAATACACAAAGAAAATCCCTGATGTTTAATCGACACCGCCACTATCTTGCCAGTAATTGAGTCTGGCTGTCCCTATGTGTCAGTTGTTTTACCTAATCTTGTGAGTCTTGTAGGATATTGTTTTCCATTACACACATTTTAAGATGAAAACTAATAATTAGAAAGTGCAATTTATTGAAATGAGACAATGTACACATATTTTTCGTAATTACGAAAAAACTTTTTTTATAAAACAGGGTCAAAGAGCTACGTGAGCAACTAGAATCAACCGAAAAGACAGTTTCGGAGCGGGAAGCCAAACTAAGGAACCGCGCTGATATGCTGCAGGCGAAAGTAGCGGAAAAGGTGTACAATCTGATATTATAAGCTAGTCTTAATTTTAAAATGCGAATGTAAGTTTGTTTGTTACAATTTCAAACTTTAACGTCTAAATCGATCATCTGGAAAATTTGCAATACAGGAAAGGACATAGAGTACCTTTTATTTATCCCGAAAAAAAAATTAAGTATATCAACGAAAGCGAAGCCGCGAGTTACATGAAAATCGTTTAGATGGTTATCACTGCACTGAATGTTTATGTTGTCAAACAGCAATGTGCAAACATTACTGCGTCCCGGTTATAAGGGCCAATAAAAAGGCCAATAAAAAGCATTGCATGCATTTTAAGACTCATTATTTGATTAATGTACACATTGTGTTAGATAAGGTCCAGTATATAAAATTCTTGAGTAGAGCTATGTCGTCTAGGGAAAACGTTTCATTTAACATTTCGTTTTTTTTTACACAAGGGGTAGTATTGGGTCGCCTAATATAAGTGATCACGGACGCCCATGAACCCGCAACACCAGAGGAACTGCAGATGTATTCATGAGCATCCAGCAGGTTGATAAAACGTAAGCGAATGTAAAAAGATTATGGTGATGAATTTACTTTAAAAATATATGTCACTACTTCTGTGTGTTGAGTATTTTTTAGGCGATAAACAAATTCGCTGCCCACAGACTCCTTTATTTGTTTAATTTAATAATGTGGGGCTTATCATGAAACAACTGAAGTTTTTCTATAGCTTAGAGCTATAATTAAAGCCTTAAGTTCATACAAGGATAATTCAATACTACTGAAAGGATAACTGTAGTATTCTCGTAATTTTCTACTACTAGATGCTAAGACTACGATCAGCTCTCTCTGAGCTAAGTCATTCATAAGGATTGCCGGCAGTAGAGAAAAATTAAAACAGTTGGGAAGGCGCGACAATAGATCAAGGAGATATGAATAATCAACAAAATTAAGCCCTTGCATATGTAAAATTAAATGTAAAAAAGTTCGTCGAATCTATTCCAAATTCAAGTAAGCATGTTGAAAACATAATGATGCTGCGTGTTGTTGGCGCATGTTGAACACGTTGTTCACGCGAACCTGTAACATTTTCCCCTAACAAATATCATCTAACGCGGCTTAAGAAGTTTTCACTTCATAAAAAATAACACTTCAACAAACTTATATAGGAAAGAGCACATTCGGAAGCCGAGTCACGTGCAGAGGCTCTTCAAGATCAAGTCAAAGATTTGGAAAAACAATTATCAGTTATCCAAGAACGTTGCACCAAACTCCTTAACATTGAAAAGGAACACTGCCTCGACTACTTACCGTCTAAAGGTACGCGCAATTTTATTATCTCTATTATCTCAAGCTATGTGCTTAGCATTGCATTCCCAATAAGTGACTGGTGAAAGATGTCAGCACAAGCAACTTCATGTTGCAATGCCACGTATAGGAAAAGTATTTGGTTGTATATTTTAACAGTATTTATGTCTAGATTAGTATTTAGTTTATGCACAATAGTGGCAATACTATCTGCATTCCATTTTTTTATATTTTTCCATTCATTTATTCAAAATTCATTCAAAAATTAAATAATACCACCCATAGACATCCGCAGCAAGCACGAAGGACCGAAATTGCGCCTGGTGTATATGTATATATTGTTACTATTCTTAAAACTTGGTAATCGTTCAGAAGGCGAGCCGTCGGACGGGGAAACTGAAATTTGGAAGGAACTACAGGACACACGCGCCGCGCTGGCGCGGGTCGAAGAGGAACTGCGACAGACACGTACTGATAAAGACAACTTTTTAAATTCCTTGTCCAGAATCGCTGTAAGTGTAACGATACTGTCATTTAGAAGTAAATAAATAATTGATGTATGAAAACTAAAAAACAAACTAACATTCGCATTTATAATAAACGAAAAAAAAAGGTTCGGTAAAGGTTTTCAGATATTACATGTTTAGGAGGAGAAAGGAGGAGGATTGTGAATGACATTAACGGGGAATTGAATGCTCTTACCGATTACCGATAGACTATTTTGTATTTACTATTATTAGAAAATTATTATTATTTTGCAGCAAATAGAGGGTGACAACGACAACAAAATGGCAACTGAGTTATTAGACAGGGAGCAGAGAATATCAAAACTGCAATCTATTATTGACGAACAGCACGCAAATGAGAAGATAATGTAAGCGAAATCACAATTTGTTACAATCGCTTTACCTACGAGTAGTTGTTAATAACACTTATCACATAAATATATCCTAATATGGTTAATAGGGAACAAAGTATGTCGGAGTACGAGAGTCAACTGGCGGCTTTACGCCTTGAAGTCAAACGCTTAAGAAATTACGACTGTTACTCCAGGGATACGCCTTACCAGGATCTTAGAACAGAGGTGGGTTCTTTGACTCTTCAGGAGGTTCGCTATAAATTACGTTAGTAAATTAATCATGTAAATATTAGTAAACGACTTCAACGACTATGCTTTTTCTACGAGGTAGTTGACTACAATAGTCTATTGCGGATTCGAATACATAACCTTATGTTTGTAGACCGTACCCTACCATTAGGGTATTATGTGTCACGACTAAGTCGAGTGTTGTAGTTGTTGGAGATGCAAATGCAAGTTACGACACTGAGCCGCGAGCGCTCGGCGCTGGTGACGGCGGCGGCATCGCGCGCGCTCATGCTGGAGCGCTACGAGCGCGCCGCGGACATGTTCGCTAAGGTGACGCGCGCGCGCCGCGAGCTCGCAGCGCAGCTCGAGGGGCAGAACGAACCGCAAGAACTGGATGAGGCTACGGTTAGTTGTTCGTTGCTGTAGAGCCCTCAGGATGTCTACCGGGACTTGCTAATAGTGTGTCAAAATAACTGGTATACCGAAAGATTTCTTGGTTAATAATATGATTAAGCTCAACTATCTAAAGTTGCTTAACTTAAACGCAGGGTTCTTATAGCCCACAATGATGATTTTTTTTTATTTTTTCAATAAGTTGATGAGTGTTCGTTGGGCTTTATTAATTTTTGAAACACCTACATCTAATTGTGGAAGTAAACAAAATTTAGAAAAAAAATATGCCCTCACGCCCGTAACCCAGAGGGGTAGGAATAGATAATGGATTTCCATTTGGCGCGATCCTAGCATACCTCTCTCGATTCTTCTGCATCCATACATCTACGCATACATGATCGTCGGTTACGGGTAGTCCTTATAGCGCCCTTCCTTAGTATGTCCCTAATCTGGTCGATATAAGTTCTCCTTGGGCGTCCCCTGCCAACGCTACCCCTCACTTTTGCAACATCAATTTGTTTTGTTTCTCTCTCTGTCTTCATTCATCCTTTCAACATGCCCGAACCACCGAAGCATACCTTTCTCAATTCTAGTCACAACATCCACGTTTAAGACACACTCTTCCGTTATAATGCTATTTTTAATCCTATCATTCAATGTCACACATAACATACTTCTTGAGGATCGCATCTCAACGGCATTAACTCTACTAGCATGCTTTTCCTGCCAAACCCAGCTCTCACTTCCATACATTAAAGCGGGGACTAGTACAACATGTGTATTGCCTGGCGAGCCTTCGTAGACACATTCTGACTCCTCACTACTGTACGCATAGCCCCATTCATTTTATTTCCCGCATTCATTTGAACAGCCACGGGGATGCTACACAGCCCTATTTTTATCTTTATTGATGCTAAGCCAACCAGTCTGAGTAGGCTCCGTTAATCCAAACAAAGGAGTAGAATCTTTATAAAGAAATTTTAACGCTTGTATTACTTATACTTCCAGCTAAACAATAACCCTTTAACTGCGTTGCTACTAAATGTCTTTTTAAATTTTCAATATACACCAGACATCGCAAGTTGTGTCATCTCTATGTCAAGATGCGACCGACACTTGGTCCGCGCTGCAAACGGAGCGGGCCCGGGTGCTACAGCTAGAGAGCGCGATCTTAGTGCAGAGCTTACAGCTGGAGAGGGAAGGCCGAGTGCGCACCCAGCTGGAGAGAAGGAAAGCTATGCTGGAAAGACAAATTTTACGTCTTACGGGGCCCGGGTCCCAAGGGACCATATCCCCTGAAAAATCAGGGATGGAAATTTAATTATCCATACTTAAATTAAAAAGGTAAAATCAATTTAAAGATATTTATCGATTTTTCTTATTTTATTATTAAAAAATTTCCATGCATATTCAAGTTCCAATAAAAACCATTATGATAATAAAATTATGCAGTATTTACTATTTTGTTTTACTTTCTTAACTGAGTTTTGCTTGATGTATTAAAACGACTAGTACGGCCCTTAAGATATTTAACGCAGTAATACTTAATATTATAATTTTTTTTCGCGCAGCAAGTGAGGCGGTCAAACACGTATGATCATATCTTTTCATGCAATTAGTAGACTTTTAGGACCGCGCTATGCCAACTGATATGATAATTTAAAAAAAGAACATAAATATCAAAAATTGTATATCAACAAATTATACATTGTCGTTTACACATATAGCAAATAGAAACGAACTAAATTCTATGACCAGCCAATACAAACATTTTTTCCTTCTTATCGTTATGATGTTTTCCGTACAATAATGCTTGTAAGTTTCTTGATAAAATTTTGTCATGTAAATGATTACTATTAACCTTTCTCTTGGGTTCTTCATTCGCGTCTATATCCAAAACGCACGTTTTAGCTTTCTGACAATTATTTTCTTTATGATCTAAGTAATCACCGTTAAATAAAACACATTTCGATGCAAAGCTAGTGTTTTTAACTACATTATCAGACATGGCATGTTTTTTGAGCAACTTTCTTTGCTCAAGCACGTTGGGTGTCTTTTCCGGGTGTAGTATGTTGTAAGTTTTTCCACGATCTTTATCCGAATTAATACTCTTTTCAGTAACCTCTGCGCGGTGTTCATTGTTTATGTCGTGGACCTCTACTGGAGTTTCCATTTCTTCTTCTAGGAGTTTCAAAAATCGATTTAGATTCTTGGAATTTGCTTCAACTCCTTCCTTATATTGATGCGATTCGTACATTGCAATTTTTGTCTCTAGCAAGTTAATTTTTTCCTCGCATTTTTTCCTGATCAAGTTTGACTTGCGAACTTTGTCCTCTAAAGTTAAAACAATTTTCTCTAACCTCAATATTTGTTGTTTTCTAGTGTCTAAATTATTGACAAGATTATTAATTTCCAATTTTTTTATCTCGAGCTCCTTGAGAACCTAAAAGATTCAGATTCGCAAGATGACTGACACGTTCAATATTATAAAAAAATGTTAACTATGCAAGAGCCTAGACTATATATATTATAAAGATGTTTTATAAACAAATGTAAATTATACTAATATATTCCGAATTTTCCCCCAGTATAATCCTCTCCTATATTATCTTATAATTCAGCACCTGTTGTACTATAGAAAGAAGGATACTTTATTCATCAGATGAGACACACGCTCTACTGCACGCCGATATTTTGCAAGGAAGTGTTTAACGTTGCAGCAATGAGTTAGTGCAAACACTGCGTTACCTGCCGCTTTTATTAGTAATTATATGTATAATATAATATAAAAATGAGGAGTTTGTTTGAAAGCGCTTATGTCAGGTAATAATCGTAAAAGCGTTAAATGTACAATCGTTTTTTTTAAAGAATTTACTAAGGATATTTATAAAAGGTATTTAACGTCATGCTTAGGGCCCTTATGAGTCGAGGAAAAAGGAAAAGAACGGTAAGCGATGAAGATAGCATAGGCGAGCGATACGAGGCGTGGCGGTGGGTCAATAATGTTTCAGATGTCTGTGACGACCACTAGTATTATAGTAGTAATAATACCGCATAAAAATGTGATTAAGGTATGTCTATTCCGTTGTACTGTTATTTATCTAATCTAGTTTAAGTTAAACAGTGCGGCGGGTGAAACCGCCGAGCGCAGATTATACCATATAACAAGAATTTTGTTTCATATAAACTACACCAACTTTTGAATTATAAATGATTAAAAAAATACAAACCTCCGAGTCTTCATTACTACGGACATCTATATTGTTTCTTAGTTGTTTAATAATATTACATTGTTCTTCTTCAGACTTTATTAAAGTTTTTATAAGATCCTCCTTTTCTTGTAACCTTTGTTTTTGTGTTTTATTGCTTTCCAATGCATCCTTTAATTCGACTAAATTATTTTGAATCGTTTCAGACAATTCATTGTTTTGGTTAGTGACTTTTACTAGTTCTTCTTGTTGCCTCTTCATCTTAAATAAAAAAGAACTGTTTAAAATATTTTAGTATTTGTTTTACAGATAAATTTAAGACAATCATAAGCAATACGTTGTGCGCATGTTCGCGGAATGCCCTGTTTATAGGTGTATCTTGTAGGTAAAGAAGGCGTCACATTTTTTTCAGTTTCCTCTTTTTTCTTTAAGGATACAATACAGTGGCTTTATATGACGCATCTGAATTACTAATCCGCGGATCACTCCATTGCAAGCTGTTCTATGTCTTGCAATCTTATTTTAAGTACTTGTAATATTACAAATATTTTACTATAATACCGTATCGTGGAATTCGTTTATATCTTGCAATCCACCAAATTGCTCTTGCAATTGTACAATGTGATCTTTAAGTTGAATCAACTCCTTCTCATAGTATTCCATTTTAGCTTCACTGTAAATTAAAGCAGATCCTCAGATAACATCAGGGCGGATTACGGATTTAACTCTTAGTGCTACTTAAAAGCAATATACTTATACATAGGTTGTAATATAATTATTTGCGATAAATTACCTATCTTGAAGTTGCGATTGTAACATTTCCTCCCGATGTTTAAGTTCTGTTATATATTCTTCTTGGTCTAATATATTTCGATTGACAATTTTATTTTCTTCTTGGGACATTTTAATTTTAATCTGAAAATAATGACATTAGGAAAAAGCTTACCCATTCGAAGTATAAACGTTCAACAACCTACCTCCATTTGACGAATAGTTTCCGTCTGTTGTAACATTATGTTTTTATAATTATTTGTTTCTAAACGTTCTTTCTCTAGCTCATTCATAATATTGTTGTATTCGTGCTCCAAGTCCTTTGTATTAGCTGAATTATAAATATTATTTCTAAATATTAGTTTATTTTATGACAAGAAGTATTCATAAAAGTTACTTTCATAGAAGAAAAATTTGAAAAAACTTAATGGGCATGCAACATGCATGCATTAGCAATGTACCAAGCAAACGTAGAAATTTTCGTTACAAAAAGTCAAGAAATAAGTACAATAATTATTAAGGTTGATGGGGTACTTTGGTGGTTTAAGTTGATGATATTTACAGGATACGGTGATCCCCAGGTGGACTGCTTGTTTGCTTGACTTCTTGTCAAAATAAACTATCGATAACGCTCACCTAATCTGTACTCCATTTCTTCTATTTTTTGTAAAAGCAACTTATTTTGTATGTCAGCCTCCAGCACTTGGTTACGGTAATCCGATGCTAGTTTTATTTGTTCTTCTATTTCGATATTATATTTGGTTTCAGCTTCTGTAAGTTTCTTCATGTTTGCTTTAAGCTCCAATTTTGTATTGTTGAGAGATTCATTATAGTACATCGTAAGCTGCGCAAGTTTGCTTTCGAGATCGTTTTTCCTGTTTTTTTTATGAAATAATTTTTTCTTAACTTTAAACTTTGGTGGTTTTTGCTAATATCAGGTTTGAAGGGGAAGGGATTCTTACCACTATTAGCCTTTTTGAGCTCCCGATATTTTGGCAAAGCCACGGTCACGGGCTGACATGACATGGCGCAGACTAATCGTGGTAAGAAACCCTTATCTTCCATACCTTATATTAATAATTTTTACTCTTCTGCATTTAAAACATATCAAAGGTATTGGATCAAAATAATGATAACGTTTACAGTTTGGGACTTCCCTAAGAAACTGAAGCTGTGGGAGCTGGAAGAGTTGGAGACATATTTACTACCAATCATATTCTTGGGGATAATGGGGTTCCACAATGAACGCTTTCATTAAAACAAAAATTAGAGGATACGACCAGTTTTGTATCAAAACACGTCCAATACATAAATACAATAACGTATCGAAATAAAATATGATAAACTTACTCATATTGTATTTTTTCCCGGTCTTTTGCTATCTGTTCTAAATTCAATGTATTTTCTATAACTGCTTTATTTAACTTATTTAATTCTTCATCATAGCTTCTTTGTAGTTTTTCATTCTATTGAAAGAAAATTACCTTAAACTTAAAACGACGAAAAAACATACCTGCACGACCGACCCCGGCAAAAAGCAATCAGTTGCAATTTTAAATTTTAATCAAAAATGTCATGTCGTTCATGAGAGAAAGAAAACGTAAATTCCATTTTATACTATTATCTATTTTAACTCTTTTTTAATACAATTATATTTCTGCTTAGTAAACTAAGTTTGATGCGTAAATATAATTCGAAAATTCAGTTAATACAATCTAACAAGTACTACATTTCTTATAACTTACTTATATAAAATAGTCACAAACTTACTTGTTCTTGTAATTGTTTTATTAACGTTATCTTGGAGTCTAACTCGGCGTGGACTTTATCCAGAGCCGCTTCCAATTGGCTTACGTGCTCAGCCCCTATCTTAATTTGGCCTTCTGCTTTCGATAAACGTTCTTTCATAGACTTCTGTTTTTCTTTTAATTCTTTTTCAAGTTCCTATGTTATGAAAAATTCTTTGAAATTAATAACTTTGCTATAAATATGATCAAAATAGAAATTTCATTTGCTGACATTATTTTATTGCTATTTATTTCCGCGAAGACCTACGGCAATATGGATGGATTGAGGCTACTGAGATTGCTAGTCATTGACTCCGGGCATATTTTCTCTCTGTGGAATTATAAAACGTGTTGTGGCGATCCCACATAAAGTAGGATCAGAGCAAGGAAGTGAGGATTACTTACAACTTTATTTCTGTTTGAATAGGATTTTAAATGTTCCGCATTGTTCAGTTGCTTCTGCAGATCAGCATTGTGTGAATTTAGCTCGGACAGTTTGTACGTCAAATTTTCAGTTTGCAAATGGAGTGCCATTGTATCGTTCACTCTTTCTCTAGCAACATATTTAGAAATTAATATTTTTTTATTAATCGAGAATATATTACTAGCACTACTTCTATGTTACCCACCTTATGTAATATTCCACTTCTTGTACTTGCGTCATACATTCACTTTTAATGTTTTTTAAAACATTAGCCAACATTTCATTTTCAGTATTAAATTCTTGAATTTTTTGCTTTAGATTCTGTACACTAATCTATTTATTACCAAAATTAGATTATTAGTAATGCAGAATAGAAACAAATCAAACGGAATTATTTAGTTCTCTTATTTATTATCTGTTTTAGGCATTCTGCTCTTTTGGTTACCTATATTTTGAAATACATTTTTCTCATATCTTGCGAAAAAATTAATATAAAGACAACGTAAATTTATGTCATTTTTGGAGTGAAAAAAATTGAACCTAATAATTAATTACCTGTGATTTTAAGGTGTCAAGCCAGTCGATAATTATTTTCTTGTTAGCTAAGACCTTTTCGCATGTTACAAGCAATTTTCCAGGTATATTATATAATTTATCCAAAACCATTCTATTGTCCAACGGTAATTCATCTAGAACTGTAATTTTTTTGTTTCTTTAGTTTTATTTATAAAGTTATGAATTTTTGCTATGCGTACAGTGGTGCTCTTCGGGAACTTATTGATCCAAAATGGTATAAGCAATTCCAAGAAACGATTTGACTAATTTCACATGCGGTAGCGACTTTGACACACGGAGGTATACGTACGAGTATATTGAGGTCTATGTGGACATAGTATCGCTAAAAATACCGTTGAAACATAGTTGCTACATATATTTTTTCGATTCAAATTTATAACCAATGCAGACCGCTTAGTCTATTGTATATCAACATTACAAAATTACACCGTCCATTGAAAATGCATTTTTTTGCAAGAACGATCTACTGTCGCTGCTATTGACAATGGCATTTAAAACGTTTAAAAATATTAACCATTCAAATTGTTTTTTATTTTTGAACTTTCCGCACACAGTTTGAGCAGCTGCTCCGGGGTCATTTTGGCAACGTTCATGATATGCAGATCTTCAGCCAGCGGTGCGTCTGCACTGTGCCCTGCTGCAACCATTTTCTTGTAAATAATATTAAGAGAAGCGTACAGATCCAATACTGATCTCTGAAAAAATAAATTATATTTTTTTACAATAAATGGTACATTTAGTCTGTGTGCCACACTAAAAACTTTGAAGATAAAAAGTACTAAGCGAAATGTGAATTTTATTTAATGAAATGTTAATAAAAAGATTATTTTCTTACCTGTCTCTGATTCAATTCACTTTTCATTGTCTGAAATTCGTCGTTTCTCTTTACCCATTCAGAAACAATGTCTTGTTTCGAATCCGTCAACGCTTTTCTATCATCTAAATAATAAAATAATGTTTGACATCCTTGATGTTTGACCAGCAGGCATATGCCAGCGATATCAGCTTATAACATATACTAAGTAACTTTACAATAAAATAGGCCAATATTGTTCATGCAAGATAACAGTGCGTTATTGTGCTGATTTCGTTTTGTAGGCATAAAGTGTGTAACAATTCTAAGTGCCCCTTGCTTTACGATTAAGGATACCCAAACCTTTGAAACATGTTTAAAACCTTTGGGGATTCTTCGAATTATTGGCGCGAATCGTAAAATTCCTTTCAGAGAACGCTAAAGCTTAGTAGAGAGACACGTAGACTCCTGTTTTCTATAATTTAGTTACAAGTGCACATATTTGTGTTCTTTACGTATTTCCTACTTACAATTAAAAGACGTAACTTAATAATATGCTACTTACCACGCCCAGTCAAGTCGCCGTAGCCCAGGACATCATTCGACGCAGTCTGCAGCAGTTCCAACTCTTCATATTGGTTTATTGTCTCCTATTTTTACTTTTATGAGTGAATCAAAAGTTCCAAAATTTTCCCATATCTTTGCATATACAGTTTTTAAATCTTTTGTTGAGATAATGCATAATGTTTATTATTCTATTCGCTAAATGTATAACTATATAAAATAGAATAACCGGAAATATTACTTCCATGCGTGTATTTTCTAGATATACTAAATTCAAGGCCTAATAGTGTTCACATTTGTTTCAGTTTTGAAGCGTATACATATATCTAAGTAAATAATTAATACGTAGTTACCTGGTCTGGTAAGCGCCCGGTGTTTTTGTTTGAATACAACATTCGTATTGGCTTCGGCTTTAAAAAATAACAACATTGATTGATTTTTGAATTTCATTTCTATTTTTACTTTTGAATGAAGATCCCAGCTATGTGTCGTCATTTTTGAACATAGACTGAGATAGGACTCACATAAAACCTGCTTTACACGGCGACTCTGCTTTGTTTTGAACTTTGCCCCAAGTAGTCTTTGCCCTAGTTTTTATATAATTAATGAAAATGTTTCTTTTAATTTGAACTATGATTTGGCGTATAATGATTTTTTATCTATCTCAGGCATGTATTTGTATTGCCGATGGGCAATTTCCTTTGACGTCCAACGCAACAAACCTATTTTTTCTTTGATATTTATATATAACTTTTACGTTCAACCTAACGAAACTGACCTATACTTATCTTCATTCTAAATTAAACTTAAACGTATTAACAAACAAGCAAAATATCAGCTCACAGTTTGACAGTTTGACGTTAATCAAATTATTTGTTCAGTTCACAAATTGCTCACAGTTTATAATATGCCCAGTCCGATTATAAAACGAAAAAGGTCACAATCGATCGGTGAAGTACATATTAAAAAGCGTTTTGTCAAGGGAGAAATTTCTCTGGCAATTTATATTATAACCTGGTAGGTTAAGTGATACCCCAGTTGGCTACCCTCTGAGATGTATTTAACCAAAGCACCTATCGGTTACAAGCTGGTTATATGATTATGGATATACATTTAACTTATATCGTTCAGATAAAAAAAAACAACAAACAAAACAAAAAAGGACAACAAGATACATATATATATAAAGAACTACTACTAGACAAAAAATGCTAAAGAAGGGCGATATAAGGAGTATCCGTAACCGACGAGCTTGTATGCGTAGATGTATGGATGGATGTAAGCAAGTGAGCTGTGCCAAATGGAAATCCATAATCTCTGCCTGTGGGTTACCGGGGTGAGCTATACTCTGAGCTTTACATATTTATTTTATGTGGGTAGAAGTGGTTGCAGGGCTCGTCCCAGGAGCACTTACCATATATTGATCTGAATAGTGACATACCAAGGAAAGGCATGTAAGGAGTACCCGTAACCGAAGAGTGTGTACATATATGTAGGCACGTGGATGTAGAAGAAGCGAGAGATGTGTGTCACATGATATTATCGATATTGATAAAATATTTCAAATGTCGGTGAAAGTTATTTAAATATTTGTTGACCTGTTGTACCGGCACCGTTATCACAGCCGATCCAGTTTTACTCTTTTGATTGTCGTTAGACGCGCGCTTCGATGTCACTGGCTGCTGTCTCTGAAATATTATATGCGAAAATTCATTTTATGACATAATCTTTCTAGTTTTTAGTGCGTTAAGTTTGTCATTAAAAAAACCTTAATGTTAAATCATTAAGAAGCGAAAAATCTATGATATAAAATAACGAATTTATTTTATATCATAGATTTGTTATTAAAATATTGTTGACTTGGCAATGACGAGCGCGTGCTACCTATGTTTACTTAGGTGCATTTCACAAGTGTAAGACGGCTGGAGAGCTTGAGCTGTACCAGTTAAGAGTTAACGTAATTGTCTTACAACAATGGACACAGATTCTGATATCAATAAAAAAAAATAAGCTAATCGATATCTTATTTAGTTTTGATTGTAAGAATTACTTTTAAATAAATTATAAATAAATAAATATATATGCGCTCACGCCCGTAACCCAGAGGGGTAGGCAGAGATCATGGATTTCCATTTGGCGCGATCCTGGCACACCTCTCTCGCTTCTTCCACAATCATACATCTACGCATTCATGCTCGTCGGTTATGGGTGCTCCTTATATCGCCCTTTTTTAGTAAGTCATTAAACTGATCGATATAAATTCTCCCAGGGCGTCCCCTACCAACACTGCCACTCACTTTTGCAACATAAATTTGTTTTGTTATTCTCTCTTCATTCATCCTTTCAACGTGCCCGAACCACCGAAGCATACCTTTCTCAATTCTAGTCACAACGTCCACTTTTAAGCCACACTTTTCCCTTATAACGCTATTTTTAACCCTATCATTCAAAGTCACGCCTAACATACTTCTTAAGGATCGCATCTCAACGGCATTAACTCTACTGGCATGCTTTTCCTGCCAAACCCAGCTCTCACTTCCATACATTAAAGTGGGGACTAGTACAGCATTGTGTATTGCCAGACGAGCCTTCATAGACACATTCCGACTCCTCACTACTGTACCTATAGCCTCATTCATTTTATTTCCCGCACTCACTCGTCGTTCAAAATCTTTAACATGCCTACCATCTCTACTAAACATACACCCCAAATACACGAACTCTTCCACCTGTTCCACTACATTTCCGTTAACCTTTATTTCAATTACTGTCTTACTTTGTTCTCTTTCAAACACCATTACTTTCGTCTTATCCACATTCATCTTCATACCTTTACCATCTAGTGAATCATTCACTACATTCAGCATAAGTTGTAAGTCCTCCGCTGATGACGCAAACACAACCTGGTCATCAGCGTACAAGAGACATTTTACAACTAACTCACCCATTCTTAATCCACAATCTTCGTCTTTCAAAGATCTCAAACAATCATCCATAAAGAGATTGAACAGCCACGGGGATGCTACACAGCCCTGTCTTACACCTTTATTGATGCTAAACCAGTCTGAGTAGGCCCCGTTTATCCTAACGCAAGCAGTAGAATCTTTATAAAGAGACTTTAACGCTTGTATTAGATCACTGTTCAATCCAAACTCAACCAAGGTTGACCACAGATCATCTCTTTTAACTTTATCATAGGCCTAAATAAATTATGTAGACAAAATATGGTGTCAAATTGAATACGCAATAGTTTGGTATACATGTGATATTAGGCATTCAAACAATTTGCACTTACTTTAAAACCTGACGACACCCTGTCCCGCTCCTGTCGAATGGACCGTGCCATATCATTTACTTGCAATTTATCGATTCTGCCACGACTTGCAGATCTCTGTATCAGCTGAAAATAATTATCAATGGGTAATCTATAATTAGAAAATGTCGTTAAATACCATGCCAATATCATGTATTATTAAGTAGCATCCATAGTTCTTAGATGTAAAGCATATAGAGTTTTTTGCCTTTTGCGTTCTGGATTCCAGTCTCAATAGAAGCAAAGCATTTGCGTTTGTTTAACGACAACTCTTAAACAATGACAACAATCAGAAGAGTTGCAGAAGCAAGCAATAAGAAAAATTTTTGCATTTATAAAGACTGAGAAAGGATTCTATAAAGCGAAATAATATAAAATTATGGCGTTACATCTGTATTGTTGAGCTTGTTCCTGTTCACAGCCCCTCGTCTGTCCGACCGGACGCTGCGCGGGATGCGGCATTTTATTGGCATTCTCGCTGCTTCGATAATATCTGAAAACGTACAGAATACATGTTTCAATTGGTAAGATAATAAAAGTTGTTTAAAACGTTAATTATCATCAGTTTGATACGCAAACGCACACTTTCTTTTGTCTCGTTGACATCGTGCAAAGATGGGAATGAAGCTCTATTTTTAGAAAATATTCAATTAAAGATGTAGTGATATTTAGAGTTTTACCGAAAGCATACAAATTAATTCTTTGTTATATATCTGTCTTTGTTTGCTTTGAGTTCAGATAACCTACAATGCAATGATTTTGTATACTAAAGATATGATATACTCATATAAAATCAGAGACAAAAATTCATACATGTCCATGTAAAAAGGATAGCGTATTTAAATAATAATTAAAATAGAGAACAAGTAGTAATTGTCATTTCAGAATTGAATGTCATGTCAGATAAATCGTCCTAATTGGATCGCTTTCGAGTCTTGACTTTTCGACCGCTTATGGCATATCTGCAACTGTTTGTATTATAAATCATTGCTGCGGGGTCACTTAGATGTGTGCAAGGGGCGAGGTCTAAATGCTTACCTTGTATTCTTGGCTTATCTGATATCTCCTTAGACATGTTTCACTTACATTATAACCACACAATGATTTTGTAAAAATAAAAGAAAGTTATTTACTGAAATTTGTGTAGCATAAATCCTAAAACGATGCCAATGACATATTAATACAGACAAAAAATTATAATAAGGCCAGTCTTGCTTCTTGGTATTTTACATTTCAACCAAGGAGTACTAATATCGGTAGCTCAAATATTTACTATCATTATAATAAAAATATGCTCTTATGATTGCATAACCAAAACGGTTTGAGTGAAAGACAATGTAGATAGTTCAAACATATTTTTCACGAGGACTTATTCAGAAAACTTGAGAGCTGTGAAATATTACTTATATAAAATATGTACACATGCCCGTAACCCAGCGGGGTAGGAAGAGATATCGGATTTCCATTTGGCTTGATCCTGGTATATCTCTCTCGCTTCTTCTACATCCATACAACTACGGATGCATGCTCGTCGGTTACAGGTACTCCTTATATCGCCCTTCCTTAGTATATTAGTATGTATACTATATATATATATATATATATATATATATATATATATATATAAATCGAAATTTCAAGGACTCTTTGCGTATATTTGAATCTGTTTTATTCTTTATTTTTAACAAGTCACTTCTAGCTAGATCACGGTGCATGCACTTTCTTATACCTCGTTTTGATTATTGGAACTGATTGACAGAACCCCGGTTTAATCTTCTTGTAAAAAAAACAACTGAGACTATTCTCCATAGTACACGGTAAAATAAACGAAAATATTTTCAAAATTAGAACCACGTCAGATATTTAACAAATACTTTTCAATATGTCATAACATCAAAATTGAGTCGTTTTTGGATTACCTAAAATTAATCTTGGGCGTTTTTCCCTAAATTAAATTTTTACTTCAAACAATAATGGCTAGTACCGCTAAGCAACAAAAGGAAAAGTTACGTAAGTATTCACATTCTATCTAAACTATGCCATTTATAGAAGGAATGTGGGTACCAAAAGCGAAAGATACTCATTTCATTCGTAAAATAAAACTCGATTAGATTACCGGATCTTACCCGGATTATACAAATAAATTCTTGAAAGCCGGGGAGTCCTCCTGTCTCCCAATACCACGACCGTTGACAGAATACCGTTATTGAGAAAATTGAATAAGCATAAACCTAAATTCCTTCCCCTTATTTCAATATCAGGCCAATTTAAACCAATAATAATAGCAATTGGTTAAACTATGTGATACTTTGATTGCTTATATTTTAAAATGGCAAAATTCCCGCAGTGGCGATAGCTGTTTCACATCCGGTCGCAATCTCATCGGAGCCAGGTGTGAAGTAGTAGTATTGTGTTCTTCTTCCATAGTAAAAAAGAGATTAATTTACTGTTGATATTAAAGATGGTCCGCAACGTTTGACGCCTCGCGCCACGGCTGCGTCGTCAGCGCGGGCCGCTCGCAGCGCCTCTAACCGGACGCCCGCTGCTTCCTCTCCACTAAAGGTGAGCCAATCTACGCTAAACTGATAGTTATATTTAGTTAAAAAGGGCGCTTGAATGCGTTTTCAATTAGCGTTAAGCGCTGTGATGCGAAACTAGTTACATACGCACTAGTTTACCATTAGCCTATTCACTTGGGAAAAGTCCGAAGTCATTATCAGACGGGAATACAGAGGCCAGCAACACGAAGGGAGTGTCATTCATGGCGACTTTTTGTAGTGATGTAGACGCTCGCTTTGCGGGCGTTGGTCGCATCTGTAATGCGCGTCTGTACCACTTCAGAATAGCGAGTTATCGATGCAAACGCGCGTTTGTATAGATAAATCGAGCATCAATACAATGCATTACACTACGATTTGGCATTGAAACGCAACTATAGCAATGTTGCATCGTGTTAGTCGCGATACATAAGATTTGTTAGATATGTAACCTAGTGACGTGACATGATAATTACATATTTGACACAGCCTCTATTATAAAACTTCTTAATGTTAAGCAGCAGCTGGCAGTGTGTGATTCATATTTATTTTCTTACAGCACAAAGCTGTGCCTCAGCGCCTTCAACATTTAGAATCAATGACCGATGATAAGGTACTTTTTATTATTTACTTAAGTTTTTCTTTAAAATGCAATATTCGAGTTGGTCAACTATTTCGTATTTACTGTATAACTGTTTTAGATAAATGAACAAAATGATAAGAAACATTTTTTCCCTAACACCTATTTCGGCTGGCATACTTACACAATCAATGGCAGACCTAGGCGTGAATTTAAATTTGTGTTTCCAAAAATCAAGCTCTTAATATATTATAGAATGAAGGTGCAGTGAAATTCGACTGTAATAGATTGGTGGAATAGATGGCGCACGACGATGGCGCTTCTATGACACTTTTGTTATTATTTTGATAAAAAATCTGTTGTTTAATAATAATAATATCCTTGGACAATATTCACACACGGCCATCTGATCCCAAACTAAGCAGAGCTTGTGCTATGGAGACAAGATACTACTTTTCTTGTGTAATAATAATAATAAATCAGCCTTTTTTAGATTTTTCCCCAATGCAGGGGGACACACGGCTCATGGCCTCCTCTCCGAGAGAGGCAATGAGCCGTAATCCACCACGCTGGCGGGTTGGTGGATGTCACATGTCTTCGAATATGGTGGTTCTAAGACATGCCGGTCTCCTCACAATGTTTTTCTTCACCGTTTTCTGAGCAGTGGTGATGAAATAAATTACACAAAGTAAAGCGCCTGCCTGGGTTCGAACCCGCAACCTACAGTACGTAAGTCGGGGTCTAAACCGCTGAGCCACCACTGCTCTGCATTTTTTTGTAAATACATACTAAAATATATAATTACATCCAGACTCAAAACAAATAGTCATGTTCATGCACACAATGTCTGTCCTGGGTGGAAATCGAACCCACAACCTACGGCGTGGAAAGCAAGTATCTTACTAACCACGCCAACCGGTTCGATTGATTATCTTTTTAATAAAAATTTAAATTAAAAAAGTCTATTTTTTGTTATAATTAATATATTTACTATTAAATGTTATTCATTTTGTTGCCTTTGTTTTAGGGTACTAAGAACTGTAACAATGTCAATGATATCTCAAATATCGTTGCTATGCCAGAATTTAATGACAATGAAGAGGTAAACTAATCTGGCAAATCTTTTAATTAATATTTGATAATTCTTAATTTAATATCCCTTAAGTGGATAACTAAGAAAGACGCTTGAGGATTTTACTACACAGTTTTTCTAAGGCAATATAAAGTACATGCATGTAATATTTATATGTATGGTCAACTTTGGTTTCGTTTGGATTGAACAGTGAATCATTAGATTAGATACAACTGCTAAAATATCGTTATAAAGATATCATTAAAGGTGTAAGACAGAGCAGTGTTGCATCCCTTTGGCTGAAATTAAACATTTCTTTATAAAGATTGAAAACTTTGAAAGACGAAGATTGTGGATTAAGAATGGGTGAGCATGTTGTAAAATGTCTCTTGTACGCCGATGACCAGGTCGTGTTTGCGTTATCGGTAGAGGAATTACAACTAATGCTGAATGTAGTGAATGTTTCATTAGAATACCTTCGATGAAGATTAATGTATAATAGATAAGACGAAAGTAATGGTGTTTGAAAGAGAATAAAGTAAGACAGTAATTGATATAAATGTTAACGGCAAAAAAGTGGAACAGGTGGAACAGCTTATGTATTTGGGATGAATGTTTAGTAGAGATGGTAGACACGTTAAAGATTTTGATCGACGAGTGAATGCGGGAAATAAAATGAATGGGGCTATAGGTACAGTAATGAGGAGTCAGCATATGTCTATGAAGGCTCGTCTATTTTTTTATTTACGGCCTTTAAAAGGATTCTTAGATCTTCAAACTGTTACAAAACGAATAAGCCCATAACTGTACTCTTAACGGAGCGTTTTGTGCCCGCCTCACGAATTTATCGCCATACAATAGGAACCCACCAGACCTTAGAAGGAATATATATGTTGTCACAGAATTTTGCTGCAAATCAGAATAGCGGCAGCGATAAATTTCTTTTATACTTTCAGGTAAATTACTTTACGTTTCTAATTATAATGCCTGTTAATTACAGCAACCACAGCTTCCGATGCCTTTATACCATGAAATTAATGAAGTCGGTGAAGAATTTGTAAATTACTCTACTAAAGGTGCAGAAGTAAAAGAAGAACCAAATGAAATTGACGGGAATTCATCTGAACCGCCTGCGATAAGCGACCTACATGAAACTATCAGTAACTATTGTTTTTTATTGAGTATCTAGCAATTTTGGTCGTTGACCGTCCCAGGGGAACTTATATCGATTAGATTAGTAACGTACTAAAAAACGCACAAGGAGTACCCACAACCGATGAGCATGTTTGCGTAGGTGTATAGATGTATCGTGCCAAATGGATACTCACGATCTGTGCCAACCCCTCCTGGGAGCGCATATTTATGTAATAAAAAGGGTATCTATAGATACGTGCTCTCGCTGACTTCATCAACTCGAAACACTTAGCTAATAAAATAAAATTGCTATTTGTAAGCTAAATATGATGATATTTCCTAACGGAAGACAAGGGAGCCTCAATATCTTTACACCAATGTAAATATTTAGTCACAGTTGCAGTGTTATACTAGTGGAGGTAAATTAAACAATATCCATCTATGTATTTGATAGCAAACGTGAAAGATATCAAGTAAGGAAGTAAGTAAATTATCTAAAATTGAATATCGGATATCGAATCAAAAGTTATTTTAGTAGATTAAATAATAGAATTACCTTTTGCCCACAGAAATTATAACCGACGACGAGGATAAAATTCCAAATAATGGCGAAATAAACCTAACTCCTGGTGAGGTGAACGTCTTACATTTATTTTGAACCAGAAAACGTAAAACTAATAGATTTTCACTTCTTGTAGACAATGAAAAGGTGGACACTGCACCTTCGTCTAAAGTTAGTAGTCGTCCACAAACACCGAAAAGCGCGCATTCTAATTCATCTCGAAACCCAAAAGTATTGAGTCGGCCAATGACACCATCCAAACCGGCGCCGGCTACCAAGCCTACGACGAGTAGGCCGCACACACCGCGGCAGTCAGCTCTACCACGCCCTAAGAATACACCGGCTTTAAAATCGCCTGTACGACCAAAGACACAACAGAATAAGAAGCAATTGTCGAATCTATCTAATGATAGCGAGGATCCTAATGATATTTCTACAATATTTGTTAGTAAACAAGAGGAGTTTCATCGATTGAAGAAGGAGTTGGATTTGAAACAGGTATAAATAACTTTTTAGATATCTTCGAATTCATTAGTCTCGGTAAACAAACTACAGAAGCTATAAAAATCTAAAATACGAAATAGATATCTGAACCTATTTCATAGGGTCATATCGATTTGAAGATGGCCATATATCATTAGGTGCTCTATTTTGTGAGTAAATCAATGAGCTATCTAACTAAAAGTACTATTTTCGAAATATTCGTTTAAGTAGCTGAGTCCCACATGACTCGAACAAATTTAAAAAACGCAATGTTAATTTTTTACTTATATTTTGCTTGAACATGCAATACGGACTGCATGCGTCTTAATAAAAAAAATCGTACCATAGTGATCGTAAATTCATTTTTAAATTGTTATATAATTTGCAATCACAGCAAGCGATATTGGAAATATTCAACAATCTGCAAAATTTACGGGACCGTATGATAAAAGAAGGCAAATCTGGTGAAGGCGAGGGCTTGAACCAACAGGAGCTGATGATATTCAATGTAGCTGATTGGGCGACCACAGAAGTTGCTCAACTGTGCCGCAACAGCAACCCTGCTGCGGAAGGAGCGGGCGAAATTATTAAAGCAATAACTCCTATTGGTAATATATTTTAAAATAAACGTGAACCTAGTTATAAGTAATTATTACCTGTTGGTTTAACCAATTTAAGCAATTTTTTGCCTCCTAAGACGACCGGATTAATACATACATTCATCAATAAAATCAATTGTGAACGTTTGACAATTACGTTATTTTATGTCAAATATATAAATAGCTTGACCACTAAAATGCTTTTTTGGGCTTGCCACAACTTACAATGACGTTTTGGCTTATTATGGGTTTACCACCATATTATAGTCCCAGCCAGCTCTAGGAAGTGACTCGAGAGAAATTGCTTCTACATTTGAATAAATGTCGTTGATACTATGCTTTTACTATATATTTAATTATTTACTCCTTCCCCAAATACGATAGAACCAATCTTTATCATCCTTACATTTTAATGCAAATTGTTGTAATTTGGTTTGCTTGTTGTCATCAGACGAAGACATTTTAACTGAATGGGATAGAAAAGTGTTGAACTTGCCCGGAAATTTTGCCGATTTATGTTTACAAGCGTTCACCGCGCGCCAAGAGGTCATAGACTGGGTTAAAGAAATAATAGCAAACGTAAGTCTTGCAAGTTACGATTTTTATATTTTTTTACACGAATGTGACAATAACGTTGCAACGAAATATAAAATATGTTAGGTCGGGCCCCTTATGTGTGTTTTTTCGCCGCGTTACCAAAGGACGCCTTAAATGCCTTGCCTAATGTTCTCCGTACAATGGGAAGTTTACGAGTACTAATCGGTGTCGCCATTCGTAAAATTAATTACTAAATTAAAAATATAACATTGATAATATTACAACAAATTCAATAAAAACACCAAAGAAACTGAGTTTATTATGATTGTAAAATCAGTAATGTAAAAGTTATCTTAATTTTTTGTAGCATATAAATAGTCAGTTTTTTTTTAATTATTGTAATAGTGAAATGAATTCAACAGCAGGAGTCAATAAACGAGGAGGACCTGAGCCGTATAACTATCTACAACAAGCAAGGGCTCGATCTTTGCGATCAGCTTCGCGAACTGAAGTCCCAGGCTGATGACTCTTTATACGGAATTACGCAACTGTTAAAGTAATCTCACCCTTTATTAAACTTCAAATGTAAAAAATACCAAGCAAATTGACAATCTCCTTTTTAACCGACTTCAGAAAAGGAAGAGGTTCTCTATTCACATGTATTTTTTTATTGACTTCAATATCCGTAAAACCTGAATATCTATTGTCGGATCGGAGTCAAAATTAAAAAAAGAACAATCTTAAAACGAGAACTATCAACTGCAAGGAAAATGAAATCGGTTAATAAATGTTAGATGTAAGTTCTGAACAAACAACAAACATAAAAAGACAAGCGAATTAAAACCCCTTTTTGTGTCGTTTAACAACTATTAGGAATCAGCTTCAATAAAACCTTTTGGAATAAGCCTCTTCTACTATACATATTTGTTTCGGCGTACAACCTGAACCGTAGCTTTGAGTATCTTACAACTCAAGATCAGAACAGGTACATCGTACATATACGTCAGACTTTGTGCAGGAAAGAAAAGGAACGGACAGGACATATGAACTTTCTGTTGCTGACACACTATTGTGGTTACATTGCTCAAAAAATTTATTTCACCTCGGTAATATCTATTTCTCCAAATATTTGTACATTCAGGGTACGAAAACCTTGTCAGCTTTCAAATTCATGACCCTAACCAACTCGTAGACACTTATTAACCTTTTGATATTAAAGCTTTAAATTATACTTACTCGATATGAAAACTAGGGTCAAAATAGTAAACACCTTTTTAATGTCCTAGTCATTACGAAGTTGGAATTATAGCTTATTTTATTTAATTGTTAGTGTGAGTCGATGTTACTGGTGCAAGTAAATGTTGACTTTAAAGTGACGAACCTTTTTTGACCCCAACTTTGCATTTGCTAAGACAGTAGTAATAATAGCTTATACTTTTAGGCCAAAATAATTAAAAGTTTAGGATAAATGTAATTTTTATAGACGAGCGTGCCAAGAACGTGGTCTGTTGATAACTGTGGGAGAATCGCTGGTGAAACAAATATCACGTCTAAGGCAAGATATCACAGTGAACGCAGCTATAGCAATGGAAATCAACACTTCTGGTGCAACTGGAAAAGAATTAGCCAAAGCGCTGGAGGTACTAAGCACCATCAGTACTTAGGCAGTCAGAAAAGTTGTATCCCATGTTTTTCAATAAATATTTCTGACTTTGATGTAAACAGGATACACGTTTAGAGTTAGAAGAGGAGCGTGCTTCTAAATCAATCCTCAAAGAAAAGCTGGCGACCACAGAGACCCATTTGCGGCAGTCGCGGGTAAGAGTAAACAAAATGGACCGGCAGCTGAGGGAAGCGGAAGCTAGTATAGCCAGCCTCACTATGACAGTGAAGTCACTGGAAGATCAGGTGAGTCTTGGATGCGTGAAAACAGGAGATGCTTAAAATTTATACATATAATAAAATTGTGACTGATCGCTGTCTATATGTATTTGAGAAAAACTAATACTGGGCCTTTATAAACGCAATAAAACCTAAAACTGTATGTCTGTATGTGTGCGTTTGCACGCGCTAATCTCAGAAATGGCTTAACGGATTTGGGTGCGGTTTTCACTTATGTATTGTGGTAAGCTTCACTTCAAATTCAGTGTTTGTTTTATCTCAATCGGTTATAAATAAAAAAAAGTTATATCAATTTATACCACCATGTCGAATGTATGTTCGATAAAAATGCTATAAAATAGCTGTTCAGTTAAATAGGTTGAAATTAGTTAACTATAAATTATGATCTTTAAAATGACCATGATTGTAAGTTGTTATAAAGTGTAAGACAGGACAGTTTCGGAATTCTGCAACTTCCAGTGCAATTTTGCAAGCATCAGCTAGACACACTGTGCATTGGGATATTCATAGCATAGCATACGGACTTATGTCGGAGACGCCCGGCGCTGCCTGGTAATGGTAACAGCTATATTTGGTAGCGCATTATTTACACGTATATAGACACAGCTAGTGATAAATAAACAAATTAACAGTCACGCCTGGAACCCAAGGGGTATCTATTTGGCACGATCATGGTGTACATGCTCAACCGTTACTCTGTATATCGCCTTCAATGCCCAGGAAAAAACAAATTTCAAATTAAAAGTAATCATTAATTTTTGTTAGTTCATTTTCGGCATTAATAAAATAGAAATTGACGATACTGCTATAATTAAATTCCGGCATGGTTTATTGAAAGTACATCAAAACCAAATGAAGCTGAATCTCTGACGTTTTTGTCCAACAACATCAAGACGATCAAGCAAACTTTGTTCACTAAGTTTAGAATCATAGCTATATGACTAAACATAAGTATAATGCTAAGAGATTTAGCAGGAGTAGAATATATATTTTAGAATCCTTCGCAGCATGCTGTGTTGATATTCCACGCTTTTTTGTATTCCAGAGTCGTCAAAAAGAAGTACAGTTAGAAGCACGTGCAAGAAAATTAAAAGAATCTCTGAAAACCGGGGAGATGACCAACAATCTCATAGTTCAACAGCGCGACGCACTGCAGACAGAGTAACATTTTTTTAAAATTATATAACTACACAAACTTTGAACATAAAATCTTTAGTTTTTGAAAGTTTACATCTAATTTACTCTTTTCTTCGTACGTTATTACAGTGGTAGAGTCCGCAACAACAACATCTTTTGCACGAATGGGCCGGCTCGACCGGTGAAATACCACGACCTCACAGAAAACAGGCGTGAAGAAGAAATACTCTGCGTTTCGTCTGATGAGTGAGGTGCCGGAGGCTTAATCTCAATGATAAGGGGATAGGATGGGAAAGGGAAGAGGATTGGACGGGGAAAAGGAAATATCCTTTTTCCTGTCTATGTCCTCCTCTGTCCATTAAAGGTAGGCAACGCAGATGCGTTGCAACACATTTGTTTGTTGCGGATGTCTATGGGCAGCGCTCACTTTACATCAGGTGATCAGCTTGCTCGTTTGCCACCTTCTCCCATAAAAACAAACGTTTTTCTCCTACTGGTAGGACTGTTTTTTCGAGCTATGTACCGTATGTGTGTTGCGTACATTTGGCTCGACTGATTTTAAAAAGTGGAATGTGCAGATATCAAATCAATTGTGAATTTTTAATGTATGTACTTAGGAAATCGAGAGATGCTGGCCAATAGCCAGTATTTTATGGAACAATTTTTTTTACCTTAGAAATCAATTGGATAAAATATAAGAGTGCTCAAGTGAGATAGACAAAAATACAGGTATTATTTCTCACGATTATAATAATAACACAATGGAAAAACAATTGGTTGATTTCAGGTTAAAAGAAATGAAAGAGCAATTGCAAAGAAATATTTTAGATAGCCAAAATACGGTGCAAGAACTAAATAATAAAATAAAAGAACTGAAATCGGCTCTAGAAGATGAGAGAAGTAGAAAGCAAGAAGAAATGGAAATGAAAATAATGTTCGAGGAATCGTATAGAGAAAGCTTGAATACTATTGAAGAATTAAAAATGCAAATAGTTGATCTTGAAAATAGCAAACCAAACCCAGGTAATTAATGGAATGAAAGCGCGATATAAATTTCTTAGCATTTTAATTTTATAAACATGCATTTATAAAAAGATTTCAGATCCCTCAAGTTATTTCTATTTAATAATAAATTACTAGTTATCGTTTATCATTTTATCGTAGATCTGCCAACTGGAAGGGAAATGGAATTAAGAGCAGAGTTAATCGCAACGAAGGACACATTGCGTGCGACAGAAGAAGAAATAATCGCGTGCAAGCGTGAAAAAGTTCGCTTTTTGGAAACACTCACTAAAATTACTGTGATTGTCTTGAGTATTTTAAAAAAATGTTTTTATGCCTATTAGGTTTAAACAATGTATATATTTTACCGTATATAATGTGCTCCAGTACCCAAATGTGCCAACGACCAGGAAGCAGACTGCTGTCCAATCTACCGGACCGTGATAACCAGGACCACTCAAGAGTGAAGCGACAGGCAACTCAGTGATAGACTTTAAAGTTTAGATATAAATATTTATCTACCAACTCAATATCAAACATGAATCAAGAAATTTATACCTTGTTTACGACACTAATGTCTTATATAGCTATTTAATACTTTGACAATACTGTCGTTGAATGAGTCGCATAGAAACTACGTTACAAGGGATATCGATCAGTCGAAGATTACAGTATTTTCCTTAGCAATTACAAGATTAAATCGCCAACCTTTCTTTCATTTCATATTGGACTATGTATGAATTTAGGATGCACTTAGCTGAAAATCTTAAAATACATAGTTATACTAGTATGTTGTTGTTATCAATTGAATTGAATGTGAAAATGTAAGCATATTTTTATGATGAATGTCCATATCGTTTGCGTGGAAAATAATTGTCCTCAAAAGGGTTGCATTCCTATTATTTTGTATAAACATAATATGCGTAACATTTATTTTTTTTGTTTTCAGTCCTATATACCAGACTCGTTCTTTGATCATCCTTGTGAAGGTGAAAAATTCTATACATTTTGCATTTCGATATACGTTCATATATTTTTATAGGAATCTGATAACAAAATGGGAATGCAACAGAAACTGGCGGGAGACCTCCTGAGCAAAGAAGAACTAATAGGCAAGATGCAAACTCAAATAAGGGAATTAACTAAAAACATTAAATTAAAGTAAGTACTTTGTCAATATTATCGCAACATTTTTGAAAACCTCTGTGGGGCGTTATTAAAAAGCTTCTATAAGACAAAATTTTCGCCTCGTATGTTCGGTTGTATTAGTTCCATTGTTTTCATCTGATTAGACCTTGTTTCCAGTGAACAAAAAGTTTTACAATATGAGCAATACGTACGAGATATGCAAACGTACGTTCCAGCTTCTACTAACGGTCAAGATCCCTCTATTGGTAATGCATATCAAGAATTACAGCAAGAGGTAATTTACATAATAATCAACTCTCTTTTATATTTAAAACTTCCACAGTGGTGTCGTATATTCCACATTATTACCAGACATAAAACCCCTGAGTATTGGTCTGATATTCCAATGTAAAATTTGCTGGCGAAGTACCCTCTTGTTTTAAATCATTTCTTGAGCAAAAGTAATTAGATGCGATCCTTAAAAGTATGTTAGGGAGACTTTGTGTGGATAAAAATATATATTATATCTATGTATATTTTAATCCACATAAATAAATAAATCTTTATTCCTTTAACTATGTTCTTACAAATATTTGGAACTTCTTTTTAAGCAAACATTTGCTTGTGTGAAGTGAAGTTCCGCTCTTCCTTAACATTATAAAATGGAAGAACCTTAACAATTTAAAACTATTTTAATACTACATATACTTTCCGAAAATTCATGTTTGATTAATGTTAAAGAATTTACAAGAAAATTCAAACATATAAAAGAAAATAAAGATATCACCGAGAGATTTGGTCCTTTGTGTGTGTGAGTGTGTGTATGTGCGTTAAAAATAGCATTATGAGGGAAACGTGTGGCTTAAAAGTGGTTGTTGTGACTAGAATTGAGAAAGGTATGCTTCGGTGGTTCGGGCATATTGAAAGGATGCATGAAGAGAGAATAACTAGACAAATTTATATTTCAAAAGTGAGTGGCAGTGTTGGTAGGGGACGCCCAAGGAGAACTTATATAGATCAGATAAGTGGCTTATTAAAAAAGGGCGATATAAGGAGCACCCATAACCAACGAGCATGTATGTGTAGATTTATGAATGTAGAAAATGCGAGAGAGCTGTGCCAGGATCACGCCAAATGGAAATCCATGATCTCTGGGTTGTGGACGTGAGCGCATATTTAATGCGTCACGTCACGTTTATAATCATTGAAAATAAGTTATTCAATATCCTTACTGCTTAAATATTATAATTTATATTTAGATGATAGCAAATTTTCATCCCACAAGTACAAACATTTCGTCCTTGCTATGTGTTCAGTGGTGCTCTTCGAGACCTTATTGATCCAAAATGGTACAAGCGGTCACGTGCAGTAGGGACTTGGAACGGTAATCTGAATCACGTGCAATTTGCAGTCCGAATTAGCGCATCACAATAACAAAAAGATCACTTGGACGGCTACTACGAGCTAAATCAGGGAAATTTTGCGGGCACTGATTACCTCTGGACCCTTGGACGCTGGTTTGAGAGACATTCTCTGAGTTACGTCTCTCGTAGTGTGACCTCCGTCACTCTCCGGTATTCTTGCTGGAAAGAATTCCGATTTGGTTATGACTCTTAAAACATTAAAAACTTTTCAGTACTGTAAGCGACGACATCTTGCTCTGAGAAACAATAATTAGCGTTAAAAAGCATTGTCGTTTTTATATGAAAACGCAAAGGAAGCTTAAGATTTTTCTTAAATAAATTTAAAAACTTCCTTCGATTATATAAAATACGTATTTAAGTGCGTTTTTTTAAAACCAAATTTTATTAAAATTAAATGCACATATTTTCAGCAAAAAAATCAATGATTTCATTTATCCAAGTAAACACATAGGTATTTTTTATTTATGTTTATAAACATTGCAGATAATGAATCTTAGAATGGGACTATTGGAAGCGGTCCACAGAAACGAGGAGTTAACGGAAATGTTGATGCAAAAAGACCAGCAGTTGGAACAGCAGGATAAGACATCACGTGCCCAGGCAAGGGTCATCAAGGTCCATCTTGAATAATTATCTGTTAATTATGTTATAAATAAGATATTTTAAAATTCTATATCCGTGAAGTAAAGTTAATGTAAATCATTTGCTTAAATCGTCCCTACACGATAAAAATAGATATTTTTGTTTTATAAATTAGAGGGTTTTTTGAAAAACAATAGAAAATAATGAAATAGATAATTTAGGTACTAAAAGCTAAAACATAATTAGGTAGGTTCTAGGTCACGCGCCCTATCGTGGGGCGCGTGAAAATTCTACCAACCCAACGTCAACTCCGCTCACATCCTTATAGATGCTATCTACTCACGTTACGCTACGCCCCACGATTCTATTGGGTTCGTTTGTTTTGTTTGTATTTCGTTACTCTGTATTATTCTATTAAGTAGTAACTCAAGCCATTTCATTTGATATCCACAATAAGGAGATGTGAAAAAATTGTAATGGGCCATTTTGATGGCGGTAAAAAAGCAGTATCGTCATTGATACCCGTATTAGTAAAACGGAGCGAGTCGTAAAATATGTCACCCGCTATTTTATGGTGGTGGCGATCTTTATTTACATTACAATGACACCTACTGAATACAAAATATATTAAATTGAAGCATTAGAACAAAACATGTGAACCAAATATCTGATCCATCTGTCAACAGGAAGAGGGCAAAATTTCAATTCCTAAATTCTAAATTTGACCCAAACAAACAAAAAAATATTCATCAAACAGCCCAACCTAAATAAAACCATTTTATATTATGCGGAATGATTATCATCATCCAATACTTCGTTATCTATTAGTTTGGCGGCTATTCTAGAATTATTTCTTTTTATAGCACTTGGTGTCCAACGAGCAAGCGGTTCACCCGATGTCAAATGATAAGCGCTACCCATAGTCATCTGCAACTAACTAATGAGTTAATAGCGTTGCCCACTTTTAATGGACAGAGGAAGGGACAAACAGATAATGGTTATTTCCAATTCCTATACATCCCTTCCACTGTCAAGTTTTCTTCCCCTTCCCATCCTTTCCTTATAAGAATTAGTCCTCCAGCACCTCACTCATCAGACGAAACACAGAATACTCTACTTCACGCCTGTCTTCTGTGAGGTCGTTGTATTTCACCGGTCGAGTCGGCCCATTCGTGCAACAGATGTTGTTGTTGCGGACTCTACCACTGTCCTTTGATTAGTAATTATCTTAAAATGTTAATTCAAAAACGTGTCCAACCTAATTAATTATTTTATAGGGCATTTAATATGATTTTAATAAATGAGAAGAGATTTTAATGCAGGTCCGCGAGGAATTGATCAATATGCTCCAGAATAAAGAGACAGAACAGAGTCGTGAACTCTCCATTCTGCAGCAAGACCTTGAACATCGAATGAAAATTGTAGACGAGGTGCGAAGGACATTTCATTTATTTTACTTATTGTTTATTTCTTCTTCTTCTTCTTCCACTTCTTGTTTCTGTTTTGTAGTTGTACATACGTTGTTTACCTTATTTTCTGGACTTAAGTAACCAATTTCTACGGCAGCTAGTTTAATCTGTGAAATCTTTGAATTAACAGTACGGATGTACTTCAATTAGATGTTCAATAATGTTTGTGGTGAACAAGACAGTTGTGGTAATTCTAGGTCAACAAACAAATAGCTGCAAAGGCGGAAGAAATTCAAGAGTTATTCTCGACGCTAGAAAGTAAACAACAACAGATCCATCGGTTGGAAAAAATTGTTTTGGCGCTAGAGGAGCAGCAAAGACGAGCGCAAGCGCAACGCACTCGGCACGAAGAGAAAATTGCAGCGCTCGAACATGAGATAGCTGCTGGTGGCATTCGGAGGGAACGGTATCTTCATTTTAATATATTGAAATATGCTAAGCTTTTTCAAAAAATGTCAGGTGTTTTTACACCTGACATTTTTTGTAGGGAAACTTCTTTTGGGACAACGTGAATTAATTTTTTAAGAAACAAATAAGTATGACGATTATTTTTTGAATAGAACAATTTCTGACTTTACTAAAATGTTATTTTAAGTGATTCAATTATTTCTAGCTCCTTTTCGTTTTCTCTCCCTTTTTTACTTTGTACCAAAGACAGGAATTTGCCCTTGACTCCTGAAAGAATTCTTTTCTCACGCCTGTCGGCAAAGAGGATATTTTTCCTTATGGAAGAAGGTGGAAAACGTGCAAGAGGATCGCCTGATGTTGAGCAAATGTGTTCCAGATGCGATGGCTACCTTTAATGGGCATAGGCATAGACAGGAAAAAATATATTTCCTTTCGCCCTCCCCGTCCAATCGTCTATGCCATCTTATCCTTATGAGGAGTACTACTACTTCACGCCTGTTTTCTGTAAGGTCGTGATATTTCACCGGTTGATCCGGCCCATTCGTGCAACATACATTTAGAGTAAAATACAACAATAATGTAAAAGTTGTGTACAATTTTTTTGTCAGATTTTAGTTATTTCGGTATAAAAGATACTGTTTCATTAAATATTTTTGCCTATGTTTAAATGTATATATATATACTAATTTTACGTATCAATTAATCATTTTACGTAAAATTCAAGAAAAATGTCTAGAACGTTGTCATTTTTGAAAATGTAAAGATATGTACATTAAGTTGTTTAAATATTTCTAATTTTTAGTTTAATTATTCAGTTCTTTTTTTTTCCAGAAAATTTCTGTTCTTTTAAGAATCCTCAAAATTGCGTCGTTGTCCAAATTGTCCACGTGGATGTGAATTTTGATCAAATAAAATGTTTTTTGAATCGTTTTTGTTGTTGGGTTATTATTAAAATAAAAAAGTTTATTTTAATTGTTTCATTTTTAAATAATATAATTATTTAAGCTTGTCCTGTACGCATTTCAAATTTAGCTGATAGTCAGCAGTGCTCTTTTTTATGGTATAAGGTGACAAACGTGCAAGCGGATCACTTGATGTTAAGTGAACGCTAACTATAGACATCTGCAACAAGCAAATGTGTTGCAGTTGCGTTGCCTACCTTTAATCGACAGATGAGCGCATAGACGGAAAAGGATACTTCCTTTTCCCCATGACCCCTCCCCGTCCTATCCTCTTCCCGTTCCCATATTATCCTTGTAGGAGATAAGTGGGAAGGGAAAGAGGACTCAAATTAGGGCTCCGGCACCTCACTCATCAGACGAAACGCAGAGTACTTCCACTAGACGACTGTTTTCTGTGAGGCACGTGGTATTTCACCGGTCGAGCAGGCCCATTCGTGCAACAGATGTTGTTGTTGGGGGCTCTACCACTCTTAGTTAACGTCTTAAAAAAGTCATGGAAGCTAGTGCCCTGAAGTCCTATTAGTGCCATTACGCAGATTAGCTGTAAGCCGAGCTTAGCTCTGCGTTGCATTTGCAATGGTTATTGGTATTATTTGTTGTTATTTGCCGTGTATCTTTGGGGTAAATCCGTAAATCTTTGAGTGCCATGTCTAATGAGATAAGGATTTCTTCCACGATAAAATGTGGTTTAGTTCTACGAATGTCAGTGCAAAAATAAATATAAATATTGAAGATTTATTTTAAAACATAATTTAATTTTTTACCCGTAAATGATGTCTCATATAGATATCATAGATATGAGTAATCACTTTTGGGCAAAGAACTATAGTTTGTTCTAAATCAGGAGGATTTTTTGTTTAGGTTTAGGTTACGCCTTTTTATTTTATAAGTCGTTAAGTTCAACTTCACTTTATTATATGATTTCCAAATTCCAAAATTACATTTCCGATAAAAGTGTAATGTTAGCCATGTATGTAAGTACGTTTGTTTGGTCACAAAAAAAATATCTTGTTGTGGAAAAACTATAGTCTTCAGGTCTTCAATTGTTACTTCATTTCCCGACTAATCCAATAAAAACACATAATACAATAATTATACAATTCTATTATTACGATTTATAAAATATTATAGATTGGGATTAAATTAAAACAGATTAGAAGTAACATTATGTAATTGATGAAAGACTAACAGAAATTAAGCGTTGAAGAAAAAAGCTGTTGGCGTTCTCTGTGGTGTCACTTTGATTTTGCATATATTGTCAGTGTCAACAACAACTTTTGGCAACAGTTTGACAATTTCTTGTTTTGTAAAGAGTTTTAATTAATTCCTTATTTATATTCGGTAAATAAAGTATTTTAAGTAAAAATGTCTGAAAGAAAAGTGTTGAATGTAAGTAATAAATAGTATCTTTATTGGTTCTAAGTAAGCGGAACAAGTCTGGTCCGCAAGTGAAAATGTGAACTTAGATGAACTTACCAAACGCTCGAAAAACGTTCAGGTCCATCGCCAAAACCATTAAAAACGTGGATAAGATGCAATATTAAGAAATACCAAAGGAATAAAGCGGGACTGAAGTGGACACACCACCTGAAGTTCAAGTCGTAACTTCAGTTATAAGAATGATAATGAACGATAATGGAAATATTTTTGTAAATGATTTCAGAAATACTATCCTCCGGACTTCGATCCATCAAAAATTCCTCGCATGAAATTGGCAAAGAATCGTCAATACACTGTTCGTTTGATGGCACCATTTAACATGCGCTGTGTTACATGTGGCGAATATATCTACAAAGGAAAGAAATTCAATGCCCGTAAAGAAGATGTTGAAAATGAAGATTATTTGGGCATTAGGATATATAGATTTTACATAAAAGTTAGTAATTTCCTGAATGTAAAAATACATCAAAACCATTTCAAACAACATCGGTTAAAACGAAATATTACTTATACTTACCAAAATCATTGGTCCCAGCAGAATACCATATGACTTATAAAAATATTGCTGTATACTATGTCACTTTTACATACCTCTTTTAGCGACCATATTTGATTAATATGTTTGGAGAATTATATCTATTACGATCACTTATTGCTAACCATGACCTGTAAATCTTTAACTACCAATATATCTGTATTTCTGACTGACTGTTTTGTTGATAAGTCAACAACCACATCTGCCATAGTATACTGGTTCAAAGCTATCAAGTTCATAAAAGTAAATAAAGTATAGACTTTAGAATCTCTTGTAATTATGTGAACAAAACATATGTACAGTAAACCTAAAGCTCCCTTTTTGTATCTATTTATTCAGTGTGCAATATAAACAAAAAAGTTTGAACAATGTACTGTGCCAACTCTCAATGAGGGTCATAATGCTGTTAGAACCAAATAATTGTCAATTTTAAAAAACAGTTTCACATTCAGGGTATTTTTTTTAAAATTATTTTGCATTTAAAATATAGGATACAATTACACAGGTAATTTAATAAGGTGATACACTAATTAAAATCCAACATGATTTACAAAATTCATATGTTCTACACATGAAAATTACAGATTTTATGAATACAATGAAATAACGAAATTTATCTCAGACATGTCAAGTCAAAAAAATATTTTATTATATCCATGTTCATGGATATAATAAAATATTTTTTTTACTATTAATATCTATTTAGTTTTGTGTAAACAAATTTTCACCTTAAAAACATTACTGCATATTATGACTACCAAATATTATAGTCCCTTCCCTTTGACTGTACATTGCTTGAAAGTTATATAAGTACAGTATACATTATAGTTATAGAAGTTAAGTATACAGAATTTTTATAATGAATTTTCAATTCTTATTCAATTAGTAATCTGGTTTGTTTATGGATGTATCACCCACCAAGTTATATCAATAAGTTTGTATACATGGAGGAGATACTTCTGGTAATTATATTTAATATTCTAGTTATGGAACTGAAGAGATATTAACAGACTTAACAGAAAAGTAGAATAAAGACAAATGATTAGATTTGATGAAATAATTTATTAATAAAATTAAAATGTAATCTTAACTCACCTATCTAATATAATGGATTGTAAAACCTGTTAGAACCTACAACATTTAATTGAACACAAACTTAACCCTTGGGTTGTTTTGTCTTAGAAAATGCTTAATTCGATTCTGAATCTGATTATTGATAAATATATACCGATATTCCAGTGCACTAGGTGTCTACAAGAAATATCATTTAAGACGGACCCCAAGAACACAGATTATGAAATAGAAGCTGGTGCAACAAGAAACTTCATGGCTTTAAAATTGGCTGAAGAACAAGCTAAGAGGGAAGAGGAAGAACAGAAGGAAGAAGAAGCCAATAACCCTATGAAGCTTTTAGGCAAGTCATCACTTAAGACTACACAGTTTTCTAATACTTACTTATTTAAGACTTTGTAACTAAATCAAATAATTTGTAGTTGGTTTGGAGTCTCCACCTCAGGCTTAAAAATATAGTCATTATTTTGTTTAATTCATTCATAAGCAAAATATATCTTTAAATACTATTCTATTTATTAATGTTTTGAACTAATTAGTTTTAACTCTTCTTTTATATTTAACCAATTTCAAAATATTTTGATGACTCTTTTTTCATTTGATAGCTAGTGCTTGAGTCGATTGGTCCCATTTTTTTTGTCAAGATCTGACCGGTAATTTTTGATCTTTACTTTCTTGGCTTACATAGGCCAATATAGAACTATAGGAGTTACATTAAAATGATAAATAAAAGTTGGCGATGGCATATATCTACTATGGTTGTCTCATAATAATAACTTTTTTCTTAGGATACATTAATTAAAACGCATACGCAACTTACTACGCCATTATTCGTGTTCGGTATGAATCCTTATACTTTTTCTAATAAATTAATTTCTGGTCAGTTCTAGGTGTATGCTGTTGGCTTACAGAATTCTGTCATATTGTACCTTAGATGTTCTAAAATTAGGTATAAATTGATCTCTTTGTCTATTTTAAAGGAATAAAAACATATTTTTAAAGGTCACCCTTGATTTGGATGACATTAAAAAACTTTAGGTATTATTTTAGGATACCAACCAATAACAAAATGACAATACAATTATGTGTTTTTCATGTTTCAGAATACAGAACCGAGCAATCAAGACAGGAGATAGAGCTTTTAGAGAGTCTTGAGGATCTAAAGGAATTAAATAGACGGCAACAGTCAGTAGATTATGAGGGCATGCTGAAGCAGTACAAGTCAGAAACTGCAGAAGAAAGAAAAGCAAGGGAAGAGAAAGAAGACAATGAATTTATTAAGTATGAACTCTATTTCTGTAATTTTATATGTAACATTACTGTGGTAGAGCCCCCAACAACATCTGTCGCACGAATTGGCCGGCTCGACCGGTGAAATACCACGAGGTCACAGAAGACAGGCGTGAAGTAGAAGTGCTCTGCGTTTCGTCGGGTGAGTGACGTGCCGGAGTCCTAATTTCAGTCCTCTTCCCCTTCCCACACTTTTCTAATAAGGAAAGGATGGGAAGGGGAAGAGGATTTGACGGATGAGGAGGGGATGGACAGGCAATGGAAATATCCTTTCTCTATTTGTCCCCTTCTTTGTCCATAAAGGTAGGCAATGCTTCTGCATCTCATTCGCTTGTTGCGGATGCCTATGTGTAGCGGTACTTATTTTCAGGTGCCGCTTTTTCTTTTGCCACGTTATCATATAAAAAATGCCATTTCCTGTATAGATATAAGAGAAAGAGATATAAGTAGTCTCCATAAGCAATGAGCATAAGCGAGGATCACCCCAAATGGAGAGCCTTGGTGTCTTCCTACCCCTCTGGGTTACGATGTTAATTTATAAAGTTTGGCATGGCTTACTTGCAAACCCTAAACTTATTAAATGCAAAGAAAAAAATTGTTTGAAAAAAACTCCAATATATGTAATTTCGTCCCCATCTTCTCTGAACTAACATAATATTTAGTAAATAACATTGGAAAATTGTTTAGGAAAATAGTTAGGTTTTATTAACAGCATTATGCTTAATGTTGCTCTGCACAGTACAAAGGTAGCTTTAGAGATTAAAAAATTTCTCGTATTTTACATTTTACATTTCGTTATTTTTGGAAGGTAAAACTTCAAAAAGAGAAGAAAAAAGATATTGCGTGTTCATAAAATGTTTTAAAGATATTGTAAATCTTCCTAGTATTTTCAAGTGACTATAATTTTTAACTTTACTTTATGTAGAGAACTAAATGATTACTGATACCTTTTTGATCAAAGTAAGTATATATTTATTGAAAGAACATATCTCTAACTATTTATAAAACTACACTTATCGAGGCAATTTGCCTGCCTTGCCTTGATATCTAATATTATGTGAAAGTATTTATCCCTTTTGACTCCAACTTAACTTAACTGCAACTTAAGAATACAAAAGGTGAGCATAAAGGGAAATGTGTACGAAGATAAAAATACAACTTTATTTCACATATTACAATGCAACCCATGTCTGAAATGTACACAATTTTCTTCTTTTTATACCCTTCTTAACTTAAGTTCATAATTGTCTTGAAGTGCCTCTTTTGACTCGCCAGTGAGCTGTCCCACACCACTTTGTCCTCGGCTTGTCTCAGGGCAGTTGGGATATTGAGTCCCTATATAAACCCTAGTCTAACCTCACAATGTTTTGCCCCCGATATTACCATCATGTCCAGATTTTCTGGTTGCCAGAGCAATATGACTGTTTTGTTGTGTTGTGAACGGACATCCAAGCAGAATTTTAGCTTCATATTATTGAAATCTAAACCAATTATGTAGGACCTCAGTTATTACTTTTTAACTTTGATCAAATGTTACATTTTTATCTTTATAAAAAAATACTTAAGGTTATTTATATTATATAACAATCGAATTATTTTATTTTTCAACTAATAAAATTTATTATAAAAATATTGAGATTCATAACAAATTATTAGGTATTTTACTTTTTGTTTATTTCCATGAAAGAATCTGACAGCCTTATCTAAGAAAATATAATATTTTCAGATCTGTCAAGTTCAACAATGCGGCCAAACATAAAGTAATTGCCGAAGAAATTATAGAGGAGATCCAAGACGAAGCACAACCGGCAGCAAAGAGTATAAAAATGGAAAAGGCACCTACAAAATCTAATGATATCAAAAATAATGAATCATGGAATAGGAGTATAGGTGTGATAGCTAAGAAGCCACTCGTTAATCTCGTTAAAAAGAAGTCAAATGAACCAGTCACCAAAATCTTAGACAAAGAAAAGTCTAATAGTGAAATGGACAAACAAACCTCAGAGACTATGTCCAGTGATGTGCCAAGTGTTGCTAGTTGCAGTGGAGGGTTGTCCCTATTGGCCGGCTATTCAGGCAGTGACAGTGACTCCTGTGAGTGAATTTATATGTAGTACAAATACTTCAATAAATCATGTTATAGTTATGCATGTTTGGCTAACTTTATTTTGTTGTTTACAAAACTATAAGCTCTAACCGTGGCAGGGCTAATATTGTAGACGTTTTGTGATTGATTGATGGATGTAAACACCAACATCTGTTGGCGAATGGACTGGCTTGACCGGTGAAATACCTCTTTCTATTCTATAAATCTAATACCTGTGTCGTCTGACAAGCCCAATTTCACTTCTCTTACCTTTTCCATCCTTTCCTAATAAGAATAGATTGTGTACGGGAAGAGGATAGGACTGGGATCATTCATCCCCAAATGAATAAAAGATAATATCCTTTTTCCTCCCTCCTTTGTCAGTTAAGGCACTGCAATATAGGGCAGCCAATCTGCAACTCATTTGCTAAACTTAAAAAATTGGGATTAATCTATTATCAAGAAATTCATTTTAATAAAATATTTTAAATTATTTACTTAGTATTAGGATGTGTTATTACATTAAAAATTAAACTAGGATGAAGGTAGCGCCACCTAGCCATACTTAAGTTTACTTCACTAAAACCTTATAAATTCAACACAAGCGTAACATATTTTTAAGTATTAAAGCTATAAGTTTGCGTTCAACATTTTGTTCCAGTATTAAAATTATTGAAACGATTTTTTTTTAGTGATTATCTTTAAATATAAAAACACAATTTTTTTCACTGTTGTCACTATTCTGATACCATAAAGTATAAAATATTTTTGTCGTTGTAAAAAAACTTGACTAGGGAACGTCACTATTGATAGAAAAAAATCAAATCAATGAGCACGGATACCAAATTACGCTGCTAAGTTGCACAGTGCTATACAAAAACCGATTACAGGTGACGTGGCGACAATCGGCTTAGGACGCACAGCCGGCCGTGCCTTTTGTTGCGAGCCCTTCCATTTGTTATGGTGTCAAGTGCGTTCACGCAACAAGATTATTGGCACATTCTTTATAGGTTTATTTTCTCAGATTTATTTTTAATTTATTATTCAACGGACAATATCTCACTATAATGGTACTACGGAAAAATAATTCTAATTATATTCCAAGAGAGCTACCTGCCCCATTTTGATAGATGTTTTTTTATCAATTTCAATTAGATCTTGTGCCGATGGCTCGCCATCCATGACACTTTGTATGAATCTAATGCCACCTCAATTTTCAAAATCGGTCAAGCCGTTTAAGCTTCACGAGGAAGAACATTACATATACATACATACGAAAACATTATGGTCAAACACTATGGTAGGTCAGCGGGGTAAAAATAAATGCTTATTACTTCGCCCATCTGAGGTATGCAGACGACCACCGTCTTATACACTGAAGACCCAGAGGGTTTACAGTATATAATAAGACACTAGACGTAAAAACCAGACAGTAGGTCATACCAGTTTATTCTAACCGGGAAGCTTGTGTACATTTCACCAGGGTTATAATTACCTCTTTTTTTATATCATTCGTGTCTTCATAACAACCGTGCTTCTGGTTTAGAATCTGTGAAACATTACACAATCTTTTAACAAAGCTTTTGAGATTTTGACATGAGGACTCTCAGTTAAGGAACCTGTAGGATTGGTTTGGTTGTGATACTGTCAGGTTTTTTAGAGTTTTAATATTAACAATAAATTTACACAACAGATCGTCAACACGAGAGGATCTTAAACGGGGTAAAATCAATATCAGTATAATATGTTTTTTTTATCGTAGCTGATAAAAACCCAAAACAAGAATTAAGTCTTTAAAAATACCATACAGTTTTTTCTCTGTTTGCAATCGAAAAGTACGCTACTTTTTACATGTCACAATAGATTCATAAAAAAGACTTGTTCTTAAATAATTAATAACAGACCATTTGTCCTTTACTATATGATAGTTTACCAATTTATAATATTTTTTTGGTAAGAAACTTGTATATAAGAAATAATTATAAACAGTTGTAAAACAGTAATTTGGTTTCTATCTATCTTTATCTTTTAGCAATAAAGTATCTAAATGTTTTCTAATGGTTGGTCCCATTGCACACGAGAAGTAAGAAGAATTTTTATGTCACCATTTATTATCACTGACGTCATCACGTGATGATAAGTGCTCGATGTTTTCAAACAACTTCTGACTATCAGATTACTAAAATACCACAGCTCTACATAAAACAACATAAGTGTTCAAACCAATGTTTCAAGGATCAAGATGCTATATATTTTTTATTTATTTGACTAGTAGGACACGAGTCACCGTCATCTATATATATATATGCATGTATAAAATGAATTTCTTATATACATATATTTGAGCTTTCCAGACATATATAACATATGGCCTTGGGATTTTAAATTTGGAGGGAATATTCCTTTCGCCGAGTAGAAGTCAGCTAAATTCCACATGTAAGGTTGCGGGCCGTTAATTTATAAGTCCAGCAACGCGTATACTTGTTCTCTAGTTATAGAAATGGTCAGCTAATACTGGCGACAGTTGGTTCCGACAGGCACTTGTTCGGGACAGAATGTTGGAGGGTATTGTGATATTATAACTATCAAACTTGCGTTGATGGTTCTTAATTTGGTTATTATTTGTATACATAAATTACCAATAGACTTAAGAAGGGCACTTACGGCTTTGTGACCGGTTGGACAGAGTTTGAATCTGTGAATCTAATTGCAGTATATATTTTCCAAGTCGCGACAGATATCTAAATGATATATAGGAATTTGTTCTGAATATGAGTGTATTTATTGTATTTTGTATTTATAAAGGAAGACCGAAGACAGATAAAGAAATTCGTTGTTACAGAATCAAATGGCGGTCGCAAGCACGCAGTGCCGCGTCCTTGACCAATGGACTCACGTAAGTAATTTCCCTCTAAAAAAATCGTTAACAAATATGAAGAAATGCTAAATATCTTGTATTTATGTTTTAGCTTGAAAAAGTAGTGTAGATAAACTTTTGTTAACTATCCACTATAATTAGTTTCTACTAACGTATTTTGTAAGGACTTCGTTTTCATCGTACGTTTTTAAACGCCCCGTGCCACGCCTCTCGACCGTCAAATTACATAACAAATTAATATTTTCCCCCGGAGACGGCGCCTGCGGATTCCTGCAAATCGGGAACCAAACAAAAAGCTCTGTAGCGCACGGCTTTCGAGATAAATAACCGAGTCGTAGCCCGGATTTTTTCGTCGACATAAATATATTTTTTTTGGGGGCGATGTAACGGCTTTGAGCCGACACGTCTCTGCTCGATTCTGGGAAGCGGCGTCCTCGGCGCCGGCCGGGGCTGCCGCTCGCTCGACCAATAAATAAAAGGCTGCTTGGGAAATATTATGTTACATTGAGGGTGTTTTTTAATCGAGTGCGTGCGGCGGCGGTGCGGTGGTCGCAGGCTTTCGGCCACTCGAGCCTCGCTAATGAACCAGATACTGCCGCCATATGTACTTTCAGTTTTGCTCAATTAAATTGTTATTATTTTATTATAGATGACGACCCCGTAACCTAGTGATAAGAGTTCCCAATAGTTAAGTTCGAGTCCCAGCTGAAGAAATATTTATGAGTTGTTATTCAAAATTACGAAAATGTTGGTTTTCAATAAGCTCTCAGCCCTGTCATATTTGAGACTTCGTAAGTCCGTGGAAAGATGACTAGTAAATATGTTTTTGTCATTCTGAAAGTATGAGAGAGAACACAAGGGATGTTGGCATGTAAATTAGACACAAAAAGTAAATTAAACTATTCGTTTTAATACTTAGGTCATATAAAACAAACTAATGTACAATAAAATATAAGGTTAAAGATTTATTGTCAAAAGGCAAAAGTGTAGTAGTTAGGCAAAATAGTTTTAAATTAGATAAAAACAGCGATAAAGGTAAAATCTATTTTCTGTTTTTATTTTTAGAAAATAAATAGGGGCTTTAACTATAACAATAAAAAATAGGTTATAAAAGTGCATTGTACAAATGACATCCTCTTTGCAAGGCTTGCCATTGAGATTGTTGGTTGATAACACGCTCAATTAATTATGGTTTTGGGTTAAGTTTTCATGTTCTGCCGCAGTCTTTGTCTATATCTTTTCGCATCTTATGTTGAGACAATAAAAGATAGCGATCTCCCGTGGTCCTTCTGTCTTGGGTATGGTGATATTTTCGCATCAGTTGTCGCTTGCGGTAGAAGTGTAACAAAAGATAAAAGAATGCAGCACTCTTTGTCTTTATCTCTTGTAAAAATAATGGATACACTTAAAAAAGATTTGTACGCCCCATTAAAGGTATCGGATTCCTGCGGAGCGAACACCTCGTCTTTACTTGCTTATCTTCATAGTTATTTCGAGAATTTGTTATAATACGAAATGACTAATTATATCACGAAATCGCTCTAATCTTTAAAACGGCTGACATATAATAGAGTAAGATTGCCATAGCAGGACGTGCAAAGTACTATTATCTGTATTAATATTTCTTACCTACTTCGCATGATGTATCCAGACATTCAAGTTAATAGTGTTCTAATAAGACTATTTCTAATACGACACAGTGGTAGAATGTACATGACTAGAGCATAGGACAGGCGCCCTTCACCTCCCGAAAACACATTTGATCGTGTAGTTTACAAAAAATTTTGATTTTAATACAAAATAATATAATTTTTACATACATATTCGTCGTGTAGTAAAAAGCTTACGTACATGATTTAGGTTGGCGTTTGGAATATAGTTGCCCTCTGACATTGACTCTCTTTGTTACGTCACGCTTATACCTTATTTGGGTAATTTCTAACTTGATTTAGCCTTTCGACTTTATAACGTTAAGAAGATTCAGGAATATACAATTCTAATGAGGCGTTGCAGATCCCTGATAGTGTAGCGGCCACGCGAACATGCTATGCAAACAAAGCTTTCGTTTTCGCCACTTATATAAAAGTAAACACTCAAGTAAAAGTATCACTGAATTTATCAAAATTTGATTCGTTGCATGTGCTTGTGACTAAGTACTTTCGACGTTTAACTAGCTGGAACCGATCCCAGAAACTGTTCTACTACATTGCCAGGTATTTAATGTGTTGTGAGAAGAGTAGAAAAATAATTTCTCGCGTTCTACTTCAATTGATTTGACATTTATAGAAGTTGTTCGCTCATTACTCGTGCTGGCTAAGAAGTTAAATATGGTTTTATGTTAATACGTGGCATACAACAACTCCATTACACGCTCCTATAACTCGAGCTCTACTCTAATTGAATCCATCGCAATGTCTCGATGTGATGTCATAAAATTAAATGGCATACATTTTACTTTGTAACAGCATTACAATGATCGCATAGGAATCAATAAAAACTTGTGTATACATACTAAACGTGTTCGTACTGCCGAAAACTTTCATATAAAACATGTTATTATCCCTCTCTCTCTCACTCTCTGAAAAAAGTGTGTGAAATCACAGCACAAACAGACGGATATTCTAAATACATAGTAGTAGTACATTGCGATTGATTAATGGACATAGTTGTAATCTTTTGTGCTCCTTATCCTTATCCTTACTATCGGCCAACTGTGGTATCTTGAGTGTAATAACAATGATTTACAAGTAATACAAATTACAACCTAGACAATAAGTGTCCATGAAGCTGTAAATTCGCAGGAGAGCACGTAATAATTCTGTAGCGTCTTAAATTTTTCTGTTGCACGCTGAACATTTATTAGACTATTGTGTCTACCGGATGCCGCACTGTAGCCCACATGATTGATTAAAAAGCCGCAAGTTATTCATCCCACTATAAATAAAGTTGTTAATGGAAGGCGGCTCGCTAGTAATTGGACCTTAAAATTCCTCCTCATACACCCACACAAGTGCACCCCAGTGAGGGTAACCAGGACTTTAAAATGATATTTAGGACATTAAAATAAAAGTTATATACAAATACCTAACTTAATAATTATACGATGGTAAAAACTGATTGCTTTCATAGCAATTCTTATCCTATCAGTTAATAGAGGTTTACCATTAAATGTAGAATCTATAGGTCATCCCCTCCCCGGACAGTCTGCCTTATCACTGCGTAATTTCAATTATGTCAGGCAATTCTGCAGCCATGGTCGGTTTCGTTACATATCACTTTGGATTCAATATCGCTGAGATTCAAACATTGCTGAGACAAGCAATTCCGATAAATTACAGCATATTTCTGTAAAGATTATTAGATTTATTTTTCCGAATCTTCGTTGAATAAAAATAACATTTGCTTGCCAAGTAATGGTAAAAAATATTCCTAGAAACACATAAAGTTTGGTATCACCACTCCCGTCGTACAGCTCTCTCAATCCTTTAGATAGCAAGGAATCTTTGTATGAGGGTAGACCGGTATCTCTCACACAATACATACCGATCCCTCGCTTAATGATTTTTTATTTATACTCGTTTTACTCTATACCATTAGGAAATTTACCACGGAGATTACCTAATGATTATATGACTATAAAGGATAAATCAAACAGTTTAATGGGTGTTATACCCATAAGCGTAATTTTTGATAATATTGTGAAAGGCGTAAAATTTGCCCAAAGCATTTGCAAAAATCATTTTCAAATATGAAAGTATGAACGTCATTTATACTCGTCCGTGAACTTGATTCACACAGATTTTATTATTATAGCGCGTAACGAACAAAGACATGAGAGCACTTTAGACGTTCGTATTTTTCACCGGACGACGGACCCTCAATAAAAGGCGGAGATGAATTCGATGTAAATTGGTCAACGGGCCGGTATCTGGTGCATGTACACACATTCATAGTCAATATAAGCCACCGCAAATCTGGTAAAAAACGCGGTCCGACGTCCGGTGAAAAAACAAGCAAGCAAACAAGCGCTCTGTTTCTTAGACAGTTTAATCTGACAATCGTCAAAAATACTTCTGCGTGTTCTAAATCCGATGTCAAACATTTTTTCTTTATAATTATTACAATTTAGATGTTCGAAGTGGGATACACCTACACGTACAGTGCAAAACTTTCAATTTAATTCCTCAGCTCCAGTTAAACAACATACCAGTCAATTCATAATAATATTATTATATATATAAATGTCTAAGATCGAAATAGCCATATAGAGATTTACTCTGGATTTAAAAGCCAGCTTCATAAGCTTAAATCCCTTAGAGCCTATTACAATAATACGTTACATTGTACAGTAAAATCCTATGCATACTTTTATAACAAAATCTATTACAATTTAATTTTTTAATATAATTTCGTCCCCTGTGCGAGCAACAATTACCATATATAAAACTCAACCCACTATAGCCTGAAACTTCACAAGAATGCGCTCACACTTACAACAGGATGTGTTGAATAGCGCCCTTCTATGTGTGCGTGAACGTATATATGTTCGTGTGTTAGTGTTACCGTGTGCAAGAGGAGGGTCACGCACACACGGACACCGAAGACGCTCCATTCATAATTTTAACAGCCACTCATTACACCGCCTGTGAAAGGAACGGAAAACACTCTTGAGCTTGGAATTTCTTAAATTATTCGACTATGATTAAATAATTACTAGAGAATAGCATTTTCAATTATAAAGATTTGTCTTCTTTTATAAACTAAGTACTTAAATTGTCCTGGCAACCTTAATGAAGTTGATTAAACAAGAAAAAAGTTATTTAAGCTAACAAATAGCGTATCTTTTAGTTAACCTTTATCTATAACAGTTATTTTTTTCTTATGTCAATAAATGTATGCATATTAAGGAGGTTTATTGAACAATATTGCAATGCTTTATAGTTCAATTAAAACATTTTTAGCTCTTTTATTATGGTATGATAAAACTGCTAAAATGATCGAGTTGCAAGTCTGAATAGCAGAGCGGATGCCACACACCGCGCGTGGCTCACGTGACGGTGTGCGTGTTATTCATCATTGTTTCGAAGGTAAGAATGCAATGATTAAGCTTAAACTTGTCCGCTCAATGGACCCCTATCATACCTATAAGTAATTCTAGCGGCCTATCTGTGCAGGGAATAGGAACAAATGAATTTTGTTCACGTCTACTATTAATGTGTACGTCGTAATTAGAGTGCGATAAGAATAAAAATCATCATTATACGTCAGGAGCATGCACACTACTGAGCTAATACCATTGCGGTCCGGGTTGAATTTCAAGAGATAAAACAAATTAACCATAAAATGAATGTTTGAGTCTGGTTGGTGTCCGTAGTGCGTCGATAGACTGCCTATGTTGTACGGAACTTATAACACGACAACATTTAGAATTTTCGTTTGTGTCCGACACAAATTCTTAGAAGTATTTTGTAAGTAATATTAAGTAATATTCTATGAATCAGCTTAAGCGAAACTTATCGAATTAAGCTGGAAAGGGTATTCCGGACAAATCAGATCGTCACCAAACTATAACCGTTAGGTTTAAACACGAATAGGTCGGCTTGAGCGGTGGAATACCACGACCTCACAGAAGACAAGCGTGAAGTAGACATGCTTCTGCGTTTCGCTCGATGAATGCGGTGTCGGACGCCCAATTTTTGACCCCCTCCCTTACCCATCCTTGCCTAATAAGGATGGGAAGAGGAAGATGATTGCGGAGGGATGAATAGGAAAAGAAAACATCCGTTTTCCTGTTTATCTCTTCTCTGTCCATTGCAGGGGCAACGCATCTGCGACTCATTTGACTGTTGCGAATGTATGGGTAGCGGTTAATTACATCAGTTTGCCCGATAGTACGCTTGCCACATTCTACCGTTAAAAGGATATGTTAAAATGATAATTTCAATTCTTGTGCACTTATTTCATAATAGTACATTGATTAAAGGTTTGGTAAATAATGTACGATAAGAACTAATAACGATGTTACACTGATATAAAAAAAACCATAGCAGTAGTGGTCAATTCCAGGCAGCTGTGGTCTTGACATCTGCTACGTTATTCGTAATAAGGTAAAGTAAAACTCATTAGGTACTAGGAGTTTTAAATAAAATAAATAAATATACACTCACACCCGTAACCCGTAAGGTGTAGCCAAAGATTATGGATTTCCATTTGGCGCGATTCTGGCACACCTCTCTCGCTTTTTCTACATCCATGCATCTACGCATACATGCTCGTCGGTTACGGATGCTCCTTGTATCGCCCTTCTTTACTATGTCGTTAATTTGATCGATATAAATTCTCCTTGGACGTCCCCTGACACTGTTCACTCCCTTTTGCAACACAAATTTAGGAATTCTCTTCTGAAAAATAATATTTTTTGCAACATACATTTAAATTTCAAATAGTTGATGGAATTTGAAATCTTCATAGTCAGTTATCCTTTCATCTAAGTTAAAGCATCTTTTACCTTGTCAGGCAGACTTTACAAAGAAGAATGTAGGTTAAATATGACATCTTTGATATTGTTAAACAAAGCATTATTTATAGTAACAAGGCGTAACTGCTCCTTGTCATCCTGCCATATGCTGAAATATCGCAAACTTCAAAGTTAATTATTATGTGGTTTTATTAAGTATTACATTACGAGTAAGCATACCGAAGATCCTCGATGTCCGTCGATACGCCGTCCCGAGTGAAGCACGGCACTCCATGAATATTCAGAACATGTATCAGTTTATCAGCTTCATAGAATAGCCAAGAAACTGCCCATTAAAATTATGACAAGCCATCTACATTCCTGCGCAACAAAAGCCGTCCTACGATCGGTATAACTCCTCTTTCGTAGAACGTACGTTGGTAAGTTTCACTTCACGAGGGCCCATAACGTTTCCGTCGGGACCCAATGATACCTTTTTTCCGAGACCGTTGAAAAAAACATGGCGTCCCATTAACAATAAGATCAAAACTAGCCGCGCGCCACAATGGGCGGCGAGCGCCAGCCTCCGACCGCTCCGAGATGCTTCCAGGAATTTCGCCCTTTAAAAAAAGATCCAACTCATCCTGGGCGCGTGAGAGATGGCGAACTTGCATTCCTGGTGCGCGGCCCGCACCCTCGCGCGGGCGCCACCACCAACCAGGTTTACAATAACATTTGCCCTATCATAACATTTACAACAACACTATCTAAGTAAAAAACCTTTTGGCATTACAAATTCTATTCCTGTGAGAGGAGACAGAGAAAGAATTCAGTACCCGCCCCGTTAACTGAATGAAAAAAATATATAACCTTATCATTATCGTTATCATTACACAATGGGAGTCCAAGACATGACCGGCGATTTACTTATCCAGTAACCAATATGCTACCATCGTCCAAAAATATAACTGTCGATTTGTCGGCAGTTACTCAGATGTTCTACCTATTACTTTATTAGATATTAGTATTATAGTTTTAGTTGTTTGCGCCGCAACTATTGCTTATCTGACAAAAACAAAGCCAATTAAATGATAAACGGAACGGAGACATTCATCTGTATACGACATCGTAATGTGATGCATTTCTGACTAGCGATTTATAACGTCAACTGTCGCAAAGAATGTGCATTAGTAGATATTACTATGACACACTGTGCGGCACTATGCAATATATGCCTACATTGTTGTGCGTGCACAAAAACTGGGGACAATAATACAAAAGCAATAAGTCGATTCGGGACAGCCATTAGTGTGCACCCCGCCTTGCTCCCACGCTCGATTGTCCTTCAGGGTGGTTTCCAAAGCCTCAAAGAAGCCCGTCGTCACATGTGCTTGAAAGCAAATTCAACCGATAATGGAATCCAGACATCTTTTTTTAGCTTATGTTACGAAACTGTCGAATTTCGTATTATTTTACTCAAGAACATGGTATACCATTCCTTGATCGTTAAATAAATCATAATATTTTATTAATAAGATGCGATTGGATTCGAAAAAAATTAAATAATTATTTTTCATTTTACATTGTACTGAGCAATAGTCCACGTCGCCGGACCCCCCGGAGTGTCGATGCGTTTATTTATATAACAAATCCTGGCGTCTAATGTTTTCAATGACTAATAGAAAACTAAACAACTTGAATACGACGCATCGTTTCAACTATCAGTTAATCACTTGCCGATATTTAACTTCTTGATAAATTGGTCGCGATACAAAAGGATACGTATGTAGACAACAAAGCATCGTCCTAAAACTACATCATTCCTAAGTCAATGCTTAGTATAAAGATGTGAACATGTCTTAAATATCCTGCCCTGGTTCCTTGGTTCAATTCGAAGTGATACAAATAATTGTATATTTTTTTAATTATTTTTACGTTTCTCACACATTTCGTTTTTATGTACCAATTAAGATCGGTGAAAAGCGTATGGTGGTCATATTTTTGCCTATCCCAGTACAGTTAAAAACCAAAAATTGAATTCAGCAATTAAAAAATAATATTGAAAATCATAAAGACTACCCGTAAAATGACAGCGAGCTTGTAAATCTTAGGCAAGGATATGTTTAAAAAATTCAAATAAATGACATCTTATAACCTTCACATTATATTAATAACACTGTCTGTCGATCTGATAACGGTCCCGGTGTATAAGAACCTTGATAAATATAATACGATAACCTTAAAATATTTCTGACCGCCCCGTTAAGTAAAACATTCGAAGCATTAATTACATTAATGATATATTAAGATACATCCATACTATCCATCTACGAGTAACTAATGCCACGAATTCCAACCGACTAGGCAAACACTTGTCGCAGCCAGTAAAATTTATAACACAAATATACCTATAATAATATGTCGACACCCGTCGGGAATGTTGCCTTTCGTTTTATATTATAGTGTGCGTGTGTGTCAGGACATACACGTATGTATGTGTGCATACGCGTACGTACCGCAGCCGCAGGAGCGTTCTTGTCCGTTATAGATTTACTGTTGATCATAATTAAGTTCTCAAAACATATGTCAGCAATAAAATGTTCTCAATAGAGAAAGAGTAAAATGGCATTAAACTACACTTTCTATAATCATTAAAAAATTACCTTGCAAGCTTATAACTTTAATTGTAACGGAAACGATTGTATTTTCTTCGAATTTGTCAAATGTTGAACTATTATATCAATAACATTGCAACTGAAGGCACAAAACATGAATAAATCTGATGCTATTTTCAATCAATTTAATTTTGTATACGGTTAAAATAAAGTAATGTGCCGCGCATCCTAGATTGCTATAATTGTAGTTAGTTCAATTTGTGCACAATCGTATCGTTTATCGTAATAAACGTGTCGTTTTTGCCGCGCCTCTCTGATTTTATCACACTTTCACATGTCGGAGAAAACAAAGAGCTCCGACTCTGGGACAAATTCTAATTATAAAAGTAAAGAATCCATGTCGTGCCCTGGTTTACTCCTACAGAATCTTATGATTTCTTTTCCTTTTAGATTATCGTAAAAGGTAACATCTTACAGAGACATAAGCTGAACTTCTGTTTATAGTGTCTTATTTTCAGTATTTCAATTTCAAAGGCTTTTGTACTGTAAACTATAAAAAGTGCAGGCATTCTGATTAGAAATTAATTAGAAATTATGTGACATGTAGCAGAAAGAGAATTGCAAAACTTGGATAGAAATGGGTTCGTCCTCGAAGCACAAATGGCATATGGAAACGTTCTGGATAGGCGGCCACATACAAGACAGAACAACGTCATTAGTCCCACAAGTTACACAGACGATGGTCATACAACATTGACCATCGACGATGACATTGGCAATGTTGCGGGAGTCCACCAGATAGAAGCGGTACGGTACATATCTTTGTGATCTTCCTCCAACAGTAAACGGGTTGATGATGGTGATAATGATAGATAAATAATGAAACTTGATGAATCAAATATTTCAGAAATCTGTTTGTTGGAATGTGAAGAGAATAGACAAATATTTCAAATGCAATACAAACTAAGAAGATTACCTTAGGTCGTGTCTTTTTATGAAAAAACAGTGCTTGATCAACATTACTCATTATGGTCAGTTTCTATGTACAACAAACATACTTAAATTAAACAAATATCGAAGTCACACAGTCGTCGAAGCCATAACAAACGATACTGGCCCCATAGAGCTGTGTGAATATAGTGTTAACATGTTTGCGTTTGTTGCAGTATCGCTATTATGAAGGCATTCACAATAAAACTGATTGCTTATCGAAAATCACTGACCTTAGGACAAACTGACATGTGATAACTATGGGAATGTGTGCTTATGGGAACTGGCCGATTATTCATATCTTTGACATTCGTGGGTGTCAGTTCACTTTTGATTAGCATTTATTTTTAATTTACGTTCTGCTCAAAATGTCGACATCCTAATACAAAATAAATGTTTGATTGACAAAAAAAGATAACAACACTATCTTTTTATACAGATAAAAGCAAACGAAAACAATTCGACTGTGATAAAGAGTTTATCGAATCATTCTTTATTAAAGCTGATACTATATTTCCAAGTTATGACATTGAGTAACTATACAACGCAACAAACTAACAACCACACAAATTTAGGTACTTTATACAACTTTTTATTAGCTTACTCTGACAACCTAATCCTAAATTATATTATAAATGCGAAAGTGAGTTTGTTTGTTACTGTTCAACTGAACGACTCAACCGTTCATCTTGAAATTTTTCATTCACACTATCGGTTGCCATGGTAATGTGTCATGTTTAAACAATAACAACTTTCTGATACATGTTCTCTATGATTCGAAGTTATTACTCGCGGAATTAAATTCATGATGATGAGGAACGAATGCATGCAAAGCAGCGGGCGACAGGTAGTTTGTTAATAAAGACGTGATTTTAAAAAGACAGCTGTACAATACCTAGCTATTCCTGGATTCGGTTCCGGGCTTAAGTAACCTATTTGACATTATTTTTAATTTACTTGTGTCTGTTTTTTATTTGTTCCTGGTGTAATTTGTCGGCATATTATTTCGACAATAACAGCACAGAAACGAACACATACAGTAAAATTGCGTGTGAAATGTTATAATAAGTTCGCTTCCACTAACACAAGTTAATTTAAACTACATTCGTAAACGACAGTCATGCTCTCTATACGGGTGGGGTGGAACATGATGGGGATAACCTTATCTCTTTTCGTTTTAAAGATTAAATGTAACATAATAATCACATCGTATAATACCCCATTCGGCTCATTCTAACCCCTAATATCCCTTGACGAACCAATTGTGCCAAAATTATGCCACGTGACCTTTATTTGCTATAAATACATCGCCATTATAACATTGGTCTTATTTATGACTTCAATTAAGTCATTTCATACGGCCGATGCGGGTTGCTTGATGAACGCACGGCATTTACAATGATTGCAAAATTGCATGTAATTTCACTAGTTAAAAAATAATTAAGGGGCCTTTTATGATGCTCTATTGCTATTGAATAAAGCCGATAGATGGCAGGAAGGCTTGCGGTTGGAGTATCCGTTCAACGTATTGATCAACGTTGTGGCTATAATGAAACACATATAATATTATAAAGAGACCGTTTGTTGTACGTATCTCAGATATTGTTTTTGTAACCGAGTCAATCACTTTGATGTAGTGTAAATATTAATTAATAATTACACTAAATCATGCCAGCAGTATGTCTATAAACAAGTTTTTTATTTGTTTGAAACTTAATGAATATATTTAAATAAATGTAAAAGTCATCTGTTCAGATTTAAGATATAACTCATTAGAAAAAGTGGTAAAATAACTAAAAAATATAACATTTAAAGATATACAAAAAATATTTACATATTTTCAAAGTAGATAAATAGAGCAGCGAAGTCATCTGATGGACAATGCAAAAGCGCCACCGCGTCGAAATCCGAACTAAAGCAATTCATTGACAAAGAACATAAGAGAATAGGCAACACAATAGAGTGAAGATATCCGGCGCCGGCTCGTCGCAGCAAGTGCATAGCGGTGGCATTAACCTGCTTCACGAATTGTTGCGCCTCGTACCTGTCTATTGTGACACAGGTACTTTGCGCCTTGCTCGTCATGAACGTGAGCAAACGGGAAGAACACCACAGGAAGCGAAAACTATCACTTTAAAGCCAACAATAATTCCAGAACAACGCTCCGCTTCACGTCCGAGTTCATTGTACTAATTTTTAAACCAGTCTTATTTATAATACTTATTCCAGGAAATGTAAAATCACTTAGACATCTTTGAATCGAGGGAAGTACCAGAGAAATTTTGGTATTTATCTAACGGACGGTTAATTTTATCGGAGTCTTTAAGGTACGCTTTTGGAATGCTTACAAAGAGACGTTGGGAATCTTTATTTACTTTTGATCGATACTTTTTTTGTGAATTTTGTGGAATATCTTTCTCTGCCTTTGTCTCTCTCACTTACTTGCTATCTAATACTTTAATTAACAATTAAGTTTTACACCTAAAAAAATCATTTAATCAAGCGTATGCTATCCTAAATCTTTTAATGATGTTCAGTTAAGACGTATTTTAGAAAAATTGTTTAATCGTTGGTGAAATGTATTATAAAAACGTACATTTATGGATTTCATATAATAGCATACAAAATGAATAAAATTACTTAAATTAACTGCAAATACATCTATTTTTATAATATAAAACAATGTTTTCAAAACACATAGCGGTGAAGTGATTGTATGAATCAAGCCTGGTAATAACTATTAGCAATGTAATTCGAAGGCCTCTGTGCGTTGTCTACCGTATAAACAGGCCAGGCATCCAATTAGGCCGAGTATTATGCTATTTTATTGCAATACGTCAGTTTTTGTTGTACTATGTTTAACTACCTTGGTGTAAGGAAGAAAAAGGCCAATACCTCTTTAGAACCTAGTTAAATTTCGTACTTTTGTTGGGAGTAGAAGTAAATTATTTTTATTCGTAATAATTACTTACTTATTCAATGTTTAAGATTAAAAAAAAACAAATAGACAGTCTGTACACTGACTTTCAGAAGGCCTTTGATAGAATAGATCATAGAAGCAGAAAATATACCACGTAGCAATGGTATCTAAGGTAATCTTTGCAGATGGCTTAAATCATACATAACACACAGAACCCAGAAAACAGTTATAAAATGCTACGAATCACAATTACGTAATACAGCTCTGGAATACCGCAGGGTTCAATATTAGGGCCACTTTTATTCCAATATTATTAATGACGTCGATCAGTAAGTATTGTCAAAAAATAACCTCTTACTTAGTTTAAATAAATGTATATATACATATTTTAATATATTCTCTGTGGTTCTACGCTAGAAGATGTAAATATAAATATAATTATTAAATATATTAATAATTAGAGATTTAGACTTAATAATTGTTAGTGAACTACATTTTGACTTACACGTACGAAATATACACAGAAAATATAATAGAATAATGAAAAAAGAATAGAATTATGCATATTTTTTTTCTGTATCGTGTTGTTTTATAAAACAACCCGCTAATAATAATAATAACGACGTTGTTAAATACTTCTACATACTGTACTCGCCATTTATAGCTGAATTTATATTTAACTTTAAACTTTCGCGCTTTTTACTAATATAAGGTTTATAAGAAACGGGAACTCCAGTCAGCCTGTCACCATGGCGTATGCAACATTTCCTAAATATCGTAAGAATCCCGTTTCATACAAACCGAATTTATATTTGTTTAGTATTATGTCATTAAAGCTAATATGCTTACTGTATTTATAAGAAAAAAGTTGAAAACAATACCCTAAACTGGAGAATTTTAAAATTAAACTCATGCCTATTGTTTTTGAAATGAGAACCACAAAGAATTCTACGAAATCTCTGACGGCACAATAAAATCGAATCGCCCTTTTGCGTAACACAATGAATGCGCCATGTGGCAGTGTCTGTGGGGTAGCGGGTTCGAGGCCCGCACATGTGTCTTTACGCATTCATTCACTTGTGCTATTAATGGGTCCATTCAGCGATATTGTCTTGCACATGCTCCGGAAACTGCATGCCCCCTCTTCCCTTCTATTCTCAACGCGACAAATTAGCAGAAACGATTATAATAAACTCGCTGCGTCGATACTTGTTTATTTTAGCCCCTAGTCTTTCATTTTTTTATGCAGCCGTTTAATACAACTGTTACGATTGTCTCAATGGACTTACGGAATGGTTGATTTGAAATTCATAGTGCTCCTTTGACAAACGAAAAAGGTTCTTTTAAACGCTTTAGTGATATTATAAAAACATTGTTATATTTAAAATGAAATGTTTTTTTTAAATATTGATGTGACCGTATCCAATGTTTTATTGCATTGATCATAAAGTCTTAATGTTGTGCTAAAAGAGTATAAAAAAACTAAAGATAGAATCAATCATACCCGTTTGCTAGTGCTGTGCGCGGAGATCACAGACCTCTAACTTTTCCATTATAATTTTCTCCCTTTGCATATTCATCCTTTCACATGTTTTCCCCCTTTTTAATTTTGTCATCGTCATCCAACCAACGCTTTTCTCTTATCCTTATAGACTAAATCATTTTACAAAAACAGGTGCAACGTACATTAAAATAGATTAATTAACATTATTGTTCTTATACATACTTTTATACGATTATAAAAGTAGATACGACAGCGCTACGAAATCCGTAGCAAATTTGGCGTAGCACCTGCTACGAATTAAAGGAAGCGTTCGGACATTAACGCCGAAAAGTCCTATATAACGACTTTGTTCCTCGAATTTCTCAGGTATGATCATTAATGTTTTATGTACAGTCGATATCATTTATAATGCCCTCGGACGTAACGACCTTTCGATTATAATGACGTAAACTTAAGTATATACTTATATTTATGTAGTAAAATAACTATATGCTTTTATGAAAATAATTCATTTCGATTTCGAATATATCGCCGATTTATAATACATCTATATCTGGTTATTTACATGAATCCCTTGCAGATATAGCGACCGAGTCACCAAATTAAGGTTTATTGATAGAATCATTAAGCTAACTTATTTTGTTTACACACACAGATGTCAACAGTTATAATAAAAATGCTTTTGGTTATTAAAAATCAGTACTTCTTTCTCATATATAGAAACTTCCGGCTTTAGTGCCGGAATAAAATAAATAAATAAATATCCGCTCACGCCCGTAACCCAGCGGGGTAGGCAGAGATCATGGATTTCCATTTGGTGCGATCCTGGCACACCTCTCTCGCTTCTTCCACATTCATACATCTACGCATGCATGCTCGTCGGTTATGGGTGCTCCTTATATCGCCCTTTTTTAGTAAGTCATTAATCTGATCGATATAAGTTCTCCTAGGGCGTCCCCTACCAACGCTGCCACTCACTTTTGCAACATAAATTTGTTTTGTTATTCTCTCTTCATTCATCCTTTCAACATGCCCGAACCACCGAAGCATACCTTTCTCAATTCTAGTCACAACATCCACTTTAGTGCCGGAATTGTAGTAATATTGTAATCTGTGAAGTGCATGTCATAATTTAAAAAAAAACTTTTTATTTACAACAAAATGTATTTATTTTTTACAACAAAAAATATATAACGAAGAATTACAGTAGTCAAGAGTGATAAACTAAATTCTAGGAGATACACACACAGTAACATGATATAGAAAAATTAAATCGTGTGAAATTCCAGGCCGGTATCATTTCTATCTCGGCCCCATAAATTCCAGGTTAGAATCGGCTGCGTCGGGATAACCACCCATTGCGCGTCTTTCAGGCGGCCGACACCGCGGCGTGTGACTGATAATTGACTCGTCGGACGACTCCGCGTCCGGCCACCCCCTTCCATAAATATTTCCCGATCAAATTATTATGCGTTCGAAAAAAATGCCACAGGTTCGATTCTAGGAACCGTCGCGCCGGGGCGGTTACATTCAAAGTGGTAGACAGAGACGACGCTAGCTTGCAGGCAGCACGCGAGCGGGACGCGCGCTCAATGGAATCACGTCCAGTACGGCCGCGGGCCGGACTGTGAGAATTACATGGAATGGATTTATTTATTGATCTACCTTGTTCCGTTATTGTGAACGATAGGACAAGTAAAGATAAATATTGACTACCACCTAAACAATACTTACTATACATTTATATATGTAATATATGTAATGTTTATTAAAACTGTAAATTAATATTAATATATAATGTAATCATTAAGTGATGCTTGTGTGACGTAATAAGATGATGTCACCGAATTCGTCAACTAGTGTGCGGTGCGATGCGATCCAATCAAAAAGCGCTATTATTTTTACACATTGTATTGCGATTGCAAATAATGTTTTAACTTTCTTCAATACATTTGATTTTCTGCTTATCCGGCTTTTCACTTCTTATTCTTAAGTTACTTTTCACTGCGGTTAAAATTCGAAAAAACTTTACTTTTAGTTGAAACTCGTATAATGTGTCATTTAATGCGTAAAGTGTATTATGCACTTTTATAAATTACTATTAATTTTATTTTTTATGTAGAATATTTTTAATGTATTTTAAACTTACATCTTTTATTTTAATACCTTATCTGTGTATCCGATAAGACAATATAAGATAGAATCTATTCAAAAGTTTATAAAATTTGAAAGTTTGAAGTTCAAAAGTATAAAAAGCTTGGACCAAAATTTTAATAACGCAGATTAAATTACAAAATTAACATAATAATTGTAAAACATTCTAGACATGTTCATACAAAATCCATGTAGGTGAGTTGATTGTGAAGAGCTAGAAATTCCAAACTGTATTATAGTTTATCTCATTAAATTAATCAGTATAAATATTACCGGCATGTGTTGGGCAATCGAAACTGACGTCAATGTATTGATATGAAGCTGTGACGCTCGGACTATTTGTGACGACCGTCAATATGCTCTGGCTCTCAATTCTGCTATTTTAATGGTGTCACAATGGCCCACCACTGACAAATCACCAAATCAACACTTGAATTCATTATTATCGTCATATTTTATATCAGTGAACTGAAAAGTTAAAATTATAGAAATGACACACACACAGGCGTAATTTATGTCACGCTGGTGCTGCTACCTTTTGTTGTCCTTAAAAATGTAAATGAAGTACTACTTTAAATTTTGTTTCGTATTTGTTTATTTAGAAACCACCTAAGCCCTGCGGCTTCCGCCTTGCAATTTGATTTAAACGACAGTTGTCCAGCCTAAGCCGACCCCTATTTAATAAAATAGATCATATACGTCTGAGATCCAACATACATTTGATTATCATTATTTCGACAGAACCATACAATTAGTTGTATAATACAACACAAACTTTTACTACTTTAGACCTTTCGGGGATGAATTTATAGTGTCTCTAAATCTTAGTGCTCTCCTACGTAATAACAGAAGTATCTGTCGAAATTTTTCAAGTCTCTAGGCCCAGTAGTTTGCTGCACGTTGATATATAATTCAGTCAGTTACCTCTATCACTATTTTTTTAACTTATTAAAGCAGTATTTTTGTATTCTTGCCAATATTTGTTCTCTTAATCTGTCAAATTGTCTCACTCGCGATAACAACAACCAAATAGGACTTTCCCATGATATTAGACGTAATTAGTAAGTTAGTTACGTAACAATTTAGTAACAAAAGCCGTTAAAAGACCGCAGACCAAAAGTAGGAACAATCAATTTTCAAAGAAGGCGTAAAGTGCAGACACATCGACGTATACGCATTCCTAAGTTGGCACATTAGAGTGGAGTAGACTTCTTTTAACCGACTTCAAAATAAAGCAGGAGGTTCTCAATTCGCTTGTGTCTTTTTATGTTTGTTACCTCAGAACTATGATACTAATGAACCGATTTTAAAATTCACTTTGCAATATTTTTTATAGTTAATATTTTTTAATATTTCGATAGTTTTTGTTTCCAATTCCAGATCTATTCGGGATTTTTGCGAATTGAAGTCGTTTTTTGTAGTTTTTTTGTGTTTAAATTCCTACTGTGATAAAGTTACTTTGTTGTATAATATTTTATGTGGTTTAATGTGGGTATATTTATAAATAAAATGGATATTTGGTTTTAAATTTTGTTTTAATACTGTTGGTTGGCTAGGCGTCCGCGGCAACAGTCCGAGAATTCTGTAACTAAAAAAATGTACGATTTAGTTGTACCTATCTGTTGTAATCATTTCTCGAGTTACTTATTGCCAGCGAACAATTGAACGTTACCAAAATGAATATGGTTAAATGTGTTTTCACATTATGTTCCTTCACACTTCTTTATATGTTGTCATTATATTTAACCAAAACAAACGAAATGTTTTATTTGTAATATCTCAAAATTATAAATAATACAATGCAATTAACTGAAAATGTCTTTAATTAATAACTTACATCATTAAAAATCGACACATTTAAAAGAAACTAAAAATCCATCTCCATACAATCCAATCAATTTTTTTTCCGATGATTTTTAACCGATGTTTATGTAGAGACAAAGCGCCTATTGCGTTAAAAAAATTGTGGATTTCTTTCTTTTTTCACCATTTCGGGCCGTGGGAATACGTCGCGTGCAGTCGCCGCGTCTCGTCTGGAAAACGGCATGAGGTCGAGCCTATAGATTGATATCAATCGAACACTGATTGAGGGAAATCATTTGTAAAGTACTTAAGACCGTTTGGGTGGTACAATGGCGTTAAGGTTAAAATACCTTAGCGCCATTTAGCACTCTTAGCGTCCTTGTGACTAAAAATCACATCTTACATCTGTATTACATTAATTTCGTATATTTCACCGGATATAGTGACATTTTGCCCATAGCCTTAAGATACATTATTCAATACAATGCAATGCAAAATGTTTCTATTATGTAGGATAAGTTTTTAGCTAAGACAAAGTGGTTGCCAAGATTGGTTGCTTTGTAAAACTTTCTCTTCACAATTAGCCTTTACCTTTTAAATTTTAGGACAATAGATTGCATTTCCGTCGGTTCAGCTAAGTCCTTGAGTAACATCCGTATGTTGCATTTTTATGACAGTCTCAAAGTTTTCGACCGCACCAAGTTCTTGTTGTTAATATTTTAAATAAATTTATGAAGCACGATTAATAATAAAATAATTATATTCTTAGCCCAGAAATTTCAGCACACAGTCTACAGTCAGGTCCGGTGGAAAAATAACCAAAGCAAATTTTTGTGTACATTTATGTAATTATAGCTTGATTGTCATTTAGCTTCATCACAAAGATGAATGAAAGAATTATGTATTGGTTTACTAAAAAATGCTGACGGTATTAAGAATTTCAGAAAGACTGTCAAATTAATTTAACTGTCCCAATGAACCAAAGTTTCGATTGAAAATTATTAATCTATTATATAAAAACATGTAAGTTCGTGGTGTAGACACACGAAGGAATGTAGACAAGGGATAAATACAGACAACTATTTAGTTTTGTTGTCAGTTCCCAGGGGAGATATCTAATCAGAGATTTACACGTCATTACGATTCGTCTGGATGTCCTGGGCCGCGCTCGTCCCGCGGGCGCCTCTCACGCGTTTTCCGACTAAATTAAATATTTATTAAAATAGAGGAACGGCTTCCTTCAGATAAGAAACTTCTCACGAGCGTGGGTGTCTGTCTAGCTTCGGGCTTCGGGACAACGCAATGTATTTATTTTAATAACATAGACGCTAATAACACCTTTAATAATCGATCTTATTCTTTAGATGGGCTCTTAAACATCTCATTTCTTTATTTAAGTCCCGTCTCCATACGTATTCCATTATAATTTGTGGTGAATACAATAAAAAAGTCAAAACATATCAAAGGGCGCCGCGTCAGAAACGAGCTCCATGAATGCCTACGGTTAACTTAAAAAAAAACGACACTCGACCAACTGCATAGTCTAAAACCAAACATATTAGGTGATTATTTTACGGCACATGTTTCACTTAATCCGTCTTACTTAATTTATTTGTAGTGTAAATGCTAGATGGTGGTTATATTTAATGTTGTTTAAATGACGGCGCGCGGGACACCCCGGAGGGTGGTCGTCTGCGGCCGAGCTATGCGCACTGTCAACACGCGGCTCCGGTACACAGTTTTTTGTGCAGCACATGTGCGCCTCCGCGCCGCTCAGACCACAGCTCCCCACAAATATTTATCTTCAATTCTAAAACGCTTAGAACCTCGCAACCATCTCAAGCGACATTGGCCCTGAACTTCTTCCACGAATCGAACTGTAGTTCACGTTTGTAAGGACATATTGTTTTAAAATATATAAATTAAAGTACATAGATCTTTGTAGACTTTAAATCTCCTAGCTGCTATTGCGTCTGTTTAAACTTCTTCTACTTGAGCCTGGATTATCCACTAATATTATTATGTGTACATCGAATAAGCTAGACAGATACGAGCGATTTCCTTCTAATGCTACGATTGTTAAAGTTCCCTCATCCTAACAGTTGATAACATCTTCCGAGTGCAAGTGGAGGCCTTGTTTCATAGCAAGATATGATTGTTGTAAACAAACAAACGTCACTTACCGTACACGGCGGCCATTACACTTTTTATACTTTCTTTTTTTTTTATTTCGTCGGAAATGTTGTAATTTTTTGGAAATAGTGAGATAAAGTGAAGTAAAATTATGTAATATGAATAGCTAAAGTTGTAAGGTGATGTGAGAAAAAGTTGTTTTTCGAAAATATTTTCGAATTTATGAATTTTAACCAAAAAACCTTTGATTACAAAAATCACATCTTGCTGCGAAACGAGGTATAGTCTTCTTATAGTTAACGCGCTTGGCTATTGAATTTTGGTGTTCGCGCTAGATATTTAATAAACGAAAGAATTATATATAATATGTTCTTTTGGCAGCTCTTCGGTGCATTAGAATTTACGAGCATTAGTATTCATACAATCGTTTTTGGAGAGGCGCGTTATTGTAATATCAATAAATTAATTGCTCTTTTAAATAATTAGTACCGCCTGATGCCTGCGCTAAGCAGCGCTGGACAGTAAAAATAAACTAAGTAACGGCGCAATCCACTAATTGACTGGACTCGCTGCTGTACGAAAAAAATCTATCAGATAAAGTGGGCAAGTGTTTACGGTTTCTCACGCGCTCGCCCAACCCTCAATGGCGCCTCGCTGATTGATTGTAGCTAAGCCGACCTTCTCACCTTTCATTCTACAATTGAATGTCTATTTTATTTCTATCTACTTAAAGTTCGTTCTTCAGGCATATTTTTTATGTTATTACATTCAAATAGACTTAAATGTATAATATGGAGTATTGGACTTATTGCACTGGTTATAAAGTTTAGTGTAGAGTGAATAGGTGAATATTTAAATCTCATTCAAGGAATTCTGCACCCTCATAGCTAGTACCTGTCTTCGGCCACCTCCAAAGAAATTGACAAAAAAATGTTATGTTAATGTCTTATATCAGAATGTTATGCATTGTTGCTATAATAGCGTTGTTATCATTATTGGATTACATTCTCTTGTAACAGTCGGCGGTGACTTCACTGATGTACCTTATTCTAATGTTAATAGACATGCTTAAAAAAACCTTCACGCTTGTCACTTCGTCCTTCAAATGTGGTGAACAATCTGTGAAATCAGTAAAATGTAGCTCAAGTTCACGCTTCGTTACTTAGCTACTTAAATTTTTCCAAATTCTACGAGTGTATTAAAAGATTCGAGGCTTAAAAGTGACATTGACTGTTGATCCAAACATGCAAAACGGCCACATTCTGCGGACTTTACACTTGTACTTTATACTACTTTAGGTTTCATAAGGAGCAAGTTTGGTGGCGACTTTTAGTAGCACTCGCACATTATTTTGTCCTAAAATTAACAATATGGAATTGTCATAGAAACGTGCAATCAATGTTTTTTAATAAGGTAATAATTGTTTTTTAAATTTTTATGTTCCTGATGTTACGAGTATATGACAGCACCCATGGTCGCGGGAAGACTGAGGTGTCTGATGCCGTGCCGTATCAACGTTTCTGGCGAAGTATTATAGCTTTTTGTTTTCATGTAATATTTTTGCTCTGATCTTTGTTTGCGGAATGAGCTCGTAGTATCTTGCAGTTGTATGCTTGGGTTGATTATTTTTTTAAACAATAATAAAAAAACGCTTTAAAACCCATAAAAAGAGTTTAATTTTATGTAGTATTCGCGTAAATACAAAAAATCGTCATGACCCAAAAACGTTTAACTCGTCAAATTTTTATTGTCCTGGTAGTCTATAGCTAGAGCTGGCAAAGCAAGCAGGCGGGCGAGCGCGGCCGGCGTCCGCTCTGTAATCCCATCGCCGGTGTCGATTTACGGCGCCTCCCGCAATTATCATATTCCACCTAAACACATAATATTGTGCACGCAATTTTAAAAATAACTCGCGTCCGGCCGACCTCAATCGAGCCTGATTTATGGCGACCGCAGCGCCGCCAAGCTCGGTGCATATGCACTCGCACAATTGTAATTTCTAAACATTACATTTAGATATCAAAAATGAATGATCCACATTTCCAGATTTAGTACTTTGTGCTGTGCGTTAATATATCCGTCAATCAGTTTCTTTTTTGTATACATATAGAGACAACGCAAGCCCGCGGTTTCACCTGCCATGCAATTGTAATTTAGCAGACCGGCAGATTATCCAGCCTAAAATGAACCTTATTTAATATGATTGATCATATAGATAGGCTGTGGTCAACGTTCATTGGTTTTTTATTTTTTCTCCACTCAAAAAGTTTCCAAAATCTTCTTATTTAGACCTTAAGGGGATGCATTCAGAAAAATCATTTCAATTTCTTAGTAATAACAGACATATCTGTGCAAAATGTCAAGTCACTAGGCCCAGTAATTTGGCGAATGCGTCGATAGATCTATCTAGTACAGTAGATACTCGTTTATCCGGCCCGGAATTATGCGGATTCACGAATATCCGAAACGCCAAATCGCAACTACATATATCAAATATTTTAACCCAAAATATACTAAATATTTCATTTCATAATTTCCAAATGAAAACTACCAAATATTTTAATTTATGTAGGTACAGGAGCAGTGGTGGCTCAGCGGTGTAGGCCCCGACTTACGTACTGTAGGTTGCGAGTTCGAACCCAGGAAGGCGCCTTACTTTGTGTAATTTATTTCAGCACCACTGCTCCAAAAAACGGTGAAGAAAAACATCGTGAGGCAACCGGCATGCTCTTCGAACCACCAAATTCGAAGACATGTGACATCCAGCGACCCGCACTGGGCCAGCGTGGTGGATTACGGCTCATTCTCTCTCTCGGAGAAGAAGCCTGTATCCCTGCAGTGGGAAACATTCTAGAAAAAGCTGATTTATTATTTTATTAGGTACGATAATTTTATTTCATGACTAAACTGCAATTTTTAGTATAATATTATTAAGAAAATACGCTTGACACTTATGCATGCATGTTGTACGGTGTTCGAAAATGTATCTCTTTGTAATTTTCTACTAAATATTGATTTGTTTTGCTATGTTTACTTGTTTTTCGTTGCCTTTATAAACACCATTATGTACCATCAATACGTACGAAACCGCTCTTCTTTAGACATTCGATTATCTGTATTTTCCCCTATCTGACGCCACAAACTAGTCAAATACATACACCAACAAACATATCGCAAATATTTGAAGCCTGCTGGGAATTAATGAATTCTCAACACTCAAACCAGTAAGCTACAAGTTAGTCATAGTTTAATTTTGTGCTAGTATGACTAGCGTTGAATAGATATCGTATGATGCGTGATAACGGATATAATTCAATTCAATAGCAGAGCAGTGCGTTTGCGATTGTGTTAATTCGCAGTAACAGTAATATGTACATATGTCACTGCTATTGTGCCGCTCGCCGAATCAACAATGTACGTGCACTAGTACCGCTGGGTTCACCACTAGTGTTACCATACTTTTTTATCCCGGATATTTTGATACATAACAAAAATACGCTTACGCCGGTAACCCAGAGGGTTAGGCAGAGATCATGGATTTCCATTTGGCGCCATCCTGGCACACCTCTCTCACTTCTACTTTTACACATCTACGCATACATGCTCGTCGATTACGGGTGCTCTTTATATCACCCTTCTTTAGTATGTCTGTAGCTATAGCCCCATTCATTTTATTTCCCGCATTCACTCGTCGTTCAAAATCTTTAACATGCCTACCGTCTTTACTAAATATACACCCAAAATACACGAACTCTTCCACCTGTTCCTCTTCTTTACCGTTAACCTTTATTTCAATTATTATCTTACTTTGTTTTCTTTCAAACGCCATTACTTTCGTCTAATCTACATTCGTCTTCATACCTTTACCTTCTAATGAATCATTCACTACATTCAGCATAAGTTGTAAGTCCTTCTCCGATGACGCAAACACGACCTGGTCATCGGCGTACAAGAGACATTTTACAACTAGGTCATCCATTCTTAATCCACAATCCACGTCTTTAAAACCTTTCAAACAATCATCTGTAAAGACATTGAACAGCCACGGGGTAGCTACACAGTCCTGTCTCTACACCTTTATTGATGCTTAACCAGTCTGAGTAGGCCCCGTTAATCCTAACACAAGCAGTAGAATCTGTATAAAGAGACTTTAATGCTTGTATAAGATCCCTGTTGAATCCAAACTCAATTTAAGTTGACCATAGACCAGCTCTTTTAACTATCATATGCCTTTTCTAAATCAACGAAGGCGCATAAAAATTTTGGCTTACAACCAGAAACTTTTCTGTGATCGTACGTAAAGAAAATATCTGATCCATGCAACCTATTCCTTTCCTAAACCCAGCTTGTACATCGCACATTGTATCTTCTTTTTCTTTCATGACTCTTTTAATACGTACCTTAGCATATAGTTTTCCCACAATACTGAGAAGGCTGATTCCTCGATAATTTTTACAATCATGCTGTGAACCTTTTCCTTTATATAAAGGGACAATGACGGCTTTACAATCTTCCGGTACTAGGGCATGTCTCCAACATATATTGAAAAAGACCCACAGCAGGCTTGCAACTAAACCTTCTCCAGCTCTCAGCATTTCAAGAAAAATCCTGTCATACCTGGGTGCTTTGTCGGATTTCTCTTTTCATCGCATACATACAAATCTGTATATAATGTTTCGAGTATTACATTACTCTAAGATGTTTATGTCCTATACTGACTATATTATAATTATTAGAAGTGAAAAATAAATGAAATTATTCAATGCTCATAATATAATGATAATATGATTCATAAAATTGTTTTATATCATATAGATAAGGTATATTTTATAGTCTACATCAATAGATGGCCCTATGCTAGTTTAGATTACTGTAAAGTATATGAGGTTATTGTTTAAATTCCTAATATATAATTAACAACAACTATTTTCTTATTTATCTCATCTTAGTAAAAACATTGTGGTTTATATGTCCAGAAATATTGGTACCATTCCATAATAATCCGGGAAGAGAACATAGCAAAAGTTAATATATTGATTAAATAATATTTTATTATAATAATTAGCTTATGTCAAAGAGTAGTCATAATATTAACTAACAAATGTAATTGTGTACAGATGAGGAATACCGTATAGTACGCAAAAAGATGACAACGAACGAACACAAACAAGTATGTGCATTGTGCAAAATTATATTATCATTATTTCGAATTCAATATGTATAACAGTGTCTTACAATGTATTATGAATTAAGATGATATACATAGATTGTTATAACCTTATCAGTTGAAACAGATCACTTAAGAAAAGATAGGGTATTGCACTAGGCGTTCGACTTCAGTAGTCTTTCATGGCGATCAACTGTAACTTTAGCATGGCGGTTACACGAACTTTTAGAATTTTACCCATACTAAAACTACCTATCTTGACTGTTGAGGTTCAGTCATACAAGATCATATCGTACTATATATAATAAAAGAGAAGTTATTAGTATGGAATTAATAAGTCCTTATGGTCACCGTAGTCATGAATCAAATGCATGAATGAGCTACAAATGGCCACGTGGCGCTGTTCTCACGCCGTCGCCGCCGGCTTTTTATCGCGCCTTCATTTTTTCGACATCGTGTCGCGTGGGTTACATCTGCGCATCTACTCCACAGCTCCACACCCCCACGACGCAGCACATGGCGTTGCTTCGCTAATTGCCTTGTCATGGAATACTTCTTGATACTCTCACTCCTTAACCTAACAAGTGTAATATTAAATATTCTGTATAAAATATACTTTTTTATGAAAGTCTTAACCTCTGTCTTTACCAAGTTAAACCAGTCTTCTTAAATTGTGATACTTAAGAGACATTTTCTTGTCTACAAATTATACATATAATATGATACACTAATCATTTATTAGTGGTTTTACCACATTGACGACCTTATGGCCCAGTAGCTAGAGTTCTTAGCAGTGAAATCACAGTCCTAAATTTGATGGATAAAAAGCAGCTGAAGATCAATATTCCTATCTACCTCAATCGGGTTAATATAAGAAAACGTGTGAAAGCAATTTTAATGTAAGAATGTTTGTGTGTGTTGGTATGTAAATTGTAACGACGTGTAAACTTTACTTCATTTTTTTGTTTTCAAAAGACCTTTCTAATTTTGTAAAATCAGGTCATGGCTTCATTCACAAAGAACTGTAAATTAGTGACAAAGTTCCAGTCATGAATCGGAGCTTGGAAAATATTCCATACTTTTTTGTTCAGCTTACTCTTGTAAGAAATGAATAGTCCGATATTGCCCACCAATGTTTTTCCAAACTGAACTTGGACGAACTCTGGTTTTTTGTCAATCATTAAATGTTCTTACATATAAAAAAAATCTCTGGTTCACAGACTGTTTAAACTAAAATAAAAACACAGGCAGTCACAATACTGAAGAATCAAAACAGGCAGGAAAACGCGACCAAAGTTCACACACACACAGTAAGTCCATAATTGAAATAAACGGTAAAGAAGAGGAACAGGTGGAAGAGTTCATGTATTTGTGGTGTATGTTTAGTAGAGATGGTAGGCATGTTAAAGATTTTGAACGACGAGTGAATGTGGGAAATAAAATGAATGGGGCTATAGGTACAGTAGTAAAGAGTCAGAATGTATCTATGAAGGCTTGTTTGGTTATACACCATGCTGTTCTAGTCCCCACTATAATGTATGGAAGTGAGAGCTGGGTTTAGCAGGAAAGGCATGCTAGTAGAGTTAATGCGGTTGAGATCCGATCCTTAAGAATTATGCTAGGCGTGACATTGAATGATGGGATTGAAAAATAGCATTATAAGGGAAAAGTGTGGCTTAAAAGAGGATGTGACTAGAATTGAGAAAGGTATGCTTCCGTTGAAAGGATAAATGAAAAGAGAATAACGAAACAAATTCATGTAGCAAAAGTGAGGGCAGTGTTGGTAGGAGATGCCCCAATGCAACTTTTGTCGATCAGATTAGCGGATATAGATTTTCCCTTACAAGTCTAACGCGGCTAAGGAAGTTTTCACTAGAAAAAATTTAATTGCCGGTCTTTAAAAGATACTGAACTTTTTTATTAATTCAAAGCCGGAAATAAAGTGAAGTCAAGAACTGTCAAGCCGTAAGACAAATTCTGCCAAGTCGTGCAAATTGTTCAAGTCAATAGCAAGTAGACAAAGGTAATGACGATGTTCTTTTTGTGTTGTATTAGTTTAACAAACGGTTGTCACGACTCGGGGCCGGTCGCCGGGGGCAGTGGACCCTTGATATCCATGTCAACAGATGTAATGAGAATGTTTTGTACCTCTAAGCATTTGACCGCTCTTACAGAACGTAATGGTGAATGTAATAAAAAGATTTCGTTTAAACTCTTTAAACTTAAAATTGGTCGGGAGCAAATGAAAATTAAATGTAGCTCGTTGTAATTTGCGCTGTACATAAAATTATATAAATGTGGATTAACGACGGTTGCAGGTGCACTCTGGGTCTGGTATCATGACAATTTGAACACAAATCGGAGGCTTAATGCGTGTATTAATCGAATACCAATCTTAATAAAAGAAACAAGTCCTAACTTAAAGAAAAGTTTTTAACCGATTGTAGTTTTAATAACAGAAAATGTAAGAATTTATAAAAAGAATTGGATAAGCGTACATAACTGAGCTCACCACTCAAAGCCAAATAAGGCCTCCTGCTTTTCAACTAATGATGATGGAATGATGATAATAAACCAATACCGTTTCTAATTAAAAAACATGAAATATATTATTAATATTAATAATGATCAATAACGATTCTTTTCAAACGCCTTGTTATCGTTTTTGAAATAAAAAAACAAAGTTTATTTTATTTATAACGAACCGGTGTTCAAAACACGAATTAGTTAAGTCCACCAAAATTAGGAGCAAAATGAGGCCATCAACGTTCTAAGTGTTTAGTGATGGGCATCGAGCGCCGCGGGCGCGATCGTGTCTCGAATTAGAGGCGACGAAACATGGCCGCGGCCTTCGAAAACATTTCCGTTCCTCCTGTAGATACCGATACAAAGTCCTTGCCCTTTAACCAACCACCAAACTACATTCATTCAGAATTCTTTCTAACTTAAAATATGTATAAAGTGAAAAAAATTATACGTTTGTAAAAGTACAAAATACATCAGAATGATAATACCGGAAAGTTGACTGAGACGAGAAACAATTTAAGCGGTACATTTTATTTAAACAAGGCGATGACGTCAACAACGTCTCCCATTCAGCGGCAGACGGCCTCCGCAGATGCTAAGCTCACGCAGCGTAGTACTTTTCAATGAGAAGCAATAAACAAAGTAATTTGTACGAAGTTGACATACGCAACTCACCAGCCGTCACTTACTCGCTGCTGTAATGTCGCCATACATCGAGTTTATTCAGGAATGTCTATACTTTGTCACATAATTTATGTTAAAAGAAAATGATTTAGCGACAAACGTGACAAGGTAAATTTATTTTGAAAAAGTGGCGATGTTGAACGAAACGACCTAGAGCTAGACGAACTTATAACTAAACTGAATTTTTGTAGCATTAAATAAGGACGATATTATAAGTAACTAGCTGTGCAGAGCGGTTTCACCCGCCCTGCAATTTTACTTAAGCGGAATGATATTACCTACATAAATACTACCCTAACCTTCTCATAGTCTCCCTGGCCTTTTCCCGCTTATGTGGGGACATCGACGTGACCGTAACAAAGCAACAAATCACATATGATTGCTTAAACTGTGGCCATACTCCATACTGTATAGGTTCTGGCCACAGTTTTTACGGCTGGCCACCTGTCTAACGCCGACCCTCCTCGGGAATAATAAGCTGCTAACCTAACCTAACAAAACATAATACAAAAGTATACATACATAATTTCTAAAATCGTCTACATACGTGTAAATATCGCGTTACGAAATATAGCTGTTACCATTACCAGCATGAGCCGTGCGTCTCCGAAATACTTGAGTGTGCTATGAATATCTCAATGCACAGTGTGTCTAGCTGATACTTGCAAAATCTCCGAAACTGTCCTGTTTTGACCTTTATATAAACTTTCCAACATCATCATTTTAAGGATCATAAAATATAGTTAATTCAAATTCGTAAAAGTCAACCTGTTCGACTAAACAGCCATTTTATTATTTTTATCGAACAAATGTTCGACGTGATTCCTTAAATTCATATACCTTTTGTATTTGTTGATTTAAAACAAACTGTAAATGTTAAGTAAAGCTTACCACAATACATTATTGAAAATCGCAACCTAATTGGTTAAGGCGTTTCTGAGATGAGCGTAACAAACGCACAGACAAACAGACAAAAATCGATCGAATAACCATTTATTTGGGTGTTATTGCGTTTATGAAGGCTCCGATAATAGTTTTTCTCAAATATCTTTGATACACCGACAGCGGTCAGCTACATTTTTATTATATGTATTGATTAAAATATTTATTGATTGCGAGAAGGAGAAATCCGTTAGTTTCCCCCCTTTGAGTAGCGAAATAAATCTGTCCTCACAGATTTATTTTATTTATTTATTAAAAGAGTATATTTGAAGAACTGTAGGATGCGCATGTATCGATTTTATGATTTTCCAAATTATATATATTTGTAACACTAAGCACGTATAAAGAGGAATCGAGAAGAGAATAAAAGCGAAGAGTATAAAAATAGTAATGAATCAATACTTTTTTCATGATCCTCTTTCAGCTTTATTATCTTAATTATTTAGTGTTTATTTAAAATTTTAAAAAAGATATTCAAACTTGGAACGTAGTACTATCGTGTCGAGCAGTCGACGGCCGCTCGCCTAACGACAGCGAAGCAACAGTTATATTCATTTCTTGTTCCGCAGAGATTGGTTTTTTGTGCGTCTACCAGATTTGTGTAATTCCGAAACACTGTTTTTTGGCGATTTTAACAAAATTTAGAAGAAGTAGATACATGAAGCTTTTTTTAACGAAAACGTGTTTTGTATTCTATGTATATTTAGTTATTTGTTGCCTTTTTCAATTTAGCACCCGGATAAATAATGATCATAGTTGTTAGACAAGTCTAAAGTTATTGTATAAAAATCAGTCTTCGTTTAATAATTTATTTTCCGATACTAATATACGAATATAAACGACTAATGTAGTAGTTTACTACTACACTACCCGGGTAGCCGTACTAGACAAAAAGCAAAAAAAACCTATTTATTATATATATTAATAGCCTATATGCTATTCCACACTGTAATCTATCTCTTTCCCAAATTCTATCTCGATCCGTGACAATAACAAACATCCATTCATCTATTTATCCGTTCATACAAACTTTCGCATGTATAATATTAGTAGGATTATTTTACTTGTACTCAACTACACTATTTAACTGTGAACGTAAACAATCAGTTTTAAGTATATTATAATGCACTAGGAGCTGCTTAACATGCTCCAGGTAAGTATCTAAATCCCTCCCGGAACGAGTACTGAGTGCCTACACAAAGTACATTCGCTCCGAAGCGATTCTATAACAACGAGCCGACAAAATAACCGCTAGCTATCGCTAGTCTATCGCTTGTATGGATTAACGTTCTCTAAATTGTCGATTCTCGTGATATTTCGAAAGGGTATGGTCATATCCATACATTTTTGACTTTTCTATTAGCGATTCGAATGTTACTTTGTTTAGGCCACCTGTTCTATCAAACTGTCTCCGGCAGAGAATCGTTATTCGCTACGTTTCATTTAGTTGTATCAAATTCTCCGTATAAGGTAACGGTCGTACTGAACTTTTATTAATATTCAATTCAAAATTCGCACGTCTCTGTTCACCGTAGCCTTGTCTATTTTATTTGTACATTGTTTACTGGCGCGTATGAATATCAATGACTATTGAACTAATCCGTCTATTGATTTGTAAGGTAGCTTGATTTAAATTTTAATGGCATACAGGAAATACTACTTGTCGCAATCATAAGTATAAGATACTCAAATCTTTATTATGCTTCTAGGTATAGCGTGAATTAGGATAGCGCACTAAAAGTTATTACAGTCAGTGTACGAAAACCTTTGTTAGTTGTCAAATTAATTTATTCCTTCAAGTTGTAGAAACTTAGTATTTACGAAACTAATTAACTAAGCACACTATTGTATATAAAATTATACTTACTATGACACAAGGTTATATATTATAGTACTACTGTCAATCACTGTGAAGTTTGAATCAAATATATCTGTCACCGTGTGTAGTTTCCCTGGTTAACGCAAATGTCGACTTTAAAGTAATGAACCTTTTTTTACCCAGAGTATACACTAGATTTTTAATTTAGATATTATTTTGTTTGTTTTCTCCTTTTCTTTAACCTAATTGCCAGTAATATAAAATGTTGCCGTTTTCCTTATAGGAGGCATTCACAGCTACACCAGACTGAGGCCACTTAGCTCTTCGGGTAAATAATATCTTCCTTTTCCCATTAATCTCTTCCCAGTTCAATTCTTGTTCCCATCCTATCCTTATAAGGAAAGAATGGAAAAGTGAAAAGAACTGAAATTAGGCCTACGACACCACACTCATCAGACAAAACGCACAAGCATACTTCCCACTTGCCTTCTGCGAAGTTACGTAAGAACCGCGGTTCATGCAACAGTTGTTGTTGTTGCAGACTCTACACTGTAATAACCTATTTGCATATGATTCGATTGCTTGACAAGAATGTAGAGATCGAGGCAATACTTGTGATCGTTACTATGTAGTGGACTATCACACTAGTAACTACAAGCGATGAAGTAAACAAAAACAAGAACAAATAGCCCAGTACTAGCATCCATTTAAAGTGATTGGTTGAAATACGTCATGGTTTCTTGGAATTCCATGTAAATGAAGGTCACCCTACACAGCGACCGTGGCCGAAGCTTCCTGCGATCGGACTTAATTAAAACTCATTGCAGGAGCGTGCGAACTGGCCGCCGGCGCCCGATCGCTCCCCTAACCCCACAGGAAATAGTGCTTGTCTAACTTGCCTCCGCGTTTTCGGTCAATAAACTCTGTATTGATACAGTACGTTCCGCGAATCACTCATTTCATTCATTGATTCATGTCTACAACAATTAAAAATCGAATATTTTACATGTTGATCTTTTGTTGTTACATTTTTAAATATAAAAAGGTATTTTACCACAAAAACACCATAAGTACTATAATTTTACTAAATTTTAAGGTCTTCTTGCTATACTTTGAAACATCCGTGGTATAATAAAACGTCGGCATCGTACAATGATCTTTACTTTACCAGGCCAGAATTTAATTTCAAGACGATTAAGATATTTTACTTACTGTGGGTAACACGCGGAACGGAAGGACTACTACTGCAAATAATAGTGTCACCGCGTTCCTTTGCTATTAATACATACATAAATAAATAAATAAGCACGCCCGTAACCCAGGGGGGTAGACATTACACTGAGTCACAAAGTAATCAAGGGTCGAATCCATGAGCATAAGCTAAATCATATAACAATAATAAACTTACCCACCTTAATGTGTCATCTGCCACTTGAAGCATTGTATAGAATGTGTCTAGCGTTCATAATAAGCAGTGTACGTTGCTTTTAAGCCCTTTTGGTATTTAAACAAAACGGTAACCTATACTTGTGTAATGACATATGGATGTATCAAGGAATGTGGGGCGGCCATCTTTTTTTTTAAATAGTAACTGCACGATAAGTTAAGGCTATAAGAGCACTATGCATATATTATTCTGTAATACTTATTATCAAATTAATTAATCCTGCAATGTAAGCAACGCGTCAGACCTGGTTTTCTTACTTTGCTTTTACGCAATCTTCACCTGATTGCGTATGACGTATGTGCAGTTTTTTTCAAACAGGATAAATGGTTAATCACGACTATCAGCCGCGACATTTTTTTATGTTGCCTGTATTAACGTAGATCAAGTTCATTGGTGGTAATATCTACGGACTTACGATAAGACGTCTATCCTATCAGCTGGACATCCTCTAGAGCCTTTTCCAGTTAGCCTGAGAAAACTTTCGCTAAGGCCACAAAACATTAAATGCATAATTTGGAATACACTAGCTATTTTTAGCCCCGAAATGAAATTTAATTTAATCTACTATTATTGTCAAAGTTGGCCTCTAAAAAGCTGGGTGTACTCAGTAGAACACCAGAAGGCGCAACTTCGGCCATTCGGCATATGGAATAATGCTCGCATCTCTTGGCGCGAGCACCCCAATAACAGCTTCTTCCAGTTGACCGCATACAATGGAGAGCGTCTCTAATCGTCAACGACCGAGCTCTTACCCATCAGACGTCAGTTCCTTCCTTCTCTACATTTTTTATCGTATATAGCACGTGGATAGATCCCTAGAACTGTTGAACGGTTCGTGTCGCCGAGTTTCATCATCAGACGACACGACAGACCACGGTATTTCCAAACCAGTACGACTTAGGGTCCTTCAAGAAGCGAGCCTATCTGTTTCTCAAAGGCCGGCGACGCATCTGCCTCTGTGTTGCGCGTGTCCATGGGCGTCATTGATCACCTCAGTGTTCCCGCCGCTTGTTTGCCTCCTTCTCTTATAAAAAAAAGTATTTTGGTGAGTAGCATGTCGTATGGTAGTCGTTTGTCTTAGCAGTTGGAGGAACGGAAGCATACATCGGTAGCTTAGTAGGTGACTATCCATATATATTTAGTAGTTAATGTCTTCATATCTTTACTATTATCGAAGCTACAATCAAAAGTTAAAACATAGACATTTTTAGGCTAAAATAATAAATTTGGACATATTTATCGCCTTGGTTTATGCGTTGTCCTCATAGGAACCACATGTTGTTCTTAGAAACATAAGGGTATTGAAGCTGTGTCGTGTATAAAGTTAGCATATTTTGTAAACACTAAGTGACTAGTTAACAATTGTCACTTAGCTAAAGTTTGTACTAGAAGAAGGTACACAATAGGTGAATGACGCATTCCACCTCGTGTTTCATCGTACATACATTCAATGATGAAAGAAAAGCCCTAAAAATAAGTACTGATAGGAAGAGGTCAATTGTAAATCGGGTAAAAATTATAAAGTAATTTATTTAAATTTCATTAAAATTTTATGAAAACAAGAACTATGTCCAGGCTGTATCGTGTTTAGTGACATTTTTAGAATAGATTTAGATTAGTATCACTAATACAGGACATAGCGTACTTATGGAATGTATGTGTACAGAGCGATAACGCCCCCATTTCAGTCGCCTATTTGACCGACATCGGCGGCGGTGATAACAGCCCGCAAATATTTTAACATATTGCTAATGCGAAGGAATATGACGGATGTAATGTATTTAACTTATGAAATCAAAAAAGATAGTATTTATAGCAGACAACATTGAAACACTTAAAATATATATTTTAGCGACAGAGCACGCGATGATTCGTTTTCTATTTAAAGCTTCTATATATAAACTACAAGATAAGAAGACAAACAATACACACGGTGTCGAAGATTGAGCCGATTTTCATCACACTAGGTAGATATGTATTGGCGACCGTCGTAGAAATTATAAGAATGAACCCGAGATCCCTGTGTAGTTTGATGGTAATTATTTGATATTTTTGATAAATACATACATGTATATATTCATATCGGCCGATCCCTCTTAACGTACCACTGCATACATGTATGATATTTCACACAGGATGTAGCCTAATATTCCCACAACATATTATACTGTATACACTATATAAGACTATTTATCACAATCAGTCAAGATTCGGGCCTGAAGAGGTGCTGTCACGACCATTGACAAGATTACAAACTGAGTCTCCTTCCTTTGACAAGTGCTTATAAAGACTCTAGCTGTCTTAAGTCAGCTACGCAACTTTACGTTTCAGTACCGTACTCATACATTTCCGGCAAAGCGGAAATGTGAGCGACCTCACCTATGTTACAATCGCAACTTTACAGACATATTATCATCGCCACTTTACCAATGTAGCACTGAGTACTATTTCTCAAAGGCTTACTTGCATAGTGACGTCAAAGATGACTGACATTCAATATTTTCTAATAAACTTTGAAACGGTCAATATCCTCCAAATGAAAAGAAAATCAGTAATAAATCACAAAAACTAAATTAGAATTTAGTAGCTACCATATGAGTAACCATCCTTCCTTGCCATAAGTGTAAGGCCTATGTTCATGGCAGCTACGAAATCCTTTCATTCATCAATTTCAAATGTATGTTGGCGTATTGGCTTAGGTATAAATGCCTTTCATCCTACCTACCTACCATCCGATATAACATTATGGTTATTATGAAAGTTTTTAATATGTAAATTCCTTAAATATTCCAATGGGTTGATAATTTTAGATTCTACGAAATAAGCGTAATGGCTAATATAGAAAAAGGAATTGGACTCATTACTTAAGGTAGTATGTACAATTGCCATGAATTAACATAAAATTCTCTTTAAAAGATTATAAATGACAAATTACTGCAAATGTTATGCCGTAAAAAAGTTACAAAGCGTCTACGGCGTTGGCGTATTAAAAATAGAGTATTCGTAAAAATTATAGAGAGTGAGGCGAGGCAGGCGGCAGCCGTGAGGCCCGCATTTTGTGCGAACTCAAGGCCCGCGAGTCATTGCTCGCCCGCGCCTCAAGGCGACTCCGCAACCGCCCATAAACCGCCGAATAAACCACTGATATTATTCTTCCTATAAATTGATTAAATAATACATTTTATTGAATCACATTAAAATGGATGAGAAAAGGATGGGTTCTTTCAATCCATTCCTTTTGGACTAAAATTAGGCATCCGGCAACTCACTCATCAGACGAAATACAGAAGTATCCTTCTACTTCACGCCTGCCTTCTGTGAGGTTGTTTCACCGGCCGAGCTGGCACAGACGCGCGACAGATGTTGCGTTCTCTACCACTGGTAATATGACTCAAATAATAGTTATCATATTGGCTATCTTATCAATCAGGTTATCGTTTATATTCACTTATAATAAAACTGCACATAATACTGCACGTAGTTTGGTGGTTAATTTCCAATTTACTAAGCCGGATCGGTTTCTTGGATCTTTTCCTAAACGATGAACTGCAGCAGTTCTTATCTTGTGTTTCTCATTATGTGGCCAATATTACAACTTTCTTTCCTTTATATGATTAACACTTCTCCTTTTTTCTTAATGCGCGCTTCATCAATATTCCTTTGAATACCCACATTTTGAAGGCATCAATTTTCTTGCATATTGGTACTGTAAAGTAAAGTAAAAGTGTAAAGTATAACAGCGCTCTTATCGCATTGGAAGCTCGATGTGCAGCCTTTTGTTGCACAGAAGCGTCTTAAACTTAAAGCATTCAGGGCTTGTTCCATGCAGAACCTCGCATCCGAAATATTAGTATTTGCTAAGTTTTTCTAAAGGATTTTAACAGCGAGAGATTAGCAAGTGGTATTATATGGAAGACCATGTATTTATTATATTTATTGGCATTGATGTTGAGACTGTACTCTGAACTAACAGACTGAGTCCATGTGAGCACAGTGTCATCGACAAAACGGATATTGTTAATAATCTTGCAATTCACTATTATGCCTACATCTGTGATTCTTTAAAGATGATCTGAAGACGATGCTCTAAAGATTCATTATAGTTATAAAATATATTGTTATTAGATTTAGACATCAGCTGCTTAAACACACATGTATGTATGTGTACAATATTATACCCGGATTTAGCTTATTTAAAATTTTCATAAAGATTTGTACACTGTTTGCTTCTAAACGAGTAAGTTCTAAAGTATAACGTGTAATTACGAAGCATACCGTGTAAAATCGCATACAACCATACTGAAGTGTAATTTTAACAAAAAAACTTCTGTTAGTCAACTAATGGGATGGTTATTCTTAAACAAATAAATAAATTTACACGAAAAGTGTAACAAATAGGGTAAAATTTATATTTGTAATAGACTAAGTTTAGGTCTCTCATCATTACTGGGGTACAGCGGGGTGCTTCTCCAAGGCGCGCGTAGGTCGTAGCGAGCAGCGGAGGCCCGATAAGGACACGGCGGGTGTTCTCGAAATAGAGGCCATTCGACGAACCGATTCGAACTGGTTTTATTAGTATTTGGGCGGTGCAGGGCGACTGCGCCGGCGCGAGCCGATAACGTCTATTTGGGACTACATTTAAATGCTTTCACGGTGAATCTTCCCACCGTTGTGGTACAAATATATAATATAACATGAAAAAGAAGTAAGAATATAGATTTAGAATTATTTAAACTAATTAGGAGAGACAGAGATGAGATTTGACCCCAATAGGCACATTGCAAGCGGGACTCTTACACAATCGGCTTTCATAAAAAGTTTAACGGTTGAACCATGAAATCAAATAATATGTTGCAATTCACGCAATTTGAAGTTATTATTTATTATTACGTATATTGTCACATATATTTTACTAAGGCAGTAAAGAATTATTTAATATTAAACGCAGTAATATTTGCTCACCTCTACATGCTGTCCGAAATAGACAAACCGTTTGTATAATTATACATCTAAAGATGCCCTGGCATGATCATCTGGAAAAGTGCTAAATCTTAATTAAAAGCACATCTGAGATTAATAACTCGATTCCCTCACTTCGACAGCCCGACTAGATTAACTATGACCTACAGTTAATATGTAGTCAAGTAACTAATTATTAATGATACTATAGTTTTGTTTTAGTTTAAATGAAACATTGTATTACTGACTCTTCCCAAGTTATAACTAGTGGACAGCGCTTACTGTGCTAATGTATATAGTAATGCATACTCTGTGTGATGTCTTTTAACTGATTATTGCGTCAATAGTCAATTCATTGTAATACGATGCCTTCAAAACCATCACGCCTATTCGATGTATTAAAGTGAGCGTTGCCCTATTTATTAGACGAGAATTTATATATTCTCAAAGTTCGGTATCCTTAGTACACAGTACTCGATGCGGTCGTTGAAGTTTTAACTGTCAAAAAGTCTCTATAGTTTAAAATGATAAAGGCAGAAATTACTAAATCATACTGTGGCTAATAATTATTTCCGTTTTTTTGTCGTTATCGGACCAGGGTAGTATACGTTTGGAACACGAAAATGAAACTCATAGAAAGACTAAGTAGGTACCTAAACGCGTCGCGACATTCCAGCGAGTTTTTTAGTATCGCGGTTATCGGTGGCCGTTTTAGCGACCATCTGCCGAAATAGTGGGCCCCGATGCCAGCCAGATAAACACAATCCTCCGGGTTCACGGTCGACCACTATGGGCAAGTTAGCCGTAAAGCTATCATCTGTACTATAACGACATCTTATTAGTAGCATATGACTTAAATACGTTTTTGAAAACGTTATTTATTATCTCTGTACTTTGAACTTTATCACGTGACGTACATTCTAACATATGCTTCGCAATTCACAAGTAATTATCAGTTGGATCACAGTCACTTTTGAAATAGTTATTCTTATCCAATATGCTCCTTTTTATATCATTGGGAGATTGGTACGGGATCTCACAAAACTGGATAAAGTTTTCAACACACCCTATACCCTGTTTTTTTATATGCAGATTTATTTGTTCTTTGCCAGACAGGAAGAACATAAGTTCCACTCTCCTATTCTTAAAGTGAATGTAGTTACATACAACGCTCACTACATTATGTAGACAAAAAGTAATAACTGAATATTATATAATTATATACTATATAACTATAATTTGTTTGTTATGCTGTAACTCCTTAAGGAAACAACCGATCATCATGAAATTTTGCACACACATTGTCAGTGGTGCAGATTTTTTATCCCGAACAAAAACTTCCCGACGGATAGAAAAATAAAACCTCGTATAGGTTGCCACGGTAATGCATGACACGGCATTAGCAAACTGTAACAACTTTTTGACATTTTCCTACAATTCCAAGTTTACGCGAAACCAAGATACAAAAATTTCCATCGAGGAGCACATCTAGGGCATCATCTGGTATAATATAATGTTATATTGTAATTGTTCCGCTCTTCAGACGTCAAATACCAACTTACGAGTATGTGGTAATTTTTATCAAGGTAAACCGAGTGATAACAATCGTACAAAAAAAATTACACATTTTGTCATGTTACGACACCGCGTCGCCTAATTCTATTACTCTAATTTTATAATTAATTACTGTAATGTTAAGTCGCGTTAGCAGGTGTAAAATGTAATTAAAAATAATGTGCTAAACACCTGCTAAGAAAATAGAGTTTCGACAAGTTATTTTTGACTATGGTCAAAGGATTTTGCGTCCAAACCGAGGGTCCTTTAAATTAAATGAAGAATGGGAAATTTCATTCACAACACTTTTTTTCCATAATTCCTTAATAATAAACCTTATAATTGACAACGTGACAGTGGTGAGCACATCAACATAGTAGTGATATAGCCATTTTCACTACCTATCCAGTAGTATTTGTAGAGATCTCAGTGGAAAGGGGATTCCAATCATATCTGCGTATCATCAAGATTATTAGACCCAGAAGTGATAGTGAGACATCTTGTGATTTTGGTAAAGGATCACACAAATATTTTAATTAGTAATGGAACTAAGGACTCTCGGCTTAGCTATTATTTGCCTTGGCAAGAAATCATACTTGATCGTAAATAATGCAATACCTTACTACATTACAATACATTATATTAACAGTGGTAGAGCCCGCAACAACAACATCTGTTGCACGAATTGGCCGGCTCGACCGGTGGAATATCACGACCTCACAGAAAACAGGCGTAAAGTAGAAGTACTCTGCGTTTCGTCTGATGAGTGAGGTGCAGGAGGCCTAATTTCAGTCCTCTTCCCCTTTCCACCCTTTTCCACATAAGGATAGGATGGGAAAAGGAAGAGGATTGCACGGGGAGGGGGTTAATGGGGAAAAGGAGATATCCTTTTTCCTGTCTGGCATAGACTCCATTAAAGGTAGGCAACGCATCTGCAACACATTTGCCTGTTGCGGATGTCTATGGGCAGCGTTTACTTAACATCAGGTGATCCGCTTGCTCGTTTTCCACCAACTCACATTAAAAAAAAACATTACTTTGCTTCGAACTTATATAATAATACATACTAACACATATAGTCTTAATTAGACCATGTATTATATATTGTATAAAAAAAATGATGACAAAGTAACTCTCGGTTCAGTATTTATACCTTGTTACATTCTAAGTGGCAACTTATAGGTAACATTAAGTATGCACTAATTCATACTTGATACTTCTTAGCGGAGAGTGCAAAAACGAAGTCCGTTGAGCAATGCTCGCTTTTACTCCTTTTTATTAGCGACTAGTGAATGCCTGGAACTTCCAACGCGTGAGTGTCATTGATCATGACCAGACAATCATGAACGCTGCTTTATATAGAAATATCTAGCTTTTTATATACTTAACCGATTAAAATTATACTTATACTTTACTACTACTTTGTTTTTACTTTCTTTCTTTTTTTAGTGTAATATAGTCTTAAGTCCTCATTTAGAAATATTAACGCTGTTAAAACAAATAATTTTAACCATAATTGTTCTCAGTGAGACAATCATTAGGAAACATTAGAACTTATTATTATAATTAACGTACTCCTATCTATATTTTTTTATCTTTTGTTTCTGTATGTCTCCTTAAATAAATTTATAAATAAATAAATGATAGTGTACCTTAATGCTTTGATGTTTTCGCGAATGACTAGCTAAAAGCTTAACAATACTATAAATGCTAATGAATGGATGAAGGGTGTATGATAAATTATGGTCTACTACTAATACAACTTCTACAGATGTATATATCTATTAATATCTATAGATCGATAACTTGTAAATCATAAAACTAATAAGTAACAAATAAAATTGATCAATTTGGCATCACTGAAAACCCAAACGTTTTCCGAAACCTTTACTAATCATGAATTTTTCTTTGAATTACTTTACTATCTTTTTACCAGCCAAGAATTCCGAATGTCTATAAGCTTGTAAAAAAAATATCCAGAAAATAATCGAAAGAAGTCACGAAATATCTAATGCTAATCGAATAAAATCGTATCTGATTTTATAATTAATATCCAGAATTACATTGAAACATATAATTATTTTTCTTTTCGATAGTCCGTGGCGACTTAGGTTCAACGTATAGGGCCATTGGCCTATTTTTTTACTCACACGCCAAACGAAGAAGCTACTTAAATACTTTTATACTTCATACACACACACAGCTCTAGAAATTCTTGTAATCCGATAATAGCAACCGATCGAGCAGGGCCCAGCCCCCTCGAACACACGCGAATCGGAAAGCTGACCATGCAATGAGTGACAGCCCAAGCCCAGGGCCCTTGAGCTTATTCACACTATGGAGCGTCCGCAGAAGCGACCTAAGAGCTCGGCGGCCCCCCAATCCGGTTATAATAATAAAGTAACAGTGCGAGCTGAGGTTAAGTTACTCTACTATTTACCTCACTATCTTACTTACCCTCGAGCTAAGTTGCTCTACTTAAAGAGGTTAAGGCTAGGCTCCTTCTGCGTCCTGCCGCCTCAACCCTGTTGTAGCTGTAGATCCTGTAGCCTCCTCTAGGCAAACAGTGACGAGTCAGTATTTAAATGCTCGCTTTATAAATGCGTCGCATTCGTGTGTCTTTTTACAGATTTACCCAATTTAACATATTAAGAATGCTGAATGAATGGTATTAATATATTGACGACATGATGGACCAAACTATGTAGTAGCCCTTAGCAGTTTTTCTGTGTATTTGCAACACAGACACATTTTTTGTACGTTTCACAGGTGATTGGTCTAACTCTGAATGATGAGATTGTGAAATCTCGTGTTGTACGAAGCTCGACGATATCTATAAGCGATTGAAAGTCTGAAAATTCTTACGATTTTCAAGACCTTTTACTTTAGTAATCAAAGCATAATTTAATCTGAAAGTAACAAAAAACACAAGTAAAACTTGAGTTTTAATCGTAACGGCTTATCTGTTCATATTAGTTAAATTGAAATCAATCAAATCGGGAACCGAAACGGGGATTTCTGCATATCCTCGAGCGCATTTTCGAAGATTAGCATATCGGGGATACCATGGACTCTGTTAACCTTACACCACAAATCAGTCGTCTATGTAGAGCCGCGCGCATTTATTAACAAAATCGAGCATAGAACATACTGACTGTCTGATTAAAATAGGGGGGAGGCAGTGATTCAGGCGATCAGTCCACTGCTGGATGTGGGCATCCCATACTAATCGCCACACGGATCGCGGGGATCACACACTTGTTAAACAAAACCGTCACCTGGACATCCTTGAGCGCAGTCAATTCTCATTTTATTTTAAAGGAGGTTCTTTTGCCATCTAACCTTAAAAAAATATTTTTGGCCTATTGGAATGGATCCCCATGACGCTCGAAGATGTACAAGCTTAGCTCCCCTAACACATAAGAAGAGATACTATGAACTAATATTCAAAACATGCATCACATTGATTTTCCGTCCATTGCTCATGATTTTATAATATTATTTTAGTTACTGGTGTGTCCGTATTCCCAATAAATACAAAAGTTTCCTCTTGATGTCATAAAGTACTCGTATGTCACGATTTTTGTCACATACACTACTACTACTAAAATACAATTCCTTCTAACAAGATGCATTTATATTTAAATAAATTTATATGACCTCTCATAGATATACAATTCTTTACATACATTAAGGATATCTTACAGTGTATGAATAACGCGTATTTATATATATATATATATATATATATATATTCATTATTCTTAGACAGGCTAGAAAATATCTAAAGCCGGTGTTTAATGATCGACCCGATACTTAAGATTTAAATAATAACAAATTGCCGGAAAGATATGTGCGGCGACGACGTCGGCCTCAGCTGCTGGCAGTACCTCGTGGCCGCACTAACCTGGTGAATGAGGCGCCGCTGACGCGAGCGCTTCGCACTCTGAACCATGTATCAGAGGACATACCTATATTTAACTGTACACTGAGTGAATTCACAAGGGATTCCTTTAAATGTTTTATGTTACAGAATGTAAGACATACTTAACTGTCGAATTAGGTATTTCCTGTAATAATATTTATAAGTTTTGGCATAAATAAATAAATAAAAAATTCAAGTCAAGTGCCAAAAGCGTAAGGTGCGGACTACCGAACACGAGGTTGTGGATAGGAACCCGCCATTCGACTATTGTTATGAAACATGTCCTAGCAATAACTTAATGGGAATAGTTGAATAAATATTCGTAAATGATTTCGATAATTTTACCATATTTTAATTACCAAACAAAATAAAAGGCTAATTAAAAGTAAAATTAAAAATTGTGGCTTAAGAGAGGACATGTTCAAAGAATGCGTAAAGAAGGCAAATTTATCGCAAAGGTAAAGGGAAGTTTTATTAGGCGACGTCATAGATGAACTTTATCGATCCGATCGCCAACGTACTAAAGCAAGGCAGTGTTAAGAGCACCCGAAGATTAAGCATAAACTTAAAACATAAACTAAGCGGGTGATGTGTACCAGGAACGCTATCATTTATGTATGACGTGTGTATGATGTACATATAATAGGTATTACACATTATATTATGGGACTGCATTCCATAGGGGAGACATCATAACATGTATAAAAAGCCTTTGCGGTTTCATTACTTTGAAACGTCTAGTGAATAACTTATGCAAAATATCAATGATTTAATCAACTTAACAGCTAGTCAAGGTCATCTCTATGGAGCTATGGATTTATGTGACGAATACATAATCGCTCTTCCGGTGCCTAAGTATATGGCGACCAGCAAAATATTATGACATCGTTTGTCCAAAAATTAATATACCATAGACATACACACACAGGCACTCGTAATATTACTGTGGCCTATAGAATTTAATCCAGTCTCCTGGACTAGTTGTGAGTTATTTAATGACAAAATCAGAATCGCTGTTTGTCTTATACCAAATTTAGATAAATACATGGTCATATGTCTATATATTGTGCACATGGTGATTTCACCGCCATAAATCATAAATTTTGACAAATGTTTAACATAATATTATAAATGTTTAATATAATTTAAAAAGTCGTCAGTTATAATGTACCACCAGTATTAGATGGATAATGAATATATTTTATTTCTAACAACACACGGTTGTATTCCTTCGTAGAAATCGATATAAATATGACACGAAGGAAGGAACTCAAAGAAGGGAAGATAGGCGTGCTTTTCGCCATACACTCGGGACAAGCTTTTGCAAGCAGTTTGTTTTCCGACAAGATTATCGTCGTGACGCCTGGTTGATCTCTAAGCCAAGGAAAAATGTTCGTCATTTTTTAATTGAAAATTTATTAGGTATTCTAGACATTTCGATTCTTGTTTATATGACGTTAGCTCTTCATCTGCCACTACTATCATGATAATCTCAGTGAATAACTGATCGTGATTACTCTACTTAGCGTTTATCATGTGTTACATATAAGAATGTATAATAAAATCATATATGTATGTGTATATATTAAAAAGAGCTTAGGATTGTGTTTCATCGTTAAAATATATTTTATACAGAAGCGACGGGATCTATATTTTTACTATAATCGATATTGAAATATTGATTTTGACAAGACCACAACAGCCAGTTCGTTATAAATGAAATGCATTAAAAATTAAATAGGTTAGAGAAACAAATAAATATACATTGTGTAAATAAAGATAGTAAATTCCAAAACGTCAGTACGACACGAGTTCGCGGAGTATATATATATATAATAAACGGAGACAAATGATTCGTCGGTTCCCACGGGGCCGCCGGCTATCATTCCGGTTTTCGCCAACTAAAGTGTTTGTTGTCAAATTAATCCGAAGGCGAGTCGGTGTGCGCCGACCAGTCGAGCGACTATTCATTCATAGCGACTGGTATGCCAGCTAGACCGATCGTTGCTCGCCTCGACCGACCTTCGGCGCAGCAAAAACTCTGTGAGACAACGCCGATCGCAACTATGTGGAAGTACCTGCTGATTCCAGTACCACTCCCACGTACAGCACGGCTCCCACAGGACGCGGCCGCGTGCTAATTCACCTCGCGTCCGAACGCCGTTGACACGCACTTTTTCCCGACATCCACTTGAGATAGATAGATATAGAAAAACCTGCTACAGTATATTTTATAAACGGACTTCATTCAGAACACACAATAGAATATAACGTTAAAGTAAATCGCGAACGACGATCGTCTCAGGAAATTAACAAAACAAAAAAATAATAAGGAACGAATACGACAAAAACAGTGGCGAAAGAAGAATACAAAAACGTGTCATTTTTGAAATAGTTCCATCATGACATCATGGCGCTGTCGAGCTGAGATTTCGTATTTAGATTAAAATATAATATTTAGCTTTAAATAGAAAATACAAGCTTCATATAACATTCATTCATTGTTTTATATCAACGGTTTCCCCTTTAGAAAGGACTATAAATCACAGTCTTAGTTCTTTTGACCTACAAATACATGTTGTCTGAACGTCTGAACAGAGATTGAAAATTCTTACATCCGTACAACCACATGTAATAAGCGGTTCAGAAGAAAAGCCAAGATTCCAAATAAGATCAGAATACTAGGAAATTATCCCTAGTTTACAACCGTGTTAGTGTTAAGTCTACAACATTATATCGTAAGCCGTTGTTAGCAATCTCTCAAGTCTATCTTCAGATTTTAAGACGAACTATCTTATTACTGCGTTATCGTCATTAAAAAAGAAGTTACTGTATGAAATACGTGAAAGGCAAAATCATTCGTATGTCTACCATAGCACTGTGATTCCATTTTAACAAGATTTGCCACGCCTGTTATTAAATCAGGACAATTATTTGATTTGTTATACCTTAGACCATTTGAACAAATATGTACAGTCGACACGTGGACAACCTGAAAGGTGGATAAATTTCTCACATCTTGCGTCTTTGTCTATTGGCTTGGCACACAAAACACAGTAAAACTTTGATTGAGATAATATTGCGTTGAGAGTTAATGAGGACAACAATATACTAAATGTCAAATGGACGTAAACATATGAGTTTATTTAATCATCCTCTGATATGAGTTAAAAATGTGTTTGTAATTTCGAAGACAGGTAAAGTTTTCTTTTGTAGTGTTTTATAAATTCCTAATTATTTTTTTAACATTTTAATAATATGGGTATTATTCATACATAAGACGATGGCAGTGTCCAAAAAAGTTTGTATCGATAACATTTCGTTTGGTAAAATCCTACGTATAAAAATCACTTGTTTAAATTCCTATCCGCCTTGTAGAAACTTGTTGCTTGGTGGTGAAAAGCGGATAGCGAGATCTGTCTCTGTCTATCTAGTATAGGTGAAAAGAGACGTAGGAACTATTAGCAACGTTATGACGTTACAGATCAGACACGTTATTGGAAACTCTGTTGCTAACTTTTACCAGTGTACTTAAAGAACAAATTCTATTTCTTCTATTAATTTGTGTGCTCGATCGTCGTCCAATGATTTTAAGCTTGTGAGACGTGTTGATTCATCTGTCGGCGACTGTACGTTACGTCATATGATTGTATTTGCTTAAATTCTTGCGTTCTCATTGAGCGCCGGATGGTTTGGAGTCAACGAACTCATTATTGTGCGCGGTGTGACAGAATTTTAATTATTTTTGTATCTGTGTTTATCTATAACAAAATTCTATGAAACCTAATGATATCGCACGAGAACACATAATGTTGAACAAAATATTATAAGATTGATATATATATTTGTAGTACCTATTTTAGCCGAGCAAATATAATTTTATTAGGAATTTTGCTGTATATCATCAAAGTGGCGCCTAGAATGGCGGGTGCCCTTGGCCAAGTCTGATTTCGGAATTTTCCTAAGAATCTCCAACCCCTATTGCCTTAATATACCTGCTCTGTGAGTTTTCATCGGACACGCGCCATCTTTAGACTCACCTAGTTTTTTCACAAGACGGGTCTTGTTGTCTCTTCTTTGTCTAACTTCATCTTACAAATCACTTAGCTCAGAGCTTTTCTAGTTCAGTGGTAGTAACTGTTCCAAAATTTTGCATACTCCAATCAGTTAAAATTCAATTTTGTTAATATGTGCATGTTTTATTTAGTTAGTACTTGTACATGACAAGAAGTAAAACCATACCCATTTCCCGTGTATAAAACTAATAGACTAATTTTATTTCGGACTGAACGAAAACTTATTTGCATAAGTCAATTGCATTTTGAATCCTGGAAGAAATTTTAGCACTTAAACATACGACTATAACTGCTCTTATGTTTAATTAAACACAATATATTTTTACATATCTTACCGTATCTTTTTTGCAATAAAATACAAAGCAACAATAAAACATGAAATAAATAATGTTCAAAGGTATAAATGATTATCGATGGAATTATAACGACGCACAGGAATCGGGAGTCGGCGTACCGGCGTGTGCTGAAACCCATCGGTACCTCATCGGTGACGTCACCGGACGCAGGCTGCCGAGTGCCGAGTATCGACCAAGGACAGTAAACATTCAACAGGTCAACGCTCGCCGCCGTCTCTAGCCAGCTTTTTTGTTCAATTCGTCCCTGGCTGTCCTACGATCTCTTCATGAAGAGGCCCGATAAATGGTTGACGGAGAAACCTGATTTTCGTGTATCGACAATTTTTCTTGAATGAAACTATAAAAAGAACTTAATTTTATTGGCTAGCTTCGATAGCATAAATAAGACGATATCAATGACCCTGGTTTTATATTTCGATATTAAGTATTATATATTCAACACTCACGACCATCGTCAAGAGGAATAGACAGCGATTAAGTTGCCATTTCGTACGACATTGATACACCTATCGCGTTTTTATCTTCGGCTGATTCACAAATAGACAAGGATACTCGATAGAAGTAATAAATTTATACGATTCAGGGCTATGGATTATATAGATATAAAGGCTAGGCTAAGTAACTTATTAGTTCTAATAACTTACATAAGTTATCAAGTATGCGCCGAGAAAACCTGAAACTTAGTAAATGTAACAGTATTTGACATAAGTCTAGCCTAGTTTAGTTAGCCTAGCATAGTTTTCTCGGCCTAGAGGTGGATCGCTCAGCCCAATGACAATGTCCCTAACGGTAGGTGTGAACGGAAATAGTTCCTCCGCGCATTTATACAAACCTTCGTTTTGATTGCTGTTGAATGGAGATTCCTTTAGTTCAATCGAAGTTCGTTTTAGCGGCCTAACAAACAAGTAACCATGTCGAGATACTTACTAAATGTATAAGTATATATATGTATACACGTCGCTGTCGGACACTGCTCTGCTTCGCACACGTAGATGCGCTTTATGTCTTTGGTCTCTGCATGTAGACTTAAAGGAGTATTAAGTAACCTACTTCGGAGATAGCTATTTATGAGACAGGTATATAATGTAAAGGGAAGATTTAGATATTCATACTGTAGATATTGAAGCGTCTAATCGTTGTCATCATCCGATATAATTCACGATAATATCTTGCATGTACATGGTGAGCCATTTAATTAATTACGGCAAAGTTACAACTCGTAGTCTACTCGCCACCCACTTCGAAACCGACAATCTGTCACTGGCGTACTCGACCCTCGTAGATCTATATCTGCTCTATGATCGTAAAACGTGTCAGCACGCGAGGCTAGCACAAAGGTTCTGAATACTAAATTATACACATTTCAAAAACAAACTAATAAAACTGATATCAAAACTAGAATCTCAGATCCAGTGCTGCCGATACGTCATGTATCCATCTTCTGAAGGTCATAAATACATTGTTTGAAAATAGAAATTGGGCATAAACAATATACAATATAACATACGCATTATTCATTTATACTTGAAGCTGTACTCTTTAGCCACAACTAAGCACAAGTATTTATCCATAAAGCGTGTAAAATACTCAATGTTTTCCATTTATTAATTTTAACATTTATTACCAAGTAATATCTGAGTAATTAGCAAATAGACAAATCGTTTTATTCAGATATAAAAAGAAACGCAAACAAAAAGTACAAGAATTCAGTTTCCACTAGCTGAAAGCATATCTTTAGGGTTCCGTGTCCAAAGGGTAAAACAGGACCCTATTACTAAGACTCCGCAGTCCATCTGTCAGTCACCAGGCTGTCTCATGAACAGCCACAGTTGAAACTTTCAGACGATGTATTTCATATAATATCAAATAAAAAACAGAATAAAATAAATATTTAAGGGGTCTTCCATACAACAAACGTGATTTTTTTATAGATAATACGGAACCCTTCATGCACGTACACTTGACCGGTTTTTTATAATCGTATAGACAATAAAAATAAAATAAATATGCACTCGCGCCCGTAACCCAGAGGGGTAGGCAGAGATAATGGATTTCCATTTGGCATGATCCTGGCATACCTCTCTCGCTTCTTCTACAATCCATACATCTACACATTCTGACTCCTCACTACTGTACCTATAGCCCCATTCATTTTATTTCCCGCATTCACTCGTCGTTCAACATCTTTAACGTGTCTACCATCTCTACTAAACATACATCCTAAATACACAATGTCTTCCACCTGTTCAACCTCTTTGCCGTTAACATTTATATCAATGACTGTCTTACTTTGTTCTCTTTCAAACACCATAACTTTCGTTTTGTCTACATTCATCTTCATACCTTTACCTTCCAATGAATCATTCATTACATTCAGCATAAATTGTAAGTCCTCCGCTGATGACGCAAACACGACCTGGTCATCGGCGTACAAGAGACATTTTACAACATGCTCACCCATTTAATCCACACTCTTCGTCTATAAAAGCTTTCAAACAATCATCCATAAAGAGATTGAACAGCCACGGGGATGCCACACAGCCCTGTCTTACGCATTTATTAATGCTAAAAAAGTCTGAGTAGGCTCCGTTAATCCTAACACAAGCAGTACAATCTTTACAAAGAGATTTTAACGCTTGTATTGGATCACTGTTCAATCCAATCGCGACCAAGGTTGATCATCTCTTTTAACTTTTTCGTATGCCTTTTCTAAATCAAATAGAATAAAAATAAGAAAGGAAAAACACTTTAATATCTATAAATCCCAATTTCTGTGTCAACAACTGTGTCCATTAATACAAAATACCTACTATGTTAATCATTACAATAACTCCGTGTTTGTATATTATGTACGATGGATCAATTCCATCCTACACTTCTCATGTACCTACGTCCGTTGAACGGAACTAGTTTTGAATTCGGAATTCCGGTACACTTGAACTCTTATCTGTATTGTCACAAATCCGGTTCGTCTGAATGACGAATAAAAATGGCGGAGCCGTCGGGGTATTCGACAGGCAACATTCGCCCAACAAAGAAATCTCAAATCTCTCACATTTTCACATAATAATATTCACTACTTTTAAGTTTTTTTAATAGGGAATATTTGCCATTTGTTGAGATAATTGCGAAAAAATGAAGGGGTTGTCCCTTGTTCGAATCCTAGGCGAGACAAATTATTCGACTGATTTTTTTTGTTAAACTTACGGCACGCTTACTCATATCCAATTTTTACCCTGTATTAAGTCAGGTGCAGATTGGATACAGGGAAAAAAGGCTTAAAAACTACATAAATATGATCGATAGTATGTCTCATAAAATGTTCACTTTTATGCGATTTTTCTTCTTATGGTCCATTACTAAAGGCTATGCTTGTATTGAAGTACCTTCACCGATGTCAACTACCAACTCGCCATGTCCTCGCTGTCGCGTTTTACATACATTAACAAACGGACTAATGCAGTTTACTGCCGCTTTCCTCAGAATTATTAATAAGAACGGACACTTGTATAAGGGACTATAGAGAGAGATAATAAAGTTTCGGTTGACTCGATATAAATTAATGACGAATTACAATTTCGTTTTAAGTACTCTACAAACACGAAGATTTGTACGCTGCGAGTTTTTTTTATGTGAGAAGGTGGCACACGAGCAAGCGGATCACCTAATATTGAGTGAGCGCTGCCCATAGAAATCCGCAACAAGAAAATGTGTTGCACATGCGTTGCCTACCTTAATGGACAGAGGAGGGCATAGACAGGAAAAAGGATATTTCCTTTTCCCCGTTAACGCCCTCCCCGTCTAATCCTCTTCCACTTCCCGTCCCATCCTTATGAGGAAAGGGTGGGAAGGGGAAAAGGACTGAAATTAGACCTCCGGCACCTCACTCATCAGACGAAACGCAGAGTACTTCTACTTCACGCCTGTTTTCTGTGAATAGTATTTAATCGGTCGAGCCGGTCAATTCATGAAACTGATGTTATTGTTGCGGACTCTACCACTGTAAAGTGAGTTCTATTGTTTCTATTTAAATGAAATTATTATAAAAAATGTTTTACTAAAACAATTGTTTTCATAAATATAACGCTTATACGTTTATTTAATTATATGCTTTTTGGTCTTTACACTTAAACATAACAAGAAAACTGGAAACTTAACCGTGCACTGTCGATTGAAGTTTTTAGAGCGATTTTTTATCCGTCGCCGTTTTGGTTCGGTAATCGCGTGGTTACGTTGACGACTTCGAAAAACCCCTTTTCCACACACCTCATACAACATTTTAATTAAAGTGTGGTATATGATTCTACATAAAAATACAGAATACAACCTTAAATAATATTTCCCAGCAACTATTTATAGTATAATCCCTTATAAACAAAGGTCCATAGTTCATTTTCCGGTTCTAAGCGGCAAGCTTAGACAATGACGACGTAAAAATTAAGGTTCATAATGAAGACAGCCGAAATATCGCTGGCGCAACTATTACCTAACGGTTGCATCTTCCCAGTAGACCGTTATCCACTAACTTAGTAATATACGGAGACCTTAACGTTACTGCGAACTGTCCGGCGAAGGAATTCAAAATAAACTAACGAATTACTTACTATGATTATGTCGCAGCGGGTCTCTCTCTCTCTCTCAAGCACTCAGTAATTTATTATAAGATTAATTTTGTAAATTATAAAGCAGTAGGTATATTGGAAGATCAATGTATTTTAATAATGTATATAATAACGTCTGCAGTCCCTGTGTTTTCAATAAAGTTTATTTTTAAATCATTCCTTTAATGAAACTATATTACGGACGTCAATTTTTTCTTGTTGTTAGGAAAACGCCTGCTTCAGTTATTTTCCTACTTTTATCGGGTGTCGTGAGAGAATAATACTAAATATACTTTTAGAGACTGGCAAAGGTGTCTTCTTTCATGTCTACAGGATACAGTGACAACAACCATAAACAATGATGAATTATTGGATTTATGATTTAAATGCAACTACTATATATACATTCCATAGAGAAACACCATATTAAAAATATGGTTTTATGTATTTAATTGTCAATAATGAGCTGAGTGTTACCCGAGCAAAGCCGGGGCGGTTCGCTAGTTTGTAATAAAAGGAAATACTATTTAGCATAAAATGATTTCATAGAACTTATAAATTTGAAGGGATTCAGACAAAAACTATTCCTTGTAAAAATATGTAATATTGTTTTTGAATCATAACAAATGTTAAGTTGTTTAATAGACAATGGAGTTTTAATTAGAAAGTAATTAATTTGACGGCTATTCGTATCCTGGACAATCGTATACACTGCGGGCAGTAAGTAAACACGAGAAAACTTAAAAAAAAATTATGCTTATAGTTATTTTAAACCACAATAGCTGGGTGGTCGGTCATCGAGACTTGGGACCCTCGATTGAATATCACAAGTTCCTTTAGATCTTTACATATTTAAGTATTTAAATTAAAAAAAAATGTGTGCAGTTTGTTCTAATTCGAATTGTAAAGTCTGTAAACAAACTAACGCAGCCATAGTCCGTGTCTGATGATATGATGCTTTTTCAGCACCACCCAGGAGACACGTGTCGGAGTCAAGTTACAAGTTCTTGTTACTAATGTGATCAGATTGGGTCTTAAGAATTACTCATCTCAAAGAGATCAAAAAGAAAAAATATCTAACATTTTTCACGCGTGTGCACCAATCACTTTACAATCTTTTACAGCATTAATATTACTAAAAATATTTTGAGATTCGCAAAAAAATATTTGCTTAATTTATGTTCCCTGGCCCACATATCGATACATAGTTACATATTAGGACATATTTAGCTGAGACAGTCAAACGCACCCAGTGTCCTATATATTGTATACCTCTGTGCATTACTGCCTGTCTCTTAAGCTGAAAGGATTTGAATGTAATATTTTTTTACTTGTGGACGTAATAAAAAATCCCGATGTAAAGTTTGTGACTAGTGTAACGCTGACCTTATGAGATTTCGTCTTTAAATCTTGTTGAAAAGCGGGTAACTATTACCACTGTATAAATATGGATATTATTAGCTAGGGGATGGATGCAGGGATGGGATGGATATTGTTACCACTGAATAAATATGGATTTTGACCATGATCTGATTGATTATTTATTTTAAATAAATAATTAAATATGCGCTCACGCCCGTAACCCAGAGGGGTCGGCAGAGATCATGGATTTCCATTTGGCGCGATCCTGGCACACCTCTCTCGCTTCTTCCACAATCATACATCTACGCATGCATGCTCGTCGGTTATGGGTGCTCCTTATATCGCCCTTTTTTAGTAAGTCATTAATCTGATCGATATAAGTTCTCCTAGGGCGTCCCCTACCATCACTGCCACTCACTTTTGCAACATAAATTTGTTTTGTTATTCTCTCTTCATTCATCCTTTCAACATGCCCGAACCACCGAAGCATACCTTTCTCAATTCTAGTCACAACATCCACTTTTAAGCCACACTTTTCCCTTATAACGCTATTTTTAACCCTATCATTCAAAGTCACGCCTAACACACTTCTTAAGGATCGCATCTCAACGGCATTAACTCTACTAGCATGCTTTTCATGCCAAACTCAGCTCTCACTTCCATACATTAAAGTGGGGACTAGTACAGCATTGTGTATTGCCAGACGAGCCTTCATAGACACATTCTGACTCCTCACTACTGCACCTATAGCCCCATTCATTTTATTTCCCGCACTCACTCGTCGTTCAAAATCTTTAACATGCCTACCATCTCTACTAAACATACACTCCAAATACAAGAACTTTTCCACCTGCTCCACTACATTTCCGTTAAACTTTATTTCAAATTACTGTCGTGCTTTGTTCTCTTTTAAACACCATTACTTTCGTCTTATCCATATTCATCTTCATACCTTTACCATCTAGTGAATCATTCACTACATTTAGCATAAGTTGTAAGTTCTCCGCTGATGACGTAAACACAACCTGGTCATCAGCGTACAAGAGACATTTTACAACTAACTCACCCATTCTTAATCCACAATCTTCGTCTTTCAAAGATTTCAAACAATCATCCATAAAGAGATTGAACAGCCACGGGAATGCTACACAGCCCTGTCTTAAACCTTTATAGATGCTAAACCAGTCTGAGTTGGCCCCGTTAATCCTAACACAAGCAGTAGAATCTTTATAAAGAGACTTTAACGCTTGTATTAGATCACTGTTCAATCCAAACTCAACCAAGGTTGACCATAGATCATCTCTTTTAACTTTATCATAGGCCTTTTCTAGATCTACGAATGCGCAGAAAACTTTTTGGTTTAGAGTCAAAAACTTTTCTATGATCATACGTAAAGAAAAGATCTGATCCATGCAGCCCATTCCTTTCCCAAAACCAGCTTGCACATCCCACATTCCTTCTTCTGTTTCTTTCATGATTCTTTTAATCAGTATTTTTATTTATTATATTTAACACAAAGTTGTTACGCTGAGATTTGAAATAAAAATCTTTGTATTTTTAACATATTTATGTTTTCACTATACTGCAACAACATTTACTTAGAAATCTAATACAAATTTACAAATTAATAAAATTATTCAATTTTCTTAATTACACCCCACACTACGTCGAGGACTAAAGGTGTTTAAAATATACTTGAATTCATTAATGACTTTTCTTATGGATTATATTTAATTATCGCGTAATAGCTACGCCTAAATTATTTAATTGGATTTAAAATTAAAAAGTAATTTGCATCATGTTATGTAGCCTTTTTTGTGGATTAACGATAATTATTTTTTCATACCCTGCTCGTCAATCTTTATCATTTTTTATTTTCTATTTATAGGATTGACTAAGTATACACGTTTTGAACATTAAGTTGTGGGTGTGAGTATTTTTAGTCGAGATAGGCGATTGTTCGTGCGGCAAGCGGTGCCGGCGCCGATGCCGGTTGCATTCCACTTTGCCGCGTTCCATTACGCAGCCCCGGCCGGGCCCGAGCTTCCGAGAAAACAGTGATGTCCCGCTCGCACTAAGCGTTCAACTTTATTGCCTATGTTTTGGAATTCTGTTCATTGTTTGTACTTAGCCCGCTTCAAGACGAGTACCTAATGAGGCAACATTCAAAGTGAGAAACATCCGGTCAAAGGTCGAACACATTTTTTTACAACCTACCTACTGTCAACGTCGAATCTTAATCTTAAAAACTGTTAGATTGAAATTTGATATCGTCAGTTTATTGTTTTTACAAAACCATACGTTAACCTTACCTTCCTTAGAAGATTAGATTCCAAATACAAAAACTTTTTAAAAATATGGCACAAATGCCGCCTTGACTGGGAATTAAACTCCAGTACCAGCGTTTTTAGAACTCAAACAGCTGAGCTACAGGATTGTCAACTTATTTCACAAATATGGCGTCACAGAGCGCACGCCTTTGAAATAAAAATAAGTGCGAGACGATAAAATTGTCGCCCTCATGGTCGATGGTTCGTTTGGTGAAGGAAATCAGCGAGTCGGTGATTAATGGAGGCCAGTTATAGCGAACTTCCTGCGCTGGGTGCCGGGGCCCGGGCGTTACGATCTGTAAAAAAGAAACGAAATCGATCGACACGCGAAGTCGCGAATCATTTTGTCGCCGGCGGCGGCTTTGCGTGGTCATTGCCATTTACCACAACGGATTAACCACTGAACTAGACTTGACGTCTATCGTAAAATCGTACACGGTGATGGTTAGAGCTTTTTTTATTTATCTATCAGATAACATTAATGTTTACGTTGACATTAATTATTACATGCCAATCATTCGCTAAACAACTAACGTAGTTTGTATTAATTGCAATCTTACCTAATCCATATTTATGTTATTTATACTTTTATTAAAAAGTAAACTATTTTATAATTCTACGAGGTACTTTATGGCCCTTCCCCATCATAATTTGGTATACTTTACCGTACTTACACCCCTAGTATTCCATATTTTTAACAGTGGTAGAGCTCGGTGAAATACCAGGACCTCCCAGAAAACAGGCGTGAAGTAGAAGTACGTTTGGTCTGATGAGTGAGGTTGCCGGAGGCCTAATTTCAGTCCTCTTCCCCTTCCCACCCTATCCTTTTTCCTTTCAAGGATCGTATGGGAACGGGAAGAAGATTGGACGGGGAGGGGGTTAACGGCTAAAAAGAAATATCATTTTTATCTATCTACGCCCTCCGCTGTCCATTAACGGTAGGCAACACATTTGCTTGTTGCGGATGTCTATGGGTGGCGCTCACATCATAACATCAGGTTGATCCGCTTGCTCGTTTTCCCCCTTCTTTCATAAGAAAAAGCATGTTGGTAAAATATTAAATAATACGTTACATGAAAGAAGAGCAATACGAAGTTAACATTTCTTCTCCCAGCGCTAACGCTTTCCGAAGTGGTAGTAATATTAGTCAGACAATAGCACCCTTGAATCGGAATGCTAAACGCGTATTGAGTGACAGCCCAAGCCGAGGTCGTCTGCTCTCGGGGTCCCTTGAGCCCAGGCACTCCATGGAGCGTCCGCCGAAGCGACCTAAGAGCTCGGCGGCCTCCAAATCCCAAATAAAGTAACGGCCCGAGCCGAGGCTCCCGAGGGAGCCCTCGGAATTAGTTGCTGCAAAGAGGATTAGGCTAAGCGCCCTCAGCGCTGTGCCGCCTCAAACCCGGTGAATCTGTAAGAGCTGTGATTTCTGACTATCGATTTGAGTCACATGAGTGAATATAATACTTAAAAAAATAGGATATTTCAAACAAATTCCATTAAATCAAATTTTAAAGATACTAGTTTTACGCCCGTTTTCTGGAAGGTTTGTCAAAAGTTGATGATCTTCTAACAACTCAAATTATTTTTGACTCGGCCTTTTTAGGACAGCTACCTAGCTAATGTTTATACTTACCAGCTTTTCAGAAACTAGCGATAGTCTGTGGTAGCTAGTAGTTTTAACATTTGTAGTTTTTTTAATATATAATCAACTTTAACGGATACCATATCTTTGATTTGCAATTTCTTCATGTCTCCCTCCCTAAATTTGTAACGGACGGAGAACTCAAAAATTTCGTTACAAATTACAAATTCACGACACGCAGTTCGTATACTTTGGCAGCATTTGATGCGTGAGCGGTAAACGTAAAGAAAGTTTGTATTTCAATAACTCAAGTGTACATATGTATATGTAAAAAAAATCTTGTAAAAGAATTTATCTTTATTATATTTAGTATATCCAATTCAATGTAGCCTTATTGATCAACAATATATACCGAAGAGTAAGACACGTATAACAATTTGGCGTGTGGTGTAATGTGACAAAATGGTTGACCATGACTAGGGTTAAAAGTAAAATTCCAATTTTGCGACATTCGAACGTGAGAACCAATTTATAGATCCTCTTGCTTCTAGAAAACTCAATCAAAGATTCAAACCTGTGATTATTACCATGATGTAACACGTAATAAAATTACTTAATTCATATGCTGAACGATACCGTTTTGTAAATTAACAATTAAAAACAGAAAATATGAGATAATAATGTTAGAATAGTATTGGTGGATATCCCAAATCTTGTCTTCTGGCATTTTGCCCGTCGTAAAATCGTAATACGACTTAAGATTATTTTTTAAAATGAATTCTTTATTCTTCTGAAGCTTAGAAAGTCTTTGTATTTTTACGTGGGATTTGAATAAGTCAAACTTACTACTTGTAAAGATAATTTGTTTCGGGAATCTCAAAAGGCAGCAACTTCTTAGAAATTGTAAAAGACATCACAAAACTCAGTTATTAAAGAGAATGATTTGTGGAATCTTTATTATTTTATTACCAAGCACAGTAAGTAAAAGTAAATAAAATGTAACACCTTTTCGTTACAACTTAAATTAATTGTCAATTAATTTAATAAATGGATCTGTTTCAAAGTTTCATTAATAATTGTTTAAAAGTTTAATACATTAAAATAGAAAAGAATTCCATGATAAGTTAATTAGAGGACCTTGATTTCCACGCAACATTAAGCTTTCACTACACCACTCTAAAAATCGCTATCTTATAAGCTGCACAAACTAAAAGGTTTTGCAAGGCCTTGGGTAAAGAACACTGCAAATCCTCTAGGCTCTTTTACTTACTTACTACTTACTGAATATCATTCACCCACACTATGATACGTAAGTAAATCTGGGTACTAAAGAAGGGCAGTATGAGGAGTACCCGTGACCGACGAGCATGTATGGATGTAGAAGAAACGAGAAATGTGTGTCGGGGTAGCGAATGGAAATCCATGATCTCAGTTTACCCATCTGGTGTACGTCGTGAGCGCATATTTAATCATTAAATCTGGGTACCTGTCGAAGAAATTTGACCATCTAGGTATGAAAATAAATTTAACATATTTTTATCTAACGATATCTGTATTGTTCTAGATGCCTAAATCGTTTTTTTAATAAATAACTACTAGGAGTGACAAATTTTTAAACAGTGGTAGAGCCCGCAACAACAACATCTGTTGCCGAATGGGCCGGCTCGACCGGTGAAATACCACGACCTCACAGAAAACAGGCGTGAAGTAGAAATACTCTGCGTTTCGTCTGATGAGTGAGGTCCCGGTGGCCTAATTTGAGTCCTCCTCCCTTTCCCACCCTTTTCTTGTAAGGATGGGATGGGAACAGGAAGAGGATTGGACAGGGAGGGGGTTGACGGGAAAAGGGAAATATCCTTTTTCCTGTCTATACCCTCCTCGGTCCTTTAAAGGTAGGCAACGCATCTGCGACATAATTTCTTGTTGCGGATGTCTATGGGTAGCGTACACTTATGTGATCCGCTTGCTCGTTTGCCACCTTATTCCATAAAAAAAAAAAAAAAAAAAAAAAAGATAGCACGCAATGTACAAAATGTTAATGACACTACGTTATTATGAATTTATTAACTAGTAGCATTATTTCACAATTATTCACTACCTAATTAAGATAAGTGAAAACGTAAATGTCTCCATGCAGATAAATTTACCAAACTTTATTAATTTGCTGGGACAGTCTTATAATTTACAAGAATCCCATTTAAACATATTTCTACTAATGATAAGAAAAGCATAAGAACCGAGATCGATGCGAATCCCTCTAGTTCAGGGGTCGGCAAGTAGTTTTAAGTGAGGTCCGGATATAGTTCAAAAAAATTATAGAGGTCCGAATATATACTGTCCAGAACAAAAACATAAGGGGCGAATAAAAAAATTGGCTAGTTATATGAAAACGTTTTTTTAATTCTACCCAAAGAATGAGATAATCTTAAATTTAATAGAATATATTTAGTTCGAACTTCATACTGACCAGTAGTGTTTACTATTTTGACGCTTGTATATGAAATCAGTATATTTTTATATGCTATTGTTGACTGCATCTACAACTTGAAGGAATGAATTTGAAAACTGACGAAGAGGCTTTCGTACCCCGACTGTGCATAATTATAAAATATCTTAAAAAGAACCGCAAGCTCTTAACCACGATTTTTTTAACTCATTAAAAATTATTTTCTACTAGTTTGAAAAAAAATTTCAATGAATCGCTGTTAGGATATTGGTCCGCCAGCAAAAGGATTTAATTTACCTCTCAACGAGGAAAACTTGTCTCATCTAGGTAAATAAAATAAATACAGTTGTTGGTTCATTATGAACCCTATTGCATGGTATGTCTTTAAAGAGGCAAATTACATTGTTTACTAAAAATTGCAGTTACAACAGGAAAGTCGATGTGTTTAAATTATGATTGAACAAAACTAACTTCATTTTAATTCTTTATCCCAAGTAATAATGTATATGCGAATGTGAGTCTCTTTATTACGCTTTCATGCGTAATCTACTCAACCGATCAAAATGATTTTCTTATCCCGAAAAAAAGCCTTCCCAAAGCATAAAATGTTATATAGTTCTATAATTTTATGCGGCTGCATGGTTCTTTGGTATCAATGGAGAATTCAAATTTTTGGGAGACGTCAAGCAGTTCTAAAAGGTAAGTAAGGAAATAAAATTTTGATATCTGTAACGACACGTTTACAACCTGTCATATTTGAGAGCCAATGAGCTCAATGGAAAGATATCTAAATGTAATCCATTCTGCAACATACAAATGTTAATCCTATTAAATGCTTCGAGAAACACTACGTCTCTTTGCGTGGTGAATGTTCGAAGTAATAAATTTGAGTTCAGGTCGTTCGTTACTTTGTTATTTCCATTGTTATATTAATTACTGTAAACTAAACCTTTTCAATAACTCTATAAAAATCTAGTCTGGATTTGGGGATATTGCAGTTGAATGTATTTATTAAAATAAAACGCTTAATTTCATTTCATCTAATACGCTGATAAGAAAAAAATATATCGTTAAGTAAACTACACTCTAAACCTTTATCGGTGTTATAAGGCTATGAATTTAAAAACTGACGAAGGCGTTTTTATACCCCGACTGTGAAAGTATCCCAAGCTTTTTAAAGGATAAAATTATTTTAATTATGATTGCTAGAGTTCTTTATTTCAAAATTTTGGGGTTCGATTTCCCATTCAGGTAAATCCCTTTTTAAAATCTAAATGAAATTTCCTTTCATTAAATCGACAGTGATCGGCTCTCTAATTAATTATTATCAAGTTAATGTAGTGTGCAAGTGTATCTTCTCACCTGGGTGTCGCGGGGTACGAACTAGTAAACTAACATACATAACCGTTTATTGACAACACTTTCAACGGATATTAAACAAATACATTAAGAAATATATTTTATACCTTTGACTCTTTTCCGGTTTTTACAAATAAGTCTACGTTAGTTTAAGCACACAGCCAGCACCTCAGATAAAGGGTATTCTGAGGCACAGATATTAATATGACTCACTTTGTGCCGAAGAAGTCAGCCCATCGCCATAGCGGCATACTTTGTTGTACTATGAAAAAATTGAAAACTTCTCTTGGGCAAATCTTATTGATTTGGAAGATCGACATGCTCGGCATGCAATATGCTTACTTACATTTGAAATTATTTCGGCCAACTTGTTTTCACTTATTTTGTTACATTCCATTTTGAATTTTACTGTTAGGACACAAGGGTTTATTTTTGTTGATTATTTACTTTTGCACTATTTTCGCGTCTGTTTTGAGTTTTCATTTCTGTCGGCAGTTCAGGACAAATGTTTTTAGTCTACGATCCGGATACGAGTTGTGATCTCAAATGACGCAGCCAATGGAGACGTTTACGTTTATAGTAATTTTATCATGTTCTTATATAGTGTCCGTCGCAAGGGCAAACCTGTGGACACCGTACCGCGACCGACACTGCGATAAACAGCTGACGAAGATTACTGATCGCCTAGATTGGTTCCGAGTGTTGCTACTAAGCGATACACGTAACCGGTACACCTTTTGGATAGCCGGTTGCCTCAACTTTACAAAACCCAAACAATACTATGCATTAGGTATATCTTGCCATATACCACGTCTTAATTTTCATTCCGAGACAAATAGTTTCTGTTTTGTTGATTTGCTAAGGTGAGTCCGGAGGAAACCACCAACTCCTGCCACATTAGATCTGTAACCAAATCAAAGCATGCAGTATTAATCAGGATAGGTATTGTAATCTAGTCTAGCTATATCATTTGAAAAACGTAAAAGCTTACGTATTTTGCTGTAACCAATATGTTAATATATTTTGCATGTTGTGGTCGCCTGTAATTAAGATTGCAATCGGTCCAATGTTTTGTAATACATTGTATGTGTGTGTTATTGTTAATTTTTTTGGCAACCCTTGCAAATAAAATAATAAAAAATCGTATTATGAGTTTCGCATAATTTTAAATGGCGACGAGAGGGATGGAAAAATGATGGTGAGATGTATAAACTCTCAAATGTCGTTCCAATCGAGACTGAAGCCGGCAGAAATATGTGTGTATTTCTCTTAAGTTATCATTTCAATTTTTTTGAAGTGAAATTTCAATAGAATGAAAATAAATTTTTATATTATCCCTTAGACGACATTTGGTAGAGGAAAATCTTGTAGGTGTGCAACATGCGTCAGCAACACACGTCAGCAACATGTTTATTTGAATTTGGAACAATTTCGACACACATTTTTTCATTGTTTTTGTATTCAATTTTGAACTTTATTGTTAACAAACAAAGTTTTATTTTTGCTGATTGTTTATCTATTATTTACTTATTTTTGAATTATCGCCCCCCTCCCCACCTATATTGAGATTTCACTTCTGTCGGCAGAACTTATGATACTATATATTATATATCATAACTCTATTGCGAATACATTGTGATAAATATACATTACAAGAAAAACTTTTTTAGTACTTATAAAGTTACAGACATAGCTAGGTTGCTTTTTATATCCTCGTTACATATTTCTATTAGGCCGATCGGGCGGTACATTTTAAACTAGTTATTGTACAGCAACGGGCATAGATATCCCAGTTTTTTAAGTAATTATCAACGCGCCTTTCCATGTTGGATGAATTTCACACACTCAGTGGGAAAATCGACCCGTTCGTAATTAACCGCTGTCCTCTTGCCGCACCGGGTATATTCGACCGGGTGAGTATTGTGGTGTGGTCACTTTTATAAAAATCAATCCTCGGAATTCATGTCATTTTGTAAATACTAGAAGAAGAAACGAGACTCGGTCCGGCGAACGGCGTGCGAGCGAGCGAGAGAACGCGTTATGTATTATTATTCGAGCGTCGAATCGGGAGAAACCTGCGTGCGGGCCTCACGGGCGGCACCGCTCCCCGCGGCGGCCCCGCGCACCCCGCCGATCATATGTTCGTGAGCGAGGCGCGCGCCGGCACTCAGCCGCTCACTGCGAGTCGCGCACTCGCCGCCGCCACAACGTTGTCAGTGGTGCTCTATCAGCTGCCCGCGCGGAGCAGCCTTAGATAGTCCCGCTCCCGACCGGCCGCAGTGCGGTGCGCGATGGACCTACTGTGTGAGGAACGCGTCAGCCCGAGCAGCGCAGGCAGCGCGGGCGAGCCGGCCGCGGCCGCGCCGGGCCCGCGCGCCGCCGGCTGCGACCCTGTGCTGCTGCGGCGCCGCGTGCTCGACAACCTGCTGCGTGCCGAGGAGCGGTACGCCGTCACCGCCAACTACTTCGCCACCCTGCAGACGGAGATCACGCCGCACATGCGCCGCCTCGTCGCCGAGTGGATGCTAGAGGTGAGCGCACCCGCCAGGCGCGAGCGCACGCTGAACGTCGTTCGCCATTCGCCGCACCCACACCGAACGTTCGCCATCTTGTCGGCTGGCCACGTGTAGCCCTGCTACTCCTTCCGGCGGCGGCCCTGTATGCCCTAGCCGTTGACCCCTAGCCGGAACCGTTCGCCCGGTCCCGTTACTCCAAACCTCGCCGCCGGCACTCGTGGAGCACGCTGTAGTGTCTCGCAGGAATGTGTCCGCAGTATCCGTATGATTAAAGCTCTATTCGGTAGGTATTAAAGTCTTAGGTCGAATGCAGAACCGATGTTTACACGATCAGCTGATTGTGTTTTTGTGTAATCGTATTAGAATCATATTAGAATGTGACAAAATTGTAACTGCCTTACTCTTTCGGGATGTTAAATAATAGTTTTTGGAAGTAATTAAATGTTCTAGGGATATAGTTTTATAGGGGCCACATTTACGCCCAACGTGGCAGGTTAAACTGTAAAACACCTGATTCGTTTTGTTGTGCCGACATTCGATAAGATTGAGATCGACCGAGTGACAAACCTACCGTCAGAGTATATCGATATAATTGTATAAGGTGCACGTTTTGGGCGGCGCACGGAGCGACAGTTTGTAGGTAGTATGATGGTGAGTCTCAATGTACTTGCGGCAGCGCGGCAAGGCGCGCGCGAGGGGCCCCGGCCGGAACGCGCCGGTCGCCGACCGATGCGACTCGCTCGTTCTATTTGAATAATCAGCTGATTTTGACACGCACACAGCTGACGCCGGACGCGCACTTATCGTCGCCGGCTATACACGCGATTGTCGGCTCTTCGCATAACTTTTGCGATTTGAATAATTTGCACTTTACACTTTTTGATTCTTGTAGGGGTATGCAGGGCCACATGACGCAACTTGCATTAATTATAACCTATGTCTCAACGAATAAAACTACTAAAACCCTGATTCGACGTACTCTCTGATATTGTGAAATAGTAGAAGCTCTAAGCAGACGGAAGAGCAGTCAGCTGTGAAGTGCGGCCACGTGGGGCGAGCGGACGATGACGTCACGCAGCGCGATGGCGGCGTTGCGCCGGCTCGGTCCCACTTCGCCGTCGCCTCGTGGCCACGTATCGTCTAAACCAGTCGCATACCAAATTTCAGCACAAGTATACCGAAACCACGGCTGTAAGGTCACTGACATTTCGATATACCTACATGCCTTACATTAAATTAACTTGTACTTACGAAGTACCGGCCGTATCGTCACGACGGGAGCTACGCGGACGTGTGAGGTCATCGTCTTGAGTTTTGTTTAATGGAAATGTTATGAAATCGATCCCCGAATCGAATGTTACTTATTAACAAAACCAGTTCATAAATTTAATCCTGTTTATATACATTTAATTGTAGCAATTTTCAGTGTGGATGTATTTATTGTAACACCCGTTTAAACATTGCATACGATAGATATTGTAAATATACATCTTATGTCAAGAGTACGGAAGACAAATTTACGCGTTCCTTTAAAATTATCAAAATAACCCTGTTAAATGTTTTATTTTTAAAAAAACACACTGAAAAAAGTTATTACCGTGTTTTCTTGTTGTGCACCGTTGAATTCGATGGGAACTAAATAACAACCTAGCATCGTACGTGTACACTCGGCGGTTAATTTTCAAAGTACGTGGCATATGATAGAGGTTCCGATTCCGAGAACAATGGGTGCGTTAAGACTCGAGCAAGTCAGCTGACGAGCGACACGAGCGTGGGACGAACAGCTGACCGCCAACGTACTTATAAACATTTCTACGCCGATACAATAGTTTCTGCACCGCGCCGCCTCGGGTTACCGTGCGAAACTATGCGGCCACGACCGGGGACCTCTCGTGACGCTCTCGGCTTACCGTCACACCGGTGCCATCTGTTTATGCTTTCCGTGCTTCCTGAAATGCCTACTGGACTGAATGCGTCGAAGTCGATGTCTCATCGCTCGCCACGAACCGAATCGAATATTTTTCCCGGCAACCCGACATCACGGAATTGATAAATGATCCGTTACATTCCGCACAGAAGACTCGTTCGCTCGCGAAAGGTTGGAGCCATTTCGAATTCAAACCGCCACTAAACTTTATTAACTATGAAATGATATCCCTAAAGGCGGATACGTTAGCGATGCGCCCGCAAATAAAGTCAATTCACCACTCGAAATGTATTACGTTCAATAACCATATCGATACCGATAAGAATTTCGACTGCAGGGAAGCGATGCGCCTCGTGTTTATCGCGACGAACATATTTAACAATATAGGTTATCGGGAATTCCGCGTGATAAACTTGCCGATCTGGGCGCGGCGATGATTCTCGGAAATTATGAATTCGTTTTGATCGGAGGTATTGTTGTACAGGTATGCGAGGATCAAAGCTGCCAGGAGGAAGTCTTCCCGCTGGCCATATCGTATTTGGACCGGTTCCTGAGCATCTGCGCGGTGGGCAAGAGCCAGCTGCAGCTGCTGGGCACGGCGTGCCTGCTGCTGGCCTCCAAGCTGCGGGAGCCGGGCTCGCGCGGCCTGCCCGCCGACCTGCTCGTCTTCTACACCGCCAACAGCATCACGCTCGCCGACCTCTGCGTGAGTTCACTTTACATTACAACGCGACGAGCGATTGAAGTATGACCGGGATTTAATTAACTTTCCTCGTCCGAGGAAACGGCTGATCTCATTAATCATGAAATCTCATGTATTTTTTGCAATGCTCGCGCATCGTTGCTGCGCGCCTGCGCTAGACGCTTTCGTGTCGTTCACTCCGCCGATTTCTAACTACATCGATTGCCGGCTGAGCAGCCGTGAGAGATTGGAATTTCAGATTTGTGACGGTACATTAATTAATCGCCTCGCCTAAAAAATTAAACACCTCGGCTGATAGCGCCCGGGACTCAGATAGTACTCGCCTGTCCCATGACCTGCAACGCTATGATTTCACGCCAACTTCGATCTTTATATATTATTATACAAAACGGCCAATGTATTTGTCCATAACGATATAAATGCTAAACAAGTCGTCTTATCGTCTATAAAAGCAATTTATACGGTAACTTCACTCGCACTAAAAATTCATGTGTCATGTCATGCATGTATCCCAAGGTGACATAAAAATAAATTTTAAATATAAATGTGTTGTATTTACGGTCTTTGAGGGTACCGCTACTGTCTCGTTGGTATTGGTGTCGCAGATGAACTTGCGTTAAAGTTAAATTAATGTTAAACGTTTTTGGAAATACACGGGTACCGATTGTGATTAAGACCTGCATACTGCATGCTAGTACCTAGTGTAACTTTGTATACGTAAAGAATTAATAGGCCACATTCACTCGAAGTACATTGTCTAAGCCTAATAAAGGGCGTTGGCACCTGCGGGCTTTTCGTAACGCCACGTGTCCGCGGATAAATTATACATGAGCTTTAAGAGTGGGTACATTCAAAGCGTATTAGCCTTTCGCTCCGGCTGCTATATACGATCGCGAGTGATTTCGAGCGTTTCGTTATAAAACGTACTGTGCGGTGCATTTCGGTCGCGGTTCGGTCGGGCGCGCCGCCACCCGACGGAGCCCCGCTGCCGGCCCGTAGATAATAAGTGCACGGCGGATCTTAGCGCGTCACAATATACTTCGGTGTGCGTTTTTTCGAGGAGGGCACGCGGAGTGCACTCGCGACGAAAGCGCTCGATATGTACCGATGTAAGTCGCACCAATTACGCCGTCAGCGGACCACAAAAAACCGCGGGTATCTATACAAAATCGGCGTTGCTGGCGCGGAATGCGGCAGGGCGCGGCAGCGGGGCCCTGCGCGGTGTCCCCTAACGAGCCGACAGCCTTCTCGGAAGAGTCGAACGAGAGCCGCGTTTCAATCGGACCGATTACAGACGAAGCGGCCCGTATATTTTTTTCACGCCGCCGCCGGCGCGACCGCGGCTAACCTTGCCCGAGCCGAACTCCTCCACACCGAACCAAATGAGATCGCACATTCGATGTGACTATTTATAATTTTTCACGATTAAGTTTTTTATTCAGCGACGGCGGCAGGCGGCCTCCTCGCGCCGTGCGGCCGGTAGCGCGCGCGGCAGCTCACAGCAACTGCCGACTTGTTTACGGTTTTAATTTCTTTATTGTCCACAGAACGAGAGAAACGATCTAAACGAAGTTTATCGTTAGCGAAGATTTTCTGTACTTATATGTTAATTAATTTCATATTAGAGAAAAGTTGGTACAAATATTAGAAAAATATTTAAGGTCGAGATTATTCATTTGTTGAACCAATTAGTTCCAAAATATTTAAGGTAATCATCGCTACTCGTTAATCGCCAACCAAAGAGTAAGTTAAACCATTAATAATTAAATATTTCAATATAATACAACGCGCTTTTTACGTTTACCCAATTTCGTAGCTCATTCGTAGCGCATCTACGCTTTTCGTAGACACCCTAGTTTAGCACTTAGGGCGCCTTAGAGGTACAAAAAATATCATACGCATTTTAAGTGTAAACATATTTTATCGTTATGCATGTTACCTAACCGCAGTCTTCTAACGGTGCCGTCACACTCGTTGCATACTAAAATTGTTCTGTTCCCATAATGGATCGTCCATGTGTGACGAATGCCGGAGACCGCAGTCGCCGCCGACAATATCAATTAATATTTCATGCAAACGCATCTCATTATAGATGTGTTAAGTTTTGTTTTACAATGACTTGCCTATTCTCGCCTCATCGTAAAGTAACATAACTCGCTAAGGAGGCACCGAGCGGGCCGCTTCATTGCCCAGCTCCGCCGCAGACTCGTTGCTTTGAACAAAAAGAGCACACTTTGGCATCCGAGACCTCCCTCGTTCTCCTTGTTCCCTCCCCGGGCCTCCTGGTCATAAAACTTGCGCGTTCTCACATCTACACTACCTCCGTAAACGTTTATTATAATTGAAGCATAAGTTTATGACGCGCGGTGCCAGCTTGACGAAAGAGAAAATTCAAAATCGTATCTATCGAACGACGCCACGCGGTCAACGAAGAGAACGTTTAATTTTACACAGGTATCTTTACATCTTAGGATTATGCCCCGTGACCTTGCAACTTTGTACGTATACGAGTAACATTAATGAGGACAATTCAAGTTGACACTTAATAAAATCCTGTAAATTCATCGACACCGCAACTCTCGCGAGGCGAAGGAAGGTGGAGAGCTATGGTGTTACCTCTTTATCTTTGTCGGTCAATAGCGATAATAAAAAGAGGTTATAAGACCTCGTGGCTCTGTCGAGTTACGTTTGCTTATTGATTGAGTGGATTGGTTCCGGTCTCACGACTTCAATTGAAAAACACTCGCATGACTTTAACGTATTTAGAATCCATTGATTCCTTTGAATATAAATCGTGAAGATTGATGTCCTAAGAAAACGTGATCGCTGACCTCTTAATTATGCGCTATGTTTTTTTCTCGTATATTCTGCTACGAGCAGACGTCGCACTTATGTAAAACTAGTACATGTTCCTTTACAATATACCTACGGTATTGCATAATTACATTAATATAAGTTATTTTTCTAATATTACTACATTTCAAAGAACTGTGTTATATCGAGTATGGACAATTCTTAGAAACCTTCAAGTGCTTACATACGTAAATATATCAAACTCGTATAAAATAATAAAATCTCATTAAAAATTTTAACGTCATTAACCCCATTTATATTTCAGTCATTGGGATCCGACTATGTATATAACATTTTTTATTCTAATAAACGAACATTTTTGGGAAATCCTACTTTGCAATAAAAACACTATTATTAATTACATTTACTAAACATTAAGTTAATAATAATTAACATCATCAAAAGTGTTATTAATAAAACTAATAAAATGAGCTTTTATTTCTTTTTTACCCTAATGTAATTAGAAATTAAAGTAACATACAAATATTGGCACGTCTGAGAAATTTAACCCAAAACTCATAGTGTAACAATTTTAGTTCACTAGACAATCAACGTAGCTTGTGAATAAATAATAGAACTGCGCAAAAGAAAGCTCGCATATTTGTTTACAACTCATGCGTCTATGAAATAAAAGATATGAATATTTTGCAGAGGGAAGCGACTATAAGCAGGGCAGACCTTAGGTTCACTAGACGTGTTAGAAGACTCGGCAAATAGACGATGCACCGAGAGTTAACAATACTAGGAATGAGCGAAATTACGAGGCGGTCTTGTTTGCCAATCTCACGGCGCGGCTCCGTTCGTTTCCGGTGTAAATGAAGCTTTCTTCCCGAAACACAAAACGCACCAAGCGTTTGAGGGTTTAAGAAGTGAGTCGCGAGAGATATTTCATTAACGATTCGTGCTTTCTTCACATTGTTCTCACGGATGGGGTCTCAAGCGCGGCTGCGCGGGGCGGGTCGGGAACCAGTCACATTCCGAAGCCTGCCTGCGTCTTGGTGTCTGCCGGCGGCCGATCACAACAAATCTCATACCCTTATTGCTTTAAATATTTCATAATAAACAAAATATTCTTAGGATAGAAGTTTCAAGAAGCGTTATGAAGATCGTAACGAAGATGCATTATGAACATTAAGCTGGATATTAAATTGTGGTCTATTAAAATGGCATTAATTTTTTTACCGCAGATAATTACTGTGGCTATATATCGTTATACTCGAGGCGACGCTTTGTAATATTCTATTAAAAGGAATCGTAAACATTTTAATACGCACATTTTTTATTTCACTATTAATATCGATATCACTATGTTAATCAAACAATAAAAACATGTCGCACAGCCCTGAACGGAGCTTATTTTATTTTCTCGTGGTAAAATAATTGAAGGAATCGCCACTAAAAGTTTTGCAGCAGTAATAAAATTATAAACTGGTGAGAGTCGAATAAAACGCGTCCTATGCGGGCATCGACTATGGGGGAAGATTATATATTTTTTTGTGGTCAGCCGAATAGCGACTGCAGCCACGATAAGCGACGGTCGCGCCGCTCGGTGTCCGGTCGCTAGGCTACAGCGCAACGCGAACGTTTTCAGTTTTAACACTTAACGTCGCTGAGCTGACGGCAAAACGCACGTAATTTTGCTTAGTTGGCGTGAATTCCAAGTCAACGGTCGTTTCGACTCGGACGTGAATTCGAAAGAATGGACTTTGGTAGTTTGTTAGGCAAGCGGTTATTTCATTGTCAGCGTTTTATAGTAATTTCCTTACGAAAACGTACTTCGCAACCGCCGTTTAGTATGTCCATCACGTTTCAAATGACTGAGTAGGATTTAATATTCAGGCGCTAGTTCTTAGGCTTCCGATCGATTATTATCGCCTAACGCACGTTTACCTTTACGTCCCGATTGTAATCCTCAGGTAGTGTCAGCTCATTAATAAAGTTATGCAATAACATTTATATTTCAAAGTATCGTCGGGTGTGTGTGCGTCTGTCCGGATCTGGAAAGTTCCTCGGCGGTGTGGTGCGACGCGTTACGGCACGTGACTCTGCGCATTGTTCGTCCCAGCGGCGCAGTCACAGCGCCGATGGAATCGGATAAAGCCTGGGAACCGCGCGGCATTCGGCGCATGTACCGTGCGAGGGCTGCGCGCATAGCTCACTTTATTGGCTGTAACGCGGCCGATAACTGCACGCCTGCGCCTGCCCGGTGCACCCGCACCGCGCTACTTCTCTAATGAACGCTACGCTGGATATTTAAGAGCCGCATTCCGCACGCCCAGCCTTTCCTCGAACTGTCTTTAAATTATTTAGTATAAAAAACTTTGAAGCTTTTAAACAATATAATAATAACTTGTCGGTATTAAAATTGTATCATTAGAGTAATGAATGTTAAACGTCTTCAGTGTTGCGCGCGTACTAAAGCGTACAAAGAACGAGCATATTGTTTATTATTATAACCCCCCGCCGCGACATATATATATAATATAGATAAGCGTAAATATAATCCTGGCCCATGTACATATCCGGCGGCGTCGCGTGCAGCGGCATCTGCGGTGAATGCTTTATGCGTGCATTGTTTTTAAACTGCTTTCGACGCGATAGAAGTGGCTGTGAAAAAAGCTTTTCAGTTCGCGGTCGACCCGCATACCGCATCGTCGTTAACCGTCTTCGTTGAACCTTTTTTTATCTGCAACTTTATTTTCATCGTCTATATCATAACGGCTGTCGAAAACGTTAACTGCAACGTTATCGCTACATATCGCCGCCCCAGTGCTGTGTCGAACACTGGCGCACGATGCGTGCGACTTCCAGTGATGAGACTTCATTCATTCACAAGCGTCGCTTATCAAGAAACGATACGGCCTAAGCACTAAACCGCGTCGAACGAGTTTAAACTCTACCCTTATCGCTATGAGAAACGAAATGGAACGGCAGCGGGAGGCGAAGGAGCGCCGCGCGGCGACCCCGCCGGCTGAGTTAAGTAAACATCGAGTATTATCTGTCAACGGCCATGCATCACTCGTGTCCGTGTGTGCGTGTGTGTGCACACGAAATAATCGACTTATTCATAAAATCGACCATTCATACAGCGAGCTTTGTGTGGAAGTTGATAATATCGCTTTAATTAATATGATCTAGGTCAGCTGTACTTAGAGAGATAAGAACAAAATTACCAACAAATTTTTTACAAGCAATATTCAATGCTAGTTTCTTTATAATATACGAGAACTTATTAATTTTTTCTGTATGCATAAAAGTTGATGACATAAACAACTATATCGATAACTGAAATGGTTTCAAATAGAAATACGAGTAGTAAATAATAATAGAATAATTGTTATACACATTTTAAGGGCTGTATAGTCCCGAGCGGCTAAAAAAGGACGCATCTTACTAATTCGCCCTTACTTAACTTAATTGGATAGAATTGCATTTTTAGTGATAAATGAGTTCAACAGCAGAGTGTAATGATGTAACACCAGCCTAACTGCTTCCTCCTACTTACGTAATAATATGAATCAACCTCTTATTCATTGTTGTCGTGATAGAAACATTTATAGGTTATGTTTTATATTAAAAAAAGGCAAGTTTTATAACAGGATGTAAGATTCGGATGTTATGTAGGCACAATGTTTTGACTGCTTAAGCTATTTTAAACAATCAGCCCAATGTTAGAATATAAAAACAATATGTTACTTTGTGTGTTCACTATTAACAATGTGCCGGAGACGACCTACGCACCGTTCCGGGAAGTCGGGTGAAACTCGGCGTGTTTATGATTATAGGACGGATGTAGACGCAGGAATGCCATTTTGTCCTAACGATTAGACGCTTTCTTTTGTAGACCGAGCCTTGAGTTTATAGTTGACGGATTCGATACGTGAGACATGACTGATGAAGGTTGGAATTTAGATCCTAATTCATATCTCATCAAAAAAGTCTTTGTTTTACGAGTAATACTTACGCATGCTAAAATTAATTTTAATGTTTAACGATGTTGAAAATATTCGATAATAAAAAATGACCAATAACCCAAATCAACTGGTTAAGATCGTTAGTTGATAGATATCACATGAATCTATGTAAGTTAATGTTGAACAGTAATTAAAAATGCTAATAAAAACTTACGCATCATGTTCCGATTGGAATGTGGTAACTATAAAACTATTGAACACACGGAGGACTGTATTTCGATGTTACTTTAAAACTATTTAATAGATTTGGATGCGGTTTGCTCTTCTTAGTGTATATTACCGTTTTTATGAAAGCTTTGAATTTTTTATTATAGTATTTGTAATATTTTGCGTCTTTCTTTGTTTTCTTTTATTGCTGAACACCAAAACGTGCGTGATGTTATTTTATATATACTTGGTAGTAGTATAGATAGTCGATCTTCATCAACAATCCGACGGTATACCTTAACTTAATTAGTATTACCTTTGTTATACAGAGCTGGGAACTGCTGGTTCTGTCTAAACTGAAGTGGGACGTGGCGGGAGTGACGGCGCACGACTTCCTGCCGCTCCTGCTCTCCCGGCTTCCTCTGCGGGACCTCGTCAACACGGAGATGGTGCAGAGGCACGCACAGACATTTATAGCGCTTGCGGCGAGAGGTGAGTCCCATTTAGTCAATTTTAGGCACCATACATAAAAAAGAACCTGACTGATCAACATACACTTTATGAACCCGGGATGTAACATTTTACACACACGCTTGCTTTTCTAATGCGAGCGCGTTTATTTTGAGAAATTTTGGTGTAAGGAACACGGACGCAGTTGTTGGTAACAGTAAGATGTTCAGTAAAGTATCTAATGTGTATTTAAATGTTAATGTACTCGTTAGTTGTGGCGGTATGATAATATTATTAATAAAACTCGGTAAGTTAATTAAAACTACAAAACAATCCTTGAAAACAAACACTTAATAGCCAATCAATGTTATATTCTAATCTGTTTCCTTCTTTATATACATTAACCTATTTCAAATATTAAATGCAATTATCAGGCTGCTAGAAATAAAGCTAAGCATAAATAGGGGAAAAACTTGGATCCATAACCTATAAAATCGAACGTATATAATTTGTACATCTATTTAAAAGATCCTTACTAATTGCCTGTTTTATGACTTTCTAATGAGGCTAAACTCATATCAATGTTATTCATTTGTTTTCTAAGTCTCCGGACGTTTACTCGGTTGGGTAAACCGCTTCGTGATGGTACATACGAAAGCGAAGACCGACAGAGTTCCATGTTCGTTTTACCTTCGTTTGCGGTGTCGGCAGTAATTAGCGCGGAATAGCAGGTCACGACGATGTCAGCCGGCTCCCTTGTCACGTGCGTGTCGTGTGTCAGTGAACCTTGCGTATCCCACGAGCACTCGCTATGGGAACGCTCTAGTTATCGTTGATTCATGCCGGCAATATTCCGTGATGATGTCACTTTGTGCCTTTAAACTTTACGCCTACGTCTTTGTGGGATCATGGTTTCGCATTATGCACCTCCATATTTTACTTTTATTATAGATACATTCAAGATTTAACGTGTCCAAATACTATTAAAATGTTTTTTTTAGATGATAAATAGCATTCATTTAAAAAGTATGTATTTTTTTCAAAAATGTAGATTGATTAACTTAGCTTACCATTAGAAGCCTAGTCTCTCGTTAATTTGGTGTGATTTTAGACAAGTAATTGTTTTAGATTAGTCGTGATTAAATGAAATGGCTCTAATTGTACTCTGTACGTTTAGATAGGTACGTAGCTATTTATTTAGTAATCTCGATAAATTAACGAATGCAAGTCATCGACAACTGCGCGGAAATTATCAGCGCTGCCTCTACGTAGGTACTAAGGCGTCATGGCGCGATCACGGTTGACATTCGGCGTCGGAACACACGTGGAATTGTTTATATTAGGTTCGGAAAGTCGAGGAATTGAATAGGTTTGTTTACAAGGGTAGGGAATGCTCGAGTAAAAGGCGGCGTGTGTGTCCCGAGGCGGCGCCTCCCACGCCGCTCGCTCACTCGCATTCCAGCACGCCTCGGGACTCCCCCCTTCACTCCCTTCCTCTTCGCCTCCTGTTCTTCCCCCTCCCCGCCACACCCCGGACTCTCCGCAACCCTCCTGAGATCATATGTTTTTGTGCAACGGTTTTTGTTGTTCGCCTCCGCCCTCGTGTTTGTTTTTTATTTAAAGTTCACGCTTCAGCTCTTTCATCTCACTACCTCCTCAGATATCATGTGCAATGGTCCAAAGGGGTTAATATGACCTCCGTCTAGTTGTCCCGTATAAAGTTATTGGGTTGGGGTTCTGCAAATACCATTACGATATTTTAGCGTTGTTATGCATCCATCTTATTACTTTTAAGTATCTAATAATTTATTTTAATTTATTGTTTTCTGGTAGAAAAAGCTAAATAATAGGCACTTTTTACAAAGATAATCATAACTAATTACTGTCAAAGAAAGGATTAGGGCAAGACCAGCCAAATGAATGCTACACGCTCTCTATAACTTAGTAGTGAGGACAGTTTTGGTCTATATTAAAGGTTCGTCCTTTTGTAAGGTATCCACATGTCTTTTTATAATATTCTCTATTAGAGGTATTAAATGAAGTAACAAATTGTAAACTTCCGCTAGGGGAATATTTTTGTCATTTTATGTAACTTTTATACAGTAATAACAAAAGTATAATATTAGGGTCAGTACATGTAGCTCATCAGTTCTAGTGAACTATGATTATTCTTATTCAGATTTATGATGTGCCACGGTAATGGTCACCGATTATGTTGGCAACATAGCAGCGTGGCGCGCTAACAGCCCCGGCCCCGGCCCCGGCCCCGTCCCGTCCGCCGATCGACAGCCTCTGCGGGTGTTCGCGTTATCGACCGGGCCCGCATTATGTGTCATTACTCGAATACCACAATCCGCTCTGTGGATTCATAATTCGCCGAGATATTAAATTTGTAATGGGTTATTTGAACGCTGACATGTCGTGGAGCCAGACCGGATCGACATAAAATATTAGATTTACCTAACAAAACAAGTATACGATATCCACTGACGACTTCATCACGACAGGATTCAGGGGACCAAGTATTCGTGAAACTATTCGCGCGAGCAGTGTCAGAGTGTCGATGATTACATAGGGTTTTATCTTATCAGGGTTTTACATCGGTAGCAGATTTCTCGGTACCAGCTAGTTCCGGTCGGCGCTTTGAAATACGGGCCGAGTAGAAACGTAAGCACCGCCGCGGCCTCGCGGGAGCGTTCACCTCTCAAAGCACGCCGAGGCGCCGCCGCCCGCCGGTACCTACTCGTACTCCACGTTCAAGGATACAATGATTATGTCACATCGCACTCTGCCCTACGCTAATTACCTAACCGTCTCAATAAACCGTGTCACTTCCCATTCGATTGGAGACGTGATATTCATCGATTACTGTCCCGTAGACCGTTTGCTCAATCGTCACTTCCTTTAACTTTGTAAGTTCCGTCGATGACGTTCTATAAGGAAGGCGGTGAACGAGTGCATCCGCCACGCGGGTGTCCTCCGCGCAGTCACTTGTAGTTACTCCAGTGTAATGGGAGCGAGGAGTGGTCGCTGGGAACCGACGCCGACTCGAGCTGGACTCACAACGCGGCGGTCGGCCCCGACGTTTGATTAACATCAGATTATGCAAATGCTTCGAGTGAGCCGCTCTCGTCGTTTCATCTCTTTTTTTATACGCTCCCTCCGCCGGGGCCTTTATCTCGGGAATGCCGACATGCAAATTAAAAAAAAGAAAGGAACCCTTTAAATGGAGATGAAAGAGTGTGCAATATTCATGCGATGGCCGGCACAACACTCCTACTTCACATTCATGAATGAAGAGGGCTAAAGGAAAGCTTCGTTTGTTTTGCCAGCGCTCGCATGTTCTTCGCCGTATTGAAAAGATTATTATAACCGCGTGAGAATATATTTATTAAAGTTTAATTATATATTATAAGTAAATTTAATAGTTAGATATACACTGTGGATGCCGGGTGCTGGGTGCGTGCGGGTGCTCTCTCAAGGGCAAACAGCTGATTTTCCTGGTGTTTTATCGTTTTGGAACACGTACACGCCGACCGCCCGCCGATAACGCCGCGTCGGAATACTGGCTCCTTAATTACTCGAAGTAAATACATGCGATTTTTATGTTACATTTAATTAACCATTGTTTTTACATGTATTCATTTTAAACGAGTAATCCATAAGCGGAGTTCGCGTTTTAAGTACCTTCGTATGCGGTGATAGCGGCTTCATATGTTTTTTGTAAATGTAAAGAAAAAAGGTTGTTTATAATGAAATATGAATTATTTGGACACCTATCACAAATATAAACATGTTTTACATTAAAGTGAACATACTTTACATATTGAACACGCACGGTGCACGCTTAACTGTTACTTACCTTGATGTCCTGAATTCGATTTCCAATCGATGCAAAATATTACCTAATTTTTTTAAAGAAAAATCTATGAAAGAATATAAACTAAAATAACGTGTTTTATTAAATTGCATTTACAAAGTTGCGTTTGAAGGTGACACGTGAGTCAATCGAATCGATTTTGGGTGTTGCAATGTTACTTATTCACGTTTCCTTTTATTTCGCTGTCAATTATCTTAACGCGCAACTTGAGACGTTCAGCTCCAAATTGGTTGGTCCGTTTTTATGAGTATGTGCGTAGGTATAATGGTTTTGGCGAAGCGAAGCCGTGAGAAATGTACCGGGTGAATCGCGACGGGGCTCGCGGATGCCGACGCACGGCGGATGCCGGTTCCTTTGAGCCCGGCTCCAGACGCACGACAACCTCCGCCGAGGAGAAAGGACTTGGCGGATATAACCGCGGCCCGCTCCCGAACTGCGCCTGATGTTTAACTATCTGTCGGTATAACGGAATATTTGTTCACTGAAAGTATATATTCAATAACTTTTTATTTCCTTCTTAGATTTCTATTATAAACTAGCTGCTAATTTATTATTTTCCTCGCTTAAAATATTTGAAACTTGATGCCGCGTATTACTTTAAATTGTAGATGAAACATGTGGAAAAAGTTGTCGTCAAAACATAACAAAACATATGTATTTCAATTATTTCAACCGATCTGTAAATGAAAATCATGTTTTTCTATTTCTCGGGAACGGGTTTTTTTGGGATAGAAATCATCCTGTGTCCTTTTCTGTAGACCAGACATGCCTACCTGCCCGCCAGCCCTGACGCTGATGATGTTTCAGTCATTATTTGATAAGATATCTTTAAAAATGCAGGCCGGTACTTTATTTATATTAATTTAACAAATAATAACTAAAATAAAATGTGTAAATTTTCTAAAAGACCAATTTTGAAAAGTCAAATCCGATAGGCTATTGAATATATGTTATGAAAACTTAATTCATCGAATTGTTTACATAATGTATTGTAATCTATAATATTACTTAACAATGGAACATTTTAATGCGATAATGTGATACGTACACATCAATTTTACGGCCGTAACTACAAAACTAGCTAACCTATGTACACAAGCATGACCCGGTTTCGAACTGATATCGCTCGGCATAACGCCCGTTTGTTATTTAAATCGTAGCGCGCGTTAGTACGTTGGTACTTCGACTGTAACCACAACATTATTGTGCAATTACAGCTTTGACACACATCATTAGCGCGCGTACATTGCTGGTTTTGATGCAAGCGAGTATAGTGTTAAATAGATAATTCAGTGGAAATGAATGTAGGGGACACTGCGTTATAATTAATAAAATTCCATGGAAGCGGTAGACGTAGAGGCAATCTAAAATAATTCCTTGCATCGCAAAGAAAGATGAATCGAAGCAAGATAAATCTGCTGCCTCTGAAATTTGTTGGGATATTGCGTATGCCTATTGAAAGGTTATGGTAGTCGTTTAAAATCAGGTTAACCGCTTACTGCTCTACCAGATTTTCCATTTCAAAAATTGACAAGTATTTTCAATACCAAATTCGTAATACTTGAGTATACATTTGACTCTACTAAATCATTAAGCTCTCCTCGTTTCAAGTCTATAATGATGGTTACTTTTATTAAAATGTTAGGGTTAAATTTAATTTGATGCGAAAAATATACTATTAGTATATAATTTTAATAACGTCGTTGTTACTTGTTGCAGACTACGAGTTCACGCTGTACTCTGCGAGCACTCTGGCGTGCTGCAGCATCGCGGCGGCGCTGCGCGGCCTATGCATGGATGGCCACCTGCCGCGCCTGCGCGATCTCACCGGCATCGACTTGGTAATTAGGCATTTCTTAACTCAAGCATCAGCTCAGCCGTTAGATCACAATGTTTATTGCCATAACCCCACCCACACACCTAGTATCCTAACATCCATAAATAACCTAACATACATCTGTACATAAATTTCTCAGTTTCGAATACTTCTCTCCATCGTGGCAAATCCACAAAATGGTGTCATTAAGTTTTTAATTTGTATAGCTAAATGAATTTCGTTTCGTTTCATAGGATTGCCTTCAGACGTGCCTCGAACAGATAGAGGAGATGGTGCAGAACATGATAGAGGAGCGTGTCGCGGCGGCCCCAAACGGGCAAGCGCGCGCGGCGGCCGACTGGACGCCGCCGCCGCCCGCACAGGCCAAGACGCACAGCAGCGCCGCAACACCGACTGATGTGCGCGACGTACACTTCTAGCACCCTCATCACCGCCGACCGCGCGGTCCTAGGTGCCCAGCAGCGCCGCCACACCGACTGACGGGCATGATGTGCACTTCTAGCATCCCCGCCACTGCTGCCACCCGCAGCCAGTGCATGGAACTATCGCTTTAAATACAATGTGTATAAGTACGAGAATACTTTAAACTACAACGTTAAGTTGCAACGGTGAATCCGTGATCGAGGACTGATACAAAGACTGACGATTACATGTGTCTAACATAGGTACCTTGTTGAGTGTTAAATATAAGTCCTATTTGATTTAATAGGTTATAAGCCGCGCGTGCTACTTCCGTTAACTATCCGCGTCGAGTTAATATCGAGTCGACGTATACAACTGTCGCAGAGGCACCGGATCTGATGTATGAGCAGTTTTAACTCTAGATATGGTACTGCAAACTCTTTCCATTTCTAGGTAACATGCTTTTTGAAATTACTATCTACCTCTTAATGTTTAAGACAATCATCAGTTTTGTTCGATGAAAGCACATTCAATAGAGGAAATAGTTGTTATGAATTTAGAAGTAAGACAGTTTATGTGGGACCAAAGGTAACATTGTTGTAATCGAGTTGAACAAAGAACAATGCAATTAAATTCCAGATGATTATGGTTATTACAAAACTTATAGATAATAATAAAAATAGTTGGATTGAAACAGGCAGTATAGTTACAGTTCATGTTGAATGATAAAGAAACCCTACTTGGTTGATTTCTTTTACTGTAAGTAGAAATATATATTATTTGTTGCTTACAACAATGTAAAGTAAGTGAATTGTCTATAAAATATATTAAAATATAAATATAATTCCATCTGACTTCATACATGTCGATCGATTTCAACTAACATCGGGGGAAGGCAATAAAATACGCTTTTATTTTGTAAAAATAAAACTTATATTCATTACTTATATACACATAGTAAATAAATATGTATAGTACTTGTCTACTTATTCCAGATACAGTTATAAATAAAGCAACACTATTCAAGATTGCACATAAATATAAATAGAGTTAGTTAAACGAACATACAGACAGGTCGTCTGTATATTTTTTATAGATTGTGTGGGCACCGGCGCACCGGCATCGTTCCTTATGCACGTTATTTTGAAACTATTTAGTAAGTAGCTTACAGTTATTGTGATAGATATAATGTTGATTTAATTTCGAATCGTAGTCACTTCAAGTCATAATATGTAACTTAGGGATCCTATTACAGTTGAATTAATTATTAGAATGGAAGCGAAGGGCGAAGGAAATGTGATTTACGCATCATGTTTAAGATATAAGATAAGCAGTAAGTTGTAAACTGTCTATTTGTTCCTATGCTCACGACCGCTGGAAATATACAATTGTCGAATTTTCATAACAATTGGCAAATAACTTGTGCCAAAAACAGGTTTTAACAAATTTGACGAATGTTAATGATATCAAAATGACAGACTATCCAATCGCGTTTATACGAGTGACATTTTTCTGCTGGCAGATACTAAATGTTGACTGTTCCAGTTATTCACTGTTAAAGTTATTTCCCGGAAACTGTACTGAATTGTACTTAAGAATTCTACACAAAAGAGATATATATGTACACCCGATACTACCATTTCAAACATTATGTGATATCTATTGGTTTAAATGAAGGTGTAGGTATCGCACGAGCTGCGCAGATATATATATACTTTTGATATAAATTATAATAGGAACGTTAATTTTATTGTTAGTAAGATCTTTATATCCGTTTTTAATAAACGTGTGGTATTGTTAATTAAGAATAATGTCAAATGTCTTCCATTGATATGTAAAGAATTGGGAAGTATTCTGGCAAATATAAATGTAGATTGTTTCGCCGGATTTGATGCGCCCAAGGTAATAAAATGGTTTAGTTTGTAAATATATTCTTAGATTAAATGTAAATATAAAAATGTCTTATGCTGTAAGCATTTGGTGCCATAAGTTATTTTTCTATGATTAAAAGTATTTTGTAAACTTTATTATAAAAAGAAGATATAATTAATAGAAAATAGGTTAACCCATATCTCAAGTAGATACCACACGGAGACAGCAGCAGCGCTCTCAACGAGATCGTTTGCTCGAAACATAAGTATTGTAAGAAACTCGGTTGTGGTATATGCCTATGTATTAGGGAATTCTAAATTGACTGTTAATAAACACTTATGTATTTCTTTATGTAAAACTATGTGGGAAAATATACGCATTACGAAATAAGAGTTACTACATATGTTATTGCTTATTTGGCTTTTGGACTGGCTTTTTGTTTATAGTTTAGGATATTAGATATTATTGTTATGGAATAGAGTAAATGTTTAATGTATCGGCAAATGTAAAATCTTGATTTTGATTTAATGTATATATTAATTGATAATTAGCGGAGTGATTCTCCGCAGAGAAGTGACCTTTATGTTTGGTGGCGAAAACTACAGCCCGATTTTATTTAAGAAGCTAAATTCTAAAGAAACTGAGCGCGAAGTCGCGTTACTTTGATTTTATATGTGATGATTACGTTTAAGTTGCTCTTTGTATTGTATTATCGTTACGAGATGTAGATATTTAAAAAAAATAATAAAAATCTCAAAAATTATTATTGACTTTTGTTTTACGTATCCAATCCTTTTATTTATATATTTCAACAACGTAAAAAATAATAAAAATCTAAAAAAATATTATTGATTTTTGTTTTACATATCCAATCCTCTTATTTATATATTTCAACAACGTAAAAAAATAATAAAAATCTCAAAAATTATTATTGACTTTTGTTTTACGTATCCAATCCTTTTATTTATATATTTCAACAACGTAAAAACTAATAAAAATCTAAAAAATTATTATTGATTTTTGTTTTACATATCCAATCCTCTTATTTATATATTTCAACAACGTAAAAAAATAATAAAAATCTCAAAAATTATCATTGACTTTTGTTTTACATATCCAATCCTCTTATTTATATATTTCAACAACGTAAAAAAAATAATAAAAATCTCAAAGATTATCATTGACTTTTGTTTTACATATCCAATCCTCTTATTTATATATTTCAACAACGTAAAAAAATAATAAAAATCTCAAAAATTATCATTGACTTTTGTTTTACATATCCAATCCTCTTATTTATATATTTCAACAACGTAAAAAAATAATAAAAATCTCAAAAATTATTATTGACTTTTGTTTTACATATCCAATCCTCTTATTTATATATTTCAACAACGTAAAAAAATAATAAAAATCTCAAAAATTATCATTGACTTTTGTTTTACATATCCAATCCTCTTATTTATATATTTCAACAACGTAAAATAATAATAAAAGTCTCAAAAATTATTATTGACTTTTGTTTTACATATCCAATCCTCTTATTTATATATTTCAACAACGTAAAAAAATAATAAAAATTATTATTGACTTTTGTTTTACATATCCAATCCTCTTATTTATATATTTCAACAACGTAAAAAAATAATAAAAATTATTATTGACTTTTGTTTTACATATCCAATCCTCTTATTTATATATTTCAACAACGTAAAAAATTATAAAAATCTCAAAAATTATTATTGACTTTTGTTTTACGTATCCAATCCTCTTATTTATATATTTCAACAACGTAAAAAATATAAAAATCTCAAAAATTATTATTGACTTTTGTTTTACATATCCAATCCTCTTATTTATATATTTCAACGTAAAAAAATAATAAAAATCTCAAAAATTATTATTGACTTTTGTTTTACATATTTTTTTTATATAAGAGATGGGGGCAAACTATCGGCGGGAACACCCAGGTGATCAACGACGCCCATGGACACCCGCAACACCAGAGGAACTGCAGATGCGTTGCCGGCCTTTTAGAAAAAGAAAGTCTCGCTTCTTGAAGGACCCCAAGTCCCACATAAACTAGATCCTGATCGAAGGGCAGATGAGTATAAATTGCTAATGGCGTAGTTTAGACCAATAAAATAAACAATTCTAGATTATAAACACGATATCGGTATATTTGATGAGGTTTACGTCTACCATACAATGAAAGATTGACTTGAATGATTGAAAACAACATTGCATTAATAACATTTATTGGAAAAAATTACAATATTAAAACATTTTACCCACATTTGTGTCTCCTAATTTTATATACATTTATTACATTTCATTTATTATGTTGAAAATAATATACATTAAACAGCAAAAAGGCACGATTTCAAATCATGTTCATTTTAACATATATCCTTATAATTATAAACTTTGGAACAAAATGGATTAATTAATATTTCATGTGTAATCAAATGGAAGCTATTTTTGTTTTAGGGACCTGTATAATCTGGTAATTAGGTTATTTTTAAACGACCTCGTTGTGCGTAAAAACCACTAGCAGAAAAAAATACGGTGGAATATAAATAGATAAAAATGGATATATTTAAAGAGAGTACAGAGCTCTTATGATTTGTATGTTTTAGTACAAGTGTAAAATACAAAATTAATTGTAGAATTTGACAGGCATAGCTAAAATAGAAAGGCTGACAGGATCTTAGAGCTGTAAGAAATAATACTGTTGAATAATGTATTATAAGGATAACCTAAATTAGAATTGTTATTTAAGTTTCACATTTGTAGCGTAACGTAATAGAAATAAAAACTCGGTTATATTGTACTAATGGAATTATTTCTTTTAAAACGTGTTTTCATACCGGCCTTTAAAACCCAAACGACTTTAGAAAAAGGAATGATATCGTATTTTTATCGTTCGTTCGTGTGCACCGAAAATATATATAAATTATAAAAAGTAAAAAATAAAATGGCAAACACGAATTCCAAACTTCAGCAAAAACTTTTACTGAACACTACTCGCACTAAAACGATTCATTATTAAAAGGAAGGATTTTTATATTTAGAAACACTTAAATGCTTCAATTTTAACTCACATCAAAATAAAGATTATTTCAATTCTTATTAAAAAGAATATAACATTGCAAACAAATTACGTCACGACATAAAGTGAATAGACAGCGAAATGCATTAATATTTTTTATGAGTAATACATAAACAAAATATCGTGAACTCTATTCATTTTCAGTGCACTATGAATGGCAAGCGAAGTGATTAGAAACTAATGTTCGCCAAACATCAGTCCAATCGCACGGTGCCGCGGTGATGAAATAATAAGTTTAACAAACTATCTATACAATCTTGTTACATGTTTACATTGATTTACGACGATTCGACGATTCACATGTGCACCACCTTAGGCGTGCTCTTCCCTCGGAGCCAGTTCAAGAGCACTGTGGAAGTGCTCTGCGTGTCTCGAGCTGAAAATAAAAGTAAATACCTTTAACAACTCTAGTCGGTACCCGCGATTTCTTTGCTTACAATAATTACTTCAAGTAGCGTGACTTTTTTCAAGATTTTATTTATCTTTAAGCTGTATATCGATTTTAATATAATAAATGGTTTAATCCCTTCTGTTAGTACAAAATACTTTTACTATGCCGTACATTGAGATTGGTAGATTGGTTCCCATAGAAACTTTCACACCTTGAGTATATAAAGAAGTATGAAAGTAATATTTTTACATAAAGTGTGATGAGCTTGCGTGAGCTCCTCCAAGGCTTCGGATGGCAGGTTGGCCACGTCCCGGTGCAGCAGGCGCATGCCGAGCTGTCGCTGTTCACTGTCCTGCCGCAGCGTGACGTCGCGGCTGTGCTTCACGCTGCGCAGCTCCGACAACCTGAGGACACGAGCTTCTATTAACCATTAAAATAAAACGTTTAGTTAAATCTATTCTTGCTTGAACCTTGAAGTCGTTTTATAACTGTTATATTTGTTTTTATAAATCATGTTGTAATATATTTTATACTCACTTCGCTTGCAGTTTTGGTTTTTCTGCATCATAGTCACTTACGCTACTACTTAGCGATGTATGGGAGCGGTGTGTGTCCGCAATATGTTGTTCCTTTTCAATAATTAAGGTAGGCAGCTCTGAAATCGAACCTTGACTCGCGCCCAAAGCAAAACTTTCCGTCGCTTTAGACTTTGACTTCAAGTCCTCCAGTGCTCGTAAGCTATCGGACAGTCGCAACTGAAGCGTATCTCTCTCTTCCAACAACTGCGTGAGCTCCATCGTTAGTTCTTCGCAGCGTACGTCTCTCTGATGTAACATGTATAACGCTATATCCAATTCGGCCCTGGGCACTGCGTCCAGCAGGTCTTTGTTAAACGTTTTTCCTATTTGATCACTCTCTTCGGTATGTTTTGTATCCGAAGCGAATGTTACGTGCTTTTCAATTTTGCTACTTGACGATCGCATTATATCCTGCATATTCGATATTTCATCTTTCAATGAAACTATTTCCAGCTCTTGATTCTCCAATGCTTCTTGCAACTCTGCGGATTTCGTTGCATGTTCTTGTAGAACTACATTCAAATCATATACCTGCTTATTTAAGTTAGTACATTCTATTATCTTTGTATTTAAAGCCTCGGACAAGCTGTTTTTCTCGTCTTCTAACTGCTTTTGAATAATATCATGTAGTTCTTTGTTTTCGTGCATTTTAAATCTAAAAACGGCCAATTCTGCTTCTTTTTCGTAAGTCAAATCTTCAATTTTCTTTTCAAATTCAATTAGATGCTTTCTTAAATTCTCAAATTCTTCATTGCGTTGTGATAGAGCAATAGTATAGTCATGGGATTTTTGATGTATTTCGGCATCTTTTGTTTGTAATTGTTTACCCAACTCCTGGATTTTTGTTTCAAATGTAGTTCGCAGGTCTACTAATTGTTGATTCAAATTATCGTTAACGTTTTTCATGTCAGATATTTCTAACTCTAGGTTATTAATTGTACCTTCAAATTCTATCGATTTGGCCTCGTTTATCTGCGTTAGTTCCTTAATGGTTTTTTCATATTCTTCTTGTTGAACAAGCATCTTGTTTTCGAGAATTAATTTTTCATCTTCTGTTTCTGACCGCAGCATATCTAACTGATGAATTACGTCTGCATATTTATTTTGCAGACTAGTCAGGTGTTCACTTTTTTCTTGTAGCTTGATTTGCAACGAGTTGACTTGTTCCATGGCAATGAGATTATTTGTTTCATCTTGAGTAGACGATTGGACATTATCGAGTAAAAGTTCATATTTTGATTCGGCTGCACTTAGCTGAGTTCTGAGATCATGTTCGATCCTTTGAAATTCACTTTCTCTTTGTGCCAAATGGTGCTTCCATAACTCTGCTATTTCATATCCACGTTGATCGACGGCACTGGATACTGATGAACGCAGCTCAGCAACGGTTGAGAGCAATTGATCATTTTCAGAGTTAAGATGTTTTATTTTGGAACTTAGCTCCGCTATTTGTTTCTCATAATCTTGTATATGTTTGTTTAACTCCAAATGGTTATTTTCTAATTGCGCTATTTTATTTTTAGCATTTTCTAAATTATTGCTCATTTCATGACATTGTACCTCCATAGAACTCATCTTTTCAGACATGACAAAAGCTTCTGATGCATTCTTTATAGTGGATGTTTCTTTTGTTTTAGACAACAATTCAGATTTCAACCCGTCAAGTTCAGAAGATAGAGAATGTATCGTTTTATCAGCTTCGATCTTTAACATATTGATTGCAGTAAGTTCTTGTTCTAAAGAAGATATCTTAGTAATAAATTCTTGAGTTTTTATGTCGTACTGCCTTTGATTTTCTTCATTTATTTTAGATAATTCTTCATATTTAGCTAGTACTTCTTTATAAGAAATTTCGGCTTCGTTTAATTTACTACTGAGATTAGTTATATCATTTCTTAGCAACGTGTTGCAATCCTCGCTGTTTAATATTTGTCTTTGGAGACTTTCACAATTCTCACATATAGTAGTTTTCTCTTGGATTGCCTTCTGTAATTGCTTAACTTCGTTGGAAAATTCTTCACGCTGCTCCGTTAATTTCTTATTAACAACATTTAGTTCGTCAATAACAGATTGTAATTCATCATTTTCTTGTTCAAGTTTTATTATTTCCTCAGTTATTTGTTTTCCTTGCCGCGACGTAGGAACTTCGTGTACAGGTGATTCTTTTGACTCTGTAGTCCATTGTAGTGTCGATATTTTATCATTCGCTTGCATGCATTTGAACTTCCATAATTCTAATTCAGTATCCAACTTTTCTTTGATTTCCGTTAGACGGTCATTGGCATCTTTGAATATTTCATTTTGTTTTCTTAAAACTTCTTTATCGCGCTTTTCCCTTTCCAATGCCATGTTTTGATCTTGTAACTGTTTTTCTAAAACTTCTATGTTACTCGCCAGTTCGCTTTCGATAGCTGTATCAAGTATGGACTTATCTGACAGCTGTTTAGATATTTTAAGTTCGTTTGACAATAAATCATTTTTAGCTTTTAGTTCTTTCGAGATTTTAAGAACTTTTGATAACTTAACATTATTATTGTCCAATTCCCCTTTTAATTTATCATTTTCTTTTGTAAGTTTCTCGATTTGCTCATTTAAATGAGAATACCCTGCTGAAACATCAGCGATCTCTTCTCCTTCAAATCCCCAACCTTCCTGGGAACTAAACGGATCCTCCGAATTTATATTACTGTCCTTTTTATAACAATCATAAGATTTTTTAGCTAATATAACTGGCTCTTGGACTTCATGAGACACGCCACCTAAATGTGAAGATTGTACCAAAGTACTCTCAGTTATTTTTTTGGGTACAGGCTCCACATCGGCAACAAAGGTTTCAGGTACAATTTGCGATTCAAGTGCTGCTAAATCAAAACCACTTTGATCATTTAATTGTTCAATTGTTGAGGAGATAGTCATTCCTTCTGTTTTTGGAATAGTCATTTCAAAAATGACTTTACTCTTGTCTGTTAGTTGTTTTATTTGATCATCTTTTTGTAGCAATAAACTTTGCAAGTGTTCATTACTTTCTTTAATAGTCTGAAGCTCTGTTGACATTAAATCTACTTCCTTCTCTGATCGTTCTAAATTTGATGATAATTCTACTATTCTACTTTCTAATTCTGAAGCTTTTGCCACGTAGTTTGTCTGAACCGCCTTAATATTATTTTCAAGGTCAGAAATATGTTGATTCTTATTATTAACAATAGCATTAAGTTTATTTATTTCACTAACATATTGCTCCGTATAGTCTACTGTATTGGATTGTGTTTCGTGACTTTTGTCTAGCAAATTTTGATTTACGACAGAGATTTCTTGTAAATTAAGGTTTAAGTTAATATTAGTATCTTTGTATTCTTGTAATTTACATTCTAGCTGAGTAACTTGCTCACTAAGCCTTTCATATTTTTCACTGAATACTTTCTTTTCTTTAATAGCATTTTCGATTTGTGTATTAAATTCTGACTCTAACTCTTCAATGTCCACTTTTTTTTGAGCTAATATCGTTTGGTATTCAACTGTAATATGTTTAAGACTAGCTTCAAGATCGTAAAGTTTACTTTGACATATAACAAGTTGAGACTCTGCTTCGTCTCCTTTTGCGGCTTTCGATTCCATATATGTACAAGTATTTTGCAAATCTGAATTTGCATTTTTTAGGCGCACAACTTCTTCATTTAGATGTTGAATTTTATACTGCAATTCTTGATTTTCGTTTTCAATTTCGTGAAGCTGCTTTTCGACGACTCTATCGTGGTCAATGAGAACCGCTAATCTATTTACTAATTCATCTTCCTGGTGTGTATATTCACTATAAGCTTTTTGCTTTTCTTGTAACTGGTTATCTAATTGATCGGCTTTACGTTCTAAAGAATGTCTTCTCCGTTCCATCATAGATATGCTTTCTTCTAACCGACAAATACGATTTTTATATTTTTCTATTTCTATTTGTAAGCTTTCTATGTACAAATTGCACTCTTGAACTTTAGCGTCATGGCCAAATTGAATCTGATTGAGATGTTCTTTATTTGATTCTAATTGTATAGAGAGTTCTTTAATAAAGGACTGTTTCTGGCTTAGATCTGTTTCTAGAGAAGTTACTTTTGTAATAAGATTGGTGTTATTTCTCTGTTCAATTTCGTATTCGACTAACTTATTGTTTAAAGCTGCAATTTGATTTTTTAAATTATCGTTGTGATCTCGAGCACACATCAATTCGCTGTTTGATGTGTCTAATGATTTATGTAATTTTAATATTTCTTCACTCGCATTTTCATAATTCTTATGTAATGTTTGATTTTCTACTTGTAACTGGTCAACACTTCGGGACCTTTGTTCAAATAATGATTTTTCGTTTTGTAGATTATCATATTCCTTTTCCAAATCCTTTATTTTGTCTTGTAACTTTGGTATAGCCTCGACGTCTAAAAGTATTTTTTGTAGCTGTAAATTTTTATCTTCAAGTTGCCTTCGTTTCTCATTATAATCAACTTCTAAGTCATTATATGAAGATGTTTTTCTTTTTAGGGTAATAGCCAACTTCTTAAGTTTTTCCATCAATTCTTTGTTCTTGTTTTCTAAAACTGCATGTCGCTCATTAGAGTTTTCTTTGTCGTGGGAAACAGCATTAAGTCTTTGCTTTAATTCATTGCATTGTTTTTTTAATTCCTCAGATTCATTAACCTTTTCAGACACTTCATTTCGTAGTTTCTCATTTTCTATAGATTCTTTTCTGAGTTGTAGTTTTATTTCATGTATTTCTTCGTCGCGTTCCTTTGCTTGTAGCATAATAGACGAAAGGTCTCCATCGTGTTTATGTTGTTGCGTCTGCAAATCCTTAATAATTGCTTGTTTTTCTGTTAAAGACTCTTGCAAGTTATTTAATTCTAACTCTAAATCGTTACTCTTGATTTCTAGGCTACTTTTTACAGATAACATTTGAACTTTTTCTTCTTCTAAAATTCTTATTTTTTCCTCACATTCTGCAAGTTTCTTCTGATAAATGATTATATCCTTATTCAATGACTTAACCAACTCTGCGTTTTGATCTTTAGCCTTCTCTTCTTCAAGTAACTCAATGGTAGACTTCAATTTTTGTGATACATCATTCAATTTAGTTATTTGGTTAATATATTCAGCAGTTTCTTTATCCTTTTGCTGTAAAGAGTTACCATAATTGAACATTTGCTTCTCATATTCCACCAGTAGATTCTCCAATTCATGTATTCTGCTATCACGCGCATTTATAGCTATGGAATAATCTTGGTGGATTTTTTGTACTTCGTGTTGTAGCAAATCATGTGCATGCTTATATTGTTGCTCAGATTCGACATCTTTCTGCGCAGTTTCTATTTCTCGTTTCAACTGAGAATTTTCCTCTGTCAAATGTTTTACTTTGTTGTCAAGTACGGCATTATTTTGCACTAATTCTTTTTGTTTCTCTTGTTGTTCTTCAAGAGACAATATTTTCATTTGACAATCAGCGATTTCAGCTTCACGCTCTTTAATAGTGCCCTTGAGTTTTAGAATATCTTTCGTTAATTGTTTAACAGATTTTGACCTATTATTACTTTTATCACCAACGAATTTGTCATCGTGTGAGGTTTCCATGCTTACTCCTTCTATGACTTCTTCCATGATAGATGGTTTTGCGATTTCCACACTTTCTTTCATAATTTCAATTCTTTCTCGTGTAAGCGCTTCAATTTGAGTATTTAGTTCTTCATTTAACAATTGAAGGGTATTTTTTTCTTCGCTTAAAACATCAATATTATTAGTCAAAGTGACACATTGTGTTTTTAGCTCTTTAATTCTTTGCTGCAGGTCTTCGTTTTCAGCACAGACTTTGTTCATTTTCTCCAATACTTCTTGTTTTTCCTGGGTAAATAATTCAATTTTATTATTTAAATCTGCACTTTGTTTTATTAGTTCAGCGATATTTTCATCACATTCGCCTGGTTCATTAACTTTAAATGTCCCTGAGTGATCATCGTCTGGTTTCGCTGCCATTGTTCTGTTGTACTCTTCAAGTTCTAATTTCTCCTGGGTGGTTAATGATTCTACCATTTCTATTGACTCAGCTGAACTAACTTTTTCAGCACTTAATTTTTCAAACTTATCTGTTAATTCCATATTCTCTTGTATAAAGTTTTCTAATTTGTGAATTAAATTTTCCTTCTCTTCTTCTAATGCTTTAATTGCTTTTGTTGATTGTTCTTTATCTAATTTTAAATTTTCTATCACAAGTTCCAATTCCATTTTAGACGCTACCAATTCATCAATTTGTTCTTCCATTTGCACAGATTTTATTTCCGAGCAAACATGGTCATTTTGCAGTTGAGCCATATCCGCTAGTTTATCTTCCATTTCATCATTCTTTTGTTGTAATACATGTAGTTCTGTAAAATATCACAATGCATATTGTTTATTTTAAATAACAACGTACTGAATAAAAGAAATATGATTGATATCATAGTCGCAACCGTACCTTGAACTAGTTCGAATTTTTGTGTTTCTAATAAAGTTATGGACTTAAGCCTTGAATCCGCTAAGGTTTCCATTTCCACCAATTTCTTGTAAATGTCTGATTCAGTTACTGCAATATAAAAGTAGACATTAAAATGAAAATGACTATTACTACATCAATGTTATTTACAGGATTGTTCCTAAAAAAAAGTGTGGTTATTCAATTTTACTTATAAAAAGTTAAAGTATACAAGTACTGAATTATCTGGAAGAGTACTTACATCTACCACTATCATAGTCAACGAGATGTAGCTGCAGATTTCCTTTTTCTTCTTCCAACTCTGCTACCTTTTGTGATAATTGATGCAGTTCCTCGTTAAGTTTTACAATTTCGGCATTTGTGTCTGATATTTTACTAAAATTATCTATAGTTTTTTGTAATTGTTTCAACTTTATTTTATAATTTGCTTTAACTTTAATCATATTTTTATTTGCTACGTCAATCTCTTCGTTTAGTAGATCAATTTGATTCTGTGCTGATTCTAGCCTTTCTTTTAAAGTTTTTACATCTCCAGGTACATTTTCAACAATTTCACTTTGTGGCATTTCATGGGGGTCAGAAGCGAAGTCTGCTTCCAATGGATCAGTACAAACAGCAATGTCAACCTTGTTAGTGTCACACTTAGATGTTTCAATTTGCACTTGCAAATTGTTGATAATATTTTCTTTGTCATCAATTTCCAATTTTAATTTAGATATTAAATCATCTTTTTGTGATAGTAAATACTCTTTTTCCAAGATATCTTTATTGAGAGATTGCACTAATGTATCTAGTTTAGAGGTATCACTTTTCAGTTTTGATTTTTCTGTTTCTTGGTGTACCGGTTCAGTGGATAAATTACGCCAGGGAGATTTACTTTTGGAAGCAGTACTTCTCGCTCCTTTTCGCGTAGAATGAGGACTAGTGGAAGGTTTTTTTGCCGGGGAACTTGATGTTGCTTTTTGATCTAGATTCACAGACGCAAGTTGATTTTCTAAATCTTTATTGGTTTGCCGTATTTGGCAATTTATCTGTTCTAATAATTCAATTTTTTTCGTCAACTCCTCCATATTGGAAATTTCAAGAGTTCCTTTTTCTACTGCAAATTCTTTATCCTCGCTTTGCAACATCCGTGATGACAATTCATCAACACTTTTCTGAGTGACAGCTTCAATTTGTTCTTGTAATTTCAGAATTTCTTCTTTCTTCAATTCTAATTCTTCAGCTAATTTTGAATGAGCTATACTGATCTCAAAACGTGAATTTTCCAATATTGAGTTTGCCTCTTCTAGACTTTTTATCTTTTCGTCTTTTTCACCCATACGGTCAAGTAATCTTTGTTTTTCATCTTTCCATTCAGTTTCCATTGCAATAAAATTTGATTGCATTTTTGTCATCTGTTGCCGAGTATCTTCAAGTAAATCTAGAGTATCTTTTTCTAAAACAAAATATTAATAATTATATAAAACCTAATATTTCGAACTAGTAAATAAAACTCACTAAAGGGCAATCTTACCTTTCTTACTTAAGCTATCAGTTATTAAAGTGGTAGCTTTATTTTTAGCTTCAATTATTTGGTCCTTTTCATTTATTTTTTCTTGCAAATCTAAAATTGTTGTCTCCAAGGCTTTAATTTTGACTTGCATAACACTTAAAGCATTTTCTTTTTCTTTAACAGTATTCATTAATTTTACAACATCAGATTTATCACCAATCTGAAATTTGGTTAAAATTTTAATATATATTGGTTGTGTTTTAAACTAGTGATTAACATGGCCTAGTTATAACGAGATATAGTGCTCCCAATAAGAGAGGTCATTAACCATCTTTCAGTCTATCACCAATCATAGTTTGAAACAATAACACTATACACCAATTAAACTGTACCAAAAATATTTTTCATGAAAAACTTAAAATAAAAATGTGTTAATATTACATTAGTATCCTGGGATATACCTCCCTTTTAAAATAAAAGAAAACTAAACCAACAAAATCCTTACATACCAAATATTTGACTGCCTGTATTCAGATTTATTAAATTAGAATAAAAACTTATTAAATGTTGTGTACCTTGTTCACATCTTGCACAACAGTAGTATCCGATGATTCTCTTTTAAGTGATATTGATTTTTTCATAGGTCTTTTACTAATTTCTTTATACTGTTTTATCCTTTCCATTAAAAGTTCCTTTTGTTTCAAGGTGTTTGCTAAACTTGCGCTTATACCAGGAACTGCAATATGAATATTGTTTAATTAGTATTGTATAAGTAAAATTAAACACAATAATGTTTAAAGTGAAAACAGACATATGCATATAAACAATGTTTGCTTAAGTAATGTGCACACAATAAATTATGAGTAAATCAGTGATATATCTAAATGAGCACTACTATGCACCCATTTCTGTCGCCAAGTAGAGTCATAATAGAGAAGACACAGAACACAAGAGAGATATACAATGCTGAGCTCTGGAGAGGATATACCTTGATAATTCATTACAATACTGTTTTTATTTACATCACATAAATCTCTTTCACTGCACATAGCACAATACTAAAATACATTAATATTTTGTTACACACAATGGAAATAATTCTTTTCTTGTTCATTCATTTGTTATTATTTACCTTAATATTACAAAAAGGGTGGTAGTTGTGCCCTTGTACAACAATAAACAAGCAAATAACAACCACCTTAGAGAACATTTGTAGCATAAGAACTAAGGCCCAGTATATTAATATCATCATTAATGAGCAATGTCATGCCACCAAGGAGCTCTACAATTTCATGTGCTAAAGTAAGGTAGTTGTTTCTTGTACAGTCTTGCAGGCAATTTTAACATTTGAATAAGACAGTTGTTACATCATTCACTATTTGTAATATTTTAGAGGTCTAATGGCAAATATGGAGCAGTGATGGCTCAGTGTTATAGGCCTCGACTTACGTACTGTGGGTCGCGGGTTCGAACCCAGGCAGGCCTTACTTTGTGTAGTTTATTTCATCACTACTGCTCCAAAAATGAAAGGAAAACATCCAAAACTACAACCACTAAATTCAAATCACCAAATTGAAAACATGTGACATCCATCAACCCATACTAGGCCAGCGTGGTGGATTATGGACCCTCCCTCTCTCTGAGAGGAGGCATGTGTCCCTGCAGTGGGGCAAGATACTAAAACAGGCTGATTTATTAATTGCAAATATCATTTCATATCTATTTCTAGGACTTATTTATATATATTATACTTAATTCTACAAGCTACAACATTAAACATGCACTAGGTAAGTTGAAAATTTATTTCAAAATATCACTCACTATTCAAAGCATCTTGTACAGACAGAGTTGTAGAAGCATCTGTAGCTACTGAATAACCTGTCCTTTCACTCATGGTGGATGCCATTTCTGAAGCTGTGTCCGTAACATCATCATCTGAAATAAATAACAACAAACAATATAACTTTCTGCGACCATTTAAATGTAGGTTACAAAATTGATGAGTGTCGGTAGCCAGAAACAAATTTAAATGACACATGATAATAAGTTTTTAGCTATATGATACAAACAAAATATACTTTCTAGTACTTTATGCCATGTAAGCATAAACTATGGGGATATGGGTTATTATAAATATTATTTTTGGTTATGTCTTTTTGCATATTTTCTATTTCACCTGAGTTATTTATCATTGCATTGCTTAAATATTTAAATTTTTAAAGGATTAGTTCCTAGGAATTTATGTTTAGGAGCTAGTGAAATTAAAACCATTTACTGATTATGTAAAAAAAAATAACATAAAAACAAAATAAAAAAGTTATGATAACTGCTAGTTATCATGAAGTCATTTTATAAAAAAAAATGATATATAAGATAAGCAAACTTAGAGAAGCCCAAAAGACATCTACATCATTTCTTTTACTGGCAGAGAAATTTTTAGAATAACATGTCTTTGAAATGATAGTAGTAGTAGTAGTAGGGGACTACAATACCGCAACTCCACGACTAGCGCGTATTTTGCGTGTGGGCGTGACATAAACCACTCCAGCCAGCCCAGCTCCATTAAGAATCCCAATCCCCATTGTAATTATCTCTTATTAATAAGAATGGTAAAAGCAATTACCAAATGGTCGTCCTAAGAGTTCTGCAGTTGCTTTTCTCTGCTCTTTGATGCGCTTAGATACAAGTGCAGCATTCTCTAGACACTTCTGTGCTCTCTCAACCTTATTCTGCCGTTCAGATGCTGTTGAATGCTGAAAGCAAGAAATTTGTGAGAGTTCATAACTGGCTGTCATTTGTAAATAAGTGATAGGCATTTATCATTTTGCTGATACCTTAAGGATGAAATTGCAATAATCTTTTTTTTCTATGTGAATAAGGTGGCAAACAAGCAGCTTGTTCACCTAATATTAAGTGACCTCTACCCATTGGCATCTGCAATAAGCTAATGAGTTCCAGGTGTGTTGCCTTCCTTTAATGGAGAGAGGAAAAACAGAAAAAATGATATTTCTTTTTCCTATCCATCTATCCACCATCATATTGTTTCCAGGATGGGATTCCTTATTGGATATGGATTGTATCGGGATAGAATAGAAGAAGAATTCGGTCTGGCACCTCACTCAATGGAAGACATGCAGAAAACATTTACTTCACACCTGTCTTCTGTCAGGTTCTGGTATTTCACCAATCAAGCTAGCTGGCTGAATCTAGACATTACTATGGCACAATAACATCATCATCAACATCTTATGAATACCACAAAATTATCGCAATGTAGAAATTTACATTTTTAATGTCAGAAAATAATTGATATTATAAATATAATAATTATAATTAAACAGAAAATACCCCAAAAAAATTTGATTTTCTTCCCAGTTTGAGAAAAAACTTAAGAAATTTCCTAAACATACATAGTAATGCAATTTAAAAATTTATACTTTGTAATAAGATGTACAAAAAAAGGTTGCCTTTGAAGGTCGTTTACATGGAGACCATCTTAGCAGAGTGATTGTCCATTGGTTTTGCAAATTGTTTAGTATGGTGATGAATGAGACTTCATTTTATTATTTATGCAAAATGAATTATATTCAAACTTTTTACTTATCATTTCAAATTAAGAGTGAAATTCTGGATGTGATTTTTGTAGATGTTAATGGTTTGTTATAGTTGCTGGATACATTGCACCTGGATATTCATGCAACATGTTGTTGTTGCTGGCTCTACCACTACTAAAATATTTAATAATAATAATAAATCAGGATTTTTTAAAAATGCTCCTCAGTGCAGGGGCACAGGCCTCCTCTGCAAGAGGGAATGGGCTGTAATCTCCATGCTGGCCTGGTGCAGGTTGGTGGATGTTAAAATATTTGCTATATAGTAAACCTTCAGAAAGGCTTGTCTTTAATTGAATGCAGATTGAACATTCCCTTTAAGTCATGTTTACTGTCGGAATCCGGGAATAGGCAGAGATTTAGCCATGAATACAGGGATGAGTTGCAGTTTTTCAACCAGTAAATAATGAAAATGGAAAGAACAAAGCCACAAAGAAAGAGCTTTTACTGTAGATGATTATTATTTTAAAACACAGTTGTTTTGTGTCTACTTTAATTCTGTTGCATGGTGAAAGGCAGAGTAACATTTCCATGGGCACTGCTATTTCTACGACAGTATGTCTAAAAGTTGTGAGAACTTTTTATTATTTATGTACCAAGTTTAAATTTTAAGATATTTATTATATATTTTTATATATTTTATTACTATTTTTAGTAATATTGAGGTACAGAAAATTACCTTCCTCATATCTCTACGGTAGTGTTAAGAACATGAAATTATCTTATGCATGAGGTACAAAAGTAAACATATTAAATTGTATGCATTGTAATCTGATTTCACATATTTAGATCAAGCCATTTTACAATACACATTATCTTAAGTGTATCTAGTTGCATATTTGGAACTTAGTTACTTAACCTAGTTAAGCTGTAGATGCTTCGTGGCAAATAGAATTCAGGACTGAAGTAAATTTAAAAATCCTAAGCCTCTAGTTTTTAGTTTTAAAATTATCAATATAATAAGTTTTTTTTTAATGGAAAAATAGAATGAAAATTGGTAGTACAACAATTAATTTAATCATAATAGACCAGACCTTAAATAACACAATATTATAACTTACTTTTTCTTGCTTATATATAAAGAAAAAACATATTTACTATCTAGTACATTATTCTAATTTTAAGTAAAGTATTGTATAAACAAACTTGTAATGGTTAAGTTAGAGTAAGTAGCGACAATTCATACCAATTTAAAATCTAAGGTTTTTTATACAGCACTAATACCTTTAAAATTGGGAATTAAATTACTATTAAGTTACAATAAAAAAAATAGCTTTTAAAAATTGTGGGGTTTACTTTTTACACAAAGCGTAGACCTGCTTAACAATAAATATAAACAGTATGTATATTATATATCATTGTTTATGTAAATTTCAAACATCTTATAATCAAAAGTCACCATAACACGGTGACGAAACGTATAGGACATCTGTCATCATAAAAGCTTTATTTACCTTAACATTTTTAACACTGCTAACAATACTGGACACCTCACTTGTTACTGCTAAATTGGTATCAAGGGATTCCATTTGATCCTTTTCAAGACGATTATCGACGTTTTTACCAGACATGTTTTATCAATGGCTGCGCACATTAAAACGTTGATTATTTTATTCACTGATTATTATAATTTACTCCGGCTCGAATAGTAGACACAGTACATACAGTACGTTATGAAAATCAAGAGGTCGTAAACAAAATATTTTGCCACCACGGGATTCACTTATTACTTGCCATTGCCTTTTTTTACTCCACGTCAACGTCACCACAGATTATTAACATTTTTCGAGTTCTAGTATGTCATTGTAGTAAGTAAAATTGAATCGAATTTGTTAATTATTCTGCATGAATGAATGAAGAAAGGAAAAAGGAGATGCGTAATAAGAGGTTCGACTCATTTCTTTTTCTGTTTTTTTCAAAAATGCGTAATAAAAAAGGAACTATTTTAAAAGTATTATACATTTAAAAATTATAAATTATTTTATATGATATTCTAAGAAAAAAAAAATTATGAAGAGGATTTTTTTTATATGCGGTTTGAATACAGATTAGAAATTAAATGAGTATTCCAAAAAATATTTTATGTACTCTTTGTTGACAGACTTTGACAGAAATAATTGGCATGAACTGAAATAAAAGTTATTTAGTTATTTCATAAATCATAAAATTTTGGAAATCTATGTTGCTTACTATTAAATAGTTAAATGGCATCGTCTCGTATCCAGGTAAAGAATTTTCGGAATATCCAACTGAAAAAGAAATTACATCATCAAAATTTTGTTTCTTATTGTGACGACCTTATCGTGATAATGTTGATTTATTTTTAAGGCAACTGCACGCCAGCTATCCAACACATTTAAGAAGAAAAGTAGATTTGACATTGGCATAGCGTCGGAGCTACCACCAGCATATAAAAAGTTTTGGCGTGAATGGAAAGTACTAAAACCAGCAGCAGTGCACTTCATTCCGCAAGAGAGTAAATGGAAACGCGATGAGTTGACTGGTGAAACTCTACCCGTGCAGAATGTGCCTATACCTTTGAAATATCCCGCTGAGATTCACGAGGGCATATGGGGAGGAGAAGCTGTGATCAAAGGTTAGTGGAGTTTAAAATGTAGGGTTAGGTTAGGTTAACCAAGCCAAATTCCGAAAAATTGATAGTTTAGTTTGTAACCAAAAATCTGTTTTAATATGTGTTGTCAACAGAAACTAACTTTATCCAGAGAACTCAACTCGGAGAATATTTTTTGTAATACATAGGTATAAGGTTGTATACCTTAATTGACTAAAAGTATGAATGCCTGATTTGTGCGTTTTATATGTGTAATGCCAGCTTAGCTTCTTTTCTAATTCTGAACCACATAAATATCATTTGTTATTATTTAGATGTTGGATGACAGTGTCCATCTTTGTCTTGATCATAGGGAGATGAATACTTCCAGTAGTCAATATCCTTTTGATGATTATAATGATCATTATAAATACATCATCATTATAAGACAATGAATATTTGTTGTTGATATTATGAACAGTGGTAGAGCCTGCAACATCTGTTGCATGAATTGTCCGGCTCGACGGGTGAAATATCAAGACCTCACAGAAAACAGGTGTGAAGTAGAAGTATTCTACGATTCGTCTGATGAGTGAGGTGCCTGAGGTCTAATTTCACCCTTTCGTCATAAGGATAGGACGAGAAGGGGAAGAGGATAGGATGGGGAAAAGGAAATATCCTTTTTCCTGTCTTTGCCCTTTGTCCTTTAAAGGTAGGCAATGCATTTGCAACACATTTGTCTGTTGCGGATGTCTATGGGCAGCACTCACTTAACATAAGGTGATCTGCTTGCTTGTTTGCCACCTTCTCACATTAAAAAAAAAAGTTGTTATATACATAATCTATTGTTCTTTTGAAGGTAGTAAAGATGTATTTTTTATTGTATTTTACCAGGAAAACTATATTATTTTATATAAAAACTTTCTTTTTTAGGCTTTCAAAAGCGCGATGAGCGAAGGCGCAGGGTGCCCCATTATTGGGTGCCAGTGTTGAAGAGAACTGTAGTCCGTTCAGAAGTCTTGAACACCCATCTTTCTGTTACTGTAACTGACAGAACTATTAATTTAATTAATGATCATTATGGATTTGATCATTATTTGCTCAAGACTCCGGCGTGTGATCTTGTTTCTATGCTTGCACTGAAACTTAAGAAGCAAATACTAATAGAGTTAATGAATGGATGCCCAAGATATGCAAGCAACCCTCAGAAGCAGAAGGAAATATATGATGAATACAAGACCTATTTGTCTTCGGTAAGGAATCTTTTTTAAACCGAACATTTGGCTTAGTGAATTTTCGTGCTTTAAATTAGAAAATCATACAAAACCATTCAATGTCATTAGTTGAACATATATTCAAATAGGTACATAATTATACATATAATTTTTTTACAGTACACACCTGAAGAGATAGAATGGTATGGATTAACTTGGTATGAAGCACTGTCTAAGGTAGCCAAGCAAAAAGAAGCCCTAAATAAACCTGTCCCTTTAAAAAATATTTACCGAAAGAATTTAGTTGAAAAATTAAAAGCAGCCGAAAGTGAAGATAAAACTGATGCTGCCGAAGAAATTTCGTAAGTTGTATAAGATAACAGTTCTTTGATTTAGGAATGCATGTATCCAGATATACCTGATTCTATATATTGTAAAACCATGCAATATCTAAATGTTGGGTCCAAAAATGATGTTGCTTGAAATCTTATTTCTTTATTATATATTTTGTAAAGGTTTACTGTAATAACTACATTACTTATTGACATATACTTATCTTCTGCTAGAAAACATGCATGGGTAAACATCTAGCGGTTATAAACATCATATTATCTTAATCGTAAGTAACCTTGTAATGGTCATATGATGGTAATTTTTTTACTAGGACCATGTGTGAATTAGTTAAAGAAAAATAAATGTAAATATCTATTAGTTCTTTTGTGAAGTGCAAACTACAGAAACCTCTACAAGATTTTTATGTAAAAGATTTTTATACTTATTAAATGATGAAATCAACTAAACAGAAATGGATATTCAATATTAATGTTGCTAATGGTTTTAAAATCTTTTTTAAGCAGAATACATATACCAGAGCGGCACATAAAATCCCTCGCCAATCTCATTAAGTTGATTTCTGCAACCTATGCACGAACTGGGTGTATCCTAAAACTGCGACTAGAACCACTAAAGAATAAGCAGAAGCATCTTCTCAATACAATACTATTTGCTTGGTCATAATTCAACCCACCTGATCGAAATTTCCCAAGAATGGCTACAACTAAAGACTTTTTCCTCATCCAACAACAGTCCAAATAAAATTAGGATACTGTAATTGAAAAGTGTGCTTAGACTTTATTAATTATGCAGTAGTTTCATAAGAACATTTCTAAGAAAAAAAAACAGCACCTGTAGTCATAAGAAAATCCGATTATTTAAAATAAACTTTATTTATTTTCAGGACAACTACATCATGGCTATCAAAAATGAATCCTTTCGGTAAAAAAGATGAAGCTTAGATTTCATCATAGTTTTTTGTGTTGTTAGATGTTTCAGAAAATATTGTGTTATAGTAAAATGTAATAAAAATATAGACAGCCGAGTTTAATGGTGTATTTATTTTTATTTACAATTCCTTTTAGGATTTCATCAATAAAGGCACGGGAAGTCCGAACACGATTTTTCTTTCACCCTTATCTATCACTATCAAGATCACAATCGTCTCCAATATCAGTAAAATTAAAATGAAATGACCAATATTACAAATGCATGGATTGGATAATCAAACTATGAGTATGACATTATTCACAGATAATTTCTGACTTTAGGTGATGGCTCATTTCACAAAATTTTCATAGACTCCAAAACGGAATGGATTATGTATTTGTCTGTATGTTTTTTTAAATGTTTGTTACCTCGGAACTCCGCTCCTGGTGAACTGATTTCAATTATTCTTTTTTTGTTCAACAGTGCTAGTCTTGTGGTCTCAGTTTTTTTTAGGTTTTGAGTTATTATTGTTAAACTGTGTCGACTCCAAAAGTAAATGTGATTAAGAATTGATTCTTAGATTTAATTGTGTAAAATTATTCATTACTTTTTAGCACATTTATAGTTTTGTAATATTTTTTTGAAGTTCGTTTTGTTTTTGTTTAAAATTTTGTTATACGTACGTTGGTTTCTTTTGCTTGCCACAGCTAGAAATGTCTTACAACCCTAAAGTGTAGGAGAATGACTTAGTCTTCATTCTAGATTTTTTGATTTTATACAAAATGGACGTAGATGAAGCGAGAAAATTGTGTGACTGGTGAAAATGAGCAAAAACCCATTTTTTATTCAAAATAAAACAAATCTCAATGAATAAAAGTATACTGCATTATAGAACAAATTATAATTTGAAACATTTCCAACATCGTGAAGCCCTTTACAAATATATCACATTTGCTTTAATACATTTTTTTGGGTAAAATCAAGGGCGTGAAATAAATATGAGTAATTATGATAATTGATATTTTTTCACTTGGGGCACAAGCTTCAGCAATAACGGCTGCGAGAAGGTAATTTGTTTTAAATTGATGTTCTCCAATTTCTCTCAAAAAATGTCTAAAACCTGAGTAGTGTCAGACTTTGTACAAATTATAAAACCCCTTAACTCAGCTTTATCAAGCACCTAAAGCACATATACAAAACTTCTATTTAAAAAAAACGATTTTAAATCTCATGTCATTTAAACGTTGGAAACTTAAGAAATAAAATCAAGCAATATTTAGTTCGTTTTAATGCTTGCATGCGCATACCTTTAATTGTCATAGGGCCACAAGTGTTTGTAAATAACGCTAGTCTTGCTAGTAAGAATATCCTGAGAGATCCTGAAGAACATCTATCTATATATATCGAATATCTGCTAGAATCATGATCAACTTTTTTTCTTCTAGAAAATTGACATTAGACTACAGATGTGTTACTTGAATAATAATTTGGAAAACCTTTCATAAACCGATTGATTTTCTGAGTAAATTAAACAAAATTGGATAAATCCATTCCATCAAAGAACTTTGAGAAGTATTTTAACAGATGCCATGGCGACATGCCATTAAATTAAGAACAACAGCAAACCTGTACAATATTCTTTGTCTAACACCTATGTCAATTTTAGAAATAATACTCAAGCATATACTTTTGATACTACGTCTATTCAATATTTATGAAAACCAAATTGTTTATGAGCGACTCCACAATACATAATTACTTTATAAATTTTTCATGTGCCTTAATTGCATATTAGATACTATATCATATGAGTTTATCAAAAAGTAAACGAATAAAATAACATTTTCGACTTACATTACTATAAATAACTTCTTATATTTAACTATATGAATTGTATTTTTTAAAATTACATTCTATTACTTCAAATGTCATTTTCTACTACATGAAAACTATTAAAATAAAATCATATTATCATAAAGATACCGCACGAAGGCGGGGCGGGGTGATCTATTCGAACTCCAAACTGTTGTTGTCTTCCAGGAGGCGGCGCGATACGGGCGTGGTTAGCGCTCTCTTGTGGCGGAGGCCAAGATCACTTAGGCTCGCTTCAGCGGACTTAAAAGACATTTTTGTGCCAAGTGCAAAATTAGATGATATTTGGTGGGGGAAAATCCCAAAGTTCGCATAAGCGACACGCGTTTCATCCAATATATTTGATTTGAACAGTTTCGACGTTTTTTTTGTTTTTTATCGAATTTTTAGCTATATTGTTAAATTACAAGGGTTTATCTTTATTTATTTTTGAACCATAGTCGCTCCTTTCTATCTTGAGTTTTCACTTGTGTCGGCAGTCTTTATGCCTGTGCTTTTTGTATAGAAGAATGTGGCAAAAGAACCAAAACAGGCATCCCTAACGAACAAATAAGTTGCTGGTGCGTTGCGTTACCTTTAACAGACACAGGAAGGGAAGGGGTCAGCAGAGTAAAGGATCCTTTAATCCTTTATGGGTAGGCCATCCCTCGTGAAATCGTCTTCTCCCTGCTATTCCTTTTTTATTAGATTGTCGCTACACATTCAATCATTCCTACCCGCCTTCTTCATGTATATTTAAGTGATGGTGCACTCGATGGGCGAGTCGTGCGGCATCCTCTCGGCCAGTAGCGAGGCGACGGCGCGGGCGAGGTACGTCATGGTGCCGTAGCTGCCGCTGGGCGCGCTGTCGTACAGATGCTGGCACACGCCCGCCGCGCCGCCGCACACCACCGCCCCCCCGAAACTATCCGCCTTAGCGCAACATAACGTCGCATCGCCGTTGCAGCGCATCTGATCAATGAATAAATTGAATATAAGCTTCTGTTATATTCCAAACCCTCATAAATTATAAATATTTGACATACATAGAATGTCTAACATCAGTGTCAGATAAATGAGAATGGATAACTATATATAACCATAGTCTTGAGCCTATTTTTGGTTAAGGTGTGCGAAACATCGAATCAACAATCTACGAATATCGTGTGTTCGAATCCACTATTCGACTATTGTCAAAAATCAACACAAACGTAAGCGTAAAGAAAATTTAAAATTTAAGAGCTATGTACGTATGCATAGATATTCACCTGATCTTCCAAAAAGATTTGATTGGCCTTGTGCACTAAATGTTCGACGGTGATCGTCCCACCCAAATGGCTCACAGCTTTATATTCGACTACCAATGTCAACACCATGAGCGCTTCGACCACCAGCTGCCGATACTCCGGCTGCGGGATGGAGTTCAGGACAGTTTCAACGGCGAGCGCGAATTTCAACTCTCCTGAAGTCATCTCTTGAGTCAAATTCGGTTGCAGCACTTTACCCTGGATGATCAGGCCTTGGCACTAAAATCGAAAGAAGATATGTATTTATTCAGTATTATATTTATGCCCTGCGATTTAACTCGCCCGCAATACACATCGCCCGTGTACATACTTTTACTCGGCTCCTAAGAGTCTTAGCGTGATGTTAAAAAAATCTCAAATCCAATTGGTAGTTCCTGAGATTAGCGGGGTCAAAAAAAACATATTTTTATATTAGTATAGACTTAAATATTATAGATTACAGATGGAGCCGATTGCATTATTTGGATTGATTGCGTATGTATGACATTCATCCATATGAAGGTCATCGAAGGACCTTGGGGAAAGCCCGGTTGAAGATGATAATATTATTAGCAGCACAAGTAAACTATATGTTATTATAATTACTTTGCCCTTACAAAGTTTAGTTCGATAGAATGTTTAGTGCCCCGCTGGTGTGTCGTTGGAGGAGGTCATTGGCTCTATACATACACTGGTGCATGAACGTATATTGTGAGGATGTGGTGGACTTTACCGATATTAATATCGAGCATCATAAGATAACGAGAATCTTTAAGAAAGTTAGAATGTAGCCGTACAATAGCTATGTAATACGTTACCTTTTCCAACACACCCCACACACGGGGGTAGAAGTTTCTGGGCACGCGGTTAAGGGCCCCGTCGAGACGGCGGCGACGCAGCCACTGCCCCTGACGGTCCTGCTCGACCATCGGCGCTAGCAAATAGGTAACATCCGTTATTATAGTTTGTTCCACAGCAAGATAGAATTTTTGTAAACAAACAAAAGTCACATATACATACACACATGGCAGCCATTACTTTTTTATTTCGACGGAAATGTATCGTGAGATATAGTGTGAAATTCTAAATGGATAGTTAATGTTCTAAGGTCCAAAGTAATGTAATATTTTTTTTCGAAAATATTTAAGTATTTACGAATTATAACGTGAAAGGTAACCTACAACATTGTTTACACAAATTCCAATTTGATGTAGAGCAAACTACACATGGTTAATTTTCTGCAGTAATAAAATTTAAAGTGATTGAGTCATAGGACGCCCCGCAGCCTTCGGAATATTATTATATATCCTTTTTCTAGGTTTTGTTTGAAATAATGTAATTTAAATAACTTAATTAGTAAATCCAAGTTGGATTTGATACTGGCTTGTCTAAAAAAGTTATAACATGTGGTTTACGATGAATAATTGATGGTTTTATACTTTATTAGAATCGCATTTTTACAAGCTTTGCCAAAAACCGCACGGACTTTGATTTTGAGACTGATCAACCTAGTATTTAGCAAATATATCTTAGTACACTTCTTGGTATTTATAAATTAAACTTACCATCATCAATTCCGCCTTGTAGGGACTGTCCTTCCAGGACTATTTGCGACTTCTTTCCATATCGATTCGACTTGTTACTAACTATCGAGAAGTTTCCACGGCCTTCTGGAAAAATGATTTCGATTATTATTTTAATAAATCAATTTTATATGGTTTGGAAGCCAGCGGGATAGATGTCATTCGAGATATGACAAGTTATATTTATTTATTTTAGATTAGTAACAAGACATTGCTTAGGACGACATATGCACAGAATGTATACAAGTATGCAATAAATGGCAAAATTATTCGCAACTCTATTATTTACAAACAACTCGTAGGATTCGGTAGTTTTCCCTATAGTTTAAAAACATTACAAAATTTATATGTAAATAAATGTAATGTAATTAATGTAAATTGTTAATCACTTTTAGATACAATATTGTTTAGAACATAGGGTTCTATATAAATAATATTTGATAGACAAATTATCAAACGCAAAAAACCAGGATGATTGAAACTAATATAAAATGTTATTATAAAACAGTCAATAAATTCTAAGATGTAATTAATGTGCACGCGATATCACAGCACCTCTAACACAGCTGCTATGTTATGGGCATCTTTAATGTCAATATGTAGATATTCCAACTACTAACTTCTAAATATATAATAATATACATAAGAATAATCTTTATGAAGCTGGAATTAAGGGCTAGCAACAAAACAATCAATCAAATATAATACGACGGTATAACTAAAAGTAATGTATCAAAGTATGACGTATAATTTGAAATAATAGTACATTAATTAAATTTATTTAAACAAAAAAAAAATTTAAGTTGCAAAAAATACTAGCGTACAACTGCTCGTACTTTTAAAATTATTTATGACTCGAATATTTTACCATAATTTTATATCTAGAATACTTTACATGAACGAAATATGCGATACAAATAGTCGCATGCTAATGAATTAAATGTGGCAAAGAAAAAGGGACATGCGCGAGGGAGAGGGGTGAAATTTAAATTCTAACGTCAACAAATGGCGTTTGGCACAACATAAGCGAAAGACAAACACGTGGGAATACAACTCGCCTTTGTCCTTATTGATTTTTTCCTTTATAACAAACAGGGAGTTTGCTGGAAATAAAACACCACTTTTTAGCATACGTAAATAAACAAATACTCCCACTCTGGTTATACAAAGGCGTATGTAGGCATTACGATTACATTTATATAATTTTTTTACGATTCTGATACATTCCCCACATTTTTAACTCTCGTCAAAAAGTAAGTGTTCTTTAAACATTACTAATCTGGTCAACAATGAAATTTTAACTTAACTTTTTAAGCTAACTTACCACTGTTGATGGCAAACTCCTTGCCGCTAAGGATGTGGTACAATAGGTTCTTCATTTCGAAAGGCGAGAGGTTGAGCAAGTGCTCGGAGGCCTCCTCGCCATCACAAGATAAAGTTCGTGACAGCTCTGTTGCCATAACCTGCAAATAATACATACATCCCAGTCTTTGACTTAAATAAGTATGTATGTAAAAATAGATTTAAAACCTCATTTTTTATTCACTCTAAACCTTATATATAACGCAGTGTGTATAGACCTACAACAAAATGAACCGCCAGACTGATGAATATTGCAGAGTCTACTGATTTGGCCCTTTGTGGGTGGGCTACGTCCCACATTTAATATCTTTTACTTGATGACGATACTCCTAACTGTGGATCAACCGTCTAGCATTCTCGCGTCAGGACGCACGTTAAGGTTATTAGCACCTTATTGCATGAATAGGCATTATATACCTTTTGCAAGGGAACTTTTGCGAGGACAACCAATGGCGGAGCCGTTATAACCAGGAGCTTTATTTATTAGCTTTATTATTATTAGGAGTTCCACGTAACATTAAACTGAAACAGCGGATGGATGAAGTGAAGTGGGCACCTAAGTGTCTAATGGCAAAATATCCCGACGGTCATCGAGGTCGAGGAAGACCAAAGCGCTTTATTGGACGGTGTGAATCAAGTCGCCAAGAAAGTTAGTACAGTAAATTGGGCAAAGGCCCACCACAAAGGGCTGTAGAACTAGAAGAAGGAAACTTTTCCTGATGTTTGTGATGATTCATTGTCATCCGAGGTACCTTTAGCTGTCGTTAGTATGTTTGTAGTGTTACCTGAATGATAAGTCCGACTCGGAGTCTCAACATCTCGAGGAACAACTGGGGCTCGGTGCGGATGAACATGGCGAGGTACACCAGCAGCTCTTGTGTCAACATCGCTGTGCTCTCGTCGTCACCGTACGCCTAACATGTTTATTCATTAATCAAACACGACAAAAAAACAAATGCACCTATCAAAAGTCTACAAGCTAAAATATTTTGTATCCATATGAAACGTAGCCACTCCCTTACTTTGTGGTTTTGTAAACAATGTAAGTAATAGATATCTAGCCTCTCAAACCCGGAAGAGAGGGGTAGGAGGAGGAGGAGGAGTGGAGGGGTGGGGGGAGGAACACACACAAACACACACTGGCTAATATGACTCGTGCATTTTATTTTAAAGTGCCAAAGTGACACCAGAATGACCGTATGAACCGTTCTTTTGCAGTTGTGATTTTTCGCAATTGTGAGTAGGGGTCATACACAACTGGCGCACTTATTTATTTTAAAACTCAAAGACACTGGACAATGCCAAATCAAACGAAGCCTTAGAAGGCTTTTGTTGCTGTGATTATCTCAAAATCAAACCTAATAGGTAAAGTAAACTTATAAGGCTTCATTTTGAGATGATCACACGCCAAATGCAATACACTAATAATATTTTATAGTATAATTAGTACTAGAGTGTAATAACATTGAATATATGTTTACCTTTTTATTTTCACTGTCATGTTTTTCTCTTCGAAATGACTGCATGAAACAAATGTGATGATGAATGAAGCGTAGTTAAATGTGCAGTGAATTAGGTTGTAAGAATGTTTTCTTATAAATTTTAACCGCAGGTATACCTAATGATTACAGATATCCAGTTTTATATGTCTACACGAACTTTGTATATACGTGCGCACCGACTCCAGCGCCATCTAATAATGATGATGATGCCATCTATTTTTGAGTAAATGAAACTAATCTTTACGTTCATTCATTAGAATAGTTATAAACAGGAATGTAATCCATATTAATGAAAGAAGTCCTAATAGTATTTTAATTATGAGTTTACTGAGCAGTTGCTGACACATACTACATAAATTAAAACTGTTTATGCCTGTAATTAAATATATGTCATGATATAGTTATATTAAACCCGAAAATAACTAGAAGTTCTCACCAAATGAATCAGCTGACGTAACTCATTTTCGGGTAAGGGGGCGGTAATAGTGTGTTCATTGCTAGGCGGCATCCCCACTGTGATCTGCTTCTGTCGGACCAGAAGGTCTGTGACAGCCTTGGCCAGGTCCTCTACTCGCTTGCCGAGCATACCCGCAGTATGGCGCACTAAGCCCCATAGCTTTTGAGTGCATGCTTTTTCGTATAATGCCTTCAGAAGTTCCTTCACTGTCACCGGTTTACCGCTTTCAAGCATTCCTGTAAACAGATTAAAAGGAATAATGTTTTTGAAAAGACAATGGAGACGGCTACTAGATACTATGTGTCTTAAGATCACATCAGAAATGATGTAGACCGCTGTAGAGGTAGCCAACATTGCCAGATTAATTGCTTTACTTTAGTGGCTATAGCCATACAAGAAGATGTAAAACAAAATGGATGAACTATTTGGAAAGTTCTAGAATGTCGAATCGAATGTCTCTTAAGAGATGGATCGGAGAACCACTTTTTCACACCTAAAGGTTTGGAAAGTATATGTAATTTTTTTGGGATTGTTGGTTAATTTAATGATAATAATAATGATAAATAACTTAATATCAGAGGAGACGCTTGCTCATTCGCCCACTAACTAGTACGATAAAACATACTACACATAAATTCCGACCTGTAATAAAGTCGAGCCCCTGTGAATCGACCAAGTATTGCAGTATATCGCCTTGTTCGTCCAAGTTCTCAGTTTCTCTCAGCATTGCAATCAACTCGTCGGTTTCTTGCTCCGCGTACACAACGTTCTGGGACTCAGATATGGTTCTGTTGCGAACTATTGAAGGTATGTTTTTATTTACTGCACCTGAAACATATTTAGGTTACAAAGTATTCCGTTACATGTTAACAATTTTAAGTACTATGAGTCAATAAGCTTTCTAAAATAATACAGTTTCCCTTATCATACTATTACTACCAATCATAGTAGAAATATATTTACAGAATATTTCGATATCTAATCAACTATGATGAAAATATTATTGAAAAATAAAATTACCTTCTTCCTTAGGCGGGGAAGATGTTTGCTCTATTGTCACTTCTATAGTTGGAGGCACGACGCCCAAACTAGTAGTCGACGTTCCTCTGAAAAGTTTAATTTATAAACTTTGTTATATGATGTGAAGTAAAGTATGATTTACCATATGAGTTTAGCAGTGATAGTCCAGGACCCGGTCTAGCCTTCTATTATAAAGTATAAGAAGTGTTTGAGTTGGATATTTACGAGTATCATTGAATTTATTAATTGCGATTTTTGTGTGTATTTCACCAATGAGAACATTTTGCTTACATTTTGCAGCACATAGTTATAATATTAATAATAAAACAAAGTTATAACTTCTTAAGACAAGACTAGAAAATGTATCTTACTTAGTAATAGCTCTTCTTTTAGCGTCCTCGGGAGAAGGACTGCGGCCTAACATCGGGTCCACTTCAAGCCAAGACGGTTTCCTTTCGAGGTGCGGCCCGACATACTCGCCTTCCATACCAAGTGTTTCCGCTGAATTAATGTAAAACCAAACTTTGAGTTACCTTAACTATTTGTAACACCTATGATATGTATTACAACGTGACGCGTGCACAATACGGAACGTGCGTGGAAAGCGACATCTTCACCCTTTAACGTGAGACGTCACTACGTAGACAATTGGTGCGACAGCATAAATAAGTAGTAGCACAAGTAAGTTGCGCGCGAAATTAGAAAAATAAGAAAACTTAACGACCATATTAACATTTCTTATGTCGGCATGTTATGTATACCTTAGCGCTTATGGCATAACTGTCAGTCGTTTAACAGTGGACGCGATACCTTAAGTACGGGGATAAACGTTTGTATTGGGAAACTACCCGTGCGAAGGGGCAAAGGCGAATTCATCGTTTTAGACATTATCCAATCATACAATACATGTGAAGATCATGATCGACTTACGTCCGCCCCCTAATCTCCATTTCCAGTTAAGTCTAACGTCTTACACAATGTCTGGCTCCTTAGTTGCTCCAGATGAAATACTAACCTCACAGAAAACAGACGTGAAAAAGCATTTCTGCTTTTCGTCTCATGAGGGGCGGGAATTGGGCATTCGATGTTCAATTCTAGTCTTTTTCCTTTTTTGTCCTAAATAAGAAAAGGATGGGAAGGGAAGATGATTAAACGGGAAGGGGATGAAAATATCAAATAATACCGGTTATTTGATATCGGGTGCGCTGCTTGCGCGTTTTCCTCCTTTTACAATAAATAAAAGACTTTTTGGCCAGTGGTAGTAACTTAACATCGGGGGAACTGTTTACAGTTTACTCATTGGATACCTTTTATGAAAAATGCACAGTGGTAAAAAGTCACATAGTGTCCTAGCTACAGATTCAGGTGTAAGATCCGGGTATGGAACTTATACGCCTTCATCTATTTTTGATCTTAACCTACATTATATGTAAGATATGTCTATTGATAAATCACAAGTTGTCGAGCTAAATCTGAGGCCATCTCTGTTCTGCCAACAAATAGTGAAATCTTGATAATCTCGCCGTTGACCATTCTTAAAATCAAGTTAATATGGATAAACGTACAACGGGATATAAGACTCGAACTCCATATAATCAAGGTCCCTTCTCTTATCTTGTAGCAGTTACAGGTCTTAATACTTACAGTCGACATTTATCGAGCGTGTCTTTTTAATAGCACCCCTGACGGACATGCGGCGCCGCAGCGCCTTGTTGCGAGCGCCTGCCGGCCGCGACAGGAAGCTTATCTTGTTACTGAACGACTTCAGAAGATGTTCTTCAAGGTAGCTCTGTACTTGAGGATTTAGTTCTGGAAGAATATATTAGGGATATTGTTTCTTATGTGGAGTATGTGTGTGAATACGACCGTGTATCTACATGGCTGCATGGGTATGGTGCGGGAGGGCAATAAATGATGCGTCCAAACACACACTCCACTTACCCAATTTATGCACACACGTAAAAAGTACAGAACAGAAGAAGAGTTGCAACAAGAAGATATTCTGGTTAAAAGAAGAAGAGAGCACAATAAAATCGACAACGGAAACAGTTTATAGGCGTGCAATGGCGCGCGAAATCGTATAGGTAACACAGCGTAGTTCCGGGGCGCGACCACCGGGGACCCGGTCAACAGTACGTTACGACTTAAACAAGCCAATAACTAACCGTAACTTAAATGTGACGCGCGCAACATCGACCAATCGGTTCCCACCAGTGTAAGTGTTAGTAGTTAGTGCATACTGGAATGTTCTGGAAAGTTACTCAGGTCGTCTACACTTATTTTGATACTAGCTGTGGACGGAGCTTCGCGCTGCGTTGTCATCGTCTGCCATCATACGATTGTGTTTTTTCGAAAAACTAATTTAAGAATTCGTATAATTACAGATATCGAGCATTGTCACCGACATTTTAGGTTCCGGTAAGATTTTACAATTAATTTACCATCCATTAGAGATGGCGAAGAGATGTCGCTCTAGAAATTAGTTTTTGTGGAAATTCGAGATTTTACGGGAAAGAAAAAATATATAATTTAAACCTTGGGTAACAAAAACAAAGTTAAGTCCGAATCGTTAGAGCCGAGGTAGACGGAATACAAGAATTGCACGCTTTATACATATAAAGTGAATAATAAACTAAGTAACTAATATTTAATTACAACAGCATATTATTAGATTTGTTGCTCATCATGAGCCAAGGGACGTCCAACTTTGGGCAAAGGCCTTCTCCGAAGATCGCCACTATGATTTGTATTTTCCACCCTCATCTAGTGGACTGCCTTAAACTAGACCCGCCCTATCATCAACTTTGACTTTTCCAGTTATTGTTCTACACTTGTACGCACCATCAATAGTTGATAGGAAACTGTCTGACATTGAAAGCGATATTTATACGGTGCCTACAGCGCTCTTCTAGCTCTATCGCAGTCCCTTTCATCAATTAAATATAATGTGATGCGCTCGTGACGTCTTTTATTTGTACATCATACGAATCCTTATAATTTAATACCCTACCCCTTCAAACACTTGTTAGCTTACCTACGCTAAGCTGTCCAGTATGGGCTGTAATAGTAGAATCTTTTAAGCGTTTTACAGATCTGAACTGAGAGACAATGTGAAGTTGTTTAGCAATTCAAAGCAAGCAATTAATACTAGTTACAAGTAAGGTTAGTATTAAATGGCAAACCAATACCTAATCATGGTGAATATTCAAATTATTTGGTTTACCTAGACACATCTAAAATAATAACCCACGCATTTAAAACTCACTATCTGGATATCCATCCTCTTGACTGCCCAAGAAACTCAGATTGGTTATAGCTGAAGTGCTTAAAAAGTCACCGAGGTTACCCAATGTTACTCTGGTGCCATTGATGTAGCCTGATTTCAGTTTTTTCATAGTTGTTATCATTGCCATGGGAATTTTGCCTTGATCTGAAAATTTAAAATATTTTTATAAGCAATAGTGCTTCATTATACAAATTAAGAAGCACTGAGAGCAAAATATGAATGGTTAATTAAAACTCAATGTGTTATTTTGTGTAACACATACAGTGTGTATTTAAATATTTCAATACAAAATAGACATACTATATTATAAGACCACTACATTTATCAAATCCGTATTGGATAGAAAATAAAGGAATAAGAAATATGGTTTCCGTTTATATCAACATTTAGTGAATACCACGACTGAAGCATTTCATTTCTTTGGAGTTTACTCCTTAACAACCGATTTTCATACGAAGGAGGAATATGAAAATTTATGATGAGTAAAATCAAACTAAGCGTTACGAAAAGGAATCTCATGCTCAAACTTTTTCGAAGGGAAACATTTCCCAGGACAGAGTGTACACTGCCGGATGGAAACGCTTGAACCTGGTTGTTTCTTGGTTAAATTTAACTAATTCAAATTTTACCCTCTTCCAGATACATTTGGTACACTCCCTTAGTTGTTATGATAATACAATTCAATATATTCAGTATAGTAAATCCAAAATGGCGGATTACATAATTTTTCAGAACTCCCAAAACATGGGTAATAAATTAAAGGATGTGACTAGTAGAATAGAGAGAGACACAAAGTTATTTTCGCAGGCCAACATTTTATAGTAGATCCTTACATTATATGAGGTTCAACAAGGTGGAAGGCAATTACTCTCAAAACTATTGTCTATTTTGACAATAACGCATCAGTGTTGAGCTCGTCGTCATCGCTCCGCGCCCCCCGCCCGGTCGAGTCTGCCCTGACCTGCGTTACGATCAAAGGCACGCAGTGCGAGGCGGGTCGCGACCGCGATTTAATCACACGTACCCTGAAGCAGGACCTCCGACAGGTCCGAAACTTGACGGTACAAAATACCGAGAAAAAACTCGAACGTGAGTAAAGCCGTATTTATAGAAAGTTTATTAATAATGTCTCACATTAGTTTTTATATATAATCATTTTAATTTTCAATTAATCACAATTACCGTTATATATACATTTGTATTTTTACAGTAAAGCACCTAAATAAATAAATATACGCTCACGTCCGTAACCCAGAGGGGTAGGCGAAGAGATTGTGGATTTCCATTTAACACTATCCTGGCAAACCTCTCTCGCTTCTTCTACATCCATACATATACGCATACGCACGTCGGTTATGGGTACTCCTTATATCGACCTTCTTTAGTATGTTACTAAGATTAGTAGAAGTAGAAGAGTTCTCTTTGGACGATCCCTACCAACGCTGCTACTCACTTTTGCAATATGGATTTATTTAGTTACTCTCCCTTCGTTCATCCTTTTAACTTGCCCGAACCAGCGAAACATACCTTTCTCAATTCTAGTCACAACATCCACTTTTAAGCCACACTCTTCCCTTATAACGTTATTATTAATCCTATTATTCAACGTCACGCCTAACATTCTTCTTAAGGACCACATCTCAACGGCACTAACTCCACTAACACGTTTTTCTGCCCTAGCTCTCGCTTTTATGCAATATAGTGGGGTGTAGTATGTGTTGTACATTGTGTATTGCCAGACGAGCCTTCATAGACACATGCTGACTCCTCACTATTGTACATATAGCCGCGTTCATTTTATTCCCCGCATTCACTCATATAATTTAACGTTTCTAACATCGCTACTAAACTCCCTTCCCAAAAACACAAACTCTTCCACTTCTTTGCCGTTAACATTTATATCAATTACAGTCTTACTTTGTTCTCTTTCAAATCCACTGCTTTCGTTTTGTCTACATTCATCTTCATACCTCTACCTTCCAATTATCCTCCGCCGATGACGCAAACACGACCTGGTCATTGGCGTGTAAGTGATATTTTATATGTTGTCTTTCAAAGTTTTCAACCAATCATCCATAAAGAGATTAAGCAGCCATGGGCATAAGGGAGCCACATATACAGCTCTGTCCTGATCCTCCGTTAATTCTATAAAAAAAGCACCTACATAACTATATCAGTGTTTACTTTTTATTTTTCATGTTTTCATTGCTTTTTTATGTACTTATACGAATTCATTGTATAATTAATATAAATAACCGTATCTTTCATTTACCCCCATCTACTAATCTATGTATTTAATAATCGTTCGTAAAGAGTAAACTCCAGTCCTGTGTCGGAGCTGACACACACACACACACACTTTTTATTTTATTTATGTACTGCATAGTTTATTATAAAAAGAGCTCTTTTGGTTCTTGCCCGATTTTTTTTAATTAACATTAATTTCAAACTGGCGATAGAATCTGAGAAAAGTCTAAGTGCAAAGAGTTTTATTAAATCAAAATAACGACAACATTGTTTTATAGACTACGTATAATAATAAAAAAAAAATAGAAAAATCATCTCCGTCTTTCAAAGTTACATTAAAATTTATTAGTATAATGACTTATGGTAGTTAATTAGATTTTAATTATTTTTATAAGGTTTCTACTGTTACAATTTTACCTAACAAATATTGTGTGGCCAGCAACGTGATGGTCGGCCGACCGAGCATTTGTTTCCAGCTCATGCCGAGAAAGGCGACGTTCGCCGTGAACGTGCTCGCAAGCAGCGCCGGGTCGCGGGACATGTAGTACTCCTCGTAGTCGAAGTTCTACACATGTGGGATATCATCGAGGTTTTATGACGTAACACAGATAGACACAACAAAGACAATAGTATTTTTTATCTGTAGCCATTTTAACAGTTTAGATTATTGACAATGGGTTAGTGCAAGAAGTAGAAATATTTAAGTATCACACTAACAACCTTTCTACAACTACGATGATTATTGTTTATCTTTTAATTACAATGCTCTTGTAAGTGTTGGAACTTTTACAATCCACAAAACTGCTAACATGCCATTAAATGTTTTAAAAATGTTAATTTAAATATCTACATATATAAGCTGGACAAGTAAAATCAGCATACCATTCAAGTAAATAGCACATATACATAATAAAATAGTACCTAATTGCATTTGATTCAAAGTCAAGACAACAAGCGGTCGCCCGAGAAGATTTTGCCAAGAAGACTTCAAGAAATTAATTTCCGCTTTGAGAGTATCGACCATCAGCTCATAGTCAGAAGCAATGTAGAAACGCTTCATATCAGAATACTAGCAAATAAAATACAAAAAATTAACTTAGCAGATAAAGATAACAAAGAGCTCATTTATAACAATAATCATGCACAAATTAAACGAATTTTTAAAGCATTAGATGTTGCTAAAAATGCCTGTTGAGTAAATGAATTAGAAATGAAACATATAGTGGAATTTTTTAAGTTTCTCATGTGGCTGTATAATTAATAAAAATGCTACAGAAAGAGACAAATTAAGTTGTTAATTTCAGTTAAAATTAATTAATTGTCTGGATAAACTCTCATCAGTGCCTATTTTGGCTATAATGATAAGCAAAAAGAGACAAAGCCTTTGACAAGTCTCTTTGGTTTTCTTGTAATTCAACTCTTTGTCTTTTGTGACATATTGTGAACTTGTATTCATATAAATAAAAAAATTAAGAATCTGAAATACTAATATTGTAGCTCGCACATTAACATACCTGAGGAGTAAAGGCAAAGATACGATCGTTCAGTGAATATAACTTGCTAGTACTGAGTATACCAACATCACGTGACTTTCGTCCAGATAAACCCAACTTTTTGTTACGCCCTGAAATTAATTAAAATTACAGTTAAAGCGCAAAATTATATGGGCTATATAATATGACAAATATAATCTATCATTAATTATAATTTATGTACAAAATAAAATGTTAGCTATGTGACAGTTAAGTTATAGACCTTAGGTTTTGATGGGATACAGGATGGATGGGAAAAGGATATAATATCCTTTTCTTTTCTATCCATTCCTCTGACCATTAAAGGCAACACATCCGCAACTCATTTGCTTGTTTCCTGGTGAAAGTTCCACTAGTTTCTTAGAAGCGACTACTTACCCAAATATGTGTACAGATGACTTAAAACTCTTGCTGGTTGAACTTCTATAGGTGCCACTTCACTTATGGTCTGAACATGTAAGTCATACTCTAGCAGTTTGTCCCTTATCTCATTGTCTTCAGCAAGTATAACAATTTGAACAACCACATCCGGCTTTTTCTCTGAACACAATCTCCTGTTCAATGGATCCAGTTCACCAACTGCTAGAAATCCCTAAAATAGATTTTAATTACACACCCATTTTTGAATACATATAATACATTCTTCAATAACACGAGAAGTGAGAGTGATGTACCAGAACTGCACCAAATAGAAATCCATACTCTCTGCCTCTGTGTTATGGATGTGAGTGCATATTTATTATTTTATTATTATGTATTTATTCATTTATAATTTTTATTTATTTATTTATTTTGCATCCATCCCGACATGTTCTAGCAAAAGAAATCAGAAAATCAATTTCCTTTGGTTATTCCTTGGTCACTGAAGGAGGGAGCAAAGTAAATAAAAACAAAAATGTTGTATGTCATATGTTCCCTAACAATTCACAAATTCTACTTCTATCGTCTTCTAAAGACACAAATCATATATATATACATGTTAATATTTACCTCTTGTAATAATTTTCCAAGAATATATAATGATTGTGCCCATATAAAAGGACACCTACCAAGTGGTATTCTTTCTTGACTTCCAGGATCACGATGCTCAGCATCAGCCTTGTCGACAGGCACAGAATATAGCTCTGGAACTAGTCTCATTCCATCATCTTTTCTTATCATTATCTTTTCCAACCTTTGCATGTATTCCACCACATTGTTTTTATCTCCTTGAAAACAGTAATCAAGTATAAGATAACAAAAGAACAATGGCCACTCGCATTCTATATTCTCAAACATTCTTAGCTCCCATGGCTCATAGTATAGTCTGTTTGGATCTTCTCGTGGTGTTTTGTGGCCATCTCTTAAAAATCTCTTGCATCCATATTTCCCTTGTAGTTTTGTGACAATTGTATCTCTTGTTTTTGCTATTAGTTGGGGATCATCTACTGCAAATGCTGGATAACTTATAATGGATAGGAGGCCTGAATCCAATTCCTTACTATTTGACTCTCTTGGCAGCATAGATTGTAAAACTGCTTGACATTTCTGAGCCTCATCTGCCAGCACATGTATAACACTCGAGGGACCCCCACGAGCACCAAATAGGTCAAGCTCATTCATTGCTTCAAGAGCGGCCTTTGCCATACCAATAGAGCTAGCATTGAGTTCAGGCAAACCATGATTAGTTTTATCCCCTCGCTCCCAAATACCATAATCTGGAGTACAATATGCTGATTCAATGTAAAAAACTAAATTTTGAATGAATGCTACTTCATCGAGAGAAAAAACAATCTGTAAACCAGATGCAGTCATCTGAGCTAGAATGAGAAGGTACAAAGAAATTGCATCAATTTGTAAGTGACCCCACTCATTGTCTTTGACAACTGTGCGACCAGTTATTGATGAGTACTTTGCATGCAGTGAATCCGTTGGATGTTGTGTACTTTTAAAATTTTCAACTTTATCCTTTTGTTGCATCATTGCCATCAGCAGACCTATGAAAATAAATGTAATAATGTACACAAAAAAGAAATAGTAAAAACTAAAGACTTTTTAATTTTACTGTTTCAGCTATGCAAAACCAACATCACATTAGGTTAGGTTTCTTTCTTGGTTTTCTCAGGGCCAGTGTTTCCATTCAATGGCCCCCCCATTAAACATGTACAGTAACATTGCCCCGTAATAATTATGTTGATGAATAAAATTTTAAGTTAAAACTGACTGCCAAAAGTAACTTTAGGCATTCAAATTAATGAGTTGTGAGTGTTAATGCAAATACTAAATACTAATAATATTATAAATGTAAAAGTTTGTAAGTATAGATGTATGGGTGTTTGTTATTCTTTCACACAAAAACTACTGAATGGATTTTAATGAACTTTACATTATTATAGTTTATATGTACATCAGAATAACATATAGGCTTTAATTTATAAAGATATTGTGTGAATTGTCCAAAATGGAATAGTGAACCATCTATTAATTGTAGGGCAGGGCGAAGGTTGCCGGGCCAGCTAGTAATAACTACCCACCTCCTTCCCCTCCCCACCCTAATACCATCATTACCGGACAATATTGTACATGTTGGCTACAAGATATAATTATTTCAGATAGAATGTTTCAGAACATTAATATGCAACATATACAAATTAGTTTGTCTTATAAGTTACCTCTCATAAGTTTCACACAACTTTGTTCCAATTCATATGTTTTTGCACGATCTTCATCTTGATCCGCAATTTTCTTGAAGGCCATCGATAATCCCCAAACCGCCAATATACAATAAAGGTTGTCTCTAATCCACGCATGATCATTGTGGGGACTTGCAGGAAATAATCCTGTAACTGGCTGCTGATGATCTAAAATTAACTTGTGCACCAGTCTTTGGTAGTAATCCAAACGAACACCTGAGTTGCTGCGGGTTCTCATCTTTGTATTAATATGCGCAGTTTTAAATGTTTATAAAACTAGGTAAGTAGCTGTGTTCATTTTTATAAAATAGTAAAATCTGGCAAAATCTATTTTCTATTTTATTGGATCGGAAGTGTCATTTGAAAGTCGAGTCGAGGTTGTCATTGTCAATTTTCTTTATTTTGTAGATTTTATGGCCTGGTTTCGTGACCTTTAAGCCATCAATTCTCAACTAAGACCAAACAAACAACATAAATTGTAGCAACAGCTATAGATATTTCATTGGACGTCACTTATTTCCGTTGTTTGTCCGTAATTTGAAAATAAAGAACGGAAGTGTATTAACACCTCCACTAAGTTTTAGTATATATTGTGAACATATATAAGAAATAAATCCAATACATTTCATTATTTTCAAATTTAGCAACGCACAATTCTTAACATTACTTTGAACAGCAGTAAGGCGTTTAATTCATCACGCTATCGTCCTAGAAAAATTGTAGGCAGTCTTAATGAAAATCGCCCTTATAACATAGGGATAATAAGACTCTCAACTAAGCAGTACTCTATATCAGTCAAATAGCTGATTGCTAAAGGTTGATTACCAATCTCTGAATCATCGTCATCTCGCTTTCCTTTTCCCACTCATGTGGGGTTGGCACAGTGTGATTGTAGACCATACTGTATATATTTTGGGGATCAGATACAATACACTCAGACTATACCCGAGACAATACAATCAGGCCATACTGTATTGTACTGTCTCGGGTATAATTAGTTATACTTAAGTCTTGTTTTATATTGATAAAATGATCACAGTGTTGATGAAAGACATTTCCGTTGCCGAGATAGCTAAATGTCACGGAGAATGGTCGGGCGCATCCCTTTTCATTTCGTCATTAGCTGATCTCTTTTGTAAATGATTACATGATTATTAAATCACGCGTTAATTTTCATTCCTGTAGAACCAACACATTCTTCCGTCTTCATGGAATTCCGCCAGTATCTCTTCAGTGTCGTAATATATCATGTGCTTACTCTTGTTGATTTCAAAAAAATCAAATTTAGGATGAGACGGCAACATGCGGTAGGCAATCAACATAACATTTACATCACTTTTCGAATTATTTTCTCGTTAGTAACTTCGTCCAGTCAATAAATTAGCGATTCGATATTGCACACATGCAGCACACTGCCTGTAGAAACCTCCTACTCGTTGATGACAAATTCAGTATTTTTTTTAGACATTTACATAATATAAAAAAATTACAATACAAAAAATACATCCTACGAAATAAATAAATTCGTACCAATCTCTCAATAATAGAGTAATTTCATCCTCGTCACGATTATCGACATACATTATTTCTTGGTTTTTTGGGTAACATTCTGTCTGATCTGACAGTGAACTAATATGACTTAAAAGTAAATCCCTATCCCTACTAAATGTGAATGTAAGTTCGTTCGTTACGCTTTCACGCGAAAACTACTCCACCGATCGTGATGAAACTTTGTATCCATAATCTTGGAGGTATTAGAAGTAACATAGGATATTTTTATGAAAAAAATATTATATAAAAAGCGAAGTTTATATGTTGCCTATAGACTCCGAAACGGCTGGACCAATTTCGTTGAAATTTACAGGGATTGTCCAGATTGGCACATTCTTGTGTTTGGTCACGATCGGATCAACATAATTAGTGGTACCGCGGCGAAGCCGGGGCGGGTCCCTAGTAAATTATAAATTTGGTTATTGGAATATTAAAAGTTGTTTACATCTTTCTAGACGTAAGTCAATTATCAATTCACGTCATTCCAATTGACAAAATATAGTTATGTCATTTACAAATGTCAATGGTTGAACAAAATTACAAAAGTTCGATGTTATTTTTTTGTTATTATTTCTTTTTTTATACTTTCGTTTTAATTTTAGGAGTAATTTGATGTTCATTTTACAAAATGTTAATATTGTTTGTTTTGTTTACAATTTTGTGGAGTCCTTATGCATTCGGAAATAGCATAACTTCGGAGACCACAAGAAACAAATCGAGTAAAAGTGTCTTGCAAGAATCTCATTACGAAGATTACAACAAATCAAATTTAAGTGTAGTAAGTGAAGGTGGATCTTTATTATCTAACGCAGCACTTGATATTATACAGTTGCCAAAAGATAAACACAGCATTCTTTTGAGTTTGGATAATGAAATAGGTAAAAATAAAGAAAAATCTGTGGTAGCGCGAAAGGGAGTAGTCTACAGTTCTATAGAAGATATCCAAGTTCCATTGAATGGTACCAAAATATACAAAAAAAATACCACTGAAAACAATGAACCTAATATTTTGAAAGACATAACTAAATCTAAAAAAAGTGATATAACAGTGAAAAGCCAGACAATTACAAATTACAGTCTTCCCCGAGACGGTACTAATGAGAAAAAAAATAATACCGTAATTTCAAAAAAACCACTAGTTTTATCTAATGAAGCATTGGATCAAATAACATTAACAGATTTTGAAACATCTTACCCTAAAGATGATCATAAAACTAAAGTCCCCAGAAATCCTAATAGCCATCCTGGCATGATTATGCCAATTGTTATTACAATATTGGTGGTACCAATGTTTGCAGTTATAGGATATCTTGCATTAAAGAGAGGTCAAGAAGCTTGGAAGAATAGACATTACAAAAGAATGGATTTCCTTCTTGATGGAATGTATAATGATTAGGATTCATCCTATAATTAGTTATGTAGTATTTTAATATAAATTGTTGCTTTTTATCATTTTTTTGAAGTCTGAAAATGAGTTGAAATATTTTCAGCGCTATTATAGATTGTAACTTTCTATGAAGGTCTTTTCGAAACCAAAATATGAACATGGGTAATCTACCCCAAATTTGGGCTTGAATTAAAAATGATAATTTTGAGAATTTAATATGCACCTCATTGGTGAATGTAAAATTTTTGAGTTACTTAAAATAGCTCAGTATTAAATGTGATTAAATGATATTTATGATTTTAAGGGAGAAAATACAAATAACATATAAAATGATTGTATATGGAGCAATAATAGTTGACAAGGGTTGTAAATCATTGTGATGACAATGTGCAACATAAGTGCTAGTGATGTGCCTTTTTTTGCAATATCAATTAAATAATATATTTTTGATAAACCTTACTAATTTAAATGTCTTCCCATATACTAAGAATTATATATAATAATGTTGTGATATACTCAGATTTTAATCAAATATGTTACTAATTATTATAATTATATACAATATTATTTGATACTGTTTACATTTAGAATGATGATAATTAAAAAAATATATATTACACTGTGGTTTCAAATAGCTATAAGATTTCCTCTTATGTCAGTCCCTATATAGTGAAGCAGCCAATGTCTATTAGAAACAAAAAAATGTAGGCTTCCAAAATATTCAGGATCATGTCCATGTCCTACACCAGAAGAACCAAATGAGTTGCAGATGCATTGCCTGGCTTTAATGGACAGAGGAGGAGAAAGACATGAAAAAGGATTTTTTCTTTTCCTATTCATCTCCTTCCTATCCAATCCTTATTATTAATGGATGGAAGTAAGACTAAAGAGCCTATGGCACTACACTCGTCAGGCGAAACACGGAAGCTGGCCCGTTTGTGCAACAAAGGTTTATTTTATTTTATTTACTCTATGGTTGTTGTGGGCTCTGTCTATCAGATAGAGGGTTAAAAAGTAGTCTTCAGACTTTTTTGGCCATACTCTTTCCAGAGTGATAGGATCAATTTACGTTCTGGTTATATTTTATGATCTCATATAGTCTTGATGTCTGCATATGCCTTTGAGTCTATGTCTGTAACATAAATTTGGTTTTCTGTGCTTTTTTTCTTTAGAACTTACATATATTCAATGGAATTGAACTGATTGAGATGATTTAAAAGCATAACCATTGCCTGTGATTATTTACTTACCAATAAAACTGTATTTCTTAAATATAGAATTTGTAATAAAAAAACATTACATTCAGAAAGTATGATTATTGGAGTTTGTTTGTATCAAAAGATCTGCAGGATCACCAGGTTGTTTGTATATTAATCCTATATTGAGTATAATATGATTAATCAGCTCCACGCCAATTATTAACATCCGCAACAAACATACAAACAACAGAAAACTCAGTTTGGTGAAATTTTTCAGTTTACAAAACTAAACAATTTCTGGTGTTGCCAGTCAGTCTTAAAATGTGTGACAAAATAGGCGATAAGTAGAGAAAATTTTATTCTGAAGTTCGTCTTCCGATCACCTACATGACTGGGTGAAATGAAATGATAAACGTTTAATAAATATTTGGTAATCGCCGCGAAACTAGCCCAGTCATGCAGCACCTTCGCTACTGTACAAATGAGCAAGCTCAGTTGTAGATTGCTCGTTTAGTTTACACGACCCATTGCCACCCATGCGATGTGATTTGTATTGTTTGTATTCTAATCATGTCCGGTCGAGTTCAGATTTCATCGAATTCACACATCTCAAGTCGTACCTTCGGTATTGTTCCCTACCTGCTGCAACCTAATAGCTACAGGAATATAATTTAAATTTGGTTTTGGCTATAGCGAAAACGAACATTATAATGTTTTGCCTAAATTATACATTAACGTTACAATACACAATATTGAAAAACAAATTACGTTTTATACCGCATCACATTTTATATTTATTCTGTATTTATTTTTATAATTGACATTTCAAATAGCTGTGGCAAAGCGGTGGTTAATTTTTACGAATCTGTTGGAAAATTGAAACAGAATAAAAATAAATAGTGAAGTGAATAGCAAAGCAATAGTAGCAGTGAATAGAGTTTTGTTCTGGTGGATGTACTACTTACTACTAAATATTTTTAAATTCAAGGAAATGCCAAAGAAATACTGTCTAATTATTCGTGACAAAAGTGAACGATTTTAGTGAACTAAAATTAAATCTACACTTGGATTAGTTATGAACTTGTAACCTTGGGACAAAAGTAAGAGAATATATCTATTATATATTTAGCGATGTTATATGCGTCAACAATTTATTAAATGTTTTGAAATAATTATTTTATCAAATCTTAGTTAAACACTCGTTTTATTCAAAACAATTGAAATTTCACTTCAGCCTTAAATAGCTTTGCACATCGTATTTTAGTATCAGCTGTTCAGGTTTTTAGTAATAAATATATTTAAACAATGTAATTAATCATCTATAATATTATAAAGTTTTACTTTTTGCCACTATTATTTATTGTGATGCAAGTCTTGTAGCTTAAACTTAATAAATTAGTGTATATTATTGTACATATGCATCCATTAATTACGGTTTTAAAAGTGCTTTAGATTATAATTTTTATTAAATTTCAATAACAGTTACAAAGTAAAGGAAAATGTGTTCTGTACAGTTTTTTTATAATTACTTTGAAGGAGTCTATTATTCTGTTAGCTGTTAAGTTTCTATATTATTAATGTTATCTCATGAGTATTAGTGAAAAGTTTATTGTCTTTTGTGAACAGATGGAATTGGTACATTCAAAATAAATATAGTAAAATGGAATTAACCTAAATAAGCTAGGAAACAATGAGCGGCCAAAGTGGGTGTGTCAGCTGTAATGGAGGATCTGAGTTCTATGAAAACAAGCATGAAGCTGACTGCTCTGAAGGAGAAGATGCCCAGATCAGACTGGCTCCTCATGTCCAGGCATATTTGGCACACAACAATCCTACCACCAACTGCTGTGGATTTGCTATACCCATTGCGTTTGAAAGAGCAGCCCCGGGTACCTGGTGGAACCCTAGATTTGATTCAGAAATACTTGAAGGCCAATACAGAAGTAGTTCCTTTAGGCAGATTAGATTAAGATTCAGGTATATTAATTTGAACATACCATATTTATTGTACATGGTTTGATTTTAATCTTGGCAATATTATACAGTTATATTTTTTCTTTTTCAGATTTGCTCTTTTGTACATTTTAATATTTTCTGTATCATGGTTTGTCTACTTTGTAGTTCTCGGTGTACATGGCATAACAGTCAAGTGGCCATTTCTGTGTTCAATATTTGCTGCAGTTGTCTTGATAACCTGTGTTATGCTGTTTATCACATTTACAGATATTTATAAGATTTTTACATTTAGAATTTCCCTGATAATGGCCTTGGCTCTTTGCACCCTCAGTTTGTCTCTTGTAACTTTGACTACTCAACTGGAAGCATCTATCCCTCAAGTAGCAGATATAAGTCAATCAGGACATTTTACTATTTGTATTGAAATACTATTGATCATATACACATTGACACCTCTGCCCCTGTTCATATGCGTAATTATAGGGATATTGTACTCTATAGTTTTTGAAATACTAAATATTGTCCTTCATTTATCTGAACAAGAATGGCAGTATCCTGGAATGTTTGTGAGACTTTTGCTCCAACTTTGTGTGCATATAATTGGTGTCCATATTTACTTGATGACTTTTGTAAGAATGCGAGGCACATTTATGAAAGTAGGACAGAGTTTATTGGTAAGAAGACAGCTGGAAATGGAAAAGCAATTGAAGGAAAAAATGATTCATTCAGTTATGCCACCAAAGCTAGCAAGCTGGTTAATGGAGGAGCAAGTTTTAGAAGGTGAAACTAACTCAAAGGCACAGCACCCACTTAATCCAAGAACCTCAAATCCGGGAGCTGGTGACATCAAGTCCTTATTCAGGCCTTTTAACATGAGCTGCATGGATAATGTTAGTATATTATTTGCTGATATTGTGGGCTTTACAAGGATGTCAAGTAACAAAGGTGCTGAAGAATTAGTGAATATATTGAATGATTTATTTGAGAAATTTGATGAGTTGTGTCTCATACATGGATGTGAGAAGATTTCCACATTAGGAGATTGTTACTATTGTGTCTCTGGATGTCCAGAGCCCAGAATCGATCATGCAACATGTTGTGTTGAAATGGGGCTTGGTATGTATAAATTAAATTGAATTGGAATATTTCGTCACACATCATATACATTTACAATATAAAGATATTATCATAATTTTTAGGTATGATAGAGGCAATTCAAGAGTTCGACAGAGAGCGCGGTGAGGGTGTCAATATGAGAGTGGGAGTTCATACCGGAACAGTTTTATGCGGTATAGTCGGAACACGCAGATTTAAATTCGACGTATGGAGCAATGACGTGTCTTTTGCGAACAAAATGGAATCGACGGGTAAACCGGGCCGCGTACATATATCGGAGGAAACCAGCAAATTTTTGGGGGGTTCCTACGTTTTAGAAGAAGGCGAAGAGGTATTCGGTGAGTAAATTTTTTAAAGTTAGAAGCATGTGACCCTCAGTTGTTAATTTTAAATGTATTCAATGTGTCCAGGTCATAAAACCTACTTTATTGAGGGGCGCCAGCTTAACTCTCCTTACGACCACGATCAATATGTCACACCCTCGAATCCTATTAATCCTCGCCTAATCATATCTCCCGCAGCATCCCCGCAGTCCAATTCCGCCTTCACCCACTCGCCCCTGCCGCTTGCGGTGGGAACACACATATTAGACGAGAAGGGAACCTGTAAAACTGATACCAATAGTTCCAATTTCCTATCCCCCAATCCATTCAACTTTCGTACGAAAGCCAGTTCACTGCCGAGTATACTCGACTCTGACGCTGAACTAGACGAGAAGAGGGAAACAGAGTTCGTCGAAAGCAACGATACTTCATCGAAAAGTCCAACCTCTGTCGGTAAGTCGTTTATAATTTTATTCTTCGATAACCGATTTAAATAACTACAAGACCTTTTTCATAGAAACAACTCGAATACCAGATTTTTTTTTAAATCTATAAATCACCGTTTGTATCTGAAATTGCTTCTATTCGTTAATGTTAACCACTATATTTTTGTAAATTATGGTAGTTCACGGAAATTTTAGGTTCCCTCCGGGATACCCCCTCTAATACGATTCTTATTGTGGTACGGCTTGGATTTAATTGAAAAATTCCGTACCATTTGCATTTGCTTTGCTTTTATAACATATAAAAACTAGATTAAGGAAAAACACGACATAGGTGTTAATTTTATGTGATTTTTGGTTCCATTATAGTATTAATAGTCTATTTTAACGGTCATGCTCTGATTGTGTTCATAGCGTGATGAGAAGCAGTGGTCTTATTCATTAAAAGTCTTACTTATCAATGGCATGGCACAAGGCACAAGTTACAGATAAGATAGCGTGACACTTAATTGCTTGAAGGTGACGCTAACACGACGCCCCGCGCCCCTTGTAATCAGTATTAGGCGACGCCACAGTCCGTGTTCATCCATTTGTTTTTATTTAATTGGCTTATTAACTTTTTTGCAATCATTCACGCTACAGCTATACTTGATTTTTAAAAAGTAAAGCGATACTATAATTGCCATCCATAGTATTCTTTTTATGATGCTCGCTATTATATCTAGAGACCCAGGATCAACGAGTTGTGGTTGCTATGGATTGGCGGCTCAAACTAAGCTAAGAGGATCTAATTAGTCTCTAACTCTGAACAACCGACTCGATATTACTATATAGCTAGTTAATAAAATCTAATATTTACCTGGGTCGTACTTGTACAGTTCGTGACACGATTTTTAGTGACACAAATTGAATTGGTGCAAGCTTCGACCTGCCTGAAGTCTGCCACTAACCATACTTTTAGCGAATATCTATAAGAAGGAACATACTTTTGTTTAGGGCTGCTAAATATGCTCAGTATTCCTTCGATCACAATAAATCGTCTTTTGTTCGAATCATAGTCCTTCCACCGTCCGCCATATAAGGGGTGCATTAATGTAAGTATCATCTATTTAACGAAGCGTGCCAATGATGAATGTCAACAACCATTTAGGTTTCGGCTATTGTATTCGAGAAATGGTTGTCATCGTACTTATAAGAGTGCGTCTGTTTTTTTTTACCGAACGATGGACCGTAAATAATAGGTGGTGGTGGTGCATGTACACGCATTCCTTCTAAACCATAAGCCACCGCAAACCGGCAAAAAAAGACGAATGTCTACAAGTGCTCTTATTGATACATAAATATTCTGAACCTAGCCTTGTAAGTTGGTATTTAATTTTGATTATTTGTTATATTAATATTCAGTATTTTTGTGTCATGAAATGCGTGTGGAATGCTTATTTTATTAACTGCTCCTGGTGATGTTTTAACATATCAAACGGTATTTGTAAACATCACCCTCGCTCGTTATTTACTTTTGCCGTCATCGACTTTATTGAGATGCTTTAAAATCTTCAAACAACTTTTTAAAGTGTACATTTTAAAACAAGATTTATTATAAGAATTGTGATTTAGCTGGTATATTTATATCGTACTAGCTGTTGCCGCATTCGTTTCTATCTCGCTGAAAAAATTTGTAACTTGGTTCCGCGTATAAAATTAAAACTTGGAATTATAGGTAAATGTCAAAACAATGTTAATGGTTGCTATGGTAACGTCATTAATCAAAACGTGAAAAGGTGTAAATCTTTTGTCTACATAACTATGGCAACTTAGGTATACTAGGTTTTATTTTCCTATTCCTTGGGGATTCCCTTCCCTATTTTTTTCGGGGTACAGGTCACTTTTAACCTATGTATTTTTCTGTATCCATGACAATATGTGTGCAAAATTTCATGATGATCGGTTAATTTGTTGAGGAGTTAAAGCGTCACGCACAAACAAACTCACATTCGATATTTCTTAGGATGTAAGGGATTTTTCTAATGAGATTGCTATGAGGTACAAGTCGTCCTTACCCATGTCCACTTTTCACCATGTTTTATTTAGACCGAAATGACACGGTTATCGGATTAGTGCTTCTCTTGCAATGTCGTCTAGGCACCTGGAATGCCTGCTTTTATTGACGTGTAGTACTGTGCTATATCGATTATATAGTCGATTCACGAACGAACTTTTAGGTTTTTTCACGATAAAGTTGATACCACGTTGATGACGATTGACGACTTACATAGTCTACGATTCTGACTATCCTATCGTAATACCGCTTTTTCATAATAGTTTTTACTATCAGCTATTGCTTTGATTAAACTTCATTAAGTTACAATTCTTCGCTGAGGTCAAACTATTCGAACCACTTTTAAATCGTGGTAATGTCCATCAAATAGTTTGCGTAGCGCCGACGTGCTAAACTAAATGATGCCTCAGCACACATTGTGTGCACTCGAAACGTGTCATATTTACTTTCGTGATGATTGGCAAAACAAATAAGAATACATCGCGCGCTAGTTTGTTATTCTTGGCCACGTTACATGCTTTATAATAATTTACAAGCATAGGCAACTTTGATAATACCGGATGCTCCGATATTATAAGCCATAAACGAATTTATGTTACCGTTTTACGCGTTTTGTTTCAGGCAGTTACGGCAAGTATACGAATAAACTGAAAAATTGGAAGGTGCCCAGGTTTCTGAGGAAACATTCGGACACACCGCTTCATGAGATGAAGAAGCAGAATTTCAGTGACAAGACAATACATTTTCTCGAAAGGGGGGACGAGAATGCCACCTCCCAGTCGAACAACGGCTACCACCAAGTGCCTATAGTGATAGAATCTCAGGACAGTAAGCAGAGACCAGCGCAGAGCAGCAGCAAGATCCAGGTGCCGCAAGGGCAGGACATGGCCTCCTTCGAGAAGGAAATTATCGATATTCGATCATATTTGAGTCAATCGAGAAGCAACATGTCGCCTTTTGCTAGAAGCAGTAGTTATAGATCGCATTACGGGAGGCCGAATTTGGAGGTAAGTAGTATTTTGTAACTATAATTAATACAATGTACGAGACCTATGCAGGTTTGTACGAATATATTTGTGAGTAAAACAATAACAATGTTTTTAGTTCGCTCGTTGTTAATAAGTGCGCAGGATTCTTCCGCTAATCTCATATATAAATAGTAACCGTAATGCTACTTTAGGTTCGTATTCTGTCAACATTTCGAAATTTGTAATACTGACTACCGTTGCTCGCACAGAAAGTGTTGTAATGTAACGAAGAGGTTGCATCTCTATCTGCATGGAATATGCTACAAAACTGCAAATCTATAAATATGACTATAATTACACAAATCCATTTGGTCTTGGCGCGGGCACAATTTGAGGATCAATATGTGCACCAAATGTATGCTTTTAGTTAGCGATTAAACGATTAATTACTTTACAGGGTGCTTACAATTCTTAATGTGTATATTGCATATAATAAAACTCTTATTCATGTAAATGAAAATATTTGCTAAATGCCTAAAAAAGCCTTTTTTGCATCCTACAAATAGTTTGTTCAGTAAAGTACTCAAAATGTTGAAGAAGCGATAGGGATAGGAAATCCGTGTAAAATATCGATTCTGGCCTGGCCTTGTAGGTACCAGCGTGACTTTTTTAATAATTTAAAATACATACATGTATTCTTGAATTTATATTATTATTTTAAAGAGAATTGTATTAAGGAAAATAGGTTGCATTAAATTACAATAAGCTTGCTGGCACCGTGGCCCAGTTCATGAGGGTGGCCTAGTACACCCGGGCGGAATGGCGTGGCATCACTAGGTATGTGGGTTACACACATATAGCCGCCATACGGGAAATATCAATACAATGCGTACACCTAACAATACGTTCGCGAACGTAGAATTTTATTATATGCAAAAACCGTTTGAGTACATGCAAATCAAAATTAATTCGTGACGTACATATATAGCTTTATCAAAAATATAACTTTGATGGTATTAGTATAGTCAGTACCGTCTCGATTACTAAATTTTATATTATAATCGCCAGTTAATATCCGCCATACTTTTCTTACTACCTGCCATAGATTCCTATCACAACATGATGCAAAACATTTTATCAGATTTCACTTCATACGGCGCAATTGCGTATAATTGAGATGGTGTGTTTTAATGTATTCATGTTAATTCATCATATTTTGAAGTAATCGCCTTAGCGCTATTCCCGCAATTGACCGCGGGTGGGGCGCTCTCTGCTGCCAACATTCACTTTGTTGACCTGTTTTATTTTTAAATACAGACATATAATCTTTAAGGGAAATAAATGTGTAGAGATAAAAATGCATTATAAGCCATTCTCTTTAATATAATAGTACTCACGTCCGTCACCCAGAGAAATAGGAAAATATTACGAATTTAGATTTTGCACAATCTCCGAACAACAACTCAACTTTGTTGAATTCCTAAATGCAGACTCGGTGGTTACGAATACTTTGTATATGGTCCTTCTATGAGTCGACAAAAGCACGTCTTTTGCATTGCATTACTGTATCGGAGTTTTATATAAAGCAAGTAAGAGGTAGGCAAAAACTATGCTAATCACTCTAGGCCGGGACCCCAGGTTTGGTGTACGCGCATTTGCTTGTCGATACTTGTTGATGTCTCCTTAGTATAGATAAAAATGCCTGTACTTTCAATACATAAAGCAAAAGAGTACAAATACATTTGGAATGCAACTGTAAAGTGAGTAACTCGATGTAATGCTACTATGTAATCGAGCATTGCGCAAACTAAGGAGTTTTTTTCTGATGATTTATGTTTTTGCTGAATTATATTGTTGGTAAGAAGTTTTCACGAATATACTCATATTTTATACATAACACTTAACCTAAGGTTAATATATAATTTTTCTTCTGTTAAACGTGACCCATGTAATATTTAGTAGTAATACAGATATATTTGTTTGTGTAATTTTATTTTATATTTTTAGCATGTAACCGTAATTAACTTGATACTCGTTGATATTGCGTAAGCGGGCCAGTGTTCTTGTGTGGTTCGAACCTGTGCGCGTTGCACGAATCCAATTACGTCGTGCATTCGATATGTGACCTATGAACTGGCGACGTCGATAACATTGCAGTCTTAAATTGCAAATACTGGAAACATTTCCATTGCTATTGAATTACTTTGTTTTCATCGTTACTAAAATTATATTTTAGTAAGCAAAGGTGATCAAATCGAGTCCGTGTTATAATAATTGCACAAGTAGTGTAGTTTTTTAATTATTTGATTAAATTAGATCACCAGGATGCGATTTAGATTATATTTATATGATTTAGGTCCTTTCAGGGTTAAAATCCTGCAAAGTATCAATTTATCTTACTGCATCAGTTTTCCAATAGAAAATGAGGGAACGTTAATTCCATCCAGGTTTCGTAATTTGTTAAAAAGTAGGTCCAATGGTGGTGACCAAGATGACAAATGAATGTTCAAGTTTTTCGTGCCATGTTATAACTAGGTAAACGACAATTACTTTAGGTTTGATAATAGTTCAAGTTCAATGCTAAATTTTATTTAAGGATGAAAAGTTTATCATAACACCGATTAGAAAAGACTCAAATTTATGCCTTCATATATTTTGCACTTTATGTTAAATATATGGTTGATAATATACAATACAAGAAATATCCAAATGATTGATGATCCAATGATTTTCTAGACACCAGTCAGTCGTGCCCGCAGTTCCACGCTAGCGACTCAGGGGGAGTTAGTCCGGCCAAAGGACCGCAGGCTGAACCTCCCCCTGCCCTCTCAATCGCCGAGGGTCCAAGACGACTCGGTCAGCCTGTGTCCCTCCGTCAACAGTCGCAAGGACTCTGGTATAAGAAGTACGAGCCGAAGGTCTAGCATACAGCACCAGGTACGTTGACATTGTCACGAAATAAAGGTTTTATATCTTCTTCTTATAGTGCCATCTTTTTCGGAAGTTTGGCAATCATGCATTGGCAACGTGGAACACTTAATACCGAGGCTCTAAATAGCGAACCGGTGCACTTGAGAAACTACTGAAGTAGACCTAGATATTTTAAAGCCCAGATATTCCGCTTCTTCGCCCACACTTCGCTATCACCTACTATTTCAATTTAATAGTCATATTGCGCTTGTCTTTACCATGTTAATACTCGGAATACTCTTCACAACTTCCTTTACGGTACAATAAGCCACTTAAACTACAAGTGGTCTATAAAACGTACGTATAATTATTACTTTGAATACTAGGTAAGCATCATACATAATACTTTGAATAAAGACACTGGTTTACGATCTATAAAATTGAATATTTCAATTATTTTATGGCGTGTCAACAGAAAATTGATTGCTGGGCTACAGCGCACGGTTACAGTCATATGTTTTGCAGTGAATAAAAACGTTCACGCCACGTTTCCTTGCCACCTCTCAATCCAGTAGCTTGTGACTAGCTCTTTAACCATAAAAATGAATCACCTCAATTTCTTACAAGATCTATATGATGTTATATTATGTATGTAAGTAATTATTTACATTGTCGTAAATGCCTTCAGGTTGTAATTATTGTAAAAATCTTGTCATAAGTGAATTCGGATATAATTAATGTGCATTGTTCTAATATTTTATAAAGTCAATTAGGTTAGACAGTGACGGCAACTACCAATATCACATTGTTATGATTTCATAAGAGGTGGCATTGGGCTCCGGTGAACCAGTTATTTGGCTATAATGTCTTTTCAAATTTGTTCTAGTATGTCGTAAATAAAGCTCGTATATCTTTGTTAGTACGTGTAACAAACAATCTGACAGCACGGGTTACTATTAGATACCTAGTCAATTTTTTACTAGTAAATTTGTCAATTTGTAACAAAAATCACAAGCAGTGATATGTAATTAAAAATGTAGCCGATATGTCATTAGCATTAGGCTAAAATCGAAGACCCGTGACTAACACTAGCTGTACTCTTTTTTATTTTAATAACGCTATCCTTTAAAAATAATATGTGAGATAATTCACTATAAATATTTATATATTTTTTCAGATATTTGCACTTAATCAGACGGCACTAGCAACATCGCAGAATGATATAATGCAGCACAGGGTGTCCGGTTATTACACGTCGAGTCAATCGTCGCTCAATGACATGCCATCCAGGAGCCGGTTGCCTCCGCCACTCAACGAGCAACAAGTCCAATCGCTGCAGAAGCTACGAAAGCAATCGGACCTGCAGCTCATACGGTGCGTGCAGGACAACGCCAGGTCTGGCATCAATTACTTCGTTCAGCCACCTTTGAATAGATTCACGCTGTTCTTCAAATCTCCAGAAATGGAAAGACATTATCGAGATAGAGCGCACAGGAGCGACGACAGCGAAGATTTTCCGCCCACTCTTACCACATCAAGATTCAATACTGCACTGGATATCCTCGTATCGGCGATCATTTTTGTTGCGGTAACCATATCCATATTTGTATTGTACTCCGAATGGCGCCATTCATACGGCTGGGTTATACTTTTCTTTGTAATAGAAGCTTTGGCGATATCCCTCTGTGTGTACAGACATTATTTGAAGTGGAAAACTAAGAACGAACCTCTAGTCACTAACACGATCAGGCGATCCGTTAAGATATTTAGGAAGCTGTCGAACTGGTTCCCCTGGCATCTGTCTGGTAGTCTACTCATCAGTTTGCCAGTACTGGCCGTTCTTGTTAACTTTTCATGTAAAAACACAACAATGACTATACTAAAAGGCGAGCAATCGTTTTACGCGTACCTTCTATGCATAGGTATTGTGGAGTTCTGTAACTTTACTCAGATGAATTGGCTCGTTAAGAACACTTTGGTCACTTTATATGCCGGTCTATTCCTGTTCTTCGCTGTACTGGGCTGTCGGGAAGTTAATACTCAGTTGATAGATGGCGATATTCAGTTTGGCTCCAATCCACAAGTAATCGCTCGTAATCTGACCTTCATTAATATGATGAATGTAACCTATGACGATTGGTTGGAGAGAAACGGAACTGAATTATTCGAAGGAGTGCGACATAAAATGCATTTGACGGAACTGTATTTGGATGTTGCCTTATTACTGATGCTCGTTTGGTTCTTGAATAGAGAATTTGAAATCAGTTACCGATTAAGTTTTTATAGTAACGTCGTGGCAAATCTTGATAAGCAGAAGGTTCAGAATATGAGAAACCAAGCGGATTGGCTACTCCATAATATCATACCGCGTCATGTGGCCGAACAGTTGAAGAACACGGCCAAGTATTCGGAAAACCACAAAGACGTCGGTATAATATTCGCGAGCATAGTCAACTTTAACGAAATGTACGACGAATCCTACTTGAAAGGAAAAGAATATTTAAGGGTACTTAACGAATTGATTGCTGATTTCGATGAACTACTAGAGAGGCCGCAATTCCAACTCGTCGAGAAAATAAAGACCATAGGAAGCACATTTATGGCCGCGAGTGGACTCAATCCCAACTTGAGGCATGACTCTCGTGGAACATATGATCATTTGTACCAATTAATGGACTTCGCGCTTGAAATGCAGAAAGTTGTCGATAACTTCAATCAGGATTTACTCGAGTTCGATTTCATTTTACGCATCGGATACAACTTCGGTGACGTCACTGCCGGTGTGATAGGCACCACCAAGCTTTACTACGACATTTGGGGCGACGCCGTCAACATAGCATCTAGAATGGACTCTACTGGCGTTGTCAAACGTATCCAGGTTGGCGAAGCTTGTATACCTGTTCTTTCCGCCAAATACGATTTCGAACCCCGCGGCAGGGTCTACGTAAAAGGCAAAGATAACATGAATGTTTATCTCGTCGCTGGTAAAAAGGACACTTAGACTAGATAATTAATTATATTTAAAAAAAACGTAGAATCTGTGATTTAATTATTTATATTTTTTACATTGACATTATGAAGCGGAATACTATACTTATGGTAAAAAATACCTGATATCTTATTTATGACGTGTAATATTATAGGAAGAAATACTCGTGCGTGAAATCCTATTTACATATATCATTGTAATAAATTTAGGTCTCTAAAATGTAACTGTTGCCACGAAATAAGTTTTATTGATATTTCGTCTGTGGTATATGTCAAATTTTAATGGTTGACAAATGGTGGCTCTAAAGTTGCCCAATAACTGTATTTTAAACTTTTTAATAGTTAACGAAATATTAACGTGGTAATACTTTCTCTGTGATTTCTTCTTTAGTAGAATAAAGTGCTTAAAAATCCTTGCCTACATATGCGATCTGTCTCTAGTCTGATGCAGCATTGGGTATTTCAATATTCAGTGTTTTACATGGTAACTAATATATGTACATAAATTGTAATAATTTAGGGACAATTTTGATCGGTTTGAAATAGGAACGACGGGTGCGCCTTACGATTGGGGGGAAGGAGCTGTAAGTTGCGATTTTTTTACTTTACTGTTTTGATTATGCAAAACCGACACGCTCGCGGGTAACAAGGAGGGACCGAGGGAGGCTTTTCGCGTGTTAGATTACAACCTAGACCACACACCGAAAGCTATTCTAAGGGTGGGGGGGGGGGGGGGTAAATAAAGATGATTACTAAGTTTATTTTTAAATTTTCTCAGAAGCAGTTCGTTTTCTTTCAATAGGAGTGGTGTCTGGAGAAATGGGAAATGTCCTCTTTCACCTCTCATTCAAAAACCAGCCCCCGAGTTTCCAATTTTTGCCGAAACGATTGCATATTTATTGTCGAATGTACTAATTCTATTCCCAAGGAGGGTTGGCGTCAGGCAGGCGGCCGGCCGTAAAATCTGTAGCCAAAACATATGGATTAGAATCATACTGTGCCGACCCCACATGAGTGGGAAAAGGGCAAGGAGATGATGATATACTAATAGTATGTAGTGAGATTTGTATAAAAGAATGAATAATTTTTATTTATAACGAACTAAAGACTATTTTGTGTACACAAGAAACTAACTGCTATGTAATTCGAATTACTCTGATTTATATTTTAATGTGGTAGCTAATGTAGCATTAACTATTTATGAATATTCATTTCGAGGTACTAAAGTGTAGTAGAACGTGGGATTGTAATGCAAAATTGTAGTTATATGTTTCTCAATTGTGTCATGTCAACATGCTTCGGTCCTTGGCCTCTGTATGAAATGTATAAAATTTTCTGGCAGCTTTTTATTTTTTTATATATCTGTAGTCAACTCAATGTGGATCTATTGTATATTTTATGAAATAATCTATTATTATTATAAGAGATTTCTTATAAGAGATTCTTGGAAGAGTGTGTCGTTCGGAGATTTTACATATCTTTTTCCATTTCACTGTCGATGGATGATTGGTCGAAGAGATCGACCGAAAAATGATCTTGTGGAATTTTAATTTATTATATTAATGACTTCTGCTTTTACAAAACCTTTACAATAATCTTCAACAAAGTATACATTTGTTTTTAAAATTTTGGTTACTTCATAATTACAGGTTTTATAATAAATGAGACTACTTCTATTTAAAAAAATAGTTAATATTAATGTAGAAAAAATACTGGAGGTTAACATAATATTATAAATACTAACACTAAATTAAACATTACAAATTTCCAACTTCTATAACTTGTCAACCTGATAGTTAACAAACGTAGGTGTATATAGATTTGGGCATAAACGTTATTCTGTCATGTCGTTAGAACTAAGAGAACGTGTTTTGCCCGCTACTTATATGTAGGAGTTCGTCTGACTTATGAAGAGGAAGCCTTACTTTACATTCCATTTGTACTGTAACTATTTTCCTTGAAATTGTCTATTTTCTACTTAAAACTATTTATTGCCAACGGCTTTGATAGAGATGCGATGTATTTATACACAATATTGGACCAAATCTGAAATACTTTTTAAATATATTGATTGATGCGTATGCGTGCTCTCTACAGATTAAATTACTTTAAATGTGTGAATAGATAAGTGTAAAGGTGTATGTATAACGTACATGTTTTAGAGTTTATATCTCTTAAGCTTGGTCTATAGCTGATGGATGGATCATAAAGTCGATGCTTGAAGGAAGATATGTTATGACATCAATAATATAGTGGAACTCAGAACCGTAAACTAAATATACCGTTCAACATATTATCAAACTAAACTATACTTTGATTTTTGAAATGCTAAAAGGTTTTTTGAAAATGTAATAGTAAAAGTAAAAGCGCTAAATTCTTTGCAAATTCGGGAAATGTTACTTCAAAAACTGACGAAATAATTTCGGAATGTATATTTTTTCTATATGTTACTAACCGAATCTCTACACATTTATGTTCATCATATAAATATCTTATTATTTTGGTTAAAAATAAGTCGTGGCAATTAAACAAATGCGTAGGTATCCTCAAAATGTAATCGAGAAAAATTTATTTGGTCTGGTCTATAATACATTAATATTTTTTTGCGAATTCGTAGGATTGATATATTTATAGGACAACGCAGCTTATAATCTCATTGTTATCAGTTTCATTTTTCCAATATGTGCAATAGCAATTTAATTGAAATGTAAGGAAGTGAAACATATAATTTTTGAATGAGGATGATCGACAAATTAATTCATTTTGTAATTATAGTTGGCATATTTACCTATGAATCTCATGTCTGGATATCGTTCAAATCTGCGTTTTCGCGTTCAGAGATTTGAAATTAAGTTACAGTTAAGTTACATTTTTACATAGAAACCTGCAAATTATGTGGTTTGTCGACTGTGCTTTGTAAATTACTAGACTTGAATTGACTTTTATATAAACTGATTTCTCTGTTTTATCGTTTAGGCTTCCTTACCGTGTATTAGTTGTCATCCAAACTCTCAGAAAGAATTGTTATTGCATGTAAAAGTGACATGACATTAGGCTCTAGAAAAACGATATCCGGACCCCAATTAACACGACTTCCCGATCCGCGCTCTAGATGTTTTTACGTAAGAATAACTGAGTTATTCGTAAAATAATTTCAGTTTCCTCGCCGTGTTGTGCAAATATTTTTTTGTATTTTATTTTTAATAGCATAGCCTAGTACTTACATATTTTTGTTGTTATCTTGCATCCTATCGCTTTCATTATTAATCGGCACATATAACTGCGAAACTTAATTTATATGTTAATATAAGAACGTTTTTGTTGAACGAGAAACTTTGTACGATAGCTGTCAATACATCAATTTCAACTTTTCTCAATACAATAAATAAATAAAGTATTGTTTTCGTTTGTTACCAATTTATTACCTATTATTGTATGATATCAGTTTTGTATTTTTTACTTTTGTAAAAACTGTAGAAGTTCACTTCGATAATTTTTACTTCTGTAAAACCTGTTTATTTGTTATTTTTACTTGTGTATACGTTTCACTTCGACATATTTCTGTCTGATTATTTCATGTGTCGCTGGTATACTCGTATTTTTAAATACAATAGATTCGTTGTTGTGTAGCTTTATGTTCAGAGGGTTTTAATATATAATTTTACATATCGTCTCGAATAAAGCAATAGAAATAAATATTGTCGTATATAATATAAGTCTGTAGATTAAATATAAATATTCAAGCTTTATTAACGTGCAGTGTTACTACATAGTGCTCAAAATCAGTTGCTAATTTATACGCGTGCCAATGTATGACACTTTTGATATGCTAATATGATAATAATAATAATAAATCTTTAACACCGACTATAATCGATTAAAAGTTTGTTGAACTATACTAAGTAAAGTCACGTGGTGAGTAAAATCAAGTACGTAGTACTATTGTGTATTCTGTGGTAATAATTTATGTATCAATAATCTCTTCCTGGGGTGTCAGGGAAAGCTAACGAAAAACGAACCCGGTAAACTTAGCGTCACGTTGGCAGCGCAGGCCACCATAACCTGCATACAACGACTATCTACTTTATATTTTCGCGTCGAGTCGCATTACCGCATTGGAGAATACGTTTTAATTTATTATATGTCTGTGAAATGGCTAAAACTGTGTCCGAGGATGATAATAATAATTGGACTTTGGTGAGATAGCAATATCTTCATTATACGCTTTAGTTTGCGTTTTTATGACATCAAGATTGAGTTTACCTTTGAAGGCAACGTTGGGTACAAGTGATATGGAGAGACAAAGCGGTCATTGTTTTAATATATATTGTATTGTCTTCATTGTGATGTGTATGTAGAAAGTATACTTCAAACCATTTGTTTTTTATTCCTTAATGAAAACCTAATATATTGTATGATGATTTGGAAAAAGTTTTATTGAATGATTCTATGACAATAGTTTGACCATCACATTTTGGTGATATAAAAGATATTCTGAAATTAATTTTAGCTGTAAATTCATTTGTCTTTGATGGACTTACATATGTGTTATATAATGATATTTTATATTTACGCCGAATACTAGACATTGGAATAAAACTAATTTTACGAGTTTATCGCGTTTAATGTAATTTTTTCCGACGCTTCGACCACGACCTAGAGAGTTGTAAAGTACTCGAATCGTCGGAAACAAAATGTTTTTATGGCAGAATGATAAAATAAAATCAATCAAGAAAGCAGGTCACCTGATGTTAAGTGATCGCTACCCATAGACACATAAGCAAGCCAGGGAAAAGGATGTTTCCTTTTCCTATTCAACCGGCATCCCCCCACTCCTCTTTCCCGTCCCATCCAATCCTTGTTAGGAAAGGAAGGGAACTTCTATTTCACGCCTGTCGCGGTATTTCACCAGTCAAGCCGACCCATTCCATCCCAACAAGATGTGGCATACTCTACCGCTGGGAAAAAGTAGCGTGATAAAATCTGTAAAATTGGTTATATTCCAACTACATGTTATGTCGATGTAATGGTGAACTTGAGAGTTAAAAAGAAAGTGCTTGATCTGCGTAGAACCAATATACATAGGTACAACTCAGAAAATTTCTCTGCCAAACTACTTATTTATACATCGCGATATAATCTACAGCAGAAAAAAATAAATCGATCCGGTTACTCGATTCACTAGAAATCAGATTTAAAATTGTAGATATTTTATGGTTGTACTTATTCCAAAACTTAAAATATCTGAGTGCTAGTCATTTTCGTCTTTCTCTGCTGCCAAACAGGTCTGCTACATTGTGACAAGTATGTTAATGAGAAAGAGTGTTGATCGGATTGTCGCTCCAAGCGAAGTCGTCGCTGGAGAGGGCGTAGATCATCCAGTAGAAGAAGTTGAGCAGTGCGAACGAGGCGGGGAACAGAACGCGCGCCGCCTTGTCGATGTGCGACACGCTGTTGATGTGCCCGCGCTTGCCTGTTCAGATATTAAAATTAGGTAGGTTATTTTGAAATAAAATATAATTGTAATTCTAACTTACTGGCTGCAATGTCGAAATTGAATTTATAGGTCGATACTTGGCCACTGGAATTTTTGTTTTCCTTAACACAATATGTTTTTTTTTAGAGAATAGTCCATAAAGTAATATTAGTAATATGTTAATGATTCTCATACACACATGAAGTCCACAGGCATTCTCCTGAGCAATCCTCGATGATAAAGAAGCGCGTTCTCGTTCCTAATTTATATGTAATCCTAAGTGAGAAGTAATATCGTATGTGAGGTGAGAGGGTAAATACAATACAATACCTGCATAAATTACATTTATGGAAAAACCTTGTTTTACTTTATTACGGAATAAACCTTAGACAAGTCTTCAAATCCGTTATAGGGCGTTATATTATTAAATTGATGTGGATTTCTCAGATGCCTAATTTCAATTCAACGCGTTGATACAGTGTTTATGAAGGCAACTCACCAGCCTCGATTTGCCGTTGTCGCCTGTAGCGGTCGTCTCCGGCGAGGCAGTACAGCAGCTGTCTCCAGCGCGGCACCCTTCTCTCGGTCTGGGTGGTGCGCTCCATAGTGAGACGGACTGATGTTTGTTCCGGTGGAGGTGGCGGTAAATCGTCGCCTTCGCTAGCGCACGCGCCTTGCGAGGGTAGGGAAAAGTTCTGTAAAAATACCTTTCATGTACCTTCTCCCCTTTTTATGTGAGGTCAGCACAGTACGACCGTAGTAATACCGTAGTGCTTTCATGTACCTTTTTTGTTACAAATACTGAATTTAAGTGGTAATTAGGAAAGGTAAATTGCACCTGTGACATTTAGCCAGGTAGTCTTTGTTTTAGTTAAGGAAGATGAGAAGTGGCGAAGTTTGCTTACGCAATTTGTAGCAGATCGGGTCGAGCTTCGGCGACGCGCCGCTAATTGTCTGGCCGCGAATGTATCTCCTCCCACTTCTTCTATCAGCTCCTCCCATTCGGAGTCATCAATTACGATTTCTCCCGAACCAACCTTAAAATAATGTATTAAAAGTTAAAAGCTTTTTATTATGAATGTTTGGCTAACGATCTTACATATTTGCAATTCATAGGCATATAATGAAGATATAGTTTTGGCTAAGAATCATCTCAGGTATTTATTACGACCTGCTGGTCGTAGGTACATTAACAAATCAATTTGTCAGGCCCTGAAAATAGCTATATTCAGGACCTGACAAATTGATGGCGATTTCTATCTCTAGTTACTTTAGTTAACAGACTGCGAAATAATGAATGTAAGACGATTTCATTTATCTAATCGGCATCAAAAATAATAAATGAACAATTAAATTTTTCACTTTGATGCAATATAGATTTCCGTCGGTGGCCACAAAGCATGAGACAAGGTTTAGCAAATTTATTATGAATTTTATTCACCTTGGTAAAGTAATGAACTCCGGCGAATTCCAGCAACGTGGCGATGCAGTAGAAGAAACTCATCAGTAAAAACCAATCAAGAGCAGTCGCGTACCGCACTTTGGGTAGATCAGTACGTGAATCTAAGCTGATGGTCGATAGAGTTAGAACAGTTGTTATACCCAACCCTACGCGATCCGATGTTGCCTGAAACAAAAGTGAAATAAATTAATACATTAAATTTAAACATTTTATATCTGCCTCGAGGACATTTTGATGATCATTTTTAAGGCGCCTATTACACCGATTGTACCAAGTTTATAAACTACAAGAGTTAAAATGTGTTTGCGTTATAGTATTTTAACATGTGTCTTAAGTTCCTATTTGCATAAGAATATAATAAATACAAGATTTAGTTTTACAAACCTCTCTATGAATCCAAAATGACACCCAAGAGAGCACGACAATGAGGATGCAAGGCACATACACCTGAATTAGGAAATAACCCGTGTGCCGCTGCAGATTGAACGACACTTGCAGGACGGAGAAATCACCTGCGGAAGGAAGTCAGATGTGTCACTCTAGACTAATGTATATAATATGTACTTTTAGGAACCAGGAGTGGGTTAAGTTAAAAAAAAAGATAATAAGAACGAAACGTATATAATAATCACTCAATTTTTATAACGAATAATTTAAAATAATTCAACACAAAGTAACAGACTTCCCGAGCACGTCCAACCCTGCCAAAAGTCACGAATAGACTGCCGAACCGCTTCCGTTGAGGTGCGAGCTGTCGGATGTGACACTTATCCCCCCCAAAACAGTCTTGCCATGTCATGCCACTCTTGGCTCCGCCCCTGGTCGTCTGATATTTCTAACAGTACATTTTATTTTGGAGTTTATAAGCGTAACATTGTTGTTATTGCAATTGAAAACTTGATAGAAAAGTCGTTCAGATAACGATTTTAACGTGATAACGTGACCCCGTAAATATATGCGGAGGGTGGTGTAACGTATCATAACGTAAGATATATATCAAATTTTAACTATAATAGCATATTATGTACACGATCTACATATTTAATGTCTTTCTTAACAAGACTCCATTAAGAGTGATTTCGTGAACCTTTTACATTTAAGATTGTTCTTAAAATAAAATCATTTATTAAATGTTTTGACGAGTTCTGTTTTATGTCCATTAAAGTTTAAGTGTTCATTTCAATTCAGTAAATCCGTGAAATATTATTAATTCTTTTAAAAATATTTTTATATATAAAGGAAAATTTACATGTTTAATTCTTTAGAATGCAGTAATTACCAATACGTTTATATAATAACATATTAAATTATATTATTTTGGAAATTTTCATACCTAACTATATGTAAACGACGAACGACGATAAATTAAATTAGAACATGTTCTTTGATAACTCTTGGTTGATGTTCGAGGCATATGTGTATGTTTTATCGCGTTCCATTACAATTGTTAATTCTTCTGCACTTAGGGTAATTTGAAAACTTAACGTTATAGGCTACGTAATATTTCTTCTCAATATTAAGCTTTGATACGGTGAGAGGAATTTTATTAAGTAAAGTATCCCCAAAAATGTGTAGCACTGATCATTAAATACGCTGATTATTGAAAAACATTCGTCCAAAACATCGATAGCAATTTGAGCCGCAAATATTTTCAACGTGCTACATAAAATGTGTAAGTCCGCGAAGCATAAAAGCTGTTTCGTGTCGATGCAGTAAGTCCCGTCGCCGCGCGCCATTCATTTGATGTTGACGGAGAAAAATCAGATAATACTTTATATTGGAAATCAAAAAATGCCTAAACGCTTTGTAAGGTTAGAACGCTCATTTAAAAGCTTTTAGGAATATTACGTCAACAAGGATAAAAATGTCGTGTAAGCGTAAAATACGCAGAAAGCTCGTTGCGGGATGAAAAGATAATTTGCCAAAATCCAAGGATCGTGATGGCTATCTCGCATGTGAGATCCAGCCTAAATACAGAAAATTATTGTAAAAGTGTTACGTAGCTTTGCTTTCCTGACGTCTTTGCAATTTCACCTCCACCTTCAAAAATCTTGGTGTATTTTTTACATATTAATTATATGAAAAAAGATGTACCCTACTTTTTAATCGCATCAACTTTCTTCATCACTTTTTAAAAATATTGTTGTCGCAAAATAAAAATAAAAGAAGTCACCAAAATACAAGCTAAAGGAGCGTAGAAAGTTTTTGCGGCTTTCACAAATAGTTATGGCCTTCGAGGCTTACTTAGTGCCTTGTAGATTGTCAAGTTTGTCGATCTAAGGATAAATCATAATAATTTAGATTTTTGTATATTTATTTAACTTTGTGTTTTTGACTCTTTCGCATTTTTAGTTGCAATCATATTATATAAGAGTTAAATTAATAATTTGGCCGAAGTACAGAAGATATTACAATAAGTTATGCAAGGCGATTAATTGAACTTCAGAAATCCCCCGATAACACATATCTCCACCTATTCGCCATCAATAATCTATTGTACGGACAAAAACGTCTACACGAACGTTAATAAGAAAATTATGTTACCGGAAAGTATTTTCTATTTGTCTAGGCGACGTAATAAAGGAGTTCGTTGTCCGTGTCTGTCAATACATCTTAGCAGAATCAATTATTGATAGAGGAATGCTAAGTACCCGACCGATTGAGAACTTCGTTAGTTTATAATCTGACTAGGCGCGTTGTAAACTGTTAGCAAATTGTGAAGTGAACTATTGATTGACAATATGCCGGATCATCTCAACGCAAACTTCTTTGATAAACAAAGTTAACGTATTTTGGGTTAAAAAGATATTTACGAATTAAATAGTGTTGGCTACGATATTCAGCTTCTAATTTCAAACTATAAACTTTAATGCATAATAACTGATGTATAAAATCGTGAGCCACACCCGTATGCTACTCGGTGTCGCTTGTCGCATTTAACTATGTATACCGATAGGTTTTTTTGTATGTCAATTACTATGTCACATTACGCCGCTTAAATGAATCAAAAAATTGTAATTCATAGTAATTTTAAATAAGTTAAATGAAAATTTAGTAAAATAATATATTTCGAAGATGTAAGGGCTTCGAACCATAAATGTACTTGGCGAGCCTTGCTGTACAAGGTGCTATAACGATTACACGCGCTTATTAAGATCTAATGTACAGTATCTGAAGATATTGGATATATGAATTCATAGTTAATAGTTTATCACATATTGTAATAAAAAGGTGGTTTGTTGTTAAAAATAGTTTTTCATTACCATACTTTGTTTACCAGGAAAACTTATATCGATCATATTTGTGGCTTACTAATGAATGAATGTAGAACAAGTAACGGCAAATGGAAATCCATGATCTCTGCCTACCCTAACCCAGAGGGGGCTAGCTTGAGTGTATATGTATTTTACTTACCTTCTCTCCTCGTAAAGGTAAAGTTCCGATAAGGATAACTAATGAGGTCGAACTGGGAGAGCGTCATGCCCGGAACGAAGTTCACACTCTCCGCATTCTGCCACTGGTAAACTAGTTGTTGGTTGGAGTATGCGTCTAAGAAAAAAAAGGCGGAATTATTTAAAAAGAGTATGTAATGAAGAGTAAAAATGTTTTATATTTTGAGAATTTGATTTATTATAATATTACTCCTTAAAAACAATATTGAAATCTCATTTGAAATTTAATTATCTTTTAATGAAGTTGTATATAAAGATTTTTTTAGTTTTTAAATATGTTCTCTTTATTACACCGTTAAAAATAAATGGGACAATACTTACAACTCCCGAGGATGAGGGGGCAAGACTGTCTGTCCATTGGAAAATTACGCAGCTCCATCGGACATTTCGCTTTGATCGTCAATCTGTAAATTACGACTGTGTTAAACGGAACTGTCTCATTTAGTGATGCTGAAATGAGTTTTGTGAAAGGATTACGTTCAAATCCTTCGTAAGCTCTGTTGTGTCCTACAGTGGCACATCGAATCATTCCTTTTAAAGCGATTACACGTTCGGTGAGCTTAAATTTAGAATGTTCAATTAACGATTCTGTTGCAGATACTCGAATTTGCTGGTTTTGAAAACTAAGAGACAAAGTGAGCAGTACATTGGAAAGTAAGCTGTAGTAAGTATATTTTATATACCCGTAGTAGATCATCCAATACGCAATAATAAAACAAATTAGAAAAAGATAATATATCCTAAGGATACTTTTAGTTGAATATTTAAATGAAATTAATTAAGTATTGAAGATTACTTTTATTGGATAAGGATTAATACTCATTAATTTATCTCAAAAATTACGTATTCACGTAATTGAAAGATATTTAACTTCATACTAATTAATCCATGAATAAGATTCATGGCAATTTGTGATCAAATGAAAAAGTATCTCTTGTAACAGGAGCAGAGAATTTTTCATTTTGCATGCAGCCAATTAAAAATGGGACGCCATCTTTATTAATAACATCTATTAATTATAGCTCATCTATAAGCGCTTCATTGGATATTTTTAATAACTAAAATGTACGGATCATTGTTTTTTTCTAGACACTTTTTCTACATTACATTTCTTATATTTCAGAATTAATCGTTTGCTATAACGTAATAAAATTGTTTGTGTCTACGAAATATAATTGCACTCATAATAAAATTAGAAAATAGATCATCAACGTCTGCTTTCTAATTACCTTTTGATTCTAACTATTATAATTGAAGTGTTTGCAACATTCCAGCAACTTTATGAAATTATTCAAGAAAACGAATTTTTCGTCCAGCAATCGGATATTAAAAGTTCAGTTTCTAAGGATGTTGCTCTAAGAACTTTGAGTTTTTGTGTATAAAAGTGCATGAATTTAATTTATGGACGTATATACGTATAATAACCAAAATTATAGGATATGCTGTATACTGTCGATTCCAATAAAAGATGGCAGAGCTAGTTGGCGTTGCAATTTACTCTACAATATTATTAAATCAATCAATTACAGTTTACCTAACATTATTATAATCCTTAATTGAGAGATGTCAACGTTTATTTTTTTTAGTTTTGATCTAGTGAGGTTGTGTTTGGGAATGTAAACGAACATTATACAAAATCTTACCTCATAGAATACAATATATCGCCATGTTGACTGATACGTAAAAGTTTATTGGGCACAGTGATAGTGTGCACGTAGGAGTGCTTTCCATTGTAGAAGTACGTGTCGGGCCGCCATATCCTCTCCAGCATTTTGATGGACAGAGACAAGGACCGAATGGGGCCAAGGAACGACAGGCGCGTGTCGCGCCAATACTGCCTGAAGTAACAATCCATTGAGTAATCCTGTGGGAACGCAAAGTATGTTACAAGGTTACCAAGGAATGTTAGAATAGTGGCGAAACGTTTCGCATATTCGAAGCTTCCGAGAATACTTGTTTGTGTTGTCATACCGCTAGGAGAAAAAAAACCCTGATCTTAAATATAAATAGAATCTTCTTAACATACTTTTATAACTTATTCTTCTACTTCTATGTTAAAACAGTGGCAGGGTCTCAGAGAATACTGGCATGTAACAGGGGTATTTATTTTATTATTCTACGTTTAGCTCTGAGAGTAGATTGCCGGTGGCCCAAACAATTTCAAATATAAACAAACATTTTATAGGCCTGATGGCTAAGAGAAGGCGCTGTAAACATTCGTGTTTTTTTGTGAAAATACCTGATAAGACATCTACATAGATAAAAACCGTATTAAAAATGTATCCAAATTGTTAGAACCGTTTTCGAGATTTCGCCGAAATATATAAAAGGGTTTGAAGACGTATTCAAGAGTAAACGAACAGTATTGAAGAGAAAAACTTAGTCCCTTTGAAAGTGTAATATTTAGTGGACCGTTACTAAAATACACCGAATGCGATTTTTACATCGATTTCACGACAAAATCTTTGGAAACATATCACTGACCATATCGAGTTCGGATACCGGGCCCATGCTTCTGATTAATATGTTGGTTTGGACGACGGTTGGGTAACCTGCGAAACAAAAACATTTCTTAGCGCTTTCCTGCATATATAAATCTAAAAGTTTTGAGGATCGCTGAAAATTCTATGGTTTCTTTTTAATAACTAATAAGTGGTAGCACTTGACCACAATTTACAACACAATTTGACCCACCTGATGTTAAGTGGTGACGTGGTCGAAAGATAGTACGCACTAGTGGTGTAAAAAGTGTGGTCTTTTAACATAATGAAAGAGTGTAAATCACCGGCGTGCTCCAATGCAGGTAAGCAGATTATGCGCACTTCGAACATGCAGATTTTTTGCACGATCTAAACAATGGCTCTAGGTGTGACATAATTTGAATAGAGTGCTTTCATAGAATGCAGAGAGGAACAATACGTTGTGGTGTTTGGTTTTATTCTATTTTTCATAAAATAAACATTGTCTGTCGACATAGATAGAGCTTGAGGTCAGTATAAGGTAACAATTTTATTGTGATTATACTTGAGCATTAGAAAGCTGCTGGAATTAAAAAAAAACAACAACAGTACAGGTTTAACCGAGCAAGAGCAAACGTTTCATTTTACTAGCTAAAAGTTTTTGTTTCTCCATGTGAAAAGGCCACAATGTACACAGGGTCACTGTAAAGTAAGATTCTAACAGTGGTTACGACTAAATTCATCTAATAACATCTCCGGAACAGTAGAAGCTATTAAAAGTTCAATGAGTATCTTATTCCACTTAAAAGAACAAGCTTACGAAAAAGCCTTCAATGAAAAAGCGATAAATACCCTTTCCATGTGTTGGCAATTGTGAATTTTCGTAATTTTTTAACAAATTCTCTAAAACCAATGTGATGTTCTTTGACACTGCGTCGTTAATGCTTCTTTTGTGATTCTTTTTCCAAACGTTATAGTTTTGTGTTTCGTTTAAGTAATTAGAGTACATGAAATCATCGGAGATGTCCCACTGTAGACTTGTGACATTTTTTGTGGTTGCTGAGAAAATCCTAGGCGTGCCTTGCGTCGCCGCGTCGTCTTGGGAATTCAGGGATGTGAGTGATATGGGAAATGTTCCGTTTTTAGTTGTCAAATAAATTGCTCCTTTTGCGTCAGCTTCCAAGCATCTGTCAACGAAAATATAACAGTTAAACGACTAAAAAGATAAAAACATGGTAAAATTTGAGGGTGACTCAAAATAAAATATTTCTTTGTGTTTTCTTTTACCTATATTTGATATGAATGTTGGTCGTATTACAATTTTACATTCATATGTACTCAAATTATTTTTAAAATGATATCTTTATTACTCAATCAGGATGAATTAGAAATCAACGCACTACAAGAATTATACCATACACAATTTCCAAAAGAATAAGGACAAAGCTAAGTGCAATTGTATTTTATTCTTTTGGAACCAAATTCCAGAGCAGCAGTAGAGCTATAAATATTGTAAAATACCCACTTGGCCGAGGAACAATAAGGTCCAGTAAAATTGCTATTGAAAATGAATCAGCATTTTGTATAATTGCTGAAGTGGAATGTGCATTTAATATAATTGCATGTATATTAAACATTTCATATTGCAACATCAGCGGTTTTGATTTTACAAGACGGTACGCTAAAACTTTGGCATCGGGCCCAGTATTTTACTATCGCATTTGAGTTATATTATATATGTAACAGCGGACTTCTGTATTTGTATTTTATATTTTCATTTTTTTTACTTTAAAAGCTGTAGATATAAAGCCGTACATTTTAAATGTAGCGCAGTATCCGGGATAAAAACGGTAAGCGTATCTTGTGCCCTTTTTAATGTAATTTATATATAGTGGAGTAAAAACCGTACGCCAACTATATATTCTGAACACGGTAACAAGAAAACACTCCGAGTTATATTTCGATCCAAGTGCCCTAACAGAGAAAAGGCGCAAATTTGCAGTTTGTCACATAAAAACCCACTCTCGATTCTCACAAAAGTCATACTCCTTTCTAGGGGACTATTTATACAATAAAACGAATAAAATTTTAAATTTATATCCGCTAACTAAAAGAGTATGTACAACCAAAGTTTCAAAATGGCTAGACAACTTAGATTATGAACATACTGAAAACGTACTTCATATAATAATGTAGAATTCATATTTTTGTTTTATATTTGCATATAGCCACACACAAACACGCAAACGCACACAAACACACACACGCACACAAACACATGCTCACATACACATTCTTATAAAATTAAAGATATGTATAATGTTTTGATCCCCTTGTAACCTAAATTTTGTAAGATTATATTAATTAGATAAGATTCGCGAGGCGAGGGCCTGGTGATCCATAACACAGGGTTATCCCTAGTATAGACACCAGTCCCCTGCTTAAAGTCCAGTTTGGGGCAAAGGTCATTGCGAAAGAGAGGAAATTAAACATATTTCCAACGCAGCTTCAAATACTTCCTTCTGGTTGAGCTTAAAATAGATTTATGCTCAGTCATTATAAGATAAGCTGACGTAAATCGTGAATAGACAAAATAATGGATATGAATTGATTATTTTTGTAAGAATGAACCGATATTTTTTATGTTCCTTGGTATCTACTTTTATCGCAGTTTTTAGATATCAAATACATGGGATTATGTTTATAGAATATTAGAACTAACTAAGAAGTACAACATTAATAAATATAAGGTACATGTCCATCTAATGCAAAAATCTCACTTTTGTGATGAAAAGATTTGTTTATATTAAAGATTTGATGCATCTCATAATAGCTAATATGTTCTATTAGGCAACGCAGCAGATGTTCATCTGGGGGGCGTGCGGGCAGCGGGGGACGATCGTTGGCTGGAAAGGAGAAGTTAATATTAAGTCGAATGTATAAAACTATTAAATAATCATTACATATAACTGAGTACAATTAACATTGAGAGTAAAATTAACGCACCGTACACTTCTTTAAGTTAAGAAAATTTATTCATCATTTCGATAAAACGAGGAACTGGGTGCAGTCGCCTGTCGACATATGTACATCCACGGGCTCCAGTAATTGGAATCTGACACGCTATGATTGGCGCCTTCTTCGAATGAACGCTCTTGATTGCACGCTCTCCGGGGCCAATGTGTTTTAGTTGCAGATGCATTTTAGAATCGTGACTTACATTTATCTTTTGCTAAACTTAACCAGTATGGCGGTATCAGAATATACACATAAACAAAATATTTTATATGTTCAGCGCTATCAAGGTCAAAAGTTTGGGAGTAATAAGTAAAAGCTAGTTTAAAAAACAAAAGTACCCAACTATCGTTATGATTTTAAGGATTTACGGCCGACCGCTTGACGCTAACCCTCCTCGGGCATGTACATGAAATATTAGTACATAATCGAAATAATTTACTAATATTTCTTCTAACTATTCCCAACCAAGCTTTAACTTGGTTAGAAATGGTTTACGACCATTACCAATAGTCAAATGGCGGATTCGAACCCACGGACATGTCGTGCATGTTTCGCAGACCTTAACCGTTAGGCTATTGGCGCTTAAAATCATAACCCCTCCTGTCAGTCGATTAAAAATTTGAACAGTGGTAGAGCCCGCAATAACAACATCTTTTGCACGAATGGGCCGGCTCGACCGGTGAAATACCACGACGTCACAGAAGACAGGCGTGAAGTAGAAGTATTCTGCGTTTCGTCTGATGAGTGACGTGCCGGAGGCCTAATTGTAGTCCTCTTCCCCCTCCTACCCTTTTCTAATAAGGAAAGGATGGGAAGAGGAAGAGGATTTGACGGATGAGGAAGGGATGGACAGGAAATGGAATTATCCTTTTTTTCTGTTTGTCTGTCTCCCCTCCTTCGTTCATGAAGGTAGGCAACGCATCTGCAACTCATTAGCTTGTTGCGGATGCCTATGGGTAGCGGTACTTATTTCCAGGGGCCGCTTGCTCGTTTGCCACTTTGTAATATAAAAAAAAGGTATAGGCAATAATTTATTGAGTTTTCGTCTTCGTATTTCAGCTAGATGATCAGATTTCGAGATTTAGGGCATTTTAGTCTAAGGCACTAACTTAATTTTTTGTAAATATTTGTTTGTGTCTTAATCAATTAAGATTGTTAAGGATACATTAAAATGTAATCCACAGAAGGGTCCACTATTTTTTGTTGTACTTAAATATCATGTGCCATTTAAGAACCGGTTGTTTTAAAAACTGTTCGAAAGCCACAGTCACACAGTCCCTAGTCACTCTTAAATCTAATCTAGGACAACCGGACAGACATACCTTGTTTTAAATTGGGTTAATTTTAATGCCAAAGGACAAACTACAATGAGGCCAATGGAACGGAATTCGCAAAGTCGTTACGTAAAGTTCTATTTGAGTCACGTATGCTCTGGAAAACCTAGGCAATAGAAACTCGCGCCAAGTAAGTAACAAGGAATTAGCACAATATTCAGTAGCTCCATACCTAAGTTACATGTTTCATTTCTATTGGAGTTCCTAGAAATATACGTTGTCCTGCATAAATACGTAAATATAAACTTACGTATAGTGCCGTTAGTTCCAATTTATTCTTTTAATTGAAGTTAGAAGTTTCCTAAACATTATTTACTGTTTATAAGTAACCCTGCACTCTCAGCCCCTAGTAATCGCAAGTTAAGATGACAGTGAGTGCGCCCTTGCTTAGATTCGTTTGCAAAACTTTCCTTAACACTTACTCCACAATACATTCAGCCCAAATGTATATTTATTATTAACGCAATCAATTACTGCAATTTAATAACACAGTGCTGGGATTACGGATTACTTAGAATTAGAAGACTTCATATTTCGCTTGCTATTACATTTCTACATTAGAAAACAGTCTATTTTTATGGCTCTGATAGAGTCAAACAGGTTTATTCCGCTTTGATTGCCTAGTCGGATATCACCCAGGGGTTCAATGTGGAATATACTCGTAGACATATCGGTCATTTATACTATAAACAACCGAGCCTAGTTTATAAAAGAATGATCAGAATTAAAGTGATTACCGTCTCTCATTCGTGTGTTAGCGCTCGAGACCTAAAAGACGAGATGACAAATATAGTAGTGATAATAATTAATACCCTGGTTGTGACGCTCAAATAACATTATTTCACATTATCGCCTGTTAAATTCAAAAGTATCATCAAGGTTAAATTCAATTTACTTTCTTATATATTTGATAAAGATTAAAAATAAAGGCAAATATTCAATATTATATTAAATATAAAAATGTTTTCCAAGAAATGCGCGTTGACTTTCATGCTATTTGATAATGACGGTAAGGACAAAAACGATGAAAGCGTCCGATGGCGCGGCGGAGCACTCTTACCTCGTCACGAGCACCCTCTGCTACATGAAAGTGTGGCAAATTTTGAACCTTTATCGATCCTACTTCTGATACTGCTGCGTCCGCTTTAATCACTCCATAAAATTTTCTAATTAATGATCGCTGTTGAGTGTATACATCCTTCTTAAAGAAGCTAATAAAATGATAAAGTGTGTAATAATTATTGTCAAGGGGTTAGTGAAGCTTGAAGGTAAAGGTTCTTGAAGGTTCGCCACTTCACAATTTATAGACATTAGGCAATGAAATGTTACACGATGTGGGATTGTCAATCCCTCTGCTGTCAATGATAATATGGCATAAAATGTAGAAATTACTTAAAACATTTAGACTTCACTTAGCATTAATATAGCTATTTCAATTACTCATTTTGTCGATTAGATCGCAAAGTGATTCGAATCTTATTCCTCGTAAGAAAGTAGTAAATGGTCTCACTTTTAGTGAAGCACAAGTAATAGCATGCACATTTCTTTCATACATTATTAATCTATTTCAATGCAAATCGCTAACGACTTCTTTAGCTATTGGATGGAAAAATTAATCAGATAAAAAAATTCAAATCTTGTACCCAAACTAATCATGGCCTTTCAACAGGAACCTTCTTATCTGCTGTAAAAGAGAAGAATATTAATTTTGCGTCAACACGACCAAGCCACCACGCAAACAATTAAAATTTATCTCTCAACCAAAATGCGCATCCAATAAATTAAAATTTCTATCGCACGAACTTTTTTGTAGATAATTTTAATGTACCTTTTTTGATGAAAGTCTTGAAGGAAGACTGGCCAACAGAATTTGCATTGAAAGCGCACAAAAATATGTTTTTACGACATCACATTACAAATTTTTGAAAATCTCAGCATTTGTGTGTGAATGTGAAAATGAATCACTCTGTATATTGATGCAAACTGCATTAAAATGCGTTGCGTAGTTTGAAAGATCTAAGCTAAGATGGCGGAAACGACTTTATTTTATTCTATGTAAAGATAAGTTGTACTTTTTATTTTTCATTTTTTTTATTAATCTAGAACCTAACCTATTAACATTACTTTGTTGCTATTCAATATAGACATCAATTTAGGCCATTTAAAATTCGTAAAACATGGGTGCCTGGTTTTAATAAGACTCACAAGTTATTAAATAAAAGTAAACGCATAAGGACAATCTCATTGTGAATATGTGATTGTAAGACGACAAAACGTTGAAAAATATAACCAGCCACAATTGGTGAGTCGGCTCGGCAAACGTTTATATAAATAACACATAGGTTCCATATCAACTGGTTTGTGCTGCATTGCCTTGCTGGTTAATGGTTAACAAACTTATTTGCTTTGTGCTTCATTTGTACTGAACTTCTTTTGGACTTGTCTAAATATATTTTAACACTAAGTGATTTCTGCCAAAACTTGAATTTAGAGAATGTCAGACTACTTTTATTGTATACTTGGTTGTTTCGATTGTCTTACGATTGATGTTAGGTTAGGTTAGCTTTTTATTTTATCAGCAGCACTTGCCTTTTTTGTCCAACTCCTTTTTTAATGCTTGATTCTTGAACAATCTTCTGTAATTGTTGATTGTAAAAAATTTTTTTTCAATCATTTATAAGACATTTTCATATTGATTGATTTTCAAATTTATTTAATGTAATATTTGGACAACTTCCTATATTATTTGATGTTTCAATGCCGTTTCTATTTCTTTGTATTCACCAATTATTGAGAAAATATTTGCGGCAACAAAGAACATGTGCGACGCGCAGTCTTCGGAAACGTTTACATTTGTTAAATTGTTGTAGACGGAACACGAATCGGATACTATTGCTAGAAGGTGCCCCAGTATCACCATAAGTCCTGTCATGAAAGGGTAATCACTAGAAAATATATTCGCTAATGTATACGCTAATATTATCAACAGATTCTTCGCCAATGACAAATTGACGTTTTTGATCGGCATATGAAATTTTATCCTCTTAGATATTTGATTCGACTTGTGTGGTCTTGTATTACATTTTGAAAAAGGTATCTTCATTTTAATTTAACATTGCATTGCACTCTAAACTTTACTAAAAGGAACCTTCATCTTTTACACTTTCTGGGTATATGTGTAATTGAATTTATTTGGATATAATATATTTGTACATCGTTGAATCAATTAAAATTTAGTTTATTTTAGTTACCTGTCTAAAATGACAATCAATGACAGTTTTACTCTTTTACAATGTCGACAAATGGACGTATATAAACTGTTATAATTAATTATAATAACATGGTATAAAAATGTTTTTCTAAGTCATTTTTTACCGACCCGAAATTTATATAAGCGAAGCGACACTTAAATACGTGTCCAATTCAACCAAATATTCAAAGACTTTGTTTTTTAAAAAAATAATGAGAAAGACATCGGCTTCAGATAATGAACATCGCAAACATTTCTTCTCCTTCTTGACTGAATTCTACGTTCTACGTGACAAGCTCGACCTAGTGCGACACTAATTTATTGCAGTCTTGCAGTCTAAATATGGAAGTTTTTGTATTCAAATCGTAATAAATAATTTTAACAAAATAAACGATTTTCATCTTTCATTAAAAATATTTGGAATCCAAAATCCATGAGCCATGTCGCCTGGCATGCTTATAGCAATTCGTTCTTAAGAGGACGCTTAGTCGCTTGCCCACTGCGGCACGCGCACTCGCACACGCTGTTCACGGGGGCGAGCCGCACGTTAGCTGCGTGGGTTCGTATGTTTGACAACGTAGATCTACGTTTCCATTGCACCACATACTATATGCAATATCAACTCACGATCATGAGTAATTGTAGCTTGATACATGTCTTGAATATAACGCCTTGTGGAACAGACGCGTTTCGTGTTCTCGCAAATATTGTGCTTACACAAGGCTGTTGGCACAGGCTTTGCTAGACAGATCTTTAGACGATTAATCTAGAAGTGCGATTGATAGTCTATTGTTAATTGAATTACCAGTCGTAGTAAACAGGAGCTTACTGTTCGCAATACATTCTGCAATACGCAATCGACACAATCTACCGTGTACAACGTTCATGGCGTTGATAGTGTTGAGCTGCGTGTGCGCCGCATTCGACCTACGAGTGTAGCGGTGTATGTAGCGTGTAAGTAGTAATTACTAGCTCAAGAATTCGAACTAAAGTATTATAGTATTATGTTATTAAATTGAATAAAACATTTTCTTTTTTTCGTTTTAATAATCAAGTTTCGTTCTAAATATTTCAAGTACAAATTGAAATCATATTTCAGTTGGTATTTTAGTCGAAATATGGAAAAGCAGTTAGTACATCGTAGACGAATGAAAAAATATTACCGAATAAGAAGATCATATTTACAACACGAACTTTAGGTTTCTCTACAGATAAAGCACTTGGATCTGATAGGACACAGAGATGGCCGAATAATATAAAGGCACTTGGTAGTGGTGGCTCATAGGATCTGAAGTGGTCTAGGATATATCCCAAGGCCATTAGACCTTGACCAAACTGAGGCAAGTATTTCTGTACTATCTGTTTCGGTTCCTCCATTATTGTTGATATGAGATACTTTCATAGCAACTGTTCAAGGACGTAATGTAGTAGTACTGCTCTTATCGATTATAAAACCATTGATGACAATAAGAGTGTGAACCTTGGGCTTAATGCTTAATGTAAATACATTGAAGGATTTTCGTTAGATATTTTCTTTAAATGATTCTTGATTTATTTACATGTTCGTTATTTTTAGTTTCTGATCAGAAGAAAGTTTCTTATTGCTTTAATTATGATTCGGCAACCATTTTTCTCCTTTGTTTAACTGCAGTCTTCCGATATAATTTCATATTGATTTTATGTTTGTATAAACTTCACAAATATTACAATCACTCCATTTTTAATTTTATATCGTAGTTTTGTTGTAAATTTATTTTGATTGGGTTTTGTTCATATGAAAATTGTCATATTACGTCACTCATGAGAAGTTGTGACAAGATATCAAAGACAATATAAATATATTTTTTTCTTTTTCATCTGAAACCGTGGGTTATGTTATATAAAGAAAATACTTAGTGAGTTTATATTTAAATCTATGTCTTCATTCCGGTTATTTCGTTATGTCGCCGGTACAGCTGGTAGTGACGAAACAAGTAATTTATTTTTAGTGAGATGAAGGGTTTCCTTTTGTGTAAGCGACGCGATGCGGTCCAGTAAAACAGGGCGCAGATGTACCACACACAAAAATGAAATATTATTTAGTTGTTATGAGTAAGGTACGAAATAAATTGTTTAAGCTAAAACTTTCTATTAATTAATTGATTTAAATTTGTAACTTAACTTGAACCAAATATGTAAGGTCGCTCGTAACCCAAAGCGGTGGGTAGAGATTACCAATATCCATTTGGCGCTATCCTTGTTCTAACTCCTTACATAAACGCGTACTCGTCGTTTCGGACTTCTTGAAGCGTTGTTACACTGTTAGTTGAATATAAGGACTTTCTATAAAATGACTTGGAATTTTACACAGTTTTTATTACGTAGGCGAACGGATTTTTCTTGATTCATCCCTTAAAAATCTTAAGTAGGTGATGAAAGTGTAGGGAATATTCGTAGTTCAATGTAAGTTGACCGAAGATCTATACGATCAATCAGATGACATAGGGTTCAGCTTAAGATGGACAATTCATTTAAATTTGTATTTACTTAAATTTCACGACGTGTCAAACCGCGTAGTAAATAATATTTTTCTACTAAACATAAAATATAAGCTTCTTTTTTCGTTCACATTGAAACATGATATGAGGAAACATGTACCCCTGTTCCATTTAAATTATAATCCTCCGTGAAATAAAGCTCTCCTACTTGCTTACATATTTTTTCGACGGTTCTGATGGATTTTCTCAAAAACAATTTAGAGCCCCTTGTGGACCCGCCTTGCGTTTTATTTTGATGACCTGTTTATTGAAGCCTGTTCCATCGCATTTCAATTTAATACGGATAAGAAATAACTCCAGATTTAAAATACGAATAATACAAGCTTGTTCTGAAGAAATCGATAAAGAATCTCGAGTTTTCATTCTGGAATGTCGTGTTAAACTGATTTAAGCCAGTGCAGTATTTTTAATCGTCTTAAGGAATTTAATATTCTTTTTACAATACTTACTCATTAAAAAGTTTACTAAAATCCTTACGACTTATATCGCATTATGTACGTAACAGAATAACTCTTTTATGGTGTATGGCTATTCTCGGAACCTCAACGATCTGTCTTTAAAAGCACGAAGCTTATAAGTAAACAAACTGCACACAAATTATTATAAAAGTTAATTCAGTTTGAGGACAACCATTAACAATGTTGACGTGTTTACATCTGCGTATTATAAATGGTATTGCATATTATGTCACTGACCAATGGTGAACTTGTCAGTTTATAATCGGACTAAGCATACATAAACTGGTAGCAAATTGAGAACTGAACGAATCATTCTCAATTTGACCTGTCTTTTCTCGACAGCTTATAAAGTATCGAATTCAAATCGTCAAAATGCGAACTGATGTATTGCTTGCGTAATAACATTAAAGCTTGAGTCAGAATGAAAGATAACATAACCTATGTAACAGTGGTAGAGCCCGCAACAACAACATCTGTTGCACGAAATGGCCGGCTCGACCGGTGAAATACCACGACCTCACAGAAAACAGGCGTGAAGTAGAAATACTCTGCGTTTCGTCTGATGAGTGAGGTGCCTGAGGCCTAATTTCAGTCCTCTTCCCCTTCCCACTCTTTTCTCATAAGGATAGGATGGGAAAGAGAAGAGGATTGGACGAGGAGGGGGTAACAGGGAAAAAGATATATAATTTTTCTTGTCTATGCCCTCCTCTGCCCATTAAAGGTAGGCAACGCATCTGCGACATATTTGACTTTTGCGGATGTCTATGGGCAGCGCTCACTAAACATCAGGTGACCCGCTTGCTCGTTTGCCACCTTCTCACATAAAAAAAATGTTATTTCTCATTGATATTGTGTTGCGTTTAACATAACACGTCAAACGGTGGATGGTGCATTGCATCGATATAGAATTTTTTGACAGATTATAAAAAGCCTAGTCCAATTGTAAATTGACGAAATTCACAAAATGTCGGTGGCAGATACAACGTCAGTGTCATCTCGCGTCCGTTGTTGATCGATAGGCTGGCAGCGAGTCATAGTTGACATTGAACAGCGTCATTCATCGCTCGATAATTGGCAGTCTGTCAAGTCTGCGGCCTGCCCTTGCAAGGACCACTTACACGGTCTAGATCATTAAATTCCACTTGCGAAGAACTGATCTTTATTAAGAAAACAACACTCGTTTCATTAAGAAAGCTTAGCTCTTGGAAAGTAAACAAAGGAAGTCATAGTGCACCTAATAAGTTCTATCTGCTGCCAATTTGAAGTCAATCTATTTTGTCCACTATCATGGGAAAATGTACGCAGGTATTCACAATACTATTTATCTCTCTGCTATCTCTGTCTTTGGAACACTTTTGACCACTGATTTTGTATGCGTATAACATATTTAAATATACTACCCTATTTTATTTATGCATCTTTCAAATAGTAATGAATTATTAAAATAGATTCAATCAGATTATACCCAATACAAGCCCAGATATTTCTTGTTTACCATATTAATATAGATAATTTTTCTCCCTCTGGCCATTGGGTGCGGTTAATTTTAATATAAATATACATGTATCAAAAGTACGAATTAAACTACAACCGACTTATAAATAATAATTTATGTTTAGTTTATCGGTATCTAAAATAAATTAATTTTTGAATAGGGCAGGTAATACAGTTTATTTCTGCTCCAAAATAAAAAAAAAGTATTACAAAACATTAAATGTTGACTGTTCGGTAATTGTAATCCTTTCAAGAGAGCAATTGCCTTGGCCTTTAATCAGCAAAGATTGTTTTACGGAATGGCTTTAATCAAGAAAGTATTAACGTGTTCAATCTCTGTATATATTCTTTAATTTGTATTTACTTTAAAATGCTCTGCAATTTTTTAAATACATGAATTACATAATGGTATTTAACTGTGCTTTAGTTTTATATTATCCTTTTATATAGTCCTCCTCCATGGAGTACTTAGTCAATAGTTGCAAAACTTGACCAGGGAGACTTGCTGTCCGTTGCTGGTCGTACAGAAAGTTTTTGCTACCATGGTACAATTTAAATTATACCTTATTTTTTTCATATAGATTTTCTATGTACAATACATTTTGATTCCTTATCATTATTTTACCAAAAAAAATGTTTAAACTTTTAAACACGTCGTTTAGGTATTTTGAAATAATTGATAAAATGATTAACCCACATAGGTTAACGAGTTATTATTACTTAATGGTTTTTTGCTAAGATGATACAAAAGGTGGTTTCTTATGAAATCCGAAGTTGATGGTTTATTAAATTCTATACGATTTTAATAAAGTAAATATCTTATCTCGTTCCAATACGTGTCTGGAATCCTACGAGCTTATCGCGGGAACGATGTCTATACAGAACCTTTGCAAAGTGTCGACCCTATTCATCGCTGAGGTATTTGCACGAGGGCTCTCACAGCCTTCGCTACATTTGCTCGTCAAAAAATTTACAAGTCGACAGTAAATCGTTGAGTACGATCAAACGTTGGTTTTATAAGATTTTTGTATTTCCTTAAAAATATCGCAAGTACGATTCAAATCTTATGAGATTGAAAATGACACAATTCAGAATTTCAGATATGTACGTTGATATGAGCGTATAGCCTATGTATTGTGTATGCGACGGGCCGGTTGGCGTGGTTAGTAACATACTTTTCACGCCGCAGGTTGTGGGTTTGATTCCCACCGAGGACAAAATGTGTGTATGTCTGTTTCTGAGTCTGGGTGTAATTGTCTATTTAAGTATGTAATTACAAATGAAAAGTAGTATAGGTAGTATTTCAGTTATCTAATTTCCATAGTACAAGCTCTGCTTAGTTTGGGATCAGCTAGCCGTGTGTCAATAATGTTCAGGATATTATTATTATTATTATTAGTATATTGCTAGTATGATACTAGTAGAAAAGAAAGTGATAAAAGAGATGTTACTGTGATAATACCCGTACAAGATATAGCGCCCATGTTCTGTAATTTATATAAGATATGCCTCTACATCTGTATCTATGTACATGCCTCCGACGCATAATAAGTTGATTGTGATAACAACATTCAGCGATGAGGCTTTATTGCTAGAGTCAATACGGTAATGGATTACCAATTCGACTAACTTAACTACACGAAGTGATCAAGTGTCTAGTTTTAGGGCAAATTTGTCTTTTCGGTTTACTAAGCGAAACGATGCGCATCAATTAATGCTAGTGTCCATCCACTTATCTTAATTTTATTTAACAATATTGTTTTGTTCTTAAATTTTTAATTAAAAACATCCTAAAGAAAGTACTCAAGAAAAAAATCGGTCGACAAACAGAGAATTAATGTTTTGTTACGAGGAACAACTGTTTTGTTTTTTTTTTACATTTAAAATGCCACAGTTTTTGATCCCCTCTTTGGTTTTAATTGGTTCCTTCGTGATTAATTGGTTGATGCTGTAGAAGTATTTTTATTATAAATATTTTGAATTTACCTATTATTAGTTCTACATATAAATTTTTTGACACACTAACACAGATGAGATGAAAAGAAAGTGAGTATATTAAAATCAATCGAAAAATAAATATTACACAAATCTTCTATATATTTTTTAACGAAACATCAATTAAGACTATTGTGATGAAAATTGCATCATTGTACAAACCTGTGTCCAAACGTCACCTGCCTTACGCTATAGTAAAACAGTGGTTTGACATTTATTAACGTTTGCTTGTTACGCTTTCATGCGAAAATTACTCAACCTATCATCATGAAACTTTGTACACGTATTTGGAGGTATTAGAAGTAATAGGATACTTTTTATAAAAAAAATTGTATATAAAAAGCGAAGGAACTATTTTTTTAATTCATTAAAATTTTATCAAAGTTATATACCTCCAGATGAAAAAAGTGAAGTTACCTTAAGAAAGACTTCGTAAAATCCCGCCCAGTTATTTGCTTTGTGATTTTTTTTAATTTTTATAAATAAATATTATTTTTAAATACACGAAAGTATTTTTCTTAAGCATATTCCCACTTTGGGGTATTGTCGATATGCTGGTAAACAATGCATTTTATCTTGGTTAGATGGATGATAATAAAACGCGTCTAAACATAGTCACCGAGTAACGGATATATTCGTAAACGCCTCTGAAATTCAATCGGCTCCAGTTAAAATCAACATTGGCCAGTTTCCAGTCAAAGTGTCTTTGAGCAGCACGATAAATAATAAAAAAGAAGCAGTTGATTGCAAAAAATGTTTTAAAGAATTGTTAACATCAAAATCTTGTATTTTTACTTGACCTTTCCTTTTTGCCAAACTGACAGGAGGGTAATGTTTACATGCGTATGTATGTAGCTGTAGTTTAAACAGCTTCACCGATTTTGAAGAGCGAGTGTCTTTCACAAAAATAATTATATCATTTTACCAATAATAATAATATCAATAGTGGGAGTATTACAAAGAAAACACGCTAAGGATGTAATGCAGTGCTGCCACTTTTGCAACGTTTACCATCTTTAAGGTATGTCTAGAGACTTATACAATACTTATCAACACTTTTTTATCACTTTAACTTTCATATTATATATATATATACATATATATACATTATAGAGTATTAAAAATAAGAATAAGTGTTCTAAGTATTTTTAAAACCATTTTCCACCAACCAACTATACAGACCTCTCCACTAATTTAGAACTATGTAAGAGTCAAGACATTTTTTTTATTGTATATACCACGGGGAGTGTTCCGAAGAGCTCCTTGAACGATTCCTGCCGCCGAGTTTTGTCATCGGACGACACGACAGACCGCCAGGTACCATACGCACCACCTGGATGGCTGGCATTTCTCAACAGTGCGCTTCTCGCAAAATTTCCTGCCACGCACAGCCGCGTTGTGGAATTGTCTGTCCTCGGCGGTATTCTCAAATCAGTACTACTTATGGTCCTTCAAGAAGTGAGCCTGTCTTTTTCTTAAAGGCCGGCACGTTGCCAGTTCCTCTAGTGTTGCGGGTGTCCATGGGCGTCGTTGATCACCTCGGTGCTCACGCCACTCGTTTGCCCCCGTCTCTTATGTGTTTCATTAGTATTAGTATAAAAAAGGGCGATATAAGGAGCACCCATAACCGACGAGCATGTATGCGTAGACGTGTGAATGTAGATGAAGCGAGAGAGGTGTGTCAGGATGGCGCCAAATGGAAATCCATGATCTCTGTTGTCTGTCTGGTTACGGACGTTAGCGCATATTTATTTAGTATAAGCCACAATTTGTGGTGGGCCTTACTCCCGAAATAAATAAACTGTCTCCTTTATGTTCTTTTTATTAACGCGTTGATAATATTAAAATTTGACTATGTAATTATGTCTTCATTTGACTACAAACGTGATATTTGATTTGAAAACAGCAAGATACAGAAACAAGAGACGTTTTATCTCGAAAGAAATTGTTGTCACTAAAATTATGAACACAAAAAGGTTAGCAAATATATAAATATTTGCTCAATATAAATTGACTTAGAAAAGAACAAACTTTTTCGCGTCATCAGACACCCGTAAGATTATTTAAATTTAATTTATTTATTTGCCTTGACTATCTGTAGCTATACTTTGTTATACTGTTGTCTCTGGTGCATTTGGAAAGAAATTACTAAAATTAACTCAATAATGGTAGAATTATCATATAACTTAACCATTTTAACTTGAGACTTATTATTAAAATTAATAAACACTAAAATAACCGAGGTTTCTTTCAATAAGCAATGACGATTAAACAAATTTAACGAGTGACTGAAAAACAAATAATGTTATGTATGTATAAGACCACTTTTCACCGAGAACAGTTACTATATATGTATCTATCAAAATTGTTGTATCATGATACAGTATTTTTGGTAACAAAAATAATCTCCAAAAGACGAAATTCCGAAAGTCATTGTATTATTATAATTTAACGTGTAATTTCCAATCTTTCTGAGTAAGCTATGACGGGCATACGTTGCGTTTCTTATTTCAATAATGTACCAAACCTAATCTATCACGTGTATTGTGACTGCGGGGAAAGGCAGGAAGCTGCGCGACGGGTATGGAGCGATGGGTCGTATAAACAGTATAGTTCAACCTTTCAATATTGGCATAAACAAATCACTACGTAAAGTGCTTTACATTGACTTACGAAAGGGTAGACATTTTATAGCAAACCGATGACAATGTTTATAAATGAGAATAATGATTAACGTTTAATGTGGTATTGTGCTACTAAAATTTATCGAGGACGTCATGAAGGGCAAATAAATAAAGTTTTATACATTAGTTGCAGCATTTTCCTACGTATTTATAATATGTACCTAAATTGAGCGTTGTTTACTTAACGATTATTTGAATGTCTAGTTGTAGATACAGCGCATTTAAATGAGGCGCTTGAATCTTAGTTAAATAGTACAAATAGTATAGGTTTGGGACTGATTGACGGTGTCATTATCCGTCCAAGTTGTTACAAATAAATAAGTTAATTTTCACTAGTCTTACTTTGACCGATATGAGTTCGCAAGAAAAAAGTTATGTATATTAATAAAACGTTAAATATGTTACTTTACAGTTTTAAAAACATTTCACACGTTTCGATAATATGCATCAGTTTTTAAAATGTAGCAAAGAGATGCAGGCACCCGTTTTAATTACAAATGTTGAGTGTTGGGTACCTAAGTAAAAAAAAGTAAAACCGCATACGTGTAGTTACGTTTTGTAAAAGAAAATCTTCAAAAAATGTTTGCAGTTGATCGGAAAATATATTTGGAATCGAAGATTAATCGAAAATATCAACTGTCGGTTTTTGCCTATCTGAATACTGAATACTGAATACTGTATTCAAATGTTAATTTTTATTGACCTTTTTCACCTTTATGATTTATGAAAATACATAAAAAATATACGTAACTTGTAGTACTTGAAATACTCTGAGATAAGCAATAAAATAAGAAACTACACATCTATCCGATATTTGTATCGGCTTTATTTATGTAATGCGAAGTTTACTTTTGAACTTTTGTCGAACATAGAAGCAAAATTTCTGCTTACTTAAGGTAATTGAGATAATCACTTGTATCTATGATTGTTTGCGTAAATTGATGTTATATACAACCGCTAGTTACCAACAAAAGAGTTACAGATGCGTTACAGGCTATTTGTAGTCAAACAGGGGAGTGAATAAAGAATAGAAATTAATTAAGAAAAGAATGGGGCTTGTGGCATCGCCATTATAGGAAAAAACTCAGGAGTATTTTTATTCCTTCTCTAATATAAAGTCTGCAATAACATATGCAACTCATTTCCTTGTTGTGGACCTCTACAGCTCGTGTCTATGAGTAGCCACTTAACATCAGATGAACAGCTTTTGCCGTCGCTTCCGTCCTTCTGCTGCAAAAACAGCGCTAGTATAGCAATAGACGAATGTCGTATTATTCGGTTTAAGGCCAGAGGGTTCGGGTACGATTTTTAAGAGTGTTCTTAAGATACTTTATAAATGTTCATCATAAAACTTTGTTATAATAAAAAATGAAATCACAAAAAAAATGAATGAAAAAAAGTTCGCCGAAACTGTTACAAATTCAAATGAGCATGTCGAGCATCTTGTTCACGCGAAACTATTATATACGATTTTCCCAAGCCAAATATCATATAATGCGGCTAAAGAAATTTTTACTAGAAATTGATATCAAATATATCGTACAAGAAATTTGAAATCCAGCATTAGTTTTATAACGGAAACTGTTACTCTATCGTGCAACTAATAGGTAATGGTAACTAAAGATTATGCATGTGGTCAGATATTTATACCATTTTTACATATTTGAACCCACAAATGCTACAAATTGTACATACATACATCTATAGTTATCTTATGACTTTAAAAATTAATTACACGACAACTTCAAAGCCTGAGTACGTTAACATCGTTACTCGATAAATTACAATAACGTAAGAAGGCAAAATTTAAACAATATTTGTTAACAAAATATTGATAATACAACTGAACTATAAATAGATTTCTTTTCACTGGTCATATAAATAAATGATACGATGAGGTAAGTTTAAAATTTACAATACAACAATAACGAATTGGAACTTGTTAAGGAATCCTGAATTATTTATTAGGTTACAGAAAACTCGAGGAGATAAAAGGAACATGATATTGTTTAATCTTTTTTTGCAGATCCCCGACGAAAGCTCTATTAAAATGATAAATTAAATTTTGTTGTGTCTTTTATTTATATTTTTTTTATTTATTTATTTTTTAGAAAACCAACAGCGTTACAAAAAAGTATTTTACGTATAAAATTAAAAAGTATGACTAATAATAGGTTTCTCTTATATAAACTAAAAATAAATTCAGACTAAAAAAAAATTCTTGACTTTTGTGATATCTTTCTTAAAATATCTATTTTTAGGTTTTTATTATACATACAATGTAAAGGAAATAACAAAAAGGATTAAACAATATATTATATTAAATTAAAATTCACTAAACTCACCCTAATAAAACTCCAAAAGTTGCAGCGATCCATTTAAAATTATTCATCGTTGAAATTTACCCAAAATGATATCCGTGTATCAGGTAAGTTTAATTGGCACGAGTGTGGCAGCACTGTAGGCCGAGGTTCGTCCGCTCCGCCTCGCGCGACAAGCTACTACGGACACCGCTCGCCTCTACGCATGCGTAGCACGTAGCGTCACACGTAGATAGCAAAATACCGCGAAACATGTGACGAAGTGTTTCATAGAACTACGTTTTTCTTCTGTTTATGTTTTTTTTTATTCGGTCCTTTAGTTTGTTAAAATTAATGAAAGTATATTATTATAGGCATACAATCTGTGCACTGTGGGCGTGCTGCACATATAAAGGAATAAAAAAAATAGTTTCAAAGAGGACTATCGGACGAATATTTAATGTTAAGAAAATGCGAAACTTATACGTTCTGGTAAACTGTATCTGGCAAATGTTCCACTCCCCGAGGCAATAGGCTTGCTCGCTGTGCGGATCCGATGCTACTCGCTGTACCCTCGTCACTTAATGGAAATTCTCAATCCGTTGAGTGATCTATTCGATTCCGACAAACCTCTCTTATTTAACGCTGATGTAAGCCCGTTGTAAAACTGTTAGTTTGATTGTTCGATCTATGAATTGTATGAGTAATAATCACTAATTCATTCGAAATTCGCATTCCATTTACTATTGTCTATTCACAACTCTAGAGTAAAGTTTCAATTAAATATTTTTTTGCTCTTCAAAGGATTGATTAGAAAGAGTTGATTTGTTATTAATCATCTCAATTAATTAATCATCTTCATTCCATACCAATTTACCGGGCGTAGATTACATCTAATATTTTTGTTTGCCCTCAAACAATTATAATTATATATAATAAAAATTATATTAGTAACCACATTAATGTTTTCGTGGAAATAAATATCGCCTTTATTTGCTGCCGAAGATTAGTTTGCAAATATTTCGATTTAAAAAGCAGCGTAGATTGAGTAAAAGCACTGAGTTTGAGGGACGTTTACATTCCAAGAATACGAACACAAAAAAGTTTTATGAACAAGGAAAAATTAGAAGTTTCGTTTTAAATGAAAATTTATGAGATGATTGATTGAAATGGCAATATTAAATTTTTTGCTGTCTTTTACGAAAGAAAGTTCATGTTAATTGTATTATAATGTAATATTTTTTAAATTATAATTCAAATGTTCGGTAACAGGCTGTTATGTCTTTCAAAAGTCAAGTTTGCGATTACGGAATGCTTAAGTACTACTATTTCTACGTCAATTATAATGGAATACGTGGTATTTTAATTATATTTCTGTTAATTGTAAAATTATAAATTAACTTACATATGCGAGTACCTCCTTTTCAGGTAGAAGTGAGTTATATTTAGTACAAGAAACGAGAATGTTCGTAGCGAAACAACCCCGGCAATGTCCCGTGCGTAGCCCGCATAGTTCACATTGAATACATTTTAAACACATTCACTGCTTTGAGAGGGCGCACTAACAAACGCTTTCCAAATGACCACATTATCTCGAGTAGGTATTTCATTTCTCGATGGTATGTGTGGATGGGGCCTTATACTTTTATTATTCCAAAAGCCTAGCTGTTTTCCTATTTAGGACTATCTCATAAATATTAATGAAAACCCACCCAATGTTATTATACCGTCATGTATCCATATATTTTATTTACAGACGAACCAAACGAAATATCATAGTTGTATTGATGACAGAGGCAACATAAGTTTTAAAAGTTCACCCATAACTTATTATAGACTTATAATAAATATAATACGATAGCTTAAGATGTCTGGATTCTATAAAAATATCAACAATGCACGGCGTGCTTGCTTGAATCCGCATTACATATAAACAGTTGTAGAGTCAGTAGCAACAACAACTGTTGTGTAAAAATGTGTTTTTTTGCTTTTTTACCAAATAATAAAAATGATTAGCTTCAAACTTCATCCACTAAAATAATAATGGTACTCTTAAAACTTGTATACACATACGTATAGATACTGGGACTGTACAAGTTACGATGATACATTTAATTTTTTTAAATATATATCTAAAAGTAATAAATTACATAAAAAAGAAGCATTTATATGCTATACTTAATTTAAAAGGGAAGGTTGACTCTTCATTATTTCGCGTCAGTGCTATAAAGTAACGAGAGCTTTAATGATATAAATGCTACTAAATGTTTTAGTTACCTAGAGATCGGCCTTGCACTAATAATTAAATTAGTAATAAATTATTTATAACCGAATGGTGAGAAAGTTATTAAAATGTTTTATAACAAAATCGGTAAGTCAAACAAAAAACGTACTCTAAACATTATATGCTACGAAATGCTACAACGTGCTACGATTCGTAGTACTGTGCGCATACAAATTGCTTTTGGAAACTTAGTAACCGCGTTGATGTCGAAACTAAGGATGTGTGAAGTGTTGTTGATTACTTCCAGATTGTCAATGTAACTTTTAACGTGTTGGATCCATCGCGAACACATTTTTTTATAAAGTTCGAATTGTTATACCAATTACTTTATTTTGTGTATACTGTCAAAATTATTTACGTTTAAAAACACCCGCGAGTAACATGAGACCACACAGAACTGATTGATTGGGTGTGTGACCATTTTATCTGCCAGATTTTGTTTGTAGAGTTGAACTCGATGTGAATTATATTATGAATTTACATTTTTTATTATTTTAATCATATTATAATTTGAAATTATTTACATATACAATTACGAGTATCTAATAATTTTGAGATAGAAATTATATTTACCACAAGGCTGGCGTAAAGTAGTGGTATGCTTCTAGTTTTCGAACAATTAGACCGAAGGCCCTTCCTCCTCTTGACATTCCTTCCATTTCTCTTTTACTTTATCGACATCCGTCCTCTGCTGTACATAAAGACTGACAGTGTATCTACAACTCATCATTCGAGGTTCTTCTGTAGACGTCTGATTGTTGCGGATGTTTGTAGGTGGCGGTGGTTAGTTCACGTGCACCGCATACTCGTTTGCCGTTTGTCTATCTTAAAAAAAAGTTTGCCGTCACGGGACGCTCGAATTTCTAATACATAAAAAATGGAGTATAACAAGAAAACAGATTAGTTTCATATTTAAAGTCAATATATACTACTTATTTACAAATGGAAATTAGTATGGGCGCGCAGATACACAACAGTTGGGGAAAGTAGAGGGGCGTAACGCCAGTAGAGTATCAGGCCGCTTGCTGTCACGGCATACCGAGGCCGAGCTTACTACTGAGGCGCTTTACATCGAAAAAACCTATGTTCATAGGACTTGATTCAAAATTACATTTTTAAAATAAAGCTTTACCACAAATATAGGCCTATCTATTATCGCCTTAGAATCAGTGATGCTTCAAATCGGCTGGCGCGCCTCGGCGTTTACTTTAAATTACCACCATTACGTCGCATTACGTGCCTGCGCGAACTTAACATTTCATTCGGCTGCTAAATAGCTTTATAAAGTTATATATTGCTCATCTTGTACTTATCAGTAAATGTAGTCTTCGATACTTACTTAAAATAAACACGTCGTTTATGGTTCGAAACTCTCAAACCCGAAAATGAAAAAGTTGAACTGTGTTATTAAATAAAAGTAAACATACATTACTTTATCCCGTCGGTAAGAGAGTTGTGTTAAATACCTAAAATATTTGTTTAAAAGTCTAAATATGGTTGATACTAATATTTTTAAAGCTTAAGTTTTGTTTAAGTTTAAGGCATTATATGTATACATGGACCTAACATACTCTAAAAGCCATCATAAAATTTTTTCTCATCCGATTATCGAATGCGGGACTGCGGAATTCGATCGCTAGAGAAGAGGAGTACAATAATTGCTAGGCCGCCTAAATAGATATAGGAATAGAAAAAGTTGGTGTGGTGTAAGCAACTTTTGGCTGTAAGTTGGAATTGAACATGTCACATAAATTTATAGGGTATGCCTGATGCCTGACAGCACAAGGATTTAATTATTCGTCACGTCGTTTCCAATCCGACTCACACAAACAATGATATTGTTTCGTTCTCGTTAAATCCACGCGTTGAAATCATAGTCGACAGACACAGGATTGATTTGTAATGCGATGTACTCAAAACATGTGCAACAACTGATGTGGAAGGGATAAAATCAAACAGACCGGAGCATGAAGCGAGTCAGACGGTATAAGAAATAATCTTTTTTAAGATACTACTACACAGGGTTCCAGTCGAATAATATTCCAAACGATTGGTTTTCATATTTAATATAATGTTTCTATGATTTATATTATATAATATGTCTCAGAGAAATATTATATTAAAAATCTAATATCTAATGATCTATATAGATGAAGGTGAATATTTCGTAAACACCAATTGATAATTTTTAATTGTTTTTGTTCGCTATTCGGTGCACGAGGGTCCTCCTTAACATTATAACGATATTATTTGTAAAATAGCTTAGAAAAACATGAAACATCGTTACTGAAATTGCCTTCTCTAATGATCAGGAGTCTTTTTATTTTTGTATCCCTTAAATAGACGTAACCGACTAATTATATTAAATTTTAAACTTCTATAAATTTGCTAAAATAATAATCTATTTAGCTTATTTGATACTCAGTAGTTGTTGGTACTAAGAAAGGTAAGCTTATTTTTAACAGTGGCCCGCAATAATCTGTTGCACGAATGGGCCGGCTTCGCCAGTGAAATACCATCACCTCACAGGAAACAGGAATAAAGTAGAAGTATTTTGAATATCATCTGATAAGTGAGGTGTTTTAATTTTAGTTTTCTCACACTCCCGTCCTTTCCTGACTAGGATACGATGGGAACGCCAAGGGGATTGGACGGGAAGGGGATGAACACAGTAAGAAAATATCCTTTTTCTTCTCTATCTCTTCCTATGTCCACTAAAAGGCTACGAGTCTGCAAGTCGTTGGCTTGTTGCAGATGCCTATGAGTAGCGCGCTCGCTTAACATCAAGAGAATCGCTTGCTCGTTTGCCGCCTTCTCTATAAAAATAACTTAACATTATGAATAAGAAAAAGGAGCGTAATCAAAAAATTTAAACAAGGGACAGGTATAACTTAAGCGTAAATGTAAATCCATGACGTAAGCTCTGGGGAAATAGCTTCGCATTCGGGACGCTTTCGAGTCCTCACTTTTTATCCACATGTGTATTATAATCAAAATAATATAAATAAAAATCGTTGAGTACGGATTAATAAGTACATGAAATGACAAGATATTCAGTATGTCGATATGTACGTATAGAGGTAGATTATGCATGTGTAGAGTTCGCTACGCGTTGTGGCTAATCTGAGGGCGGACGCGCTCGACGCCGACAAATAACATCCGCAGCTGGGCGCACGTCGACTGTCGGCTGTCGGCTGTGCCACTTCCACGAGAACGATATATCCAACGCCCCAACCTCTTTAAAGTCTTTTTGTAAAACCTATGGGTTTTTTATCTTGAATTTGATGTTGAATCAAAAATTACCACTTCTACCTCGACAAATCGTTTTAAAAAGTCATTGTTATTAAGACTGAGACATCGACAAAAATCTAATATCACACGCCCACTAATTTAATCATAATAAAATCAACATTATCGCTTTTTTAACTGTTTGTTCTTTAATCGTATTGTCATAGACAAAGATCAGATTTTAATGTGAATGGAAATAAGTCTTTTTCAATGCAATACCGGGTACAAACTTTAACCGACAATTTTTGTACGTTAAAATATAATTATTCCGCACGGTCTTACGGATTCGTAGGTCCGTCGATCAAGCTTGTAAATCACATAGGAAACGTTGGGCCATAGCTGCATATATGTAAATCAATCATTAATTACATTAATATTTAACAATATACATACTTTAAGTTAAATAAACTTGTGCCAAGTGACAAAATTGTCAATTAATTGACAAACATGAGGCGACCATTTATATTGAATCGATTTATTATAAAACTAAAATTAAATTCATCACGCTACAATGTTTGCATAGTTCCATAATGAGGAGAGCATAATCCCTGCTTAATAACTTATTGCGGCCCAGATGGGCGAATAACTCATTTTCATATGAAATTAATAATGGGTAAAGCAAAAATTGATATCCATCAAAAATATGACAAAATGATCTACAGTTTTTTTGACAACAGATTTTAATAAAATTTAAAAAAAATATATAATAATCATTATTTATGATGTGTATATTTAGTAAAGACTAGACAAAAGATAAGACTACTTCAATAAGGGATTTTCCGTTTATTGATCTTTGGAAATACGAGTTTTGTGTGTTACGATAATGGTGGCTATCATTGAGATCCAAAGAATCACAAGCAGTCATAAGAACTGCCGACGGAAGTGAAAATACAAAACAGGTGGGAAGGCATCTAAATTCAAATAAGCATGTGAACATGTTGTTCACGCGAACCTATAAAATTTTCCCTTACCAAATATTGTCTAACGCGGATAAAGAGGTTTTCACTATTTCAGTTATTTTCATTATTTATTTGTTACTAATCTGCCTACTCCTCTGGAGTCATAAAAGTATTACTCTAGAATAATACGCAGAGATTATGGATTTCCTTTCAGCGCGATCTTGGCACACCTCTTGCTTTTACTACATCCATAAATACTTGCTCGTCTGTTACTAGTATTGAGATCTATTAACTAATTTAATAAGAGGTGATGAGAGAAAGCGACTGCTATCTTTATCTCTCCAAACAATCGAATAAAGATTTGAAATACGTTAAATAAAGAAACTTACTAACTTAACTTACGTAAAAAACTTTACTTAACACAGTTTTATCTTCAAAATATCTAAATGTTTGCTTTTTAAGTCTTATCTTACTAAATTTCTTTTATTAATAAATGAACTTTACATCAAGACTCGATTTTTCATTCGTATGATAAATAATAAAAATATTTAGATTCTAGATTTCTTTTAAAAAGGATTTTCAACAGTTATTCTTGAGGCGTGTATTTCAAAAAGTTAAGTAGCTTATAGTATTTGTAGATTCTTGTGATTTGGGCGGGACGATATTCTTACGGCGTGCAACTTAAAAATCGTGTAGCTCGGAGCTTTGTGGGAGAATGGCGCACGCGCGACGTCACTTGAAGCTTCGCGGCCGGCGCGACCGCTCACGCCGAGTCCGCAAGCAAATCGCGATCTCGTTCGTATGGTAACTTCGCTCACTGGTCATTAGTTTCTCATTAATGGGTGGCAGCTATGTTAGTGTTGCTACTTCGTGAGGTACGGTGGTGGGCATGTGCCCAAAACCGACCGCTTCCGTAGCGCGATGAACGCGCATTGCACGCACCGCGCGCGTTTTCGTCAACTCTACGCGAATATCTTCGCGCGCGTTATGCTTCCAATTGTGGTCACACTAACACAAGCGCAGTAAGTAGTTGTAAAACTTTTTTGATTAGTTTTAATTCTTATAAAGTTTTAATCTTACGTCTTTTTTTTCTTATCACAGATAGCAATCAATAACTACGTTTACATACAGTATACATCAATTTGGAAGCGTAAAGTGTAAAGTTATAGTTATTTCAAATTAAAAATAATAAAGTAATAAAGTGGATTCGAATATTATTTCAGTGCTATAATATAATATTCTTAAAATAATTTAAAATATATATTGTATTACATATACATTAGTTTGTTTTTTAGTTTAGTAGTAATTAAAAGTTCCTTAACTTTAATGTAGCTAACAATTAAGGTGGGAAATTCGTAAACTGAAGTTAATTTATAGTTATAACAAGGAAATTATTGTGCATCATAAAAAGAGGAACAAATAAAAAATGTTTAGTTTTTTTAACAATAAATGACAGTTTTGTAGGACGGTATTTTTATTAGTATAAACTTTCCGACGGCCGACGGCTCGCGCCGTAGAGTTTGTGCATTTCTAGTTTTAGTGTAAGTTAAATCACACTTCGCTTATTATTTTTATTTAATTTTATAGACCTACCTTGAACATTTTCGCAAGTCTTATTTTCCATTAAACTACGACGAGGGACTTAATGCGTGATAAACTTTCCAAAGTAATTTATTTCATGTGGAAAGATAGATGCTTTTTGATCCGGATATATTTATACGTATATTGCTGTGATATGATTAGATCATTATATTTAGATGTTTTTTACTTAAGCTATTACATATTAAATATTTGTAATGATGATTATAAACTTGATATTACTTAAATAAATTATGCGGTATTTTTTGGTTAATTAATATTTTTTTTTGTATATACTGTACTGTATGTACTATTGTACTTGGGGGTATATGTATACAAAAAATTTTAATCAACTAACATTGAAAATATTACGATTATTTTCTCATACTTTATATAAAATGAAAAATATTTATCAGTGTGGCAAGAGGGAAAATGGGCCTTTCGATAGCAATTTTCTCTCAGAAAGGGGAATATGAAACAAAAAAGACCTTAGGGAACGCAAGATTGTATCCTCAAAGTGACTGATTGTGTGGGCAATAACTGCTAATGATGCCGAGGTACAAGATAAATATGAATTGGAGCATACTATTATTGTAACGACTTCGTCTGAACTTACTTTTATATTGAACATTTTTACCTCTACTATCTATAAAAACAACGTTCCTACGGTCACGCACGGTCATGTGATGCGCCTAAAAGTTGTAACGTTTCAAATAATCTAATATTATTTTTTTATTTAGTAGGTCTGACTACGCAATATTGTGTACCCATCGATTTTGATCGGTTTTACTTTAAACGTGGAAGTATCGCAACAATTATATATCATGAATCATCAACAATTATACGTGAACCTATAAGATGTTCCCCTACCAAACATTGTCTAACGCGGCTAAAGAAGTGTTCAGTGTTTTCAGACAGTTTAAAAATGTCTTAAAGCTTTCTTTAAAGTGCCGGTATGCTTTTATCTTCCAATGAATAAAAATAATACGGCACCTGTAACTATGTCTATAATATTTATTAATTACCACACGAAAGGCGACACCGTACAGTTGCTCTAAGCGGTTATGTTCTGTACAGATCCTTCTCCAGCGAAATTCACCTATTCGTAACGCTAGATATTTTGCGCTAAATCTTTGTCTTAAATGTTGTCGTTTCTTTTTTGTACCATGTAAGTGGTTATGTATGTAGGTAGGAATATATATAGGCTATGGGATAAGATGTGGGAAATATTATACATGACGACCCCTGCAATTTTATTCGAAGTTTTTATGTCATCAAATTGTAATTTGGCATAGTGACAGATGTTTTTTGGTTCTATTTGAACTGCCTCGGGCAGGTGTTGCGTCTTGGAGTTTTGTACGGAAAATATAAGGGTTATCTATTTTGTCATGAGCAAAACATGTCAAGCTGTGTTCAGGAAAAAAACATTTTTGTTTAGAAACAAAACTTTGGCCTAAGAAATGATATAGCCGCATGTCACCTTACGTTTGTCTTTATATTGTTTGTTCTTGAACCTGTATATTTTGTGTTAGATTGGAGCGAGCTGTGGCTGTGGACCGGTTGGAGAACGTCACGCACACCGTGTCCCGCATCTTGGACGGCTACGACATACGCCTGCGACCGAACTTCGGAGGTGACACATATTTAAATCTGTTTTCAAAATGTTGAAATGTAATGAATTGTTAGTAATATTTATAACATTATTATTATTAATAATCACATTATTATTTAAATTATAACGAGCCATAGATCAGTACAGTAAGCACGTCACGAAAAAACATAAGTAAACTTTAGCAGTGTTCAAGTAATCATTGAAGTTAATTATGAGAAGTGAGTAAGCACGTAATAATTTAGTGATAATAATACATAATAAGATACATTTGGCACTCTGTTAGTATCTGTATGCACGACGCAAACTCATTGCAAGTAGCGTATGTGTTACTTGCAATGAGTTTGCGAATACTCATAAAATATATATGAATTAGAATTCGCCGGAACATCTGCGGAATGCTCCTGCGTGCACTTTATTGCGGGTACTGAAGCACAAACATTCAATAGATATTGAATTTGGTCAGTAAGCACGGCGCGATTCGTCAGCGATCGCAGCCGGTCCTCCGTCTAACATGTGGCGGTCTCAGTTCGCCGGGTTGCATAAAATATTATTGGTTTTTAGGCGATCCACTCTACGTCGGCATGGACTTAACAATCGCCAGTTTCGACGCTATTTCGGAGGTCAACATGGTAAGTAAATGTTCAGAGTAAAATTAACTTTTTAATTTTATTACTTTAATTTTCTTCTTTTAACAAAAACAATGATGACACCCTTACATTAAAAAGTATTTATCAACACACATTCTTCTACTTTTCTCAATGAATTATTTTGATACTATAAAATCAGGCAAGGAATCTTACAAGTCATTGAATCAACTGCAAATACCGGTCATACTTAAATTTTAATTAAAAACTTAAGTTCCATTTTCATTGTTAATATCTTTTTCGTATTTTCTTTATTTTACTTCGATATTATATTTGCGTATTCATTCTGTAAGTGTTCGATTGTATATTGAAGATTTGTATAGTTGTGTGTAATAATTAGAATCAGTTAAAATTGAAATAAAACAAATATTACGTACATGTATATCTGTTATTGAATAAATATTAATGTATTAAGTTACAAATGCAAAAGCAACGAGCAAAATAGTGCCATGTTATTATTAATATACAGTACAGAATATAATTTAACTAGTGACCCGCCCCGGCTTCACCCGGGTACCACCACAGATAAACATCTGATCCAGTTGCCAGATTGGCACATTGCTGTGTTTGGTAGCGATCCAATCCCTGTAAATTTCATTCAAATCGGTCTAGCCGTTTCGGAGTTTATAGGCCTATAGGGAACATACATACTTCGCTTTTTATATACGATTTTATTTTCATAAAAAGTATCTTATGTTACTTGTAATACCTCCTAGAGTATGTGTACAAAGTTCATGATGATCGGTTGAGTAGTTTTCGCGTGAAAGCGTAACAAACAAACTTACATTCACATTTATAATATTAGTAGGAATGTATAACGCTTGCGATAGACGAGAGAGATAGATTTGCGACGGTGCACGATATTCCTGCTGCATCAAGCAAGACATAAGCTAACCTAAATTGCTTTGGCATTAGGGAGCTTTTATTTACTAAGTCAGGTATTGCAATGCTACAACTTCCATCAGTGCGCCAGGCTTAAGGTAAGCAGAGATACTTCATCATAGCTATATCATATCATAAAGTTATTTGTTTTCGTCAGATCTGTACCACATATATGTATTTAACTAAGTCAATAACATCAATATACTAGGCAACACCGTATTTTTGAAATAATTTTGTTTTTAAAGAATCAATATTTTACTGTCTCGTACTCGCTCGCTGATTTGCGTCTCGTAACGAAACCTCAACTTAAAGATTCATGTCTGACGACCGCATCATTAGTTAAGTTGAGTTAGTGAACAAAGACTTGACCAACAAGAGCTTCTGCGGCGTATTTTGCCGAGTTCCAAATAAGTGGCGAACAATGACAACAGTGTCATTCTCCGTTTAAGAAGTTTGAGGGGGTTTTAAAAATTCCGCATTCTCGAGCCGATCGCGGTAATTCATTATGCTTTTAATAGCTTCAAAAAGAGAGCAAGGCCGTCCACTTGACACGGATGCGGCCACGGTGACCGTCAGCCAATCGAACGCCTTTACTTTGACATCGCTCGACGGCTACCAAGAGGTCGACATCCACTCGCTGCCTTGTCAACGCAACTTAAATCTATAATATACTCACTACCTTTTTGCTTTCAAAGGATCGGTTATCCTTGGAATGTTCCTAAGATTTACTTGTACGAATATTATGACAAAAAAAGTAATAAGTAAGTAAGTAGTAGTAAAAAGTACTAAATTACTGGTGATGTACTTCATAGCCTCATTTTCTGATTAGAGCGTCGCCGATTGAGGAACGCGATGTCTCAAAAAATCTAAATTTTTATCAACCTCAAAAGATTAAACCATAAAAATCAAGGCAACACACATCTTTGAATCCCCTTACGATATGTTTTACCTAAAATGAATTCACCTAAGATTAATGAATGAATGTGTCTAGTGAGTTCTATCTAATCTAATCTTTTGTTTAGTCATCCCTTAATCATTTGCAATTATTTCAGAATTCGCTTCATTAAAAATGATAATTGTTTAAAAAAAGCCACCTAACTTTTTATCATTTTGATGTGTATCTTTAGAAAACGTCTTAATGCATCAAATCTACAACGCTAGAAGTAAGGCTTTTTTATTGGATACTGTGATCGGTTAAATGGAACGCCTTGATGAGTTGCTTACTGCAAAATAAATTTACCAATCATTAGGCAACCCCAAACATCACTACGCTGTGCATTAGACTTAAGTTTTCTTGTTAAAACTTGTACATTACTTAATTGCTGGATGGATTTTTCTTGAAGTACCTTGAGATATACGACACTTTTCGTTTTCTTTTATAATTCAGGATGTATTATATACTCTTAGTAGTCGTCACTTCATGATAGATAAAGTCCAATATGAAAATTGTACGAGAAACGCATTTTCTTGGCATTTGTTTTTTTTCGTCATGCACTAACACGACCTTGTTTTATAAAATTTAACATAAATTTTGCGCAGAAGAGTTCATTTTTGGAGTATTCGAAAAATAAACATGGATAATTTCTCAGGATTACACGATAACGCTTTATCTGAACCAGTATTGGAAGGACGAGCGGCTCGCCTTCGGCTTGTCAGATGAAGTTCTGACCTTGTCTGGAGACTTTGCCGATAAGATTTGGGTGCCAGACACTTTCTTTGCTAACGACAAAAATAGGTTAGTAAGAAAAAATGAAATGTTTGTTTTTAATTTTCAACCGTATTGCAAATAATTTACTGTACTTTAATCTGACTTAACAACCTCAAGAGAATTACGAATTAATATTTATAGCATACATTTATTTTTAATTCCATATCTGAGCCAAGTTGTCTCCTAAGACACGTTAAGTTGTTTCTTTAATGATTGACGTTTCCCTACCATCAAATAATAGTATCGGTTTAAGACTTTTAGAGTACCGCCTTTCGCCACGGCTCGATCGGAGGTAGCGAATGTAGTAGTCTCGTGCCTAATTGGTTTAGGGATTGTTGATTTTCAGTTTCCTGCATGACGTGACGGAGCGTAACAAACTGGTGCGGCTGGGCGGCGAGGGTGCGATCACGTACGGCATGCGCTTCACCGCGACCCTAGCCTGCATGATGGACCTCCACTACTACCCCCTCGACAGCCAGAACTGCACCGTCGAGATTGAAAGCTGTGTGACTCCATACACTTTTCATACATTTTCATACCTTTTGTAAAACGCCAGATATTAGTAGTAATAATTAACAAAAATATATGTATAATATTTTGTACGAGGTATCAGGAAAACGATTTCGACCTATCGCCCCCATAAGACTAGGTGGTATCTGTGAGTTTACAATCATAAATTTACAATAATTACCTTATATTTAGTAGAAAATGTGGTAAAAAGATATTTAACTAAAACATTATGAAATATTAGGACTGAAACCTTGCCTTAATAAAAAAGAAATCATAATGTAACAAGTAATATACGTCTCATTCTCTTGTTCATTAATCCCTCCCCCCGCCGACACCACATGAAACGGGGAAGGGGCAGGGAGATGATGATCTACAAAGTTTTCCATATATTGAATTGTATAAATGGACTCAAGGCGACCAAGAATCTCATCTCCCTCCATCTTTGATAGAGATGATGACGAAAAGGGTTAATCGGTCGCGGGTGACAAGTGTTCGTTGCGAGGTGGCAGGCGTTTAGATTTAGTTTAGTAATAGTAATCGCTTACCAAAGAGCGAGGATCTTAGCAAGCGATCGAATTTTCCAGAAAGTTACTAACTGTAACTCTATTCTATCTAATTCTCGTAGAGGTAAAAAACTTCTGCTGGAGGTTGGGTTAAATCAATCTTTGGCCTTTGTGTTACTGAATACTCTATTACTTAGTTTAAAGTTATGTCTTTAAATGAAGTATTCAGATTAAAAATAATTTGTGAAAATTTATTGAAGGATCGAGCCGATTTTCACTGTTGAAGAAGTTCAAAAACAATAATTATATTGCAATGTCCCATTTAATGGTATTTATTGAGATTCTTCTCAACATCAGTAGCATAAATTATTTGGTATTCTAGAAAAAAATGGCACATACGCGATCATCCTAAACGGCACCAAAGTAGTGTAGTAATTGTAGCATCTGTATGTGGTTTGCCTTTTGTTTGTTATTAAATGCTAACGGAGCGTTCGCCGTGCAGATGGGTACACGGTGTCGGACGTGGTGATGTACTGGAAGGAGACGCCTGTGCGGGGAGTGGAGGACGCCGAGCTGCCGCAGTTCTCAGTGCTCGGATATGAAACCAACGACCGGAAGGTAATATAATGCCCTCTTCTGATGTGTCCTTTTTCTACTTCAAGCTTTGTTACGTGAGGTATATTAATTAGTTTACTTAATTAGATTACGTAAACCATATGGAAATTAGTAATATTTCCATATGCTTAATGTAATCTTAGATTTTTAAATCTGTTTAAATTTATGAGCGCATGAGTGTTGCGCCGTCTTTGACAAATGCGTCACTTGGAAAATGACCATCTCTTTCTATGACCACCGCATTAGTGCATAAATGGAAAACAAAACAAAAAAAAGAAATGAAACAATCTTCTCCCGAAATCTTATCTTCGCTGTATTATAAATATTTATAAATTATACTTATTTTAATCTTTATCGTAATTTTATTTATCATCCTAAATTATATTATTAATTATTGTTATATCACAGTAATGATGTTTGCAACAAATGTTCGGTAAACGTAAAGGCTTAAAATATAGAAGCGAATTCCTCAAAATTCTTTGCATAGTGTTACTTATAAACCTAAATAATAAAATACTTGTTAACCGATTAACTTCGACATTCCAGGAAAAGTTGGCGACGGGCGTCTATCAACGCTTGTCGCTAAGTTTCAAGCTACGCAGGAATATAGGCTACTTCGTGTTCCAAACTTACTTACCGAGCATACTGATTGTCATGCTGTCGTGGGTGTCCTTCTGGATTAATCACGAGGCCACGTCGGCGAGAGTTGCCTTAGGTCAGTAAATACTATAATTTTATACTGTTAGGACCTATGGTGGCTCAGCTTCCAGAGTTTTGACTACGCCACTTAATTTCTGGTCCGCGTCAATATTTTTGCTTGGTTTTTATATTAAAAAAGTTTAACGCTTTGCTTATTTCTTATAAAGTTCAACTTTCTCAGGTATAACTACGGTACTAACGATGACCACGATAAGCACGGGCGTGCGGAGCAGTTTGCCGCGCATCTCCTACGTGAAGGCGATCGACATTTACCTAGTGATGTGCTTTGTGTTCGTGTTCGCTGCGCTGCTGGAGTACGCGGCCGTCAACTACACGTACTGGGGCGCGCGGGCGAGGAAGCGGGCCAAGTTGAAGAATCGCGACCAGATATCCAGTAGCACCAGCATGGAGAAAGATATTAAATGCTCCAGTGGTAAGTAGACATTGATAGTATCAAATATAAATGTCAGTGAACGAACGCCATCTGGCGATATTAGTACCCTCTAGAACACTACGATCGCACAGCACTCGATGTAAAGATGGCTGTGTGTAATGTAAAGTACGGGACATAACGAATGTCTAAAAGCATTCCCGTCCTATACCCGTCTTCATATTTTAACTCGTCCTTAAATTACTCGTCCTTGTTTCTCCAAGAATAATCGAGTTAATTAGTTATTACGAACTTATATGTATATATCCTCCACAGAAACTGACAAATTTTGCCTCTTAGTGAATAGATTTTATTGACATACTTTTTACGGAATTTCTGTTTGCTGTCTTAGGATCTCACACCAACGAGGAGATCATAGCGCTCCGCGAGTGTTCGAGTACGGGGCGCGTGTCGCCGCTGCTCGGGCTGCGGACCAGGCCCCTACCCCCCGTGGCTGGCGCTCCGCCCTCATTACGTTTGCAGCGTGACCACACACACCTGCGCTACCGAACGCGACCGCACTCCAGGAACTCCAGGAGTTAGTTATGTTTCATACTGATCCTGATGAGTTTGAGCCGCCGGGGTTTCTCTCGGAGATCGCCAGCAATGAGATAGCATTGCTCGAGTTCTCCAGGGGGGTCTTTGGGGGATGTTCCATCCATACGGAAAAGTTTACGCATGAGAAAAATTGATCGCTTCATCAAATAAGGTACAGATTGTTAAATAATATTTTAGTAAAAACTGCTTTTAATATTTTTTAGACGGAACAGGCGCAAAGCCGAAGGTGATACACGCGCTGCGTCGCGGAGCCACCGTCATCAAAGCTTCCATGCCAAAGATCCGAGATGTCAACGTTATCGACACTTACTCCAGAGTTATCTTTCCCATCTGCTTCCTTATATTTAATACTGTGTACTGGGTATTTTATATATTTGATTAAATAGGACTCAATATTCCATTTTAAATTATTTTCAATAAGTAAAAAATAGAGCTTTGAATAATTAAGTCGATACAAACGAGTACACTCTAAGTACTAATTGAATAGAAGAAAAATCAATTCTTATTATAAATTCTTTGTATTTTGTATACATTTTCATCAACAACAATTCAACTCGCGTAGTATTACGATCATTTACTCTCTTATTTTGTAGAACTTGATAGTAAAATTTCAAGAACTATCATGTCTATCATGGGAACTAATTTCTAACGTAATATCTTTTTATCTACATTATTAAAGCTCAATGTCAAGTTTAATCCGAGATTGATTCTTAAATTATTTACAAAATGTATTGAATACTATTTTACATTACTTTCACTGTGACAATGTGTGTGACTCAAGTGTCACTTAAGTGGTATACGAATTAATTTTACAATAGTGCAGGAGCCGGCGTTGATCATCATCACAAGTTTTATAAAATCACGAAGGTTAGATCGACACCGGCTCTTGTGATATAAGAGAGCGAATGACCAACGGGTAACCTGATGGGAACCTAACGGGTGACTTGAATGATGACCTCTACATTCGAATTCACAGCTCTGCCACAGAGTTTTAGGTGCGTTGCCGCTCTTTAAGGAACTTTTTTGATGAAACTCGTATCGATTTGGAAATATACGTCTGGAGACAGGCAAAGAAGTTGTGCGGGAGAAGGAGTTCCACGAAAACCTTATGATTGTGGAATGCCAACCAACAAGTTGGATGGAATTGAAATATATAAGTTAGATTGATTAATTACTATTAAATAAATACGTGTTAGTTTTAAATTTGTATGATAATAATTAAACTATTTTGTAAATATAAAAAATTATAACGTGTTATCACATATAATTGTATGTAGCTTTTTCCTCAGTAGTTTCAGTGTCTGTGTCGTTGACTAACAATGAATATGTTGAGCCATTTTTTATTTGGCTGAATATAAATTCAGTTATGTAATTGTAGTCTGCTGGTTATAAATAATTTAAATAACAGTATAATTTTAAAAGATTATTAAGTACTGCCAATGAATTAAATCGCTATAGTGTTATTTAATGCTTGAGTTTTGACATTATCTAGTTAGTATAATTATATGTTTATATTGTAGTTATATAATCTATAAATGCAGTATTTAATCTAAGACCTTAGATGTATGGGGATGGAACAAGTAGATCTTATCTTAAATCAGCTCATAGAAACCGTTTCTCTTCTTCTCAAATTTTAAATAAATATATCTCGCTCATAGCTTAGAAGTTCGATGAATATCGGGTATAGATATTTAACTGAACTCCGCAAGAGTCAAGGCTGGATGGACTAGTACACGACAACGACCCAGTTAAGATGAACTGAACTATCTATAATATAGTTATCTTGATTTATCTTAAACGGGATCAAATGCTTTTATTTTGTCCACTATTTTATTATTTGAGGTCGTCATCCTTTAAGTTAGTATACCATACATAGTGGAGGAGAAAACTATAAGGAAAACCCCTCTATAACATTACTCTGTGGTTCTTTATAGTAGACACAAAAATTGTACCTTATTTAACAAGTAATCGTAAATAACTATTTACGTAGAATTTGTTGTACATAATCAAGTTCAATATTTAGCTAAAGTTGATGATAATTTCAATTCATGGGAGCCAAAGTTACTATAAATTTAAATTTTAAAAATAAATTTTATTGTAAAACAGTTTGTTTTTCTTTATTGTATGATATTTTTATTTTCGACATGAAATAGGTTTTCAATAGAAAAGACGCAAACAACTACACATACACCGGATCATCATCATTAGCTATGGCACCCCGGGAAAGGATACAAATCTACTTACAAGCTGTTCAGGCTACAGAAATCATTACTCAGTCTGCTAATAAGCCGCTACACCACTACCTACAGCAGTGGAGATTTTAAGGCTAAGCGATTGATGGATTTCACTACGCTTACATCTTAATATGAAGCCAGTATGCTTAATAAGCGTGTTAATTTTAGTCCATTTGGTTCTGTTTATGTTTTAACCATACTCCAGAGATATGATTTAGCTTTTTGGGATGGGATGAGACATTCGTTTTCCTTTTATAGATTAATAACGCTTCCAATCGAACAAAAACGTGTTCATGAAATTTAGATTGAAACTTTAAAAAAAATGACGTCAAGAGATGAAAAAATTGTTAATAATTATTCATTATACCACGCTCTATGTGTAACGGCTCATATATATCTATCGTAGCGACATCTCTGTGAAAAGCTTAAATTAATCTCGGAGCGGTGCGTAGCGTTATTCCTAGAACTGCTACAAGGACAACCTTTAGGTTTGATGTTTGTTAAAAATAATACGGGATGTCGTTGATCTTGATTTTTCTATTTTTATAATTCTAAACAACAAAACATTAAATGAGATGTTTTTCCGTGTTTCAACATCTAGTACAAGTATTGTAGAATTGTTAAAGACAATTTATCAGCTTAGTTTTATTAAGTCAATGTTGGTTTATTTAAAAAAAATTATATGGAATAACAAAAATTGACGTAATTATTTATTGATAAATATTTTGAGCAGGTTTTTATTTTAGTCAATACCTTTTTTCAATACTTATAATTATATTTTTTTTAATAAATTTCCAGAAAACTGATATAAATAGTTAAATATGCGCTCACGCCCGTAACCCAGAGGCAGAGATCATGGATTTTCATTTGACGCGATCCTGGCACACCTCTCTCGCTTCTTCCACATTCATACATCTACGCATGCATGCTCGTCGGTTATGGGTGCTCCTTATATCGCCCTTTTCTAATAAGTCATTAATCTGATCGATATAAGTTCTCCTAGGGCGTCCCCTACCAACACTGCCACTCACTTTTGCAACATAAATTTGTTTTGTTATTCTCTCTTCATTCATTCTTTCAACGTGCCCGAACCACCGAAGCATGTCTTTCTCAATTCCAGTCACAACGTCCACTTTCAAGCCACATATTTCCGCGCTATTTTATTACGCTATTTTTAACCGTATCATTCAGTCACGCCTTACATATTCTTCTATTTTTCTTTCCAGTTATAGCTATCCTAAGAGCTCGGCGGCCTCCCAATCAGGTTATAATAATAAAGGAACGGCGGGCCGTTGCTTTATCGGGTCGGGACCCGAGGCTCCCTCTGCCCTCGAGCCTAGTTACTCTTAAAGAGGCTAAGCGACCTCTGCGCCCTGTATCCTCGAGCCTCATGTAGCTGTAAATGCCTCATGTGACCTTTCAGACACAAAAAAAGACGGCATTAGCTCTCACTCCGCTGCAGAGCGTCGAACAGAACGGACGTGCTTCGTTCGCGCTCACCTTCTGTCGCTCCGCCTGACTTTCGGGCCATCCGTCGCGCAGTTGTGCGTCATTAATTCGCCGCCGCCCTTTGTTCGCGAGCCAGCTGTTCGGCGTAATTTTTATTGCGCCCGCCATCTGGCAAGTGAATTCCTTTTTTCCTGGTACGTCAACGTCGTAATTAGCTTGTTATTGTTCCCGTTTCTAAGAGCAGCGTGTACAAGCGTTGTGAAGTGCAGTTTTTACTGCGCGGAGCAACAACTTAGCTACGAATTTTGTACAAACCCTAGCGGATACCTAACGATAACAACGAAGCTAGTCGGGTAGACCCGTTTGCCTGAATGCTCATGAGGCAACCGCGAAAAACGTTTGTGTTTACGTATTGGCCATTTAGAGCCCGCAGGTAGTTTTGGTTAGACCTAAAAAAACACCCGAGTACACAATAACATCCTCCTTGCTTATCAGCTGGGAGGGACAGGATGTACAGACCTCGGCCTCCCACCGGGACAGCTTCAGTGTATTTGATGAGCATTAGTAATGATGGACCCGGAAATTCAGGCTGTATTAGACCACCTACCCGGAGGCAGTTTTAGTAGTTTTTAGCAGTTTTATCGAAACAGATATCACGGCCCTCCTCAAGGACCTCCGAGTCTGCCCAAATGACTGCGTGACATGCCTCCGAAACGGACGTAGATGTACGACCTCTCAAGATACACACACACAGGAGATGGCTCACTATTCACAAAAGTAGAGAGCAACAAAAAGAAGCGCATCTCTCCTCTGGCCACCAGTCATACCGGCGCCCTCTAAGGCGCCGAGATCCACCGAACCATCTTTGGTTCCCACCCTCCTCGATTTCGAAGCCTACCTACGCCTACGCCTACTAATGTCGCTTCTTCGCGCCTACGGCTCCTACCGATATGCACCCTAAGGCTCTCCCTGCCCCGCAGCAAACCTCTGCCGCTTCGCAACCACTATATGCGGCGTTATTGTCGCAAAACTAAATACCGCCACCCCTAAACCTCCCAGCGATGGACAAATGGCCATTGGTATCCTCAGGACTTTCCAATAAATTTAAATATGTTGCTCAACCAACTAGACAAGGCATTCGTATACAGCTGGAAACCGACGATGCTTTCAAAGCCACGTCCAAAATCATGCGCGATAACGTTATTTATTACCATACTTTCGGACTTGCTGAATAATGCATCCTAAAAGTAGTGTAAAATACTACCACACGAAGTTTCGACCAACAATATCACCGATTCTCTTAAAGAGCAAAGCCCTCCCGTTTTGGCTGTACATAGAATGTACAACCGGCAAAACAAAGTGCCATATAATATGGTAAAGTTCACCTCGACCGCTCCCAAAAGGGCAAGTACAATCTATGACGTCAAATCAATTTGTGGCCTAAGCGGCCTAATCATCGAGCCTCAACACAAAAAAAGCACTTCTGGACAATGTCATAAGTGCCAAATATATGGCCATGCATCCCGCAGCTGTTTCGCCCTCCCTAGGTGCGTCAAGTGCCTATGCCATCACGGACACAGTGACTGTACTCGTCCAAAGGACAAAGTCCTCCTCGCCACATTCAGCCCTCCAGCTTGTGTCCTCTGTCAATCAGCACCTAAAAGAATCCAATGTGCACCGTCAGTCTTCATTCTCTTCGCTTCACCCCGCGTGGCAAGCACTTCCCAAACCAGTTTTCGCCTGTACTGAGGCAACGCCTAAACAGCAACCAGCTGCTCAGACACAAACGAAGGATTCAAATCCTTTCGAATGCTTAAATACACTAGGAAAGTCACTCGACATGAAGGAAGTCCGCGCCTTCGCCATGGCATTCAAAGCCGCGGCGTTAGGTAATCGTTTAGATTTAGTGCTCAAATATGGGCACATCATAACTGCTCTTCAAGGTAATAAGTCTCTTCAAGCTAATATCTCATTTAATTTTACCCGATTGTCTACACTCAAACTTGGTTACAACACAACAGAACAAACCCGACTCGCCAGCAAGTATGGTTTTGCAATCTATGATAGAAGAGTTGCTGGAGTTACTTTCGCCACTTCTTCTCTGAGCGCGAACGCTTTCCGAAGTGGCAGTAATGATAATAATAAATTTGTGATAAAAGCTACCGCTCGAGCCGAGATCCGGCCCTCCTTGGCACTTTCGAGACGGAATGCTATACGGGTATATAGTAACAGTCCAAGACTAGGTCCCCTCCTGGGGGCCCGTGAGCCTAGTTACTTCATGGAGGGTGCAATCTAAGTGCTCAGTCGCCTCCCAATCCGGAAATAATACTAAAGTAACGGCCCGAACCCTCGATCTTAGTAACTGCAAAGAGGTTAAGGCTAAGCGCCCTCTGCGCTATGCCACTTCATGCCAGGTGAAACTGTAAAAGCCTCCTCTGGGCTAACAGTGACAAGTCAGTCACAAAATAAACGGCATTAACTCCACTATAATGCTTTTCATGCTTTTCCTGTCAAACCCAGCTCTCACTTCCATACATTAATGTGGGGACTAGTACAGCATTGTGTATTGCCAGACGAGCCTTCATAGACACATTCTGACTCCTCAATACTGTATATACTCCTATAGCCCCATTCATTTTATTTCCCACATTTACTTGTCGTTCAAAATCTTTAACATGCATACCATCTCTATTAAACTTACAGCCCAAATACACGAACTCTTCCATCTGTCCCACTTCTTTATCGTTAACATTTATTTCAATTACTGTCTTACTACTTTGTTGTCTTTCAAACGCCATTACTTTCGTCTTATCCACATTCATCTTCATACCTTTATCATCTAATGAATCATTGTCTACATTCACCATACGTTATAAGTCCACCGCTGATGACGCAAACACAAACTGGTCATCAGCGTACAAGAGACATTTTACAACTAACTCGCCCATTCTTAATCCACAATCTTCGTCTTTCAAAGCTTTCAAACAATCATCCATAAAGAGATTGAACAGCCACGGGGATGCTACACAGCCCTGTCTTACACCTTTATAGATGCTAAACCAGTCTGAGTACGCCCCATTTATCCTAACACAAGCAGTAGAATCTTTATAAAGAGACTTTAACGCTTGTATTAGATCACTCTTGAATCCAAACTCAACCAAGATTGACCACAGATCGTCTCTTTTAACTTTATCAAAGGCCTTTTCTAGATCTACAAAGGCGCAGAAAACTTTTTGGTTTAGAGCCAAAACTTTTCTATGATCATACGCAAAGAAAAGATCTGATCCATGCAAGCCATTCCCTTCCTAGAACCTGCTGCACATCCCACATTCTTTCTTCTGTTCCTTTCATGACTCTTTCAATCAGTACTTTAGCATACAGTTAACTAATAATGTCTACTTATTTAGATAAAAAAAATAAAGAATGTGTATAAGACCAAAGTTGGTCTACATTAGGTATGTGATGAATGAATTAACTGGATAATGTTTTAGGTTGTAAAATGTTCAGCACTATATTCATAAGCTCTTCATCTATTTCTATCGAGTGTTATTCCGAGGACGATACAAATGTAGGCGAGTGTTAAAATGAAGCTATATAGTTGTTCAACAGGGGTGGGAGGTCTCCATTCATCGACTCCGCTCAGACTGCGCGGGGCTCGCGCGAGGGGGCAAAGGTTCCAGATTATCTAGTACCCATCCGAGCGAGCGGTGAGAACACATCTCTCGGTGTTTCGCAAATAAAAAAGTATTTATTAAAAATATTGAAATAATATCAGTACATCAACGTGTATTAATAAAGCTTTATTAAATTGTGTTTTTCGTGATAGTTGTGAAAATGTTGCCCCTAGAAAATTAAGGTAAGTTTTTTTTATATTATATGTACTTGCTTTGTTATAAGCTGCAAAGTTTATTACAGCAAAACGATGTTATCCTACGGTCATACTCAACATTTAATTGTATTATGTACTTAAAATATGAAGGTACAATTATTAAGCTGATTCATAAACTATTGCAAAATTGTTACTAAAATTGTCAAATTAGGATTAGATTTTTAAACATATTCTTGCAAATAATTTCCTGTTGCGTCGTAGAAAATACAGTATGTTGAGCAAACCCTTGGGCGGCAGCGCTGTTGGGTTTCGGTGTTTCAGCGAGCTCAGGGCGGTCAGGGCGGTCGGGAGCACGAGGGGCGCGCGGGGCGCGCGAGGGCGTAGGCGATCGCGCACATCTACCCCCTCCCGTATTGATCGCTTAAACTTCATGGGTACTCGGGAAATATTGTCGAGCTGTGATTATTCTTCTTCTATATATACCGATTGTATTCTGCAGTAGGTTAGTTAAAATAAACATTTATGACAAATAAGTGATACTAATCGATACATTACGGTAAGATAATTTTCTATACTTACATATGTAATTTTACATACTTCATTTCATATATATACAAATGTATATCAACGATTATAATAAAGAAATAAATAAAAAAATGATTTATTGCCATCGAAAACAGATTTACATAGAAAAAAGTAAAATTACACTGTTACAAATGAAATAATTTGTTGAATGCTTAAAAATTTATTTCGTGCTAGACCATACTATGCTTAATATTCTTTCAATCATTATTAAGTTATAGAATGATAAGAATTCAGTGTTTTGTGTCATATTATTGTTATAAAAACGAATTCCGTGTATACGCACCACTATTTTATATATTAGAAAGCGAATTCGGCTTTATACACTTAATAAGGTACCTACCCCCGCGGAGGCGGGTGCGGTCTAAAAATAAACTGAGCCTGACACGAATCAATTTGTGTCGGTTGCTTTAATGTAGCTTATGTACGTACATACTTGTTATTGATAAGTATTTGCTCCTCAAAGGAAATGGTTTTTATAAATGAAATTGAGAGTTCGGCCTTTCATCTCGAGATGTTCAACGTGTACAAGTTCATGAAATATACATAAAATGTATCGCTTTTAATGCATGCTATGCCTATGCCAGTCTTCGCGTCTACTAATATAGATCAATGAGAACAAATTATATCATTTAACGTAGAAGTAACATTAGTACGTTTTCCGAAAAAAAAAGAAGAAAATATAGCCAAACCATGAATACAAATTACTTCTGAATTCGGCATTATATCTAATAGTATCTTGTGTTGGTAAATTCTCATTTAATTAACTTAAATACGTATATTTTAATGGAAGGTAACTAGTAATAACTTAAAAATACTAGTCTGCTTTGTTACTTCAGTTTTCTCGCTTACTTGAATTAAAAGATTTTATGTATTCATATATAATAGTTACTTAGTTTTCACATAAGTGATTGAATTCTGTTTCATAATGTCCTATAAAAGGATATATTTCCTTTCAATCGTATAATAAACATATGTCATATGTTGCCTATGGTTATAAACCAAATAATGTTGGTTATTGATGGGATATGTTATGTTTAAGGTAGTGAAAGCCTTATATCAATAAAGCCTAGATGTTTCTTCTACGGAGGATAACTGCGTAGATTGCGCGGGATGGTGCGTAGTGAATGAAAAGTGAATCAACAAGTCGCTCGTACCGTTGGCATTGCGCGGCGCATGCGTGTTGACAACTCATCTCTATTTTTTTTTCAATATGGCGTCTATAAGGACTCTTAGTTCTAGCTGGCCAGTATTTTGTATATAACAGTTGAGAAACGTCGTCGCCACTTATTTGAATTGATATTATCTAGTGGGTGGGATCATTTTTCTTATCTGTGGTGCGTATAGTTAATATTTACTGCGTACAATTTGTATTTCATAATAATTTGAAAAAGTATTTAGTTTACTCTTAACATAATATATCTTTAACGTAATATACTTTAACAAACATCAGCATGAGACGATAAGTGATACGGATACAAGGTACAGTTTAAAGCTTTAGCGATAATAGATTTGGAAAAAATAATAACAATAGGTATTATTGCTTACGCTGTGTTGGTGTTCGTATTTTCATACGTGATAAAAGAAAATTACACGAAATTAAATTATTTTAAGTAATCTTTTCCTATTTTGGGGAATAGGTATTATAAATTCCGTTTTGTGATAAAGTAATAAATAATACAAGTTCCGTTAAAATATTTTACTATTTATCCAGAAGTATTTTTTTTATTATTATACTCGTGACATGTGACGATTGGGCTACGACAATTTTTCTTAAAGGTGTAAGCAATGGCTTAACAGCTTGACTTTGAAGATGACGAGTAGATCCAACACATGTCACATTGTTATCAAAGGTTTGGTAGAACTAAATATGGTCAATCGAAAACTATATTTGCTTCACATACAGCCCCGTACTCAAAGTCTTTTATGAGCCCGTTAGAATAATAAGGTTATAAATACACCTTATACATTTCCACCATCATTTTTAATTATTCTCTGATCCGACATTAAGATTTTTTTTCAAAACATGTTTTCTAAATAACTTTTTTAAAATGCATATAGGTGAGTGGGCTTCTCGGAACATCGTATCACATACTAAGTCTTGATTTTGCCCCGTCACCACACACCCTATCCATCCCTACACTAATTGACTGCATCTCTTGAAGTCCATTGTTTTGGTCCCCTTGCGATAGTAATCAAGAGAGCTTTTACTTTACATAAGTCCATATGCATTGTTAGGGATGCCTACAATGAATAGCGTTGAACGCCAAAGAGTGCGAATGTACTTCGCTTGATTACTAGTATAGCACAATATACTCCCGTATTTTCTCTTCACTTTCTATTTTCATCGAGATTTCTACGACTCAAGTGCGATGAGATCTGATCTAATCCTGTTGTCTTAGAGCAAGCACAAAAAGCTGGTAATTGTTGTGCAACAAAAGGGCAGGGAGTTTTTTTTAATTATTATGATCCAGTATTGATCACTCGGGCACACACAAAGAACTCTTATAAAGTAGGTGCGATTCGAGGTGCAGGTACAAAGATAAGGAATATTTATTATCAGGACGAGTTTCGTATACAAAAATGTTTTTTTAATTAAATTACCTTTCGCTTTGTAACTTAAGTTTACAATATACTTGATTATTATAATTTTTATTGTACTATCTTCAGTCATATAGTTGGTTCCACATCAAGATAGAATTGTAAACAAACGTCATACACGGTGGCCATTACATTTATTACACTTAAATCGGACATGTTGTAATTTTGTGAAAATCGCGAGATAAAGTGAACTTAAATCGCACAATACCCGTATAGATGGTCAATGTTATACAGTAATGTGAGAAAAAGTTGGTTTCCGTAAACATTTTGGGATTTACGAATTTTAACGTAAGAGGCAAGGTGGTGTTAACCTTTGTTTACAAAAATCCCATCTTGATCTGGAACAAGGTTTACAACTGTAACTAGCAAAAGACTCTTCTACGTTTTTTCTGTTTCATCATCTAATACTGATTGTGTCTCAGGTGAATCGAATGGTCACTATGCTCCATCTACGTGGGACCGTATCGCGCAGCACCGCACAGATTACCTAGATCTATTAGTCTCCTAGTGCTACCTAACGATAACTTACTACAATGTCGCTGCAAATACTCTACGTCGCCTATTGCGCTCTTGTATGGTTTTATGGTAAGTTTAGTATGTGTTATTAGATTAATGGGTAAATTAACTCAACATGGCGCATGGTTATGTGGGCCGTGCCTTACGTGTGCGAAGAGACTGATCGGACATACTCTGGTGTCGTGCCGCGTCACAGCACCGCAAGCCAAGATGGATTGAATTATCTATATCATCATACTTCACCGCAGGCCAAGGCACCGCAGCTCATAACCTGCTCCTCTACCAAGTAACCTTTGTATGAAATGGATAATATTAACTATATACTACGCACAATCTTAATAACCTTTTAATGACATGCATCTCGTCACTTAGCGATGTATTAGAAAACGGTGATCACCGCATTGGGCTAACATTATGAATGAGATGCCGTAGGACCCATCTGCCCCTCATTTTTCCTACGTATTTTTCTCCTCTTTCAACACAACGGTTTGCATTACATACGTAGCTCTTCTCACCATCAAGGATATTTATAGACTTACGACTTATATGTATATTTATCAGCGAGTGCAGAGGAGGTCGCACCGTTAGCACTGCCACGACCTGCCAATGCAACCGCGGACCCGGCGGACACGCGCTCGGTGGGCCGTGTGCCGCCCTACGTGCCGCCCTACCAGTCGCCCTACCAGCCGCCCGCTGTCGGCATGGGGCCAGGCCTCCAGGTGCCCGGCTTCCGCCCACACAGCCCCTACACACGAGTTGACGCATGGCACCGTGAGTACAAACATCTCACATTTAAAAAATACTAAGCATCAGGCACAGGATTCAGTGAGAAGCGAGCCAGAAGGTTGATTAATGACTAAAGCCTGATTAGCGTTAATTTAGATACAGAGACGAAAAATTGGTTTATCTCTCGTTGTTTTAAAGGATACATTTTTGAGATTGTGAGCAGTAATAGCAACGGATAGTTAAATTACCACTATCCGTTGTCTGCGTTGATACTTAGAAGAAAGTTTCCATAAATACTCATATTCGTACCTACTATGTGTGTCTCACTGCTTAAATTCGATTCACCATTTTGCTTAGAACATGTTCACTCAATTTCAATTTCTTTTCATCATCACGTATCAATAAGGAGGGACCGGTTGGTAGAAATCGACACCCCGTCTTGTAGGCCGTGGCTTAGCTTAGCTAGACTACTAACTAGACTAAAGACTTAGCTTCCTCATTTACCCTTCGAACATCAAAGAACTGGATTAAACTACCTTCGTCTTCTTTGTGAGGTTGCATATAAATAAAACTTTTTATCGTTTAACCTTTTAAAAATAATACTAACTCAACAGGTGCTTACAATTTTTATTTTACTGACAAAAATAATCGTAAATCCTCAAAGGAATGAACTACACTATAAATAAATATGGCGTGTTTCACGCAATCTAGACACGAAAACATCTAAAAGATATTTAAAGCCTCATATAATAATAGAAAAAGTGTTTTAAATTTAGACTGAATTGCATGTACTACGCAACAAAATTATTACCTTATTCATAATTTTAACCTGGTCCTAAGCATTGTAACAAAGTAAAAAATTATAAACATTAACCCTAAAACCTATAATAGTAAAGTTACATCAAAATAACATCGAAAAAAGAATGTGCTCTATGTATGTTAAGGGAAGGAAAAAAAGGTTTCTGTCTTTCCCTAGATCGTCATGTGGCCGTTGATTCCGACGTCATAGCCGATGACTTTGAGGACGATGCTGATGACGGCGACTGCAATCATCCGTGTCCCGCCGATCATTTCTCTTGTCAGGTAACTTTGGTTTAGATCGGCTAAACACACACGACACCATTTAAAGGAGATTGCCTGATGTCAATAAGGGCCGATTATATAATCGCAAAAATAAAAAAAGGTTTTTTACTTGTTGTAACCTAACATAACCTTTGTGGTAAACCCGCGGAATAAATTAATAGTCTTGTTTATCGGTTTATTATCAAAGAATAATCCTTATTTTTCGATATTTTATAATATTGCTAGTAAGATTATGAACAAGCAATATTTACAGTAATACGGTAGCATATACACAACGTCATATATAATAATAATAATAGATTTCTATTTGGCACGGTTCTGGCAGATCTCTCTCCCTTCTTTTACTTCCAACAACTACGCTATATCGGTTCGTTGGTTCCGGGTACTCCTTACATCGGCCTTCTGTAGTATGTCACTAATCTGATCGATATAAGTTTCTCCTGAGACGTCCCTTGCCAACGCTGCCATCCACTTTTGCGACATAAATTAAACATATACATTCCACTATTACCTGAAACCAATGTGACAATTTATAACCTAGATATCGTGCACTTGCATCCCCATGGAGAAGCGTTGCGACGGTGTTGCGGAGTGCGCGGAGGCCGAGGACGAGCAGGGGTGCGCGCGCTCATGTGACGAGAGCAACAACCGCACGCTGTGCCACGCCACCGGCGTCTGCGTCGCGCTCGCTTGGCTTTGCGACGGCGACAACGACTGCGGCGACTTCTCTGACGAAACGCACTGTGGTATAGTCTTACATACTTAAAGAATGAGAGATGATATGGTCATTATTCAAGCCCTCGATTCTGCTCTTTTATTGGTTTCACAATGGCGCATGACTAACGAAGCAGTATGTATGACACAAGTGACAAGTTAAATGTCAAATTAATAAGTGTGAAACGATTTAGAAAGATCTATATTGTGGCAGAATTGGAGGCCAGAGATAACATTTTAGATACATTTTATTTTTATGAAAGATGGAAGCAAATAAATAAGTTGTTAACCTATTATATACTGACCACCCATCACTTATCCACAGCTATGACGAGTCGATGTGTAAAGTTCTGATATGGGAAGAGAATATGGTCTATAGACTTACGCATTACTTCCTTCTCCGTATATTGATAGTCATTTTAAGAGCTCTGTTCTATAACAGATGGCGCTGTCAACTGCACCATCGACATGTTTCAATGCACCGATGGGCTCTGCATCCACAAGGAATGGGCGTGCGATGGAGACAACGACTGCCGCGACAACTCTGATGAATTCAACTGTCCAAAGGGCAAGTAAGTACCTAATCGTTTCAGCCGACACTTATCCACTGCTACCTTCATCCCGCTTCCGAAAACAGATTGTCAGATCGTCATTGTGCAGATCGTCGATTCATCTCATGGATGGTTACTTACGTTACATCGACCTGTACGTGGCCGCTGTTGCTGTCCCATCTGCTCTGCAAAGTGCCCGGCCCATTGCCTACCTTTATCCTATCCCATCCTAGCCTATGTATCTGTCAACTCCCTTCCATGAGTTCCCTTCCTGTCTATCGTCTATCATCTCTTTGCTGTTAGGAATAAAAATTGTGAGAGATTATTTTTGAAATTACAAACTTCTACAGATATATTAGACGATATTTATATGGCTAAAATCTTATGGGTTCGCTTCATGGAAAATGTTGCCAGTATTTTTACTGTAACTTTTGTATGTATTAATTCGAATAAATACATCTTTAAAGACGCCTTATTATATTTTGATATAATTAATTTGAATACTAAAAGATAAACTGCTCAAATTTCCCTCTTCCTTTAATTATCCTCACAGACTGCGTAATTTAAATGTCGAAATGCTATTTATCCATGAAAAAAATATTCTAGAAATATTCCAATGAGAGGGTTTCAATGATCTTGTTCACGCTTTAGAGTACTTGAGAGGAATTGCGTTTAATGGGCGGGGATCTCCCCCAGCTGTCGACCCTCACTGCTGGCGCTGATGAGGTCACGCCGACACGTGTAAACTATCATAGGCACAAATGCGTCACGTATATAAAACTTTAACATATTTTAAGTACAGTTTCAAAACTAAAAGAAAATGCACTAAAATAACTGGGACACATATTGCACATTGTCATATTAAATCCGATAATAATTATTAGAGATAAGTACGAGTACTTCAGCAAATGTTTACCGCGCAACGAATTATTAAACCTCGCGAATTAAAAAAGGTATTTTAAAAAGTATTCAAATTTAAAATAAATAGAAACAAACTTCTATTAATATGCAACATTTTGTAAACTTTTCAAGTCATAAGTTTTCCAGTTTTTGGTCCTTGGGTTGAATGTCAAGAATGATACGGTCGACCGCTAGGGTCGACCGTATCATTCTAATAAGAAAGTCAAAAAAGGAGACAGTTTCAATTATTGTAACAAGTGATTGTAACAAAGTGAAAGTAGCAACAGAAGTTTTAATAATTTTATTGTTTTTTTTTATTAAATCAGTTTCAGTAGATGATCACGACCTGAAGTTCGTTGTGAAAGAAAAAGATAGTATTATTTAAGTACGATAATCATGCGACTGACGTACTAATGAAGCTATGTACAATGTTTGCTTGTTCGGTTCGAACACATAATTTCTTGGTAACTGGTTAGTATAATTTACTATGTGTAAACTGGTTAATATAATTTAATAAACGAAAACTGGTTATTAAAATTTACCAAACGGAAAGCGGTTAATATAATTTACCAAGCTTAGCTGCTAGGTAATAATAGGTAATTTAGTAAACATGTTTCCAAGGAAATATCGGATTATTGTCCAAATAAATATTGAAAGAAATAGATGTTGATAGTTCTGCTTCTGCATGTTTAATACATACCTAGTAGCTCTTTTACGTTACGTCCGTCATTCTGGAGTGCATTCGAGTAAATATTCATACGAAGCTCTTGTTAGGAATCAAAAATAATGACTATGTTCTAGGAGGTCAACTAAGGATAGGATTGGGACACTTGAAATGAATAGAACTCAGGGTCCCCTAGCTGTCGCAGGGACCCCACGTGTTAGACACACGTGTCAGCGCACGCACTAATAAATTAACATCTCAAACGATAAGTGTGCGTTGGTACAGTCTGCATTTTTGACGTGTTTTAATATTGATGCTTCTTTCAAACCATTGTTGTTTTGTATATAGTTTATACATAATTTGGTATTAAAACTGAAACCAGCTTAGACAGAGACTATTACATGAAGGTATGATAGAGAAAATTATATTCTGTTTTGGAGTTTTTTGAACATGGTACCCAACGATGATAAGTATTTTGAACTTATCAGTTACAATGATAGAAAACATAGTTGTAAAGTATGTAAGAAGGTGGAAAACGAGCAAGCGGTTCACCTGATTACGTGCCCGCTACCCAGAGGCATGCAAGAAGCTAATGACTTGCAGATGTGTTGCCTACCTTAAGACGGGGATAGACAGGACAAAGTGTATTTTCTTCTCTTGTTCATGCCCTCACTCGTCCAATCCTCGTCCCCTTCCCATCCTATCCTTTGTAGGAAACTATGGGGGAAGAGGACTAAAACTGGGCCTCCGGAACGTCACTTGTCAGGCGAAACGCAGAAGTATAAAATACCCCTACTTTACGCCTGTCTTCTGTGAGGTCGTGGTATTTCGTCGGTCGAGCCGGCCCATTCGTGCAACAGATGTTGTTGTCGCCGGCTCTAGCACTGTAAACTGTTATTTAATCATTCATGACATAATAACTAATTACTCAAAAGTCTTTATTTTATTTCCGTGAGCTAAGCCGTTTCATTATTTATCTATACTGATTTAATCGATGACACTTTATATAAGTACGATAGACTAACGGAACCAATGGTCGGACAGTAAATACGGATTAGTGTCAAGTATCGAGACTTTGTTCGTTTTCCTGCTTCTTATGTTGATCCAAATTAGCTCTATGAAAATGGATTAATATAAGTGCAGTGATCTCTCCTTAATCTTCTTAGAGCGGCACGGTCGAGGGACGTTTTCTAAATTTGTATTTATAATCCATTCATCTCTACGTAAAAGTTAAACCTGACTGACCGACCTGAAACGCACATCCGAAAGTAAAGGACCTGGACCATTTATAGATTAGGAAAGTACTTAAAAAGGATTAACGAAAAATAAATTGTTATATAAAAAATCTAAAGCGTTAAAAACTGGACAAATTGGTAGGCAACGGTAGTTAGTCTTATTTATAAATCGGTAAATTACAAACAAAAATCAAACATCGTTATTATTGATAATAAGCGTATATATTACAGTCTTAGCGAAACTGGAATTTCATATAGCAGGGCTATCTTGGCAGGCTTTTTTCACTCGGCGAGTTTGTGCGGGGGCTTGCAAACTGGGAGATCAATACGAGCGGTGTGGGGGGCGCGCAGGCGGCTGGGGGTAGTGGAGGGTTTGGAGGGGGAGCGGCCAGGGTATCTGGGGCAAGTGGGCACCATAGCAACGCGCCCACGCGCCCACCCGAGCCGGGCGAACTACCCCGATATAGCCAACTTCCGTAGGCGTCTCGTTCATGGAATCGACTATATTTTCGACTGACAATCATATTCGTATCATATTATACTGATTTCAAAATATAATCACTATTGAGATATGATAACTTTTGATATTTGCTTAAATTAAATAAATTTTGTTTATTTTTAACTACAACGTCCATTCAAGATGATAAACACATTATTATTATAAAGTATGTACAAATTCTTGCATATCACCTCAGATATGAAGACGTAATAACCGACAAGTTCAGTGTGGCTATGGGTTTGCGCCATGGATCTGCTTTAAGCCCTTATCTATTCTTATGTTAATCGATCCATTGACCACAGATATACAGGAGTGGAATGTGCCTCACATTGGTGTACTCGTAAACTGTTTGCCGCCGAAATCGTTCTTGTTGGCGAAAATACCTTGTCTAAAATCTTAAGTCGGTCATCTGTCGCCGATGCCTAAATATTTATATTTTGTATTCAGAAAAAGAATAACATGTATTTTTATGAGCACAAGAACATATGGTTTAAAATAACTGTATAATAATATGTTTAAGGAAGGATGTTATTTCAATATTAACATTAAATTTTGCTGTTTCTAAAATACACACGCCAGGACTCGACGCATTAAATATGCTACAGATGAAAATAATATATTATAATTTTATTGAGAGTTTTATTTTAAAAAGGAGTTATTTTTAGATATCTTATTTCTGACTTGCTTCGACTCCAGTTTGATATGATAATGAACTGAAACATATAACGATCGCAGTAGACAGCAGAAGTAGACGCATATAGTGTATGCTTGAACTTAAATAACTTTTTAGTACTGCACTAAGATCATAGCATTTGTAACACCTGCTGCTTGTTCGATTACTGTACGATTTTTTTAGTCAATATAATCTTTTCCACTCCAGTAAATTGCCGATTTATTGTTACGGGTTCATTTTGTTTTGTTTTTCATAACAATATATTATGGCATTCTGATGACAGTTTATGGCAAAGATTTAACTGAACTGTCATGTCCTTGAACTCATAAACCTACCATTACCTCAAATTACTGTATATTTTCTATTAAATTTTGCGGTGTTTGTTTTGTGAAATTAAAATGGGACGCGATTGAAGATATCCCCCTTTTAATAACAAACAAAAAGAGTTTTCCAAATCAGTTTATGATGAATTTCTAATTTAACAAACATAAAAAATACAACCGAATTGAGAACCTCCACTTTCCTTGAAGTCGGTTAACAAACAAAAATCTTATCCAGATGCGGCGAGAAGCAATTTCGATGTGGCACTGGGGAGTGCCTCGCGGAGCACTGGCGCTGCGACAAGGAACCTGACTGTCCTGACAACTCCGACGAAGCTGAATGCCGTAATTTTTTTTTCTTGTGGCACCAAAATGTAATATAAGTAGTAGATTGAATTATATTCTATTATGGAATAGTGTTACGTGGCTTCATGCTATTTCCGCGCGTAACAATACAACTGTGGTAATTGGTACATACATATTGAAAGTCTCTTTAACCAAATGTGTCCAATAAATCAATTCATTGTTTGATTAATTAATAATTAACCAATTCAAAGAAGTCAAATGTCTAAAAACTGGCGTAATTAAAAGCAAATATTGATTAACTAATTAACTACCGTAGACCTAGACTTCCTGCAGTGCGACGAAAACGAGTTCCAGTGCAACAATAAAAATTGCGTGAGAAAGGAGTTCCAGTGTGACGGAGACAATGACTGCGGCGACTGGACGGACGAAGACGCCTGCCCGCCCCTACCCGGCACCTGTATCGCTGGAGAGTACAAGTAAGATTTCAAAAATATAAGAATTTAAAAGCGCCTAGCCTAGGTTAAAGGTACAAGCCGTGAAAAATAAAGCCGTGGGTTCGAATCCGTCATTCGACTATAGTCCATAAGATTCAGATTAGTTAGGACGGTGAAAAGAAATGTTAGTAAATTATTAATACAATTTACTAATATTCTTACAAAAAAAATATTACACCTACATCACGGTAAATCCACAGACTTACATATCAAAAAGGGGCTTTCATTTGTTTTTTTTTTCAACGACGTTAAAAAATTTACACCTTTATATTAGAAGGAGGAGGAGGGTAGATTATTTATTTTTAGTTTGTCCCCAATCAAGATGCAAGTTTTGTAAGCAAACAAACGTCACTTACCATACATGGTAGCCGTAACTTTTTATGCTTTCGTCGGAAATGTTATAATATTGCGGAAATCGTGAGATAAAGCGACTTGCGTGAATTGTATAATATGAATAGCTGATGTTATATTATTTTTAGTTATAGGTATTTATTACTCTTTGTATTTATGTCTTTCTTCATTTCAATAGTGAATATTGCTGTCTTATGTAAAGGTGCAACGACAGCAAGTGTATCCCAGACCGGTGGCGGTGCGACGGACAGCGGGACTGCGGGGACGGCGACGACGAGGCATCCTGCGAGCCCTACGGCTTGCGGAACTGCACCTTTGACGAACACACCTGCGCCGACCGCAGGTGTATTCTGGTCAGTTATTTGTCATACAAATTATTATATATATAGGCAATATATTCAAGGAGTGAATGGTTAATGGCTAAATAATCGGTGTTCCAATTTGCACAGCACATTTGCCATCTAACTTTGTCGAGTGTTGTATAATATCATTTGGACCTGAAGGAATGATCGAAACACAGGAATGTTCCTTGTTAATACATATGTAAGTACATATATGTTTGCGTTCTTTGCTTCTCCTGCGTAGAATTGTAAAGAAGCCAAACTTCACATACTCCGAGCTCGCAAAAATAAAAATATTCTTAAATAAACTCTCTTAATTCTATTCTTAAGTTTTATATTAGTATCAGAATCTCGTTGTATAATTAATATTAATAATCGGTCTTTACCTATGAAATTTCCATTTTGTATAAAATAAGGTAAACTATTTTTTTTCATACTTTTTTTTATTTTTGTTGCTCAAAATCATCTGCATCTTTGCCAACGCAGTGGTTGTTTATTGATGCCCCTCTTGTAAAAATCGGCAGGACGGGAGGCAACAGTTTAAAGGCATTTTGTACTACCTCTCGGAAATTAAATTTTTCCCCCTATAAAGATGTCCAAATTTTGGAAAAAGTAATAGTCGGTGTAAATAATAAAATATTATCTATTAGTCATAGTCGGTGGGTGCTAGGTCTGGTGAGTACTGTGGATGAGGGAGAGGTGCCAACCCCAACTCCTGCAGCTTGGAGACTAAAGCTGGTTACAGATGTGCGAGCTTCTTCATCATTGTTTTAAGTTCTTCACCGTACACATCTGCAGTAATGCTCATGCCACTTGATAAAAAAACTGTGACGAATCACACCGGCACTACACCACCAAACAGTAACCATCAACTTTCTAGAGATCATTTTTCGTTTAAGCTTTGGTGCTGAACCAGGATCTAACCAATTTTTTTTTAATTAAACAAGAGACCGACTTTTTAAAATGAATGTCGTGTTTTTAAAACAAAATTAATTTGTATTTAGTAATTCACAGGCAATCAAATTTTTTTTTTATTTGAATTGTCCAATACTGAAGAATGGCAATTTCATTTGTAAAGCCATAATATATAGATGATAAAATTGTATTCTAACAGAAAACATGGCTGTGCGACGGCGTGAGTGACTGCGAGAACGGCGAAGACGAGACCAACTGCATGGTGACGTGCGACCAGGACCAGTACATGTGCAAGTCGCTGTTCAATTCCGTGTTCAGGAACTGCGTGAACAAGAAGCACGTGTGTGATGGCATGAAGGACTGCCCCAAGGGTGACGACGAGGACAATTGCCCCGTCAAGCGCACCTGCTCCCCTGATGATAAGTGTGAGAAGCAGTGCATCACCACACACGATGGCCATCCTGCGTGCACTTGTCCGTTGGGATACATACTCGCAGAGGATGGTTATAGGTAAAATTTTCATTAGTAAACTATCAATTGAGTATATAAACGTATACTCTATTTAAACTTTTACACGATCCTCTTAAACCTGTAAGCTTCTACACATATTCTTATAAGTTTCATCCTATACTGTAGTCTACAAATAAGTTATATGTTAGACTTAGCAGTCTTCTACAACTGCACTAACTTTAATTATAATGAAGATGTTATTTCTAAGATGTATATATAGTCCTCGCTAACTTGCTGTCATATATCAAACATACAGACAGAAGCAGATGATTCCCATCTATCGACCTACGCGTCATTAATTACGTTCCCAAATGATTTACGAAATCTGAATTTCCTGCATATATTTTATTTATATAACATGACTTTTTATTGTAGAAGGTGGCAAGCGAACAAACGGTCCGGGTCACCTGATGTTACATGACCGTTACTCAAAAGAATCCGCAACAAGCAAATGAGTAGCAGATGTGTTGCCCATTTTGCCTCCGGCACCACGCTTATCAGACGAAACTCAGATGCATACGTCTACTTTGCGCCTGTCTTCTGTGAAGGCCCTTGTTTAGTTTTCGTGCAGCAGATGCTGTTGTTGCGGGCTCTAACACTGTGAAATTCATGTGCATCCCCATACATTGTTTTTTGTTTCTTTATAAAATGTTTGTAGATTATAGATTATAATTTACTTACATTTCTTTTAACCATTAGAATAAGCTTAAGCTTGTTCTAGAACACGCTTCACTACAGTAGTCGAGTGGCGGGTTCGAATTCACAACTACATGTTTTGCAGTTCCTACCAGCAATCATTAGGTTAATAACACTTCAGTCAATTTAAATCCTCCCTTTGCCATTCTTTTATCTCTTTGGTTTATTTATCCACTCCCTCTTTTATCCAACAAAAAGACTGGCAACGTACCCATAATTCTCCTGATTACTACGAACATTGTTGGGTAACGATGATCACATAACGTCGGCTATTCGTCTGTCTGTTTCTCTTCTTTAACTACAAAAAGACGTTGTTATAATCATGGATGACACTATACAGCCTCTGTTTATCCTTACCCGAAACTTATAAGTGTTAAGAGTTTGAAACGTTCAAATTTTGTAAGTATATAATTTCGCAGTTGCCGCGACATCGACGAGTGTATGTTTGAGCAGGACCCGGTGTGTTCTCAAACATGTTCCAACACGCAGGGCAGCTTCATATGCGGCTGCATGACCGGCTACGTGCTGCGCCCCGACGGCAGGTCTTGTAAGCCCATCGGGGAATCACCTACACTCTTGTTCACCAATCGAATTGGCATCCGGAAGGTGGGGTGCCCCAATACAATATTCATTAATGCTTAAACTATACCTTGTTATTTACTTACCTCAATTGATTGAGAGTATTAATTTTTGTGCTCTGTTGCAAAAAATAGTACATTTTAGGAGTAATACTAGAAACTGTTTCTTAATAAAATGTTACAATGCAACGCAATGGTAAGCAAGCAATATTATTTATTATTATAACTGTAATAATTTTCTCAGGTGTGGTTGACCGGCGAAAATTACGAGTCGGTGATAAAGGGACTTCATAACGCAGTCTTTCTGGATTACCACTACGAGAAAAAACTTATATTCTGGTCTGAGAACAACATGAAAGTTATAAGGGTCGCTGAATTAGTTAACAACACAATGTCAGGTAATATGTCAGTGAAGCAACGATTCTAGGTTTTTTTTAAAAATATTTATAAGCGATAAAAAATTTAGTAAAAGGTTAATTAAATGATGTCATTAGAATAAAACAAATTTTTCGGATTTTATCGCGTTTAAGTTAAGTTTTATTCCCGACGTTTCGAGTGCTTTACAGCGCACATGGTCACGGGGCTGAGGTGTCTGACGTGCGAATGTTAGTGGCTTTGGCAGATTTTTAATTATTGGTTCTGCTCTATTATGCTACTGTTTTTATTCCAATGTGTAGTAAACATAACACATCATTAAATGATGGATAGTATGATTATTGGGGAGAGGAACTATGAAGTGTAAGGAGCAATTTACAATAACATGCAATTATATTTTTAGATGTTGTAAAATGGGGCCTAGAAGCACCGGGAGGCATAGCGTTGGATTGGATACACAATTTGCTGTTTTGGACTGATTCGGGGAACAGAAGGATTGAAGTTGCGACATTAGATGGTATGAAACGAGCGGTACTGACAGCTACTGACCTGGACAAACCTCGAGCTATTGCCGTGCATCCTGGAGATGCTTTGGTATTCTGGACAGACTGGGGTAAGATAATTATACAACACAACAACAATCTATTATATCCACCAAATAATCACTTAAAAATTGATTACTGCTTATTCATGGGTTATAGATTGAGCACTAGTTGCTGTACTATAGGCCAACTTTAGGCACATTATCGCTATAACAACCCTACATGTAGGACGTCCTGAGCTTCCTATTCTTCCTTTATATGTCGTACATTTAAAATTTTATATATCAGGAAAAAAGCGACATACGAAATTTTATTTGAAATAGTAATAAATAAAATTATAGTAAATAAACAAATTATCAATACCTTTTAATATTACTTCTATAACCGATAATTTAATTGAATGACTTAACAGGCCCCAACCCAAAAATAGAGAGAGCCGATATGGACGGCAAAAAGAGAAGGAGTATTATTTTTGATCAGATTTTCTGGCCTAACGGACTCACAATAGATTACGTCGAATCTAAAATATACTGGGCAGATGCCAGGCACCACATCATAGAGAAGGCGTCCTTTGACGGCCGGGATAGGAAAAAGGTAAGGTTTTGATCTTTATTATATTATATTGCATATTTAAAACTAAATAATATAATTTAACGCATTATACAGGTAACGAATAAGGGTCTCCCACATCCATTTGCTTTGACGATATTTGAGGATGCAGTTTACTGGACAGACTGGCACACGAAGAGCATATCAACTGTCAATAAAAATACAGGAAAGGGAATACAAACTGTTCACGCCAGTCCCACTGCTCCTATGGATATCCACAGGTATTGAACTTTGTTTTCTTTCCGTTTGTCAATTGTCATTGTACGCCTGGAAGACGCATCTACAGATACACCGGGCTTGAGGCGGCAGGGCGGAGAAGGTTCCAAGCCTAAATTTCTCTAAGAGTAACTTCGCTCGAGGGCTCTTTCGGAAGAGGGATCCTCGGTGAACTTTGGACTTTTTGTGTCTGTTAAAATAAAATTAAAAACCAGTGTTCACACGCGGATGAAGCGAGAAATATTCTGGTTAATTTCTAAGAGATCGAGATGAATATGCTATGGAGGTAGTAAAATAAAGAGAAAGAAAGGAAAGAGCGAAAGAGAGTGAGATACATTAAAAAGAAAGAGAGGAAGAGATAGATAATTTAAACTTACATTTTAGTAGTGATATGTTTTTATTTAATATAAAATCTATCGTGTAATTTTTTCGATACATTTTTTTGTTTTCATAAAATCCAAATTATACGGTCCCAAAAAAAAGTTTCACTTCAAAAAGCATTATATCAAAATATTAAGTTAAAATAGATATCAAAGACGCTACAAATATCATATAAACGCATTGAACAGTTTTTAAAACAAATCTGGAGAGAGATCTGAGAGACATGCGGTATTGCCAAACTGCTCTTACAGTGTTTAAGTACATTTCTATGAACGTGTTTAAAAATAAGTGCCATGCCGTGAATAATTCATCATACGTACTAATAATTTCCTACTGTATAGTTAAATACGAATCACTCTAAGGCCCGCAATCAGCAATTATTGTAGAATATCGAGAGTGACAACTTCATTCGTACCAAGGGAACCTAATACTTATATCTCCCCTTTATAGCTACCATCCGATGCGGCAAATTCGTACGTACAGAAATCGGTGCGGTAATGACAACGGCGGGTGTTCCCACCTCTGCCTACCCAACAGTATCGCTTATTCTTGCCGATGTCCCGCTGGCTTCAATTTAAAACCTGATGGGTAAACTTTTATTATACTTTATAATTGCAGTTTCACAGTTACAGTTTATAATACTAGTTTGAATAATTTATTTTAATTACACCAGCCGCACTTGTGAAGACACACCCGAGAAACTCCTGTTATATGTTAGCAAGAAAAATATTAGACTCAAACCATTGAATCCCCGCAAGCAAATAGAATCATTGGATGCTGTGAGTTATATTTAAATAATTATATCTAAATTCAATATAATGATGGTACCACGTTAGCAATATCCTCACTTAAAGATCTCGCATGTTTAATTTGACATTTTTACATATATTTTCCCTTATTTCTTGCGATCATCTCATTGAAACATTCAAACCGAAACGTTAACCTAAATTCTTTACTATCTACATATACTTCCGTATCATCCCTATGTACTAATATTGAAAGAATAATATTCAGTAATTTTATGTTTCTCTAACACAGGTTATTCCAGTTGAAAATATAAAGTACGCCGTAGCTTTAGATTGGGATCATAACACTAATACAATATTCTGGACCGACGTTGATAAAGACACCATAAATCGCGCATACCTAAACGGATCTCATCAGACTGCCATTGTAACTTCGAACATCAGTGAGAACGCTTTAACCTTATTATCAATTAATTTATATTATCAATACTTAATAATCCGTTACTAATACCTACACAGCATTGTAAAATATTATTAATTTATTTTAATTGGCTTACAAAGTTTATTGCATTAGATGATTTTTCTTAACTTTTAAACGACTTTTATTTTCTACAGTATCACCAGCCGGTTTAGCTTATGACTGGTTGACGGACAAGTTGTACTGGACAGATTCCGGTAGTAACAGAATAGAAGTAGCAAATTCTGATGGCACCATGAGAGGACTTTTGGCTTGGAAAGACATCGACAAACCTAGAGATATAGTTTTAAATCCCAAAGGTATTTATTTAATTGCGATGTTATTGCGATTGCGAAATTACTAGCCTAAATTACATGATTATTTTTTTAAATTTGATTTATTAACTCACGATTAATTAACAATAAACGATAAATAGTAGAAAGCAACCGCCATTTTTTAACAATATTTGAATTTAAATGAGACAGTTAGTTAAAATTTTATCAAGTAGCAACATCTTCGTATATAAGAAACTGAATATGGAAAGTTACACAATAAGACAGCTGAGAATCGAACTCTCGACCCACAAGTCGGAAGTTTAGCTACATAAAACGCGTTTTCTCTTAAGGAAATTAAAGTACATTTTTAATTTAACTATAACTACGATACTAGCATGCCAGACTGTTCACTATACAGCGTTGTCTAATTGGCGCGGTTTTGGCACTCCCTACACCTCGTTCTTCGTTCGTTGAACGAAATTATATTTTTCAGTCACGGATACTCTTATTATCACCTTTCTTTAGTAATATCTCATCATGGTCGGTATGAGTTTGTCTAGGACGTAATGGGAACGATAACAGCACTAATTAAAATTAAACACATAAGCTAGAATGTTTATATTATTTAATATTTCTAGGTGGGGTAATGTACTGGTCCGATTGGGGTGCCACTCCGTGTATAACGCGTGCTGACATGGACGGGAACAATCGGAAGATGATTCTATTCGGTGACATGACCTGGCCTAACGGACTGGCTGTGGACTATGATAATAACCGTCTCTATTGGAGCGATGGCGGTAATCGGACAATAGAATACGCAAATCTTGATGGAACTGGCCGAACTGTTTTGATAGGTAAAAAATATTTGATAATTTAACGAAGAGTTTTCCATGTTGCTGTTATCAAGGGTAAAACATTTATTTTTTCCACCATTATCATTCATATAAATTTTAATAATGTCTCACGATAGTTTTAATAATTTTATATTTTGTTTAAATTTTTTATTCAACCAAATTTTCTTAAAAATTATATAGTTTGGTAAATATTTGTTGGTTGCAATCATATTCAAGTAATATGAAATAGTAATAGAGTTCTAAGTATGGCAACGTCTTGGTACATTGGTTGTATGAATTGACCTCCCGGTCAAGGAAAGGAGAAAGAGTAGAAGTACATATATAAAAATATACCCACTTTTAGTTTGCGAGTGTGGTCCCCTTTCTATTCTCTTCTCCTCATCCTATCGTATACAGATATTGATTTTTGATAGATAAATATTAAAACTTACATTCAACTCTAGTTGTTGTGGATGTAAGTTGTGCTCACGTAACATTTATAAATTGTTCGTTTGCCTCATTCTGCAATAAAAAGAAACGAATTAATTATGTTTTTATCTGCTGTCTTAAGCTCAAAATGTTCCACACCCTTTCGGATTGGATTTGTACGGCAATGAAGTTCTATGGACAGATTGGGAAGCGAAATCAATACAAGCAGCTAACAAGTACACCGGCAAAAATCGACGAACGCTTGGCGCTGGTATCGATGGTCTCATGGATGTTAGGGTATTTCATGGCGAAAGGAAATCTGTTGGTAATCGGTAAGTTTAATGAGGTCTAAAGATGCTTCCAGTACTGATTACTAGCGAATACTATTGTAAACATGTTTTTTTTATTCAGTTGTGCCAAAAATAATGGTGGTTGTTCTCATCTCTGCTTATTAAAGCCTAATGGACGATCTTGCGCGTGTCCCACAGGAATCAAAATAAATGTATGTATTCTTCAATCATCGAAAGGTTTTCAATGTCGTAGAATTTAAAAATCCTTGGTGTTGTAATATTTTCTGTATAATGTTTTTAATTCTGCAGGAGGATAAAAGAACATGTCCGGAGGGTCCATTGAATTATTTGATCTTTGCACATCGTATTGACATACGCGTTATGTCCCTGGATGTGCCTTACCTCGTTGATGTGGTCATGCCATTACCTCCACTCAAAAATACATTAGGTGTAGATGTAGATCAAAGAACAGGTAAGATGGTAAAGTGGCATTGTAATGTTTACGAGTCGGAATGATTGTACTACTTTATTAATGTCGAGCTGCGTCCCTTGGGTTCTCCCGCCGTGCAATTTAATTTAACCGAAGATCTTGCGGCCTCAGCTGAACCATATTTAATATGATTGATCATCAAGATCTACTTATATTGGATTATTTCTCCGTACTGTACTTTAAACCTTTGGGGATTTAATTTAGAAAATTCCTTTCTTAGTGGTCGCTTACGTAATAACCGATATCTCTGTGCAAAATTTCATGTAGGTTGGGCCGTGCGTTGATATAGTCAGTTAGTCAGTTTCTTGTTTAACATATATATACGGATTGAAAGATGAAAAAGCATATTTATAATAAATAATTTCCATGGTAAGGCAATCAAGTCTTTGAAGAGCCACTAGCGCCTAATGGTTAAGGATAATTTAAGGTCTAGGAAACATGAGATCGTGGGTTCTGATCCGCCATTCGAATATTGTCGTGAGCCTTATACGAGCTTAAGCTTGGTTGAAATGGTTAAAGGAAATACTACAGTCTAATAAAATAGATATTTTATTTTTAAAAATATATTGTAGTGCGTATCTAGTTGTTGTTGTTTATGGGCGGCTGTCGCTTCCTATGATTCGCTTACCTCATTTTAAATAAATAGGTCTCATATTAGAAATATTGCACAGGTATGGTTTACTGGAGTGATACAGCCGAAAGAAAGATCCAGCGGTCTAACAGGCACGGCCAGAATATAGAAACATTGTTCTCGCATGACGTTCACACGTGTGACGGCATCGCTATTGACTCCGCTGGACGGAAGGTATGTTAAACTGTATGGACTGTTGAGAATCTGGAGCCTATAAATTCTCTAATCTTGATGATCATGGCTGATAAGTCTTGCCTAATTGTTTAAGTATTTGATAGAAAAAAAATCGTTTTAAATTTATCGTTTAAGAAATTTAAGAACATACCACGCCTTAATTTTTAAAACAAGCTGACATACTTCTGATAGAACATTGGAGACGACATGGTATGCCATTCACTAGAATCCAACCACCATATGACTTAGACTCGACTAACATTTACCTCGTCACATCCCTACTTAATATTATAAATGTGAATGTAAGTTTGTTTGTTACGCTTTCACGCGAAAACTACTCATCCGATCATCATGAAACTTTGTACTTTTTGTTGTGTTGTGTTTTTAAAATTTCAATACTTTGAATAACGTCGTCTTACTTAAAAATTTTTTATTTAGGTTTATTGGACGGACGGAGGAAGAAATAGCATTGAAGTTGCAGAATTAGATGGAAGAAACAGAAAACTTCTCATATGGACAGGATTAGGTAATAACAATTCCATTCTCTATATTTTTTTTATTTATCTTAGTTCTTTTAGTATGTACGTGGCTTAACAATTCCATTCTCTATGTTTTTATTTTATCAGATTCTCCTCGAGCCCTAGCGTTATATTACGAACAGGGCCACATGTTCTGGTCGGACTGGGGAATAACAGCTAAAATTGAACGAGCGGACATGGACGGCAAAAACAGGTAAAGTTGCAATTTATTTACATGGCAAATAAGGAATAATACATATCTTTTAACCCTACTGAAGTGGACAGATGTAACAATCGCTACCCATGCATTATCGAGTTTTTTGACTCAAATTTATGCAAGGGCTGAATCAATCGTTTATGTTTGTAACTTCTGTTCAGCTGGTAATCAGGAAATCCCAAATCCGGGAGGTATGGGGTTGTCATTTTTTGTACCAATTAATTCCTTTACCACTTCTCCCATAAAAATTAGTTGATGTGACAAAAGCCAGCAACGCATCTTAAATTAATAATATGCTTGGCTTCTAAATCAAAAATCAGTAATTTTTTGTTTTATCTTCGACAAAACGCCGCAGTACAGTGACAGTTCAGTGAGTTCTGCGATTTGAACATTTTATGTCCGAATACGGCAAGCCAACAAACTGTACCACAGGGAAATCTCTTGCTGAATCTTATTATTTATCAATATAATTTTTACTTCACAGACGCGTCATTATAGACACTAATATCAAATGGCCTAATGGTCTAGCAATAGATAGAATAGAGGGCCGCCTTTACTGGAACGATGCAAAAATACTTACAATAGAGAGTTCTGACTTCGATGGCAACGATCGGCGCATTCTTATAAATACAGTTCCGTATCCCTACGGCATCGTCATAGTCGGCCAACACATCTATTGGACCGATTGGAAAACTAAAGCCCTCCACAGAGCTGATAAAACTACAGGCGAGAATCAAATGAAGATCAGAGAGAATTTGGAAGGTCTGATGAATCTACGCGTGGTTCAAGTTAGTATTTTATCATTTTAAAGCTAGTTAACACAAACGAGTATGGCATTTTATCGTTACCTAAAGCGAAGCCTTGGCTTGTTAAAAACCGACTTCAGATTGATTGAGATTTCGACTACCGAATATATCTTAATGTTACTTTATTTATCTTTCTCGGTCCGCTTTAAGACATACATACCTTCAGAAATGTCCTTTACTATCCATATCCTAGCAAAATCTTTAGCCTGATCGGTTATCTATCTTAAAGACCTCTTACATGAGTATTTATAAATCTGCAACACCTACCCGTTTCCAGGGCGATCAAGTATTCATGAATGCTTGTGGTGAGAATAATGGAGGTTGCTCCCACCTTTGCCTGCGAGCTCCCGAGGGCTATTCATGCGCTTGTCCCACGGGAACACCATTTGAAAATGAAACTGAAGCGAATCCGAAAAACTGCAAACCACATCCCGACAATTTCCTTGTGTTCGCCACCAAAAAATCTCTGACCATGATATCTTTGGACACCCCGGAACATTGGGATGTCACACTACCCGTGAAAAACATTTCAAGTACGATCGCAGTTGACTACCATTGGGAAGAAAAAATGATATATTTTACGGATGTCGGCAAAAAAGTAATCAGGTTCGTTAAACCGATATAAACTATAAGATACATAAATAAATAAACGCTTACTTCTGCGTAGAGCGGTAATCAGATATTAAGTAACTCCGTTAGGTACAATACACGCACACTTCTCCCGCTTTGACTCCATAAATCTAGTCGGTTACAGTCCTAACGAAGATCATAGAACCTGATGTTACTTGACTGCTTCCCATAGACAACCGCAACTAGCTACTAAGTTGCAGATGCCTACCTTTAGTGGACAGAGGAAGGGATAAACAGAAAAAATGGTATTTCCTTTTCCACTCCATCCCCTCCCCCGTCAAATCTGACCTGAGATGACCGGAGTTACGCCACCGGCACCTTACTCATCAGACAAATATACTTCTACTTCACTCCTCTCTTCTTAGAGCTTTTGATGTTTTACCGCTCGAGCTGGCCCATTCATGCAAGCAGATGTTGTAGTTGCGGCCTCTACCACTGTTAAATGTATAGAACTGTCTAGGACGTACTCTAGCATTGGGTTCCTCTAACTTCAATGATAACGTATACAGCTAGTACAGCTTATATATATTAAGCGGCAATTATGGTGCAACGGTGTCTGCGTATTATGAGAGTCCAACCCCCATAAAATAATCGATTTTAATCCAATGTTACATTCAATTGTTTTTGTTATAAAAAACAAACAACTCAAACTCACAGCTAACATAATAAGGGACTGGACCTAATTTAGACACCAAGTATCCAATTTTATAAACTACTAGCTGTGCCTCGCCATTTTACTCGCCTGAGCTATAGACATCGCGCACTCCTCGCTTACCGGTACTTTTCTTACTGCTCGGCTCCTAAGGTTCTCTGCGTGGTGTTGAATATCCCATAACCTTCTTTGATATTTGTACTACCTGGTTCCTGAAGTTAACCCGTTCAAACAAACTGTTCAGCTTTTCATAAATATAGTTACAATCAAAAATCTATTACCGTTAAAAATATATGTATTTATTTTAATGTTTTTCAATTATTGTTTTGAAATTAAATGTTAAATCGTTTAATTGTATCTTCAGATCAGTTAATATGACAAACATGAGCGATACTAAAGTTGTGATCAAAGGAAACCTGACCGCACCGAATGGTCTCGCCATTGACTGGATAGCCAACAACGTGTATTGGACAGACAATGAAAACAAGGTATGTTTATTAAAATAAAACACTAACGATGTTCGTGTTGTTAAATAAATAGGGTGGGGGCTACTGTTTTGCTTTATTTGAACTGTATACGAATTCGCAGTCCCCAAAATCTACAGTGACCACGATGTAACAGTTACGTTCATAGTAAAACTTTAAATATTTCAATACATCGTTTGAATAAGTTGAAAATACGAGACTACAATTGAAGTTAATTTTTATTGTAGGTGGTGGAGGTTTCGCGGTTAGACGGCACTTGCAGGAAAATTGTGGTCACAAATTTAACGGAACCTCGTTCGCTTACACTGTTTCCAGCTAAAGGGTAATATTGTCATAATTAATTAAATAAATTTAGTCTGTATCCGATATGTATTCTTATATTTCTAAAATAACTCTGCATTACTTTACTTGACATGTTCGAAATAATTTAAGTTAAATGTAACTTTCGTACAAAAATCTAACATGGTAACTTAGAACGTTGGTGGGACATTACTGATCTAACTTTATTTGCTGCAAAATTTTATGGAAGAATATAACTTGAAAAAAAAAGATAAGTACCAAATAGCTCCACTGGAAAGTATAATACAATATCGCTATAAAAAGAAAAACTTTACTTTTTATCGTCAAACATTAGTATTTCATTTGATTCAGGTATCTTTATTGGAGCGATTGGGGTGAAAACCCGATGATTGAGCGAGCTTTACTAGACGGTAGCCAAAGAAAACCTATCGTTAACCACGACCTCGGCTTCCCCAACGGCCTAACAATCGATTTCAAAGACCGCAGGCTCTACTGGACCGATGCCTTGAAGCAGAGAATCGATACATCCGATTTGAACGGACAACATCGAGTGCAATTAGTGCCTGTCGTGAAAAGTCCTTTCGGAATGACACAAGTGAGTAAATTAACAGGAACGTTTTTGTTCTCATCTATTCTGTATTTAATTCAATGCGATCTAATATTATTAGCTTTTAATAAATATAGACTACCTTTATTAATTGATTTTTTTATTTAAATGAATCTTATGTTTTAAAATTACCTTAGTTATTTTTTATTTAATTGATATCACTATTTATATTACACAAATAAGAATATCTGAAGTATACTTCGATTTCTTTCAGAAAACTATCAGAGCTGTGAAATATTACTAAATAATAAGACATGATGAAGACTTTTTAAAAGATTACCTTATTATTTATATTCGATACACAACAGGGCCACTTAGACTACATTGAAACCTGTAATCAATCAAGTATTTGGTAAACTAAAACGAATAAATCTTGTTACAGTTCAATGATTACATCTACTGGACGGATTGGTTTAAGAAGTCAGTGATGAGGGTTGACAAGAAAACGGGTAAGAACGTGACAGTTGTGAGGGGCGATCTAGACATACTGATGGAGATTAAGGCGGTTTCGGCGGAAAAGCAGCGTGGGTGGAACCCCTGCAAGGACGACAACGGCGGCTGTAGTCACCTCTGCCTCTTCCGGGGGCCCGACTATGTCTGCGCCTGCCCGGACGTACCAGAGGACTCACCGTGCTCTACTGGTAATTCTTGCTATACTATTTCTATTTTTTTACTTGCTATCAAATTAGAATCGATTTTTTTTTAAGTTCAAAAATTATTATTGGTTAAAAGTTGCTAAAAACAAATAAATACTTTATTTTGTGCTATAATATAAACTTACCACCAGGGTTTAATTTAGATTGATATGCGAGTTTTTTACAACCACAGAGCATTGCAGCATTTTTAGCATGTCGCTTTAAATTTGTGATAGTTTCATGTCAAATGTACCTCAGTAGAATATATCGAAAAGCTTCTTGGAATATTATTATAAAAAAGGGATAAACCAGATATTTATTTACTGAACAAAAGCCTACGGATTTGTAAAGGATTCTACATGTCTTGTTGAATTAGTTCCAGACATGCTTCAGGAATGTTAAAACGGTATGACTGGTACAATGTAGCCCCGACTTTAGAAATAAAAAAGCCGACAGTATGATGAAAAGAAAGTATAACGCGTTTCAAATAAGAATGTGCATGGACCCACGCCATATTGTGACGTCATAGCCGTCAAATCAAAGAAATTACGCAGTCAATAAAACAGATACTTTCAAAATAATATTTATTATTAAACTGAATCTACAAGTTTGCCGATTCTGCTGATCCCACTGCTTGAATAGTCATCATGTCATTGCTATAAAAAATATTTAGGTTATTAAAATATTATTATTAAATTATTAATATTTTCAAGAAAAATATTTATTATATTAATTTTGTTTATAACTAAACTTAAATTGCCACCGTATTAATCTTGTTACCGGTATTCATTGTCGTGACACATGACCGTAACTGGTTGTAAGCATTCTAACTTTTCAGAAAATAATGTAGGTGTTAATTATTCATTAAAAAATCATGATAATATACTTATTACTCAAATTATATTATGTTAACTAAAAAAAATATTTACGCAAATATTTTTTATTGCTATCTGTACTTCTGTAGTGAACTTTGACAGGTCGTGGTCATTGTCGCGCACATTCCTATTTGAAACGCACAGTACTCAACGGCTATAGTAATTTCACTATCAACAGCGCCCTTCAAATCAGGACGCAATAATGTTTGCTTTGCGACAATTCTGGTGGTAAATTAAAATGTTGCTATGAACGTCTTCGTGTGTAAACAATACCCAGTACATTCCAGTCAATTGACGGGGTACTGTTTACTGCTGAACTCAATATTTACATTTGCAGAAACAAAATTACGTGTCGATTTAAGAATCCCATCTCATTATCCATCCTACTACGATTACATGGACACTGAAGTACCGTTAATGCCGCCGAAACCCACGCCTCTACCGGATAAAAGCGTCGCGGTCTTGGTCATCGGCATCGCACTTGCCACCTGCGTCCTCCTCGGCGTGACGACAGTCATTTACATTTACGGTAAGAATACTTCAATTTTATTATCTTATAATCCGACTAAACCAGTTCCAAGACCCAGTAGGGTTATGTTTTATAGTAATGTTATATCCGTTCCATTGTGACCTCCTGCACCCATGTTCGATAAGATATATTTATTTTTGCTTTTCTCGATATTTGATGCTGTACCAGCCTTTGTCAAGTTTTTTTTTATTTGATATGTCTCGAAAAATAGTACCTTTTTAATTCCAGTGAAGCTAAACACGGGATCAGGCAGACCCCTGAAGGAGAACTACCGCGAGTCTGGCAGCCACATTTCTTTTCACAACCCCAATTACAGCAGCGCGGCCGGCACCAGCTCGCAGCAGGCCGTAGAGCGGCGCGAGAATCTACTCCAAGGGATATTTAAATACGACAAAAGTCAGGTTTGTGATAAAATTTTAAGTGACGTTTAACTAAATCCTCCATGGACTGTGTTTCAACGACACGGCACAACAGCGATAATTACCTAAATAAAATTTAACACTATTGTAACACGTTTTCGGTAAAATTGTAAACCTGTTTATATTTCACATTCAGTGAAGCAATCCGTGTCGGTATTTATTTTAGCACTATTCTAAGTCCCACAAAGTTTATGCAGCGTTTCAAACACACTAAAGATATTAATATGTTTTGTTTTGTTAGGAGCGGGTTACCAATTTGTACATTCCGGAGGGCACCAGCTTGCTGCCGCCCCCGCCCCCGCCGCCTCACCGACGACCTTCACACGACGACTTTGAACCTGTCACCTTACATCCGTACGCCTAAAGTCGGACCCGTAAGGTGCATCTACAAAGTGCCATCACATTAACACTGCGTAAACACCAAAATAATTATAAAGACGTTTGCAATTATTTTTATCGGGTTTACAATTACAAGAATTCTTATTCCATGCGTTAGTGTGATGGCACCTTAATAATCGAACGAAAAAGCGACGTTTTCAATTACCAGGAGTAGCTATTTGTAGAAAACTACACGTAGTATGTAGAACAGGCGGTGTTTCAATTGCGATAAATGTTAAGGCTCCTAGACACGCTGTACAGACTAACAAGAAGTGAAAAACAACACATGCAGCTTAAAGCGCTGCCACAGATTACATAAAACACAAAAATTACCATTGATTAAAAATGTATCATACACAGATATCGGACGCTACCTACATCATAACCACCTAATTTCGTCAATTCCAAATATCAATAAAAAGGACATACGTAGATATATACAGTAAGATTATTGTTAATTATAATCTGATTGGAAAAATAAATGTGGGATAAATTTGTAGGAATATATCTGTCCTAGCCTACTTTAAATCTTAATTCAGTATTGTCTCGTTGTCAGTATTGCAACTCCGTCATATGTTCGTGTTTATGTCATTTTAGTAACATTCTGTGTCACATGTAATATGAATCGTATTGTTATTGTTTGTACTCGTAGAACACGGATAACGTTTAGAATTTAGATAAGTCTAGAAGACTAAAATTATATTTTATTAATGTGTAAATAGATTATTAGAACAAATCTGAGTATCTAACACCTGTGGTCTTTTCATTTGGTTTTAACGTTTGATCGAAAGAATGGTGGCGTTGTTAGATTTCCCCAATTTTATATTTTTTATATGTACATCTACGATACTAGAATAGGTGAAGCCTCTACGTTTCTTTGCTTCAATTACTTGTTAGCATTCACCTAACATAGTATCGTCGTTCCTTCCAGTAATAGAAACGTGTATTGGAAGTTTTATAAGTGTAATACGTGGAATAAAATTAAATATATAAAATTTGTATTATTAACATACATGTCCTTGTTCACCTTCCCGGCGGCTCACGGGAAGGGAAACAAGGAAAAACTAACACTAAATATTTATAAATAAAACATAGAGAAAATATGTATGTTTGGGATTATTTATATATGTTAATTTCTGTAGTCATGTGAATTGTGAATGGAGTCCCGATCTCACATTACTGTCAATGGATGATTGCTGCTCAATGTACCTACGTGCATTTATATAATATTTATATATGTATCGTTTAACATATATATGCTATTGGTTTAATCAACAAATCGACACTAGATATCAACCTTTTTTCCGATCGGTTTCTTTACAATGCTTCTAATATTTACTTCACCACGATTAATATGGTGACAATAAAATATCAGTGTAAATAATTAGTTTTAATTACGACGTTTCTTGTCAGACATATTGGATTGTACTCGATAGTTTATTTGTAGCTCACGCGTCGAAACACACCTCGTATTTATCTATTTCAGTTGGTCGATGACATGACAAATGCGTGGGAGCGCGGTGAATATAGCACGTCTCATATCAGAGTGAATTCCTTTAGTAATTAATTAGAAATGTATCTTAAAAATATGCTTTGGAGTTTCCTACTAAATATGAAATTTTGCCTCATTACTTCTGTTCTGGGACATCATTTTTATTTCCTTGTGTTTTTATTGAGGGTTATAATGACGCCCGTAAAAGGCGATTGTAAAGTTTCACAGGGTGTTTTAATCTAAGGTAGACTTAGGACGGATAACAACGGTTGCAGATCGAAATAGTATCTGCTCAGAGGAATTATTTTTACATACTTCAAATCAGCCACGCTAGCAATATTATCGCCATCTAATTTATTATTAAATTATTATTACTGCATTGAATATATATATATATATACATATATATATATACATATGTATAAATTATTATTTATTTTATTAATAAAAATAAATATTTTGTATGTTGTATAAATATGAAAATTACTATAAGTTAGTAGCAATTTTTGTGCCCTGGTGTTTATTTTGAATAAACAATGAAACTGTTTATACAATAACTGACGAATAACGATGTTACATCAATAGATTTATGTTAAAAAGTTTGTTGCCTCATTCAAAGTTTATTCCCAATATTTAACTATAAATTTAGTTCAAATATATTCTGTGTATAAAATACACTTTTTTTTAACAAAGCTTCAATACTCAATCCATCCCATCACTACCAGTACGAATGAACGAGCGTTGTGTAGTTTCAATCTTCTTTCCTTCGATTTTTTTGTCTGTGACGATCAATTATTTTTATATTAATAAATTTATGTATAAACGTAACTAGTCTTCATGGTAATCTAATCGACGAGGATTGGGCTGGCCTCAACTCGAGGAGTGTTTTATTATGATGTTTAGAGTTAGTTTTAAGAAAAAAATTACGTACCTATTTTGTTGTGGGCATAGCTTGTAAGGGAAAGGAATATGAGTGCTGTGATACCAGAAGCTTTGGGGTTGAGAGTATGGGGAAGGAGAACGTTGGCAATTAGTTCGAATAATTCGATTCGGATGTTTATGGAATTTATTTGGTCATTGTAATGTTTGTAAATGACATTCGTCGTTTTATGCACAAAATAATCACGCGCACAAAGCGTTTCCAAGTAATCGTTTATCAACTTTCGAATCTCTTCATTTATAAATGTAATAATATAATTAATAAATCAAAAATCATAAGATCGTGAGGTTTGTGCCAAATTTGTAATTCCATTAATAGTTTTTATTAGCGTATAATATTATATAATTTTTAATCAATCATTAGTGTCAATAAGATAATTATAAAAACAGCTTTTACACCTTCAATTCCTCCTTAACAAGGTGTTAAAACTGTTGTATGATTTATTATTGTATTAAGCATTTAAGTATAGAAATTATTCAAATATTTATGCGTTTATTATTTAACACCCTTTCAATTTCTTAGTTATTTTATTACTTACGACTTTCCAGAGTCTTGGAGCTTCGTTCTAAGTATAAGATACGACATAAGAAATGTATACCCTCATCTGTTATTTGATCAGGACCTTGGTTATACGTTCGATAATGTACATTGACAAATTCGGGGCCAACACTGTTAAATTGTAAAACCAAATTACCTTGAACCTTTGTTGATAACTCGCCGTTGGCGATTCTAGGAATGGTTTATATGAACGTCAAAAGTTAATTTTTATTAGATGAGGGTGTAATTTTCTAATGACCTAAATTGACCTTAAATCAACTAGTAAATATGGGAAAATTCACCGAAGAGGCCGGGTTGAGTGGCCAGAACACCCTGTCTCAAGACTGTTGTCAAGGGTTGGCGCCAGGCAGGCAGCCAGACGGCCGTAAAAAATACCATAGTCAAAACCCATTACAGTATGCACTAGGTTCGTACTATGCCAACCCCACATAAAAAGTGGGAAAAGGGGCAGGGAGAAAAGGAAAAAGTAGGTCCATCAATAATCCCTACCAAAACAACCAGCTCGGTAATAAATTTAGTAAAACAACTTGATTAAAATATACGTAATATTTTTAATTTATTTAGCATACAATGTAGACACATACGTATTTTAAAATGATTACACCTAGTCAACATACGTATATATATATAACACTTAGTATATACGCTGCAGACAACATACAAAAGAGCTAATGCATCTATCTAAAGGTAGACAATTAATACTTGAACAGTGTCCGAATTCAACACAGATATCTAAATAAAACTATAAGGAATAAAAATTTAGTCTTTACAGTAATATGCATATACAAACATTATATGGAATGACAATGAAATAACTTTATACATTCAAATATATTGTACTACTTTTTTTGATGAAATCACTATTTGGGCAACGAAAACAAATATAGTAAGAGTAAGTAGATGGACCGACGAACAAGGTTTAAGGGAATTTGTTGATCGATTTTAATTTAAGAAATAGCCTTATTGAAACTTAATTGATAATTGCAAAAAATATGCCAAGAAATAATCTCACCAAGAAGCGTACTTACACAATATTCTGCATAAAAATCACAGGGTATTTAATACAACTAAATACATTTATTACAAAAATATAGGCCCGACCATACATATAAAGATAACAAAAGCTAAGTTTGTCTTATAACACAATAATTATGATAATATTTAAAATTTTAGACAAGATTTATTAATTTATATTTGAGAAAGATGAAAAATTTATTGTCCAATTTCCTAGCCTCCACTTTGCAATACGACTAACGTACGCAGGAACATTGCAATAGAAATAAAGTTTAACAGTGGTAGAGTCCACAACGTCACTGTTGCACGGATGGACGCACATCCCAGCCTTATTAGAAAAGCTTCTAATAAGGTTGGGATGTGAGTGAAATGAGTTATGTTACAGCAAAGCTTTTAATCGAATATGCGGTTGAATAAATAAAATTAATAGAAGTAGTGTGGGTGAATTGAGTATATTTCATACTCAGTTCCGTCTTCATCTATAGGTACAGAATATTCCATACTTAAAGGCCCGGGTGTGCCATAAAATAAATTATAGGGCAAAAAGTACTAGTATTATGTAACAATAACATAACGGGATGAAATACATTCCTCTTTTTTCAGCTTTTACAAGGTTATTAATTGTGTTTTAGTGAAAACTCGCCTTAACAAGAAACTATAGTAACCTCATATATTTCAAATATTAGAAACGGCTTTAATATTTCAGAGAGCCCGGCAATGATGACATTCGCCACACGATCAGCGATGTCCCAACAAATTTCAGCAATATTTATTAAATGTCCCAAATTACTTATTGTTGCAATAACAACCATTACATAAATAAGACTAGCATCGGAATCTTTTCAATGGAAAACAACTTAGAGATTCTTAAATAACACAGAATCAAGTACTGTAAACAAATCAGAAAATAATTACAATAGCTAATGAATTAAAAAGAATTGGAATATTTCCTACGATAAGTATCATCAGATCATCGACTGCCTTTAAATAATCTACTCCTAGACCCTAGCCCTGATCTTACAAAAATAAAGGATGGTACTGTTCCCCAACTCCTAGATGCTACTATAGTAGTCCAGAAAATGCACTGCATAAGCGGCACTGAGTGGCGCGATGGGATAAAAGCATCTTGCATAATCAAATACATCGAAAGTACATGCTACTCGCGCACAACTACATGAGACCTGCGTTCGATGACGTCACTACCGTCACTGGCTAACGAGCATAGTATATAAGTATAGCTTCGTTGCTCAGTTTAGAAACGAGGGCTTCCGCGGGCAGAAGAGACGGGGGTGCGTCACATTCCACGGAACTCTCATGTTATCATAAACGTGTTGTGACTTATTTAAATTGGCACAATGAAAGCTAAGTGTCGTAATAAAATAAATTCATTTGATTATCATCTAAATATAAATTGAGATCAAAACATACGTTATTCTATTACGATATCCACGCCATCTACGTTGTATCAAACGACACATTTCGCATAACTAACTATAACTAACATTTAATTTATGTATTAGATATATTCACTTGATCATCAAAATAATATATTTATCATACATCACGTTGATATGCCGGTACAATTTGTAAATACCATGTTATAGTGTAAGAGAGGTCTATTATTAATCTTTAGATTTGAAGACGATACAACATTGCATCTAAGTAGAAAATAAACATGATCTGCAACTAACCACGTATTGTTATTCAAACAATAAAAATATATAAGCTAGTCACTTGGAATACATTAAATTATCATAAAAAATGTCATATCTCTTTGGAAAAGTCCCTGTAAGTGTTAAAATAGAAGGATTCAGAAATAATACTATTCAGGAGCTAGATTATTAACAATTAAATCAATTATTATTTCACTAGGGTCTTATTAGGTTTAGTTAAAGCCAAATAATATAACGTCAGATCATTCAGGTTCTTGGTAATTTATAAAACTTATATTATCAAAAAAAGATACGTTTTGGTCTAGTATTTTGCGATTGCAAGCAACAAATATATCGGCACAGGGAATCTATAAATATGTCCTAGCTCCATTTGTTAGCACATGTAAGATATAAACAGTAAAATACATGTATTTGTGCTATGTTCATTGATAACGTTTGAGCTCTGGAAATACTTCGAGAAGGACCACTTCAAATAGCTCCTGAAATTAAAAGAAGAGTTAAAGTAACACTTATACATCTGTTGCACGAATTGGTCTGCTCCGCTCTTGAAATACCACGACCTCACAGAATGCACAGACATTTAGTATTAACATTTATTCGTTTATCGAATATCTCGGAATGGGAAGATGATTGATGACGGAGGAGGGGATGGATAGGAGGAAATATCCTTTTTTTTAAACCCCTCTTCAGTCCATTAAAGGTAGGCAGCCAAGACATCTGCAACTTACTACAGATGCCTATAGGTAGCGATCACTTCCTCGTTTGCAACCTTTTTTTATTAAAAAAAAAACATTATTTTACACAGTTTTTTGTGCAGCAGAGATCATGTATATGTATAAAAACACTTGGTTACCGGCTGACTAAATATCAGCGTGAGTACACGAAGAAATATCAGCTCTATAAGACGTTGCGCAGAAGTGTAGTAAGTACACTAATATTACTGAACTTTGTTTCAAAGCTGAGGGCATTGACACTCTTCTGTCGGTTGCGGGCGTTGATGATGATGAATGTTTTATATAAACTGTTCAGCACAAATATTTTTTTATAGAAAGTTCGCAGCAGCCTCTCTTGAGGTCACGCTTTATTCTTGATGTGATCTTTTATATTTACCATTTATCTTAGTTAAACATATTTTATAATACATGATAAGGGTAATTTTAAGCGCCTATCACCGACTAGTATTCGTAAGTATATAGATGTAGACATGAAAGCTGTGTTGGGACCTTGGGAAATGCAAAATAGCTCGAGTGTTAATTTCTATATAACATTTTATGTATTTTAGATTACCTGTCACTTTGTTCAATTACCGTTACGAGCACCTTAATACCGTGGAAACGACTTCAGCAAAGCGTCCACAACTTACGGCCAATTTTAGATCGGAGATCGCGTGCGCGTGATATTTATATGATACAAAATGCTGAAAGTTTGCGGGAGAATGCGCCGGCGCGATAATGTCTCTGTCCGTCCGTTACTACACACCAAATATTAGTGTTTCGATTTTTTTTTAATATTTCGAAATCAATTTGGTGCTATAAAGTTATAATAAAAAAACAGCGACTTTTAATATTTTAGTGCAATGTCTATTTTATTCAGTGTTATCGCAATTAATAAAAACATTATCTGTACGCACGCGTCCTGTGAGGGTAATTTTGTGGACATTGTGGGTGAAGTGTTGCTCAAGCTACCGAGGAAACCTGATAAAATGACTTATCTACACGGAAAGTATTTAATTAATTATGTAATTGAGAGTGACAACGTGTATTTGTGTGTAACAGATAAAGTGAGTACTTAATTTAACCTGAGAAATAAAGCAGTCTATAAATTAGATTTTAATTTAATGATAACCAAAACACGGAGGCTTACACCAATTTATATTCATTTAATTATACGCAGTAAAAACAATAAGTGTAATAAGTGGTTAGTTAGTATTGCTTATGCTTCAAAGTAGAAGGTGAGAATGTCGCAAAAATCTACTACAAATATTAGAAATTATATCCAGATTTTTTATACAATAAGGTGGCAAACGAGCAAGCGGCACTTAAATAAATATAAGTACCGCTTCCCATAGGCATCCGCAACAAGCCAATGAGTTGCAGATGCGTTGCCTACTTTTATGGACAAAGGAGAGGACAAACAGAAAAAAGGATATTTCCATAGCCTGTCCATCTCCTCCTCATCCGTCAGATGATCCCCTTCCCATTCTTTATTAGAAAAGGGTGGGAAGGGGAAGAGGACAACAATTAGGCCTCCGGCACGTCACTCATCAGGCGAAACGAAGAATACTTCTACTTCACGCCTGTCTTCTGTGACGTCGTGGTATTTCACCGGTCGAGCCGGCCCATTCGTGCAACAGATGTTGTTGTGGCGGGCTCTGCCACTGTTAAAGAAGATGTTGCACGAGTTCTATAAGCGAACAAGATAAATGATTTTGCGAAAAAATGTTTTTTCAATTAAAATCGGTTAGGTAGTTTTATAGTTTACCTACTACGAACAAATCTATTTTGTTTATATTAGCATAGATTGTGATTTTAAGGCATGTCAGCGCTCAAGATCATTCCTATTTTTAAATGAAATTAAAAAAGGGTTTCGAATCAAGAACAAAGATGACTACTCGAGTGTACTAGCGGCGGAGATGTTCCGATACAGCCAGGATTATAATAATATTAAAATAGATGACGGAGCATTAGATGAAATAAATAGGATTGAAGTCGAATACAGCGGTGAGTGAAATGTTTCTTTTAGATATAGCCACAGATGAATAGTGGGTCTAGTGAGTAAATTAAAGACTTTCGGCCGTTTTATTAAGTACTAGTGACCCGCCACGGCTTCGCCCGGGTGTCACTGATTATGTTGATCCGATTGCTACCAACACAGGAACATCTGCTCTGCCAATTTGGACAATCCCTATAAATTCATCTAAATCGATCCAGCCACCTCGGAGTCTATAGGTCTATAGGGAACATACATACTTCGCTTTTTATATACTATTTTTTTTCATAAAAAGTATCCTATGTTACTTCTAATACCTCCAAGAATATGTGTAAAAAGTTTCCTGATGATCGGTTGAGTAGTTTTCGCGTGACAGCGTAACAATCAAACTTACATTCCCATTTATAATATTAGAAGGGATAGATCTACATATAGCGAACATGTTCATTTTACATACAAAAACTATATTTAACAACTGTAAAATCCAGTAGGGCAGTGGTCGGTAGCGGGCGAACCGCAGTCCGTTTTCCAACATCAAAACTCGGAACAACAAATATTGTTGTATATAAGTAGCTATACCTACATATTAATTTAAATAATATGTTTATATAACTGGCGCTATTTTGAAGGAGCCTTTTGAACATTTTTTTGGGATCTTACTTAAAACTAATGACCGACCTCTGCTATAGGGTAATATATAAAGGGCTAACCTCAAATCATATAAGCCTACTTTTCACAAACCCATTAAATGTTTTTTTAAAGAATGCTAGTGCTAGCGACACTTGTATTGATTTGGCAAAAGCGGTTATGTATACCAGGGATTTACTGTCGCTTCAAGCGGTTACGACATGCACGACCCTGTTTACAAACATCATAAATACTACCTGTGGACAATAACATGCTACCTGAGCGTAAGATTTTTCTACCGATCGGTCAGGCGCCTGATTATCACAATTGTTTTTAAATTATAATAAATCATGTAAAAACTATTTTTAGAGAGTATAATCGGCGAGAAAATACTAATGGTCCAAAACGAGGACAACCTGGAGTTCAGTGTAAGTTTAATGTCGTGTCAATATAATCTTATAATTAAACATTTCATTGTTTGTAACTGTCTCACGTTATTTTCTTTATTTCAGACGATATCGTACGTGGGTAGGCCGCCGGAGAAAATAATCGTGTCAGTGGAGAGAACAAATTCGTATGTAATTTTAGGCATGGCCTTAATCCTGACCGTAGTTATAATGTATATTTTCGGGCCCGCGACATTTGTAGCTGTTTTGGGTGTATTCGTTTATTTAATAAAACGCAAAATATAATATAATTAAGTGTATTAAGAAGTATAATTAAGTTAAATAAATATTTATTCATGATGTGAGTTCTTATATGGTTTCCCTAGGCAACTTAACACCAGGTGAGATGTGCTTTTGTTTGTTTTGTTTATCAAAAGTCAGGGGAAACGTTACAAAGCGGAATTTGGCACTAAAAATGAAAGAGTACGGTGTATAATGTGTTGGGAGTACTAGATGGAAGAAGCTAATGAGATGTGCTAGGACAGTTCCAGACAAGGGTAGTAGGTGATAGGAATAATAAACATGACAATTAATCATAAAGTTTGTATCGTCCGACAGATCTTCACGCTTTTATGTGTTATTGCTCTACAGCTCAAATATTATGACGCAAACTACAAATACCGTGAGACGATATGAGCATGTAAATTCCTAAAACTTACAACGTATCTATTTTCAAACTGGTTTGATCCGGTTTGATCTGGGCACTTATCATAAGGTGGCGTGCCATTGTTTTGTTTAGCAACATAGTGATTACTTACATAGAAGAGTTGTTTGTTGTGCGTGGTGTTCTGCAGCGTGTGGAAGAGCTTGTGCGCGCCGCGCGCCGCGGTGTGCGCGCCCAGCAGCGAGCCCAGCGCGCCCGCCACGCTCTCCGATAGCTGCTGCAGCGCCAGCGTGCGCGTGTGCTCTGACAACATACTGAGCTTTACTAAACGCTATTGCTGCTGGGGTATAATCATATACAGCAGGCCGCTGTCGCGATACTGTTTCTTGTTTTGAATAGTATTACAAACAAACAAAACCACAATTTTTTCGGCGCACAGTATGTGATGTATCGCATTTGAAATACGCGAGATGTACGCAGTTCCTATCTCTGTTTACCCCATTAGCATCAGAAGATATACCAGCGGTTTGTAATATTTAAAAGTAGAGACTGACTGGCTGATATATCAACGCAGAACCTAAACTACACCATTTGTTTCAAGTAATGAAAATAAAATAAATATAAGCTTTAGGCGACAAATACTCACCCTTATCTCTCAGGTTCCTATTGGAAGTGTTCTCGCTCAGCACGCCGCCCGGCCACCAGGACTTGAGCACGACGCCCGTGTAGTAGTGCAGCATATGCTCGCAGAACAACCACGATATCGTCTCTTTTATTTGCCTGAAACAATATATTAAATACTCACTATTAATTGTTTAGTCTCAGTGTACGTATGCAGCTTTGAACATAATTGATCAGTACCAATAAAATTTAAACATATTTTGAAAATTTCACTTTCATATTTCATATGCAACTTTTTATCGAGGCAATTAAAAAATATTTAAAAATGTAATGTCTAATATACCTGTTTATAGTCCTTCCATAAGTAATTTGCACGAACGTGACCAGCGTTTTCCTAAGCCACCGGAACACGCCGCGCATGTCAAACACTTCACTCAGTAGGGCGTACAGAGGCTCCGCTATGCTGTCCCTTTCTTCCACCATAGGCCCCACCCCTGACAAAGTAAAAATACCACTGTTTAACATTTAAAAATGTAAAAATTATACATGAAAAATAAAAGTTGAACAAAACATTCAACAGAAGCACATAGAGTTTAAACGCTTGTTATTTTTTTTATGTCTGTTACATAAAAAAAATGAACAAGCGTTTAAACGGAATTAGTGGCTAACGAAATGCCTTTATTTAAAAAGTTCTCATTGGTCGGGAAAAAAAAGTAGGTCAGAAACCGATTGGGCCTTTCACCAGACTAAAAGGTGAAGTACTATTTAATAACTCTACTACAAGAAAATAGTTTGTAAGGCGTTTGATTCAGCAATTGCCGAATCCTTAATAAAATAATCGTTCAGAAAAATTGTGGTATTGAGGTAGATAGGAGACAGGATGTTTTTTTTCCTGTTCTTTCGTAAAAATAACGGACACAGTTATCATAAAAAATCGGTAATTGTAGAATTTGATAACATTTAGTTATAAGTTCGACAGAATTGACGGCAAGGAGCGAGATCAAAAATACCGGGAACACTTTAAATAATGTATACACATGTACTAACTCCAATTTATGTTCGACAGACGTTTCTAATTAACTAAAAGCAATTTGGAACAACCGAAACAAATCTAGATTAAAACGCCAATCAACTCGTTAAAATATATTTGTGTCTTTGATCAAAGCGTAACGCACTTCGTGACGCGGCGTCAGGGTCACAGTTATGAGCTTAGAATAAACAAATGACAGTGCCAAAATATATATAATTTACTTGATCCATCGCTGGTTCCGTGGGCGCAAGATATCTATCTAACCGTCATATACGGAAATGTATAAAACGAATTTTATCTCGTTTTGATATTATTATGGGAATTATATAAGGAGTTGGTCTACACGATAATTACCAATACGTCCGAGGAAGTACTACCACACAGTATAACAGTACCTTACAGAAGTATTAAGGGAACGTGACCCTTTATTTATTTTACGTGCGTTTCCAAAGCCCCTAAACAAGACTAGCTTGGCAGAATGTATGCAATGTACATGATAATTAACCTCGCATTGAATTCGTCAAGTGTTTGCTGGAGGATTCAGCGCCGTTGCCGTCCAAATACAACGACATCTCGTCCTCGTCGGCGGCCGCGTGCGCGCACGACTCCTTCTCCTGCGACGACCTGCTCGTCGCGTCACTGCTTGTGCTACACAACAATTAGTTATATCTTCCTCAATACAATTTAAACTCAATTAAATATATATGACAATACAACAAAAAGTTACATCAATTCCACAGTCAACATAATTACTGGACATACCTTTTAAAAAATGTAGAAAATGAAAATTTATTCTTCTTTGGTAGATCTCCCTGCTTTAAATATTCTGAACTAGGATTAAGAAACGTGTATAAAGCTTCGCTTTGGTTTAACCGGTCGTCTTCTAATACAAACTGAAAAGGAGTTATTCATTAGATATTGACGATGGCCCGGAAAATCATATTATTGGAGGTTTCCACAAATAAACAATGGTTTGTTTCTAAGCACAAGACCCCAAAGCGGCACTCGCGACTGACAGCACCGCGACAACCGCTTACCGATCGACCGACCACCGACACCGTCTTGCCGATGCGCATGTTTGTGATAGCCCATTCGAGATTAGCTATTTAAAAATAAGACACATTAACATTTTATCTATCTTAAGTTTTAAAACATCCAATTACAAGCACAAAATTAAATTTACAAAAATATTGGGGATTACTAAGTTATTACTTACTTTATTTATATTAAAAAATATATTTATTTATATTAAATTAGTTTTTTTCAACTATTGTTAAACAAATTAAATTTAGAAAATATAACAATATTATGAATGTGTTTTTCTACCTACTTCTAGATACTTCTGTATCAATGTTTTTGCTTTTTCCAGAGATTGTCTGTCGTTTTTCCCAAACAGAAATTTGAATGAGTTCGATGGCAGTTCCAAATTTTTGAGCTCCGAACACATCGGCCTTAATTTTCTGTGTAATTCCTGCAAAACAAATTGAACCGAAAATAATTACAGTTCTATGGGCAATTATACAACTGTCAACTTAAATTTGTAACCGATCGAAGTACGTCAGTTTATAATCGGACTAGGTGAATTATGTAGAATAACTTCGTTCGTCGTCGATTCGTTCAGTTCACAATTTGACGTATTATTTTTCGACAGTTCGTAAACTTTCGAAGTTAAACCGTCAACGTGTGAACTAATATTTTTAAGATTTAATATTTTTAAAAAGAAGATGTTTTGTTTATCAAACAACAAAAATAAGGTTTGATGGTGTTTGACATTACAGTCAAAAAGTAAATGTTTTGTTCAGTTCACAATGTGCTGACAGTTTATAATATGGTTCGACTGATATAATTGGAAGCAAAAGTTTGTGTTCTATTCCGTATTTTATGAGATCGTGGTACTTCCCTGGTTTAGCCAGACGATTCAAACAACGGCCGTCGCCAAAAGTGGACCTCTACCGCTGTTAAACCATTATTAAAATTCTATTCTATTTCACAAAAAAAACGCCGAAATCTACCCACCTGAAACTCATTAAGAGTCCTGAGCAACACCCAGCCGGTTGATATCTGCTCCGGTCGCTCGTCATCTCCCGTGGGCTCCAGCTCCGCCATGTGCACCACTATCACGAACTGCGGCGGCTTTGATTCGTCTATAACCTGCGTTATAGAAAAAGCCAAAAAAGTTTTTATGAATAAATCTCGAACTATCATGCAGCATTTTGCATAAATCATTTACCATAATTAGTATCATGTATTTGCCATCGCCTCTAGTTGGTTCAATCACAGTATACCATGATTTAAAATTAACAATATGTCGTCACAACTCTGTTCTAAATAAAAGTCATACTACATTCACCAAAAGTAGCCTAGATACACTTAAATAAGCACACCAATAAGCACATAATCACTTGCGCCCTTAACCTAGAGGTGTAGGCAGAGATTACAAATTTCCTTCTCGCGATAGAAGAGAACTATATAGAATAGAACTAAGCATACGCACTCGTCGGTTAACACTTACTCGTTATATCGCCTTTCTTTAGTATGACACTGATCGGCATAAGATCTCTTGGAACGTCCCTTGACAACATTGCCCTACACTTTTGACTCATAAATTTGTCTTACCACTCTTTCTAAATAGTTGAGTTGAAATGAAATAGGTCGAAAAGACTGGTCTAGATAGTTAAATTTGGCGAGCGGCGCTATGTACCCTTGATGGTTGAATAGATTTATATACAGTGGCTGCGTGGGCGACACCTGTCGGCGCGTCACTAAAGCACAAAGCACATGCACGCATAGCGCAGCGCGCCATGTTGAGTTGAACTATCCATAGTTGTATTTGTTTTAACAATCATACTTCCGCGCTGTGTACAGACGCTCGCCATCTGCCGAGATGCTCCGCCCACGTGTCAGTCCTCGCCAAATGCGCCTCTAATCTCATCTGTTCCCCGGCCAACCTCTCCACTTCGTTAGCTAGCATCGCTAGAGCCGGTGACTCGGGCTTTAAGGAGGCACGTAATGCAGCCAAAGCCTGAAATTATATAAACGTAGGAACACTATCACAAACTTGAAGACCGTGTGTCGCTAACATGTACAATATAATGTTAGCCTCTGTACGTTATTGACTTTTACTCAAGGATAGTTGCAATGAGTACCTGGGTTTTATTATTGTGCCTCTCCTGCAATTGATCGAGTTTCCTCCTGGCGTACGTGGAGTGTTCTGTGAGGTGTATGGTACCGCCGGCGCTCTCCGCAGACGATGCCGACTCGTTCGATAGTTGCCGATCTTCTACTGGTGATCTTTCTGAACTTAACTCTGTAAAGTGATAAATAAAAAGATTTACAGTTGTATGATCACTATTTTATTAACATTTTCAACTGTGAAAAGCTATTTTTTTTGAGTATTTTTTTCTACTTTTGTCCAATATTGAAATTTAGTGTATAATTTAGCCTGTAAATATATTTTCTCACCTTTATTAGCTTCTTCTTTTGCAAGTTCAACAATTAAAGCTTTGTACTGGTCACTCAAAAGGAACGAGGAATAATACTTTTCTTGAATCGTATCCACTACGGTCTCTTGCACCTCATAAAACACTTCTGGACCCTTATCGCCTAATAGGAAAGCCTCCATTCGCTTTCTTGTATCCTACAAGGAGTTAATTTAGCACATAACATTTAATCATTTTATCAATACAAACAGTGATGTCTTATGGACACCTGGTTGGAACGGAGTTCCTTTTTGGGTTTGTATTAAGTAATCATTAAATAAAAAAGGGTATCTCAACGTTAAAATTACAAATATTATTGCATATTTCATGAATTGACGGCAAGCTGAATTCGATTTGAGAATTTTAATTGAAAAAAGTTTGTTTCCTAGTGCCTCAAAAATCACTGCAAAAATATTTCGGAATTTAATGGTGTTTTTCATTCGTTACACATTATTCGGTCTAGTAAACAAGTCAAAGTCATACTAAACAAAAAACTAAAGTACTCCGTTCTAATAACACAGTAGGTGAGAGAGCATTGAACGAAACATTCCGACAACGATCTCCAAGTCCAAATTTAAGCTTAATTGAAATAATTAATAGTAATTTGATGCAAATGTTTACTGTATTTGCATTATCAGGCAATTAATAAAAAATTATGAATTGATATCACGATAAGGAATATTTTATTGCGTGAGAGGAATATTAATTTTTTGTAATTATATGATCGTGTTGCTGTGATCAACAATCATTGGCGGGATTTTGAACTGGGAAGCTAAATGCAGTAGTAGTTAGTGCAAAACCATTCAGCATGTACACAGCGGTTTGTGATTATCATAGTACTAATATGGACTAGTATTTCACAGCTTGTAAAATGTATATCTTTTCTCAGACAATTTGAACTTCAGCTGTAAACACAGTTTTTAATCTTTACTAATAAAACGTTTAACCGAAAAATATTAATAAATGTTATGATTTTAGCAAAAGTAGTGTGTAAACATAAACAAATATTCAATGAAGCAATGACATCATTATGAGCTCAGGGATAGCTTCCATTGGCCACCAAACCACAAAATGTATGTTGTGGAAAGTCCCTCACATCCTCCTATTGTAGGCAGACTTATAATAACATCCTTCCCACCCACCTCATAAAGTTTAAGATCTACACATTTTTAAAATTTAAATATGCAACACCACTTCAACACATTCATAATAAAGATCTTACCTTATCCACTTTGATTTCTGCACTAGGTGACCTTATGTAAGTGTAAAAAATCTCAGCTCCCAGCTGATGCCAACTGCTTCTTGGGCTGTGCCGTAACTCCTCAACTGCTGTCCAAAATCCAACAAGGCCTTGGGAACACATGGTTTCTAAGAACATGGAGAGATATTTACGTCCTGTTACACTTTCCATCACCTTGTGTAATGGAAGGGTCTGAAATGTAAAACATTATTTCTAGTAAAAGGATTCAATCAATATTTAAATGATCACTACCCCTCATGATTTACATACAACTACAAATATGCAGTTCAGTAATCACCACCAGCCCACTGAGAAGTAAACATGGTGAAGGAGATTACACACATAACTTACCAGACAACTACTTCTACTTCATGCCTGTCTTCTATGAGGTTGTTGCGGGTACTACCGCTATTAATGTCTATGACATGTCATAGATAACATAGAACACTGTGTTATTCTTTTAAAAAGTATACAACAGTTTAAATGAGATTAAAAATATGAAAGATAACTTCTTCTATTTTTAAGCACTAAAACTAAACCGAAGTCCAAAACTAGATATCTTTTCATACCTTGCTGTCTGACTCGACAGCAGGAAAGGCACCATCCCAGCCAAGTTTCTTCAAAGCCTTCTCACATTCAACCTTAGCTATTGTCAATTGGTTGATGTATCTCTTGAGTTTCTTTGCATCGGCCAGCTGTTGACGACTGATGTTGTGCTGGGTGCTGCTTTTCTCAATTATATCAACATCAATACCCTTGGCTCTTTTCATGTTTTGTAGGGTTGTTGCTTGCATTATTTGTGTGACAATATCATAACTGTAACACATGTAACTTATTGTTTAATTACATGTATACAAATTAATCCGATGTTTTGTGTTTCGTAAGCATTTTGATTAATATCCTGAGAACCATTCGACAAGGGTTGCAAACTAAACAATTAAAAATTTCTATCATTTGCATTTACTAGACACAAATTCAATTGAAAAGGACCTCCTTTCCATTATTTTGGAACACTTTCCAACATTTCTATCCATGAATAAAGTGAATATCAATTGTTTTTTTCGTGTACCTAACTTGTGTTAAACTCTTGATAGCCCATTTAACTTTTAAATAACACACATGCAATAAAAAGTGAAAGTAATGCTTACATACCGTAACCGCTTAAGTGTGTCAACATTATTACAACTGTTGATGAGTCGAATGTAATCCTCAAATGTTTTTGCATATTCGTGTGTCCGCACATGCATAGCATCAACTTCTTTTTGAGCTTCCAAATACTGAATAATCTTCTGATTAATATAATCTGGTTCAGTGACTAGATTTATAGCTGGTTGCATTACTAAAAAAAATGCTGTCTTAAGACATTTATATTTATTATAAACAAACATTACTACATTTGATATCCAATGAACTTATAAATGTTGTTAGATGAATATAAATGTTTATTGGTAACTAATGTTTATAAGAATATGTTATGATATGAATAATGTTAATTTGACTTGAGGAGAAGCAAAATATTAATGATTATACTACTGATATATAATTGACTTGGTCAGTACCCAGTCTAAGCCCCATAGACATAAGCTAAAAATAGTATTGTGATTATTACCTCTACCTATGTCATTGTGGAAAAAAGCTTTTTTCTATTTCGTGTATTATATTCAATGTATAAATTACTAACTTATTTATTTATTTACTAATAATACTTAATAAAAAAGCCAAATACATTTTATTAATATACATACTCTTGCAAGCCAAAATTTCTCTCAGCAGGTGGGAAACTGGTGTTAGGGAGTAGCATCGAGGCATTAGGAACATTATGAGCAACTCGCTAATCTGACGTAAGTAATGCAGTTCTGTCTCACAGGATGTCAAGTGTGGTGCCAGGGCAAATACAGGAGGTTGGTTCAATTCTAAACTGCAAGTAACAAATGAATTAATAAGGATGTAATAATTTTATACGAAATCACTTTATAAAAATTAATAAATAATATAGATAATTTACTGCTCATGGTCAAAATTTTAAATCTGGGCAAACAAATAATTATTTGAAATGTGCCTAGCTCATATCACTGTGATGTTGGGATATTTGGAAAGAAATAAATGAATGTAATGCAGATCTAAGTTTGATTAAATTACTTCAAAAATATATGAGCTAACATGTTATGTTATGAGCTAACATAAATATTAGTAATAAAAATCTTGAATTGCTCATTCTACTTACACCTGTATAAAAAGAGCTGCAAAACATTGGACATTCATTCCAAAGCTTATTAGAATGAAAACAATAAATTAAAATTATCTCTTTTCAATTAAAAAAATATATAATTAAAATATTACTTACGCACAACTTCTGGCAATCCTTATTCTTTCAAAGTGCTGCGTTACTTTGGTTACCATATCATTAGCTAATAACTTTTCAGCATCAACTTTCATTAACCTCTCATACAATGTTTGTACAGCACCCCACATATGTTCCTTGAATTTATCAATCACTGGCTCTGGCTTATGTGATAACTCTTTCAACCAGCGTGTAACAAAGTCTCTTATTAAATAGTCTATTAAGAGTTGCAATTGGCTATCTACAGTGCGTCCGAAAATAACAGCCAAGTGAGACTTTCTTCTTATGTTCACCCAAGAATTTTGGTCTTCCTGTACACCAAAAATGAAATAAATACACAGATACACTTTACTTACAAGTTAAAAACTATTGAATACAGACCCTAATTGTCTCTTCCAGAAATCTTGATTCTTTTTCTGCCGTTTCCAACAAAAAGAGGGAAACCTGATGGGGAGAAGATAGCGCAATATGGCCCCAAAAAGTTAACATAAAGATTCCAATTACAATAAATACATTAAGTATGATCAAATAGGTGATACTCCATAAAAGAGGAAAATACCAAAATATTGAAATAGAAATAGGTATTGTGGAGGCTAAAATCCATTTGAACATTGTTAAAAATATCAAATGAAATATATATTTTCAATAGCTATGTACTTATTTCGACTAATAGCTAGATAAAATTTTAAAATCCATTTTTTATTTTAGATGTTTTTACTGCCTACGACACACCAAATGATAGCATTGTATTTATATTTGATTTTGTTCAGGCCGAGTAGATTTAGTCAGATCGGTCGTCAGTATTGATGTTTCGTTTTACTTTGTCACTTTGACAATTTGACATTAATTGAAAGACAGGAAGAAGAAAGTATCATTTATTTGATTACGTTCCACTATGCGTTCACAACACTCCACAAACACTAACGCACACGACTACGGTTTTCCCGTTTCACGTGTTTCCGAGCAATACAATTTAAAATAAAATTTTTGTCTGTCTGTTTGTCCCGGTTATTCCAGGTAATATTTCCAGAAATTATTGGACCGATTTAGATGGAACTTTTACTGGGGGATAGGTAATATTATAAGGATTCAAATAATTTAATTTAAGCATAATATTAAGAGTTCCGTGCAAATTTAAAAACCTTCGAAATTGTGAGAAAAAGTACGCGCGTATTGAATACACCACCCGCTACTGTAATATCACAAAGGTACCAGGCAGTAAAATTAAAACATTTTGCACGGTAGTGGTGGTGATGATGGTGGTGGCCTTAATGGTGACGGTGATGATGGCCACAGTAGTGGTGGCGATCTGGTGGTGTTGTGATGGAGGTGGTGGTGATGGTGCTGGTGATGATAGTGGTGATGGCGATGGTGGTGGTTTTGATGGTCACGGTGGGAGAATTAGTGGTGATGATGGTGGGAGCGTTGGTTGTGATGATGGTGCTGATGGTGGTAGTGTTGGTGGTGAAGACACCCCCCGACCGGGTTCCCACCTTGTCGTTGCGGTGGGGCTCAGTAGCCATTGATGGGGGCCCACGGTGAAGCTAAGAGGAACCTAAGGCCGGTCCGTGAGGTAGAGCCGGCCAGATAGGGCTGCTCGGGGTGGGCTCATTGGAGTCCACCTACGAGCGTGCTGGTAGGCTGCGGGGACGAATCCCCACAGTGAGGGTGAGTCGCGGAGGGAGAGGAGTATTGGTAATGCGGTGTGCCACTCGCTCTGCCCTCCGCGACTCAGCGGGGCCACACCTCTGATGTGGTGGCGGTGGGGGATCCTTTCCCTTGACACTGAGACCGGCCTCTGTCTTTTTCAAGACGGAGGCCACGAGGAGTGAACTTCTATAAAAAAACTCAAGGCGGCGCCACGGCGGTGGTGCACGGTGCCGCCTCTTAGGACCGCCCCCCAAACCATCTTGGGGCGCGACGCCCTTTTATGGGCGCAGACCGGGGCCCCATTCCGTGATGCCCACACAATGGTCATGAGGAAACGCGTGTGGTTTTTAGTGGGAGAGCCACACAGAGACAAGAGGCAAGGGACGGTGAAATGTAGCACTATACAAACAAAATTAAATTGTTTGTAATATACAAATATAATTGTTATACTGATGTTGTATGTTATATTTTATAGATGCATATTACGGTAAAAACAATTAATGTAAAAGATAGGAACAAGAATTATATACTTTTCTGCGAAGTGATAATAATTTATATTTGATTCCACGCGGACGAAGTCACGGGTACCAGCTAGTAAAAAATACAAATAATCGCACATCAGATTGTGCGCCGCTTAAGTAATCGGTTAGACGATTATTTAAAAAAAATATATTTTACAGTCATCTAATATAATGCACAATCCTACTGAAGTGGAATGGATTGTAGACCGTTTTACGACCGTGAAGAATAAACTTTAATAATGCTTAATATGATTTATTTTAAAAATTGTTTTAAATTTAAGTTTAGTGAAGTACTTAATTAATTTACTTTTAAAAATAATAAGAATGTAATATGACAAGACTCTTAGGCGTTGTGAACGCATAGTGGAACGCGGCCTAAACGTCATGACGATAAAAATGTCAAAACAAGGATCGATAACACAAGTAACCAAAAATAACCATATAAAATGATGAACAATATGTAGATGTACTTACCATTCTTACACCAATCCTTAAATATTTAATGTTATGTTAAAATTTAGCCTATGGCTAATTTAAAAGTGTCGTACTTAGTGGTTGGTGGTGGAATTGCAGGAGTGACATGCGTGGAGACATTGGCTATCTTGCATCCCGAAGAGAGTCTAGGGATGATTACTGCTTCATCATTAGTTAAAAATGTAAGCAATGTTAGTTTCTTCGCTAAAACTATTGTAAAGTTCGATGTTTCTGAAACTGAAGCAAGTTCATTATTAAAAATTCATCCCAATCTAAAAATCATCTATGATTCTTTAAAACATTTAAACACAAAACAAAAATTAGCAACTACAGATGGTGGTGTCAATATTGAATATAAAGTAATTTGTATATGCACCGGAGGCATCCCTCGGTTAATATCCGATTCTAATAAATGTGATAGAATTATAGGTATCAGGGATACAGATTCTGTAAACGAATTTAAAGAAAAACTAAAAAATGGACATAGAATGTTAGTAGTGGGAAATGGAGGCATTGCATCAGAAATTGTGCATGCTACCAAAGGGATAGATAAAGTGTGGGTGATAAGAGATGATTATATTTCAAAAACCTTTGTTGACCCTGGAGCTGCAGAATTTTTTCAAAACATTATGAAGAATAAATCATCTGTGGTAAACAAGGCTCCTTCTATTTTAAGACGACATGTATTTACAGAGGAAGATACATTGATATCTATAAATAAAAATTTAAAGTCGGCTGCGCTTGGACCTGATTGGTATCATAAACTAGAGAGTCTTACGAGGGATGGTGCAGAACAAGACCTTGAAATCATTTACAATGTTGAAGTTGATTCATTTAAAGAAGTAAACAATAAAGAATACTGTTTAGAAGTAAAGCTTACAAATGGAAAAATAATTAAATGTGACTTTATTGTATCTGCAACTGGAGTTGAGCCTGCTGTTAATTTTTCATGGGATCAAGAACCAAAGAAAGGAAAAGATGGTGGATTAGCAGTTAATGAATGTCAGGAAACTTCAATTGCAGATGTGTTTGCGGCTGGTGATGTTGCTTCTGCAGCCTGGGAACATGCCCCACATTGGTTTCAGTTAAGGCTTTGGACTCAGGCCAGGCAAATGGCTGGTATGGCGGCTAAGGCCATGCATGCTAAGATTACTAATGAAGATGTTCTACAAGATTTTTGTTTCGAACTTTTCACTCATTGTACAACACTTTTTGGATACAGAGTAGTATTGTTAGGAAAATATAATGGTCAAGGCTTAGGCAATGATTATGAAATATTGCTTCGCACGACTCCTAACCTTGAGTACATAAAATTTGTTCTTAAAAATGGAAGGTTACAAGGTGCTATATTAATTGGGGAGACTGATTTAGAAGAATTGGCCGAAAATCTTATATTAGATCAGATAGATTTGACACCATTTGGTGATGATATTCTGAATCCTGACATTGACATAGATGACTATTTTGATTAAATCATAATTAATTACAGAATACACATTCCTTATATAGGTCTTCCTAGATTGTTATTATGCAAAAGTACATTTTATACATATAACATTGATTTTAATGAATTTGTTGCTATTTTAAAAAAATCTACTATTGAACATAGACCTTCCTCGATTATTATTTTTATACTTTACTAGTGATTCGCCCAGGTAGCACTAATTGTTGATACCCTACCAAAAAATTGATGTTTCGTTATTCAGTTTTCGTTTTGGCATTTTGTCAAAAATGAGGAAAGTAAATTGATTAGGACTTCAAATCCAGTCCTCTTTCCATACTGGATAATTACAATTTATGGTATTATTGCAAGAACAACTTACTTCATGAAGAATATATACGAATTCATAGTTACATAATATGCCAACTTTTTGTTATATTTATATGACATAATTAGTGTTGGAAATAAATTTATCAAAAATAATACAAGTTATTTATTCGCCGTGTTTTGCAGTAATCATCGTAGATTATGAAACGCTTTGTTAAAAATAGTTACAATCAAAAATAGTACTTTCTCTTACAATTCTAGTCTTCGTGTAGAGCAGTGTTGCTATTAGTAAGAAAACTACCAATGTTAAAAAAAAACAAATTAAAGATGTGTCAACTCGGTTTGGCAAACCGAATCATTACGGATTGAATGTAACTCAGGTCAGACCGAGTCTGATTCTGCTCATGCAGTTAAAGAATGGACGGAGTGAACGGTGGTGACGACTCGAGTTGTACGACCCGGGCCGGAGATACTCGCTTGGAAACGGTTCTGAACAGTTAGCAACTCGCATCGCAATCAATGACGCTTGCGGTCTGGTCGAATGAAATCAAGTTCTTAGTGGAACTGCTAGAAGGTTATTTAAACTCGTGCGCGCGCTAATCAATTTTTTTGATATTGTATATGTTTTATGTATTGCTTCTATCAGAAAATAAGAAACTAAATAAAGTGACTTCGTTATTGGCTTGTGGAATCATTTATACAAAAGGTTTCTTGAGATGTACTAATTTTTGTGACTTTTTTTATTAGTAATGTAATAGGTGTACATTTATAGTGTACGTACCTCATGGTGTGAATAAGACTGATTATAATAAATGACAATGCAATTATTTTCAGGAGTATTGCAACTTGATTAAAAGTTTTTGTAAGTACAGTACATAAAGTTTTTTCATCCATTTCATCTCCTACCTCACCTCCATATCGAAATTACAAAACAATAATATTTAATAAATATATATATAAATATTTACAATTACAAAAATATTTAAAAAATTTAGGGTTTCGCACATCGCTAAAAAGAATAGCCATAATTTAATATTAATTGTAAGTATGTGGGGTAGAGATAAAGAGAACCTCTATTCGTGAAGAGTTTCCGTCAAAATGCATTAAATTTGGGGCTGCTATAGTAGCAACAAGGAAAATACTGGATTCTCACAGAAATATGACATTTTTTAACGCGGCACAGCATACCATTCATAATTCATATCAACCTTTGCCTACGTTGCCGCCATTTTGGTCGGTTTTCAAACTATTGTTTATCTGGCATTTTATATGCTTGCATACATGCTTAAAGAACTGGATAATGTGACCTGACTACCATACTTTGTTAACTACCAGTATTTTTCAGCGGTAGCTTTATGACAATGACAAGTACTGTCTCGATCTCTACTTTGAATCTGCACATCATTATGTTTTATGTCATGATAATTTTGTGATGTATTTGTGGTTGGCTTGTGTTTGTGGAACAATTTTGTGCTTCTCTGGATTCAGTTCAGTTGTCATTGAAATAATTTACTCGTGTGCTTTATGAATAACAATTTCCTATTTTCTTTTTGCGATTTTTATCTAAAGATTTTATCCTTTATAAACGATTTGTGCGTTTATGCTGTTTTAAAGTAAAATAAGTAGCCAAAAAGTTAAAATTGTGCTAATACGTTATATAGTGACTAATATATATTGTTTTGTTTGTTATAGTTATACTATAATACTCAATATTCGAATTTATCTACATAGTTGAACAAAATGCCGATTTTATTTAGTGTAGTTGCCCGAGGCACAGTTGTCTTAGCTAAATATGCAACTTGTGCAGGAAATTTCACAGAAGTCACTGAACAGATACTAACAAAGATTCCACCACGCGATGACAAGCTTACTTACTCTCATGGAAATTACCTTTTTCACTATATCGCAGAAAACAAATTAGTATACTTCTGTATTACTGACGATGTAAGTATTATAATTTCCTTTGTGCTCAATTCTACCTTACAGCACAGTTATGTTTGAATACTTGTTTTAGAAATTTCAACGTTCGAGAGCATTCCTCTTTTTAAATGAAATCAAAAGAAGATTTACCTCTGCATTTGGGGATACTGCGCAGACAGCTATCCCCTACGCCATGAATGGAGAATTTGCAAGAGTTCTTGCTACAGAAATGACACATTACAGTGAGTCAAAAGACTTAGACACAATATCCAGAGTGCATGGTGAGCTTGACGAGCTGAAGAACATCATGGTTAAAAATATTGGTAAGAATTTTTATTTTTTGTTATTATGTTCATATCATATAACTGCACTGAATCAAACTAATACAATGCATCATATGAAACCATGTGTATAGATCACTACCACCTATAGTTTGTTCCAAACCAAGGTGTAAAGTTTCAAAAGTTATACCCTATTATATGCAAAATTTCATAAATTTCAAACCTTATTGACAACCAACTCTTTCTCACATTTCTTTGAAACAATAGTGATTATACAATTTAATTTCACTTTATTTGACAATTTCTACAAAAATTAATATTTCCGATGAAAATATATAAATTGTAACGGCCGCCATGTATGGTAAGTAACATTTGTTTATAAAATTTACACATCTGCTTTGGATAGGCTATATACCTCATGAAGATTTGATCCTATGCAAGATAAGAGAAGAAAGCAATTGCTACATCATTTAGGTTCAGAATTCAGCAAGTGATTTTTTTGTAAATGAGAGTCAAATAATGATTTGGACCAATGAAGAATCTTAGCTACAATATAACTATAACCATATCTTTAAAGATTATTTGATAAAGTTGTGTTAACCACTTGTTAATTATCTTGTATTCCATTCGATTTATATATTAGCTATTACTATTACTCTTGAGAAAAATGTTTTCTTGTAACCAACAGGAATAATTTCAATGATTAATGCTAAGCTTTGGAGGATGGACCCTTAACATATTGATACGTAATTAGATTTTGTTGAATATCCACAGCGAAATAGTGTTATGCACATTTTATGGTACAAAATTTTGGCTACTGTTGGTTCGCTGTCATCTTACAAGATGGTACATCTCTTAAAACTAGAAATTTGAGCAGTGTAAGTTACTTTTAGAATTAAAACACAGCCACTAATCAGTAATTCTTAACATATTGTTCAAACAATATTTAAGCATTGCTTGAGTTTTGTTTGATAAAGATGGCTGTGCAACTATAAGCAAATATGTTTAAATTCTCAAAAGATTCAACAGATGGCTTTTAAATATCTGAGGCTGGTTGTTTGTATTGCTTGATTTTCTATTACAAAAAGTATCTCAAGAAAACTTGATATAAATTTTAGTATAACTGCAAGAGCAGTGGTGGCTCAGTCGTTTAGGCCAACTTACAACAACAACTTAAAGCAGATTTATTACTATTATATAATAAGACTTATTGTTCTGCTATCATTACACTTTGGCAGTGTACTATTGTACAAAAACAGTAGTTTATGTAATATACAAACAAATCTTTAGTATTAGAACTTTGAATTCAGGGAATGACATACATCTCATTAAATAATCTGAAGAAGGTAAACCTAATTTAAATTGGATTTAATGTTATCTTTTAACCAATCCTATATCTAACTTAAAAAGCCAAAGTTGCAGCAGTTTAAGTAAAAAATGTGTCAGGGCCCTACACCCTTAAATAACTTTAATATGATTAAATCTTCCCTTGCATACCAAAAATCAATTATATTGATGCAATAACATAGACGGCTCATAAGCATCAATTTTTTCGTGGGAGCAAACATACCCACCTGGGCTGTAGCTAGCTGCTAGTGTTGCTACTTGTGGTTAAACATAAAAATGAAAATGTCAGGGCGAAAGATTAATGCATTCGACAATGAACTCCTGTTACTTAAGTCTTATCAAAAATGTTAAAAAAATATGTGGCACAATAAAAGGTGTAACTTGCTAAAATCTTGTAAATTTAACTTGTTCAATCTTTGCGCAATCTTCAATACTAAATGTTTTAAAAAAATGCACAATTTGTGATATTGTGCAATATAATGTATCTATAATGAATATAACATATAATGATCTAGAGGATCACCTGATGTTATGTAAGCGCTACCCATAGACATCCGCAACAAGCAAATGTGTCGCCGATGCGGGGTTACCTTTAATGGTCAGGGGAGGGCAGGAGGTAGGATAGACAAGAAAAAACATATTTCCTTTTCCCTGTTAACCTCCATACTGTCCAATCCTCTTCCCATTTCCATCCTATCTTTATGAGGAAAGGGTGGAAAAAGAAGACTAGAATTAGGCTTCCGGCACATTCACTCGTCAGACGAAATGCACAGTACTTCTATTTCACGCTTGTTTACTGTGAGGTTGTGGTATTTCACGGGTCAAGCCAGCCCATTTGTGCAACCGATGTTGTTAATGTGGGGAAACACAATCGTCAAGATCTATTCCGAAAAAACACGATGTTACGATGACAGAGGTGACAAAACATAGCAAAGCTCAGTCCCCCCCAACTACTTATTAATAATTAGAATATTTTCATGTACCATTGTACTGGTTGTAATGATATTTTTTATTTGCATACATGTGGTTGTTATCACCACCTTATCATTAAATTGTTTGGGTTGTGTTGTGAGTAAATGCTGCATTTTTATGTCAATATCCAATATGATTAATGGTTCACAGATTATAACTAGCCTAGTTGTTTTTGTTTCCTTGTTTTTTATAGCTTCAATGTGTTCACCCTCATGGCTTAGAATTTCACATAGTTATGCTGTATTATACATAGCCTTGATTTTAATTAGTACAGTTTCTTTTTTCATAAACCTGTGCTTTGCTGTGTGTTCAATACCAGGTGTATTTTTACTTTGGTGTGTGGTCAAACTGTCTCTTTCCATTTTTATCCATTTTAAAACCATGAAGTAATAAATGTTATGCTGTAAATGTCTGCAGGATACTGCAAACAAGATGTTGCAGTCTTATACTCTGGAAGAAAAGACCAATAAATATAAGCCTTTACATTGGATTATTTCATTCATTAGTTAGTTACTTACTTCTCTAAATTTACTCATTATCTACTTTCAAAATTATTTTTTACTTATGTGGAAATTTACAGATTGTGATTTGGTCCTGGCTCCAATCACCTAGTGCTGATGACCAATCTGTTTTTAAGATATAAGAGATAATTTATTTTTTAATAAATAAGACACTTTTTCACTCCTGTTATTTGTAATTTTGCAAAAAAGTTTAACATTGTTTATACATATTTTTATAAATAACATTTTTCTATTTATCTCCTCCTCTGTCCATTAAGAGTAGCCAATGCATCTGCAAGACATTAGGTATTGATGCCTATGTGTAGTGGTCACTTAATGTTAGGCGAACCGTTTGCTCATTTGCCACAATTTTGCACACATTCTTCTAGTCCAGATTTAAATCCACTGGAGTAGAGGATATGGCAACATTTGGAAGAGAATGTCTGTGGTAAACCTAATCAGAATTTGGAGTCTCTTTGAGCATCTCTGGTTAAACCAGCGGGAGAAATATCTATGAATCTGGTGCTTGCTGCTATCGATTACTGACCGCGTCGATTAAGGGCATGTATTCAAAATTGGGGAAGGCATTTCGAATAATGTAAATAAAATTGTATCCTACACTTAATTACCTTTCATTTTATATATAATTTTGAATAATTAACAAAAAGTGTATCATTAGTTACATTAAAAGTTTGTGACAGAACTTATGACCCGACTAAGTATACATTTAATTAAATGAAATTTGCAGTTGAAAAATTACCCATTTTACATAATAGCCAATAAAGAGAAACTTTGATTACAGATAAGACCTTGAAGTTATATCCTCAGTTATAGCTCGTTGTTGCATGTTTTCTGTCTGTCTCACGACCGCGAAATCAATATATATTATGTTAATCTGCTTTCAAGCAAACTGCCGTATAAACTTCATCAGCTTAAATTAGATAACAAAGTTTATTTGTGTTTTTAATTTGAATATATTTCAATGTTTATTGTGAGGAGATAGACTTTTATTTTGAAATTAAATTGCGTGGCGAAAGTCTGTTATAAGTCTAGATATTTAACGCAAAATTCGTAATATTTGCCATCTGTTGTTAAAAGTTAATGGTAAAGTCAAGTCAGTATTTTATTAACTAAACTTGCCATAATTCTCTATGAGATAAATAACTCATTGATGCATATAAATTAGTAACATTTTGTGTATAGAAAGCACAGCTTGTCACTTTTACCAAGTTAAGTCCCACAAAACAAATCCTGTTTAGCCCAAATCTTCGGTCCATTTCGTGCGTGTCCGTCATTATTGAATCTTTAAGCGCTATAGGCTGGCAGTTTAACGAGCGAGGCGTCGCACTCGTCATCATAAAAAAATTATAAGTTTAAAGTAGTGACTGAAGTTACCAATTACCAACCTTATCACATATTAATTAGGTAATTCTTCCAGTCTGTATCATCCCAAACATAAATGTATAATGACCATACCATTAGATAACTTGAAATACACACTTGTTTGAAGTAACAGGGAAAACAGCTTTGTAAACTAACTAACTTTTGGGCATGTTATCAGCTTCTTATCACACACAAATTGGTATTAATTAAAATTATTTAGATTTATGTGAAAATAAAACCAAAAATAAATTTCAATACATTGATACAATTTTAGTAATAGTTTTATTTTAAAAGCTAGGTATTTTTTGACCGTCCGACTTAATGTGTCTGACCAGTGTTGCGAATCCCAGTTCAGTAGAATTACTTTGATGATAATTCTTGTATTAAGAAGCTTTCCATTAACAGGATTGTAACGTACAAAAAAATGATTTGCTTAATGTTATGTACGTTCATACACTTTATCTTATCAAATTTGTGAGTTAAGCAATATTATGCTTCTGTTACTAAAGCGAAAGTATCTATCTGATTGTTACGTTGTTACTATGCCTAGATATAATTTGAATGGCTGCAATTTCTCATAATGATAAAAATAGAATATTTGAAATGAAGTATGTATAGTGAGACATACTAAGTCACTGGGACCTGTTACTGTAAAATTCAGTTTTTCCTGGATAAACTGTTTGGTGGGCGACATTGCCTGGATGAAATTGAGTATTGCTCAATAATGTTAAAAATATAAGTGTTTCGTTATTCTTGGACGCTAAATTTATAATGTGGAAAGAATAGTTTAGTTGTTATGGAATTTATCTATTACAAACCAAATATGTTCTCTTTAATATAAATACTATATTAGTATGCACATAATAGCTAAGATTTCTTTGTGTTGCAGACAACATGGCGATGCGTGGCGAAAAACTGGAATTACTGGTTAACAAAGCTGATAATTTGGCAACACATGTAAGTATTATAGGCACACAAGGTAATTTAATATATTATTTAGACGGATTCAATTAAGGAAAACAGATATGCAATTATATAAAATGAAGTAAGAAGTGAGTCACTGACACAAAATCTGTAGCACACTGGATAGCGCATACCAGTTTTATCTAAAATACAATTGAATACTGAATATTAAATATCGAGAGGCACCGTCAAGAAACAAGTAGAGCAAATACGAAAGGTGGAGCTTGATCCGTGGGCCTTAGATCCCATCGCCACTTAATATGTGTGTCAGAATCTGTACAAACCTGGAACTAAAATTAAAAATTTGTTATCTCTGTCCACTTCTCTGGGTTATTGACGTGAATAATTTTTATAATTCATACTAGCTAATAAATACTAGCTTGACGTTGCGAATCACATTTGCGTACTATCACACTTGCTAATCTACAACCATTGTGGATGGAAGCTACTTCCACTACAACGCCGACGTAACTCTTCCATCGATATTTTTGTCATTATACACTTACATATTGGCGACGTCGGTCAGTTAAAATCGATCAGTCGATTCTCTGTCCCGTCTCAGGAAAACGAATCGTTACTGTATTTCATCTTTTCCCAATATATTACTTAACTTCAATGTTTTGTAACGTAACGTTGTGCCTCTTAGCGATAGACTTATAAGAATTCTTGACCTTGAAACACCTTACTTTTGCTTAGAATAAGTTAATAAGCATCACCGTTAATATGGTCGTAAGTAATAGTTAATATTTTTCTTACAGTCGGTTTCCTATCGTGCATCAGCTAGGACCCTCCAGCGCTCCTTGTTCTGGAAGAATATCAAGATGTACGTGATATTGGTTCTGATAGTTGCGTTAGCGATCTACCTCATCGGTGCCATGGCTTGCGGCGGGCTCGCGTGGAGGTCTTGTGTTGGTTAAACTTGTCTCATCATTCAATAATCACATGTTATCAGAATCGATAATTGTATAAATTATAGAGAGACGTATACCGCAAAATATTACTAGGCAAACGTTCGTTCTACAAATTTCCTAAAGATTTCAGTTTATATTAAAAACTATATTTTACTAATTACTGTTTAAAGTGCTTTCTAAAAGTTATAAAACAATTGTGTACCATCTGACACGGCATTGCGAGTATTAGTTCATGTTTGATATATCAATATATGAATTATATATAATTGTCACATATATATAATATAGAATATGCGAACACATTTAATATTAAACATAAACAAAGAACAGATTAAATCAATAAATATTACGTAAAGTTTGTTATACGCGATGAAACCAACTATATGGCCTATGTCGGCAGATTCCATGATTTTAGGATGAAAAGCAAATGAACGTAAATAATGGTATGTCTATAGCTGTCAGTATTTATATCAACTGTTAACATTAATTTAAACAAAAAAAATCCAACTGACTACAAAATTCCGATTAATAAAAAAAACTACTTTGAACAAGTCCAAGAAAGTTATAAATGCATTAACACCAGTGAAATTATCCTAAAAAGTAAATCAATTCATGTGTATTCTACATTCACTTGGAATCATGATGAAGAAATATTTTTATATTATCACATTAGTTCGCTCGTAGGTTTGGGGTAGTTACGATATATTTCTCGTCACGATTGCTGCAGTGTCTCAAGGTAAAAGTCTTTGATCAGTCTGCGTTGCCGGTGATATGCCGGGACACGGATGAGGAAACTCGCAGGCGATTTCGTTATACATATAGAAATAGCCGATATTGAATAAACCCTTTAGTAACGAGTGCTTACGCGGAGGTGTGTAGATATCATCATTATATTAACAATAGCAAGTATCAAATAAAAGTATTTTATCTATATGTAATACACAATAACAAGTAATCAAACATCCGTGGAAGAATATGAATCTGATGATACCTTACTCGTCAAATTCGGTCAAGCCGTTTAGGCAACAGACAGCCACAATTGAACGGACATACAAACATACATGTGCGAAAAGCACATTTCCCTCCATCCGGGTCCGTCGGTTAAGAAAGACTCGTGTAAATTTTGCGGAATATAATAGCTAGATTTCAGCACTCTTAAATTTAAATCGTCTTATATAACCTGTAATCAGCATAATATTACTTGACCTGTATGCAGTTTGCTTTCCTTAACGTTTGTATGTAAAAAAGAATTCTTTAAAGTAAGTATACCCGAAAGTTCAATGAATTTCACACAGGTCAATAATATTGAGCGAACTATAAGTCGCTGAAACTCGTTACAAATTGCACGGAGGACACGATGATTGGTATGGTGCTGTATTAATAATTTGATTTGAAATTCATGTAGAAGTCATCGCCGTCTCATAGTTATAGACACTCCCTAATAATCGAAATTTCATGTGTAGTTACCAGTATTTGTCGCAAAACCTTAAAAGCATGAGGAGTAGGGTTGTCAAATATTCTGCTAAATGTATATTGGCTAATTAAATTTCGATTCCATAGATGTATTTTTTTATTGCGCTTATATTTTTTAGAATTTAGTTGTATTCAAATTTCCATGTGATCGGTAGGTGTGCCGTATTTGTGTTAATAGAAAAAAAATCTAACCACAAACTTGAAATGCAACTAGATAATATCAAATATTTTGTTCTTTATCCAATAACTTTGATTAATTCTGCCAGCAATATTAATTCAGAAAATAACATTACTCTAGTTATTTAAAAAAGTTTTCTTGGTTCAATATACGATACACGTAAAAACGACGTAGATTGAAATTATAATGAAAGCTTTATTTTAGATGGACTTCAAAAATATTTTTATTATTTTCTCAATAATTTCAATGAAGTTTACGAATTATATTAGTTGCTTTTATTTTGAATGTTCTTACTTAAAATATACCCTGAAGTGGATGATATTATATATTTATATTCTCAACGCTATAATTTAATTTTAAAGGACTTTGGAAGGAAGAATTGATGTTCTTATGACATGGTAGAGTAACAGCGGTAGTGACCGCAACAACATCTGTTACACAAATGGGCCGGCTCGACCGGTGAAATACCACGACCTCATAGAAAACAGGCGCGAAGTAGAAGTACTCTGCGTCTCGTCTGATGATTAAGGTGCCGGAGGCTTGATTTCAGTCCTCTTCCCCTTCCCATCCTATCCTCCTAGGGTTAGGATGGGAACGGGGAGGGCGAATATCTATGGGTAGTGCTCACTTAACATCAGGTGATCCGCTTGCTCGTTTGCCACCTACTTCGTTAAAAAAAAGATTACCCTGGCAACCAAAACCTTTGTATAATATTTGAAACATCGGTTCACTAAATAAAAAAATTAAACGTTATTATGTCGTGAGAAAATAATTGATTCATTTTTATTTGCATATTTAATAATTCTCTAATATGCCAAATTTGTTTATAATTTAAAATAAATGTTAATAAATTTTATTCGGTGATTTCTAAGGGTGCGTCTGGATGTTAAATACGCCGTGAATGACTTTGCGAGCTGTTCGCGAGCTGCGCTCACGCCGCACGCGTTCAATTTCTACAATTGTTTGTGAATATGTTTGCGAGCTGTACATTCGCGGGTCGCCAGATCTGGACGCACCGGACATTTATGTGTATTGATTGATTTATGCAATATTTCTGTTAAATGTAATTTTTTTTTGAATTTTGAATAGAATTAAGTTACAAAAATTATAAAGCAAGTGGGATTGTGAGCGATATAATAATTATTTTTACTATTTTGACAAGAGCACTTTTGTTTTTTCACCATAATATAATTAATAATGCTTTTTGTTTATTTTGTTTCATACAATCTTTAAAATTCAATTATGACTAAGACTTTTAAAATTATTGTGATATCATTATATATTATAAGTATAATAATAGCTTGTTTACTATTTGAAAACTATGTTATTATAAATATTAAGAATAACAATTGTTTTATTGATTCCTTACCTTTGCCCGAAACAATTTTTGTATACCAATAATTTACCCGCGTTGTATAACTGTTCATGCCCGGCGTCTTTCGGGTAAATTTCAACACTGCACGTATCAAACTTGTGAATGTATTTTTACCTTTCTCACGAAGAAAGATATCTTATAAATTTGTTCAGTACATATCATATCTTAATAAATCTTTCATTAATTTGCTAGTATAGATTTATATCATAAAATTGGGTTCAAATTAAGTTTTAATTACCGTAATGTTTGTGTAACTGAACTTTTAAACCGCTGGGCTGATTTTGACGAAATTTTTTGTGCATGCTTGAGTGGGTCTCGGGATGGTTTTGATTCACAATAAGTGTAGCGCCCAGTAGGTGGCGCTTCCATCGCGATCAAGATTTTTTTTACGTTACCTGAACCCGAAGAAACAATGTCCTGGAGTAATATTTTATGTTCGTATATGTATTTAAATAGTTATTCTGAAACTAATTGCATTAAATTACAGAATTTTGGCAAGTCCTAGCATGTGCCGCAAGAGCATAGACAAGTAACTTTATGGAGGGAACTCAAAAAGCCTACATTTGCCGTACCAAAGTTAACCTTGAATAACTAGGCTCTTTATTCGCACTATTGACGTGAGCACGAAGTTGGTGATGAATTTGTGTCAATATTCTTTAAACAGTAATCTGTGTGGTAATCCACATCAATAAGATTGGATCTAAAAGGACTATGCAAAATAGAAATAGAACTAGTGATGGTATAAAAAAAATCACTAGCTATGGACGGCAAAGGAGTCTTAAAGGGTACGGCATTACCTTGATACTGACTCCAAATATTAAACAGTATGGTTAGTAAAGATATCCGGGTTCCTAAACGAATCCAATACCAAACATTAAAAACAAATTTGTTATCGTTTCTTTTAAAAAAATCGTACAGTGGACTATAGCCATGAGAATTAGAAGTATCACTCGAACCAGGAAGTGAATTTGTAGAGTAAAACCTTACAATGTCAATGCCACCCTATTCAAATACTGGTGGTCCAATACGGGGTATGCGAGTGATTGATCCCGGGTCGGGAGGGTTGTACCCCTCCCTCCCGATCTCCTGGCCTCCCAGCTCCTGGCACTCGCGCGCCAACCACCGCCGCGAGAGGGCGCCGCGTCGCGCTCGTGTCCCTCCGAACACGTGCTCTACGGTGCATACTTCGTTGTGTGAGTGACTCGGATCGTGTTTATAGTACTACGAAGCGGTGCGCGTGTCTAGCATAGAAATCGCTCTGGATCGCCTAGTGCGGACATTACTATGTTAGTTGCGGTACACTGCTGTTGTTCCCTAGGGATCGCTGGCGATTGATATCATGTTTACGGATGCGGTCGACGCTAATTTCCCGGCTACTTAAAAATAGTTTCAAAATTACTTGTAGAATGTAAGCTTAAATTAGTTTAAAAATCAATGTATTTTACAAACGCTCGTATGTATTTAAGCTTGATTAAAAAAAATCAATGTTTAATATTTTAATACAATAACACGCTTGAACTAGTAAGCCTGACCTCGAAGGACCGAAATAGTTGTCTGACTACTTTAAGTATTGTTGCCAAGATAGGTTCCGATTAATTCAGGCCTTACAAAGCGGTATTAACTTTGACTGATGGACTTGACCGTAACAGACAGACGAGTAACGTTTAATAAATTGATTCCTTTTATTGTATATATTTGTCTTTGTATGAGCTCGATCCGTGGCTTGATGAAACAGGAAACGGTGTCGCTATAGGAAACGTTACAAATCGTTTTCGGGGGTCATTGTTCTTGTTACGTACATACGTTTTTGCTTTTTAATGCAAACTGCTCCTTTAATCTTTAACTGGTTATAGAAACGTTTAATTCTTAGATTTTAATGATGTTAATGATTCAAATAACAAATGTTATTTTTGCATTGTAGTTAATGTCATACCATTTTTTTTAAAGTGTGTTAAATACCTTCTTATAGCTGTTTTGATACATAGAGTTATAAATATTGAAATAAGTGAAAATGGGTTAGCCTGAACAATATAAGCCCTGGCTAACAGAATAATTATGGTAATCAAATAATGAATGACGAAGTAGGATCTTTTTGAGTGGACACGTGAAGAGTATCAGAAAAATGGATGACAGTTCTCCGGACCTGTCGCTCAAACTGCGACGGGGCTCCAGCGATTCGAGGGAGTCATTTTACATGGACTTCGCTCAAGGGATCGACTCGGATATCGAAGAGGTGACGACAATCGAACGAATAATTCCTGAGCATGCGGGTGGAAGGGCGGATGGCGACACGGACACCCTCGCGACGCCTTCCGGCCTTGACGACAAAGATCTGGCGCAATAGTAAGTGTTTATTGTTTTGTTTATTGTCTGTATGTAATTGTTAACAAAATAAGCAATTTTTATTCTTTGTTACAAATTGTGGTAAACCGTACAAGAGACACAAATCGTTCTAAGATATTTTGTATTGGATAGAAACGAAAGCTCGTTCGATTCCCCACGATGCCCTTTAATAATTTGGCGGAAGAGAACCGCTAGTACGTATTAGTAGTGACGTCATACTTCGACTTAACCTCAACGTGATCGGTGTCTACCGCTTATCTTTCATTCTAAACATTGGTTTGTGCGATTTTGCCCCACTAAAACTCTCTTATTGAGTTGAGAACGGCGTTGTATCTGTGATTATTTTCGCGAAATAGCAGTGCTCCTTGGCACTGAACTTGACCACCTCAGCGAGGCAAACGTCCCCCGGCATCTTGAATGTAGGTATTGTTGTGTTGCCATATTTTTTTATCACTGCGTGATACCCGTTCTTAGATTAGGTATTCACTTTAGTGTTTGAGGCAATTTTCCCCATGATTTTGACCATCACAATGCTTTATTTTACGATATTTGCGAAAACAACGGTACGATAATCAAACCATACAATATTTTTACGAACAACAATGCAATAATTAACTTAAAATACCAATATACCCGACTGATATACTCCTATGACACTCCGGGGAAGACTACATCTTCGCTCTCTTTAAGATCAGTCAAGTCGTTTACGCTACAGGTCACAATAAAATGTCCGTTTTACCGGGTACGTATGTTACACCGGGTATGTATACATACCCTAAAAAATAATAACCCTGAAAGTGGGGTAAATGCTTTTCTAACTACATACATATTATAAAAATAGACGTGGAGATGAAAGATGAGGGTTACTAGATTAAGATTATTTCAATAACTTTATAATGTGTAGTCTAACCAGGGCTAGGTCATTATTAATATCTACCAATATAATATTTCTTGTGGTTGTAACAATACGAATGAGTTACAATGATATTTCCGTATAGTTAACAATTAAATCATCGCAATTAATTTGAAAAATGTATTTAATTATATGTATCGTATTGTAGCCAGAGCAGAAAACTCGAGAGAGGCGAAAAGCGAATAGCTTCAAAATATGTAAGCCTAAAATGTGGAAAAAAGAGAGTCTTTCGCCTAACAACGGCAAACAATAAGAACCGAAACAAAATTATTGTGATATTTTTAGAATACATAACATAAATTATGCTTCGGCTGTTAATCCATCCTAAAATCCGTGGCATAGTGTAAAGTACTCGAAACGTCAGCAACAAAAACAGTAAATAAATGCAGTGTGAATCCGACTATTATTGTCAATCAAAAAAACAACAATAAGAGGTATGTATAACTGTAGTAGAGCAGCAATGAATGAGCAAACCGGCAAGGCTCAGCTGGCCTACCGTCCGCAGCAAACAGAACCGCGTAGAGCGTGAAGAAGATAAAGACGTGGACGGAAAGTTGAATAGACGTGTAGCGTGTAGCACCTCACGCATTACAGGCAGCGCACAAGTTTTTTTTGTTCAACGGATCGGCTAATATATAAATATGTGCAGATAAGCGATAAGCTGACGTCGCTATAGGTTCTATCACTAAGTCCAATTTTAGGACGCAGGTACCCTGATACTTTTTAATATCCGATTTCTTTTAAATTCTGACTATTTTTTACTTTATTACTTATTTACGATTATGTCTGCCTGTGACAAATTGTTCAGTTAGGTAGGCCCAACTTCGACAAGGATGTCAATCGCCGAATCCGACTCGGACTGGCAGCGTTCGGGAAGTTGCGAGATATCCTCTCGTGCCAACACCTACCAGTGTGTTTAACCAGTGTGTGTTGCCAGCGATGTGTTGCGGTACTGAGACATGATCCCTTTAATGCGAGCACTATTAGGTGGCTCAAGGTGACAAAGGGCAACGGAGAGAGCAGTCCTGTCTCTCTGCCCCACTCGTTGCTCGCAGAACGGATGGCCGATGGCCATAGGTCCTAGAGTGATGGCCACGTGTAGGTCGAAGCAGCGTAAGTAGGCCTCACACGATGGAACGATGATCTGGTCAAAATTTCGGCATTTCACTGGATGAGAGTGGCAGGGGATCGACCTTTGTGGTGAGCTATGCGAGAGGCCTACGTCGGGCAGTGGACGAATATCGGCTGAAACGACCACGATCATTATCATTTACTGCCAATTTATATTCAATAACTGCCGTCGATGTTAATTAAATTGTCCTCCCTAATTATTGCGTTGGCTGGGGAAATTATTTATAAGTATTAAATTAAAACTCAGCAGTCGAATGCCAGAAATAATAGGCAATAACCACCTTTATGGAAATAATTTGCACGGTGCAAATTATTTCAATTTAATTTTATTCAATATTTCATTATAGCCTTTAATTTTTAATTAAGCCGTCGTCTTATAAATCGTGATATCTAGACAGTTTAATAAAAGTTTACTGTCTGATTGGTGTAATAGAAGTATTTAAAAATGTTTTATTAACTGCAAGACCTAAACGCTCCACTCGAACCGAAAAACCGTATAATGTGTTTGTTGACCACTTTGGATTGGTGTGATACAGGTTTGTATTGTACTTCAAAATATGAATTTACATTTTTCAAAATTACGAATTAAGAATTTAGTTTTTTACAATTGACAGTCATCAAAACACAAAAAATTAAATGCAAATATATAATTTTAAAAGTACAGTATATTACTTTATGATACCAGCGGGCCTAGACTAAACGACATTTAGACGTTGTTATTTATTTAATTCAGTAAAAAAACCGGTACGTTTTTTACTTATTTGTGTATTATTCAAAAAAATTGCACATAATGTCTTGGCAACGCCTCCACCCACCGGAACCCAATCAAGTACGCATATTTTTTTTACGAAATCGGGCCAACGGTTTAGAAATTACGTAAGGAAAAATATAAAATAAATATATAATTAAAAGGGAAATACATATTACGAGGATAATAGGTTTTCGTTCCTTCATAAATTCAAACAGCTGTGCTCTCGGCACATAAAGCTTTTATCTAATAAAATGTCGTTGAAACGGGTTTATCTGACCGCTTGACATATGGTCTCAGTTATCTGACCCTAAGGTCTGCGGAGAAAGCCCCCTAGATCCGATACGACCTGTCTGACGGGTATCAGTGACATACATACCGGCGGCACTAAGACTGAACTCATTGTATTGTACGGTTACGAGGGGCGTCGATAATTGTACCGGATTTGTTTTCATTTAAATTGTGCCAATGTAACCAATAACTAGATATTTATAACTAATAAATAGACCTATGCCGATGTTTACCATCTGGTAAAATACCAGGAAACACTCAAACCAATCACCGATCATGTGCTATTTGGCGTGGACTAGATATTATTAAAAATATGCTATTTTTTCGACTTCCTTCAGGATCCATTAACTTTATTAGTCTTAAACTTGTACAAATTGGGTTTTTAATGGTAAATAGGAGAATACGAGAATGCAACTTAGCTCAAGTTGAGTTATCATAGCCTAATATCCGCACCAATCAGGAAAGCTTAGGATTGTATCCATTCTTTGTGTACTAAAGACTTGGACTTGGATAGATATGGAAGAGAAAATTAAGGGGATGGCATTGGTCCTTGGTATATGGGCTAACTTGGCAGTTGGCTGTGCAACCCTATAGCTTATAGCATGGACTCCTGAGAAATAATCTCCGCCTGAATATACTTCACGAAAGAAGAAACTCAAATGTTGATACGTTCCGTAGTTCTAGATCGAAATTAATCTCTCACCGGCTTCCGCATCCGCTTCTCCGCATACAGTTGTGCACGGAGGTATATGAACCTTATTAATTATTTCTTTTAACATTGAACATATTATAAGTTGCCGTGACTTTTATTACGGAACAAGCAACGAGTCAAGTTATCGATATTATATCGCAAGTTACTTGCAGAAAGCCAATGGTTATACAATCAGGAATCCATGATTTCGGATCCGGAGTAACAATTTGGCTTCGTGACTCAAATAGCAATTAAATTTTAATTGGTAACGTCACTCAAAAGCTGATTCAATTTATTTGCGCTCTATAAAACTTGAGTGAGCTTGTGTGAACCAATTTGACACAACTAATGTGCTGGTTACGAATAAATTTTCTAAACTAAACTTTAAGCTAAGCTCTTAAAATACCCAGTTAAGCTATTGTTATGCATTGCTTCTGGGCTCGAATTCCTAATCAACAACGATACATGTTTTGCTTTTTTATAATGACCAATATTAGTTGACTGTTTGGTGTTGGGACATTGACTAGTACAAGGGGATATTCTAAGTTCGGTAAAAAGCAGACGGTGATCTCCGTTCACACCAATAGGATTAAAATAAACAATGCTAGTGATTATTGTTTTTATAAATTATCATTTCATGAATTTTCAACGTTCTACAATACATCAGGACAACGATAGTAAATCTATTTTTGTTTAATATTGCCTCGTTGAAGTAAGATCGTTAACGCATTTATGTTTTGCTTGTACTTTTTTTTATTAAAGACGGCTTCGTATTGAGTGCACCTCGCTCTCCAGCTGCGGATTGTAAAATAGGAAAATTCTCATTCTCGTGACCCGGTTCTGTTTTAGCTAGGAAAAAGTCTGTGGATTCGAGGCAACGTATTACAAAAGCGTTCCTTCGTGTCCTATAGAAGACGAATTATTTGTGTTCCGAACGTAATGAAATTTTAAAACAATCAGAAATCATCATCATTATTATCAGTATATATCGGTCCACTGCTCATAGGACTACCCCAAGGAAATAAAAATATTTTTCAAAAATTAGCAGAAATATAATTAAAGCTTTCATATTGATTACGAGTTTGTCTGATGGTATGGCAATAGGTTTTTTTTTGCGTATTATAGTAACCAGAAAACCTTAATCGCTGATTTTAGGGAAAAACTTGTTTACGGTTAATATATCAACAGTTTTTCAATTACATACTAAGTTATAGTAACGAGAAATACGCCGTAAATTTTTGCGTACCGTTTCCATAAAAATGCAGTGAGTGGTCTTTATTGAGCTAAGTGCTCAGTTAGCATTAAAACTTAGAGCTAACCTTAAACTTTAGAGCTTTTAATTATAAGTTCTAAAGGTATTAGATTCTCTTTAAGTTGGCCGATTGTTTTGTATTTTACAAAAAGTCTTTTAGTGCGTTTTGTAAGGTTGGATCTTTAAGTGATAAAGTATCCAACCTTTAATAGTCCAACATTTAGCAGCGAATGCTTCAGACACCCTTCGCTGTAATGTTCGCTACATTACACACACACACATTACATACATTTAAAAACTAGACCCTAGATCAGCTTTTCAAGTAGGACAGAGTGTAGGTCTACAAAATATATGGACAAGACTTTATATTTGTGTTTCATATTCCCTTGTATCTTATATTGACTCTGGAGACAGGAAAAGTAAGATGCTTGTTTGCATTGTGAGTATGTACGCTTTGTTCCAGCTTCTAATTCCTAGATATAAAACACGCTGGAAATAATAAGGAAAATCCTTCTTAGGAAGATCTACACTAGAAATCTAAAAATTATATTAAAATACGTTGCGATACTTTATTAAAAATTCGTATGCGTGAACGGAGTCTATGAGCATACTAACTATTCCTCGCGCGCCCGCATTCGTTTCTCATTTTCCACTCTGGACATTTTTGTAAGATGATTACGCGTATCAGTCAGTACATGAAACATCATCATAACCGATGTTGTTAATGAATGTAGCTCGGGAACAGTTTTATTTAGGGGGTAACGGGTAAGTACCCTATTTTTTTTCTGTACCCCAGACAATGTATGTGCAAAATTTCATGATAGTCGGTTGGGTAGCAACAATCTTTGTCTAACTGTATAGATAGGTGCGAGATGCACGTACTGTGTCAAAAGTGAAGTCAAAACGTTAATTTCCTTTTTAAGATGACGGAGACCACCATTGAAGGCGTTAGCACTGTCGAGCGTGAATAAGATTTACGGGTTTTTTTGAACTGCTTTCTTAACGACCCTTAAGTTCCAAGGAATAATTTCGTCACTCCTTCCCAATTGGGCGGCAAGGGTTATATTTCATTAAGTGTTATTTGTTCTAACTTTAATGGCTTCAGCCGACCCACATTTCGGTCGTATGTTCATTTTAAGTACGTCATATAATGCAATACAAGTCCGCTAAATATATTTTACGAATATGGACTTGGAAAAAAGATTTTAAATCCGTAAATTTCACACCTACTTACTGTTTATCTTTTAAACAACGTTAGATCGGCGTTGTTGTATCGACTAGTCGACAAACCTGTGCTCGATTCCTGACACTTCTAGGCCATTTTTTTCTATTACAGAATGTTGCGCGAAAACCGTATGCGTTTATTATTATCATACAAGAGACAAATATCTATTTCTGTCGTTTCTGTATATGTTTGTTCGGATACAATGGTCTCGTGGCACATTTTTGAGAAAATAAGCTCGATGACAAACTGAGATTTCTATCTCTGACTACCTTGGTACATAGGATTAAAAAGACTTAAGGTTTATTCTTTATTTGAGTAGCTCCCTAATGTAAGCTTTAGAGCGCTTGTAGACGTCCATTTTTTTCATCGGACGATGGTTACTTAACAATAGGCTACCAACAGGTATCCGGCGCATGTACAAACATCTATTATAAACTTGGAGGCACAGAATCAACGCAATCGTATGCGGCATTTCCAAACCGAGGCGACTTAAGGTCCTTCAAGTTAACAGCGTACTCCTTTCTTAAAAGCCTGCACTCTGCCTGCGTCTCGTCTGATGTTGGTGATTTTCGGAAGGCTGCAAATATTTTAATAAATCATGCCATATTTTAGTTTTTTCACGATTTTTGATGTTTTGTTTGCTTAGACCTAAAACGGTTTTATTTTATTATTTTTAAAAATCAATTAAATTATCATAAACGTGTTGGTATGATTCTCTTTAATATAAATTAAAGAGGTAGGTAGGCATACGTACATTGTGTAGGTATGTTCATATTAGGGAGTATGATCCTTTCGAACCTTTTACGACCTCCATAAATTACCATACGATGAAATGCAAAACGAAAATTGTTTCACTATACCGCGTTTCGTTCAATTTTCAATGTAAATCTACTAAGCGATGAGATCACAGCCTGTTACGTAGATTAAAATAAACTTTGGAAAAATCTTTTCATTTAAAAAAAATACTCAAATAAATGTATGACGCACTGGCCCGTATGAACGTCAATACTGGTGGTATTGTATACGTATAACTCTTCAGGGTGAAACTACTGTTGCTCAACATCATTTGAGACATGATTCGTTTGCTTTCCTATGCTATAAATTAAATTTCCTGACTATTAACAAGGAACTTGTCAAGATTTCAGATGCCATTTTAGTACTATAATTCTTCTTTTGATTTTCCTATTTGACAACTAAGGAATTGTTCCTGTTTGAATCAAATAGATGTATTTATTTATTTATAATTACATTAAATATGTGGGAGCATTGAGTAATCCGAATGTCATTTTGTTAAATCGTGTTATATTTGCAACTGAAGCTTTCTGTTAGTTCCTGTCGTTTTGTTAATCTAGATTTAGATTTGAACGAAGAAGCATTAGTGACGGCAAGTTAACTTGTTGCGGATACGGTGGCAAACTATTTGCGGCTTGTTCGCGTCCATTACCTGCCTCGACTAATGATTTACTTTGATCATAAATCACAACTTATAATGGACCGTGTTAAGGTAACCTTACAAATGATTGAATTGGTTTTGGTAATCTTTTCTGATCTTCTTCTGGTGATCTAGATATCTTACTTACATCCGTCGGTGTTTATTTTAATTTATCTATTCTAACTAATATTATAAATGGGAATGTATTTGTTTGTTTGTGAGGCGTTAACTCCTTAACGACGCAATCGATCGTCATGATATTTTTGTCAGGGGCACAGAAAATAACATAGGGTAACTTTTATCCCGAAACAAAAACCTACTGAAGGATAAAAAATAGGTTGCCACACGGCATAAACATAATTTTGACAATTTAATATTTTCATGACAACCAATAGCAACTTTTTGTCATTCGCTTATAAGGAAGATAGAACGAACGCGTGCGATAGCTTGTTGTTTTCTTAATGTTTTAAATACATAGTTGTAAATATTTGATAAGCCTGACTGCACAGAATTATATACATCCAGATACAGCGCTCCAGACAAAATTCAACATTCAAAAGTGAAGCTCGATTTTGCCGCGAATTAGAAATGAATGGTCGTAGACTTATCTTTTTTTGAGGCTTTTACACGATTTCATAGCACAAACCATCATTTGTTTTTCAACAACGAGATTTTGGTGATACGGGAAACAAATGACTTTACGAAGACGCTAATTGGCGACATAAGGTGGCTTCACTTTTGGGTCTCGGGTGCTCCATCTGGGTACATACCCAACCATATAAAATCTTTGCCTTACTGATGTGCGATGACCTACTTGTATACGCTCAGCATTTAATAGTGATGTATTGAGATATACTTAGTAATGATATAGTGTAAGAAATACAAGTAAGTAAGTAATACAGTCATTACCAATGATGATCTTGTAACATACTTGACATAGGCCACAGTACTTGTAATTTTATGTTCCTGTTGTGCGACCTGTTGTTTCAAGCACCGACAGCTAATCAATCGATTTATTGTTGACTCGCCTTTCCTTGCCAGTCAGCTAGGTGAATGTTTTTTTATTATAGAAAAATAGAGTAAATGTCCTTTTTTTGGTTGTAAATATAAATAGGTAGATTAAATTAATTCATTAAATGTCTTCTTACATATTTGCAGAGGAAGTAGGTCTTTTAACGTTATTTTCCATTAGTTTTTTTTTAATTTCAAATAGGAGACAAGTAGTTAAGAAGATGGATGAGGAAGGAATAAGAAATCCCATTTACCAGATAAAACGCATTAAAAATATATGGCTGCTGTTCAGTAATTACGTACTTTTTTCATAATCAACCCGACCATTCTTCCATCTTCGACCCGAACTCTTCGCTGTTGTCGATATAACTACTTCCAATTGTATATTTGTGCTTTTTAATTAGGTACTATTTTAATATTATATTAGCTCAGTTGTTGGTTATGATTGATAAAACCATAGATTAGCCTCACATTATATTAATTAACTGTCTTAATTCATACTACACAAGCTCCTTGAAGAGCTATTGGTACATCTGTCTGCTTCCAATGGGTTACAATATCGGAAGCTTATTTTTCAAGTTATTTAGACGAAGAAAACTATTTCATTACATTATTAATATTATTGGTAGGACTTAGTAATTTGTATAAACATTAGATTTAAAAAGTCAGACCAAAATATTAGCAATGACAGATATTAATTCTAGAAGTCTTGCATACCAGTTTAGGTTCGATATCAAGCTTCTTACATATTCTGCATGGACAAAATGACATTTGTGTATCTCGATCAATAGGGCTCAAGAACGTTCCTTGAATATCAAACCGAATTTCATGTTTCGAGAGACTTCTATTGCAAAAAGTCTGTTCCCCTCAACTCGAAACTTTTCGAGACATTTCGATTGAATATGCCCACTTCCTTTAGTTATTAGAAACCGAGTTACGTGATCCCAATATATCGTGGACGGGTTTGCTTTCTTCTTGAGATGTCGTGGTACATGCCCAATAGAAAAGGATTCCTGGCATTAAGCAATATTTTCCTCGGTGTGTTACTTGCGCTGTTACTATAGGCTAAACTTAGTTTTGTAAAGCATATGGCCAATACTAATGTTATTAAATGACTCGAACGATCAATTGTTTCATTAAATATGAAATGAATACTGTTAACCTTAAATATCCGGAACAAAGACAAAGGCTGTGGTAGATAAGGTAATAAGACCTTAGAATCTAGATTCCTAGAGGGGAGGATAGGGAAGTCGATCAGTCAATCCCAATTGATGCAATTTCAACCCCTGAATAAGGGTAACGGTTGATAGTGTTACAATAATCAATTAATGTATAATAAACGCGTCCGTTCTTTCTGCATAAAAAGTAAAAGTGCATTTCAAGTATACATGTGATTAAGTGTTACAAATGACCACCTATCGAGCAGTTTAATTTTTTAAGTGATTTAAAGATATATTTTATTTTGTAAAAATATTAGAAGATTATGATTACTAACGTTTCTTTCAACTATTCTAATTAAACTTAAGCTTGTGCTAGTCCATGGCACACAATAGTCGAATGGCAGTTTTGAACTCAGGACTCTGTAGGTGTCCTTAATCTTTAGACCATTGGCACTTCAAGTTTTTTTAATAGCAAGCAGCGGGTCGTCTAATATAAGTGATATAATTTATTAAATTGTCCTAGACTATCGTGATAGAAGGAAAATTATCAACCTGTGTCTTGGTGGTTGTCTTATCTTATCAAAAATTCGTAAACAGTTATTTAAATCTATTTGAATAACGAGTATTTTCTCTCCCAAAATATAAGGAAACATTAACATCTGTATCGGATATAGTGACATCGAGTTTATTATATTAGTGTTGACATACCAATATAACCAAATAAAATTGAGTATTTGTAAGATCCGATGTCAGTAATTTGACACGTCAGTCATGTTTAATAAATGTGTTTGGTGTGGCTCGTACAAGCCAACACTTGACGCGACACGCCGCGCTAATTTCACGCCGGTCTGCGTCGACGAGTAGACGAGACGAGAGCGACCTTTAATAACACCAAAAGGAATGGGCTAGTGCGTTTGACGAGCGGTGAGCACATTGCTTAATTAAAGAGAAAATTAAGTCTCGGAGTAAAAAATTTGATATGTGCATCAATGCTAATGTCCAATGTGGTATGTCCTCGCTGGCTCGACGGGCCCAAACATTTAATTTTAGTAATTCATAATTTTTTTCCGTTTACATATTTAACAGTGGTAGAGCCCGCAACAACAACATTTGTTGAACAAGTGAGCCAGCTCGACCGGTGAAATAACACGACCTCATAAAAGAGGCGTTAAGTAGAAGAATGCTTCTGCGTTTCGTCTGAGGAGTGAGGTCTCGGAGGCCCAATTTTAGTCCTCTTCCCTTTTCCATCCTTTCCCAATAAGGATAGGATGAGACAGGGGAAGAGGATTGGAAGGGGTGGGGATGAATGGGGGATAAGGAAATATCTTTTTTCCTATCCTATTAAAGGCTGGCAATAAAATAATTTTCTTGTTTTTGAATCCTATTGGTAGCGAAAACTTACACCAGGTGACCGGCTTCCTCGTTTGCCACCTATTTTCCTTTAAAAAAATATACCACCGTAAACTAGACTCGATTTTAATAGCGGCCATTATATCGGTTGTCTACGATCAATATCAATAATCTCTGTTTACAATTTCTTTTAATAGAATTTCTGTAAAGATCTTAAAAATGCTAATTTTTTAAAATTAATCTACTTAATTTTATTTCAAATTAATGAGTTGGTTGCCCTGTTAATTACAAGTTTCAATTTTTGGTTAACTCAACCAGATCAATTTTCACAAATAGCGAGAAATTAAACTTCCAATTGATTCGTAAAGTGAAAAAAGGATAATTAGATTCCGCCATAATGTAGCGTTGGTTTCTTTATGCGAAGCCTAACAAACTCCCCTGTTTTGCGCGTCAGTTTTTACATCTTTGCAAACAAAAGGGTAAGAAATTAGAAAGAAATTAAGAAATACTTATTGTTACTTAATTAAATTTAGAAAACCTTATTTTGGTGTAAAAAGGACTTGAGGATTTGGAGGAGGATTGTTTTAATTCACGAAGGCATGACTACCATACTTTTTCGCGATAGCGTGAAGATGCCATACATATTAGTACGCAACGTTTATGTGTGTTAGCACGGTAACCAATGATAGTCTTGAAATTAGTTCGTAGACTCTACTTGCAGTTATAAGTACGGGCATGCCTTTAAGAAATACATTATACATATCAATTCTCATTCGCGTTTCACAAGCTTCGCTTGATGGAGTGAAACCGTTCGTCTTTGCTCATTGATTATATGAATTGATTTATTTATAGGGAAGAATATGGATTAAAATATTTTTAATCAGCAATAAACTTTCAATTCTTCTGCTGCTTAATGATTTTAACTGATATACAAAGACTAGAACATATTTCTAGTCTATATGCAAGCAATACGGACCGTAAGGAGATGGAGACTAGGACAGAACGGATAGGAGAATAAGAGCTCATTACGGATTTCTATTTGGCATCTTCTTGACCTACCTCTGGCTCTATTCCTTCTCCTACATTCATACGTCTACGCAAACATACTCGTCGGTAATAGGTACTCTTAATATCGTGTACCCTTACTAAGTCACCAATATGGTCGGTGTCAGGTCGTTAAGGACGACCCTCCCAACTCTGCCATACGCATTGGTAATATAAATTTATTTTCACAATCTTCTTACATTCATTCTTTCATCATGTCCAAGCCCCCGAAGCATACCATTCTCAGTTTCAGTCTCAACATCCTCTTTTATCATTACTTTTCCCTCACAACATTTCTCAGCTACTTTTCTACAAGACAATGTTATGTGTGGTTGTGGTACTCCTATTTGAGTCGGATTACTAGGTTACCACTAGGGACTTTCAACATTTGAAATATTTTTTACGTATAATAAACAATATATTATTTAGTAAGAAAACGTTGTGTACCTCTACTTACCGCAGCAGCCGCATCAAAGATACTTTCACATAACCTCAAGCGTATTTGTAATAAAAGGGAGAATTCTACTCCCAAGCAATTTTATTATTACACGTTGCTCCAGTAACAGATGCTCACATGTTAGAAAGGGTAATAGTGATATATCGCATCACATCTGAACCTTAGGGAAGGGGCGTGCTTCCTGTTTCGTGTTTTATTTTACGGCGGCGGCTTGTGAATTTACGAACAACCTTTTATTGATGGATATATAAAACTGAATGCCGTTTTATAGTACTGATCTGAACATGTATAAATGTAGCTTTAACAAGCGTACAAAGATGGCGATTGGATTTAGGACTCGAGCAATTCGTGCTTTTTGGGTGTCGGTGGCCTGCGATTCCCTTCTGCTGAAGTATGAAAGTCTTATTTTAACCGATAAATACCAAAAGGAATTGAATCTAAACATCGCATTTATGCTCTAAGTTATAAAGACAACCAATTGATAGCAGTTAATATACAGACCTGAAACTGCATAGGTTCTATGGGTAGAATCAACCAAAAGCCTAGATTTGAATTGTGTTTATCATCAAAACACATTACAATATGTTTGTTTTTGACTCTGCATGGTTTCAGGTCTATGTAGGGTAGTTGTGGTTTTTATTCGTTGGTAACTTGAAGGAAATGTTTGAAGAATGAAAGTTTACTAAAAGATATATTTTTTATACATGTTATTAAAATAAATCATATCTTAAACGGTATGTACTAAAAACTTCCGTTAACCAGAATACACTCTCCAATTCGACAGATAATCAAATAATTTAAACCCTATCGATATTGAATATTAAGTTACAAGTTAAGTGGGACAATGAAACAATATATAGGACATTGAATCTTGCGACTCTATTGGTATTCAACAAGGTGTCTAGATATACATAAATGCATCCTTTTTCACTTAGAATAAACAGAATTATGGAATACCTCACACCTACAATCCAAAGAGTAAAGTATTAGTTACATTTTTGTAGCTCTTATCTCTGTTACTGCTCGCACATCTATGTTTATATGTGCAGAAACTTTTGATATGAATGTGATGCCCATGTCGACACTCCAACTTCATTTGTCAACTGATAGCAGATATACCGTTAGCTGTCGAAAAATGAAGACTTGATAGCGTTCCAATTGGGACGCGTTTTCTATTAGCCTTATCACTGCCTTTGGAACACCGTTGATTTTGTATGAGTACGTATATAAAGTATAATCATATCTGTAGTACAAAATATCATTCTATATCCACGAAAATATCTATAGTCGCCTGCTATAAAAGCCTTTCTTTCATTAACATTTCGTTACCTCAACATAACCTAAAACTGTATTGATGTGCCCGAACATCTCCCCAACCCCGCGGGCCGCGTCCTGTGAGCAATATATTACTTAACGGACTATCACGCCTCATAAATCAAACATTACGGCGTCAGGTTCCGTAAAGTGGGGAAGTCGCCTATTTATAGCGCATGATTCGGCAGAACTCGCCGCGATAAGATCCTTTGTTGCCGTCACGGCTTAAGATATTCCGATGATTTGGTGGGCTTACTGTATTCTATGGTTGATGCATGTTTAGCTATTAGGTAAACGTTGGTGATAAAACTTTCACCAATTTATTTTATTTTATGTTGCTGAAGTTAAACGCCATGTAGCGTAAGATTAGGTTCGTAATCAAATGTCCGATCATAAACACATTATTTTGATAACACGACACACTTGACACGTACATATATGATTTTACATTATTACGTGGTTAGAACTTTTATTTCGAGATACATTATACTGGTTTTCTAATAAACCCAAATTCATGTATTTTCATGTATCTAAATGTATGCCAAAAGTTTGGTGCTAACTAAATTTGTCGAAGTATTTGCATAGAACCGGAAAATTCGCAAGATGCGAACGTAATACTAATGCTTAGATTTTAAAATTCTAAACAGGCCTCGAATCCATTTAGGTTAGGATAAGGTACGGTGGTACAAAGCCTCGAGTCTCACTCGGTTTTGCTTATTAATATTTACGAGGACTGTCGCCGGGAAGACAGTCAAAGTTTGTTTTATGCTAATACCCGATTCTAGTTCTTGCTTCTTAGTCTAGAAGCCGAGCGAGCGGACTGCGTCGCCTTTGTTCTCGGAGCTTTATGGCTTGAAGTGCACGGAAGTGGTACACTTGAATGTAATTTTGAAATTTGTGATGTCATTGTTCAGATTGTCTATGGTTCTCAGAAGTTATAGATTAATGTTGTCTTGTCATATTGATGTCATAAGTAATGGCGTGATCGTGGATTGAATTGTGATCTTTACAAGACGATAACTTTTATTTATGTTTCTTGCATAGGGATTATTATGAAGTGTAAGTTTAAAACACATAGACCGTTTGTGTTGGTAAATTTGTAATCACTATATAAATTAGGACGTTAAGCTTGTATTGAATTAAGAAAAAAAACGAAATGTGACTTTTTAGAATAGTAAAGTTGGTAAATGTCTTTCTTTGTTGATTAGGCTTTCGATTTATCTTCGAGACTTTGTACGAAGCACAATTCTGAATAGCTTATTTGCATGACGAACCAATGGGCTTTCTAAATGTAGGTTATAATCTGGATGAATCCGTATTTCTGCACTTTAGCCATGCTGTGGACTATATTAGATAAATAATAATAAATTAATTACTTTTAGAACTCTTGAGTAAATAATCATTTGTCTGTAATTAATATACTTCATTAAAATTTTAGCTTTAGTTATTTAAGATTAATCTTGGTTCGGGTGACACTTTCGAATAAAGCTTGCGACTGTCGGTGAGTTCCCGCGGTCTACGCCGGAAACGTTTGCCTTAAACTCACCGCCATTGTTTTGATACAAAAATACTTTCACGACTTTTTATTTTCGGGTCACCACGACGGACACATTTAATGTTCAGAAATAAATCAATATCAAGCGTATTTTGAGAAAATAAAATTAAAGAGAACAGTTTTTGAGATTGAGTTTTTTTATCGAAGTTGGTTACTTAGTTTAGTTTTGTTGTTTATAGAAGGAAGCAAACGAATCGGTGGCTGACCTGATGTTAATTGCACATCTGTCCATCAACATCTGTACCAATAAGAAGACTTGCAGTTGCGTTGCCAGAAACAAATTCCTGGAAGATGTTTTAACCAGACCGAATAGCGCGTGTTCCCTTTCCTCGAATCCTGTCTATGGCTCTATCTGTAATAAGTCTGTCTCTGTCTGTCTGTCTGTCTGTCTGTCTGTAATAAGTTCATTTGAAAAAAGAACGGGATTGAGGAAAACTAATAATTTTTCTCAGCATTGTCTTTCGACCGATTTCAGTCCTCTTTCCCTTCCCAATCTGTCCTAATAAGGATGGAATGGGAAGGTGAAGAATATTCGAAGCGGGACGGTATGAATAGGAAAAGGAAATATTTTTTCTCACGTCTTTTCGCTGTTCAGTTTAACAGACAACGCATCTGCGACATATTTGCGTGTTGCGAATGTATATCGTTTTGTTATAACCAATAATTAAGAGCGTTTGTTAACAAAGGCTAAAGAAAAAAAGGAATGAATCAGAACATAAAATAACTTTGTGTAAAACCAACGCATAACATATCCAACTGAGTTAATATTGTCTCGATGCCTTATCGCAGTTTTCCACCTGGACGCCGTGAATCAATTTAGTCTGCTCCGTTATTCGCGAGCACTCCTAGCTTTATTGTTTCGCGACTGTCGTCTCAATGATCAAATAAAGCATTCTTGAAAGAAATATATATTATTCTCAGAATGTCCGCCTTTGTCGAGTCTTTATGATGTATCGTTAAAGGCTCTATTCGACTCAATTATTTAACAATGTCGACCTGAAATTACTTGATTGATTTTGTTTGTACTTTTGAAGAAACATAAAAACTAATGTAAAGCTTATTTTAGTTCACAAATCTAGTTAAATTTTAATTAATATGTCTAATATGTAGAGAAAGTAAAGTTTTAATAGTCATGTATCTACATGACTGCTATAAAATATTACTTGTTAGGTTGAGTTTAGTCTCGCATTGGAGTTTTCTTTTTTGGAAAATTTTCTAAAGGATTTTACAGTGTAATCTTCGAAACCGATCTTTCACCAAGGCTTATATTTTATGGTCATATTTACGTTTCGGTTAAGTACATAAGAGCATTTATTTATTAATACGATATATGTAGTACACATAGGCTTACAAACATATACTGGGATCGAATTTGAGGTTTACTTTTAATTTTTTGACGGACAAAGTCTGCTGGGTCCTTTACTATTCATATATCATAAACCAAAAGGTTTGAACACCTCCCTCTCTTGTAGAGGAGGACCTGTGTCCCTGCAGAGGGAAACATTCTAAAAAGGGCCGATATAAAGTTATATATTTATTATTATGTATTTTGGTTTGAACACAAACGTAAAGATATCTTTGCCATTGTGAATGGCATGTGTCTATAGTATCTAAATTAAGTTGTTACGGGTTATATTCTACTGTAATTATGTTGTCAATTGTTGAAAACTCTTCTGAATCCTTATTGGTGTCAGACATTTTGTTATGCACGTGTCGTAATGTTTCACCGCGTAACGTAGAATATAATATATAAATTACGTCGAATCATCGGTTGCTAAATGTAAAGTTGTGATATTTGAAACGTGAAACGGCTTGTGGGAAGTCTTTGATTTTTTCTTATTTTATAATATTTTCTTTTACTTACAAACTACTGTATTTTACAATATATTTCCTTAATCTTTGTTACATAGTACACAGGTTTCTTAGAATGTCCGAGAGAGAGACAGAGTTGTCAAACATGACGTTAATTTTTTTTAAGTGTACGTTCCGTTACTACTACTACTACTACTAATAACAGCATAATTTTGTAGGCGTATGGCTTAATTGAACTAAGCATTCTTTGATTTTATTTAACCGAGTGAAAGGAAAACGCGTGAGAACTATTTCTTTTATTAAATTAAAAAGTAAATCGAATTCATTTTACCACTACCTTACAATATAAAATTTGTACGCTACATTGTTTTTCTAATTGGATATTTTAATGAGATTGGAATTTCAAACGCGGCGCATTATGAAATGTCGTTTTAGTTCGGTCATACGGGCTGTTTGATAAAATCTCACAAAGCCAATTGCCCTTCGTGTTTGATTAATTAACCACAGATGCTCAACTCGTACTGATCACGTGAGAAAATAGGGTGGAGAGCTTCGCGCGAGGGAGATGACGATATGAACAAAGATAGAATGACTTGGAAACTATTTTCGTATGTTTCCTTAATCGCTAAAAATAAAACATTATAAACTTCCATAGCCCTCGAGAAATATTTATTGTTTGTCGTGTTCAATATTTTAAGCATCCAGCGGCGCTTTCGGTTCATTTGGCTCACAATTTAAGTAACCGAAAGTCGACTGGATCACTTATGTAGCGTAAACTTTGCTATCTATTTCCATTAAGTTTTTGTAAACATTTTGTAAACCACAAAAAGGTATCTTACTTTGCTGTAGCAATCTAAATATGGTTTGTTCGTCTAAGCAAGTGGTCAAAGTGAAACAGTTATCACATCAACTACATATGCTAAAAAAGAGAAAGCGGGCAGAATTAACAGTGGTAGAGTCCGCAACAACAACATTTGTCGCACGAAATGGCTGGCTCGACCGGTGATACACCACGACCTCACAGAATCTATGTCCTCCTCTGTCCATTAAAGGTAGGCAGCGCATCTGCAACGCATTTGCTTGTTGCGGATGTCTATGGGTAGCGCTCACATTACATGTGATCACCTGATCCGCTTGCTCGCTTGAAACATATATTTGGTTTATATCAGAATCGCAGCACACTCTATTAAGTTATATATATATATATATATGTATATATATATATATATATATATACATATACATATATATATATATATATATATATATATATATATATATATATATATATATATCTAGATCTGTGTTAGAAATGGAAAAGGTGAAAAACTGAAGTCTGTAACCAGATACTTCTTTACTCACGAGCTTTGGTATATTTCTTTAACCCTAACAAGAGTCTTTAGATGTACTTAATATTAAAATATCAGACAGCAAAATGCTTACAATACCCATGAAAACAGGAAACTGAAAAGAATAGTATCTAAATCCATGAATATTTCACACAATGTTGGGTGAAAATATATTTCATTTAGAAGTCTTATTTTCGAGACTAACAAAATAACTCTGATGCCCGACCGAGACTAATTCCATTTTGTGTCGGCGTTTTATCGACGTTAATACGTTATTGCTTTTCGATTCCTATGAAGTTAAGAATTCGTTTAGGCAAAAATGGTCGTTCGCAAAATTGACTTTAATGAAGTTTGTTTTCAACTAAGCGACATTCTTTTGTTACGACGCGACGTTGTTTAAAGCGCTTCTCTTCCTGGGACTCGAGCGAGCGCATAATAAAATGTATACACTATAATTTTATATTTTAATGTTAAGAACTGCTTCAAAGAATATTTTTTTTAATGAAAAAAGCTGGCAAGCGAGTAAGCAGGTATTAAGTGACCGCAACTCATATTCGCAACAAGCTACTGCGTTACCTATTTTTAATGGACAGAGGAGGGACTGTACAGGATAATGTTTCGTTTTCCTATCCAATTTCGCCCATTAAATCCTCTTCCTTTTCCCTTTCCCATTCTTTCCTTATTAAAAAAGGATGGAAGGAAGGAGAGGAGAGGAGACTAGACTAGACTAGACTAGACTATAGTCAAGGTTCACACGGTAAGGCTAGGCTAGGGCCTTTCCTATCTAAAGATCAGATAAAGAGAGAAGTTTGAGTCCGCTAGCAATCTTCGTGCGGACGCTAATTGCATTCTAATATGAGTTTGAGTAACATCAGGGAAATAAAATTTATAAAACTCATATAGCATTGAATTGCTATACTTTAGGGTTTTAACTTCAAATTCGGAATTTCACAAATCTCTTTCAGCATTTTGCAAATCAAATTGGGACTTACGTAAATCAAATTCAGCCTTTTAAAATCAAATTCGGACGTTTATTTATCTAATTGACATGGACAGGTTTGCTAACCTAGTAGTTTTTTTTTCTCTAGTCTAGTATATATAATTAATTTTCATTGAATATAATTAGCCGTTGCTTGTAATGGATAGCGGAGTGAAGGGGGCTCGTAGGTACGCAGACCTTCCAGTGTAGTGCTATTGTGTGGAGAGAGGTCTGGAGATGTCTCCGACGCCTCTCCACGTGTGTCGTTAGAGCTCCCGGCCGCTGAGAGTGCTTTACACATGTCATGAAGACAGGACGCGCGTCGTTATGTGCGTATTCAAAGTTATTCTTTTCAATGTGTGTATTTATTAATCAGCTACAGATTATATAATAACCATTGCATCGATCTAAAAAATAAATAAAAATCACTTATTACAGACAGGATCCATAGTGTTATTAACAATGATCTTACAAAGTATGTTAGTATATCTTAATTTAATTAAAACCGGTTATATGTGATAGCCGGTCTTTAAAATAGATGGACACGGGTCCAGTGCCGCATAATAGCACTGTCCACGTTCAGTGTACCCACCACTGTCCTCAAGAGGCTATTGGAGGCGCCCCGCACCCGTTGCGTTGTTGATCTAAACTTGGACATTAAACTTTGGACTCAAGACTTAGTGCCAACAGACGTTGCTACGGTGCACGATTATGCCAATCCAAAAGTACACATCGGGTGCCGCGACTACGTATATACCAGTATGGGGTGCAGGTGTCGCATTCCTTATTCCCTTCCCATCGTTTCCTATTCTCCTATTTCTAATCTTCTATTTTTTATAAAAGGCTGGGGGTGCATTCTTAACTCATGAACCGCTTGTTGTTGTCTGTAATAAAAACTGTATATGTATTTGTTTTATTATTTATAAACCTAAATATGTTGTCAAGACCTTTACTTTGTATATATTTGTTGTGTTCGCACCTACTGCACAACACTGGACTTTTTCTGTAAAGTACCGGATCCCATTTGCTCGAAACAAACACTAAATATACCCTTAAATAATATTCTTCAGCAGTTCGTTCATACAAATAAGATTAGTTTGAATAAAGACACTCTAATGTGACAGACAAACTCGGTAATTGTCGAATATTAGTCAAATAGCTTTAACTCCATAATGTATCCGTTTATTGCAGTCGTGGTTAAATGATACGTTTACCGTGAAACTTACTTGCTATACAAAATTGAACTGTATCCTTTGAAGATTCAGTTTATTTTAGGTTATTTCTGTTGTAAATATTGTGAGACTGCTCGGCTTGGACTTCGGGTCGTTTGGTCAGCAACTTGTAGTGATAAATAGATGTTAAATATTGTTATTGCTTGTGGGTAAATGTAATAACTAGTTAATACGAGTTATAAAGTTATTCAATAAACCGAAAGCTAAATATTAATAAGTAAATCTACCCTATATTGAAGAAAGAAACTATTAGGATTTTTGTTATCGTAAAAAAATGAAAGCAGGATCACTTTTTTATAGTACAAGGGAGTAAGAGAGCAGGTGGTCGCCTAATATTAGGTGATCACCGACGCCCATATTTGTTTTTTATATGATATGATGTAACGTTAACATATTTGCATCAAATAAGTACATTTTCTTCTTAATGTTTTATCCAAGAAACCGTTAGCGCCAAATTGGCAACGTAAATAGAAATTTCACAAAAAACAACTTAATTACGACATTCAAAAGCATGAATCTCGATTTTTCCCGCGAATGTATGCCAGCGTGTCGGCGATACTACAAAATATCACGGGGAGTACGCTTAATATATATAAAAAAATGCGTTTTAGTTCTCAAAAATAATATTTATTTGTAGGACTATTTTAACGGTGTTTTTTTTAAAAAAACAATAAGTAAATAATTTCAAATAATCTTTGAAATATACATTAAAATACAAATGTTTTTCAAAATTAAATTACAAATCTTATTTTAAGCAACACTTTTTTGTCGTCGTCACTGTCGTCTTTCGTTTGTATTTTTAAGTAAAATATAATTTTTTCATGTAGTTGACAACATTAATCATGTCATGGTGTCGTATTGGTATGTTTAAAATTTTATATTCACTTTTGTTGCTTATAAATTCAGGATACATCATAAAATTAATAACTTACATGTGAGATGTGAGTTTCGTACACTTATCTTACTTTAACAGTGGTAGAGCCCGCAACAACAACATCTGTTGCACGAATTGGCCGGCTCGACCGGTGAAATACCACGACCTCACAGAAAACAGGCGTGAAGTAGAAGTACTCTGCGTTCCGTCTGATGAGTGAGGTGCCGGAGGCCTAATTTTAGTCCTCTTCCCCTTCCCACCCTTTCCTCATAAGGATAGGACGGGAAAGGGAAGAGGATAGGTTGGGGAGGGGGTTAACGGGGGAAAGGAATTATCCTTTTTCCTGTCTTTGTCCTCCTGTGTCCTTTAAAGGTAGGCAACGCATCTGCAACGCATTTGTCTGTTGCGGATGTTCATGGGCGGCGCTCACTTGACATCAGGTGATCTGCTTGCTCGTTTGCCACCTTCTCACATAAAAAAAATCTTTCTTAGAGGTATAGTTTTTACACAATTTCGTAGCACAAACTGTCATTTTTGACATTACAAACACGAGAATTTGTATTCGTCAGGTGGGTAATGAAAGACTGAACTGGATTTTGCGAAGTTGCCAATTAAGTCTTCACTTTTAGGTCCTGGATGCTCCATCTGTTAGTGTTTTACTAATTTTTAATATGAAAACCTCAATTTTAAATTATTCATATGATTTTCGTCACTAACTGGAAGAGCGCGTTTAAACTGGCGTGGCGATGGCGTTGATAAGAAACAACTTGGAAAATATCTAATAAGATATTGTAGCAGTTATATTCAGTGAAACGACGTCTTGATACAATGATTGGTACAGTACCCGGTGCAAATCAGTACGGGTCATGTTAGCTCCCTGCCCTCGCTCTGAGTCCGGTCATAAATTTAAATTGACATTAATGGCCCCCTGCATAGGTGCACCATTTACCGGCACAAGGGATGGATGACATACATAATATAGTAGTAGGAGTTATGTACATCGAGGCAACCGTGAATATGTTAGTAACTAATCATTATTATTTAACCACTTATTTTTTGGTTGGATTTCTTTCGAGTATGGTCCGTTCTCGGTGTTTGGCAACATATATGTAAGGGATATTTTCTTCACTTGTTTTAGTATTTTCTTACGGATCAAGGTGGCAAGCAAGCAAGCGGGTCATTTGATATTAAGGGACCGGCCTCCTCGCAACAAGGAAATGAGTTGATAGTTAATAGGCTTAGGGGGGATAGACGGGAAAAAGGATAGTTCCTTTTCCTATTCATCCCCGCCCCGTCCTATCGTTTTCACCTTCCCATTAAACTTTCAGCACCTGGGCTCGTCAGACGAAACGAACAAAACAGAATACTTCCATTTCACGGCTGTCTTCTATGAATCGTGGTATTTCACCGGTCGAGCCGGCCCATTGGTGCAACATGGTGCATTTATTGTTGATTAAATTTGTGTTCTGAAATCCGTATAAAGTTATATAGAAAATTTTTTTTTCTCACCTAAGATTAATTTACACTCAAGTTTTACCTGTGTATACTCCACTTATTCGCCTGTATACTGCAACTGAGATTAGCGCGCAGAGGAGATACGTAGATGGATTAACTTACACGCTGCACCACGGAGTAGAACATTTTAATTAAAACAGTTGCAGGCTTACATACATATGATTACTTTTACAAGTGAGTAATTGTAAGCTTAATTTTTATTCACATTTCTATAAAACTACTCTAGAAAACTAAAAAAATTACCTTTTCCTGGAAAATATATTTCTATTTTAGTCTAATAACTATTTTCTCTCTAGTCCATGCAGTCCTTTCATTTTCAAATACGGAGTAGTCATAGACTATGATTCCGCGACATAGCATTTCGAGTAGTTAGATGATCAAACGGTTTTGCGTTCGGTATCTATTCGAGGGAGCAATTGCTTGATGTTTTTCTAAATTAAGAGTATTGATATCAGATCGGGAGAACGATTTTTGAAAATTGGCGTTCGAAATCAGTAACAAGCGGTCCAAAATATTAAAAGCGTTCGAAGATTATGTCGACGGTGAGGTGCGATAATATTTTCATTGGACAGATCTCAAAACGTAGCTTAAAATCACACTTTTTGAATGTTGATTGGCTCGAACTCAAAAATTGTATGACATCGTTATTGATAGTATTCGAGTGAAAACGTCAAGTGTTATTTCTTAAAAATCGACCTCCTGGTTAATTTCTAGTTACGTAATTATAAAACCTGTAAAATAAGGTCTGTGACAAATTACGCTTAGGTTTTCATTAATATATACCGCCATAAAGTAATGTAACTAGATAAATATGCGGTCATACCCGTTACCCAGGGGGTAGGCAGTGACTTCCAGTTGGCACGATCCTGGCACACCTCTCTCGCTTCTACATCCATACATCTACGCATAAATGCTCGTCGGTTACGGGTACTCCTTATATCGCCCTTCTTTAGTATGTCACTAATCTGATCGATGTAGGTTCTCCTTGGACGTCCCCTGCTAACGCTGCCATTCACTTTTGCAACATAAATTTGCTTCGTTATGTAACTACATGACTTATTTTATCTGTGACAACGAAATTGACAATTTCCTTCGCTCGAAACTTCCACACGTGCCCCCCATGCTCCGGCGCATGACTGTTCTTTTTACGGATGCATATCAAGTGATTATATTCATTCGACGTCCCCTTCGCATGCATATAAGTATTCTATGTGTGTTCGAGTACATTGAAAAGCCGCAATGAAATCTTCCCATGTGATTCGTGGAGCGTGTAGTGCGGACCTTCTTTCGGCGCTATTATTCTATCAATTTCGCTTCGAGAGGCTGCGTCCTGTCCCGCCCTCGTGCTTGCAATAATAGAGTGGTACGAAATTGCAGCAATACATGTGTCATTGAATTAGACCGAGCAAAGCTGAGCTGGGAAGCTAATTCAGTGTCACCGGCGCGTTCGCCCCGCCGCTCGTTTTCATATCTTTGACTTTCTAAAAAGTTTGCATTAACAAAATGCCTTAATTGTGTCGTATATTATAATATGAATATGTGCAGTAAGTTGTGGAAGACATAATGAAAATAACGGAGTCTTTGATGAACGGAAATGAAACAACTACGGAAGAAAGGTTTGTAATTGCTACGTGTGGTTTGATTAATAACAATTAAAATTATCCAGTTTAGCTTGAAAAGGTACTCACTGTAGCTGTCGTCTACTATTATTTTGTCTTTCTACGCTACTTTTTTTTAAATTGATATTTTATGTACAGATTTCAAAGTTACCATGGTCGTATTAATCTGTCAAATATATATATACTCGATACATGAAATATCTTGTGCATTTTTTTTTTGCATTTTTGTTGCATGTGTCTATGCAGCTTTACGGAGATATATTTGACATTTTAATCGTTACGAATTTTCTACTAAAATAGAATAAAGCTCAAAAGTTAATAAATTAATAGGATAAAGATTATTATGATGCAAAGTGGGCTAACCTCCAAGCTTAATTTGAGCTTTATTTGATCCGAATAACAGGATAAAGCTGACGAGGTCTTATGGTAAAATTAGTAAAAAAAATTGGAGCAATGTTTGTCAAATTAGGGTAGTAAATTTACGAATTTACTTTATTTTATGGTGCGTGCATAATTTTGAGCAATTTCAGGTAGTGTGTAATATAATAGCTTCTACAAAAGATAACATGAAAATATATTTTCTTGTTTAAGTTTTCTGAAAGGGTTATGTTTGACCAAATAAGCGGAGCGTTAATACGTGTTTGTTCACGCGTCTTTCGATGTAAATTGGTATAAACAACAATAGCACGAGGTGTAGAGTGGGATGGCAGCGATACTCGCTCCAGTACCGAGCCCCTCGCCCTACTTCCTGTTGTGTTTGCTCCTTCGGCGTTATAAACATTAGGTCGTCCCAAATACATCGCCGGGGTCGTCGACCTCGCAACGCCCGAGAAACTCGCCCGATGACAGGGGTGGATGGTGATTAATTTTAAAATGCAACAAAATGTGGACGGCGCACGCGATATGCGGTTCTAATACAAACAGTGTCCAAATTTCTTCGGACGCGGGGATTAATATAAAAAAAACACAAGCAATCATAAAGACTGTTGACATAAGTGAAAACTCAAAACAGGTCGGAAGACACAACAATAAAAAAGACTTTTAAAAAGAAATTAATAATTAACAAAGCAAAAGCCCTTGTCTCTTAACAAAAAAATTCAAAGTTAAATACAAGAAAAATAAATGAAAAAAAGTTCGTCGGTTCCGGTGAAAACAGTTCCAAATTAAAATAAGCATGTTGTTCACGCTGACGCTGACAACCTATAAGGTTTTCCCCTATCAAATAACATCTAACGGGATTGAAGAAGTTTTCGCTTCAAAAATATGCTATGAGATGGATTTCCACTACACTTGACTTGCTGCCAGGTAAAGATCTATTAGAATCCACAATGTATTCACTTTTAGTCGCCTAAAAATTCTCATAACTCGATTTTTAATATTTGCGAACTATGATGAGGCAAAGCGACTGTAAGATAAAAAATATTTATTAATATTAAATAATCTTACTATGGTACACATAGCTATAATTTTATAATAAATAATTTTATTTGAAAACGCATAACATACAAACATTTGTAAAAACAGTAGCCGAAATATATGGGCTACGGTGATACTGTGCCTACCCTACATAACGTGGGGTAGGCACAGGGCAGGGAGATGATTCAATGACCTGTAAATATATTTTTTTACCACTTAATTAGGAATTTATTAGTATCATCTCCATTATGCAGAAGAACCTGCCTAAAGTTATAGCAGTTAGTATAAAACTTAACGATGTCCGCGATCCCCTGATCCGATGTTTAATATATCCCTCCTTTGTGGTTTGCAGTGGAGGAATCTTTTCACGGCGACAATGAACACTTTCCGTCGCCTCGCACTAAGATAAACAAGGCTTTGGCACAAGCGCAAAAGTTCCAAATGAGGCTTGCGCGCTGAATGCTCCGCGTTTATCACGCGATTTTTTTTTACTGGATTTTATTTTTAAGTTGATTTCATGATTTTCCTCAGTATAGACAAGTATTTATATATTTTATATATAATTTAATAAAATCTGTGATAATATCAATAAATTCAATTTTTAATTGATCGGACTTATCTGAGCCTTTTGGAAACTGGTTAGGGATTTAATAACCTTGTAATCGGTATATATTCATTAAAATAAGTTCAACTGCAATAATTTCATACATGGAAATAGCACCTCAATTTCATAGAATACCCTCGAGCAGTATAGTTTCAGAAATTTCGTAATTCCAAATGCGTGCGACATGAAGAAGAATTTTAGAACGAGTACACTGATTGTCATTATGCTAAAATACGCATTGCGTAATACTGCGGTCGGTGATAATGAGTGTGTGAGTAGTCGGTGGTAGTGAATGAGTTAAATGCTTTGGTCCCGTGATAAAAGCTTCATCGAATTTTCATAAATTCCACACGAACCAGGAAGTTTGCAGAGGACCGCGATTTGATCGATCCAATGTTAATGAATATCCTATAATAATAATCGAATATAAAAGTGTCTATAAATATCAAATACAGATTTATCTCTAAGTTGAAAACAACTGCTAGAATAGTCAATACATACAAGCTTTATACATCAGCCTTACGAAGGCCACTACTTCAGTGTTAAATTATTCCAAACGAAATAATTTGATAATAATTACTGATTGTCCTGATATTCGCCATAATTTTGAAACACAAGATCCAAGACTAAGTTGCTTTATGATTTAAGCAGTTTATGATTATCTATGCCGTTTATTGCTATTTTAATCCAATATAAAATTGACCGAATGTTCCGGACCGTGCAAACAGAAAACCGTAATCTGTCTACACTTTTGGGTTGCTTATATTTATTTTACAAAGTTGCGTTGAAAAAATTACAGTTAATATTTATGCCTTTCGTTATTTTTTTGCCTTTCGTTGGCACTCACTTTCATTTTTCAAGTAAAATTGCAGCTCGTCACATAAAGAAAGGAATCACAGTCGAGAGTTACGCTTTAAGCTACATTTAGCTGCAAAATCGCTGAAATACAAAAACTACGTTCAGAGTAAAAGAAAGTGTAGTACAGACGCCCATTGATCAAGGGGCGGCGTGCGGCGGGGTGCCAGCGAAAGCGAATTCTACGTACTGTGATGGCCAAAGCCAAAAGGGTGTAAAGTCTTTATACGGTTCAGCGAAATTCGATTCGAATACCCACAAAATTGTGTAGCATTTTTATGCTACAATTGCTTTTACTTCTTTCATCGACTGTTCGTGTATGGAATGTAGTGGAAGTAGTAGTGTCTACGATTATTTGTTACTACAACGGTCACAGAGCATACCGATTGTAGAGTGTTTTATCTATTATTTATTATTTGAAAAGATTAAAGAAAAATCATTTTATTGAAATCTTTTTACCTGACTAACTCAGAAGAAGGGTAAAAGTATTCGCGTGTATGTATGTACATATATGACCGTTCCATTGTAACCTCAGGTAGCCTAAACGGTTTGACTGAGTGAAGTGTCATTAGATTCATATTATTTCCCGGAGTGTCGTAGCTAATATGATGATGTACATAAAGAATGTACTTGTAACGTAAACTGCATGTAAACAAGATTAAACATAAAAAGTCACAAGATCTCTGACCAATATTTATGAGAGGTAAACCACTCGTACAGTCCAAGCCTAAAAACAAAAAAAAGTACAGGCTTTTTCTTTTTTTTCTTTGTATTTTGAAGATCTTGTGTAGCAGTGTTTAACTGACTAATAATGACGGTGGCAAGTGAGCAAGCTGTTCCTAAAGTGACCGCCACCCATAGCCAACTGCAACTAGCTAATAAGTTGCAAATGCGTTGCCAACCTTCAATGGACAGAAGCTGGGATAAACAGAAAATGGGATATTTCCTTTTCCTATCCATCCTCTCCTCCCACAAATCCTCATCCCCTTCCCTCACTATTCTGATAAAAGGAAGTGAAGAAGAGGGCCAGTATCAGGCCTCAGGCATCTCACTGACCAGATGAGACAGAATGAGGAGTTCTGCGTTTCGTCTGGTCTTCACTTATTTCACGCCTGTTTTCTACGAGGTCGTGGTATTTACAATTTGCCCTTTTCAAATCAAGTAATATACATATAATTTCTATTAAGTATTTAAAAATGAAGTATAATGAAATTCTGGGTATTGACAGAAAAACGTTCATTACTTTCAGTAAATTGCGGTATTCAATAAAAAATGATATGACTATATTGTTTGTCGTAACATAGTACTTAGTATCGTAGAACAAAGACCAGTAGTTACTCCTTTACAATTGTTTTTGCCGCCGCGTCTGTGTCGCTCCGTCGACATTCCAACACAAACATTTGCTGTGCTTTAATTGTGGGAACAACTATTTGCGCAGCTTTGTAATGTTATTTTATTTTATCTATTTTTCTTTGTGTTGTTTGTTGCTGAATGAACGGGCCTTAGACTTGTTTGTGAGAGACATCGTTGTAAGACGCATTTGAATGTGCATCATATTACATTCTGCCTCCGAATCGGCAACACGTATTGTAAGTTTAATTTTTAAAAACCCTTTTGATCAAAGTGAAAGTTTGTCTATGGATCTCTGTGTTGGAAGTTATTGTTATTTTTGTTTTGGTTTGAGAACCATGAATGATTTTGATTTTAAGCATTATTAGGAGACCTTATTCAAATAAAAGGAAAACTTTATTGATTTAAGTACAAAGCATTTACTATCCATGAACTCCATAAAGTGAAATAAATTAATCATTCACTTAAGTTTTCCTGTTGCCCTTCCCAAAAAAATGCTTTTTAAAATACATTTTATTCTGATCGGAATAAATAGAATTAAAAGTGTGAATAATTAAATTTGCGATAGCAACAAGCTTATTTAAATATTGGAATTAGTGCTCTAGATAGGATTATAGGTAATTCCTACCTCGATGCAGGTTTCGAGCCCTGGCTTGATTAAAATAAACGTTGCATGTAATCCGACGTAAACCGTTTACGCGGGAAACGGGAGCGGAAATCAAACGCCGCCATATTGGATGCGGATATGGCGCGCTCGGCGGCGGTACCCGTTATTCGATTTCGTTGCTCTTGAAATAAATTATACTATACGATTTTCACAAGCTCTCGAGGAATTTTCTGTTGGCGACAAACGTTAATTAACGTGCCGCTTATAAAATAATTTAAAAGTAAAGTAGGTATTACTAATTAAAAATAAATTAAGTTGTGGCTAAGGTTGCACGATTGCCGGCACGACGTGAACGCATAAAAGTTGTAGGTTATACCTCTGATTTGCGTCTGACGAGTGATGTGCCAGCGGTCTAATTTTGGTATCTCTTTTCAACCCTGTTGTCACTCACATTTCCGGCTTACCGGGAACGCATGAATACAGCACCAAAAACATGACTGGCATGATGTCGCTTCGCTGCCTTCAGACAACAGAATCTATTTAAGCACTTGTCAAAGGAAAGGTACCCACTTTGGCTCCTTGAAACCCGAGCTTCGAATTATTTTTATAAGTAGTATTAAATAGTATGCACAGTGTGGTGAGAGTATTTGGTTACAATAAGCGAGGGATATCAATTCCTTCCTTTTCCTATCTTCCTTATACGGAAGTGGTGGTGACGTGACGTCGGTTAGCTCAGTGACTCACGTAGGTGAGTTTGAACTGGCTTGTCTTCTATTAGCAGAAATAATTAAGATTAACGAATAAGACACATGAGAGTATACTCTTATCGTCTAATTTAAAAAATATTTTATCTTGTCAAAATCTTAATTCACAAACTTGGAATTTAAAAAAAAAGTTTTTCCATTACTAGTGATCGATCCTTCGATGTATAATGCCATATCAGCTTGTAAAACTTTAACTGGTCACAAATATATGTGACCAACGAAAAAGAGGTAAAATCTGACACGGACAAAAAAATTATTCGACGTCTTTCCATTTATAGCAGAGTTTGTATATTGCGATCCCGTTAATTCGCGTGACGTCATTTGCATGGCAAATTCAGATAATACTTGATCCTAGGAATATACAAATATACAAAAGCTTAACAACTAATTGACACAGAAATGTGTATGTACACAGGTAAGAAGAGCATCAGAATTCGAATCACGCGCGCCTCAGGCGGCGCTCGTTACAAATTCCTGAATCGCAGCCATTATTGTGACGCTTTTTTGAAATAAATTCACCCTCGTACACGATCCGATTTGTACGACATGCGTGTACAATTTCACAATAATGTATTGAATATTATAATATTATTATTCAATACATTGTTATGTAAATGTGTATATTTTTTCGACAATTGAATACTATTGTGTCACTTTTTTCCTTGAAATATACTATAATCTAATATTGAAGTATCGAATAGGTAATATCGAGACAGTAAGACCTGACATTTTAAATTGTGTGAATATCCTATAGTCTGCGCGTTTTTTTATTAATGATAAAGGTGGCAACAGAGATATAGAGAGTTTGGATTCCAATATAAGTTCCTACATTGCCTACATTGGAAAACATTAGGTAGAAGTTAGTATCAAGGCAAACTATAAGTTAGTCATGAATCAATACTCTTTTATATTCCAGTTCGGAGAGGTCTATCCGAGCAGTAGATTTCTTATGATTGATGGAGGAGCTCAAATATTATAATAAAATTGTTAAGAAGAAGCAATCAATATCTCTCGAGTTCGCATCAACTTCGTATTAAGGGTCCGTTGAAATTCTCCGCAGCGTAATGATGTGGATGAGGGATTTGAAAGGCGTATTCGATTGGGGCTTCGGGACAAATTTATCTTGCTTGCCTACAATTTAATTCTGAGATACTTGGTAAATTTATTGCCTTTAAAACTCCCCCCACCCTTACCTATTCGTTTCTTACAGACCGTATTAGGTATCTACATATACACACAAGCTTGGCATCGTCTGGGAATCGTATCCTGTCCTGTCAGCGTGGCAGCTAACAACGTTCTCCGGCAACGGTCGTTTAATGTTTATCCGTATTTATTAGTGTCTGTACATAAAGAAATAAAAAGTTTTTACATTTTTACTCGTATAAATATGAATCCATCCAAAGAAATACACGGTTGTTAATTTCTTTCGGCATTCAATATAACTGTACCAAATATAATAGGAAAGTAAATAGACCATAATTTGTAAATACCAGAAACTGTATCATACCTTAAGGTATTTTTTAATTTGTCTAAAAATGTCATAAGGTAAAATATTATTAGTTATAGTTGTTTTGTTCTATATCGAGATAGAAATGTTGTAAACAAATAAACGTAACTACTATACACGGCAGCCTTTTACTTTTTATTCTTTCATCAGAAATGTTGTGCAAATCGTGGATCAAACTACAATTTCTAACATTTTAACTTTCATGGCATTGCAACGTTTCAGCTCAATAACAAACATAATACATCGGTTCACTACTAGAGCTGACTTTAACCACTGAGTCACACATCTTTACCTTTATCACACAAAGTTACGAGTCAAAAGTTTACAGCTTTATTTACAACAAAGCAAAATCTTCTCAGACTTAGTTTCCAGCTAAGAACTTCTAATTAAGATGGGTAGTCGTAAGTTTTAACGGTGTCTTTAGACAAGGCTTACGAAGTCGTAATTATTGGAGTATAATAGCTTATTATTTCGTAAGAAGCATTTACCTATGCTTTAATGAATCTAATAAATTAAAATAATTATTTTCAAACACTTTGGATGCATGAAAAACTAGGAAAAGCAGCTTTTTACAATTAAAACTGATGGTGCAAGCAATAAGAGATCAATGAACAGGTAATTCAATTAAAATGAAGTGAACAATTGAAGACAGAGCTACTCCACAACTCTTATCGCACCAACAGACACTATGTGACAACAGACACAAGTGTTTTTATTTAAGTAAATGGTTGAGGTTAGTTATGACATATAAATAGACGTACAATAAAAAAAATGTAATTTGTGATCTGTAAAATAAAAAAAAATACATTCATGTACACACGATTATTATTTAAAAAAATTACATATATTACTAAGAAGATTATAAGACTAAGAAACATAAAAATTGTTATTTAAATACATAGAAAAAAGCAATATTATGTAGGAATCTAAAACAGAATGGAAGAAGTAATGAAATTAAATCTGCTTCGTCCAGCAAATCGTACGCAGCAAGTACTCGCGTGCACTTAATTTGTAGAGATTTTAGTATGTTACACTAATTTATTTAATAAACACAGCTACATACATGTACTTGTTATTTATTAAACAGACTATGTGTACATGCAATAGTAGTTTCGGTGACTGAAATATTATATATCCGTTTGTAATACGTTTTACACACGTTACGTTTTACATACTCGTATGCTGAGATGTTATAAAAAGATTTGTTGAATGTGTGCTGCCAATTGTGTTGTTGACAATTATTCACATTTAATTGTAACGCGTCATGTAACATATTTTATTAAGATCAACTTCGAGCACTGATTTTTTAATTAAAGCTTAACGACGCTCCGGCCACTGTAACGTAACCCCATTTCTGTTACATAACAGATATATTTGAAAAAACATCTACATCCCCTTTTAGCCTACCAAATTGTATTATTTTTGGAATACGTATATATTTTATCTTTAACCATTGTAACAAGGGTACACACCTTTTAATTTGATATCAATAGCGGGTTCAGTATAACCGTAATGCCAGCAGACGCGGTAATGGCTCCAGTCGTTAAGCCAAATCGCAGGTCTAATTGAACGTTGCCCCGAACCCTTCTGCAGCGACCATTACACAGTGTAAAATTATTCTATTGTTATTTATATTTTTATACTAGCTGTTACCCGCAGCTTCACACTCGTGAGTTAACGTTAACGTAAAAATGAGAGTTTTTCTATATACACTATTCTTTATACGAAGTTTGCACAAATAAATTACATATAGATGTTAGTTTTACCGATACTACAGAGCCTTATGTCCTTTCCTATACTGACAATGCGTGTGAAAAGTTTCATGGATATCTCTAATACTTCCCATACTTTAAGAGATTTAGGGTAAACGAAAAACACAAACCTACACTCTTTAGATTTTCCTCATCAATACATTAACTGTTTAAATTTCCATCGTGGATATAAGGGTCAGGATTCTTCTCTTATCGGTTTACTAATTGAAATTTATTTTCAGCTGCTTTTCAATACCGGCGAACAACATGTCCGGGGGTTCGCATGTTTCAAGAGGGACGTTTGGCGGGGCGGAGTCCGAGATATCGGGGGGTAGCGCGCCTCCGTTGCCCAGCCCGGCATCGACTGGCGCTGCGCTGGTGTCTCCGGAGACCCTTAGCCGGCACAGCAGTCCTCCGCCACTCCCAGCGCACCCGTCGCACCAGCAGCCGGCGCCATCTTGCTCATCGCATCGAGTTCATCTGGAATCGCCGTTAAGGTATTAATATTGGGATTCAAAAATAAATAGTATAGTAATTTGAATAAATTGGAGATTTATTCACATTTTACTTTAATTGAGTTTTATTTTTTAATTCGAAATTGATTAAAATTAAGATTTGATTAATTAATTAAGATTTGATTTTTATTTCACATTAAGGTATAAAAGCTGACGTGATTTAGAGAATTTTTATTGGAAATTCGTAAAATGGATTTTCGAACCTATTCTTTCTCTCAAACTTTTACAACCGCAACAAAAAAAAATGAAATTTAATAACTCATATCCATCGTGATTTATGATAATGGGTTCATAATAAAAACGCAATAGTAAAAGTACTTTCAATCCGAATTTTTATACATCATTTCATTTTTATTTATACAAACAAATATACATATTTAAATATCTGTGACTGAAGTCTGAAATTTTAGTGTACCAATATGTACAGTACTTTGCTTTATTATATTTAATTATTTATTTATTTTAATTGTGTCTAATGAAACTATATTATGAAGATCATACGCGTGAAGTTTTAACGGCAGTAGAGCCTGCAACATCTGTGGCTCGAATGGGCCTGCTCGACCCGTGACATTCCACGACCACACTGAAGACAGACGTGAAGTAGAAGTATTCTGCGTTTCATGAAAATGTGAAGTGGTGGAGGCCTAATTCTACTCCTTATATCCTCCATTAATTTCTAATAAAAAAAGGAGGAGGATTTGACCAGAGAGTGGATTTATTTTCTCTCTCTCTTCTCTTTCTATTCAGGGTTCGCAACTGCAACTCATTAACTTGTTGCAGCCTATGGGTGGCGGTTGCTTGATGTCAGTTCGACCGTTTGTTCGTTTGCCATGTTATTGTATGTTTTAGTATAAAAAAAAACTTTTTTTTTTACTTCAGCAACAGCTAGCAAATAATAACACTAGCAATAAGGTGATTTCGCCTTCCATAACTGACATAAGCATGTCTACTAAGAAGTAGCAAAATGAAATACGCCTTTGCCTTAACGTCGTTTGAGTCGAGCTTTATTTCTGCCTGGGAAATGGTTCCATTACGCTGGGACGAACTTAAATTGTCTTTGTAATATTAATTTGCTCTAATTAACAATTTACGAACGTTTTAAATAAAGTAAGTACAATAAAAGTAAATAAATAATTATTTCATTTTTAAAATATGAAGATTTGCAAAATAAACACTTTCTTTTAAAAGTTTTCTTTGTAATATCGATAACACTTGTATAAAACAGTAAAATTAATAGAGTTTTAATCGGAACTAATAAACTTTATAACAGGCAGATATACTACTGATAATGCTATAAATTATATAACTATTAATAACTGTAAAATTTTTATTTAGATGAGAGAGGTAGACTATATATATGTATGGATATTATTAATTTAAAGGCAGATTCCTAAATAATTGTTAGTTTTACTACAAATAATATTATAAAGTGGATAAAGTCTGAATGATAAAGGCTTTAGAGTCCTTTGTCTTGCAATAGCACAGGGCGCGCGATCAGTATAAGCCGGTATCCGATTCCTGAACTATCCAGACTTCAGTAATAACTTTAACATTTATATCCGTATACAGTAATAATACCTGCACTATGCTGCACTGCAACGGATTCAAAAATCAATTACTATTAACACATTTTATAAAGTCATTTTATATTTTAAAATAAAATTGACTAAAATATTATTTTCGAAGACAATTAATGCGCTAAACTCATAGTTGACTACCTGTTGACTAAATGTTTGAAAAATAAAGAAATATTTGACTTCGACCATATTGAAATTGAACTGGACGCACATTTAGATACATTGAAAAACCTATACGAGGGATGGTCCTTCAAGAAAGACACATTTTTTTTATGGAAGAAGGTGACAAATGAGCAAGCAGCTTACCTAATGATAAGTGGCTATTTTTCATAGGCATGCGCAACAAGAAAATAAGTATAGGCATGGGGATTATATGGGGAGTATAGTACTGGGATAGGCAGGAAATAGGATATTTCTAAACCCCTTTCCATCCTATCCTTTGTAGGAAATGATGGGAAAAAGACTGAATGAATAGAAATATAAAGCTTTAATTAATAAATACAGTACAGCCCAATAATTTGTACATTAAATTTGTACGTCATTTGGATTATGTCTTAGATTTTCAGATCCATACATAAAAAACTAAAGGGAAAAAATAAATCTTTGTGCCATTTTCACATCCTCAAGATCATTTTAATTATTTCAATAAATTCATTCAAATAAATAAAAAAAAATCACGCTAAAAACTCGTAACGAAAACGGAGTCAAGTACATCAAAGATAGCCGATGCTCGGAAAAACGATTGCGCTGTTGATTTCTAATTATAGCCAATGATTACGTTTCAGTGATTCTTAAAATTGAATTGATTATTTTATATTTAAATTCTAGTGAACACAATTCGTTTTATATCATTTATTAAGAGACTAAAAGTGTGGGGAGCCTTTCTTCCAGATGGACCGATGAACACGTAAGAAAGGCAAGAATCGCGGGATACTGTGGAAGGCCTATGCCCATTATTGGACTGATGTAGTGTGATGGCGATGATGGTTAAGATACGGCTCACATTGTAAAGCCCAATAGCAACGATTTCTTTAAATCTGCACTACCTGGCGTCAACACTAGTAAAGTAAAATAAACATTGTATTTCGAGACTTTAAATCTCAATTTTGTAGATTGGAAAAAAATAGCAGTGAAACGGGATGTACTTTCCTTTTCGGTAAGTGCTAACTGAAATGGAACGTTTGTACGTGAGATTTATGTGTTCCCGCCTTTATCAACGTCGGATTTAAAGTGAAATTCTTGCTGGATTCTACTGGTATTCATTATTCAATAAGACAATTTATTTAATTTAATATATTTACTTCGGTATATATGTACTTAGAATATAATATTTAGATATCTAGGTATAAATGTTTAGGATAGTGCACGAAATTGATTTTCACCATGCTATTGTATCACAGCTTATCTCTTAGAAAGCAACATGCATTGTTGGTAAAACTATGTATGTTGCTCGGAACTCCCAGTAATTATGTCTCACATATCACAGTGCTGTAAAAAATGTCACAGGATAACTTATAACCAGTAAGCTCCGTCCGGATATACACAATATAAATGGTTTGTTGATTCGACCGTGTAATGGACGGTGATCCAGGCTATCGAGCCAGCAGTCGATGTCGCTGGGGGGCTCGCTGTCGCTGCAGCCGGTGCTGTTCGGGCCGGCCGCGCCGCAGCCGCCTCTGCCGCCGACACGACATCCCTCACGACCCTGCGCCTCGATACAGAACATGCATATTATAAGCGCGTGAGTAACCTTCTATGTTTTGTTAATATTAGGAAATTTATATTGCTAGATTTTTATGTGAAGGAAGCTGGTTTTTGAGTAGGTTGGTTTTTGAAGGGGTAAGGGATTGGATTTATTATTTATTTCCGCTTCGTCCCAACACCACTCCCATTGAAAGATAGGAATTTGTAAAAAGAAGGTCCTTATTTCGAATGCCCTAGAGCCGCTTTTGGTATATTCAAAACAGTAAAAAAAGTTAAAAGAAATCGCAATATCAAATTCCCGCTTCCAAAGTGTGAAACGCACCCGTTATATTGTTCTTGGCTAAATTATTGCGAGACTTCTGTGACAAATGTTACACAAAAGGTAGAAATTGTGAAACAAATGAACATCTATTCATCATCGTCAAAACGTCCTGGTATGTTTATGTAAGTAGATGCATCATTGTAGACCACCTTGTAGACTAAAACAAAAATACTTTTAAACAAAATCTTAAAAAAGTAGCTCCTACAATTACGTATAAAAATAATTAGATCTGTAAATGAGTGACCGTAAACAAACTTCGTGTAATATTACATCCTTGCTTCCAATTAACCTTCTCCAAGACTAAGAGGATACTATTCAACATAAAACATGATCCAAGTGACCAATGTAGTGGATATCCACTCTCGGATACATTTGGAAGCTTGCCAGCAAAGGAGCGCAGACGTCATAAATACACCACAGTTATTCCCTTAGCAATTTCCTTGTATTAACTTTACTACGCAAGAAATCAAAAGTCGAAACTTAAGCGAAAACATGAATAATTTTGTATATTTCATGCATGTATATTTGAAGTGGCGAACGAACATATTTTTGGATGTTGCCAATCAAATATTGCCTTCATAAAATTTTATGCATACTAAAATTTCCATTAACGTATTGGTTGGGTTAACCTCTCCTATAATAAAAATTCACGCATCTTCATAAAATATGTTTCTTTGACATTCCGTTAACAAAAACAGACATATTTTTATATTGAAGAAGGCGACACGGCCAAGCGGTTCACCTGATACCAACCCATAGGCATCTAGCAACAAGCTAATGAGTTGAAGATGCGTTGCTTTAATGGACAGAGGAAAGGTAGCGCATAAAAATATTTCCTTTTCTTATCTATCCCCTCCCCGTCAAATCCTCCTCCCATTCTTTCCTTATTAGAAATGAATGGGAACAGGGGGAGGTTTCTTTTGCCTCATATAAAACAACTGTAATAATATTGTAGAGAAGCAATCGTGAATCTGACCTCACTGTTGCGGCTTTGAATCTCAGATTTATTTAAACAATAAACTTTCCAATTTGAACTCTCCAGTTCATTGCAGATTGTCAGCTCCAAGTGATAGATAGATATAATGTACAATTATTTACAAAAAAGTTAAGATTAGTTCTATTCGATGCGAGTTTCGGAATGCTGCGTTTGTATAATGTAATTTTCTAATGGTTAAAATATTAACATCGATTAAATAGTTTACCCTTTACAATAGAATATTTTTGACATACCAATATATGTACATGTAATATATGTTATAAATATTATTAGTTAATAAGTATATACATAAGTTTAGTATATTACGAAAAGCAACACGCGCATTAACTGTTACGTTGATTTAAATAAACTTTATTAGTAGTAGTTTAGTAGTATAAAATGTACTTAGAATACTAAGTTCTTTTCTGTTCCTGAACTTTGACCACAATTAGGGTGACGGAAGCATTTATTTCATAGTAAACGCGTTTTATACGTGAAATATACCATCTCAAAATATTAAATTTATCAAAATTAATAACATTTTTGATTTGAGCGGTATCGATGAAAGGTTTGGTAATTGGATTACGTTGCACCCCGTATCAATGGGCTCTGAAATTGGAGTGCTCACGAAAATATAGCGAGCCGTATCATTGAGTGGGTGGATGAAACTGTCACAGTGAAAAACGCGACAGCCCGACGAACGAACGGAAGCGCGATAAATTACGGGAGAATGTTGAAGCTTAGAAGGAATCGCAGTGCGCCCTCCCCTCGGAAAACTCTGCGGTAGGGACGCACAATCGACTTACATGTTGTTTCCTTTTGTTAAGGTTTGACCGCTTCCTACTCTATCGTACTTTCTCAACTAAAATCGTTCTCCAAAAGCATAAACGGACAAAATGTATACATAATTTTTGATTCTGTGTTATTTGACTGTTCTACCAGTTTCATTAATAGCTTATAGAAAGTTACATTATTTCTGTCGTATAATACAGAAATTCACTCAGCCGGCGCCAGTTCATAGTTAACAAAGTTAAGAAACTATTCATTAATATTAATACTATATACACCACAGAAAACATTTAATTATTAGACGGGCCGGTTGGCGTTGTTTGTAAGATACTTGCTTTTCACGCCGCAGGTCGTGGGTGCGATTCCCACCCAGGACAAATATTTGTGTGCATGAACATGTCTGTCCTGAGTCTGGGTGTTTTTTTTATTATTTATTTATCTATTTAAGTATGTATTTATAAAAGAAAAGTAGTATATGTAGTATACCAGTTATCTGGTTGCCATAGCACAAGCTCTGCTTAGTTTGGGATCAGGTGGCCGCGTGTGAATATTGTCCAAGGATATTATTATTATTATTAAATTAAATCGTTACACATATTTTTTTAGATTTAGTAATATTTATGAAAATGACACTATACGAGATTTTTCAATGAAAATTCTAGTCCCCCCCGAGCTCAATTGAAGCTCACGGGAGGAATTGTATTTTCCCTGGTGAATATGCACTCTGATGAAAAGCGTGTTGACACAATATAGTCTAGAACTTAAATTAACAACAGCGACACACTCTTTACACGAAACCGCCATCTTGGATGCCGCTACCTGTATTAAGTGGTGAGAACAAAAACATTGCACCGAGTTGATTCCTCACACAGCCACCCCTGCGCGAAATAATACACTACGTAACAAAGAATTATGTGGGTACTCGCAAATAAATTGCAACAGAGCAGGCTAATATAAAATGCTCCAGATTTTAAAGCGCGCTTGCAATTTTATAGTTTCCGTGCCACAATGGAAATCTTCATTTGTTATTTTGCATTCGGGTTAGCTGAAAAGTGGACGTTTGTGAATTGTTTTGCACGCTCGCATCACTACGGAGCTCTCTGAATTGGACCTTTACAAAACTACGAACGTCGCTACGAAGTTTCTCGGATAACTGTCGTCTCGGTAGACATTCCAAGACAAAACCACGGCACGAGTACGATGTAGTCTGGATAGAATTAATTTACGTCCGTGGATGTTCCCTAACTAAATTGTAGCGTAATTTAAATGTCTTCATTTATTACGATGTAGATTTATTTTTGTACATGTGTACATTACCTGGTATACATGCTACTTAAAAGGGCGATATAAAGAGCACCCATAACCGACGAGCATGTATGCGTAGATGTATGAATGTAGAAGAAGTGAGAGAGGTGTGCCAGGATCACGCCAAATAGTAATCCATGATCACTGCCTACCCATGTGGGTTACGGGTGCGAGCGCATATTTATTTAAATAGAGAGAAATGTGTGCGATGCGTCAAACTTAACGCCTATTTCCAAGAATTGGTATGACATAAACATACAACAACATAAATGTAATAGAGAATTAAATTAATTCTAGATTACAAAAAAAATAATACTTTCGAATGCATTCGTATTGGTGACATATTAAAGTAGAATCGGACAAGAAGGTACTGTCGTAAGTGCTTTCTATTCTCCTTACTTAAGAATATTCACGGCTTAGCTTAGTGACCGCACGGAAATCATGAAAAGTGTGCAGTTATTTTACGTTGAAAGCTTTTAAGGTGGCACTAGTTTTCTCTTATAGCAAAACTCTGCCATAATAAACATGAACAAATTTTGTTACTTCAAAAGAGGTCGGTGTAAATGTTAAATCTGGCCCCTGGCCGTGCTCAACTAAATGGTGACCGCAAATCCTTGGAATGCGGGCCGACCGACAAAGCTTAGTAATTACTGTGTCCCTGCTTTTGGTTTCTAGTGATTACTTTGGTAAAGTCAAGCTTCTAATTTTAGGCGGTGATTGCTTCTTCACGACTTCGTTATTTATTTATACGATAACAAACTAAGTCTCGCGGTTTCACTCGCCGTGCAAGTTAATTTAACCGACGTTGGCCAGCCTAAGATGAACCCTATTTAATATGATTGATCGTGTAGATTAGCCTTTAGCCGTTAAATGCCAGTTTTCAATAATTTTGAGCCTTACATTGATACAGTTCATGAATTCCTTGAGTTAAAATAAATAAATAATAGACGTTCGTTACCAACGTATATAATGATAAGTAAATAAAAATAAAACCTATTTTGCATATTATAACGGTGAGAGAATTAATCAATCAAACCAACATCAAATCGGTTCAGTACTCCAGTCTTTTCTTATTACGATCAAAGTTATTTATTCGGCGTAAATAACAAAAAAACTGCTTTATGTTGAATGTGAAGATGGAAGCAATAAAACTGGGTACTTTAACAAAAGCTGTCGTTATTAAATTTCGTTTGTTTCAAGTGACGTCATAAAGAACGATGTACGCGCCTAGAGCGGTGGCATATTATCATTGTCGAAGCCCCGGTCCCAACTTGAGTAGATATACTACAGAAGTATCCCTACAAGAGCCGCGGGGAGCCAAGAACACGCCGTCGCCATGACAACGCAGCGGCTACGAGAAGGGGCCTTTCCCCGGAGGGAGTGCTAAGAGCTTTTAGAAACCAGCCTATTGTGGCTCGCTTTGCGTTGAAGATAGCCGAACTGTTTCTTAGAATTGGAATCTATTTCGTTACAATAAAGGGATCTTTGGATTTTGGTCGCGTTTTATTATTTGCCCTTGACGGAGGCAACGTTACGTTATGATGTTCCGTATGAGTTGCTATCTGTCAGCGGTGCGCGATGCTCGACTTAATCAATCTCATCGTCAACAATCATGATATTGATCACTATGGTATCCGGGCGGTATGTCAAGTATTAGAAATTTGGAAAACAATTTATCATAATTTATATAACTCGATATACGCGTAGACAAGCTTGTTTCGTATATGCACGTAACTTTACTACTTATTTTTCCCTAAGGTATTTTTCTGTGGAACCACTTGACTCTTCACCGAATTTAATTATTCAAACGTAATTTTGAAGCTTTGTAGTTCGTAGTTTTTATTAAATTTAAATTTAAAGGGTCTTTCCATGTATTGCGTATCCATAAATACCATTCTTGGGAAAATATATTCAATCTATATGTGGGTGACGCTAATGTATACAATCGAGCGACTTCCAGTTCCCTTTCAAATACGAATACCATATTAAATTATTCAGTGCGTGATCTATACAAGATATTTGTACATGAGTACAGTCATAAAGAAAAGATAAATAGAGAAGAAATATTCCTTCCTCTGTAACCCGTTTTCTCTGTAACACAAGCAAATATTCATCAAAGTACCCGGCTTTCTACTCGAAGTGACAGCACCTTGAATATTAGCTTTTTATTTATACATAATGCTCGCGTTATTAACGTCAAAACCAAGGTAATAATCTGCCACTTGCCATATGATTAGAATGAACAGTTCGATGCCCTCACGTCTATAACTGACATGTTTTTACACAGGAGAACGTTGAAAATGAGGTATCGAATGAATTAATGTAACAATTTCTTTAAACTACTCAATACTTTAATAAAAAAATAGCATAAAGCCATAGATCGGAGCAGAAATAATTAATTGAAAATAAGTGGCAACTTTTAACATTGGGACGTCTGACACTCACACACTCAGTCCCCCTCTTGACCATGAGCACTGTGAAGTACTCGAAACGTCAGGAATCAAAAAGCAATAGTCGCGATAAAATTCGTAAAATTAGTTTTTTCCTAATTGAATGTAATCATATTTTCAGATGGTTTAGTTTAAAAGAAAAAACACTGTATTCATTGTGTGCATTATTATATAAATGATACTTATTAATAAAATTTGTATTAAAAGCTTAGAAGCGATTACTTATAATATATCTCGAGTTAATCAGGGCTCCAGCACGCTCGTTTACCTACTTGCAAAAATAATTTTATGCAAAATAGAGAGACATCGTGGGACTAAGTAGGTAAACATCTCGCTTATGAAAATATTCCGCGTAACGTGGAAGAAAACGAGCTTTTAAAATTTAAACTTAACGAACCTTTTTCATGTTTGCTCTTCATTTAATTTAAATCTACAAAGTATTTTAGAAACTACAATTAATCATTTTTTAAATAAATGATGAACCGGACTCTAATAGATCATTGTTAGAATCTAGTACTTAAGTATTTGTACGGATATCGTTAGGCAGGCGTTAAGGGCGTTAATATAATATTATCCATAGAAACATTTTTGACAGTAACCAGCTGTTATCAATATTTATCGAATACTACGATATACTATCGAAATTTGATTCTAACATATCAACGTAATGTTCAAACTACTCACTCAAACAGCATAAAGGGATAGTCTTATCCAGCCCTATGTGATGTAAAACGACTGTCCATCCCGACTAGAATAAATAGGCATTGTACGTTTTTATACAAGACTTGTCTTCTCCATAAATATTGTAGTTTAAACGTTACTGCACTACTTTTCGAAGAAACAGGTTTTAAAAGGAATTCTAGGAACAAGCAAGTTATTTTAAAACGAACAAAATAGTGAAATTTCAAAGTTATATTAAAAACTTTTCTTTCAGCTCTGGTTCATTAAAATTACTCGCGAAAAAAAAATATTTCGAGTATACAACGAATGTACGCTTTGTACGGATTGCAAGGGACTTCAACAACGGTAGAATGGAATCGCTCGGTGCATCTTGTCAACCGATGATGAAAAGGGGCCGGAGCAAGTAAAGCGTGTAATTCTTACGTGCACTTTCAAGTGCAACAATATCCATTCATCGCCATTCAAGCCTTTCCAGACAATTTTATACACTGCAAAATTTACTACGAAGACTTTTCTTAATTGAGCGGTTAATTGTGTATGCCAGTCAAGTCTTAAATCTCAACTGTCACAATAAAAATAACTTGATAAGAAGTAAATCCTTATAGCGTTCCCTTATCCTCCAGTTGTTAGATTTTGATAACTTTGGCATGGTTTTTATAGGTTTTACCTGTTTACCTGTTTTGTTTTCCGTGATATTTAAAAATAACTTTTACCGCTTGCAAGCTGTCAAATACTATTTTTCACTTATACACACATTTACACAATTTTTAAGGACTGACAATAAAAAATCTGATGAAATGAAAAATTACTTAAGAATTATCAGTACAAAGAATAGTAATTTCGTTTTAAGTTGAGACTAGCGCCATCTTATTTTTAAAATTGAAAGCTAAATTGTTTCTTATATTTGTATTACGTTTAATTATTTTAATGTTAACCAGGAGCGACGCGCTGGCGACGACTCTTTCTGCGCTGTACGGCAAGTTGCTGGTGGTGATGGGCGTGGCTTTCCCGATGGCTGAAGTCATTTCCACTTACATACCACCATCTTTCTACGAGGTGCGGAAATGTTTCGTAGTCAACAGATATTTTTGGCATTTGTAATCAGATAAAAAATAGATAGGTTATCCTTTATAAGCTTAATATAAATTGTTGAAGAATTCCCGTTATGTTATAATTTGTTGCTTAAATTTTCATTTACGATTTTAATAAACTAAATACTCTTTGGAAAATGCTGACTCGATAAGATTTGTAGCCTATTCTCCATTACATAAATTTGATTTTAAAGTGTAGCGTATTGAAATCAAATACTGTTGTGGTATATTTATACTATAATTATCATGACTGTTATTTTGTCTTTGTTGACAGGGTTTCTACCTGTACCTGTACATCGGCAGCATGGTGTTTCTTCTGTACATGTACGCTGCGCTCGTGCGCGACAGGTCGAGGTCTACGGCGGATAACAAAGTGGTCGCCAGTGAGTATTTTTATGTTAGTTTTAGTACAAGTAGTTCATAAGCTGCTTATGTTATACAATCAAAGGCTGGAAAAATTTGTATTCGATCGAAATTTAAGAAACCTTTTTTACATTGTATATTATTCACACTCGACCATCTGATTCCAAACTAGTACTAGTACTAGTAGAGCTTGTACTATGGAAACTAGATAACTGATACATACTTTTGTTTTTGTAAATAAATCATAACAACCAGACTCAGGATAAACAGACATATTCATACACACAAATGTCTATCCTGGGTGGGAATCGAACGTATGACCTGCGGCGTGAAAAGCTTAAATCTCACTCACAATACCAATCGGCGTCGTCTCTCTATGCCTGAATAAATTTTCTACTTCTTCATTTAATAAAAATTTAAATGATCATGCTAAAATGGTCTTAAATGTTCATTAATTAATTTACTTTTCTGCAAAAAATCCTCGTACAACTTATATAACCTTTAAACGATGTAATACCTCATTTTCTCGATAGGTATACATCTTTAGATTTTAATTTATGATTAATTCAACGGTGAATTATTTTACTAAAAGTTTTGTTGTAAAGTAATTAATCACTGTATTGTAGGTGCTGTTGATTTAGATTGAAAGATTTCTGGATGTTTACTTTTAATTAAATTAATACTTTTAGATCTAAGTAAAGCACTTTATTTAATTGTAGCTTGCTATTGCTTGATAAGCAAAGAACTCATATCTTTTACTTAATTAAATAGGGGTCAAGAAAGATGACATAATGGTAACTTATCACGAAGGCACAAGGCTTTGTCGTTTCATTTAATCTTTCCCCTTACCTGTTGAGATATCGATTCTTATTGTTATATGTATACTATGATTTAATTATACTTACGGTTTATAAAAATGTATTGTGATAATAGAATAGTTATAGTTTAAAGTAATTTAATTGATTATGCCTTGGTATATGAGAAACGAAATATTAGTAGCACCAAATATTATAGATATTAGATAAGTAAAGGAGCAAAAGGTTACCATAACATTTTGCATGTTGTAAGAACAGAAGAATGGAATCTATCAATAAGAGTTTTAGACATGTATATAAGGGTCTGGTAGACCTATCCTACCTATCCAAGAAGAGTTGAATGGATTCCGAGAAATAAGATATGATTAAGAAGGAAGTGACGAGTGAAATGACGAAGGCTAGATCGATTTGGAACACCTGTTGTGCCGACCTCACTTAAAGTGAGAACAGGGAATAATTTTCAATAAATGAGATACATATCACTAGTACCTTGTCGGATGATAAAAGTTGCCTCTTTGTAGTCGCTGACAACTGGAGTGCGACCGAACACTTAGTCCGCAGTCTAAAATGATCGTTTGATACATATATATATATACTATGCTATGAACGATTGAGATTATTAAAAAACAGAGTTTAATAAAAAAACAGACAAAAATGACTAAACTGTGGCAATGTTATGACGAGTACTACGTAAATAAACAATTATTGTAAGTCTTGTAGACTAGCGTTGTTGTTGTGTTTGCATACAACTCGTTTATAAATTTATATCATATTAAACTGTCGTTAATCGTTTATATTGCGTTAATCGCGATCTTTAATCAGAGAGTGAAACCCAAAACCAATTTTTTATTAGTAATTACTTGAAAAAAAATTCTAAAAGAACTTCAGTATCCTTAATCATACTTTACAAACTATTATATTACAATATTTTCTAAAGAAATAAATACGTACGTTTACAAAATAAGTTTGTCGCTTGTTTGATTCGTTTCCCAATTTTCTTAAGAAGCCAGTTTTTTGTTAATTTAGCTTGCAGCGCTTAATAAACCTCGCAAAAAGAACGTGCTTAAAGAATTTTATGAACTTGTTACGAAACTCACCGCTAAAGTAATTACGAACTCTTTCAACGTCTTACTAAAATTGGGATGTTTACTTTTAAATTACAGGTTTTTTGTATTCACTTTTTTAAACATCAAGGAGAGAAACAAGCTTTTAGCTCACCAGAATTTATGTGACCATCTCTATCTCTATATAGCATCTATTTAAGTCATAAGATTTACAGTTTCCCGCCGTCATCTAGGAAAGAGGGGCAGAAAATGCGAGAGAAACTCTGCAGTCGAATTGCAAAAGTGTAACTGCCTTTAATTTGCAATTTATGGCGTGGGCACAGGAATTCTAAATAATTTTTGCCACTTTCGAACATAGTTTTTTTAGTTCTAACACGTATTACACAAGGTGGAAATTAATTGTGATCCCATTTCCATACAATCTGTGCACTTGGATGGCCTAAAAAGTGATTCAGAAGGTAAATAGAAAAGACACACTAAGTCTGAGGAGCATATACATACTTATAGCTTTATTTCACGATTTCAATCGAACCCTTGGAGCCATAAGTATAGAAAGGAGTGATTTTTCATATTCAATGTGAACGTTTTGTTATTCAAATGAGGTGAAAAGCCCGCCGGGCGCAATCTGACCGACAAAGGGCGGCATGAACTCGTGTTATATCTTTGGGTATGTAAGGAGATAATTTTAGGTATCTTGTTTTATAATTAGTTAGATATTTCTTAGTCAGTTATTGAGACTCGGATATGACTTACGGTAGGTGGGATTGATACTCAAACCGTTTTGCGTTTACTTATAACCATTGAATGACTTTTATACATACAAACGTACGTATAAAAATCAATCCCATCGGCCAAAAACGTCCATCGTCGAAGAAGGCCTCCTCCAACATCACCACGAAGATCGAACTCTTCAACACTCATCTGATGGACTCCACTAACATCGACCAGATTTTCTAATTCTAAAATCTTATGGCTCCATCGATATCCGTGCTACGAGGAAGGTGTCCTGCACATTGCTACAAGCAATTCTACAATCTTTGTTTGTGTGTCATATGTAAAATGTAAGGAAAATTACAACTATATAAATATACAACTACCCTCCAACCGATATCTAAAAAAAAATATTTCTTTAATTTAAATAATCTACAATTATTTTCGACTGTCAACTTTTTCTTCTTTAATGTCTGTCGCTAGTACTACTAAAGAGGTCAATTTTGCGTTAAATATTTAATTTTTATTAGAATCAGATTCGAGCTCATCACCTTCGGAGTCTGATTCGTGTTCGTCGCACACGGAGCGCAGCACTGCGTTGGCCGCACAGCCGCACCTGGCTGCCAAGCGGCTCTCGCTCGGTTTCGCGCTTGCTGCCCGCACGCACCACTACGGCAGCTTCTACCTCAGGATGGGTGCAGTCGGTAAGCTTGTTCGTCATCATTATCGCTAATACATTGTTCTCTGACCAACCTTAACCAGATCATCGCTTCATCTTGGTTCGATCAAGATTGTTATTCGCATTAAATTCGTTAACTTAGTATGACTGTATGGTATAACACGTATGTGGCTGTAGCCGTAGTGGGAAGCCAGAATGTGTCTATGAAGACAGATTTCACAATGCGCAATAATCATTAGCGAAATTTTTGACAGATGAAAGTTTAACAGCTAACCGTGTTTTCAGAACGAATGGCTGTAAATTTTACTACTATAACAGAGTTGATACAAGAGCCTTTCTGTCGAGGACACACCTACTGCTAAAATTCTCCTCCATTTAAAGTTCGATAGACGCTTAGATTAAGATAATAAATATAAAATTTTTGACAGATGAAAGTTTAACAGCTAACCGTGATTTCAGAACGAATGACTGCAAATTTTACTACTATAACAGAGTTGATACAAGAGCCTTTCTGTCGAGAACACACCTACTGCTAAAATTCTCCTCCATTTAAAGTTCGATAGACGCTCAGATTAAGATAATAAATATCAAATTTTTGACAGATGAAAGTTTAACAGCTAACCGTGTTTTCAGAACGAATGACTGCAAATTTGACTACTATAACAGAGTTGATACAAGAGCCTTTCTGTCGAGGACACACTTACTGCTAAAATTCTCCTCCATTTAAAGTTCGATAGACGCTTAGATTGAGATACTAAATATCAAATTTATTGACAGATGAAAGTTTAACAGCTAACCGTGTTTTCAAAACGAATGACTGCAAATTTTACTACTATAAGAGAGTTGATACAAGAGCCTTTCTGTCGAGGACACACCTACTGCTAAAATTCTCCTCCATTTAAAGTTCGATAGACGCTTAGATTAATATAACAAATATCAAATTTTTGACAGATGAAAGTTTAACAGCTAACCGTGTTTTCAGAACGAATGACTGCAAAATTTACTACTATAACAGAGTTGATACAAGAGCCTTTCTGTCGAGGACACACCTACTGCTAAAATTCTCCTCCATTTAAAGTTCGATAGACGCTTAGATTAAGATAATAAATATCAAATTTTTGACAGATGAAAGTTTAACAGGTAACCGTGTTTTCAGAACGAATGACTGCAAATTTTACTACTATAACAGAGTTGATACAAGAGCCTTTCTGTCGAGGACACACCTACTGCTAAAATTCTCCTCCATTTAAAGTTCGATAGACGCTTAGATTAAGATAACAAATATCAAATTTTTGACAGATGAAAGTTTAACAGCTAACCGTGTTTTCAGAACGAATGACTGCAAAATTTACTACTATAACAGAGTTGATACAAGAGCCTTTCTGTCGAGGACACACCTACTGCTAAAATTCTCCTCCATTTAAAGTTCGATAGACGCTTAGATTAATATAACAAATATCAAATTTTTGACAGATGAAAGTTTAACAGCTAACCGTGTTTTCAGAACGAATGACTGCAAAATTTACTACTATAACAGAGTTGATACAAGAGCCTTTCTGTCGAGGACACACCTACTGCTAAAATTCTCCTCCATTTAAAGTTCGATAGACGCTTAGATTAAGATAATAAATATCAAATTTTTGACAGATGAAAGTTTAACAGCTAACCGTGTTTTCAGAACGAATGACTGAAAATTTTACTACTATAACAGAGTTGATACAAGAGCCTTTCTGTCGAGAACACACCTACTGCTAAAATTCTCCTCCATTTAAAGTTCGATAGACGCTTAGATTAAGATAATAAATATCAAATTTATTGACAGATTAAGGTTTAACAGCTAACCGTGTTTTCAGAACGAATGACTGCAAATTTTACTACTATAACAGAGTTGATACAAGAGCCTTTCTGTCGAGGACACACCTACTGCTAAAATTCTCCTCCATTTAAAGTTCGATAGACGCTTAGATTAATATAACAAATATCAAATTTTTGACAGATGAAAGTGTAACAGCTAACCGTGTTTTCAGAACGAATGACTGCAAAATTTACTACTATAACAGAGTTGATACAAGAGCCTTTCTGTCGAGGACACACCTACTGCTAAAATTCTCCTCCATTTAAAGTTCGATAGACGCTTAGATTAAGATAATAAATATCAAATTTTTGACAGATGAAAGTTTAACAGCTAACCGTGTTTTCAGAACGAATGACTGCAAATTTTACTACTATAACAGAGTTGGTACAAGAGCCTTTCTGTCGAGGACACACCTACTGCTAAAATTCTCCTCCATTTAAAGTTCGATAGACGCTCAGATTAAGATAATAAATATCAATTTTTTGACAGATGAAAGTTTAACAGCTAACCGTGTTTTCAGAACGAATGACTGCAAATTTTACTACTATAACAGAGTTGATACAAGAGCCTTTCTGTCGAGGACACACCTACTGCTAAAATTCTCCTCCATTTAAAGTTCGATAGACGCTTAGATTAAGATAATAAATATCAAATTTTTGACAGATGAAAGTTTAACAGCTAACCGTGTTTTCAGAACGAATGGCTGCAAATTTTACTACTATAACAGAGTTGATACAAGAGCCTTTCTGTCGAGGACACACCTACTGCTAAAATTCTCCTCCATTTAAAGTTCAATAGACGCTTAGATTAAAATAATAAATATAAAATTCGTTTCTTCATCGTAAGATGATACATTTTCATCCTGAATTGACTTTTATAGTATGTACTTTATCATTGCAATTTCTTCGCGTCGTAATTTTCTTTCTTTGCGAGTCGTTGCGACCCAGAAGTCCCATTGTATCATCAATGCTGAGCCTTACAATGGAAAATGGAAGACATTGTGTTTCTTCTGCTATTTTTATGATCTTTTGCTGAAATTCTTTTGGAAATTTACATTAAACTTTATAAAATAAACATAACACTCGTTCAACTCTGATCTCTAGAAGTTTGATTACTAGATTTCAACAGTCTGGTTGTAATATTTCTGTGACAATTATAATGTCATCATTTATATAAGGTTCAAATATTTAAAACACATATAAACTGTCTTGTTAGATTTAAAAAAAATGGACTCGCTTTTTCCTTCATTATATAAAAGAAAAATTGAAATGAGAGCATTAGATGCAAATTACAGAACGGTAAAAGTGAAAAGCTCATTTTGTTTACCTGTACACCTTCATTGTCCGTAATGACCTCCCGGCAAAGTTTGAGCTCCGGACCAGACGGAACCGGGTAATTCATTTGGGAAATAAACTGGGCCTAATAAGATTACCTCTTGGAGTTGTTTCGAGTTTTCACTACATTTTAGGTAACGATTATTTGTTGACGAAGTTAGGTTAACCCTCTTTTCCTTTTTCCTCATTTTACTTTGAACATATATAAATGCACAATCTTACCGGATGGACTTAATGTAGCCCAGTTGAAGTTGCTTAAATAGAATTTTTATGGTAGACGGAAGTAAAGCCAACGGCACACAAGATGTTATGCAACCTCCACCATCTATGGAGATCCCCGAGAATTATAAGAGTTATGGATGCGATGCCGGCCTTTAAGCAGGAAAAGGAATGGTGCCGCGCTCCCATTCAACCGAAGAAACGCAGAAGTATATAAATGCTTCAACTTCCCATCCATATTCTAGAGCTTGTGATATTTCCTGGTAGGCTGACCTGGGTTACTACTGCCGTTAGCTATATCACTATTAAATTGGTTAAGGTAGATGGATTTAAGTACAACAATTTTTTATATTGATTTTATGTATATCATTTAAGGTATTGTTTTGTATGGTATTAATATTATATCTTTGTCCCAGCTTTCGGTATAGGCTCGATGATCTACTCGGGACTGGAGTTCGGGCAGTACTGGGAGTTGGAGCGCAACACCAACTGTCACAACGTGCTGCTCGCGCTCACACCCGCCACTCGGATGGCCTTCATATTCATACAAATGTACTTCATCTTTCTAAACAATGAGGTAAGTGTTTTCTGTGCATACGAAATCACAACTGATGTTAAAGTCGAAAAATAAACTTTTTTTGATATTTCGAAAAGTTGATTTGTTACATAGGTGGATTGTTCTATAAAATCGGTGTCAATAGAAATATGATTTAATTAGTTCACCGGTTTCATCCGGCAATTTACTTTGTAATAAACTCGTTAAATATAAAATGGAATGTGTTTTTGGTGCGTAAATAGATTTATCGTTGGAAAGAAAAACAATGTTTTGGTAGCCGCTGAAATTAAATAAACTTAATGTAGGCTTAGAAAGCCGCTATTCCTGCTTTATATCTAGTCCGGTACGGTGTGGTAAGAATTACTTAGATTTTTTTTTCTAATTTGTATAAAATTCAAATATTCTGATTCTGATTTTTACTTCGTAGTTTATAACGGTTATTATTTCTTTATTTCGATTAATTTTGTAACGGACTACACATTTCAAATTATATATGATTGCATTTTCCAGATGAAAGTATACAAGCACAAGATAGTGGCTCGTTTCGGGCTGATGCACATGGTGGGCACCAACCTTAGCGTGTGGCTCAACGTGCTTGTGCAGGAGACCAAGCACGAGATCCTCACCTTCTACGACCCCGAGAACAAGACCATAGGACTGTCGCATCGACTCGGTAAGTCCGGTAGAGCAATTCATTATGCTGACAAGTGTACACGGACACAAGATTACACTGCGGTAGAGTCAAAGTTCATAAGTGTTGGTTTTACATGACACTGAGGCTCGGTTCATTCCTTTCGTATTTAATTTTTAAGATTAATGTCGCCATAATCAGCATCATTATTCGCGCTCCGTAGAGCGCCATGGATCGCACCACGCCTGCGTACAGGCGGCGACACCGCGAGCCCGGTCCGCCCAGGTTGGGCAGGAGCCAGCTAAGGGCCCCCGCCGCCCCCTCAAGCTTTGGGACCCGACGCCTGAAGTGCTCTTCGAACCTCCATCGGCTGTCGAGGACGAGTCCCAGGTACTTCATCTTACCGTTGACGCCGATGGAGGTTCCGCCCACCGTGATAGAGGACCGGGCCGAAGGCGCGTTCCGAGGCCCATGGAAACACAGGGCCTCGGATTTGTGTAAGGCTACCTCCAGGCCCAGTCCCCTCACTCGAGCGACTATTTGGGCCACGCCGGCAGTGGCCCGCACACGGGTCTCTCTGTGGGTGCTGCCCCGAGCCGTCACGAGGGTGTCGTCGGCGTAACAAGTGACGCCAACGCCCCTCAAGACGGCTCCGCGCAGCACCCAGTCGTAGCCGATGTTCCACAGAAGCGGCCCAAGGACCGACCCCTGTGGAACACCGCACGACATTGCCCTCCACGAAGGAGGCTTAACCTCGCTCAACTCACAGAGCGATTTTAACTTGCGGGCGAACTCCTATAATCAATGTTATCGATCGTATATAACCGCTCGACTTGCGATAATCACCCGTTAAAATTAAAATTAAAATTTGCGGACTGCAAACGCGGCAGTCGCGAACCGCACAGGACTCCGATCTCCTGAGTTATAAAACCGCAGACCCGCAAGCGTGGCGGACGCGGGTCTGTGGTAAAAATCACTCTGTAAGTTCATAGCCTTAAACCACCGTTTATCGAAATATCTAAATGTGGTCTTGAAGACTGATGGATGGATGGAATAAGAGTTTAGTGTTATTCGGAGTTCCATTTTCCCCAATGTTACTTGTATGTACCGTTTTTTCTTTCCTATTTTTAAGTCTAATGTCGAAGTAATATGCGATGGTACAAAGTCGCACACCACAACAAACTATAGAAATTGATATCCCATCGCTACTGCTAATTTTAATCTTGTTAGAAAATAGATACAAAAACGTATGTATACTACATATGTATTTTTATGGGTGCCACAACAGGTTGCTACGAGTATGGGACAACTCAATGTGATTCAGTGCCAAGAGTTTGAAAACTATGATGTTGTAAGTCGGTTTTAGGACTAGAGCTCGTACGTTGTGAGGCTTCAGTACCTTGTACTAGCTTAGAGTTAAGTTTAGTCCGATTTAATTTTCTAAGCTAGGCTTTATAGATAAACGCCAATGTCAAAGGACAACCTGATAAACAACTGGACGTTGAAAAATAAATGTTGTATATAGTATTAATTTATATTGTTATATTACTCATCTATTAACTTAATTTAAAATGTATAATAGTCAGCGAATAAAAGCTTTATCTATCTATCTTATAGATAAACATTTATCAATATGTCTAGGAGTGAAACATTAAACGCGTATATAAATATTATAAAAGTAATGAAATGATTAACAATTTATTTTCACTAAAAACAAATATTTAAGGAACCGCGAACACCGATATGAGCGCAGTCAACTTCCGCAAGCGACTGAAACGCGAAACGTAATGATTTCAATATCTCTCTTATAAAGGCAGATTTTTACGAATGTACTGGTTCAGTATAAATTGTAAAGTAAACTATGATCTTTCCATACCTAAGATTAAAATACCCAGCAGTATGTATACAGTGTACATATAAGGATACAAATCCCGACAAAGCTAAATTAATTTCAATATCATATCGTTGTAATCGACATCGGCTGCCTTCAAATAATAAAAACTAATTAAAGCTATTAAAAAAATACTCGGTTGTTTATTATGTTCACAGGCACCGAATTTCAGAGAAATATAGCTATATATATAGCTTTTAAATTGTTAATTAAATATAAAAAAAGAAAAGTTACGAATCGGATGTGAGAAATTTTTAATTATCGTATCAAAGGATAGAGGCAGTAGTCGTGCTACAAAAATAAACTCGGTTAGGATTAACCGCGGCCAACGGCCAGGTAATCGATAGTGCTGTGACGTGTTAACTTGTGCACGCGACACGCAGCTGAAGTTTTGTTGGAACACCGTCAGAAAGCTGAAGCTACGTGTGAGAAATTATCACACGTCACTAGTGTTGAATATAAATTACTTTCTTTTTAAGAATTTCACATAATCAATGCCCATGATCATTATGAGTCGAAATGTGTTCAGTAATAGACGTAATACTTAAGGATCGCGCTAAAGTTCCTTGTCTAGTTACTTCGACTAGGTCGTTGATACGTCGTGTGGAAGGCATACACCTAAAACAAACGGACATGTTCGTAGTATAATGAACATAAAATCTGTCCACCAATACCGCAAACATATTTTGCTGCGGGCGGGATTTCCAAAAATCATTTGGCTGATAGAATCATAAATGCTTAAATTAATAAATGCATGCGTGAAAACACATGCAAAATTTATGCTCAATCAATAGCAGAACAGTTCGCCTACTTAATTGCGTCGTGCATATCAAAAACACTAATAAATAAGCCTACCTACGACGTACTACAAGCTTTTCGTATTTTCCTCTTCAACGTGTCTTTGAGTGGAATGCCTTCTACTTGTCGCATTAAGCTAACTATATAGAGTTAGTTCGTTGTATTTCCCGATAAAGCCCTTTGTGTTCACTTAATTCAATTATTTGTGACTGCGTATAAATTGCGACGGCGACGTAAAGCTTTTGCGGCAAATGAAATTTATTAAAAGTTACTTGTTGTTGTTCACTAATATGTTTGTTAAATTACAATTAAAGATATAAGCAAGAATAAACAGTATTAGCGTAGAAAGCAGATACATACAGATGTCTACTACAGACATAATAGGCTTAAGCTTGTGAGGAAATAGTTAAGCTACTCGTAAGCTTTCAACAATATACTACCGTGCAGTTGACCGCGGGAAGTTGGTATCACCGATTCTGTACACAATCTAATCTTCTTGTTAAATTCTATATGAGAATACATGGATAAAGCTTTTGCTGAAACAATTTTACTCAACTCCGGTCGACAACGCTGTGAACTTAAGATTTTTCTAACCTACGTATTTGATTCCAAAGTCTGACAATTAGAGTGCTAATTGGAAAAGCTCTGGCTTGTGTGCTTTAAAAATATTTATTTTAAAATATCATAATAATATCTATATATGAAAATATCGCATTTAAAACAAGATGGAACATAAAATAAACTTTCTGTTCTAACTAGAAGAAGTGTAAGTAGAAATATCCTCGCAGACAAAGTGCTAGAAACCTATCCTTACTCGATATATTATAGAGCCTTTATGTTCCCTAGCACGTGACGCAAATGAACGCAAAATGAACATTTTTTTTACCGGAAATTAAATATGATATTGTAAAGCTAAAACAAACCGTACAGAGTGTACTTAGACCGCCTTGTTTTACTTTACTTTTTCTATTATTGCGCTAAAGCGGGCTAACCTCATTTTTTATGCAGTGCCCTACAACGTAATTTGTTTCCGTGCGGTTCTTTGTTCCAACTTATTCCCTCTTGACCTTTTTTTTTATTTAACTCTGCTACATTTTGCGGTTATATTGAACCCATTTTTATTCTTGCCTCGAACGTTGTATTGAAATTCTCAATTCGGCGTGAAGGAGTTTCGAAGTTATGTCGATTGCATTCCTATCTGTTGACCCCGGAAGGAATGTTGACCTGAATTCTCGGGAGAATTCTCTACAGGAACCGAGTACGATAACCGTGTCGTATAAACTGAACAATACTTATATGTTGATAGTTACGCCAGTTATTTATAAGCGGTATAATCCGGTTATAAAAGGAAGTTAGTTTCGTTAATAATTTTTTAATAATATTATTTGTTTTAATTTTGTTGCCGGTGAACTGTAGTAGGTACTTACGGCGCACAGCAGCGTTAAGCTAAGCTTTAACTTAATATCTAGAAGTAAATATAAATTCATAATCTATTTTTAATTTAACCTATTTTCTACGTAGATACTTACTATTATTATATTATTTTTATTAATATGTTTAATTTATTATTGTATTTATTTTATGTTATTTATTTATACTAATTATCATAAGACTTTACACTAGAATAAATGTGAAGCTTAATATTTTTCAATGAATAGTGAAACTGGAAATTTGCGCGTTGATCTTGTGACCTGTAAATAGTTTTAAAGTGTTTTAGTAGTTTTAAGGTTTATCACGGCGACCTTTTCGATACGTAAAAGCAGGTACTGAGGAAGACTACGGGCACAGCATTACACTGAAATGTTAAATAAAGTGATACAATATTTTTGGTTACACAATAAATCACAATAAAGTTATCTCTTCAATTCTTATTTAATAAGTCTTTGACTATGTTAATAATGGGTACGCTGCTTATAACCATATTAACATATTATTTGACTAAGTTGTGCCTCCCATGCTTTTAGTACCGTCAATAATCTTATTTTCAATGTATATTTTGATAAATATATGTTTCAGCGTTCCAAAAGGCGTTTGGCTCGTTTGCAACAGAAGTACCTCCATCACATCCCGCTGCTGCTCACCTCCGTGTGCCCCGAGGATTGAAAGGCCCGCATCACATCTTTGAATGTCGTCGAACTAACATAATGGGCTCTTTAGTACAGGACGCGTCACCGTTTCTCTTCCCCTGCACCATTGAATACTCTTTGATATGTGCTGCCATTTTATATGTCATGTGGAAAAACATTTCTAAATATCCTTCCAAAGACGTAGCGGCCGCTATCGCGAAGGCTCGGTTAATGGAAGGACTTGCGTATAAGAAATCTCCACATTTATACAGCGTGGATTGCGCAAGGGCTCACAAAGGCTTATTTTTTGGAATTTTAGTCTTGGTTCTTACAATTATTTCCCTCATACTATTCTTTGTTTTGATATCAAAAAAAGAATACGCTACACTAGCTGTTGTGGAAGTAAATGTTTGTGAGTTGGCTTTATACGCAATGACGACGTTTGCAAGTTTAGCCGGTATGGTGTGCGTTAGAAATTTGAAGTACGACGGAAATCGTAATCTAGAACTGGACAACATTTTGCTGGTCGGTGCGCAAACTGGGATGTTTATTTACGGAACATTTACAATCATCGGGGGACATTTCACTATAGAAAAGAATACAATACTCATATTGATAACAGCTTTATCGTCACTGGTGCAGACGACATGTCAGACGATGTTCATTCTGGACGCGAGTCGAAGATCGGCTAAAACACCGGAGCAACTACGAAAGAAGCCTGGAAGAGAAATAGTTACTTTCCTCTTAGTAACTAATTTGGCGATGTGGGCTATAAATACTCTAGAAAAATCTAGAGCAGAATCACACCCAGTTCAGCTGCATTTCTACGGTCTTTGGGCTTGGACCATAATAACACACGTATCTATGCCACTAGCGATCTTCTATAGATTCCATTCGACAGTTTGCTTGTGCGAGATCTGGAAACGGGCTTACAAGATGAAACCAGCTTACATGTAGCGAAAGGTGGCCAGGTTCTGAGTGAAATGAGACAAAAGTAAATACTATGGTACTTTGGGTAAAATCCTTCTAGTGTAACAACGTGGGTAATCTGATATCAATGCGTTCAATAAGATAATAATGTGTCCGTTACTTATAAAGTGCCATAGATTTCATTAATCACATTTTCATATTAAAATATATATAAAAATACATCATATATTATCGACGATGGTAACATGTATTAGGCCTCAAGCTAGATTGATAAAAATCATTAAAGATTAAATATTTGGAACCCTATACGTATAGCAAAACTATCGATAATAATATCCAATAAATATACAACAACATTTTAAAATTTACAGTAAAGTTTCTCAACGTTAGATTATTAAAGTCGACAAAAGTTTAACAGTCTTTAGTATCGTAAAAGGTTATCTCCTTAATCTAGCCTTTTTATAAAGCCTTTAAAGTTACTTCGTAAGATGACGCCTAAATTCACAACCTTGACTATGACGATTTTGATTTTTTACAAGTATTTAAATTTAGTGCACTTCTTCGACGAACTGTTTCGTGCACCTCGCCGCCATGTTATTTTAAAGTTGACTGCTGTAATGTTAAGTTATTGTATTTATATATTTTAAAGTGTTATTTATTTGTAGCTTTATTATCGCTTTAATCTATTAGCGGAACTCTGTTGATGAATCTAATGGACAGTATTTCATAATTAGACTGGTTGGTTTTATAATTTCTAGATATCAGATCATAGTTGTGTTACTTTTCATTATCTGTAGTCTTTTAAAAGTTGTTGAGCGAGTAAGAATCTTATCTTCGTAGACATAAGGTCCTGTGTTCATTGTCAACTCGCTTAGATGTAAGGATAAGTATAGGATAATAATAAAGGATATGTAATTATATGTGTAGTAAGGTTTGTACCCACATTCCATTTAAAATGTCTAAGCAGCTGCAGAATTAACTCACTCATGCAGATTCAAAATGTATGTCTTCCAATAGGTTACGTTTTATTATCTTTAACCTCACATATTTGCTATTGTTTATTAATTCATTATTAATAATAAACTAGTTTGTCACCAATTTGAAATTACTCATGATGTACAACAATCATAATATATCGTTGTACATTTTTTTTATAAATTGTAATTCTGCTGACTTAAATACCCAATACTTTTATTTTACATAAACGTTATTTTAATCATGTATCACAAAATGATTTTAACAAATAAGAAATCATTTTTAATTGACTAATATGCACAAGAAGATTAATCTATTTATCGATCGTCTTCTCGAGAGATGTCATATCATATCGTCTTCTTATCTTTTGAAGTTTTACGCAGTTTTGGATGACCGAAAATTTAAAGTCTTATGACAAACAGTACATAAATAATTAAAAAAAAAATATTAAGATGGAGATTGATGCTAAACTATAATGTGATTTCTTTGAAAGTTGGTACTCACTCTCTTCCAACCATATCACTTTATCTTCAGGTTCGAGCAAATGGGATTGCTCAGGCACCAATCCCATTTGCTCGTTTATTCATAACCTTGTTTTGTTCATTCGATTATTCGTCACGTTTATTAATATTGCAAAAGATTACGTAATTATAACAACTCATTTTAACAGTACCACTATCACAATTAAGTCTCAGCTTGAAGTAGTGACTTCTAAAATATTGTTACACCTTTTCTACATCTTGAGTAATTTTCAGATTTGACTGTATACAGCGGGAACAATACAATCGACCTAAACAAAAAAAATGTCATTTTTTTAATAAATACGCGAAGAAATTTATTATACGATAATAATATACTTTGTAACATAGTCTGATTCGGATTTTAGGAATTTTTGTAGCGATATTTTTGCGATAATAAAATCTAGCGTCAGTATTTTGGATAAACTTTTTAAAACTGTAGCTATGTAGGGAGAAGCCCATAGGTAGATCAAAAAGTAACACCAAAGTTTTATATAAAGTAGATTTGGGAGCTTATTTAATAGAGTCCAAAAAGTGTGTGTTTTTATTAGTGACACCAATTTATTGTTAATCGTAAACTGTGTACGAGCTACTTTTGTCTGGGTGTAGCTCTAACGTCCAAAAACCTTCGATTTTATATTAATTGCATAAACATATTTACCAAATATAATTGACATGAAAATACTTTTATGTGGAATTAGACTCATATGAGTATACTTTTTGAAATTTTATTTTACTCTTATTCTTTTAAAATTAAGCAACCTTTCGTGGCGTTATTTTTTTTATTAAAAATCTGTAACTTCTGAACAATTTACTAGTATTTATGTCATGTGCTAATTTTGCTTTATTACGTAATAATTTAAACGCAAGCTGTTTTAAATACTACTTTATACGGTATTTCTATAACGAAGTAATTTTTTATAACATAAAGACGAACGATATGTAGCTTACAGCTTAATTATTATCATTATAAGTAATTGTTTGTATAAGACAGACTTTTCGCAAGCTAGTTTAATGTGTAAAATATTGCTCAAAAATTAACGTTCAGTGATACAAAATAAATACACAATTGCTTGTAAAAGCAGATTTTAACATTTCATAACTTTTTTACTCAAATAATGTAAATAAATTTCTTCTTTTTATTAAGAATGTGTAGCTTAGTATGACTGTTTTCACTAACAATCTATAAAAAATAACGTGCAATCCTTTAGTAGCAATAGATCGAGCCTAAACTGAACTAAAAGATATGTTATAAAGAAGATATAGTATAAATAAACTAGTCTATGCCGAGGAGGGATGTCCAAGTTTTAGTCTTGAGGCCTCAGGCTAGGCCAAGCGATCTACAACCTTGGTTACCTTCCGATCTCATTTTGTTTAAGAGCCTTTTTAAGAGGTTTACAGCAAGCGCCATTAGCGCTCTGCTACCTCGAGCCCTATGTAACTTTATATGCAAAAATAAACAGTAACTATCAGTAAAAGAGGGTTATCAGGCGAATTCTATTTTTCAAAGCATTTACACTTATGTTATATCGAATCTTGTAATATAAGGCGTGACTTTCTTAGGATTGCGTTGTCGGTGAATGTGGCCGTTAATGTTTTGATATTTGCTTGTCTTTCAAAATGTTCGAATGGATTTTTGACACGAAATGATTTGGTAATTTATATTTACACCTATAACTGTAGCGACATATTTTATAACACCTTACTATAAAAGTAAATTATATTTAATATTTAATTTATATAAATAACTTTAAGGTATAATGTATTACTTGAATGTAATTTTATAAGGTAACTACTATTTGGATGAATGAGATGAATTACATTTTATTATATTGAAGCTATTTTTGTTATTTAGATATATGTTAAATCCATTCTCTTGTTTTACTGACAATTTCAACTTTTCACATACTCGTGGTTGCGTCTGTTTAAGGGTTTGTCCGGATCTGGCGAATGTGCAGCTCGCGAGGCGTTCGCGAACTGCTCACGCGCGCCGTTACTGCAAATCTCTTTGGCTCAAGTCATGCAAAGCTTTTAGAGAGCACGCGCGCGGCATGCGATTAGCGCACAATAAATTTGCGGCTCGCGAACAGTGCGCGAGCGGCGCAAGAACGGCGCACAAACATAAAATGCAGCACGCATGCTTCGCTTTCGTAGCGCATTCGCCAGATGTGGACGCACCCTAAGACGTGACTTTACATTTAACAAAGAGATGTTATCCTAGTTTACGATTAAATCAGTCTAGTGTGTAGGAAGTGAGATTTGTTTCCTGATAATTTTAAACATCAAATTCATAGAAATAGTTTTTTCTAATTTCTTGCATATCTACAAAAAAAAATTAAAACTTCATGGTGATATCGATGCAACCTGTAGCACAATACAATCTCTGTTTTTGTTGCGATGATTCATCAGCGCACGTCCATGTTGATGAAAAGTGGCATAGAGTGTGAACAAAAATGACAACTTAAATAAACCGACAATAGTTATTTAAAGAAAAGCAATCAATCCGACTTAGTGCATGACATTCACAATCCCTTGACATCCGGGGAAAATACGAATTTAATGACCTCACCTTAGAAATCGGTCAAGCCGTTAAGGTTATAGGTCACAATGGAACGAACATACAAGATACATACATTTTCGAAAAAATATAACCTTGCTGTCAGTCAGACAACAAGAAGGATTTACTATGTTATTTTCTTTTTTGTTATCCATTATCATAATTAAGTGGTGTCAGATTTAGCGCATACCAAATATTTGTTGAAAGCTTCGTATTTTTATTATAAATAGATTAATATTATTGAATATTTTAAATGTACCGGTTTTAAAGTCATAGTGATATTAGATTAATGGTTTTCCGATTATATACTCGTATACTATTGATTTGTTTAGGCGAGATTGTGTATAGTATTAAGATCTTCTTGAATGTTTAACGTTTACAAGCGAATAAACTTCTTGGAATAATTATTCCTTTGTATTTATTTTATTTTTTATTTTCAGCTAGAAAACGGTTACGATATTAGTGAAATGATGGATTCGAACCCACGACGTCATGTATCGCAGTATAGATAGCTTGGCTATTTGTACTGAAGCTTTTTAAATTGCCAAGTTACAAAAGGAGCAATTGACTTACGATGTGATGAAACTTTATTCTACGCTCAGTGTAAAACAGACTAATTGCAATAGAACAAATATCTTAGTCTTTTGTAGCCCTTATATTTTTTTATAAGAGAAGGTAATGAGTAACGGATCGCATATAGTAAAGTGATCACAGCTGCATGAGCTGCGCTGCGCGACCATGCCGGCTTTCAAGGAAGGGGTACTCTCTTTTCTTGAAAGAGCCTAAGCCATATTGGTCTGGAATTACCGCTGTCGACAGATTATTCCACAAGGCGGTTGTACGAGAGGTTGTTATTCGAAAACCGCATGGTTTAACAACCCACAACCTCTCTCGATTCTCATCCATTTCTAGTAAGAAAAATATTAGGACTAGAATTAAGCCTCCGGCGCCACACTCATCGGAGGAAACGCAGAATACTTCTACGTCACGCCTGCCTTTTGTGAGGTCGTGGTATTTTACCGGTCGAGCTGGCCCTTTAGTGCAACAGATGTTTGGTTGTTTAAAACCATTTAATGATACAAAAATGTAATTTGGTGGATCAAAGAACTACTTTTGAATTAAAAAAAATAATATCTCTTGTGTTACCTAAAATTACAATACATTTTTGACTGTAAATCTATCACAACCAAACTCGAAACAATACAATTTAATACACGTAATTTAATACAATTACGATAAAATGTAGTTCTTATTTAATCGTCATGCTGAGGTTGAATACTAATAAAATAAAAACATAACACTTGCAACTTAAATGTAATGTGTTTTATAGTGGTTATAAATGTCGTTAGGAGAGCAAAATAAATCTAATTTATATTAGATTTGACAACCTTATACAAATATTTTACGGCGTATTGGTATAAAGGCGGAGCATGATCTTATGAATACGTCGCCTGCGCTATAGTTCTCTGTAGAGCAGTCGGTATTTATCTCCAATACGTCATGCGGGCCTTCACAATTGACGCCTAACACTGTTTGCTTGTTCGACCCTCTGCATAATCTTCTATTCCGTACACAATACCGATATGGCTATTAAAACTAACGTGAGACCTTAATAATAAACATTTTATAAAAACGGCTTTACTCACGTTCGCGTTTTTTTCGGTGTTTTGTACCGACAAGTTTCGGACCTGTTGGAGGTCCTTCTTCAGGGTAAGTGGGATTAATTCATTTCGAAAACAGCTTTCGAAAAATCGAATTTTGAAAATAATTTCAAATTTCGATTTAAAATATACGAACGAAAAGAAATTTTGAACTTTGTACAGTACAGTAGACATTGAGATGCAGATTAAATTAATAAATTTGAAATTGCATTACATTTTGTACAACCAAATCCATTATAATGGAACCCTAAGAGAAATATAGGCAAAAATTAAAATAAACGATTTGTTCCGTTCATATTTTATTGTCTACGTGTTGTAACCGTTGTGATAAATCTAGATTGAATCGATTGGACGGATTTATTGGACGTTTTAATCGAGGGAAAATATTTGAAATGTGATGTTAGTTTGTGCCGATTCGCCATATAAGATCTGATCCCGGCAACTGGCCACTGGCCTCTCGCCATATACAGTAGCGGACTCTCGCCATTGGATAAAGCCACCTTTTCGCGGAGATGTACAAATGTAACACTTTTTAGTCTCCTGTTACGGATGGCCACTTGTGCTTCCACTGACCTGGATGAGTCCTCAATTAACAGTGCGATCGGTACAGGTATCTAATGTGTTAATTGCCGTTTGTAACTGCTTTTTTGCGTATATTTCTTCAGTCATTCCTGCAATAGGATGGATAACATAAAGGATATAAAAAACACACGGGTAGTGTCGGTAGTATTGATTTATATTCACTACTACGGCATACATTTTAAGATTATATCTCCCTTTTTTATTAAAGCCTAGTTGGTAATTACTTAACAAAAAGCACAACTCAAACGCTAAGGTTAATATTTGGGGTAGATGCTTGTTATCCACTCCCTTATTTACTCGCCCTACCTACGTTTAAATAGTGGAAAGGGTGGGTTATGATGAAGAATATACATTGCATGCATGCGATACAAAATGTTAGGTGTGATACAACTATGTTATTTTAATGTCAATTAATATTTAAATCATACTATAATACTCTCCACAACAGCATTTGTAGCCGATGATACTTTTTTTTATTTTACGTTTTGGTGACAAGCTTCCAAAGCATTTTAAATTATTATCACAGCCTCATGTGAGATATAGAAGGAAGAAATAGTAAAAAAAGTGACTAAATAATTGTAGTGTGGGAGCTACCGTTGCAGAATTAGACAAATTTACGAATGTAGAATTCTTAAGAAAATAAAATATCACACATCAGGTTAATTTAGGTCAAGTCTTTTCATTCTCTTTTTTTCACAAAAAAATCAACAACAATGCTTTAACAAAAACAGCACCTGCGAACCTGAACGGCTTATGGATTACTGTTCAGCAGCTCTCAATCATTCATATTACAAGGAAGATCGCACTTCGAACACTGAAGTAAATAATTTTTTGTCTACATACTCACATACTCACCTATCCACATAATCACATATTTACTTATGCACGTACTCACATACTCACATATTCACATTCTCACATATTCCCATATTTACATACTTTCATATTTACACACATACATATAATCAAATATTTAAATAGTCATTCACATACTCCTATTTCCATAATTACATATTTACTCATGCACATACTCACTTTTTCCCCATCCTGTCACATTAACATATCCAACACATTATAATCTCGCATATTTACTTATTCACGTAGTTATATATTCACATATTTGCATACTCACACTCACATACTTACATACATATTCACATATTTTTATATTCACATACTAACATATTGACACACTCACATATACAATTACTCACATACTTTAGCGTTAGTTTATAGAATGGTTAAAGTTTAATAATATAAACTAGATGACCTGGCGAATTTCATACCACCTAAACAAATTGATTAAATTATATAGTTAACTCTTCCGTAACCGATCTGATCATCAATTATATTTATCCTTTCAACTAGGAGGATTGACGTCAGGCAGGCGGCTGGCAATTAAAAATTATAACCAAAACCTATGGACAGTATGGTCGTAACCCTACATAAAATAAGAGAAAAGGTCAGTGAGAAGAAGAAGGCACACAACAAATTATGCAAAGAGGTACATTAAATGAAACAACTTTAAGGATGTAATACAACGACGACAAAAAAGGTCCATAACACAGTCTATAGCTTCACCAGATGCAATGATATTTCAGGCATAGGCGTTCAGTTACATCACGCATATCATTTGACTGGTCTTAAAGAGCATCTTGGCACAGTATTAAAGTACCGCATGTTCTATTTTCTTGAGAACAATGTTATTATGCAACAATATTTAAATTCAGGTTACTTATTCAGATCATGTGAATAAATATAAGTTTTTGCGTCAAATAGCAGCAAACATCCATACATACAAATTTTTCATTTATAATATTAGTAGGATTATGAACCTTCAAGAGAAGAGAATAGGGTAGGTAAATTTAGTACGTACATCTGTCGATCTCCACTTATCATCAGGTGGGATTGAGTTGAACTATTTTTTTAATTCAATATACTAAAATATACCAGGACTTTTGAATTTTATTTTTAAATATAATCTTTTATTTATATATAAGTGAATATGAAATAAAAATAATCTACACTTCTTACCATCGTATCGCACCTCTCTTAAAAGTTCCCCTCTCGGTGTCGTCGATCAATATCTTATATCCCGTAACTGTGGAATTGCAGCGGCAGCGATGTGATACAAGAACAACAAAATAATGGAGAAGGCATATTTTTATTATTTATATATATATAAGTAAGTAATGGTGTTTGAAAGAGAACAAAGTAAGACAGTAATTGAAATAAAGGTTAACGGAAATGTAGTGGAACAGGTGGAAGAGTTCGTGTATTTGGGATGTATGTTTAGTAGAGATGGTAGGCATGTTAAAGATTTTGAACGACGAGTGAGTGCGGGAAATAAAATGAATGGGGCTATAGGTACAGTAGTGAGGAGTCAGAATGTGTCTATGAAGGCTCGTCTGGCAATACACAATGCTGTACTAGTCCCTACTTTAATGTATGGAAGTGAGAGCTGGGTTTGGCAGGAAAAGCATGCTAGTAGAGTTAATGCCGTTGAGATGCGATCCTTAAGAATTATGTTAGGCGTGACTCTGTATGATAGGGTTAAAAATAGCGTTATAAGGGAAAAGTGTGGCTTAAAAGTGGACGTTGTGACTAGAATTGAGAAAGGTATGCTTCGGTGGTTCGGGCATGTTGAAAGGATGAATGAAGAGAGAATAAAAAAAAAATTATGTTGCAAAACTGAGTGGCAGTGTTGGTAGGGGACGCCCTAGGAAAACTTATATCGATCAGATTAATGACTTACTAAAAAAGGGCGATATAAGGAGCACCCATAACCGACAAGCATGCATGCGTAGATGTATGAATGTGGAAGAAGCGAGAGAGGTGTGCCAGGATCGCGCCAAATGGAAATCCATGATCTCTGCCCACCTCTCTGGGTTACGGGCGTGAGCGCATATTTATTTATTTATTTTAAAATAAATAAGCTTCCACATTATCTTTGTCTTAACTAAGGCTCGCTTTAATAACTTGTGAGAAGTCATGCAGTCGCAAGACGCAATAAAAACTTTAGCAACTTTTTAGGAACATTACACACATTTAGCTTCTCGAAAAAAGCCTTTCGAAACTAAATATCTCGACGGCAATAAGAGAAACAACGACGGCTATCTTACCTTTTTCACCGATGAAGAAATAGCTAGTGGGACACCTAAGAGCGAGTAAAAAAACATCATATCTGAACACAAAAAAAATAAATTCTTAAAGTGCACAATCTTCAAAAACATAGACAAAAATTTTGATGACATGAGAGTGCCATAAACAGAGACAAAAAATTACAAAACTTCGCTGTGCATCGTGTCACAATGCATCTCGGTGCAATCGATCCCCGCCGTGTTTCGGCGCGGGAGGGTGAGGGGTGCCCTCGCAATCTCTACCCCTAATTCCGTCGTCAGCAGCCATTACTACATACTTATAATCTCCAAACACACTCACTGTCCCTGAGCGCTATTCTCTTATGCCAATACTGGACAAATTTGATTTATATACTTTATTTTGTACTAAGCATGTTATTTTGTAATATATATGTGTAATAAAGTACAGTAGCGCTTTTTTGATATTTCTTTCACTATGATTAGTACGCTTTTGATATTTGAAATTTATCTCAGGGCATTTGTAATACCTAGTTTAAATACTTAGTATTTATTTTGTTCAAATATGAAAGTCCCAAGGGCATAATAGCACATTTTTACACATCCAACAAGTCGATTATTCCATAGTCTTACTAGACTTGCTTAAGACACTTGTTCTTGACCCTTGTTAAATGAATACTACTTGTTAAATTGACAGTAAGGATCAAAGAATATCTGACAGTACAAAGGTAAAGTAGTAACAATCAAAATAGACCTGACGTTAATTGCAAATGATCAAGAATTAGATTTTCTGTTTACAAATAATAACGTTCTGTTATTCTGTCGAACAAACGAGTGATATCTTGTTTAGGTAACTCTACACCGAGCTCTCGAATATCGACTGACGTGTTGGATACGCGGTAACAGTTGAATATATTCTGACGATTCAATCATGTATTAATGTTATCTGTGTTAAATCTTTATCTGTGACAGCCATGTATTATAATTTTACAAGTACATTCTGGTGTTTAGCCTCTATTAATAGTCCACAAGCGGTAGGTTCTGAAGGAAACTTTGGTGTGATCACTAATCTGAACCTTTTTTTTTTTAGCTTAAATCGGTTCTCCGGCATAAGTAGGAAGGACAGGCGTTATAGAAAAGGTTGACGAGCTTCCGGATCAGCTTTAGCAATCCCAATCATGTCCAGACATGTCCCATGTCATAACGAACTAACCCATTCAATAAAATCGACACGGTTGCATATTCTTACTCTAAATTTTTTATTTTATAAGTCATGAATACTTACGCATACTTTATATGTGATCATTACTCGTTTCGACATATTATGAAATGCACAAATTTATAAGTATAAAAAATAAAATATGCGCTCACGCCCGTAACCCAGAGAGGTAGGCAGAGATCATGGATTTCCATTTGGCGCGATCCTGGCACACCTCTCTCGCTTCTTCCACATTCATACATCTACATGCATCTGCATGCATGCTCGTCGGTTATGGGTGCTCCTTTTATCGCCCTTTTTTAGTAAGTCATTAATCTGATCGATATCAGTTTTCCTAGGGCGTCCCCTACCAACTGCCACTCACTTTTGCAACATAAATTTGTTTTGTTATTCTCTCTTCATTCATCCTTTCAACATGCTCGAACCACCGAAGCATACCTTTCTCAATTCTAGTCACAACGTCCACTTTTAAGCCACACTTTTCCCTTATAACGCTATTTTTAACCCTATCATACAGAGTCACGCCTAACATACTTCTTAAGGATCGCACCTCAAGGGCATTAACTCTACTAGCATGCTTTTCCTGCCAAACCCAGCTCTCACTTCCATACATTAAAGTAGGGACTAGTACAGCATTGTGTATTGCCAGACGAGCCTTCATAGACACATTCTGACTCCTCACCTATAGCCCCATTAATTTTATTTCCCGCACTCACTCGTCGTTCAAAATCTTTAACATGCCTACCATCTCTACTAAACATACATCCCAAAAACACGAACTCTTCCACCTGTTCCACTACATTTCCGTTAACCTTTATTTCAATTACTGTCTTACTTTGTTCTCTTTCAAACACCATTACTTTCGTCTTATCCACATTCATCTTCATACCTTTACCATCTAGTGAATCAGTCACTACATTCAGCATAAGTTGTAAGTCCTCCGCTGATGACGCAAGCACAACCTGGTCATGAGCGTACAAGAGACATTTTACAACTAACTCACCCATTCTTAATCCACAATCTTCGTCTTTCAAAGATTTCAAACAATCATCCATAAAGAGATTGAACAGCCACGGGGATGCTACACAGCCCTGTCTTACACCTTTATAGATGCTAAACCAGTCTTAGTACGCCCCATTTATCCTAACACAAGCAGTAGAATCTTTATAAAGAGACTTTAACGCTTGTATTAGGTCACTGTTCAATCCAAACTCAACCAAGGTTGACCACAGATCATCTCTTTTAACTTTATCATAGGCCTTTTCTAGATCTACGAAGGCACAGAAAACTCTTTGGTTTATAGCCAAAAACTTTTCTATGATCATACGTAAAGAAAAGATCTGATCCATGCAGCCCATTCCTTTCCCAAAACCAGCTTGCACATCCCACATTCTTTCTTCTGTTTCTTTCACGACTCTTTCAATCAGTACTTTAGCATACAGTTTTCCCACAATGCTGAGAAGGCTGATTCCTCGATAATCCTTACAGTCATGCTGTGAACCTTTCCCTTTATACAAAGGGACGATGACGGCTTTACACCAATCTTCCGGTACTAGGCCATGTCTCCAACATATGTTGAAAAAGACCCACAGCAGGCTTGCAACTAAACCTTCACCAGCTCTCAGCATTTCGAGAGAAATCCTGTCATACCCGGGTGCTTTAACCAATTTCATTATTTTCACCGCAATCACAATCTCATTCAAACTTATCTCACTTTCCAACTCCTTTTCTTCATGAGTATATGCCGTGTTTGATGCTGATGCCTCGTCACATTCAAATAAACTTTCAAAATATCCCTTCCATCTCTTCAGAATTGCTACTTCATCATTCAGAAGGTCCCCATTCTCATCACGAACAACATTCATTCTCGATTGTACTGACCTGCCTCTGGCATTTTTGACGTATTTCCAAAACATTTTCGCGTTTGCGTGAAAATCGTCAGACAATCTTTTTTCATCCCTCTCCTTCCTTTCTTGCTTCTTTCTATTTACTATCTCTTTCACTCTCTTCCTCAAACAACGGAATCGTAACTCAATCCTTTCGATATCCTCATTCGTACAGTCTGATTGCCTGGCTTTAGCTGCCAGCAAATCGAGCCATGCTTTCTTCTTCGCATTCACTTCCATTCGAACTTCCCTATCCCACCACACTGTGTTGGCTTTCCTTGCGTCCTTCCTCTTGCTTATTCCACATACTTCGGTGGCAGCTTCCACTATTCCTTTCTTTATCCTTCCCCAAACATTCTCAACGTTCATTTCTTTCAAATTCCTTTCATGCAACTCACAAAATTTTTCTTCCAAGCACCGTTAATATTTTTCTTCCACACAATCATCTTGCAACAGTTCTACTTTAATACGTTCTACCGGGGTAGTAGATGCAGGTGTTCGGTGGCGCCAACGCTTGAACAAATCCTTTATCCGGCATATCACCAGATAATGGTCAGTTCCAACGTTGGAACCCCGATAAGCCCTCGTATCTACTACCGCGCTTTTCAATCTTTCATCCACAATTACAAAATCAATTATGCTTCTGTCTTGCCCTCTTTCCCATGTATACATATGAATCTTCTTGTGGCAAAACAAAGTATTTGCCACAACAAGATTCTTTTCCAAACACCCCGCGAGAAGACTTTCTCCATTCTCATTGACACATCCATCACCAAACACTCCCAATACATTCTCATACCCTGTCCTTTTTACACCAACCCGTCCATTAAAATCTCCTAACAAAATTATTTTATCATTTGTCCTACCGCTTTCTAACGTTACTCTTACATTCTCCCAAAACTCCTCTCGGGTATTAGTGGGGTTAGACATATCTGGAGCATAAGCTCCCACGACGAATAGTCTTTGTAACCCCACTTTTAACCTTAGCCAGAGAAGTCTGGGATTTACGCACTCAAAGTCTTTCACACATTTACTCATCCTCTCGGAAAGAATAATCCCTACACCTTGACATGCTCTCTCGCACTCGTCACGGGTGGCGAGCCGCGTCGCCGAATTGTCTCCCGGAGATCATTTATGTATATTATAAAATACTTAACATTATTTGAACCATATGGTAATATTAAAATAAATATAAGTAAGTAGTATTAAGTATATTTATCGAATATGTATTGTACAGCATTCCATTGAAACGTAGCAGCTCTGTGTTAAATTTCTCAGTATTCTAGCAACATGTATTCGATTCTCGGTATCGTTTTCAAGAAATTGTTTGTTGAAAGTCTTTAAATGCATGTCATTAACGGGAAGAAACCTAACGAAATGTATGACTGATGAAAACCATTTGAGAGAATACGTTGCTATGTAGTCAAATTTATTTGTACGATTTTACGACAAAAAACAAGTTAACTTTTGTTGATAAAAGTAAAAACGTGATACCCGTTAACGAATTTCGTCGGAAATGTTTGTGTACTGAGGAGCGTACTATACAATTATACTTTAACAAGGTTACTTTAAGTCAGACGGCTCGCTTTACTTTTCACGGCACGTGAATTTGGTGGACGAAATATCGATCGTGTGTCCTTGAGCCCATAATAAATTTCGATTGAGTCCTCAATAAAAAATGCCAATTCAAGTGAATACCAATCTTTAGCAAACAAAAACAATATCTAATAATCAGATCAATACTACAATTGGATCAATTCCTTAATATAATATGTCTAATTTTATAGATATCATAAAGGGCTCCTTTTTCGACACGGGTCCAAGTTTTGATTTTTATTTGATTTGATAGCTTATAAAGTGACTAAAAAGCTTTTTGTGACTTTCTCTGCCTCTATTATTAATATATTTTAACTCTTCTATGCAGTCACAATTGAACATTGAAGACATAAAAACTCATGGTGCACAATGTTTATGAAACTCGTTCTACAGAATATAATTACAAATCAGCCTTGAACCGAAAATAACAATCGAATTTAAATCGCGTATCGTTCATAAAAACTATATATTAATATTATCTATTCGGAGGGTGCGAAGTGACGCTTTCTGTCTGCGAGACGCCGCGTTAATACCGGTCACAAGTAGCGGTACTTCTATTAATGATAAACAATTGTAACCTACTAACGTATCGGCTACAGCTATAAGTTGCCGACTGCGCTGGCCGGCGTTCATGTTGTATTGAATTTTAAAAATAATAACCGACTTCAAAAGAGTAGGAGGCTCTCAATTAGTTTGTATGTTTGTTTCCTCTGAAATTCGACATTTATGAATCAATTATAATTTTTTTGCGATCAACAGTTCTTGTTTCCAGAGTCCCATTTAACTTTTATACCGATCCGATAAGTGGTTCCAGGATTATTCAGAATTTACTTTTACTATTACTTTTTTATTTTATGAATAAACTATTAGAAAAAGGTCAAAGGTAACTTTGGTTTTAAAAAGAAATAAATGAAAACATCGCGGAGCATCGAAATGGTTTGTTTTGATAAGTTCCCCATAGCGTGATTGCAGGCTACGTAAAATCAATGGAAAATGAAACAGAGGTATGCGTAGCTATAGAAAAATTTTTAGTCGGGAGGGTTCGCGTGTCTGGCTTCCGCTGCACAATAGACCCCGTGGTTGGCTATGCTTGTGTGTGCCTCGGCCGCGAGTTGCCGTCGGGCTTCAGCCTTGATCACGCGTTTGCGCCGCTTCGATATACGAACGCGAATTTATTTTTAATTCTATATCATTGACTGTTAGTTGCCTGTACTCATTGTCTGTGGTTGATAGTGACTAGCGATTGACAGAGATCGAGTAAAGACTTGTTGTATATAGTACTGCGAAATATTAAGGACAATATTGCCGGTTGTGCAGTGGACACAATGGGACTTCTCCTACAGTGATTTTCGTCGCGAGAAAATGAAAACGTAAGCATTGTTTTGTTACCTCTAAAGATGTGTGGCTTTTTTATTTTTTATTGCTGCTACTTTTTACACACTGGCTGTGACGATACAGTAGTGCTTTTATTTTTTTCTTGCGTTTACAATTAATATCGAGTACAGAATCGCACACGTACTTACAACTAACGGTGCATAACGTTTATAAATCACATGTTGGTGTCATTATACAAAAACTCGACAAGGATTGAATCAAATACTTGTATTCCTCTTCCTTAGTTAATGCTTGTTATTTTTTTTAATCGATAGTCATCTTAAGGGATTTACAATCAAGACTATAAATAAATTTGTAGGAATAGTAGAGTTATAATCACCGTTATGGTTTTTAATTTTCTTCATATTATCGGAACGGTCTCACAATTTGTAAGGTTTCTTGCTGCATTCACGTATGTATATACTAATCGATTACGAATAGGCATAACAAAGTCCTTCTTAAGTATGTCACAAAATTAGGTCGATACTTAATCTTTTGTGGCTTCGGAGTTGTTTCAATTGTAGCGCATAATTAAAATTAAATAAAAAAAAACAATTTTAACAATCCAAATCTTTTATTAGAGTCGAGGTGGGCAGTGATAGCAAGGGCAATCGATTCTTCGCCTTGAGCTCATTAAGTTACAAAAGTTGGAAGTTACACCTGCACCAAGATATGGTTATCTAAACACATTATAAAAAAAAATATTGTTCAGGTCCGTTGAGAATGGCTTTTTTATAATTTTATCAGGATAGTCATTGACGATATCAATATTATTTATTAGCTTTATTTCTTTTTTTAACTTATTTATGCAACATACTTTGAAAAATTTACAAAAAACAGATAATCTAATATGTATTATATAAATTGTCATCCATCGGCTGCGGAGTCCTACCACTCAAGCAACCAGGTCAGGGTCACAGAAAGAGGACCTCCTCACAATAAGGGCAAACTCCAAAATTACCGCTTCTTGTATTGAAATCTTTGTCCAACTGTGTAGCGAGAGCTTCTTAAAATGTTGGTCGAAGTTTTTCGATAAAAGTCACATATACTATCATGATTATTAGTCAGCACAATAATTGATATTATAGATATATATCTAAATCAACTTTGGACAAAAATGAAGACGTTTCTTTCTAATTTTTCGACTGCGGCGTATCAAATCTGATATTTATATTAAATAATAATAATAATAAAGACTTGTGGACTATGGTGGTGTATACGACGTACAGAGAACAAATTTATCTCTTATTACTGCGCCATTCCACGAGAAATAACTTAGTTTTTAAAACCACATACATAAATAAAGATGTAAGTTCCATGTAAGGTCATCACAAGTGTTTTTCATAAGTCTTTTTTGCCAGTCGTTGTTTTTATTTAAAAAAAAACATTAGATAATCTTGCAACAGCTACGCGTCTCGTCGTCTAAGATAAAACAAGTCGAGCTTGACACGAGGTCATAAATTAACATGTCTGAGCACTTTGTGTTTATAATGAACGTAAAGAGCGAATAAATTGCAAAGGAGTATCCGGCCTCTTTGACTTTACATGGATAACAATGCTATTTGGCAATTGAGTGGCTGAGAACTTAGACAGTCGGTATACACTCGAATTATTTTGGAGAGTGTAGGAGGATGTTGTGTGACAGAACCTCTTCATCTCTTCCTTGTCATCTTTAATGATAGTCAAATATCAAAAGCTATCAAAGTTATCAAATTCTAGATAAAATTTACGACTCAGTTGTTAAAGAAAACAATTTCAAACGAAAAGCATTACTACAATATTAATTTGTGAGTTATGAATACTTTTGTTTCTTTCAATATTGGTGTCAAACTCTACTTGTAAAATCAGGTTAATAGCGTGATAAGTATTGGTAACAGTAGTGAGATGAATTGTCACCATATATTATAATGATTGATTGATAAGGTATTTCTGTGCCAACAATATTATATTGTACGTAACTTTTATAGACACTATTTGCGCTGTTTCGGATTATCGGAACCGAACCTGAGTCATCAGATGCGAAGCTATGCTAAACACTTTTCTTGCGTATCTTGTAATTATTGTATGTTGCACTTCTTTTATATGTATATCTTATTACTCATTCATCACTAAATTGATTTCGTGACATTGCGACATTGTGTGTCGCACAAGGTTCGAACTTTGTATCACGTATTCTCAAGTTTAGGTCCCACCATTTACAATGCTCAGCGTTTGCAGTTTTTGTAACAATGAATTACTCATCTTTTGTTAGAAATGATTATTTTTGCTTGTTCTTTTTATATATTTAGTAATAATATTATGTATTTACACAAACAAATGACTAAAGTAATTGTTATTATTTTATTGAATAAGGGCAAACGAGCAAGCGGTTCGCAATATAAAGTGACCGCTACCCATAGGTATCGGTCTAGGGGAAGACGACCAGAATTAGGCCTGCGGCACATCATTCAATTAAATTTCATAGTGTAAAAGGATAATCTAAATTCAAGAATATTCATGTAAGCCAATTGATAGAAAAATGCAATAATATAAGTGATCAAATTTACCAAATAACATTATTGTTTTGAAATGAACTTGCTAATGATTTAACATTTTGTTGTCTTTTGGTTTCTTGGTAATGTTTAAGAATGTGTCATTAGTTCGGATGTCCACATCTCTGGCGTCATTTCTTCCTGTAACAATGGTGTTTACATGTTGATTCTGTCAAGAACACAACAACCTTTATATCACACTTTGTATAACATTTCTCATCATCCCACGGACTCAATTCTGCATAATGATCATAACATTTGTTTTTTAATACCTTATCTGATTAAGTTTATAAAGTATATAGTAAATTATAAACTTGTTGCGATAGGCTCACTACTTTTCAAATGTAAATAATGATCAATAAATTAATATTTCAGTTATGTTTACGAATTGAATTTTGTTGTTACGGCTGTGCAAGAATTTTTGTACATTTAATTAAATACATGTTTAAATTGAGGTCAAAAGAATAAGAGCTTAGTTTGTTTTATATAGAAATTCCAAATATTCTTAATTTTTAGTGCACAATGCTACTTATATATCCTTTTTGTTATTTTTTTAAATTATTTACAAAGAAATTAATTTATATTCAGACCTACTAATTCATTATTCTACACGCCCACCCTCCACTGCAACGCTAATTAAGTCGAATGCTCGGTGATGAAGGCCAGGGGTGAGGAGAACGCCGCCAGTGGGTACGCTTTAACGAGGGGAGAATTATTATAAATGCATCCATACATTTCTTATCAAATGATCAATCTTGGATCGTACACTTTGCACTAAAGTATATGCGCAGAAATAAATTACATTAATATATTAGGACTAGTACAAGGTCCTTTGCGTTGTCTTTTGTTAAAAATGTTGATAACATGAAAATTGGCGCAGAAATAATACTTGAAAATAAGAAAGCATTATGCAAGCAACTTTGACATTGGGACTTCAGAGATGGCAGTCCCCTTGTCACCACGGAGGGCTGAAGAACCCGAAACGTCGGACATATCAAAATAAATGTGATGAATCCGTAAGATTAGTTTAATTTCAAACGGAAAATCATTGAAACTAAACAGAATAAGAAGAGAAACAGATTTGTTATCTCGTAATGATAACAGTAAGCAAAATGGCTTACAACAAGAGTTGAATAGTGTATATCACGCTTAGATTATATACATAAATAGTGTAACCATTTTAGACAAGCGGGAAAAAACGAGAATTCTCAGGTCCCTGATTCCTTGTCGAAAAACGGATCGTAAGGGCTCCCGATGGTAACTGCAGAACGAGCTATTATCCTGAGTGCTCTTCAGTGGCATCCTGTACCTGATCAATATACCATGGAAATTCGATCCTAAATTCATGATTTTGTGATTGTAACTACTTTACCGTTGTAAAATCGTTTTAGCCGAGCGTGCGTTTACTTATTTTTAATGTTAGGCAGATTAAGAGATGTAGACGTACCGAAGACGAAGTAGGATTAACGTGGATATATTAAAAAGGGGGTTCTTCGTTCACGAACAATACAAAGTATGCTCTTTACCATTTATGTTGTTCTTTCTTCATAAAAAATGAAAGTACAATGCATTGTGAAGTTCCGACCGTAAAACTTTTCTGTCTGGGGCGGCCGATAAAAATTCATGGAGATGCATTTTACTACAAATTGAAAATGCATGTTTTATGAAACTTTTAGATTTTTTCTGCACATAAATTTTCTATTTTTAATGATCACTACAATTCGTTTTACTTTGTTGCATGTTATATGGGGTTGGGCATGTGTAAAAGCGCTAAATTTATGTTACCAAAAGTAAAATCGAGTGAGCAGTAGCGGACAATGGAAAGATTTATTGAAGACCTCTATTTTTAAATGTCTGTTTCAACAATAACATGTTGCGTACTGAAGGTGATCCATTACCACTTGTGTGTACAAAATATTCAATTGACGCCATGTTCATATTTTAAAATTATTACAAATCAAATACCTGTTTCAAAATAAATAGGTGCTGCTCGTATTGCAACTAAATTACACAAGTAAATCTTAGAATACACTATGTTAAGATAAATAAATGTATATTTTGCCCCCAGAGCACTGCAATCGATTGATTTCGGGCACACAGGTGGCAACTGGGGTGTTTGTTTTGATGAGTGCGTTGACCCCACGCGGAAGGGCGGCAGGCTGTCTGCAAATCCCTCGGCGTGTGCGGGCATGCGCTCAGACTCGAACTTGAATTAATGTTTGCTGTGAACACACTTGAGCACATGTGCCTTTAATGTGATAAAGCAAAGCTCTAGGTAAACGAGACATAGATGTACACTCGAAAAAAGAGAATAAGGGAGAATAAATGAAAGAATCTCTCGTTTGATAGGAATTGCTTATTGGTTTACTTTAAAATGTAATTTAGGTCGCGTTATCGAATATTTCTAAATTAAGAAGTTGAGTGTTTGAGAGTAAGGAAGGAGAGATGAACATACTACGAAAGCGAGTGCATGTGTTGAAAAGGGATACGGGGGCAAACATTGTACGTAAAAGAATTTTACTCACTACTGTGCAAAGCGCAAATTCCGCCTCTCACGGAATGTGAGCTGAACTTACAGCATACATACCAGCTCCATCTATTGACAGTACAACGGAAGGCGGCCAAACGAATTACCGAAAAAAAAATGATCACCGGACGGACTCTAAGATTCAGTCAGATCAAGATGAAGGGGGTCGTTGACATTCTAATGAGTGTGCATTTCAATAATCTGACGAGTGGAGCGCAGTGCCAAGGAGTGCGGTCAATTTGTATTTCATTTAAAAGGAAATAATTCAATATTTCCTTTTAAATGAAATGAAAACGTGATAAGATAATTTGAGGATTTCAAACCAAAGTAACAAGAAATAAAGACTGGAGATAGACCCTCTTCTTTTTATAGATATTAGTACGGAACCCTTCGTGCGAGAATTTGACTCGCAATTGGCCGGTTTTTCTTTTTACAATTTAATGTTCAAAATCCAATAGGTCCAATAGCTGACGCTCGAGGATGTACAAGTTTAGCATCGTTGGCTTCAGTGCTACTAGGTTTCCTATTCCAACGTATGCGACGTGTCCTGAACAATTGTTTGGAATCATTATAGCAACCGAGTTTATATTATTATTGCAAAACTATTACCGTGTAGTGTAGTGAAGAACTGATACGACTTTGACTCCTTTAAACAAGTACCGTATTTTTTGCATAATGGCCAGCTATACATAAACATAACATGCATGTAAGTTGCTGCGTTCAGGATTCACTTGACATCAGTTATATTCGTGTAGTATTCTCAATATTTTGATGTGCATACAATATAAATATGTAAATTTTTAGTATAACATTAGGTACAGGTATAAAACTTCGCGTGCTATGCATTGAGTGATTATCTCGAGCATTTAGCGATGTTATCGGGGACAGACGGACGCTTTGCATTTTGATTGCACGTGGAGGGCAATGAACGCGCTTCCGCCGGATACAGACTGCTGTAGCAATAGCAATTAAACCAACAGAATCGTTACGGGGGTAGCTGTGATTAATATTTTAGGGGTGTTTTAAAATTTGCGTACTAAAATCTCTTTCAATCACAATACTATTGGGGGGGTCAAGAGTCAAGAGCTTAAGTGTGATTTTTTTTATCACTGAATTGAGTGCTCCAGGAAGTTTATAAAAATCAAAGTAAGGCATGTAAATGTTTTTATGTGTAGGTTCCTTTATCTGCTTACACATTTATTTTTATTTTGGATACGTGTCGAATTCTCACTTGGGGATTCGAATACTAATTATTTATCATCGAATAACATTGCAGATGTCTTTATATTATTTCGTTTCTATTAAATTTTAAAAATAAATAATCTCAAGCACAGACAGTGTATTGTCACATACAGCTATAATAATAGACCATAAAAGGGCAAAGCGTGGAATAAACTATTTTTATTGTAACATCTATAAAACGTTCCGAGTTCCGAGTCAAAAGCGTCGAAAGAACCCGTTAATATGATACTACGTGATTTATGTTCCGTTAGTAACAAGACTCGTCAAAGTACGTCGCTACAAGCTACAATGTTGAATGAATTCTTACGGTTTTAACCTTCGCATCGAATAAACGAATGGACTGCAACGAATCGAATGAAGGAATGAGTCTAACGTACGTAAAATATTTAGTTCTGCGAAAGGAATTCAAAATGTATTTTTATTTTTTTTAATATAAAAAAACAATTCATTTCCATATCCTTACTAGATCAATAGATAACGAGATCACAACAAAAGCTTATTCTATACTGTAATATTTTATCCTGTAATCAGAAAGAAATTCGATATTTTGCCAAGCCCTACACAGATTATATTTCATAAACCAAAGTAGATAATGTCACTGTAGGATGGATATAATGATGTCAAATAGCGTCACCGTTTCAGTAGTAGGCAACTTTTGTATGGATGAAAAGCTAATCGATTAATTTTAAATATAGAACTAGGACATCGCTTATGACCTGTTTCTTACCGATCGCATGACGGCATCGCTTGAAGTACGTAATTATAATTCATCCTATAATTATGAAAGTAAAGTGACAGCCAATATATGAAATTAAGATTTATTGCGTACATTAGTTATCTTTACAAAGGTTTCAGATATGTAGAATAGACATATATGGTACTTGTGGGTTGAAAATATATTGTGTTTAAAAAGCAAAGGATCATTCATAACTATCGCCGCACCGCATGCTGTAGCACTTAGCTCTGTCCAACATTGGAAAGATAAAGATTGATGAGGACGAACATGATAAATAAGCTAGCGATACGCTCCGGCTTCGCGTGGGTAGTTTCTCCATACAATTTTTCATTTACTTTGGACCATTACTGGACTAATTTAGAAAAATCCTTAGTTCTTGCCTGCGATATGACAGAAATTCCTATGCAAATTTTCAAGTCCCGGCAGTTATAGGCTGTGCCTTGGTATATCAGTTAATCAGTCTGTGTCTTTTATAGACCATGAGAATGATAAAACCATTTTTTTTTTGTTTTACCAAAGTACTAAAATGTCTATAGAATTGAAAACAAAGCATAAAAAGTTCAAAGCTCCATTTAAAGTATCTTTCACCTTTATCAAGAGAAAGTAAAGACATACATACATTACTTTTATGTTGAAAAAAAATATACAACTAAAAGTTATAAAAAGTTTTTTATTGCGCTGTATACTAAATATATGTTTGTTTATCGTTGCAAGTCGAACACTCTGGATAATATAAAGTACATATATCCCTACTCCCTACTAATATTATAAATGTGAAAGTAAGTTTGTTTGTTACGCTTTCACGCGAAAACTACTCAACCGATCATCATGAAACTTTGTACACATATTCTTGTAGGTATTAGAAGTAACATAGAATACTTTAGTTTTATTTTTTTTGTCATAAAGTCTAAAAATCAAGCTACGTCAACGGCATATAGTATATAAAAGGAGACGTATAGACCTATGGACTCTGAAATGGCTGAACCGATTTCGATGTTTCAGGGATTATTCAGATTGGTACAGCGGGTGTTCCTGTGTTTGGTGGAGATCGGATCAAAATAATTAGTAGTACCCGGGCGAAGCCGGGGTGGGTCACTAGTATAATATAAAGTAGGTACATATATTTTACAGATACACTTTTGTTTTCCATCATCTTCATTGTTGTCTGAGTTCATAATACATTGAATTGTTTGTAAAATAAAATAAATAGCTTGATGATGGATTGAAATCAACATAGTTTTAATAGTTTGTTAGTTAGTTTATTCCGACGGTCGTTTGCCCCCTTCTCCTATAAAATAAATAATAGCTAGTAATAAAGTAATTAGTTTTATATACTTGTTTTGTTCAAGTTCTGTTCTGAACTACGGTTTTATATTTTAATTTTCACAAAAGAAATATCAACAATATAGAAACATATAGCGTTTTAAATCTATATCACGATTTCCATACTTTTCTAACGGTGGCTTCTGTACGGCAAGTGTTATAACTAAGCAATAAGTTCTCTGTGCTTGATTTTTTAAGAGTGCAATATCTCAAGGGCTCTTACTGGTCTGTTACGACAATCTCGGCTTGAGTCGTTGCTGTTATACGACCTAAAAAGTGAAAGTGTCGAAAATGTGTTGGTCGTGTTATAGTCCGCTAGTGCTATCAAAACAAACTGTCACGTAAACATCGTGCACGCGTCGAAGATAATGTTTGTTTGTTCATCTGCCGACCGCGGTCAATGGGTTATATATGGGGTAAAATCTTCCTAGAAAACCGATAGTAACGTGAGCCGGTGATATTTATCTATGTTTGGAAATAGAAGTCGTGTTGTCAGTTTTCTTTGAAGACGTTTGTGTCTTTTATTTTAAGTGCTATTAAGGAAGTTTTCTGCTACTGTTTACCCGACTGACCCAAGTGGGTAATGTTTTTGGTGCGTATGTATGTAGATCCATTCCATTATGATCTTCTGTAGCCTAAGCGGCTTCACCAATTTTAAAGAGTGAGGTGAATGAGGAAATCTAATGAAGATTCGCATCTATTCTTTTCCGGAGAGCTATAGACAATATAATAATGTGATGAATGATGGGAATCATAGTCAGTAGAGTTTTTATTGTAAATTGTCTCTTACTTGTCTTGGAGTATTTTGAATAAATAGTGCTCAAATTTAGATAAATAGTTATCAATTTCATAAACGAAATGTGTCATTGCACTAAACTCTACACTATAACTCACTAAACTGATTTAATCTTCTACAACTTTAAGTCGTATTCCTTTTGTTTTGGGGGTCACGACTAGCTCCATCCATAAATTCAATCCTGATCTGGCCTTTCCCATATTTCCTGGCAATATGTCCGAAGTACTGTAGGATTCGCTTGAGGCAGATGGTAGTGAGTCTAGTTTCATTTTTTATATTAACGGATAATATTTAAATATACAAAAAATAACATAACAAAACAAATTTATGTTGCAAAAGTGAGTGGCAGTGTTGGTGGGGGACGCCCAAGGAGAACTTATATCGACCAGATTAGTGACATACTAAAAAAGGGCGATATAAGGAGCACCCATAACCGGCGAGCATGCATGCGTAGGTGTATGAATGTGGAAGAAGCGTGGTGTACCAGGATCGCGCCAAATGGAAATCCATGATCTCTGCCTACCTCTCTGGGTTACGGGCGTGTGCGAATAATTAATTCATTAAAATTAATTCGGGCGACGCCAGGTGCAAACATTTAGTATGTTATAATATAGAAACCATTCCTTGTTATAAATAGCAAGTTCCATGTAATTATTGGAATCTAAAGATTTATTTCAAAAATAAAACCAAAACAGCCCGTATGTGAAAATATTATTGGTGTATTGCTTGACCCGTAGTTTAAAGCGCTGTCATCGAGGTATCTTAGAGTGTGTCAAAAGCACTTAGTAATAGAGCATGGGACAATTCGAACCCCACATATTTGCCGCCCCCATCTGTTTGCTAGATGCCATTCACGTCCTATCGTGAGAATACAATGGGACTTACAAGCTTATTATGGATAAGAAATATGAACTTTTGTTGGATACGAACAGGAAGTTCATATAATCTTCGATCAATGACACAATTGGTAATGCAAATTCAGGTTGTTTGACATTTTATATAATACTTCATGTTTTATGTATGTTGCTTATGTAATAATACTACATGCAGTAAACAAGTGTCGGAGTTCGCACGGATTTTTTCGGCTGTTGTGTTTTTCTCTCTTATAATTCCCTTGGTCAAATGTGCTCTGGTGCGAGGTGACTTTAAACATTATAAATAATCTTACTTATCTGAAGCGGCAAATGGCAGTGGAAATGTTTTAAAAACGGCTATTTATATAGGAATATTAACTACAATAATCTCACAGTGTGTTTGTAACTTTCTTTTAAAATAATTGCTAGAACTGTTTTTTTAATATTTAATACATGTGAAAGCATGTTACCTAAGATGACTGCCACACGATAAGATGCCTGAAAGAATAACTTTCCGATGTTTGATATTTTTAACTAATGATATATACACATCTGTCTCTATTATTATTCTATCATTATTGTCTCTAATTTCACTTTTCAACAACCAAACAAAATTTAAAATTAATCTTTATTATGATAATTAATAAAACTATTTGATTCCACACTATCATAACGTGTATACTTAAAAGGCGCCGTCTACGCGGAAGAAGCCGACGTTGGCCGAAAGCTTATGTTGTTTTATTTTTCGTCTCGCTCGCACATTAAAAACATCGTCCGAAGCTCGGCGGGCGCGCTTTCGAGCACGGCGCGTCGGCACGAGTGCGTGTGCTTTGTGTTTGTATTACTATCGACAATGTAACAGTTTGTTTATGTACACAGAACTAAATTGTTGAAGGTAATTTATAGAATCTTTGGCCTCGTTGTAACTTGTGCGGCTAGTGAACTGAACTGTACCGGCGCGGCGGAAAGATTTCAATTTGTTCAGCAAGTTCGAATCTTTGAAGGAACAATGTGAGTGTTTAAAATCATAATAATGTATTTTTGTAAATAGTCAATGTAGAGTAGGATTAATGTCGTTGTAAAACGATTTAGAATATACCGTACAGCAATTTCTTTTAGTGTCTAATATTAATCTAACCAATTCATATAACGTGATATTGAGAAAGTATGAATTATTTCGTATACTGCTAATTAAAAAAACATGCTTAAGTATTTATAATCCACGTATAAAAAACTTAGATGTCATGATTAAATTTCAAAACCGATAAAGTTTTGTAATGGACATAAATACATCTTATTAATTTTACGTTTCGCGTGAAAGCGTAACAAACAAACTTACATTCACATTTATAATATTAGTATGTAAGGAAGTGCTAAATCGGGCTTCGCTTATCTTCCGGTTAGCGTTCAGGACGTGGAAACGAAAAGTGCATAATGATACACCTGCGGCGTTTCCATATTTAGATGAAAATGTATCGAGGATGTAACTTACACGGGTTTTGTGTCATGTTATGTCATATAACGAGAGTCAACTTGACCCCAATCGGCACCGCTATCTATAAATCAAATTCCTATTTCAACTTAAATTAAAGACAATTCACTTCTGTGCTTTAATACAAGTGGGATTTAATAGAACAAAAAAATATTGAATAGTAAGTGTAGTTTGCAAAAAAACTATTTTTTTAAATCTCTTAAAGATAATAGCTTTAGTTTAGTGAGTGAATATATCGACGAGATCACTGACCATCTAATTAAAGGTTTACTCCTTTATTACTTTTCTTAGGAAGCGTTTGAACATCCGTATTTCATTGAGTTTTATTATTATTACATTAATATACTTGCTAGCTGTTTCTTGCGGCTTAACATGCATTCGTTTCTTATTTTCCTCGTTGGATTTTATTGTAAATTGATTTCGCGTATAACAACTAAGAATTAGCCATGGTAATATTTCGTGTCATCAAAAATATTGTCTTGTCGTGGCAACCTACGAGTATATTAGGTTTAATTTTCTTATCTCTCGGGATAATGTGTTTTAATGTCGTGAGACAATCAGTTGAGTAGGTTAAAACGAGGTAAGGCGAGTCTGAAACCAGAGTTGGCCGATACATGAAGTACCTTGGCGTCACCATAGATAGTCGCTGGGATTTGAGAAGCATTTTGAGCGCTTAGTTCCCAGGATTGAGCGGATAGCAGGTGCCTTACATAAACTCTTACCCAATCTCGGGGGACCAAGAGAGGAAGTGCGCCGCCTTTATGCGGGCATTGTGCGATCCGTGGCCTTATATGGGGCTCCCGTTTGGGCTAAGAGGCTGGCAATGCGTCGCTGTAGAGCTAAAATCTACAGCGTACAGCGAAGGATAGCAATTCGCGTCGTACGGGGTTATCGCACAATCTCCTTTGAGGCGGCGACAGTCTTGGCTCGTTTCCCACCTCTGGACATACTGGCCGACATGGACGCAAGGGTGTATGACCGGATTTGCACCATACGTCGGGAACACAGGAGCGAACGTGAAACACTCGATGCAGTTAAGTGGCAAGAACGACAGAACGCTATGGCGACGTGGTGCAATAGACTATCTAATGAACGATATGCCCACAAACGCGTCGTCGAAGCTGTTCTGCCGGTTTTCGAAGCCTGGATGCAGCGGCGGAGCGGAAGTCTCACGCACCGACTCACGCAGGTTATCACCGGACACGGGTGTTTCGGCGATTATCTGCATAGAATCGGACGTGAAGAAACGCCAAACTGTTTCCATTGCAATGTGGGGAACGAGGACTCAGCCTCGCACACAATTACGGTGTGTCCAGCCTGGGAAAGGGAGCGGCAAAACCTGACCCAACAGATTGGAGGGGATTTGTCACTGCCAAAGCTAGTGTCGGCGATGCTAAGCGGAAAAAGAGAATGGAGTGCCGTAGCCTCCTTTTGCGAAACCGTCATGGTCAGAAAGGAGGCTGCTGAACGGGCACGAGAAAGAGCGGATCCTTCTCGGAGGAGACGCCGTCGTGGCGCAACGACGCCACGTATCGACGCACCGGAAATTGGCGCTCCACTTTAAATGGAGCCTTCGAGGTCGCGGGTGCTCAGGGTGGGGTCCCTGAGCGTCTACAAAACGGCCCAGAGTTTGAGGTCAGTGACCCATCTTACCTCGGCATGGGCTAGGTAGCGAAGCACTTGAGGGGTCGTGGTGGCGTTCCGAACGGAGATCCCGTGACCCTTCGTTAGGGCTGTTGGCGACCAACTTGGGGTTTTAGTCGGTGCGAGCCCGACATAATTCGGCTCTCGGTCTCCCCCACGGAGCCGAATATGCGTAGGCAATTCCTCACAAAAAAAAAGGTTAAAAAGCGTGGAAGCGTAACAACCAAACTATACTAGTTTGGTTGTTACGAACTTATAATATAAGTTAAGATTAAATAAACAAATTTACACGCTCACGCCTGTAATCCAGAGAAGTAGGCAGAGATTATGGATTTCCATTTTATAAAACATATTTAAAAAATAAAGAACCATTAGCTGGCCTGGCAAACTTAGTTCTGCCGTATAATATATATTAGTATATATATATATATATATATATATATATATATATATATATATATATATATATTGTCGCGGGCTTTCTTAGCATTATTCAAGGTAAACATTACCATTATAATTACATTATATACGTGTAACTCTAGCGGTTTTTGCAGCGCACACCAGAATATCTCGCATATGGCGGAATTTTTTCCTCTTTGCTCGACACTTATAGTTATATTTTGGATAATTCACACAATATCTTAATCGATTATAGCCTATATGTTATTCTCATGTATAAGCTATATTATTGTCAAATTTTATTAAAATTGATTCTGTAGTATTTGCGTGAAAGTACCAAACATCCGTACATTCATACATCCATACTTACAAACTTTCGCATTTATAATATTAAGTAGGATAGTAGGATTGTAATATTAGTAGGATTGCAAGATATTTCTCTAGTACTTGTACGTTTTACAAATACCTCAGCGCATCAAAATGGAACAAGCACTTGTGAACCATAATTACATAAATCCCTCTGACTCTCTATATAGTTGATGGTAGTGTTTAACTCTACGTTTTTTATTACTTTAATTGCACGTTAAGATGATATATAAACTCCAGGCAGGCATTCAAATCGGCACTACCTTTGCGTACCAATTCAGTCACCAATGACAGACATAAAACACGTACAGACGAATGAATAATCTCCTTTTTGAAGTCGCTTAAAAAGTAATGTGCATCACAGGGTTATAACTCGAAGAGTCGCGTAATCATTCCAACTGGGATTGAAAATACCACTAGTGGCAATTGACAAGGTATTTGGTCAAAGCAGGACGCTGTGCGAAAGTCATGTATATTCTGAACTTAAAGACGCAAATTTCCGAAAGAGAACTTCAAAATTTTACTGCAGTATCTGTTTGATAGTTGCGCCATTCGATCCATACTGGCTTCATATGTTATACCAAAATAAAGCCATTTATCACACTAAACCATAAAACTAAGATTAGACAGGCGTGAAGCTCAAACAAAGAGAACAATTAATATTCCGTGAGAACAAAATGCAAATGGCGCGGCGGCGTGAGAGAACCTCGAACTTTATTTTTATTTCTAATTAAGTTGCCTTGAAGCGAGGAAAAGAGGTCGCCACCGTCGCCGTTAATGAAGCTGCCGTCGTTTTACACCAATTGATCCCATTTTATAACCGTATCGAGTTACGTGTTGAATATATTGTTATGCTGCACACAAATATCAGAATACGTGTTCTTGTTGACCGATGCGATATTTATATTGGACATGATTGAAACCAAGAGTTAGAGAATAATTAAAAGTTGAGTGACAACCATCTTTTAGCTACGTACTTATTCGTAAACTTATGTGTTCCTCTCATTAGTATATATGTAGTAAAGAAGTAAGGGCAATGAGTTTACTATTATCGAGAAAAATGCAAAAGTCTGAATCCTTTGACAAAGTTTTTAAAGCCAGTGAAAGGTGGAAGCACCGTGTAACTTCTTCAATATTAGTTAATTTATAGAAATAATTATTATCCCTTACGAGGATTCAGAATCAACTGCGAATATATCTAATATAGAAATTGATGTTAAGCGTGTTCGCCAGCTGTTGAAAGCTCTTGATTCTAACAAATCTGCGGGACCTGATAATTTGCCAGCCTCTTTTCTCATTAACTGTGCAGATACAATCGCTTTACCTTTAAGTTTGCTCTTCATTAAATCACTAGCTGAGTGCTCAGTTCCGGATATTTGGAAACGGTCATATATAACTCCTGTGCACAAAAATGGTCCGCGGACAGACATCTCCAACTATCGGCCGATATCCAAGCTATGCGTGGTCTCTAAAATATTGGAAAAAGTAATATACGAACAGGTCTATCCGGTACTTAAGCACTCCTTTAGCCAAGCCCATCATGGCTTCCTTAAAGACAGATACCTCCAATCTAGTGGTTCTCAACTCGTATTTGACTAAGTCAATGGATGAAGGCTACCAAGTGGACGTGGTGTATAAAGATTACAGCAAGGCTTTCGATCGTATTGAACATAATCTGTTATTTAATAAGCTTCGTCACATAGGCATTTGTGGAGACTTACTACGATGGTTCACCTCTTATATTGATAATCGCGCCCAGGCTGTTGTTATCAATAATTATATTTCCAGCTGGGTTTCAATACCGAGCAGCGTACCACAGGGCTCTTTGTTAGGGCTGTTGCTTTTCGTTATATTTGTTAATGACTTTGATAAATGTTTCAAATCGTCTCGCCTGTTGTCCTTCACCGATGACATGAACATTTTTATTACCGTTAGGACACAGGCCGACGCTGAACTGTTGCAAGAAGATCTGTTAAGACTTGAGGAGTATTGCATAGTAAACAAGCTCGATTTGAACCCGTCTAAATGCACCCTTCTTTTTCACGGAACAAAGCGTACCGGTTGTACGAGACTTAGGGGTTTCATGACTCTAAACTAACATTTAATTATCATGTGGATAACATTGTAGCTAAAGCCTCGAAGGCTTTAGGATTCATCAAGCGTTTCGGTAAAGAATTTACTAACATTAAAACTATTAAAATTTTGTATTGTACACATGTTCGTAGCATACTTGAATACGCTTCTCAAATCTGGAATCCTATCTACAGCACCTACGTATCTCGCATTGAAAACATTCAACGTAAGTTCATAAGATATTTGTGTTATCGCACCCATGTCAATTACCGGTCTGAAGACTACTTCTCGCTCACCAAGCACCATAATTTACTACCGCTGAAACTGCGTCGCGAAATCTCTGACATTGTATTTTTGATTAAAATTTGTTCTGGCACCGTGGATTCCCCGGACCTATTGGCTGAAGTATTGTTTAAAGTGCCTCTAATGAGCTTTAGACCTAAAGGGTTACTTTATACGCCAGCTCTACGTACTAACTACAGTAAAAACACTTTCATATGGCGGGCAGGTATTAGCTTCAACAAGCATCATGAACTTGACTTGTTTTACACCATTATCATTTCGGCAAGGCGGAAATTCTTATCTTCTAATTCTTCAATAAGTCGGAAATTCTTTGTGTCATGATAATTGTTATGATATATTGTAGCCAACATGGCATAGCATTGTTGTTTCTATTCTTTCTTGGCTTACTATTTCTTTTTTTTATTATTGTTTGTATATTGTGTGTATTTTTTCCCTTTTATTTTTGTCTTGCAACTTTCATTTAACTACACTTACTTAGCGTTGTTGCTGCGTTGTGCAATCCCATGGTAAAATAGTTATAATCAGCTTCACTGAGCTTCACTGGTGTACAGGATCGAATCCGCATTGAATTAACCATCGTAGTCATTTATGAAAGTGATAAGTAGTATTACCGCAGTTTCCACGTAAAGTAAAGGTGAAAGACAACTGGTTTGGTACTTATTTGGAGCCCGTTACAGAGATAAAAACCGGGGATCTAATAATGCGATCTATTGATCAATGACAGTAATTGATGTGGCTTAGGAAGGTATACGGCGATGGACACGCCCCCTGTTACATTTTGATCAATTGACTGTGGTGTTGGCATTTGCCTTTTTTATAGTACTAGGTGGCAAACGAGCAAGCGGTTCACCCGATGTCAAGTGATCGCTACCCATAGGCATGCTGCAACTAACTAATGAGTTGCAGATGCGTTGCCCACCTTTAATGGTCAGAGGAGGGGACAAACAGAAAATGGTTATTTCCAAATTCTATATATCCCCTCCACCGTCATGTTTTCTTCCCCTTCCAATCCTTTCCTTATAAGAAAAGGGTGGGAAGGGGAAGAGACCTAGAATTAGGCCTCCGGCACCTTACTCGTCAGACGAAACGCAGGATACTCTACTTTACGCCTGTCTTACCTTAAACAGGGTAAACCTTATTTATTTAATGAGATATAAACAATCTCTGTACTTCTAACTATTCGTGTTGTTTGTCTATTTATCTTTCTATATATATATATATATATATATATATATATATATATATATATATATAAAAATCGATGTGTGTAATATGTGGCTATATATAAAAACCGAAACGATCCGACCGATTACGCTGAAATTTTCAGAAAAGATAGACCTAGCGGGTATTGTTGCATGGTCGCGGTATTTGGTGCTGCCCGGGCGAAACCGGGACGATCGCTAGAAAAAATGAATTAGATCAAGTTTTTGAGGCCATTTGTTCGGAGACGATAATTGTAAGTTAAAACATGTAGACTCAATGAAGAGTTAGTATTGTTTTATTAATTTTATCTTGAAATTCGGTGCCAACATGCAATCATCTCGTATAGCGTTGAAATCTGTATCTGCGAAGTATTTAAGAGAATAAAACGTAAAGACATCTGTAGTTTCATCTCAAGCCAATTTTATATTAAAAGCTTACATTACATACATACATACATACATCAATATTTATTCTCCCACAAAAAAACCTCATTGTCAGATGCCATAGCAGTATCAAAGGGGAGTACGCTTTGATGTCCAGGTGTTGGAAACGTACACAATGAGAGTACTTTTTAGCGAGTACATGCGACTCGTAAGTAAACGCATTAGTGCAATGAGGTCACGTCGAAGTCATTACTCGGAAAGTCAATTGTTTACGTGCGATCGACGTTACTGTCGCAGGCAAAGGCAGTGTGTTGGCTGTTGCAGTGCTGTGGCAGACATTTTATGCATTCTTGAAAATAGCTGCCATTATGCTGAAGTGTAATGAATGGTGTACACTTATTGTTTACATATTTGGCGTAGGCCATTTGTGTCAAATATGATCGTTATTTCATTAGCCTTTGCCCGTGACTTCTTTCGCTTTTTAACGAATATCATCCACTTTTGATTCTCCATACAAACAGTATTTCAACATTGTTTGGGGTTGAATTTCCTAAAATCCTTTCTTGATAACTTCTTTCCTTTGATAACGTGTGTATTGATAGTTTACGTCAACCTAACTAGGTTCATCATTTATGTATAGGCAGATATGTCTATGGATTGTCTCGATATTAAGCTAGGGGTCAGACATATGAAGACCATTTGTCTTCAGACAGAAATGCAGAAAGAAAAATAATTTTGTAGTATCTCGAAATATAAAAAACGCTTAAATCAGAAAACAATAGTTGGTCTGTAAACTCTTTACAACAGACACAGATAATCAAATCGTCGCCTAAACTTCTCAAACTTTTAACGGATAAGCCTGTAAATTAAGGTACCGTGAAACCTTTATACACGCCACTCGCCTCACCGCCTAATGGCAGAACGGTGATTGTGTAAGACGCCACGCTAAACCGTTTTTTTTGTTGTACACGACGGCGACCGCACTCGTATAGAAGCGAGGTAGTACTCGTATAGAGGCCAGTGTTCGTGGAGCGCTGCAAGCGGCGCTCATCTCGCTTGAATAGGCCGGGCTGTTTGCGGAACAATGCAGGCTTGATGTGCGCACGCCGACGGGAAAGCGCGGGAGGGAAAACGCGCGAAGCCGCCAGTCTCGGGCCGCGAGCGCGAGCGGCCGCGCGCCGGACCCAGCCACTGCCGCCCTGGCGACCGACGAGCGCCGCACGCGCGGCGTCACCTTCTCTGAGCCGACGGTAAACGGCAACACTACCCCTCTCACTGAAATTCAGTGTCAAAAGGTTGGTGACACCACACTAGTACAATCGAAAATCAATCCAGATCAAAGTGTTTTAAAGTCGACATTCCAATTTTGTTTTCTAAATCTACTTATAATGTACCCAAATAAAATAGTAATGTAGTTGTACGATTACCTAGTGATGGCAATGGCACCGAAAGTCAATTGCACAAGAGCGGTCTTTGACTCTATTTTATATGTATAAGTTGGTTTTATTTTATTGAAAAAAGTCAAGACAGAAATGCGCTTACATTGCATTAATGAAATACCATTGTACATAATTTACGTACTGCCGACACCATAGGTTCCCTGTCGATTGAATAAGCGGGAAACACGAGTCGGCAATAAATGTTAGCGTAAGGAGAAATTGTGACCCAAATATCGCTTCTTACACTCAAATTAGATTGTGGGATTGCGTTCACATGAAACCGTCTAACTAAATCAAGCCAAGGGGTATGTCATGCCCCAGAATATATCAGTTTCAATTCGAGGCAAATGGTGACATCACCGTTTCTGAAATAAAAAAATACACTGTGGATTCCATTCATAATAATAGATCTTCTGTGAAAACAGATTAAAGAAAATAAGTGATCTTTTTGGTTGATTATGCGGAAGTCTAACCGAATTGTTAGTTCGAGGATTGACGAATTCAATTGTTTTATGATGTTACTTAATGATTATAATATCCACCCAAACTACATTCACAGTGTATTAAGTACACTTTTACGTAAATTGTATGTGTTACAGTTGATTATCTCGCGTCACTTGACTTCATATGACGTGCAAATTCAAGCTGTTGCATTGAAATCGATCTAAAAAAAGCTGAAGCGTTTTAATTACAACGGAATAAGGTTTATTTTTCAAATTCAAAACAACCATCTGTTGCATGTCGTAATCTTTGTGATTTTTTTGTTGATTATCACGTACATTCCCTCTCTTTACCTTTTTAATTATTTAAAATCCTTATACATTTACGCCATTAACATATTAATAATTATGCGGTTTTAAAAATAAAAATGGAAGTTAGGTGTGTAGCGGTTTTCGTTATAAAAAAGGTTCGTTTCAGGTCGAGCATCCCTACCGACATACCGCAACACTTATTCGTGCGTGTTTTAATCGTTTGAAGTTTTCTTTCATAAAAAAAGATTATTTTTATGACGTCATCGTGTATAAATTTGTTCAATTTTGTAAAACTAAAACTAATTAAATTCTGTATATATTTTACTTCGCTTACAACTTAATTCACCTCTCTCACTAAACTTATTCGTGTGTTACAACAAAATCAAATCTCCATAAATTCTATTTTTCCATCGGATAGATCCGTGAGCTTTAACTTCCCCAATAGACATACATACACATACATACATAAGCCCTGAACTGCTTGTATGCGAACATTTAAGAAAATGTGTTTCTTTGTTCACAATCTTGTCTTAGGCATTTAGAGTGAATTCAGTGACGATCACACGCATATAATAATTATACCTCCATATATGATAATATTCATATTATGAACGAACTGTGGAAAACCTTAGATGGGATCTCCCAAGGCGCCATTGTTGCTTCCCTACAAGGCTTGTGATAAAGTTGTCTAGCCTGACGACGCGGTGGGCGATCGAGATGCCATATTTATTGCATCCATCCACAATACAGCCTCTACCGTCAGTCAATAACTTATTCCAGTTTACGATTTTATTGTTTTATACTGTTATACTGTGGCATATTCAAATTTACGATTAAATTTCTGGGAAAAAAAATAATTTTAAATGACAGAAACCTTAAAAATTACATGTAGGAATTTGATTAGCTGGTGTACTTGCTTTGAAACAAGAGTTTTGTAAAGAATGGTGCGAGTACATTTAGTAACATGTAAGACTGCCCAAATTATTTACTAATTATCCTTTTAAAGGTGGTGTAATAAAATGTAATGTTAATTACTTATTAATTATATCAAATTACCTTAAGTACTGCTATGAAAGTCGCTTTAATTGAATGTCGAACAATAATTGTAACGTCAATTATAAAATGATTACAATGCGGCCCACTTCGGCACTCGGGCCGGGACGATCAATTGCGTTACAACATTAACAACAATTACTTCCTTCCATTGTTGGTGGTGAAAGATTCCATTGGTCGTCATTCGAACTGACAGTTGCGAAAGAATTCAGTATATATGTGGGAACATGTATTTTTCGCATTAGTTGTCGTAATTATACATGGTAGAGAAAAAATAAAATAGTCTTTTAGCTTGGGAGTTCTGATTTTTAACGTACATTGCTTAGATTTAGATTTGGTAACAGTCTATATATATATATATATATGATATAATGTAAATAGTCGTATGTTACATTTAGAGGCGAGCAATTTGTTCACAGACTCAAATTGTGATTGAACCTTCGTTCAATATTCCTACAATAATTGTAAGGTGAGGAGAATAAGTATGAAAGAATATCTAAATAAATTCTTAAAAACTCATGCTTTAAGGATAGATTTCCTTAAAAGCTAATACGGATAACAATTATTTAAGATTCTGTTCAACACTTGACGAGATTGTAAACGATTACTGTGGGAATGTGCAAAATAAAAGCTTAGTAAGTTACCATAGAAAGGTATTTGTTTGGCGCCGTTATGAAATCCTTCCATTCCCCTAACATTTGTAGGTCAAGCCTTCTCTACTGGGTTATTAATATCTTTATTTCTTAATTAATGCATTTTGAAAAAAAAATCCATAGATCCATGTTACTTTGTAGTTCCAGACAGCTTCACTAAAGCCTTTTACTTAGAAATAATCAATTGACTTTCTCTCAACAGATAACGAGCTTGCATATTGATTACCGTCTTGGAATTGGATCCCTGCTGACTTCTGTCGTTACACTTATATAAATTGATGATATTAATATCACTGACTAATGTTTGGTACTAAAGTATATATATGTAAGGCGATGTGTGTATGTATGTTCCCTATAAAACCCGGCTCCACCGATTACGATGAAATTATCAGGAAACGTTGAGAATGGCCTAACGGGTGTTCCTGTGAAGTTTAGTAGCGATCGGATCAACATAATTAGTGACGCCCGGGCGAAGGCGGTGCGGAGACCACTTGTAATCTCTAATACCTCTCGATATCCTCATTTTATTTATTTGAAAACCGTAGAATTTTTTAAAGAAATTTCTAGTACATTATTTATACTGAATAAATTTATTCAACACGTATAAAATAAAATTAAAGCTTAAACAATAAACATCATTATATTATTCAACCATTTAGAAATCTAGAAAGGCGTTTAATGCAACATTGCTTCTTTTTATAAATTGTTTGCGAGTACAAATTAAACTTACCTCTAAGCCGCATCTGCAGAGATGAAAAGCAACAGAAATTATAAAATCTTGCTCCCTCGGGACTTCGGGGTATTCATTCAGGACTACCCGCAGCTTCATTACGACGAGCGTATCCTGACCCACATTTCAGAACTATAAAAAGATGGGTGTGAGAGGATTATCGCAACAACAACTAGGATTGCATCTCATTATTCTTGATTTTTTTTGATGTATGAAATATTATAAGTTCAAAAGTTTTTTTGGTGAAATTAGTTACATTTAAGGCATATCTTGTAAACAGTTACCACTAGCATTTTTCTGAACGATGTCAACTAAGCCAAGGGCTATTACGAGATGTTACACATTAGTGTGCGAATTTAAATTAACCATGTTATTTTATGCTATATGTATTGGAAACCAATTTATTTGCTGTTTAATATTTGTCGTATTTTCAAAATAATATTACGCAGTACACATTATATTATTAATTTATCTTTAGTAATATTATTAAGAGAAAATATTTGGTTGTTTGTTTGCTCCCATTTAACTCAAAACCCAATGAATCGAATTTAAAAACCTTGAAGGGTTTTTAAATTCGATTCATTCAACGAGTAAACTAAACTATATATTTTTTTAATTTGTCATCTATCTACAAGAGTGAAGTTGGGACGGTTTGCACGTTACATACTTTGATACGACAGTTGGTACGTTTCCTAAAACAATTCCTTGTAACAAATTATTTGCTGAAATTTTAATATCTAATCACTCTGAAACAACTTCAATGACAAAAGTATCAAAGGTACAAAACATAATTAGATTTTCCTACCTCACATGTCGTTACGTATAATCGATAATGTCTGTCCCCGCGTGGTATTAGCCAGTGATTAGCGAGCGGAAAATTAGCCCCGCGAGCAGGCCTCGACGCTCTAACGAGCTGATTTGCCATCACAGACTTAAAGAGACGCTGCTTTTTAACGCCTATCTACACTTTAATAAATATTGTACACTTCAATTATTAACATGAACAAAATGAGAATTACACAATACAATTATGCATGTTACGTGAATTATTTATCGAATGAAAAACAAAATTATAAATAATATTTAGTATTACACCGTTTCACAACATCTCTCAACCAAGCAGTCTGAATCAAAATCTGTAATACTTTTAATGTCCTCATTTATGACTTAGTAATTTTATTATCTATTACTTATTAGTTTCAAGTTATTGAAGAGAAATGAACAAGGATAACATGTCAATAAGTTAAGTGTTACCTTTTTGGACGACGGTTAAAAATTCAATAGGAAAAGGGAGCATGCTTTATTTACATCACAAAGGAACGCGTTTCAGGTGGCTACGTCTCGACGTAAAGAAAATGTTTGGCGTCAAGCTCTTTGAGACTAGGATACGTTAATTATATGTATAGACAATTACTTAGCAGCGTTCCTTTGAAGAGTTCTTTAGAACAGAGGACAAGCCTCTTCATCTAACATTCTCCTTGTCCTCTATTCTTGGTTGTTTTAATTTTTTTCCATTATAAAGTCAAGAGATATTTCCCATATCGATTAAACGTGTAACGTGTGTAACTAGTTTAATCAAAATATATTCTAGTAAGTTGAAAACATTTGAATGTTCTGATATGCAACAGTTCCTTAGGTGCAAATCTAGTGTAGGGTAACTTGTAGCGTCTATTCCAGTTCGTAGTTTTGTTTAAATTAAATATATGAAAAGCATTCAATAATCTTATAGGATGATTAAACTTAGAAAAAGTAATAAATCGTATGAACTCTAAATCCCCATTGTAAAAATATTTCTTTAACGTATTGTATCGATAATTTAATCATCAAGTTACAAAGTTAAGCATGTACATCAACAGTTTTAATGACTTATGATCTCTCCACTGTTTATTACAGTCAACGGTTAAAGGTTTCAGGACCGCTTGCAAATTATAACGTAGCCCATCTAACCAGCCATTATGCAAATGGTCCTAAGTTTGATCGTAGAGTCAAGAAGAGCAATTGGAATTTATATCTGTAACGGGTTAAGATATTATTGATGAGTACGTTGTCAAATAGGAATATACATTAGAAAAAACGATTAAACATGTTGTGTGTTGCTTTATTCATAATTCTAAAGATCTATTAATTTAAAACATACATATTTTACAGTAAACAAACTGTAATTATAAAAAGGTCAACTGGTGATATTTTTTGTTGGTAACTTTTTTTTGTTTAGCTTTATCGTGACTATGATAATCTTAAACATTCGCAAAAAAATAAACAAGTAGGTTTAGAAAAATATACAGAAAGAGTTCCAAAGGAAGTGGGGAGTGAGCCTATATTTGTATGGAGATAAAAGGAATATGTATTCAGGGTTGAATAATATAATTAAAAATAGCATTATAAGGGAAAAGGCCGCCTTCATAACGCCAACCCTCCTTGGGAATAATAAGCTACTAACCTAACCTAACAAAACATATTACAAAAGAATACATACATAATTTCTAAAATCGTTTATATACGTGTAAATTCTGCGTTATCAAATATAGCCGTTACCATTACCAGGTAGCGTCGTGCGTCTCCGAAAGACGCGTGTGTTATGAATATTTCAATGCACAGTGTGTCTAGCTGATGCTTGCAAAACCTACAAAACTGTCCTTATAAAGATAATAATATAACTAATAAAATATATAACTAAAAGTTCAAATTATTCAACCGAACAGTTATTTTATAGCATTTTATTTTATCGAACAAATGTTTGACATGGTTCTTTAATTGATATAACTTTTTTATTTATAAGCCAATTGAGATAAAACATTTTAAGTGACGCTTACCACAATATATTAGTGAAAACCGCACCCAAATCGATTAAGCCGTGTCTAAGATTAGCGGTAACAAACGCACAGACAAACAAACAGACATACAGACAAATAGAAAAACTAATTGGTTTTTATTGCATTTAGAAGCGCCCCCAATAATCGTTTTTCACATATATCTTCCATGTACACACATCGATCAGTTACATTTTTATTATATGTATAGATTGAAATCAATGAGAGATAAATATAAAGTAGTTAAATTAGTCATAGTATTACGAAACGGCGTCATGTAAACCATTTAGATTGAAATGACGGCATCAGAAATGTTAATTTCCTCAGCGCGGTACGAAACGCGTGTCTCCCGGCGGGCCGAGATTGAAAACAAACCTAGTTTCGGGCCCAGTTCCCCTTTTGCCACGTTCTATTTGCGTTGACGGTTGTCGACTGGATTCAAACTTTACTGCCAGCGTAACCTTTTATGTTTTAAACTTTAATCACTTCACAGTTTAAAATAGTTCGTTACGTATCGAAACTGTTTATGGATCATTCGAGAATTGTTTTAAATGGAGCGAGCGAAAAAGGTTCCGCGTTGAAATTAGAGCAAAAAACTGACGGAGAAGTGGATAAGAGTAATTTTCAAAACATCGAATAGTGAATCTTATTGTTTTCGATAACGATACAGAAAACAATAGTTAAATAAGCCTTAATACATTTAATTGAATTTATTCCGACCCCATATAATTATGTATTGAATGTTAGTAAAATATAATATTATATTATCTAGAATCTCTCATCGAGTCGACGTGAATGGGGAAAAAGGTTATCTTGAGAAGGTTTGCTGGAGGAGTTGCGTGCGAAGGGTGTATTATCTCCACTCAACATCATACTGACCCAGATTTTGAATGACACTCCTTTGTAAGAATTACGTATTCAGACGGAACTAGAAGTGAATGCAACAGTTGAGACTCGTGTCATGCGGTAAATAGTAATGTGTAATCGGATTTACAAATAGTGTTTAATTTAAAAAATCATTTAAATAAAAAAAATACATTTAATATTTGATTAATAAAATTTTGTTAAGAAATTCCCAATTGATTAAATGAAACAAAACTGTTCGTGAAGTAAGGATAAAATGTTAGTTCATCTAAAGGTTCATTGCAGTGTGTTGTTGCTTCGATCCGCTTCTGTGTAACCTGTGTAAAGTATATATCACTTGCAAGGTTAATAATATTTTATTTACATGAATAACGTAGTGTTTATCAAATTCTAAATCTCTACAATACAAAAACAAGAGAATAATATGAAATCTAATAATAATTGGATACTGCCACTTATAGATTGATAGGATATGATATATGTAGATATAAATGTTGAGTTTGTGGCCACATTACTGACACAATCGTAATTCTATACAGTTAGAGTAATAAAAGACTATTGTTTTTACTTAAAAAGCTAACCACTTGTTTTATGTGGCGATAGGATTGTTAATTACTTTAAGCCCAGTTCCTCCGAAGCCAATGATATCGGCGACTTCTGGGGAGCCGGCTCGGTAAACTGATACTGTGAGCCTGAAATTCACAACAGCTGGCCTGTATACTGATACACGAAACGACGTTTCTTCGAACTCCGTGCTCGCTTTACGCAACACATTATCAGAGATTCTACCAAATGTATTAACAAAAACTCATAAGTAAATTGGTTAACTGGGTGCCGAACTCGATTTATAAGATTATTAAACATCAACTTATCATCTTAAGCTCTAAATTAACATATTGAATGACTTGTGAAAAAATTAACTTTTAATGAATAAAATTATTATATGATTTGCAAGAAACTTTTGTGGCTCTTAGATTCCTAAAGAACCCGCTTTTTTGTGTGGTTTAGGTTGAAGTTGCACTCGCCAGTATAATCGCAGTGTTTAAAACCATGTCTTTATCTTATGCTATTTTATCACATCAATGGGTAGTTAGGTTACATTATTAATAATAACAATGCCGGGATTGACAGACTGCAAACAAAACTACTTATGTACAAAAGAACATATCATAAAGCATTAGAGTAGTTAACACTATGTTTTTAGTTTTTTTATATTATTCATATAAATTCGACTTCAATATTCAGGTCAAGGGTCAGCTAGTTGCTTATAATTGTATGTTGATCGTTATGGATGTGCAAAAAATTGCAGCTGTTAAAAGAAAATGAGCAGACATCCGCTTGTATTAATTTGTAGGCATGTTTTAATCAAATCTGTTAATAGAGTTGCCCCGTTAACGGTTGATTTACTTCACTGCTGACCCATTTTTCTGATTGTATTTCATATTTTTCTCAACGTCAATTTGAAAGTAGGCCTTCGGGTGAATCGTAAAACAGATTTAAACGTTTTAACGTACGTTTTATTGCCTGAGCACGCATCGGTATATTACTATGAAATGTAATTAAGAATAAGAATTGTAACAATTTGTTAATATAGGTTAAATTATGTACTGCTTACCATGTACATTATTTATGTAATCTTTTCATTGTTATTTCAAAGTTATTGGTATAAATCTATTCCGAAGAATTTCTGGAATGGTATTTTACCACCTATTTTTAGATGCAAAGGGTACTTCTTACGCGTTCTCTCAGTTTCGTCTGTAATTGAGTAGCGATCATTTGTTACCTTGGTGTATAAAGCAGCCATCTTCTACATTGTTATATTGCATCAATTTTTCATTTCTATTTACTATATGTTCACCTCTGGGCGTATTCAATAGAACGTTATGTTTTTTTAATCTTACTTAAAGCGGATGAGCCTTAATTAATTGCACATTGATCAAAAACTTATGGAATGGTCTCCATTTTGTATATTAGTTATTGCTACGTGACAATCTTATTTCAAGTTATTATTTGATCTTAGTATATTAGATGTCCAATTTAAAAATAAAATACTCGTAAACTACTGTAAGTCATTATTATCATATTAATGCGTAGGCTCTAGTAATATCCGTCAGTGAACCTTGTTTTATGGAAGAAGTTGGTAAACGAGAAAGCTGTTTCACCTGACAATAAGTAACCCCTACCCGCTACGCGTTGTCTACCTGTGATGGACAGAAGAGGAGATTAACTGAAAAAAGGATATTTCCTTTTCCTGTTTTACTCTTCCCCGTCAAATTCTCTTCTTCCCATCTTATACTTATTGGCAAAGGAAAGGAAGCGGTTAAGGACAATAATTAGGCCTGCCGCTCCTCACTCATCAGACGAAACGCGAAAATTTCTTTTTACTACGGCCTTTTTTCTATGAGGTGGCGGTATGTCACCTATCGAGCCGGCCCATTCGTTAACGGAAGGCTCTACCACTGTTGAGGCCCTATGTTTAACATAGAATTTATGCTGTAAGAAAAGGAAAACACATATAAAAGTATGGTTGTTTAAAACTGTGCTGGCAACGTGCAACTTATTGTAAACTACGCTACTCATATTTATGCTTTCATTCATAGTTCTTGCTTTTTTCCACCACTTTTTACAATACACCAACATTTTAGAATTGCTTCAGAGATTTCTTTGGGGTTCCTTCAACTGCAGCAGACAATATCCCAGTAATGGCTCAGTATACATTATTTTACAGAAGTGCCTTGATGCCTTACCTTGGCAAGGAGGCATCGTTTATTCCCTAGTTAGCTAAAATGCAGTTAGAATAATAATAATCTGAAAATATTTTACAGACATTACAATGAAATACTATTGTGCTACTGTGCTAGTAACAATAGTAATTTAATGTTGAATCCTCCCTCAAATTCTATAAAAGCATCGTCACTGTCAGATATCTGTCGCGTGGAGGTGCATGTGGACAAGGTAACCAACCTCCTGCGTAATTTAGATACATCTAAAGGAGCAGGCCCTGACAACATCTCGCCCCATCTCCTTATAGGTTGCTCCTCGACGATTTCGCTGCCTATATCACATCTCTTCGCAATGTCTCTGCAAATGTGCATAGTTCCGCATATTTGGAAATCCGCGTACATTATACACAGTTACAGTTTATTACTGATGCTATTATGGACAGTGGTAAGCAGGTAGATGTCGTCTACACTGATTACAGCAAAGCATTTGATCGCATAGATCACGATATCCTTTTGAAAAAGTTTAGCAACATTGGTATAAGGGGAGATCTTTTTCGGTGGTTTTCATCATACATAGCCAATAGATCACAGGCTATTTAGCAAAATAACTATATGTCTGGTTGGGTAACTGCGCCCAGCGGTGTACCGCAAGGCTCATTGCTTGGCCCATTATTATTTATAATCTATGTGTACGACATCGCCTCTTGTCTCGAATCGTCAAAGCTATTATGTTTTGCTGACGACATGAAAATCTTTGCCGCATTATCATCACTTGAAGATATGACTGCACTTCAAGCCGACTTATGTCGACTAGAAGAGTATTGTCACATAAATAAACTCGATCTCAATCCCTCAAAGTGTTCTGTAATTACGTACACCAGCAAGTATTCAGTGCTTGACACTAGTTACACGCTGGGAGGTCAAACTTTACCTAGGTGCAAGTATATACGTGACTTAGCCGTTTACCACGACAGCAACTTACTATTCGACACGCATGTTGACGCTATCGTCAAAAAAGCTTCTAGCTCTCTTGGGTTTATTATGCGTCTCTCTAAATCCTTCACTGAAGCTAAAACTCTCAAAATTCTGTACTGTACCTACGTCAGAAGTCATTTAGAGTACGCATCGCAAGTATGGAATCCCCGCTACCACAAATATATTGACCGACTAGAAAATATTCAGAAACGTTTTATTAAGTTCCTCTGCTTTCATCAAAGAATTCCATATCACTCTATAGATTATATACCACTCTGCAAAAAATTCCATTTGTTAGCTCACCGTCGCAAATTTGCTGATTTTTTATTCTTTTTTAAACTACTAAAAAATGACATTGCTTGCCCCGAGTTATTAAGATATCTTTCAACGTACCTCGTGGGTCACATCGACACAAACCTCTTATAAGAGTACCGTTTGCCTCAGCTAACTATAGGCAGAACTCCTATGTGGTTCGTGCGAGCAGGCATTTCGATGAGCTTTGTGAGCAGTACAATCTGGATCCATTTTCTACTAGTGTGTCTACAGCAAGGAGATGTTTGAGCTCGGAGTTCTTTAATTAATGTAGTTGTGTTAGGGAATAAGTATTTTTTTTCTACCTATTTTTATATCCTTATGTGTTTGTCTTTTAAAATGCCTACACTTTTTACTGTTTGAATTTTTGATGCTTTGTTTGCTCACATTTCTAAATTTGTTAATCTGTATCTGTGGTCTGTCTGTGTATAAGTGGAGACTTGTTATTGGCTGTACAAATGCTATATTAATGCTACTCATGTTAAATTTTAGCTGTAAGTCTCCATGCATAAATAAATAAAAATAACTACAGACTTATGTCGACGATCGCGCTAAACGGAAATGCATAAACTCTGTTTATCCTTCTGGGTTACGGGTGTGAGAGTATATAATTTACATCTGCACTATAACTACAGTATTTGAAACATAAAATAACGAAGTAATAAAAGTAAGGAACAGAATAAAAGTTTTGCAAATGCAGTGAGCGTTGTGCACTTTGTATTAAAATGCACTTTGGAAAGTTTCCTTGTTGGAAATTCATAGCGCTGCTGCTCCTTAGAATTCATGCATTTATTAAAACCACGAAGTTGTCTTCAAAATTTTAATTATTTAGTTGCCATTCATTCATAGTAGAGAGAATTATACGTTATTGTATCTTATTTTCATTTTACGATGGAAAACTTTTGCCTTTTTATTTTTTAATTCTGATAATAAAAAAATGAATTTTCACTAGAGTCAAGCTAACAATAGATTTAGTCTAGACGATCAGAAAATAAAAGCCATTCTGAGCTAGCCGACTAACTAGCTGACAATGTTGTCTAGCTTTTCTTGACTTGGATAGAACATTGATATAAAAAAAACTAGTGATCCGCCCCGGCTTCGCACGGGTAGCGCTAATTATATTGATCCTTGTTAAACCAAACCTTCACAGGAACACCAGCTAGGTCAATCGAAACGTTAATTTCGTTGAAATCAGTCCCGCCGTCTAGGCGTGTATAAGTAACATATATGTATATGTATCTATGTAGACACATCGCTCTTTATATATAGAACATAAAAATTTATTATCACCGTGTAAAGTTGATTACAATATACCGTTTAGTCAACGTAATTGAGGAGTTAAAATTAAAATTAATAGAATAAGATGCTGATTGAAAAAAATGATAGAACGTTATCATAGTGGCCACCTAACGTTAGGTCGACTTTTTCTTAAATCTTCGCTTACTAGAATAAAAATAAACCACTATCACTTGTATCACACTAACGATGCAATAGTTGTAGCATTTGGCATGGAATGCATTATTTATACCTTACGTCACAGTTAAACACAGAAATGGCATTGTTCGCATATAGTGTGCGAGTAGTAGGTAATAGTTACATGTACATAAGAAGACAAGCTAATCATGTCCGGTAGAACCTGTATGAATTTTAGTATTGCATATTGCAATCAAATTTAGTATTTGGATAATGTAGCTTTCTAATTCATAAGAATTATTAAAATCAGTTAGTTTCTGGGCTTACTTCTTACAAAAAAAACCTACAGTACAAAAAACCTAGTGTAACAAAGTCTATATATTTTCATATTTATGTATCTACACCTAGAAACGTAGATTGAAGTAAAGTTAAAAAAATAAGCTGGATAAATCAGTACTCTTCGTAGAAGGATAACTGTTCACTTTTCACTGACATCTTAGGGTCACAAATTTGACAAGAGCCCTCGCTTATACCTGAGGACGGGGAAAAGTGGAAGTCGAATATAAATATTTTTCATATAAAATGGGAAGACAAAAAAGTCAACAAACATATTGGTACCTTATACATTTGATTATGGAATTTTATATAGAAAATCTTTTTGTAATTTAAAACCAAACAAATGTTTCTGTCAGAGTTTGATCAAAGTTGTTTCACACTTCAATCGAGTCGGAAGTGGTTTCCCAAGGTTGAGTGTGGCTTGTGATTAATAAGATATGAAACCTTCAACTTGTTGGCTGATCAGCCTTGACGAAACAAAACGCAGAAAAAATATACATGTAACAAAACATAACCTAAAATCTAGCTTTTTTTGTTTTGTTGCTTGGTTATATCATTGATTAGAAGACATTTATTTAATTATATTTCGGACGAAACAGTTTTTTTGACCTGATGATAAGATGATATCAGAAGTTTTGTCAACTCAACTCAACAAACTCAACTCCCCAGGAGTAACTTAACTTCACAATTTTATTTTTATCAGACTTTTGGAAAACGTGACTTACATGAACTCGGATACATGCTCAGTTACTTACTTAAGTTCATGACCCCTTATTACTTACCCCTAATAAGGGGTCATGAACTTTACACAAATCATTTTTCTCATATTTTATGCATTTTCGTTGTAAAAATGTATTAACAATTTTTATTTTTACCACTTCAAAATTCTGTGATTCCAATTTCATATTAGCTAACTTTGATAATAAATACGAACCTTATATAAAACTAGCTAAAAATTAAATTTAACAGTAATTTAGTAGAAGAAAACATAGTTACTTTAAAAAATATTATCGGTAAGGGTCATCAGTCTCTTTATTCTTCTCATCGTTGACTCTACTCGATCATGTTTCGAGTTGCAGTTTGAAATTAAATCGCACAAAGTTCCTAGGTCATAAGCCGGCAGTTCGATTTATATTTGTTACTTGTTGGTCATAGTCCACTGACCTCGTGACCTCGTTTATGTCGAATCGATCGTATAAACTCGCTTTGTTAGCAAACAAGTCGCATCATTTTGCAACACATATATTTTACACGTGTTTATAAGTGCACGCCTTTTAGTAAATCCTATTTAGACTCTGAGTAGTAGAGGAAATTAAGATTTAAGAAAATTCTCTAATAGAAATCCTAATCTAATAAAAAGAACAATAACTTTAACATCTCCGTAAGAACTCTACATTCCGTTGTAAAAGGTCGTCCCATAGTGAAAACTTTTATCTAACAAAAACCGACATTCAACAGCATTCAACTCATTCACATCGAGTTTATTTTGATGGAGTCACTATCAACTACGGTGGTTCGCCGCCCACATTAAGGTGGATGGGACCCGGTATTTTCCTCGGTACATAATGCAAGCGTTTCACTCGCTCGATAAATAGCGAAGCCGCACGTCGTTTCCCGAACAACGTACGCGTTTTACTTTGTGCCGTGAGTTTGCTTAACGCTTATGACGAATAAGCCTTATCTTAATCGGTATAAATGGAAAGTCAGATTTTGGTCTTATATTTTAAGAAGAAAATCAAGAATAAAAAGTCATTGAACGTATTTTATGTCACTAACGCCCGGTTTCTGAAAGGCTAACAAATTTAACGTATGTTCTAATTGGTTATCATTTTATTTGTGACATAAAAATACAATGTATTTAAAATATAACAAAAACCTATTAAAATAGCCTTAAAAAATTGTCTTAAACCAACCGTTAGAACGTTTAATTAGGTCGTCTTTAAGGCTTTGTTAGGAAAATCTATTAATTTTATCATTATAAATTCTGCGCAATTACTAGTCGTAAAATTACTTAAAAATAACTTGACGTTTTTATTGGAGAATGATTTTTTAAGGCTTGATTCAGAGTAGTTAGTTGCCAATCAACGTCGTATGGCATAGATTCACTTAAATGAGTAGCTAAGTTGTCGGTTACGGCCACGTACGTTATTAAACAATTAGTCGCAGTTAAATGACTCGTTTTGGTATCAGGTTTCTCTGTAATTTTATTGGATAATTGCCTTTTCCTTGCGATTTGAGTTACTACTAATTGACAATCTTTGAAGCCGGTAATCTGACGAAGGAAAGCTCTCACGCCCTTAGCACAACCAGGGTAGTGACAAGTTGCATTTAATGATATCAAACTTCAATTTTCCTCATCTAGATATTTATTTCATTCTGTAATTATTTCGGTATTTATAGTAAGTTAAATCCGGTACTTTGCGTGATAAAAATACAAACCGAACTAATATTATGAATAAAGATTTAATAACTTGAGACTTGAGTTTGGTAAAGGACAAATTACAAGTTGAACGGAGAAATCATTTTCAATAATGCAAGCCTTAAATCTGTTGCATATTTGGCGTAATAGAGGAATCTCATGAGAATTATTATTGGTATAATGATAACAAAATTGATGAAACCATGAATGGTGCGGTCAAATATTATTGAAATTAATGAAAAAAAAAACGAAAAAGAAAATATATTAATTACTACGTAGTATTGTTTATTTAAAATAATTATGAAAAGCTTGCTCTTGCTGCTGTAGGCAATTAAAAACAAAAGGACACGAGGAAATAAAAGGCAATACAAAAGTTAACTTGGCTTAACGATTTTTTACACAATTAAATTAGTCAGTAACAAAACAGGTGTACGACCACTTGGAAAGTAGCCGGTTTTGAATGAAATAGCCGAAATAGTATTAAAACTTCCACGACTCTATAACTTAATGGAGTGTCCACAGGTGAGAATCTTTTGTTATCTGAATGTTCTCACCAGGGAGTTTATCGATCATTGTGACGCTCCCATAACTGTTGAGTCTAGAATTCATCGTAACAAGCATTAAACAGACTAGAAATTTTGATATACACACAATAGAAATTTCTAGTAGAACTGTTTTACTGGGTTCAAAAACCGTATGAATGGCCGGGGAAATGTTAGTTTCCAATTTGTTTTTCATTGAAAAAGTTTTTAATACCTAAATTTTTACTGACGAAAGATTTTTTTATACCGCTAGATAACCTAGTTTCGTTTAATCGTCAGAATCATGATATATTTAAAAATGCGCCTGACATGCCAGTAAATATAAGAGGTTTTACTCTTTGAAAATAGTATAGTTTCTAATTAGAAGTTGTTATGATACATCAAAATAAATAATTACGTATTTGGATTAATACTCGTATGATCAATTATAAATATAGTACTAGGTGGCAAACGAGCTAGCGGTTCACCCGATATCAAGTGATAGCCACGCATAGACATCTGCAACTAACTAATGAGTTGCGGATGCGTTGCTCACCTTTATGGACCGAGGAGGTACAAACAGAAAATGGTTATTTCCATTCCTATATATCCCGTCCACTGTCAAGCTTTGTTCCCCTTCCGATACCTTCCTTACAAGAAAAGGGTGAGAAGACGGAGAGAACTAGCATTAGGCCTCCAGCACCTCACTCATCAGACGAAGTGCTGAATACTCTACTTCACGCCTGTCTTCTGTGAGATCGTGGTATTTCACCGGCCCATTCGTGCAACAGATGTTGTTGTTGCGGGCTCTACCACTGTTGTATAACATTAGTTTTACTTCTTGTCATCATAAGCACTCAATAGTAAGTGACAGGTATTCTCTGTATTTCTAAAAGCTTTAACTAAATAAAAGTCTAGTACAGTTTTATACCAACATATGTTTCATGTTTCCTAATCACACCTCATCGATGATATCTCGACAATATTGCTATGAAGTGAAATGTATCTTACTAATGCTTATTACCGTGGGTTTCCCTTGCCGAAAATATTCACATAAACCATATTGTCATCTCAGTTTTATTCAGAGAGAAAGAGAGAGACAACAACATGTTTCACGAGAATGTTTTCGGCAGAGCCAACACAGTGTTGCATACAATTACGACAGTTACGAGTAACTACTAAAGGAATCAACTGTTATCCACAGTATCGACTGTATGCGCCTATTACTAATTATAAAATATGTTACTTGCAAATTGTGAGCTTCGTTATTGTGTAACAGGACTACGCATATTGTAAATTGTCAGCAAATCGTGAACTGATCGAATCATTCGCAATTTGACGTATAATTTCTTGGTAATTTATATAACTGTCGATGTCAAATATTCAATTTGTGTACTGATATTTTTTGCCTTATTAAAAGTTTAAGTTGCAATGGAAGATAGTTATAGGTTAGGTTTGACATCTGAAAAAAAGTTGCGCACACGTCAAATTCACAATTGGCCTGTTAAATACATATATGTATCTTAAGTTTTAAAATTATATAACCGAAATTCGGCTTAATAAAATAGATTCGTCAATAGATGTCTATGCCAAAACCATTTACCACAGAGCCATTTTGTAATTTAGAACAACTAAAATAAATTAGGAGAACAACCCAATAGGAAGCATAACAATATAAACAAAAAATAATTGATTGGCGCTAAAATGGTTTTATAAATGAAAGAACACTTTCATCTTCACTAAAAATAACGCAGTCGATGGGTGGTCCAGTCAATAAACACAAATCTGCACCCAAGTTTTACTCTTCATAAGTTTGTTTTTAAATACTTCTTACAGCAGGAAATCAATTAAGTAGAAGGTTCAAGCGAAAACTTTGCTAAGATCAAATATCAATACATACTGAGCCCGTCATCTTTTTAAATTAACTTAAAGAACACAGTTTGTAGTATTTAAATTAATTGGTGACCAAGTAGTCATAAGTAGCGCGAAATAAATTTTAAAAGTTGACATCGTGCAATATCGACTTTATTAACTCGTTGGTCCAGTTACATGTCGGTCACTATATTTACAAATGTTTTAATGACTTGTTGTCACGTGAAAGTTTGTGTCGCATTTAGATCGATCGATGTTGAATAGGATTTTAATAGTTGCTTGTAAATTTATTACACGTTATAACATGTTCGCAACTAATAGTATAAAGAAATGAATATTTATAGGCACAATGTCTTTTATTGAAATTTGTAGTCGATTGTTAAAGGCTGATTAAAATATAGTATAATGTAAACAAGCTGAGCCCCGCGGTTTCACCCGCCGTGGAAATTAATTTAATTTAACCGACAACTGTAATATGATTCATAATCATATCGATCTGAGTTCAATTCAAATTAGTTAAAACATATCTCCATACAAATTTTAATCGTCTACTTCAGAACTACAGGGAATGAATTAAAAAAAATCCTTTCTTAGTTAGTTAGTAGGTTATGCGTCCATATAAGTTAGTCGTTTTCTTCTTTTATAAACTTTTATAAAATACAAAGTTAATCTGGCTTAGCTTACCATGTGTAGTCTCTACACTGTGGAAGGTACCCGGAAAAACTGACGCTGGCAACATGATAATAAATGTAAATGTTATTTGTTTATCAGGTGCGTGTACGTGAATTCTACATCGCGATGCAGCGTTGCCCCTACATCCACGAGATGAAGGAGCGGCTGCTCGGCGCCCCATCTGACACCCTGGAGACGAGGGAAGCGAGGGAGGCTAGGGAGGCGAGGGACGCGAGGGAGGGACCCCGCGACCGCGCCCTAGAACAAGTTCAAGACACCCAGGTCGGCACCATCGTCAAAGTAAGATGTCACCCTCATCGCCATTACCTTTTATTTGGAATTAGCTGCAAAACACAAACACAACATGGAGATAAATTCTGATTTGATTAAGATTGTAAAAAATAGAATAAGAAAACTTCTGTTAATACTAATGTGTACGGTTTACTTAGAGCAGCCATTATTAATAATATGATTATGGCAATTGTTAAGACTTTTAGTTTAGTTTCTGTATATTGCAGTACATTAAAATTTTACTTTTTCATCCCCCATTAGCTCATCATGTATTTTAAGACGAAAATTGGTCATACTAATTGTTTCTGCCTACCAGATTAATATTAAGATGATATGTCATATGTTTAGAAAGAACCTTAAAATTACTCAAGGCAATTTTTATATCTCAGTTAAGACCCAATACGAATCCCCTTTCCATCCCATACTTTCTTCTACTTTTTAAATAATTAATAAACTACCGCTCGACCACTATCCAACCTGATTACGTAACAACAGCCTACTACTTATCAACAGCCTATTCACTCCCTTTCAAGGTATACTACAAGGTCATACTTGGACGGAAACACCGACGCAACTTGTCACGATCCTTTGCCTATGAAGGATGAACGACGAATGGGATCACTTCGTTCGATACATCTGCAACACATTTCCTTGTTGCGGATGTGCACGTTGTCCGTAGTCACTCGTTTGCTCTTTTATCACCTTTATAGAAGACTTTACCTAAAGATTATTGTATGATTCAGCTGAATTCCGACGGGTACGGGTCGCACACGTCGCCGGCGCGCGCGCCGCTGGTGGCGGACGAGTGCGAGGCACCGGCGGACGAGACGGACGCGCTATCGCCGACAGACGCCGTGCGGTACCGCGCCTGCTGCCAGCCTGACACCACGCCCAAGAATGCCAAGTGAGTCTTACATAAGAAAACCTATCAATCCGACAGTTAAGGCAAACAGCGCCATCTGATGTTGGTAACTGTAGATGGCGTGTAGTGAGCATTACAAAGAGTTTGGGAAGCTTAATACGTCCCAAATATTAGTTAGGTACTTAGATTTGCCTCGCTTAACTGCTTAAATAATTAACACCTCATAGCGACTAAACCAAAAATTAATATACGTGATTTTTAAAAACAGCGCTGCTACTTAGGTCTGCTGATAATCGTATTCAGCGACAACGAGGTTTTACCTGATCCCATAGTCTGCAAAATAGCGGGATCCTTGTGTTCGAATTTTGTGGTTCTAAGACATTCCGGTATTCTCATGATGTTTTCCTTCACCGTTTTTGGAGCAGTGGTGATGAAATAAACTACACAAAATAAAGCGTCTACTTGGGAAATCGGAGCCTATACCACTGGGCCACCACTGGTCCAATAAACATAAATGAACCCTAAATTTATCAATGATTCATCTAAGTACATATGAAATACATTTGTGTACCACCACCGAGAGAGACAGACCTTCTTTGACATGTATTAAAGTCGCACGAGGTTAAACATCTGTTCTTTGAAACGGTATACACAGAAGGCACTGGACGATGCGTCTCATTAGCTATAACAACAAAAGAGCGACAACAGACACTACAACCTTTGAGTTTGTCTTCGCTTTGTGCTACCATTCGTAACGGCATTGTTTCTGGGCGCAATTTATGTCCGCACAATATGTTTGAAATAGAATTAAATTAATTGTTTACGTATATAGATAATTAATTTAGGACTGTGGAGCAATTATGAATAATCATGATACGTAGTTCTATACTTAGTTAGCAGGTAAACGATGGCTTTAAGTAAAACATAAATAATAATTACTAGATAAATAACTTAAATAGATTACACAAAACGCGAAAACATTCACACAAAACATATTGTCATCTCAGTTTTTTCAGAGAGAAAGATAGAGAGAAACCTTTTATCGCGACAAGTTTATACGCCAGTGGAAACTCACGGATAAAGTTTATGTTGCCTTAGGCCACATTTCACACTAGTGAAATATATCATCATCAGCCTATATGAGTCCATTGCTGGACAAAGGCTTTCCCTAATGCCTTCCACAGTATGCGGTCCTCCGCGCACCGCATCCAGCGACTTCCTGTTGTCCTTATGATGTCATCGGTCCATCTGGAAGGCGTCGCGCACACTTCTGGTCTCCATCCGTGGCCTCCATTCTAGGATTTTCCTCCCCTATCTGACATCGCTCGCATGACAGATGTGACCAGCCAATTGCCACTTCAGTCTTTTGACTTAGGAATTATGTCTTTTACTTTAGTTCTCCGTCGAATTTCTTTGTTCCGGATTCTATCCCAAAAAAATCAACTTAAAAAATTTAATCAACTTGGCTTAAATAACTTATAGTTGATTAAGTTACCGCCGCCTTTTTGATCAATGACGTGGCGTATACTACTTTTAACAATAATCAGAGGTAACTTAATGCGTGATTTTATTAATTTTAAAGGAAAATTTACATTAACTTCTTCATATTGATCTATTTAGTGATCTATTGTATTAAATTAGTCACCATTATGATTTGTTTAGCGTCACGGTATATCACGCATAACCTATTAAATGGGTTACCTTGCCCTATTAATATGCTACGTACAAAACATTTTATTGAAAAAGCCTCAATGAATAAATGAATAGTTTAAAAATATACAAAGGAGAGGAAGCTGTAATCAAAGCGCCTGTACGTCGCATGGATGCACAATCGATTTAATGGTATGAAGCACGTGCGATATAAACTTCGAGCTATAATGAAACTTATGTCGTTGTGTTAGACCTTAAATTCGAATGATTCTTGCCCAGTTTATTTAAGCGCGGTCAGGAAGGCAGTTGTGCGTTGTCATACATGGACATGAAAGCGGACAGTGCCTTGATTTCCGGATGTAAGGATTAAAAGACGGTACTTTGTATTACTTGTTATTTATGAATTGCTAAATTTAAGTGGCAATAGGCAGGATACATTGGTCGTTATAAGGATTGCCGCTGTGGCCAAATGAACCTAGGATGGGCACCACGTAGAGGACCTCATAATGTAGGTCACATCTGATAATCAGTTTCGATTTTTAGAAAAAGAGCGTTCGAATCCTGGTGATCGAAATTAGCCATTTGAAATGATTGCTGCCAGTGCAAACGGGACCACTCTACAACTGAATGTCTCTCTCTCTAACTCACATGAGACAAGGTTTCATTTGACAGAAGTCAAATGGTAGGTTAAATTTATTTTTAATGGCGAGTGGTTGAACTCACTGTTATAAGGTTCCATACCCAAAGGGTAAAACAGGACCCTATTACTAAGACTCCGCTGTCCGTCCGTCGGTCTGTCTGTCTGTCTTTTGCCTAATGATGATTCTGGTAATAAATAATTACAGTTATAATACAGTTTACTTTTAGTACTTCAATTATTTACGTTTTGAACAGGTAAGTTCTTAAAGAATTTAAAGTAGGTCATTATTATAGACATAATTAAGTCATTATGTTTCTCTATGAAGCTCATTATTAGCCAATATAACTAAGATACAATATACCTAATAGCACGTATCGTTCAGCTGTCAATTTACTTTTATTAGTGTAATGCGCACCTAGCAGTTAGTTATACCCTATAAATTTTAGCAAGTAATAGCGTAACATTTTAAAATTTCATTGTGTAAAAGTAGACGGACGGGCCGGTTGGCGTGGTTTGTAAGATACTTGCTTTTCACGCCGCAGGTCGTGGGTTCGATTCCCACCCAGGACAGACATTTGTGTGCATGAACATGTCTGTTTGTCCTGAGTCTGGGTGTAATAATCTATTTAAGTATGTATTTACTAAAGAAAAGTAGTATATGTAGTATATAAGTTATCTGGTTGCCATAGCACAAGCTCTGCTTAGTTTGGGATCAGATGGCCGTGTGTGAATGTCCTAGGATATTATTATATTATTATTATTGTGTAAAAGTAAGTCTGTAACTATACATTTAAAATTAAAATCATCTAAGAATCTTAGAAACCAACAAACCACTTTCTTTATATTCATGTTTACTATCATCTAGCGCCATCTAGTTTTATTCATATTAACTACGAAGAACCGTTGCAGAATCGTGCGTAAGGCTCGCTTAGGTTTTTATAGGTCGGGGTTGAATTAATCCCCGTTGTCAATAAAACACAACAGATAAACTAACGAGTAAATCTCTTAAAATTAGTAATCGTACGGACGTTTGCTAATTTTAGTACCATTCGTCACATTTTTGTCAATCAAGTCGATCCGTGCTTTGGGTTCCAATCTCAGTATCTATGGGAGAGAATCCTAGATAGCTTTTATTTCATGTTATCACACATGTTATTATTAATAGCAAAGCATTTCGTTATATTTATAAGGTATTACAAAAGAGTGAACGTAGCTGCCCTAAATTATTAACACAAATGCACAGGGAAATATTTTGTATACGGTACAAAACATAGTTATCAAAACATCAATAGATTATGCAATGACAAGGGACTAAAACGCGATGAGCGATGGTATCATCGCCTATAGCAGTCTTTTAATTATGCTTATGTCATTTCTTGCGTGATGTTTATTTCTACTTTAAACGCGTAGTCGGAAATAACTGATGGTCACAGATGTACCTATAGCACGCGAGGTATTTATACACTTCTCAGGAACGCGTCGAATTACAATGCACATTAACCTAATAATTTAAACACGAGTTAATAAATAATATTTTTTTACTTGGCTAGCATCATCCAAATCGACGTTATGACGGTTTGAAAATACTATAAAACGTTTCGAGAAAAAGGAGGTAGTTGTTTTGGCTCGTCCTTGCCGGGCTCACTACCGTACCCCCAGATTTGTTAAAATTAAAATTCAAATGTTCAATCTCACTTGTGTACAAAACATAAATAATAATAAGAGCAATAAGTAAAACTAGAACAAAAGCTGAGTTTCCGTTACATAAAGTATCTATTGTTGTTTGCATTATTCTCAAACATAAAATGAAAGTACTTTCATCCTCATAATCCTAATCAGGACAACAAGGAAATCAAGACGCTTACACGTTAGTGAAAATTATGACTAAAGATTCCGTTACATATATAGAAACACAAAGAAAGGACAAGCTAATAAAGCGTGTGAAAATTAAGTTTATGACGTCATGTTTCGTAAATCCTAGATTTTCTTTATTTCAGTCATCAATTACCCTTTAAGCTCTTATGATTCCATATATACTATGGCAACATCAATGGACCTTCATCCTTATTGTAAGGGTTTCCAGCCATTTTCATTAAAAATACACCAATCTTAGGATTCTCGTCAAAAAGAATGGGGGAATTTGTTTTACTTCACTTTTGTTATTAAAAAGGGGGAATAAATGTAAAACAAAATAAACCTTATTTCGAAATCATAATGATTTTTTTTAATATTTTATCTAAACCTCGAACTAAAACAATCCATCGATAATGAACACCCGGCCTTATCCGTCTAGACGGCAACAGGCGTGCGATTCGCAGGCCCATTAATGGGTGCGCTTAAAGTCAAGCGACCAAAACGATATGCAAGTGTGTATTGTGCGCAGATACAAGGCCGATTCGTTATGTTTGTTATGTCATTGACGAGTTTAAACTCTTAATTTAAATTGCTGAGACGCGACCGTAGTTAGGTCTCGCATACTTAGCGATGGGAATGCATTCAATCGTCGGCTACATGTTAATCCGCTCGCTATAGGTGGCGATTACGATAGAGTTTCTAAGGTGCAGGCAAATTTAGCTTTCAAGGACATTATGACATGTCTTTAATTCGTTTCATAATGCACGTTCATTGAAAATAATCTGTCAAATTATACCATGATAAAAAAGGGAAATGTGCAAGTTCACCTGACGTATAGTGATTAGAGTTACTATCAACAAGGAGTACGTGTACCAAGGCCGCGAGCGGAGCTGCAGTTCCTCTGGTGCTGCCGATGTTTATGGGTGGCGGTGATCACTAAGCTTTAGGCGACTCGTTGCTTGTTTGGCCAACCTTCTATTTAAAAAGAAACATCTGCAATTATTAAGTTTCAAATGTGTTGTCACCCTTATTTGCGTGAAAGAAGAAGGTATAGACAATAGATAAGAAAATGAAGATAATTAATAAAGAAAAGGGCTCTGTGACAGCTGGCTATACCACTAAAATTTAGATATCAGAAATAAGTTTAGTTTTAACTTAATTAAATTAAAGAAAAACGCTGTAAAACTTTTGAAACCCTAAGTGGATGCTTTTGATAGTCACTTAAATAGTCCGACAAAAATAGGCGTCTTTTTATTCTTCTCACAAAAGATTTTCTCAAGCTTCATTGTATTTGTACTAGTACGAATAAAAGCACTTTGAGAATAGCAGATAAAACTAAAAGGTAATTTAGTTGGACGAATGTTTTATACGTTTTTTTATCAGTTAATATTAATCTAGACATAAATTGTAAAACACATATATAACCTATATTAGGATGGGACGTTATAAAAATTTTCTTTATCATTATCAAACTCTATTTGGAATCTTCCGGGGTTGATATCACAATTGAGGCTCGCCTTTATTATTTTTCCCCTACTTCTGCTACTTTTTGGTAGGTAGGGGCCACCTGCCAAAAAGTAGCCGACCTCTGATTTAGATTTACTCATTTCGTTATAAAGATTTTAAAAATATAAAATGTGCATATTGATCGGAATATCTGTGTACTCCAGTATGTTTGTAGGCTTAGAAGCTAGTAGGCAGAGCAACACACGTAGTTGTGTCACTGTCCACTTGTGTCCCAATACTTTTAGCAAATGCATGTTGATTTTGACACAGGAGAGTCGCTGCTACTAATTAAATTAAAGAGTTCGTTAACACAAACTTCCTATTATGTAATAACTTAAAACAAAACACGGTTGTTAGTCACAACGTTAACGTTGTTAGTGCGTTGCAACATATAGAGGAAGGGTCGGGAAATTCTGTCAGTGGTAGAGTCCGCAATAACAACATCTGATTCACGAATGGGCCGGCTCGACCGGTGAAATACCACGACCTCACAGAAGACAGGCGTAAAGTAGAGTATTCTGGGTTTCATCTGATGAGTGAGGTGCCGGAGGCCTAGTTCTAGTTCTCTTCCACTCTCACCCTTTTCTTATAAGGAAAGGATAGGAAGGGGAAGAAAACATGACGGTGGAGGGGATGTATGGAATTTGGAAATAACCATTTTCTGTTTGTCCTCCTCCTGTTCCTCTGACCATTAAAGGTGGGCAACGCATCTGCAACTCATTAGTTAGTTGGAGCATGTCTATGGGTAGCGATTACTTGACATCGGGTGAACCGCTTGCTCGTTTGCCATCTAGTACTATTTTTCGTTTAAGCGTTAATTAATACAAACACAAAAATTATTTAGCGAAAGGAACTTCGTTCAAATCGGGTGTCCATAAGACACCAGTGTCTTTTTTAACAATATTTGACAGTTCGAGTGTCGACCTTGGAGTGGGACCGTCCGGTGCCGACCCCTGATATAGCGCACGTCGTTCAACGATCCAGGGTGTGGCTTATAAAGATTTCCTATGACAAAGAAAATTCATTAATATTGTCCGCTTTTTAAATCATTAGGAAGACGGACATTGGCTATGCGATAAAATAGATATTTTCTTTAAAATCTAAGTTTGATTTATTTTTATAAGATAAAGCACCAAACATTGGATTGTAAATACTATAGTATTCCACTATGACGCAATGACCCGTATAAAACACAAATGTACGGCGACAATGTAGCGTGACGTAGTACAATCATATAGATCACAAAGATAGGTATTTAGTATAAGCACCAATTACGTAATACTGCCTGTAAACGCTAAGTTCGTTAACCTCCAACACAGGGAGGGGTCAGCGAAGTTCAAACAACATAGAACAGATGCTTCTCATATGCTTTATCGTTTATTAATTTATGTGTGTAGTTTGAGAAATAGCCTAGTTATTAGTACTGGCGTAAAGTGCGCAGTATTTTAAGGGCGTTTTTCGTTTCTTTTGGAAAACAAGGGCCGGGTCAGTGGGTCGCGCGCAGCCTCCCAAGCTCGCTGGGAGACGCGCCTCTATCGACCGAGTTTCTAACTCTAGGGCTGGCACAACAAAATTTAAATAATATATTTTATTACATAATACGCAATATATAAATTTGTTTTTTTTTCTTAAGGTTTATAATTCTATATAAAGATATATAGATGTTCGTAAACACAATGACTTAGTGATAATGTGCTTTAAATAAGTGATTAAGCATCCAAAATAGTTGTTAAGTTATAGCTGCGTGAACAATAATAAGCTTGTATCGATCGGTATTTCACAACAACTCTTGAAAATTCAATTACCAGGGTATTCAAACCCAGACGAGCGATATGTATGACTTTATAACACTCATGCACTTTTGCAATCTATTAAAGACGACCCTTTCGTTGGCATCAAAGACGTAATTCTACCAAATGACATCCCCTCGTGCCGTTTACGAGTGCAATTTATATAAAATAGGGTGTTTTCGGGAGGGTCGGTGCCGCCCCTGATATTCGTGTGCCTCAGTGCGCAGCATCCGCAACTGCGCAACTCTCCGCGCACTCGACTCGGAGGCTTGGTCTCAACGCCGCTCCTTCGCACTTCCGGAGATATTTTACCTTGAAAAAGTCCTTGGAGTACCGCTCTTACCTAAATATTTAATGCTCGACCCTGATATGTCCTCGTGAACTCCCTTTAACATTTCTGTGCCGTGTGTGAAGTGCTAGCGATGGGGAAGGAGAAACACCCGATGGAGGCTGAGGTGAAGGTGGCCACTGTGGAACTCGATTCGGTGGATAACATGGCAACTCTGCCAGTAGGCCAGCATCGGCAGCAGGGAAGCGATATTGCCATCGCTGAAAAGCATAATACAACTAATAAAGAGATGGAGCTTAAATGCGTCCAGCCAAAGCCCTCGAAGAAGTACGTCTAAGTGAAAAAGCAGCATAATTATATTTAAATAAAAAAATGATCATTTTTGAAGTGTTGATTAGTACATACTATATACTTTACATAAATCCTCTTTCATATTAAGAGTGGCTCTGCATATTTTACTACATAAATCTTGATTACAATTCTGTTTTGCTCTTCCGTCATCCTTTATATATTTTCAAAATCAATTTCTACGTTTATATAATACAACCCATCTCTTTGATACTAGATATTAGATGTGTCGTTACCTCTTCATGCAATTAGTAATTGGAACAAAAAAACTCAAAAAAATCTTCTTAGATTGTTGTTTTAAAAGACCACCTGGAATACAAGGTAGTAGAGTCCAAGGGTAGTCCAAGAGGTCGACATTTTCACAGGTTCCATTGTATCTCTAGGGACCGCCAGCGTTCATTTTATTTCCAATTCTGTACTTGTACCGCTAAAATTTTTAAAATACTTCTTTTTGTTGATTTCAGAACATCATTATTCATCATCTCAAGTTTTATTTATGCCAAACTTTTGGTAGTGGTTTGCATAGCCTATGTGGTCAGCGATGTCATCACCCATAACCTTCCACTCTACTACTACGAGGGTTTCTTCACCTACTTATATGGAATGAGCATACTGTTCCTTCTGTACGTCTTCTGTTTCCTTCTTCAGGGTACGTATAACTGCTAATCAAAATATGATATAAATGGAATAGACTCCTAATATGTGCCATTTTTCTAAACTAGAGAGTGCTTGCTGCAACGGTAGCCCACCAAAACCGAAGCCACCACCAAAAGAAAAGAAACCTAAGAAAGAAAAGGAAAAGAAGACCAAAGATAAAGAAGGCAAGGATGGAAAAGATGGCAAAAAAGATGGCAAGAAGGAAGGTAAATCTAAGGATAAGGATGCCGGAAAAGACAAGGCGACTAAAGAAAGCAAGAAACAAAGTCAATTCCAGGTCAGCAATATTTTTTATTCTCATTTCCAATAGCATATCACCAGCACATCCAATTTTTTCGTTTAACCATATGTTACCATTTATCGCTTTCCACCGTTTTAATGTTGTGTTAGTTAACCTCTCGAGATTGTATCTGTCATAAAAGCAACAAAGTTTCCCATGTTTAGCGTTATTATTATGTTTCGCTTTTCACAAAAGCGCTTAGTTAGGACGTGACTGGCCGCATGATCCCTTTTCTGTTTACGCTGGCTATTTTTTTGTTTTTCCATATCATTTGGGCAGGAGGTGTATCCCCGTAAGATGCGCGATAAAGTCCGACAACAACAATTACAAATGGCTCAGTTGTATGCATCCGATCAGGTGAGGCATATTATGAAATGACGCAGCCTGCTTAAATAATTCTACCATACCATTACCGAGCTTTGGATGTGCTGTTTTCGTTCATTTAGTTGCAGATTATTGTGCTTGTGTTGTGTCCGCTATCCCCTTTGCTGTTTCAACCCCCGAAGACTATGCTTAAGTAGTTTAAAAAGTTTACATCCATATTTAACCATAAGGCCCTCCTCTACACCAAAAATAAACTATTTTGCTACCACCATTAATTAAGATATATTGTTTTTTTTAAATGCCTTACTAATTTCAGTCATTACAGTACAAGTTCTTTTATTTTAGTTGTTTTATTCCAATATCGGTTGTTTTATTCTAATTATATAATATTTATTTAGCAACAAGATGTGGTGGAGTTAGAAGCCGGCCCTGTAGCCAGGCCAATGCGCCAGCGAAAGACTTCACAGAACGACCACAGCCACGGAAGTTTCTTTCTTAGAATTGGGGCAATTGGTAATATATGCATTTTGATTATCAAATAATATTAAAATATTTAGGTTACAAACTTATATTATTGGTAACTGGGTTTCTAACATTTTGTTTTCACGGATTTACAGCATTCGGCCTGGGCACTATGATCTATAATGGCTTGGAATTTGGAACATTTTTCGAATTGCCTTTGGATTCACCTTGTTATCTAATTCTCAAAGGCGTCAATCCAGTATTGCAGATGGTCTTTACATTTATGCAAATGTATTTTATTTTTATGAACTCGAGAGTAAGTTGTATTTTAAAACATAAATATAATGCACAAGGTCTGTCTGTATTTTAGTATTTAATCATTTTTTTTCTTATAGTTAAACATCCATCGGTTCAAAGTAATCGCTCGATTCGGTCTTATGCATGTTGTTGCAACCAACATTTGTGTCTGGATTCGCACACTGGTGTTAGAATCTCTAAAGGAGATTACTGATTACCATGTGAAGAATCCTCAGGGTATCCCTGGCGAAGGCATACTCGGAAGTAAGAATATTGTGTAATATTTTCATGTCCATTTCTTATATGTTTGATATAATGTGTTAATTACATATATTTCTGTTCAGAAGTCATCCGTAAACATACCTTGAGACATTCTGGTAAAGTATTTGGCGCCGCAACCACAGCTGCTACAACTGCCGCAGCAACAGCGGTTTCTATGGCTAAGAGCACAAGCGATCAGATATTGAGTATCGTAACAACTACTGTAGCTGCTCCAACTACCACTTCAACTACAAGTATGTATTTTTAAGATTTAATACTATCCATGTCTCTAACATAATACTAATTAAACAATTTCATCATACAGGTACCCAATACCATTGTAAATAATGCATGTATGTGTATTTAAAATATTTTCGAAACATATTTTCAGCGACCACTCCTTCACCATATTATAATGCCGGTAGTGGATTCATATCAAATTCCAAAATAATCGACACTATTAAAAGCACTGTAGGGTACGGCAACGGTATGCATCACGGCCGCGAGTCGAAAGACTCATGGCTGAACGATAACCCATTTACGACCACATCGACTATCGCACCAATAACGCAAATAATAACCGAGAAAGTAACTCCGACTCAAACAGCCATGTTGGAAGTATTCCAATGGCTTTACACATCGACTTTAAAACCCATAGTCAATACCGTTACGACAATGGTTTCCTCTACGCCCGGACCATATATAACCCACAAAGATGAATGGGGCAATAGCATTCAAAAGTATCGCGTTGATGAACCACCACATGCGCCAGGTTTGTCGTTGGAGTTCAAGCATCATATTTTGTTCGCCGCCGTTGCACAGTTATTTTGCGATTTTTATGTATGATTTAAGTGTAGTTTGCACAAGCAATATGATTCTATCGATTGCCATTCATTATGTTTGTGCATGTGCCGTCCTTTTTTAGCTCCTAATTTTAGTTTTTCTTTACACTTAACAGTTATTAAAGTTAATTAATTGTAAATTTACTTTGTATTTCTCAGCTAATTCCACGGAACTGTTCGAGTCTTTCGATATTTTGAACCCGGCTGCCCTGATTGCCAATATCGATAATTCAACTGTCTGTGGAAGGAATCCAATCATGGGTACCATCGTGACTGACTCCGCCCCCTATCTTTACCCATTCATCATTGAGTATTCGCTTATTGGCGCTGCTGTCATATACGTTATGTGGAAACATATCGGAAGATATCCGAGGTAATTATCGTTGTACGTGGACTGTCATATTTCATATGTACTGAAACTTCACTTCAGTAACGATGCAACCAATAGCATTTCATTCGTAATATTAGGTAAAATGTTGTGATTTAGACTGATTTAATATAGACTAGATACAAATGTAGATACAATTGTGTAACATATTAGAGTCAAACATCAACAAACGCGTCTGAATTACATGTGCATTATCAAATGCATATTTGGTTGCAGCGTGGCGAACGATGAAGATCTGGAAAGACGTCTGGAAGCTGTTCTCTCCCGCAGGGCGGCGGCGCTGGCGGCGGCACAACGTGGCAACCGAGTGGATTGTGCCGGGGCTTCCAAGGGGCTTTTCTGTGGACTGCTGCTTTTGGTCGCGTCACTTATCTGCTTGATCCTTTTCTTCGTCTTAATTAGACATCACGAACTGAAGCGACTGTCAATTTACTTGGCCGATGTCTCACACTGCGCTCTCATGATCCTGTCAATTCTGGCGATTTTGATTGGTTTTATACGGTAAGTAGTTGCGACGAATTGACTTGAGATTTGTTTAAATAAAACTACGTAGGAAGCAATCTGATAGTTGGAGGAGAATCTAAAATTATTTTTTTTGGAAGCATGATGTTCAGCAGTTCAAAGTTCGCAAACTAATTTCGTTGCATGAGAGAAGAAAGGTGTAACGTAAATAGGAGAAAGAGACACGAACATGGAATATTTGTATACAAATATTGTGTTGTTGTATTTCTTTTGAGATTCTCTCTGTCTCTGTTTTTCACACAAAATGATCCTTTATTTTAAAGAGTTTAATTTAAATTACCTGTACGGTACTGCACGTGCAATTTTTATGTTTCTTTTTCTTATTTGTTTCATTTGTGATCTTAATTTATGTTACATTTTGTTTTTCTTTTATCCCTTCTCCCGCACCCCGCTCCGGCTTTTAATTACTTTTTGCACATTTGTGCTATATTTCCGTAAATTTCACTTATTGTTAACTTATCACGACACACTCTTGGTATTTTATATATTTTTAAATTACCCCATTATAACAATTCATATTTTTGTATTTTCATCTTGTCCCCGTTATTGCCCTCTTTCTTTCATGTAAATTTTTAATGACGATTTCTTTGTTTGTGGATAATTTTCTTATTTGACATCTTGACGACCCCTGTTACATGTTTTGTTATTCTATATTCTTGTGTTACCATTTTTGGTTTTCCTTTAAACTTTTAAAACATAAGTGGTCGTAAGTTGAAATGGAGCGTCAACCCTCCTTCCTGTACCGAGCCTCTTCGCAGGGTGCAATCTTTGAAGTTCCGCTCAGAAGAACAATCAGATTTGAATGACATCCTGCTCCGTGTCTCTGCATTTGGACTCTTCGTGTACGCTGTCTTCAGCGTCATCGCCGGTGGCATGGGCGCCTTCACTCATGAACCGAATCTGCTCGTCATGATTACTGGATGCTTAAGCGTACTCCAGGTAAATAAAAATGTTAATTATTTGAACTGAAAATTATATATATATATATATATATATATATATATATATATATATATATATATATATATATATATAAGTTATAGTGCATATGGCATTATTAGCGATAAACGTAATTGTTATAATTCCAGGTGGTTCTCCAGCTGTTGTTCATAGCCGACGTGTCGCGTCGCCGAGTTCACCTTCCCGAACAGGAGCGCAGCAAGCCCGCACGCCAAGCCGTCACCTTCTTACTCATCTGCAACGTCACCATGTGGCTCATCTACACCTTTGAAGCTCAGAAGGTTCTTGCTAACCCGGTAATACTATTTCGTTTATTGAATTAGCTATCATAGATAATGGTTTCTATATTATAGGGGGATTCCAGCAAACAAAAGTCGTGAATATTTTAACTTAACGGTAATGACTTGTAAATTCATGGTAAAAGTAGGGTGCAAGAAATATTAGTAACCGTTTAAATTAAATTTTACATACACAACATTCTTTACATTAAGATATGAGTAAGTAATATGAGATATATAATTGAGAAGTATGTACATGAGACATCTCCCGAAGCCAAGACTATTAATGTAAAATACTTGAACAAAAAAATACATTTAATCCTAATTAATATTTTATTTAAAAGTAATTAATGTTTTATTCCTTTAACAGGTACAGCTCGATTTCTACGGTTTCGTAGCCTGGTCGCTCGTTCAACGATTCACTCTGCCGCTTTGCATCTTCCATCGTTTCCACTCGGCCGTCACCCTCGCTGAGATTTGGAAGACTAGCTACAAAGCCCGCCTGGAGTGAACGTATCAATAAATGGATTCAAAATCCAATATTCGACAATCTGAAACCCGTGACACTTCAGGGTGAATGATATCGATTTCGTCCTTATCCGGGACAGCAATTTTAATAGGTAGAGCAAATAAATTTGTTGCTAGATTAGAATCGTCTTGCTCTTTATTCGTCTTAATATAGTTATAGGATCGGATTTAGTACATTGAGATGTTTCGGTAATCTAGAATCTGAATGCTCTCCCGGACTTCATAGCTGATGATATCGCAAGAAAACGAAAACATCTACCACGCATGTCGATTTATTATGTTGGTTATTATTATCCTGAAAATATCGTTTTTACTCGTTCTTACATTCCATGCTCATTTACCGCTTCTACATAACTTACATACAAATTATTTTTTTCGAAAGACTGACTGCGGTGACTTAACCTCAAATTCAATATCGATTTCGACGTAACTAAAACAATTTTATTTGTTTATACGTAAAAAAGATTTGCTCATGTCTTGAAATTTTATTATAGACCTAATCAAAGTTTTGGACATTTTTTTTGAGAATAGGTAAGTATTAATCAGTTGAACGTGAACATATAATATTGATCCCCAGTTGTGAAGTGTTCCCTCCTGTGTTAGACATAATTTTTGTGCCATGATTTTAGGGTAAGATTTAACACGAATTGACAACATTTTACATTTTTTTCTTAATTCTGACAATTGTGTGAAGTGCGTTTGGTTGAAACTTTAACACGACAAAATAAAAACAACTTAGAACGATTCAGAAAAGATTTAAGGACGACTAGAGTATTTGATGTATGCGTGTACTTTCAAATTAGTAGTGACTTTAATGATAGAATTGCTAAATTCAATTTTCAAAAGATTTATTAGCCAACATATTATTCGAGATAAGCAAGTAGAATTCTATTAAAAGTTTAATACGTATATTTACTTTTAAGAATTAGATAACATTTAAAATATACGTTTATATCTATTTAAATGTACTTAAACGTAGAGGTTTACAACGGTAGGTGGCGCAGATCGCAGTTAACTGCTTGAGACAGTTATGGGTTTTTGAGTTTAAGACATATTAAATTGCAAGGGGCCATAAAATTGAATATTATAAATACATCGCACACCACTATAGCGCTAATACCTTATTAGCTCATCCACAGATAATGTTTACGATAAGTAAAATTAGCTGCCGTAGTTATTAAATTTAAAAATTTTTTGGTGTATTTATGTATATCGTCATAAATAAACCCGGACTACTTTAATTCGGGCGACGCGACGTAAAATTTTCATATTTCTCTTCTTAAAATTGTATGAAAAACAATGTTTGATCACCTTATTGCGTTACATTAAATACTTCACTGCAAATATTTTCATAACGGTCTTTTGTGCAATCTATTTTTATAAGCTGTCTTATTTTACATTCAAAGTGTGTACCGGATATAATGGTATCAATGATGGACGCAGTACGTGTAATATCATTTCTATATTATGACTTTTTGTATAATATAGTTCTTAATATAAATAATTTTTAATATATTTATTATTTGTAATTAACAATAAGGTAAAAACGTAATTTATTGATTCAGAGATACGTGTGCTCACAACGTGAGGTTTTGAGTGATTGTAGTTTCAGTTTCTTGACTGGTTTATCATTATACTTTGATATTAACATTTATTTGTATTTATTAGTAACGACCAGTGCCCGATCTTAGTTATTTTTCCAAGATGGCGGCAATAAAAGCTACTCACAACATTTGGAAATATTTCTGTGAACCACGAAGTGATGGCTTGTTTTATCACTGCCGTTAAAATAAATAACACATTATTAATTAAGTCCTTTGATAAATCTATACTATTTCTAACTCGTTCAATTTTGTAGATGATATTTACTGTGTACCTAAATGTTTGGATCAAAATGTACCGATGATGTTTGTAACATTAGATGTAACATGTGATTAATCAATCGATGTTTAATAGATAACAAAAATTAAAATTTGGAAACTCTACTTTAAATTATAAAATATAATTAATATATATGTCTATTTAAATAAATCCAATGATATGAATTCTCTTTTCATTTAAATTTTAACTACTTGTGAACTAAAATCCTCCTCAAAAGATTCCACGATAAATTTAGAAGAAGACTATTCATAATAAAAACCATATATAGACACTCACCGACAAATCTTGCTATAAAATCTAACGTTAAAATTAGGTACAGTAGCAACATAAAATTGAACAACCCTTAGTTAATTAAAAAAATACCTCTATAACACGACGAAGAAAAATAAGTTATGTTAGCGAGTCCTTTTTTTCAGCAGATTTAAATTGGAAGTTTCGCCAATACATTTATTATATTTATATTATAAATAATGTGACTAAAATATTTATAACATAAGAGCGAGATAGCGGCGCTCGGTGGTCGTGGGCCCCAGACAGTGGTATCAGGACAATCAGTCAAATAAGTAAGTAAGTAAGTAGATTGAAATCAATGCAGCCAGGTATGAAATGGTATTCAAGTCAGTAGGAAGCTAGTGCTTTAATAGCGATATTATAATATGGAATATCTGAATCTTCATGAAAAATCTATAGCTCAAGTAGTAAAACATATACTAATGCTTAGTAAGTAAATAACGCTGAAAACAACTAATTTATATCTAATCGATAGTAAATAAATCAATCTTCCATTCGTCTTCAAAATGTTTTCCCTACAAAAGTTTTCTCTGCCATTGTTTTTATTCGCTAGTAAAGAGTTTTAGCAAGCTATGCTTGTGACCAAATGGAGCTTAAGATGTTTTGTAAATAATAATTGATAGGCAGTGAAAGTCTTTTGGTAGTGGTAGTGAAAATAACAATATATATCGAAAGTATGCCTTTACTAATAAAAATACACAACATTTTGTGATTTTGCAATTTCTTGCTGCTCGAAATCGACGAAAATCAAAAATCTTCATTAAACTATTAAATTGTTTTATTTATTTTTTTAGTTATCTGTTTCATTTGTGAAAGATTTATTCTACTTGTATACTAACTTGTCGGTACAAAACACCGAGAAAAGCGCGAACGTGAGTAAAGCCGTTTCATAAAAAGTTTACTTATATACTCTTTGGTTATATGACTGTGATGGGGAATGTCAACGTCAAAAAATAAATTTGATAGATGAAGTCATTATTTCCACGAATAATTTGTCGTAGTTATACTTCCTAAAACAAAAATATCAAATTGGTTATTCATTTGTGAAAATTCTTTAATCTTACTCACTTGTAAGATACCTTCTTTTTCTTAAAATTTGATTTTCAAATTGACTAGAAATAAAAGGGAACTTTCAATAAATGATGAAACTCTTGTTTATGTGAAGAAAAGTGATAATTGCTTTTTTAGTTTACCTTATAACTTAGTATGATTCTACGGTGCGGTTTATTAATATGTTTCGTAAGTTTCGTCACGACCTCTGAGGACTTTTATAGGGATGGGTGGTTTGGCAGAAGCGGTTCAGAGCTAGACAGTATTTATTCGCTATGGCCATCAATGCATAATGCAGCGAGGTTAATTAAGCTTAGAAAAAGAGAGACGCAACAACAAATAGGTGCAAAAGAAGGTGGAGGAAACGATATTACGATTCAAAACTCAGGAACTAAACTACAGACATTGGACACAGATAATAAGCAAATAAGTGTCCACGACACCCCAAATAATACTGCTAATCAAGTTGCATCGAAAGGTTTGTATTGAAAATATTTATACATTTGTAACATTTATTTCTGTTATTTTCTGTTAATAATTTCTGGCAATACATAAGTAATACTTTAAATTTAACTAGTATATATAACTTGGAGTGTAGTGAACATTTAAATAAATAACAATGGTGTCATGACATCTGACATCATGGGTTAATCATTTTTTGTTTGTCTAATCTAATGATTAATTCTATTACCCATAGCAATGGAACTTTCCATGGTACTTAATGTTCTTATATAAAAGGTAAATGATATATTCAGGAATAAAAGTTCATATGAAAACTCATATATCTAAATATTTTTAATACATTTATATCATACAGTTCAATTGTACACCATTTTTTTAGATTTTATGGTGTACATTGTATATCTAAATCATTACGCTTATTTTATTGAACTTCAGTAGTTGAAAAATCTTATCAAACAAAATGTTTATATACAATACCTTGTTTTACAGCAAGTGGTATTGTTATAAACAAAGGATTTTACATTTAAATTCATTTATTCCAAAATATAAACCACCTTTTACCATTAGTTATCCATATTATGCAATTTCACTTCACTTTATTGGTATGGCTCTTTGTATGCTAAATGTCATTTGATTGTTTACAACAATCATATCTTGCTATAAAACAAGGTGATAAGTGTATTGATTGATAGTGATCCTATTTCTTTAAGGTAAAATATTACATTACAAACTGTTTCTATCTATTTTTTTCAGTTAATACCACTCAGAATGATCTACAAAAAAATGATACGAAACCACCACCTCTTCTACCAAAGATGGTAAATACTACGGAACCAAAACATAATCAAACAGCTCCCAGCCAATTAGATATTAACAATCCAGGAGTATTGAAGAGAGGTCTTATCGTTTTTGGTGGATTTGCTCTCATGGCTTGTGCATATTTCATATTTTACAGGTAAACTATCTAATTTTTAATTTAGATCATAAGTAGTAAATAAATAAAAAATAATAAAAAAATGGTGATATGAGGAGCACTTGAAGTCTGAAATATTTTAGGGGGAAGTATATGGGACTGCTTATTTTCTATTTATATTCTTTTAATAAAATGATATCACTGTTTTACCAAAATAATTATACATATTGCCTTTAAAGTTAGTACCTGGATGACCATATTTTTTTCGCAATCAATGATTTTTCGTAATTATATTTAGATACAAATATTCCAATAATACTTTTTTCTCACAAAAGAAGGAACTTGAAAACAATTAGTAAAAAACAATATATTGACATCAATTTTCATATCCTCTGACCTTTAGATAGGCAATGCAACTTATATACGTTATGCATCTAAGAAATAATCTAAAAGAAAAATCAGAACATTTTTCAGAAATAAAAATCAATTTAAAAAATGAATTCAAATTCAAATATGTTATAAATTTTTAATATGTTGATTATTATTTGAACTATCCTTCCAAAAAAAATGTATGTATAAAAAAATTGGATGTTGTCAATTTTACAATGCCTCATTTTTTGATTTTGTTTGAATAGAATACATTGGAGAGTTCCTAATCTTCATATCAGAATTAATGTATTTAACAAGTCACTTTAGGCATATTGAACACAATCTCACTCACAAATTTGGTTAAGTGTATTCAAATGTGGTTATTGACTGAAGAGGATTACATTTCGTTCACAGCATGGCATATGATCTAAGAATAATGTGGGCCAAATCTGCCAATTTTAATCACAACATGAATTACACCTTATATATTACAAATTTCAGGAGAAGTGGTAAGAAAAATGATGCCAACAATGCCCACGGTACAAATGAAACAAACCAATTTAGGTATGGTGTTCTACAATCTGATGATAGGAGGGATAACATGGAACTTTCCAGAATACCATTAACAATGGAGTCAGACGATGATGACGATGAAGACTTGGAGATTTTTGACTTAAAGCATAAGCAGAAATCACTGTCTTATGTCAATTTGCAAACACAAGAAGATGATATAGTGGCTAATACTATTGATTTTGATAAAGATAACAACCTTTTGTTAGACATAGAAGATAATGCGTCGGATACTCTTATAAACTGGTCGAATAATACAAACAAAAATCCTTAATAGTCTTGTAACACTCTTATTTATATGAAGCTCTGACAGCTGAAATATTCCAATGCATGTAAACTTTTTCTTTTTTCGTTATAAAAAAAGTAATTGCCGAAAGTACTTCAATTAGAAAAGTTACAATAACATCTTCATATAATGTATACATGATGATATATTTCAATATATTTAAAAGCTGTGAGTACTCTTCATACAAACACTAAAGTAGTAATATTATAGTATAGATGTATTATTATTTGAACAAAATACATACTGTCTATATAAAAATATCCATAACATATATAATTTCAGTATTTTCTTAATGGATGTTTTGGAAAAAAATAGCGTGCTTCATAACATTTAATCAGGTGTATTTTAGAAATCGGCAAGACTATAAAAATAGTTTTCTACCTTTCCATCCAGTAATGTCAGAGACAAAATTATTTTTGTACAAACTTGAACATAACAAAAAACATTTAAGGCAATAATTTTAGTATAATGATAGACATTTACATTCAAATATTATTTATTCAAATGACATATTCATAATTAAATTTATATAATATGTTTTAATATTTCAAATAATCAAACTGTTAAAAAAAGTGTGGATAAATAATTAAAAATATATGTACTTTAATTTTTTGTAATTATTTACCTAATGAGGAAAAATAGTGATTGTTGTTTGGCAAATAAAAGAAACGGTCAAGATGTAAATAATAAGTAATCTACTAAAATCTTAATATACAGCATATGGCAATTAGTTTTAATCTATTTCTTAATGTATTTATCTATTTATAAATATAATGGATTTATTTGTCATAATTGCTTATCAACTGCTAAACGTATAATTAATTTGAAACATTTTATACTAATTAACAATCTGCTGCCAATATATTTCTATAAGATTGAGAATAACGTCACCTAAATTAAAAATTATAAGCTTAAATAGAGATGCAGGTTTCGTTAGTTTCTTGAACTTCATTATATTATATCTTAAATCTTTATTTACCAATGCCCATGACTTACTACTTACCTCAATAAATAAAATAGTCGTTTATGTACTTATAGATATGTTAAATCACATCACATATCTTTGTACTTATATTGAAATTATATTCTAATAAAATGAAAACGAAGTAAATAAAAAAAAATAGTTTATTTATTTGAGGATTCAAAACAAGACTTAGTAACACTTTTAGACATTGATTATTGATTCTAATCAATTGGTAAATTATAATTATTTAGCAAACAAATAAGTAAAATATTTTGTTAGAACAAAAAAGAGAAATTTATTAAATTGAGAAATTTAATAAATTAAACTTATCTCAAATATGAACTCAAATCTTGCGAAAATTGTTTAGATTCTACAAAAATAGAATTATTTTATTTTATCAGTTCATACTGCTAGGTCTAACTGAATGATAAGAATACACATAGCATGATAAGCCAAAACATGTCTCGATAGTGGATGTGTGACTACAATTAGTAGAAGAAAGGAATACCTTTCTTCTACTAATTGTATGTGACTACTCAGTGAATACACTGACAGGTATAACTAATTAAGACGTGTTTTGTTAAGGATTCAGTGAATTTATAAAGAATAACAGACAGTGACATACTAAAAAGCCCGATACTTATAGTACTTATATCCTACGATGATATCCATCTAAAAGCATAGATTTGTGGGTGTAGATGAAGCGATAGCATGTGTCATAAAGTAATTTGTCTGCCTACCACTTACTCAAGTATGCTAGAAAACTTGATTTAATTATCTTTTACTACTTTAAAACCAACCCTGAAAATTATTATATTGGCATTATTATTTTCTATACATAAATGCGTAAAATGAGATCATAATATTTTTGCTGTTGCTTCTAACATATTTAAAATAATTAAATTTGGCAATCGTCACGACTATGGTATTGTCAAGTGTAATGTAATTGTGTTTATATCGTCGTCAGTATTGTGTTTGATCTAATATAAGGTCGTAATTACGAATTCTTTATTACGTCTATGTGAATATTACTAAGATTGGCTAGATAGTAAGGTTTCTATTTGACTTAGAGAAGGTAATTGATTGTATAAGTAACCTTTGCTTGTATCAAGAGTTCATATGTCACTTTTGTTTGTATCAAGATGTCATATGTCACCTTCGATTCTATCAAGATGTCATATTTCACCAATGTTTGTATCATGTCATATGTCAAATTTGTTTGTGTAAAGATGTCATATGTAATCTTTGTGTGTATCAAAATGTCGTATGACCTTTGTTTACGTCTCTAGAGTAACAGTACAAGCATTTATGGAACCCTTTATATACAGGTTGGTTATAACAACTGTACTATACAATCTGGTAGAGTATGCAAATTAAATCATAGTCCTTTCCATAAATTCACAGTACAAATATCAAGTGCTACAATAAATGAATACATAATATTTTGGGCATATTAAATCAAATTTATTATGACAGTTTAATTTGGCATTAAGGACCGTTGTTGACATGTTGTATATAAAAATTACTATAATAATTAATATATATATATATATATATATATATATATATATATATATATATATATATATATATATATATATATATATATATATATATATATATATATCCGGTCCTGAGATATTGAGGCTTTCTTGCCTTACATTGAATTTATGTATGGATTGCGAAATTGGAAGTGAGATTTTCATCCCAATAAATGTGTATAGAATTAATGTATTTTTGTTTGATCGTAAAGATCTCACGTAACAGACAAAATAAACATTTTCGGGACCAAATAAAAAGTTACACGGTTTTTAACACGATTTTATTAGCATCTGACGGTTCAGTTTTAGTTGCAGAGAATCTTTGCCGATTTCAAATTTATAAAAAAGTAATTTGAATTCTAAAAAAATTAACATTTGTTGAGGACCGATGACAAGACATTTTTCATACTTCTGTCCTAATGACTTGACCGGGATCATCAGAATACAAAAAATAATTACTTTAAATTAATTTTTAAATCTTGCACCGTAAAACTAAGAATGTTATGCCACTTTCAGTTTTACTATTACTGTAAAATACTTATTTAGAGTTTTTTGTGTTTTTTATTTTTAAAGTATAACTATTGTGCCGGATTTGTATTGATTGACATTTGTTACAATAATGACATTACTATTTTTTCAAAATAAATATTTTATTACGTCGAATATAATAAGAATGAAAATGACATTTCTGAATTATAACGTCTGAATAATCTGATAATTAAGTAACAAAAATTATATTTGTATATATATATATATATATATATATATATATAAACCTCTTTGTGTGTTTGTAATTCAATTTAATATTTATCTTGTATAATCTATTTGATTTGTTGTTCATTAAAATGCAGTTTTTGGCCACACCTGAGAAAATTTCGAGTCTTGGTTATGTGTATTGAGATGTTATTCGCATTTATGAATGTAAAAGCCTATAACGTTTTTTTGTTTTTAAAGATATTCCTTTTTAATAATTAGTATTATTTTACATAAAACATTTTCTAATATTTGTAAATTTAATACATTGTGATAGTAAAACTAATATGTTAACTGAAATTCCGTCTGCACGAATTATCGATCCAACATTAAATTTATTGCACCTTGCATTAAACGGAATTAAGTATTAAAATATTCTATATATATTATTTTAGTATATGATCTTTGTGTATAAACTATTTTATTAAAATACGTTAAAATACTGTCCAAGACGAAGTAATAAATGTTACACTGGTAATTTTAAAATTGATAAAATAACTGTGTTAGCATTTCCGACTAGCGTGTTAATAAAATTATTTAAGTTGGAATAAAGAGTAAAACTTCTATTTATGTATTATATAATATAAGTATAAATTTTAATATTGAAAAACTGCTGTATGTACTCTTTATGGTAGAAAAAAATTGTAATTGAAAAAAGAAATGAATTCCTATTTCCCTTGCTTGGACCGATTTCGCTAATTCTTTTTTTTGTATTTATCTGGAGAAGTTTCTTATGTAGGAAAAATTAAGAAAGTTGCACGTATAAATTTCCAAGCTTTCGACTGTGATAGAAGACAAGAGAGAAAAATGTAAATTATTGTACAAACTATAAGTTTTCACAATTCCCCGCATCGTTTGATGTTATGATGGCATTTGCTTTTCGTCGAAATGCTATGTCTAACTTGTTAGTTACTCTTAGTACTGTAAGGTTGTTTCTAATTTATTAAATACATGCTATTTTGTTCAGTCTTTTATTTTTAATAACTTCGTACGTTATTTCTTAAAAGCAATACAATGTGCTGACTATTGCCACACACGTTCACATTTTTACAAAGTAATTGTTCATTGTCCCTAATGTACGGGTGACATAAAATCTATAAATCAAAGGATATCTTATCCCCACCTACCTCTACCCTATACCTACTTCTACCCCTTACCTACTTCTTTCTACCCCTTACCTACTTCTTTCTACCCCTTACCTACTTCTTTCTATCCCTTACCTACTTTTTTCTACCCCCTACCTACTTCTGCACCTACCTACTTCTACCACTTACCTACTTATTTCTACCCCTTACCTACTTCTTTCTACCCCTTACCTACTTCTTTCTACCCCCTACCTACTTCTGCCCCTACCTACTTCTACCACTTACCTACTTTTTTCTACCCCTTACCTACTTCCTTCTACCCCTTCCTACTTCTACCCCTACCTACTTCTACATCGTACCTACTTCTACCCAATACCTACTACCACTTACCTACTTCTTTCTACCCCTTACCTACTTCTTTCTACCCCCTACCTACTTCTTACTACCCCTTAACTACTTCTTACTACCCCCTACCTACTTCTAACTCCTACCTACTTCTACCCCTACCTACTTCTACCACTTACCTACTTCTCACTACCCCCTACCTACTTCTAGCTTCGACATACTTCTACCCCTACCTACTTCTACCCCTACCTACTTCTACCACTTACCTACTTCTTTCTACCCCTTACCTACTTCTTTCTACCCCTACCTACTTCTGCCCCTACCTACTTCTACCACTTACCTACTTTTTTCTACCCCTTACCTACTTCTAACCCCTACCTACTTCTACCCCTACCTACTTCTACCCCTACCTACTTCTACCCCTACCTACTTCTACCCCTACCTACTTCTACCCCTACCTACTTCTACCCCTACCTACTTCTACCCCTACCTACTTCTACCCCTACCTACTTCTACCCCTACCTACCTCTACAACTTACCTACTTCTTTCTACCCCTACCTTCTTCTTTATACCCACTACCAACTTTTTTCTAACCCCTACCTACTTCAATTCCCCATCTACTTCTACCCCTAGCTACTTCTACCCCTAGCTTCTACCCCCTGCCTACTTCTTTCTACCCCCTACCTACTTCTTACTACCCCTTACCTACTTCTTACTACCCCCTACCTACTTCTTACTACCCCTTACCTACTTCTTACTACCCCCTACCTACTTCTAACTCCTACCTACTTCTACCCCTACCTACTTCTTTCTACCCCCTACCTTCTTCTAGCCCTTACCTACTTCTAGCCTTACCTTCTTCTTTCTACCCCATCCTACTTCTATCCCTTATCTACAAATACACATAACTACTTCTACTCCTTACCTACTTCTTTCTACCCCCTTCCTACTTCTATCCCTTATCTACTAATACCCATACCTACTTCTACCACTTACCTACTTCTTTCTACCCCTCCTTCTTCTTTCTACACCCTTCCTTCTTCTTTCTAACCCCTACCTACTTCTACCCCTACCTACACCTACACCCTACCTATTTCTTTCTACCCCTTCCTTCTTCGTTCTTACCCTACCTATTTCTCACTACCCCTACCTTCTTCTTTCTACCCTCTACCTACTTCTACCCCTTACCTACTTCTACCCCTACCTATATCTACCCCCTACCTACTTCTTTCTACCCCTACCTTTCTACCCCCTACCTTCTTCTTTCTATCCCCTATTTTATTTTATTTTTTTATTTTTATTTTATTTGGAAAACAAACAGTGAAAGATTACGATAAATGAATAATATAAAAAAAAATATAACTAACACCATTAACATGTTTTCACATATAGTATTCGATTAAATTAGCCTGTTAGCGTTGGCAAAATCAAAAAGAGAAGAGAAATCAAAGTATTACGGATTCATCCAGCTTTTGATAATTTCGTTCTTGATAGATGTTGGCGAAGAGTAAAAGAGGTCTAAGTCATGAGAGTCAACCAGTCTATTAACTAAGCCTGCACATCTCACAAAGTAAGCGTTCCGTCTATAATTCGTTGAAGAAGAGGGAATATTAATAAGATTTAATTTACGAACCGACTTTGTGGGTACCCTTATTTCTATGTTAGATAGAAGTTGCGGAGAGTCTATTACAGATTGAGCTAATTTGGCATATAAAGTTATATCAGCAACTTCACGTCTTAAGTTTAGCGGTAAAAAGTGATATCTTCTGCATCGGGCTTCATAATTGGAATCTAAAGCATTACATTTATATTGTAAGTATAAGACAAAACGTCTTTGAATTGATTCGAGTCTGTTAATGTAGACTTCATACTGTGGGTTCCATATTTGAGAACAGTACTCGAGGTGGCTGCGTACATACGAACAATGTAACATTTTAATAACTTTTATGCTAGTAAACAGAGAACATGAACGCTTTAAAAAACCGACAGCCTTATTGGCCTTACTGACAACGTTATGAATGTGTTTCTCATATGTGAGTTTTTTGTCGTGGGTTACACCTAAGTCGCGCACTTCATCCACAATCAAAAGCTTATGACCATTAATAGTATATGTGTAAGAAATATAGTTGAGTTTTCGTGTAAAAGTCATGCTATGGCATTTGTCTACATTGAGGTATAGTTTATTACGAGTACCATATAAGTAAAATCTAGAAAGATCCTCTTGTAATAGTATACAATCTTTATGTGTATTAATGCTTTTGAATACTTTCATGTCATCTGCATAAAGTAAACATTTAGAGAATAGGAAACAAGAACTAACGTCATTAATAAAAATATTAAAAAGCAAGGGTCCCAACAATGATCCTTGCGGCACACCAGATGGAATATTAATCCAATAAGATGAACATCCATTCATAACGACTTTTTGAGATCTGTTGTCGATGTACGAGCAAAACCATCTAAAAAGATTGCCATGAATACCGGAGTTGAGTAGTTTTTGCAGCAGGATACAGTGATCTATACGGTCGAAAGCCTTGCTGAAGTCGGTAAAGATGGTGTCAACTTGACTACCTGAGTCCATGTTCAGCGTGGTGTAGTCGATAAAAGATATTAGGTTTGTGGCGGTTGAACGATTTTTTAGAAAACCATGCTGCTCGGGGATAAATATAGAGGTTAAGGTAGGATAAAGCTGATTATAAACAATACGTTCGAACATTTTAGCGAAGATACATAATTTGGAGATTGGTCTGTAGTTTTTAATATCGTTTTTTTGCCCTTTCTTATGAATGGGGGTTATAAAAGCGGACTTCCATAACGTTGGTACGATGCCTTCAGAAATTGATCTTTGATATAATTTAACCAATGGTTTCACTAAATTTTCGGAGCATCTGGCTATAAATAATGGGGGTATACTATCCGGGCCTGCCCCTTTTGCTGAATCTAGAGATTTTAAATGTTTGAGGACAGCTGAAGGAATAATTTCTATATTACATATTGTATTAGTGATATTCGAAGTGTTCGTTTCAGTATTCGGAAAACAAGGTGTGTCAAGCGGAGACTGAAAGTTGGAATAGAAATATTTAGAAAAAAGCTCACAAATATCGGTGCTCGAGCCTGTTGAATGACCTTCAAACGTTAAAGTAGGTGGAAGAGAATTAGAACCCTTATTATTTGATTTGATAAAAGACCAAAAAAGTTTAGGATTGTTAAATATATTCTGCTCAGTAGATTTTAGGTAATCTTTATAACAGGTAGCTTCGAGTTCCTTCGCTCTTTTACGTAATAATGAGTAAGTACAATAATCACCTTAATTGCCGTATAAATGATATTTTTTTAAATATTTATACTTTTCCTTCAGAAGCTTTTTTAAGGGACGTGTGTACCATGCGGGAAAGTAATGTGTCGATGTCAATTTATGAGGGATGAAAGTATCTATAAAGTAATGTAAGCGTTCATATAAACGTTCTACTGGGATCTATCGATCTAAGGGAACATTGTACAGAAGTTCATTCCAATCTATCTCGCTTAAGTGTGCGTTTATATTAAGATAATCACCTCGATCATAATAGTACTTTAATCTCCGAGTTGACTTACGTGTATGTATGTCGTCTGAGCCATAAAGTACACGAAGGGCTCTATGGTGGGCATCCTCAGGTACTAGAGGGTCGTCGCACCCAGAGACAATTAAATTTGTGTTACAGAAAACCCAATCTAATAATCTGTGGTTGACGTTGTAACAGTGATTGAACTGGATGAGGTTTCCGTCTAAGATGGTGTCGAAGAAGTATATTTGAGCATCTCCCTTGATACCCAATGGTTCTGAATCACTGCAATGATCAGGAGACCATTGAATGTCCTTCATGTTAAAATCACCCATAATAATAAATATATCATTTGGGCACGAGCTAAAAATTAGTGACAGTTTGTCAGTGAAGTTACTGAGCTGAGAAGCTGCAGAGTAGCCTAAATTTTCATCACATAAGTAAAGCGCACAAATGTGATTTTTTTTAGCAGTCCTGTTTTTACTTTTATTGGTAATGGTTACCCAGATGTCTTCAGCTGACGAAAACCATTCAGAACGTTGCGACGCAGTGTAATTACGATGAACTGCAATAAGTACACCGCCGCCATACTTCTCTTTAGTCTTTGCGTAGTCCCTATCACGTCGCCAAACCACGTATCTGTCGTCGAAGAGTTCACTATCGTGGATGCTATCTAATAGCCATGATTCTGTTATAAGTATGATGTCATAAGCGTTTAATAACACATTCCGCTTAAAATCGTTCGTTTTTGTACGCAGCCCTCTCGTATTCTGATAATATAGATTGAGTTTAGAAACAGCCATTGTTTACAATAATTTAAAAACTATATACTTCAAGAAAAAACAAAAATAATAAAAAAGGTGGTAAGTAGCGTAAAGATAGATACCTGGGCGATATATATTGTTGAATACGCCTGACATGTCCATACACACTCATATATATATATATATATATATATTTATATATATATACACACACACTTACATACATATATATGTCTACATAAAGTATTACGGAAATTAAATTATTTAGACTCGAAGGTATTAACCCTATGCTACAAGAACAGACGTAATAAGTGTTATTAAACATAAATCCTAACACATTTAGAGAATAAGTTATAATAATTGTTAAGTAAACCATTATTTTATAATTAAATGTGGCCAGTAAGTAACGATTTGGTGGTAATCTATGTTTAATAGACAAGGTGATGTTAAAATAAATGTAAAAAATTAGCGAAGTAGTAACCACAAAGTCAGGTTTAAGCCCAAAAAAAATCTTCTTAATTTATGTAACCCGCAAGCGAATATGACCACTATTGCAACAAAATTGCAACAAAAAAGCAGAGATGAAAAAGGCGATAATTGAGTGAACGCAGGCAGACTTACGTACGTAGATCGGCTGACGGACTTGGGCTGACTCAGATAGGCATAACGAATACAAAGGGCTTCAGTAATGAATGCGTTTCTCAAACTTTCAATTAACATTAATCTTAAAGTGGTATAGTAATATAACTTGATAAATAATATTGCACTATAATTAGCAGAAAAATCAAGTTATTTTCTTAAGATCATTTTCTTCCTTGATACAAAAAACAGGAGACGTATCAGATTTCCGGGCCATGATTTTAGAGTGCTTAACCCAAATATACTGAAAGTTATTTTCTTTCGCAAGTGTTTTAGCTTTGCTTAGCAGAGTTTTGTAGTGCTGGGTTAAGTGATCATTAATGTAGTAACTTCCGGTGTTGTCAAAGCCTAGATCTGCAAGTCTGTGTTGCTATCTACTTCTTTCTATCCCCTACCTACTTCCATCCCCGATCTCCTTCAACCCCTAGCTACTTCTACCCACTACCTATTTTTTTCTACCCCCAACCTACTGCTTACTACCCCCTGCCTACTTCTTTCTACCGTCTTCCTACTTCTATCCCTTACCTATTTCTATCCCTTACCTACTTCTACCCCTACCTACTTCTAACCCTACCAACTTCTACCCCCTACCTACTACTTTCTACCCAAACCTTCTTCGTTCTTACCCTACCTACTTCTTACTATCCCCTACCTACTTCTTTCTACCCTCTACCTACTTCTACCCCATATCTACTTCATACTACCCCCAACCTACTTTTACCCCTTGCCTACTTCTACCCCTACCCACTTCTACCCCCTACCTACTGCTTTCTACCCCCTGCATACTTCTTTCTACCCCCTACCTACTTCTTTCTACCCCTACCTTCTTCTTTCTACCCTCTACCTAATTCTTTCTACCCTCTACCTACTTTTACCCCTTACCTATTTCTACCCTACCTACTTCTACCCACTACCTACTTCATTCTACCCCTACCTTCTTCGTTATAACCCCTTCCTTCTTCTACTTCTTACCTACTTCTACCCCTAGCTACTTCAACCCCTACCTACTTCTAATCCTTACCTACTTCTTACTACCCCTACCTTCTTCTTTCTACCCCCTACCAAGTAGGTAGAAGTCTTCCCCTACCTACTTCTACCCCCTACCTACTTCTACCCCTACCTTCTTCTTTCTACCCCCTACCTACTTCTACCCCTACGTACTTCTTTCTGCCCCATTCGAACTTCTTACTACCCCATTCGAACTTCTTACTACCCCCTACCTACTTCTTTCTACACTATACCTACTTCTACCCCCTACCTACTTCTACCACTTACCTAATTCTTTCTACCCCCTTACCTACTTATTTCTACCCCCTGCCTAATTACTTCTACCCCCTACCTCTTCTACCCCGTACCTACTTCTTTCTACCCCCTACCTACTTATATCCCTTATCTACTAATACCAATACCTACTTCTACCCCCAAACTAATGCTAGCCCTAGCTACTTCCACACCTTACCAACTTATTTCTACCCCGTACCTACTTCTTTCTATCCCCTGCTTCTTCTTTCTTTTTTTTTATATTACAAAGTGGCAAACGAGCAAGCGGCCCCTAGAAATAAGTACCGCTACCCATTGGCATCCGCAAGAAGCTAATGAGTTGCAGATGCGTTGCCTTCCTTCATGGACAAAGGAGGGGACTTCTATTTCTAACCCCTACCTACTTCTACCCCTACCTACTTCTTCCCCTACCTACTTCTACCCCTACTTTCTTCCACCCCTAGCTACCATCACACCTTACCTACTTCTTTCTACCGCGTACCTACTTCTTTCTACCCCCTTCCTACTTCTACCACTTTCCTACTTCTACCCCTACCTACTTCTACCCCCTACCAATTTCTACCACTTACCTACTTCTTTCTACCCCCTTCCTACTTCTACCCCTTACCTACTTATTTCTACCTCCTAGCTACTTCTTTCTACCCCTACCTTTTTCTATCTCCGATCTTATTCTACCCCTAGCTACTTCTACCCCCCAATCTACTACTTTCTACCCTCTACCTACTTCTTACTACCCCCTACCGACTTCTTTATACCCTCTACCTACTTCTATCCCCACCTGATTCTACCCCTACCTACTTTTTTCTACCCCTACCTTCTTCTTTCTACCCCCTACCTACTTCTATCTAACCCCTACCTTCTTCTATCCCTGATCATCTTCTACCCCTAGCTACTTCTACCCCCCACCTACTTCTTTCTACCCCTTAACTACTTCTTACTACCCCCTACCTACCTTTAACACCTAACTACTTCTACCCCTACCTACTTCTACCATGAACCTACTTCTTTCTACCTCCTTACCTACTTCTCACAACCCCATACCTACTACTTTCTACCCTCTACCTACTTCTACCCCTTCCTACTTCTACCCCCTTCCTACTTCTTTCTACCCCTTCCTACTTATTTCTACCCCTTTACTACTTCTACCACTTACCTACTTCTACCCCTAGCTACTTCTACCCCTTACCTACTTATTTCTACCCCCTACCTTCTTCTACCCCTTACCTACTTATTTCTACCCCCCTACCTACTTATTTCTACACCCTACCTACTTCTATCCCATACCTACTTCTTTCTACTCCTTACCTACTTCTTTCTTCCTCCTACATACTACTTTCTACCCCCTACCAAGTAGGTAAACGTCTTCCCCTACCTACTTCTACCCCCTACCTACTTCTACCCCAGATCTACTTCTACCCCTACCTACTTCTTCCCCTACCTACTTCCACCCGTAGCTACTTTCACCCCTTACCTACTTGTTTCTACCCCGTACCTACTTCTTTCTACCCCCTTCCTACTTCTACCCCTTACCTACTTATTTCTACCTCCTAGCTACTTCTTTCTACCCCTACCTTTTTCTATCTCCGATCTTATTCTACCCCTAGCTACTTCTACCCCCCAATCTACTACTTTCTACCCCTACCTACTTCTTTATACCCTCTACCTACTTCTACCCCCACCTACTTCTACCCCTACCTTTTTCTTTATACTCCCTACCTACTTCTTTCTACCCCCTTCCTACTTCTATCCCTTACCTACTTATTTCTACCCCTTACCTTCTTCTTTCTGCCCCCTTCATACTTCTTTCTAACCCCTACCAAGTAGGTAGAAGTCTTCCCCTACCTACTTCTTCCCCCTACCTATTTCTACCACTTTACTACTTATTTCTACCCCCTACCTACTTCTACCCCTTACCTACTTATTTCCTACCTACCTTTAACCCCTACCTACTTCTGCCCCTACCTAATTCTTCCATGAAATTACTTCTTTCTACCTCCTTACCTACTTCTCACTAACCCTTCCTTCTTCTTTCTACCCCCTTACTTCTTCTAGCCCCTACCTACTTCTAACCCCTACCTACTTATTTCTACCCCCTTACTACTTCTAGCCCCTACCTACTTCTACCACTTACCTAATTCTTTCTACCCCCTTACCTACTTATTTCTACCCCCTGCCTAATTCTTTCTACCCCTACCTACTTCTATCCCTAGTTTCTTCCACCCCTTACCTGCTTATTTCTACCCCGTAACTACTTCTTTCTACCCACTACCTACATCTACCACTTACCTAATTCTTTCTACCTCCTTACCTACTTATTTCTACCCCCTGCCTTATTCTTTCTACCCCCTACCTACTTCTACCCCCTACCTATTTCTACCCCTTACCTACTTATTTCTACCCCCTACCTACTTCTACCCCTTACCTACTTATTTCTACCCACTACCTACTTCTTTATACCCTCTACTTACTTCTACCCCCACCTACTTCTACCCCTACCTACTTCTTTCTACCCCTACCTTCTTCTTTGTACCCCCTACTTACTTCTTTCTAACCCCTACCTACTTCTATCCCTGATCATCTTGTATCCCTAGCTTCTTCTACCCTCTACCTACTTCCTTCTAACCCCTACCTACTTCTATCCCCGATCATCTTCCATCCCTAGCTACTTCTACCCCTACCTACTTCTTTCTACCGCCTACCTACTTCTTACTACCCACAACCTACTTCTTCCTACCCCCTACCTACCTTTAACCCCTACCTACTTCTACCCCTACCTACTTCTTTCTACCTCCTTACCTTCTTCTCACTACACCATACCTACTTCTTTCTACCCTCTACCTACTTCTACCCCTTACCTACTTCTACTCCTACCTACTTCTAGCCCCTTCCTACTTCTTTCTACCCCTACCTTCTTCTTTCTACCCCCTTTCTACTTTTTTCTACCCCCTTCCTACTTCTACGCCTACCTACTTCTTCCCCCTACCTTTTTCTACCCCCTTCCTACTTCTTTCAACCCCTACCTTCTTCTTTCTACCTCCAACCTTCTTATTTCTACCCCCTTACTACTTCTTGCCCCTACCTACTTCTAACCCCTACCTACTTCTAACCCCTACCTACTTCTACCCCAACCTACTTCTTCCCCTACCTACTTCTACCACTTACCTTATTCTTTCTACCCCCTTACCTACTTATTTCTACTCCCTGCCTAATTCCTTCTACCCCCTACCTACTTCTACCCCTAGCTACTTCCACCCCTTACCTACTTATTTCTGCCCCGTACCTTTTTCTTTCTACCCCTTAACTTCTTCTTTCTTTTTTTTTATATTACAAAGTGGCAAACGAGCAAGCGGCCCCTGTAAATAAGTACCGCTACCCATAGGCATACGCAACAAGCTAATGAGTTGCAGATGCGTTGCCTACTGTCATGGACAAAGGAGGGGACAAACAGAAAAAAGGATAATTCCATTCCCTGTCCATCCCCTCCTCATCCATCAAATGCTCTTCCTCTTTCCATCCTTTCTTTTCTTTCTTATTAGAAGAGGGTAGGAGGGGGAAGAGGACTACAACTAGGCCTCCGGCACGTCACTCATCAGACAAAACGCAGAACACTTCTACTTCACGCCTGTTTTCAGTGACGTCATGGTATTTCACCGGTCGAGCCGGCCCATTCGTGCAAAAGATGTTCTTATTGCAGGCTCTACCACTGTAAAACCCCCTTTCTACCCCCTACCTACTTCTTTCTACCCCTACCTTCTTCTTCTCACCCTCTTTTTACTTCTTCCCCTTACCTACTTCTACCCCTACCTACTTCTACCCCCTACCTACATTTTCTACCCCTACCTTCTTCTTCCTACACTCTACCTACTTCTACCCCTTACCAACTTCTACCCCTACCTACGTCTATCCCCTATTTACTTCTTTCTACCCCCTACCTACTTCTTACTACCCCCTACCTACTTCTTTCTACACTATACCTACTTCTACCCCCTACCTAATTCTTTCTACCTCCTTACCTACTTATTTCTACCCCCTGCCTTATTCTTTCTACCCTCTTCCTACTTCTACCCCCTACCTATTTCTACCCCTTACCTACTTATTTCTACCCCCTACCTACTTCTACCCCTTACCTTCTTATTTCTACCCACTACCTACTTCTTTATTTTTTTTTATTTTTTATTTTTATTTTATTTTTTAATAGGAAAACTAACAGCTATCTTAAAAAACATGAAATACTTATATGGTATCTTAAGGCTAATCAAAAGTTTCCACAGATGGGTAACTACTTATAATTGATTATCGGAAAACTAACGTGCACAAGGATCATAGAAGATGAGAAAAAAAAATCAATTCAAAATATGCACTAGACCACCTTCAAAAAGTAGTAAATTTTTTTTTGCTACAATAGATAATTTTAGTACAAAGTAAGTAAGTTTAAGTTAAACATTATTATATTTAAAGAAACGGTCGTTAAGCAGCCGTTTCGTTTCTGCCACAGACGTATTAAAAATATCCACATCATCTGCCATTGAATTAAAACACCTGCACGCACGAATTAAGTAACTTTTTTGCCTGTAATTACTTTTTACACTATTATACCCTCTACTTACTTCTACCCCCACCTACTTCTACCCTACCTACTTCTTTCTACCCCTACCTTCTTTTTTGTACCCCCTACCTACTTCTTTCTAACCCCTGCCTACTTCTAACCCCGATCATTCTCTATCCCTAGCTACTTCTACCCCCTACCTACTTCTTTCTAACCCTTACCTACTTCTATCCCCGATCATCTTCTATCCCTAGCTACTTCCACCCCCTACCTATTTCTTTCTACCGCCTACCTACTTCTTACTACCCCTTACCTACTTCTTCCTACCCACTACCTACCTTTAACCCCTACCTACTTCTACCCCATACCTACGTCTTTGTACCCTCTACCTACTTCTACCCCTTACCTCCTTCTTCCCCTACCTACTTCTACCACTTACCTACTTCTTTCTACCCCCTTCCCTACTACTCACTACCCCCTACCTACATCTTTTTTCCTTCTACCTACTTCTAACCCCTACCTACTTCTGCTCCTACCTACTTCTTCCCCTACCTACTTCTAGCACTTACCTAATTCTTTCTACCCCCTTACCTACTTATTTCTAACCCCTACCTACTTCTACCCCTAGCTACTTCCACACCTTACCTACTTATTTCTACCCCTTACCTACTTATTTCTACCCGGTACCTACTTATTTCTTTTTTTTTGTATATTACAAAGTGGCAAACGAGCAAGCGGCCCCTGGAAATAAGTACCGCTACCCATAGGCATCCGCAATAAGCTACTGAGTTGCAGATGCGTTGCCTATCTTCATGGACAAAGGAGGGGACTTCTACTTCTAACCCCTACCTACTTCTACCCCTACCTACTTCTACCCCCTACCTACTTCTACCCCCTACCTTCTTCTAACCCCTACCTACTTCTTTCTACCCACAACCTACTTCTTACTACCCCCTACCTACTTCTAACCCCTACCTACTTCTTTCTACCCACAACCTACTTCTTAATACCCCCTACCTACTTCTAACCCCTACCTACTTCTGCCCCTACCTACTTCTTCCCATACCTACTTCTACCGCTCACCTAATTCTTTCTACCCCCTTACCTACTTATTTCTAACCACTACCTACTTCTTTCTACCCCCTACCTACTTCTACCCTCTACCTACTTCCTTATACCCCTGCCTTCTTCTTTCTACCCCTAACTTCTTCTTTCTACCCCCTACCTACTTCTTTCTACCCATACCTACTTCTACTCCAAGCTACTTCCACACCTTACCTACTTATTTCTACCCCGTACCTACTTCTTTCTGCCCCCTACCTACTTCTTTCTTTTTTTTATATATTAAAAAGTGGCAAACGAGCAAGCGGCCCCTGGAAATAAGTACCGCTACCCATAGGCATACGCAACAAGCTAATGAGTTGCAGATGCGTTGCCTACCTTTATGGACAAAGGAGGGGACTTCTTCTTCTAACCCCTACCTACTTCTTCCCCTACCTACTTCTTTCTACCCCCTTCCCTACTTCTCACTACCCCCTACCTCCATCTTTCTACCCTCTACCTACTTCTACCCTTTACCTTCTTCTACCCCAACCTACTTCTACCCCCTACCTACTTCTTTTTTTTTATATTACAAAGTGGCAAACGAGCAAGCGGCCCCTTGAAATAAATACCGCTACTCATAGGCATCCGCAACAAGCTAATGAGTTGCAGATGCGTTGGCTCCTTTCATGGACAAAGGAAGGGACAAACAGAAAAAAGGATAATTCCATTCCCTGTCCATCCCCTCCTCATCCATCAAAGGCTCTTCCTCTTCCCATCCTTTCCTTATTAGAAGAGGGTAGGAGGGGAAAGAGGACTACAATTAGGCCTCCGGCACGTCACTCATCAGAGGAAACGCAGAATACTTCTACTTCACGCCTGTTTTCTGTGACGTCGTGGTATTACACCGGTCGAGCCGGCCCATTCGTGCAAAAGATGTTGTTATTGCGGGCTCTGTCACTGGAAAACCCGCTTTCTACCCCCAACCTTCTTCTTTCTATCCTCTACCTACTTCTACCCCTTACCTACTTCTACCTCTACCTACTTCTCTCCCCTACCTACTTCTTTCTACCCCTACATTCTTCTTCCTACCCTGTACCTACTTCTACCCCTTATCTACTTCTACCCCTACCTACTTCTTACTACCCCCTACCTACTTCTTTCTACCCTATACCTACTTCTATTTTTATTTTATTTTATTTATTTTTATTTTATTCTATTTTAATAGGAAAACTAACAGCTATCTTAAAAAACATGAAATACTTATTTGGTATCTTAAGGCTAATTAAAAGTTTCCACAGATGATCATAGAGGATGAGAAAAAAAAATTAAATCAATTCAAAATATGCACAAGACCACCTTCAAAAAGTAGTAAAAAAAATTTTTTTGCTACAAATGGGTAATTATCGTACAAAGTAAGTAAGTTTAAATTAAACATTATTATATTTTAAAGAAACGGTCGTTAAGCAGCCGTTTCGTTTCTGCCACAGACGTATTAAAAATATCCACATCATCTGCCATTGAATTAAAACACCTGCACGCACGAATTAAGTAACTATTTTGCCTGTAATTACTTTTTACACGAGGCGTGTGCAAAAGATTATAATTACGCTTGCGGAGCGCCACCGTGGGGGCAAACAGACCTATTTGCTCAAGTAACTCGGGGCAGTCGATCGCACCGTTCATTGCTTTGATAAGGAAGACTACATCAGCCGCGCGCCTTCTCTCCTTTAGTGGTAGCAAGTGGAACTTCTTACAGCGAGAATAATAATTATTCAAGTATGTTTTTGAGCGAAACTGAAGATAACTGAGAAACCTTTTCTGAATGCTCTCTATGCGATCTATGTAGGTATTATAGCGCGGGTTCCAGACCTGGGACGCATATTCAAGGTGGCTACGTACGTATGAGCAATACAGTATTTAAAGTGTTTTGATGGATTGAAATTCGGAAGACATTCTCAAAACGAAGCCTAACGCTTTCGATGCTTTTTTAATTATGGCATTAATATGTTGGTCGAATATAAGTTTTGAATCGAAAACCACACCTAAATCTGTTACATTGGGCACAGTGCATATAGATATATTGTTTAATCGGTAGTGGGCTACAATAAGATTAGTTTTACGCGTGAACGAACAGACATAACATTTGGATACATTTAAATCAAGTTTGTTAAGAGCACAGTAGTCTTGAAACCTGTTCAAATCATCTGGAAGGCGCAACGTGTTGTAACTATCATTATTAAATCATTAAAATATGACATTTAATAATATAAAAATATGCTAATAATAGTTATATGCATAACATATTAGAATATCATTACAAAATATTGATAGTTAATTTAAAATATAAAGTTACATTATTTGGTCTAATGAAGATATAAATCGTGATTACAGGTACTTAAAGACCTATAAAACACTTATAATTAATATAAATACATATTAATATTGATATCGAATCAATACATTAAGGAAAATAGGGCCATAAGAATTACGTGTGTTCTCGTATTGATTTTTTGTGAAAATCATACTGTCTAAAGAGTGAGTTCGTGCATTGATTTTTTTTATTGAATTTAAATCCAAAAATAGGGTAATAGGTATTGTATACACTTATAATGAACGTTTATAATAAAATAATTTAAAAATACGAAAGTGAAAATTCCTACGCGAACGGACATCAAAATGGCCTGTACGTAGATACACACCCATGACCTTACATATATGAGTAATGCGGCCGGCGTGAAGCGTTGGACGTCGAACTATTGAAATAATTTGTTTATTTTAATGGTAGATATATTTGAGGGGATATATATAAAATGAATAATGCCGATTACTATGTGGTGGTTGTTTTGGAATACGGATCGTATACAAGCGGTATACAGGGTCCAATTTCCGTAAAATGTTGCGTTGTGAAATTATGCTGGAAATCGCATAGACATGTTCTCACGATGAATAAATGTCTATAAAGCTATACCGGCTAGGGTGTAGTTGGTGAGTTATTCACTAATTATGCTTTGGTTTGGGAAGAGTGTGTTTTTGCACTTCGGTGTATTAAACGTGCTCAGAACCATGTCTTAGAGCTTCGGCTTTTTGATAATGGGTACTTGGCGTCTTAGAAGCTTGCTTCTGTGATACGTCGAGTTTATATGATTTGCCAACTAACTTTTGTACCGAAATTGATTCTGTTTATACGGATGAAAATAGAGGTAGCGGATACTTGTTGCCTAAGCTTGATTTCTTGTTTGTTCGCAAGCATGTCTCGCAAGCGCGATTATACATGCTCGCTACAATAACATTACACGGGTGTTTATTGTGTTCATAATGCGTCATTGATGGTTGCGAGGTGTTGATTGCAAATTTCTGCTCTGAAGCGGCTACGCCTAGAGTATTATCTCTATCGCCTGTCGTGGAGTGTGTAGAGTTGCAATTTGACATTACTGCACCTAATATGCTGCTTATGTTTGGTCTTTGGTACATCTTTTGATGGATCATTGATGGGATCAACGAGTCTTCCTGTGACGGGTATATAAGTGGTTCGTGGCTAATATGCTCATTTGTATTATTTGGATAGATTGAGGATAAGATATTGTCGTTTGCTATGGTATTCTGTATTGTAGTATGACGCTTGTCTTAATTAGATTTGCCCAAGTCGGGTCCCTCTATACGGGATTGCAGACTGTTTGCCCTCCATGATTTACAAATCAATTAAGTGCCCTGTAAAATACCCATGTTTATAAGCGAAGGCAAATTATTGGTGGGTGATGCAAATTTGACCTAGACTCACATTATGCGAAAAGTTGGTGTATAACACAATTATATGATGCTCGAGAATTATACTAAAAGTTATTAATGTGGCCGAAACTTACCTGGCATTAGTTGGTGGAGCCTGTGCATTTGTCTCTTGCGAAGATGGTAGCTGGAGGGAGCTATGCTCTCAAGGCTCGCGCTGACACCGCACAACGAGAGAATTAGCCATCCCCTGAGGCGAGTTTTATACTCCTAATGCGCTCCGTAGGTCGATACCTATGCTGACAATGTCTTGGTGGCGACGCCTTATTATACACTTGACGGTGTAACGCATTGATATGCGAGAAAGGACTGAATGGTGTTTATTCACCAATAATGAGCTAAAAACTCTCTTACTGGTTTACCAGTATTTTTCTGCGATATACGGTGGCCGATCTGGTGTCCCTTGTTCGGGGGGAGTGCAACCGGTGGACGGCACTCACCGTACACAGCGGGGATTTCCGCTGAAGCTGTGTACCTCCATATATTTTTAAAGACAAAAATATATGTTGCGATAGTAGGGTTGTATCGGGTATTTGAGATTAAAGCATGTAAACCCTTTACAAGTAAAGATTTTTAATGAAATATTTTGGAAATTGCAATTGATCGATAAATTTAAAATATTATTTTGGCAAATTTTATATAGAGTTTAAGGACTCTAATAATAAGCATCCTTTGGCTTCAATAAGCTTGGCGAATCTTTCTTCCTCTATAATTCCTAGAAGAATTAGTTATTACAACTCACAAAGTAGAACAAAGTTCTACAACTAGACGATCACTTATAAATATATCATTGGCCTAATATAATATAAAAGAGACGATCTTGGTGGTGTTTCGACTTGGAGACATTTTATGTTTCTGAGTCGATTTCATTAATATACTCCTAATAATCCCTAGAGGAAAAAAGGATGGTTACAGTGTCTTGAATTGATTTGATGGGGCAAAGGACTTTCATATCGTCGGCGTAAAGTAGAATTTTTGAAAAGTAGAAGCAATGTGAGATATCATGAATAAATAACGTAAATAAGAGAGGACCAAGAAGAGAACCCTGGGGAACACCAGACGGTATAGTTATGGGAGCAGACGTGAAGCCATTGAGCACCACCGTCTGACACCTGTCCTGCAGGTATGAAGAGATTGCCCCTAATGCCTAGCTGTTGGAGCTTCTGTAATAGTAGGATATGGTCGATCCTATCGAAACATTTGCTGTAGTCGGTATAAATAACGTCTACCTGCGAGGGTTCTGACATGTGCTTAGATAGGAACTCAGTGCACAGAACCTGATAGGTTCGATGTTGTAGATCTACCCCTAAGAAACCCATGCTGTTCTGCACTAAATATTTGTTTCAAAGATATATATAATTGTTTATATACTATTTTCTCTAAAACTTTGGCAAACACACATAGTTTAGAGATGGGCCTGTAATTATTGATGTTATTTTTAGGTCCTTTTTTATGAATTGGAGTTATGTATGCAGACTTCCACATTGTGGGTACAACTCCTTCATTGAGTGAGCGACGGAACATTATCCCGAGTGGGACAGCAAGGCTGTTCGCACAATTATAGACAAGTATAGGTGATATGCCATCCGGGCCTGCGGATTTATTCAAGTCTAAGGTTTTAAATAACGTTATGACTTAAGTTTCTAATATTTCTACGGAAGAAATGTCGGCCCTGGTGTTGGGTAATTGAAGACCATGTGACGCAATGCCAGGGGTGTGCGAGGAGGATGGCTGCAGGAAAGTAGAATGAAAATATTGACTAAACATATTACAAATCTCACTTCCATTATTAGAGCGCTTGTTCCCGAACTTAAGTTCTGAGGGATAAGAATTAGCTTCTTTTTTAGATTTTTTTAGATATGTCCAGAAGGCCTTTGGATTTTTTTTAATATTACTTTCGATACCACTAATATAATTACGAAACATGTCATCCTCTAACTGAGTTGCCCTTTCTTTTAAAATAGTATACGAGCTCCAGTCACTCTCATTGTTGTATAATTTATATTTTTTTAAATGTTTAGTTTTTTCTTTTAATACTTTTATTAATGGTGACCTATACCAAGGGGGGTACTTACGCGTAGGAAAAATAGTTTTAGATGGGATAAAAGAATCACGCAATTCATTTAATTTTTTGCAAGTAAAATCCAATGAGTAATTTAACGATTTGTTATTAATTTCATTCTGCCAGTCTATTTTGTCTAATTCTGATGACATGGACGTGTAATCCCCTTTCTGGTAAAAATATTTTAGATATGGCCGGGATTTTAGGGGCTGTGGTCGTTCAATGTCAGTGTCTATACATAAAGCTTTGTGGTGAGGGTCTTCCGGCACTAACGGGCTTAAACAATAAGATACTGACAAAATACCTGTTGAAAATACCAAATCTAGAATTCTGTTATTAATATTTGAGATCGCGTTGTATTGAGACAAATTGCATAGCGTGAGATTATCAAACAGTTCAAATTGGTAAGCACCTTGAATATTTTGAGGGTCATACGACACACCGTCGTCAGACAATATCCACGTGAGATTTGGTAAGTTAAAATCGCCCAGCACAACAAATCTGTCTAGCGGCCGAGCCATTAAAATATCGGCGAGGGTAGATGCAAATAATGTTGTTTGCAATGCAAACGAGTTCCCCAAGTTTTGACGACACATGTAAACAACACAAATACGTATTTTGTGATTAACTTTGGATGATGAATTACGTAATGAGAGTGACACCCATAAGTCCTCAGCCTGCGAGCACCAATCTTGACGACCCTCGGCGACAAGCTCCCGTCGCACCGCGATTAGGACCCCTCCGCCGAGGGCTTGCCCGGTGGCGTCATAATTCCTATCGCGCCTCCACACCAGGTATCGGTCATCGAACAACTCACTGTTATTAATGCCATCTATAAGCCATGTCTCTGTAAGACATATGACATCGTAATCACTAAGACAAATATTTGTATGAAAATCCTCCGTTTTTGTGCGCAATCCGCGTACATTTTGGTAATATATTTTTATCGAATCCACTTTAAATGAAGTAGTTTTAGTAACTCAGTGGTTAAATAAAAATAAAAAATAAGATTTGTTCTAAAGAAGCGCGGACTGTTACAATTATTACCATAAGTAAGATTTAGATGTTTATCCCTCGAGTACAAGCAGAGAAAATAAATTATTTTATGAGATAAATAAGTTATCGTGTGCGTGTATCTAGTGACAGTGGGAATACAAATACATAAAATACGATTAAGCGAGTGTGATAAGTGACTATGTAACGAGCAATCATATTTTTCGGCAGAAAAGCAAAGCAATGAATTATAAATAATCAGCAATAACATGTGGCAGATCGGCTGAACTAGAGCAATAAGTGAAAAGAAAGCCCGCCACGCAGCGCGCAAGTGCAAGCGCAAGTACTGCACCCGCCGCGCGTAACGTGAATGCAATAATGTAGAAGCGGTTCTCAAACCTTGCGTGCAGATGTTATAATACTTACAATAATTATAAGATAGGAAGAAACACATTAGAGAATGTATGCATTTAGATATAGCACTATTTATAAATTGGAAATTTTCTTTGGGTCGGCTTCGGATTTGATGGCTATAACAGGGGATGTTGGGGTTTTCCGCATAAAGATCTTTGAGCCCTTCTGTTATGTAGGTGCGTGCGGGTGAAGTAATTAAAAGACTAGACTCGTTGACAGCTGGTTTAATACTGACTCGTGACAAGTGCCCGCGCAGGGAACACGCAACATATACGTAATTTCCCCCACATCAATTTGCAGACCTGGTATGCATACAAACAATTAAAAAAATAACAATTTATACTAGGGAAAAAATGCAGCTAATTAAACAAAAAAAAAGAGAAAAACATTAAAATCTAACCTTATTTCTATTTATATCTAACAATTTTCTAAAAAAAAATCTTATAATCTTTTTAGGCCTCAAGTTTCGCCCGGACGATGTGCCTGCTTGTTCTCTAGAAGAGATAGATGTAATTGCTGTCTGTTGAGGCAAAGGTTCGGCAGATCGTTCGGGCGCGTCCTCATTACCTTCAAAGCCCTCGACCTCACTATTATTTTCTAGCTCAACTGAAGGACTAAGTTCTGTGTTTATGTCTGACTCTAAAACATTAGGTGAGGGCGACGTCTGTGATGGCTGTCCTGGCTCAGTGTCTGGTTGAGACGGCGGCGGCATCGTTGACATCTCACTTGTCGTCTGTGATATAAACGACTCATACGCATTCAAGTTTTCTTTATTTCTTACTCTCGGTCTGACATCATATCCATCTCGACATTTAATCATCTGATTAATGTGTCTATTACAAGCTACATCAAATTTGACAAAATATATCTTAAACATTCTTGTTCTTAATGTTTCAATAATTTTGCCTATTGACCATGTATATTTCCTACCTGTGAACCATTTAGCCCATACTACTTCGTTTACACGAAAACGCCTACTGGGCGGTAAATACCCGCTTTGACTATCACCATTAACTCCTATTTCCGGTAACACCATATCTAATCTACCTGTTAACTTCCGACCGAACATTAACTGAGCGGGAGTCTTACCGGTTGAGCAATGTATGCTGTTCCGATATTGAAAAAGAAAATCTAACAATTTCTCCTCAATTTCTATTTTATTGACGACTTCGTTAGCAAGGATCGACTTAATCATTTTCTTACATGTTTTGACGGTATTTTCAGCCTGTCCGTTACTAGAAGGATGATATACAGGCGATGTCAAGTATTGTATTCCATTATTTTTACAAAATAGAATAAATTCATTTGAACAAATTTTGGCGTCATTATCCGAGACAATTAGTTTGGGAATGCCGAAATAAGAAAATAGAAATTTCAATTTTGTAATGAGCGCTCTTGTCGACGTGCCGCGGGTCATTTGAATACATTCAAGCCACTTACTAAAGGCGTCGATAACTATTAAATATGTGTTTTGATCGATCGACATGTAGTCTAAATGCAAACGGTGCCAGGGGCGCGGGGGGCGCGGCCAGCCGGCCGGCGGCGCGCGCGGCGGCGCAGCGCGCGTTCTGCTGCACACCGGGCACGCACCTATCCAACGTTCGATGTCGGCGTCTATGCCGGCCCACCACATTCTACTACGAGCATTGCTTTTAGTTTTAATAATTCCGAAATGCGCGGAATGCAACTCCTCTAACATTCGCTGTTTATACATCTCTGGAATTACTATTCGATGCCCCCTAAAAAGGCATCCATCATTAATTTCTAAGTCCCCCTTGCAATGAAAGTACGGTTGTATTAGTTTACACTTTATTTTACGTGGCCAACCGTTGTTCATATACTTAATGACGGTTTGAAGAATCCCATCATTAGCTGTAGCCTGACGTATGTGTTTGAACGAAATCGGTTCTACATTGGCATTCAAGAATAAAAGAAAGCGACCGCTATCATCTTCGCACGCACTCTCTATTGATGGTAAGGGTGCTCGGGAAAAATAATCTGCTACCGCATTATTTTTGCTGTTTACATATTGAACCGTGTAATTGTAAGCCGAAAGTATGATCGCATACCTTTGCAATCGCATTGCAGTTGTTACCGATACACCATTTTTTTTACCAAATATCGATAAAAGTGGTCTGTGATCCGTTTTCAGTATGAAAGGCGTTTGCCGACCGTACAAATATCGATGGAATTTTTTTACACCAAATATTATAGCGGTGGCTTCTTTCTGAATTTGGCTATAATTTTTTTCGCTAGCCGATAGCGAGCGGGAGGCGAATGCAATCGGGCGCTCGCGGCCGTCGGCATCGGTGTGCGCGAGCACCGCGCCCAGTCCCGCCAGCCCCGCGTCCACGTTGAGCACAAGCGGCGCGTCGCCAGAGAAGTGAGATAGCACGCGCTCGCCGCTCAGCTCCCTCCTTACCGCGTCGAATGCTTTGCGCTGCCGCGTGCCCCACTCCCACTTCGCATCATTGCGGAGTAGTTCGTGTAAGGGGTGTAGCAGGGACGAAGCGTTCGGTATAAAACAACGATAATAATTAACTAAACCTAGGAATCTTTTAACTTCCTTAACATTTGTAGGAGTCGGCGCTTTAACAATAGCATCCACCTTCTTTGGACACGTTCGCAGACCATTTTTACCTATAATGTACCCTAGATATGTTACATCGTCTTGGAAAAAAACACACTTTTTTTATGCAATCTCAAACCCGCATCGTGTAGCCGCCGCAGTATTTCTCGTAACCTGGACATATGTATTTCCATAGTAGGGCCAGTACAACACACATCGTCGAGTCAAATACTCACACCTTCGATGCCCGATAGCAATGTCTCCATAGCGCGTTGACAGATCGCAGGCCCATTAGATAAGCCATAAACTAAACGCGTATATTTAAATAGCCCTATCGGCGTGTTAATAGTCGTAAGATCTTGGGACGATTTTGATAATCTGAACTGATTATAGGCGTTGCTTAAATCTATTTTCGAAAAATGTTGACCGCCGCTTAATTTTGAAAACACTTCCTCTATGTGTGGTAATGGATATTTTTCAACTTTAAGATCTTTATTCAATGTACACGAATAATCACCGGCTATTTTTACAGTACCGTCTCCTTTTAAAACAGGCACTATGGGTGTAGCGTAATCTGAGAATTCCACAGGAACTAAGATACCTAAACTCACTAGTCTATTTAGCTCATCGGTCACTTTACTTTTTAGTGCAAAAGGTACAACGCGTGGCTTAAAAAATTTAGGTTTAGCATTTTCATTTAACACTAAATTTACGTCGAATTTGTTAAAATTTCCTAGGTCATTTTTCCAAAGGTCAGGAAACTCGTCGAGCAACCGTTGCACTTTGCCGTAGTCCTCATCAAACGTTATAATATTATTGTTATGTGTCGAAAAAAATACATTTATTAATTTGCTCATGAAATCCCGCCCTAACAGAGGAGGACCCCCGTGTTTAACAACAAAAAATTTAATGTCATGCGATGTGTTTGCATATTTGACATTTGTTACAAAATAACCTACAGGACTTATTTTATGACCGTTATACAAACACATTGTTAATTCGCTCTTATTAAGAGGTATATTAGCAAAAAAATTTGTATATGTTGTCTCAGATATGACACTTCTACCTGATCCTGTATCGAGTTCCATTTTCAACCTATGATTATTTATTTCTACCTCTAATTGTAACGGATCATTAGTAACATACCTGAGGTTAAACAGGTCACAGTCCGCGCACTCCGATTGACTTTGCGAATCACTGTCCAGATTATATAACTTTGACTTTTTTTCAGTGCACACCTTTTTCAAATGACCTTTCTTTCCACACATTTGACACTGTAACCATCCTTTGCTCCCCTAGGGATTATTAGGAGTATATTAATGAAATCGACTCGGAAACATAAAATGTCTCCAAGTCGAAACACCACCAAGATCATCTCTTTTATATTATATTAGGCCAATGATATATTTATATGTGATCGTCTAGTTGTAGAACTTTGTTCTACTTTGTGAGTTGTAATAACTAGTTCTTCTAGGAATTATAGAGGAAGAAAGATTCGCCAAGCTTATTGAAGCCGTAGGATGCTTATTATTAAAGTCCTTAAACTCTATATAAAATTTGCCAAAATAATAATTTAAATTTATCGATCAATTGCAATTTCCAAAATATTTCATTAAAATTTTTACTTGTAAAGGGTTTACATGCTTTAATCTCAAATACCCGATACAACCCTACTATCGCAACATATATTTTTGTCTTTAAAAATATATGGAGGTACACAGCTCCAGCGGAAATCCCCGCTGTGTACGGTGAGTGCCGTCCACCGGTTGCACTCCCCCCGACTTCAAGGGACAACAGATCGGCCACCGTATATCGCAGAAAAATACTGGTAAACCAGTAAGAGTTTTTAGCTCATTATTGGTGAATAAACACCATTCAGTCGTTTCTCGCATATCAATGCGTTACACCGTCAAGTGTATAATAAGGCGTCACCACCATGACATTGTCAGCATAGGTATCGACCTACGGAGCGCATTAGGAGTATAAAACTCGCCTCAGGGGATGGCTAATTCCCTCGTTGTGCGGTGTCAGCGCGAGCCTTGAGAGCATAGCTCCCTCCAGCTACCATCTTCGCAAGAGACAAATGCACAGGCTCCACCAACTAATGCCAGGGCAGTTTCGGCCACATTAATAACTTTTAGTATAATTCTCGAACATCATATAATTGTGTTATACACCAACTTTTCGCATAATGCGAGTCTCGATCAAATTTGCATCACCCACCAATAATTTGCCTTCGTTTATAAACATGGGTATTTTACAGGCCACTTAATTGATTTGTAAATCATGGAGGGCAAACAGTCTGCAATCCCGTATAGAGGGACCCGACTTGGGCAAATCTAATTAAGACAAGCGTCATACTACAATACAGAATACCATAGCAAACGACAATATCTTATCCTCAATCTATCCGAATAATACAAATGAGCATATTAGCCACGAACCACTTATATACCCGTCACAGGAAGACTCGTTGATCCCATCAATGATCCATCAAAAGATGTACCAAAGACCAAACATAAGCAGCATATCAGGTGCAGTAATGTCGAATTGCAACTCTACACACTCCACGACAGGCGATAGAGATATTACTCTAGGCGAAGCCGCTTCAGAGCAGAAATTTGCAATCAACACCCCGCAACCATCAATGACGCATTATGAACACAATAAACACCCGTGTAATGTTATTGTAGCGAGCATGTATAATCGCGCTTGCGAGACATGCTTGCGAACCAACAAGAAATCAAGCTTAGGCAACAAGTATCCGCTACCTCTATTTTCATCCGTATAGACAGATTCAATTTCGGTACAAAAGTTAGTTGGCAAATCATATAAACTCGACGTATCATAGAAGCAAGCCTCTAAGACGCCAAGTACCCATTATCAAAAAGCCGAAGCTCTAAGACATGGTTCTGAGCACATTTAATACACCGAAGTGCAAAAACACACTCTTCCCAAACCAAAGCATAATTAGTGAATAACTCACCAACTACACCCTAGCCGGTATAGGCTTATAGACATTTATTCATCGTCAGAACATGTCTATGCGATTTCCAGCATAATTTCACAACGCAACATTTTACGGAAATTGGACCCTGTATACCGCTTGTATACGATCCGTATTCCAAAACAACCACCACATAGTAATCGGCATTATTCATTTTATATATTTCCCCTCAAATATATTTTTCATCAAAATAAATAAATTATTTCAATAGTTCGACGTCCAACGCTTCACGCCGGCCGCATTACTCATATATGTAAGGTCATGGGTGTGTATCTACGTACAGGCCATTTTGCTGTCCGTTCGCGTAGGATTTTTCACTTTCGTATTTTTAAATAATTTTATTATAAACGTTCATTATAAGTGTATACAATACCTATTACCCTATTTTTGGATTTAAATTCAATAAAAAAAATCAATGCACGAACTCACTCCTTAGACTTAGTATGATTTTCACGAAAAATCAATACGAGAACACACGTAATTCTTATGCCCCTATTTTCCTCAATGTATTGTTTCGATATCAATAGTAATATGTATTTATATTACTTATAAGTGTTTTATAGGTCTTTAAGTACCTTTAATCACGATTTATATCTTCATTAGACCAAATAATGTAACTTTATATTTTAATTTAAATATCAATATTTTGTAATGATATTCTAATATGTTATGCATATAACTATTATTAGCATATTTTTATATTATTAAAAATCATCTTTTAATGATTTAATAATGATAGTTACAATCCACCCCCAAATTTTATATTAATGACTGACAAAGTCAGGTAGTTAATGTATAAATTTGAACTTCCCCTTTTTGAGCACATATAAACTACAACTCTATATAATAAAACAAACCTTTGAGCACATAAAACAACAACTCAATATAATAATTATTCCCTACCCCCGGGAATGACCGCCCCAACTCCCCTTCAATCACATCTCTCAGGATGTTGTCAATTTCCATTACATTCGCTTACTCATATGCTGATGTAATTCACTTGATAATTTAATTGTTTCTTTCAAAAATTTATATTTAGTTGTATCTCAATTATGATTGCCTCCATCTCTCAACAAATTTGATTGAGTCATTCGCCCTAACCCAAATCCCATTTATTTATTGAAAAAAAATAAAATAAAAACACAACTTCTGTTAAACAAAAAAAAAATAAAATAAATTGAAACATTTTCTATACACTTTATGGTACCTACATCTACCATTATATAATTCAATTATTTCTAACACAAATAATGGTACCCACATTTACCATTTCTTACAACATGCTATTTAAATAATAATTACAATTTATTATTTATAATATCTCAATAAATGAATTGTATTTAAATTTCCTCGAACTACACCAGTTTGAGGATCTGTTAACGTATAAACATTATCAAACGGAATTGCGGCTATTACATAAGGCCCTTCATAAGCCAAGTCAAACTTACTTATATGCTTATGTTCTGCATTCGATCTAGTCGACCTTCGAATTTTTACTAAGTCTCCAATATGATATACAATCAATCGATTCCTGTTATCGAATTTTGTCCGTCGAATTTTACTAGAATTTTTTAAATTCTTTCGAACTTGGTCCCTTACTTGCATAATATCGAATTTAAATTTATCTTTGTAAATAACTTTATCAAAAGTCATTTCCGTTCTATCGCCATATAATATTCCGCAAGGTGTAAACCCTGTACTATCGTGTAAAGAATTATTGTATAATTCTTCTATTTTAGGTAAGGCATAAGCCCAATCTTTATGTTTTGCATGACATAAAGTTCTGAACAATCTGCCCAACTCTTTGTTTACTCGCTCTGTTGTGTTCGGTCTTGGATTTCTTACAGTTGTATGTATCGATTTTATGTCTAATTCTCTCATAGAATTTTTCCAATGGTTACTAATAAATTGCTTTCCATTATCAGTTAATATAGTTTTCGGCTTTATAATTTCCGAAAAATGTTTGACTTTCGTTACGACTGATTTTGCAGTTGACTGCTTTAACGGGTATAACTTTATAAATTTACTAAAGGTATCTTGAATAACAAAAATAAATGTATATCCAAAATTCCCTGATATTAATGGTCCATATAAATCAGCCATCACCATATCTCCAATGTTCTCCGTTACAATAGACTTGCACGGACCCACATAAGTTATATTTTCCTTTCGAGCTAATTGACATATATGACAAATTTTAATTTGCCTTTTGATTTCTTTGGCCATGCGCTTCCAATAGAATCTTTCTCTTATATATTTAATAACTTTGTATGCACTTTGATGCCCCATCTCAATATGTACTTGGCTAATAATTTCGCTTTGTAAACTCTTTGGTAAATATATTATTTCTCTTATATAAGCTTTATAATATAATATATTATCTTTTAAGCTATAACGCTTTAAATTTTCATCTACTATGTTATCATCGCCTTGCAATGAATTTAATTTATTTATAATTAATAAAAGGTCTGAATCTTGCCTCTGATAATTCGAAATAGATTTCAATTTTTCGATTAGAACATTGTTAGGTTCTGTCTCTGTATATGCTATATCTAAACTTTGATTTTTATTCTCTTGTACAACATTGCCATCCGGTGGATATCTAGAAAGCACATCTGCAACTATGTTACTTTTACCAGATATATGTAATACCTCATAATTAAATTGTTCAAGATATATTATCCATCTTGTAATTCGTCCATTAAATAATTTCATGTTATTTATAAACAACAACGCTTTATGATCGGTCAAAATGAATACTTTACTTCCCCTCAAGTAAGTTTCGAATTTCTTTAAACAACTTATAACAGCATAAAACTCTTGCTCTGTAACTGTCCAATTTAATTCGGACCCTTTTAACGCTTTACTATGATAACCCAAAATGTGCATCTCATTGTTATCATTTAACTGATATAAAACGCCAGCCAAACCAATTCCTGAACAATCAGTTTGTAAATAGTACGGTTTACTAAAATCAGGATGATGGAGTTGTATAGTGTTTATAAATTGTTGCTTAATATCTCTAAATGCCTTATTTTCTTTTTCACTCCATAGAAATTTATGCCCTTTCTTTAATAGGTCACATAATGGTATTATACTTTCGCTATAATTTGGTATAAATCTTCGATAAAAATTACAAAGACCTAAAAAGGCCCTTAATTGTTTAATTTTTCTAGGTATTGGAAAATCTTGTATTGCACGAATTTTATCAGAATCTGTTCTAATGCCATCAGTCGAGATGATAAATCCCAACATTTTTATTTCTTTACAAATAAATTCACATTTACTTATATTGCAAGTTAAACCAGCTTTATTCAATTTATCAAGCACTATATCAATGTGTTCCAAATGTTTATCTAGATTTCCGGTCGTTATGATTGCTAAATCATCTAGATAATTTACGCAAAAATGTTGTACTTGTGGTCCCAATATTATATTCATTGCTCGGCTAAAACTCCCCACTGAAGTCTTTAAGCCTTGTGGTAATACGTTGTATACATAGGATTTTCCATTAAAGTTAAATCCTGTATACTTTCTTCCATTCTTATTGATTGGAATTTGAAAATATGCATTATTCAAATCAATTGTTGTAATATATTTAGCTCCATGAAATGAATTTAAGACATCCAATTGAATTGGCGGTTTCTCTGTTTCTGCAACCATTTTCTTATTAATATTTCTCGCATCTAACAATACTCTTATTGATCCATCTCTTTTCAATGTAAAAGTTAAAGGACTGCTATAAGGGGTTGAAGCCCTCGTAATTATACCAGCTTGTTCCAAGTCCTGTAATTTCTCTTCCACCTTCGATCTGTATGCATAAGGTATCGGATATGATCGTGTAACAATAGGTATTTCATCCAGCATTTCTATTTTATGTTCATAACATTTTGCTCTACCTAATCTATCCGTAAACATATCTCGGTATTTATTTAAAATAACTTTTATTTTTTCTGTATCTATTTTCGACAAAGTGGTCCCAATTTTTATATTCTCAATAATATCTACTTTTTCGAATTCATTAACACATATACAATTTTGTAAATTATTTTTAAATGAAATGAAATGGTCTTTGCCTCCAACTCTAAATTTCAAACCAATATTTTCATCTCTCAAATTAATTAAAACTTTGTTTGCCTTCATCCAATCAAATCCCAAAATCATTGGTCTTATCAAATTACTAATGATCAAAGTCTGAGTTTCAAAAATTACTTCACCAACCTTAATAGGCAATATAATCATCTGCTGTATCTTTGTACTGCGTTGCCCTATTACTCCTCTTATCTGTAACGCTTTAACAGGTAGCACTGATAATTTATTATTTCCACTTTTAAGTTGTAAAAATAAATTTTCTGAAATGCATGTAACATCGCTCCCTGTATCTAATAATGCTACAACATTTTCATTAAACAATGATACATCTATTTCAGAACGCATGCTCCCTACAAATTCCTTTGTATAGTCATCATCACTCTTAAACACAGTTTGCACGAACAACTCTTTTATAAGCAAGTTTGACTTGGCTTTTAAAAGTTTAATAATACTGTTAATATTATTTTTATAACCAACACCATGTCTATCAAACTGACCTAAGACAGATATTGGTTTTCGCAAACCTTTATTATTCTTTCCCAAAGATTGCCCAGGTTGCCACCCCATTTTCATTAGAATATTCAACGCTTTATTTCCTTTAAAATTATCAGAGATTGAATCGGAAACTAATTCAACCTCTGCTCCTCTAAGTAATGCACTGTTTCCTTTAATATTATCAAAGATTGAATCGGAAACTAATTCAACCTCTGCTCCTCTAAGTAATGCACTGTTTCCTTTAATATTATCAAAGATTGAATCGGAAACTAATTCAACCTCTGCTCCTCTAAATTTGAATTAGTGCTTCCACTTGTATTTTGTACAACTTGTACTTCGTTCAATTGTTGAACCACCTCCTTTGCTCCATCTGGTCTGCGCCATCTCTTAAAAGACTGTTGATTTTCTTTAAGTTTATTTTCGTAGTTGTGATTAAATCGCCTCTTCCTCTCTTTTATATAAGATTCTTGTTGACTATCGTCTTGCTTTTCAATATCATCTAAATTTCTCAAGAAATCTGTAGTTTCAATGATTGTATCTATTTTCGCAATACGCCACAACTGTTGTACATTCTTTGGATAATGTCTTAGTACATCAGCTAAAATTTGTTTTTCTGGTATCTTATATGATAACATTTGCACCTTCTCAATGACGAACAGAAAATATCCAACCATTGTTGGATAAGTATTTTTATTCCATTTATTCTGGACTAAGAATCTCCTCACTTTGTTCTGTTCATCTTCGCCCCAAAAGATTCTGAGGAAGTCATTCTTAAAATCATCGAATGTTCTCCATTTTACACTATTAATGCGTGCCCAGTGTTTAGCCTCTCCTCTTAAACACTCTCTTGCTATATCAATTTCTATATTTTTCGAAGGCACCTTTTTGAAATAGTTTGCGAGATCATCTATAAATGTAACTGGATGAACATTTTCTGTTCCTCCAAACTTTGGCTTTTCTATGGTTATATTATTGATATTATAGACAACGTTTTGTCTTGGATCCATTGTTTGATCCATTGAAGCAATGTTTTCCTCAAGAACACTACTTTCTTTGCTCGAATTCTCTTTTTTAATTATGTCTTCTAATTTTTTAAACCTTACTTCAAAGGTCTCCACAGTCTTCTTAAGAAGCTTGTGTAAAAGTTTAAAGTCCTTATTAACATATCCTGCCTTGGTATTTCTCCTTTTCTGAACTTTACTCATTTTGGATAAGTGTTTCACTTAACACAATTAATAAATTGCACTGTTTTATAACACTATTTATAGAATCGGTCCAAATATTTTGTTCGCATCGAATATCTGAAATTAATGTTTGCCATTAAATTGTGCCACCCCCAGACTTCAATACCCAAGCAAACTCTCTCCTCTAATCATCCTTTCCATTTCACAAGCAACAAATTGTAGGCTACAAGCCCACTTTTATAATATAATATAATTTTCTATATATATCCTGGTCACGGCACCAAATTGTAACCATCCTTTGCTCCCCTAGGGATTATTAGGAGTATATTAATGAAATCGACTCGGAAACATAAAATGTCTCCAAGTCGAAACACCACCAAGATCATCTCTTTTATATTATATTAGGCCAATGATATATTTATATGTGATCGTCTAGTTGTAGAACTTTGTTCTACTTTGTGAGTTGTAATAACTAGTTCTTCTAGGAATTATAGAGGAAGAAAGATTCGCCAAGCTTATTGAAGCCGTAGGATGCTTATTATTAAAGTCCTTAAACTCTATATAAAATTTGCCAAAATAATAATTTAAATTTATCGATCAATTGCAATTTCCAAAATATTTCATTAAAATTTTTACTTGTAAAGGGTTTACATGCTTTAATCTCAAATACCCGATACAACCCTACTATCGCAACATATATTTTTGTCTTTAAAAATATATGGAGGTACACAGCTCCAGCGGAAATCCCCGCTGTGTACGGTGAGTGCCGTCCACCGGTTGCACTCCCCCCGACTTCAAGGGACAACAGATCGGCCACCGTATATCGCAGAAAAATACTGGTAAACCAGTAAGAGTTTTTAGCTCATTATTGGTGAATAAACACCATTCAGTCGTTTCTCGCATATCAATGCGTTACACCGTCAAGTGTATAATAAGGCGTCACCACCATGACATTGTCAGCATAGGTATCGACCTACGGAGCGCATTAGGAGTATAAAACTCGCCTCAGGGGATGGCTAATTCCCTCGTTGTGCGGTGTCAGCGCGAGCCTTGAGAGCATAGCTCCCTCCAGCTACCATCTTCGCAAGAGACAAATGCACAGGCTCCACCAACTAATGCCAGGGCAGTTTCGGCCACATTAATAACTTTTAGTATAATTCTCGAACATCATATAATTGTGTTATACACCAACTTTTCGCATAATGCGAGTCTCGATCAAATTTGCATCACCCACCAATAATTTGCCTTCGTTTATAAACATGGGTATTTTACAGGCCACTTAATTGATTTGTAAATCATGGAGGGCAAACAGTCTGCAATCCCGTATAGAGGGACCCGACTTGGGCAAATCTAATTAAGACAAGCGTCATACTACAATACAGAATACCATAGCAAACGACAATATCTTATCCTCAATCTATCCGAATAATACAAATGAGCATATTAGCCACGAACCACTTATATACCCGTCACAGGAAGACTCGTTGATCCCATCAATGATCCATCAAAAGATGTACCAAAGACCAAACATAAGCAGCATATCAGGTGCAGTAATGTCGAATTGCAACTCTACACACTCCACGACAGGCGATAGAGATATTACTCTAGGCGAAGCCGCTTCAGAGCAGAAATTTGCAATCAACACCCCGCAACCATCAATGACGCATTATGAACACAATAAACACCCGTGTAATGTTATTGTAGCGAGCATGTATAATCGCGCTTGCGAGACATGCTTGCGAACCAACAAGAAATCAAGCTTAGGCAACAAGTATCCGCTACCTCTATTTTCATCCGTATAGACAGATTCAATTTCGGTACAAAAGTTAGTTGGCAAATCATATAAACTCGACGTATCATAGAAGCAAGCCTCTAAGACGCCAAGTACCCATTATCAAAAAGCCGAAGCTCTAAGACATGGTTCTGAGCACATTTAATACACCGAAGTGCAAAAACACACTCTTCCCAAACCAAAGCATAATTAGTGAATAACTCACCAACTACACCCTAGCCGGTATAGGTTTATAGACATTTATTCATCGTCAGAACATGTCTATGCGATTTCCAGCATAATTTCACAACGCAACATTTTACGGAAATTGGACCCTGTATACCGCTTGTATACGATCCGTATTCCAAAACAACCACCACATAGTAATCGGCATTATTCATTTTATATATTTCCCCTCAAATATATTTTTCATCAAAATAAATAAATTATTTCAATAGTTCGACGTCCAACGCTTCACGCCGGCCGCATTACTCATATATGTAAGGTCATGGGTGTGTATCTACGTACAGGCCATTTTGCTGTCCGTTCGCGTAGGATTTTTCACTTTCGTATTTTTAAATAATTTTATTATAAACGTTCATTATAAGTGTATACAATACCTATTACCCTATTTTTGGATTTAAATTCAATAAAAAAAATCAATGCACGAACTCACTCCTTAGACTTAGTATGATTTTCACGAAAAATCAATACGAGAACACACGTAATTCTTATGCCCCTATTTTCCTCAATGTATTGTTTCGATATCAATAGTAATATGTATTTATATTACTTATAAGTGTTTTATAGGTCTTTAAGTACCTTTAATCACGATTTATATCTTCATTAGACCAAATAATGTAACTTTATATTTTAATTTAAATATCAATATTTTGTAATGATATTCTAATATGTTATGCATATAACTATTATTAGCATATTTTTATATTATTAAAAATCATCTTTTAATGATTTAATAATGATAGTTACAACACGTATAGTTTTTAAAACGGCACTTATTCGATGTATGATATTTTTGACCACAAACTAAACAAACATTTCGATCTTGCTGCGGGTGTGGTGATGACGCGGTGCTCTTACGCCGCTCACTGTCGCTGACCTTGAATACGGGCTCCTGCTTTGTCCAAAGAGACGTGTCTGCAATGGTTGCACGCGCCTGACGCGCACACGCCGTCTGCTGGGCAACCTCCAGAGCCTTCGCGAATGTCAGTGTTTTAATTTCTTGTTCACACAGACGATCGCGTTCAGGACCCGCTGGAAATCCTAGTACGAAATGGTCACGCAATAAGGTTTCCAGTTCCGCGCCGAACTCGCAGTACGCAGCCAGCCCCCTCTGCCTTACTGCCCACTCCTCCGCACTTTCGCCATCTGCTTTGTTTGCTTCGTAGAATTTTGACCGATCGGCGAATGTTGACCTCTTCGGCGTAAAGTGAGCATCGAGTACGTCCACCAGCTCGTCAAATTTCACCTCTTCGATATTTCGCGGGTACAGTAAGTTGCGCAGCAGTCGGTAGGATTCATCCGAAAGATGCGTTAATAATACTGCGTTTTCATTCCCCACGAAAGCTGCACCGTTAATCTTCAGAAACATTTTTAGTCGACTTCTAAATATTTGCCATTCTTGGCTTTTATAGTCGAAATCTCCTAAACTCCCAATATGTGAAGACATTTTTTTTAACTATTGAGGGTACGTAAAAAATCCTCGTCGCCAATTGTTATGTAGGTGCGTGCGGGTGAAGTAATTAAAAGACTAGACTCGTTGACAGCTGGTTTAATACTGACTCGTGACAAGCGCCCGCGCAGGGAACACGCAACATATACGTCACCTTCACCCATGTAAACGCAAAATTTCGCTCCTTCGCTAGGGTCTTTGCTTTATTGAGCAGCATCTCATTGTCTACAGTAAGGTGATCGTTCACGAATACTCTGGTGTCGCCTTGAAGGCCCAGGTCAGCTGCAGTGATTGTTCGTTTTTTGGCAGCCGCAACAAAATCGTCTTTCAGGTATCGATTGTTGACCGAGACTACAATTGACTTAATCATCTTATTACCGCGCGCCGGCACTCTGGCGACGTAGTTGATCTGCTCCTTGGCCATAGGACAATGGATGAGACTGCCGATCTTAGACACTAGCGAGAATAAATTCTCCGAGTTGGACATGGGAACGCCTTTTATCTCCACATTATTCATGCGCGCTCTTTGTTCCTGCTCCCGAATTATACCTTTTAGGTCGCTGACTTCCTGTTGCAGCACAGCCACGGCGTCTTTTGTCTTTCGGAGCTCTTGAATCTCTTTATCGATTGCATTGACTTGGCTTGTAAGAGAATCCACTGAGTGCTGAACGAATTCCATTGAGGCTTTTACGTCGGCAATATCAGGCTTCAGCAACTTCAGATCAGCTATGTCAGATTTTAAGGATTTGAGGTCCTTGATATCTGATTGAATTTTTTTTATGCTCTCGATTAAAGTTGGGAGCGAGGCCATCTGCCCGCTCAAGCGCCTTAATTCAACCGTGACACTCTCCAAGTCCGCTGGGCTGGGAGATTTTGATGGACCACGCAGTGGACTGCAACATCCCGCAGCCTTGCAGACGGCACACCTCCATGTATTGCGCCTATCACCGAGCTGTCGATAACCTATTTCAGAGATGCCAGCGCAGGAAAAATCGAAATGCCCCTGGCATGAAGTGCACTGCGCGCCCTCTCTGAAATCGAATTTACACCGCGTACATTTAAAGATGGTCATAATTTTTTTTGTAATTAATTAAATCACGATGCACGAAAAGTTTTAGAACCAGTGGCACAAGATGCACGGAGTAGGGATTGCGCGAGTGTACGTACGCGTGTGCACGATTAGCCGACTCTAAGCAAACTGTACCCTACCCCTTACCTACTTCTACCCTCTACCTACTTCTTTCTACCCCTACCTTTTTCGTTCTAACCCTACCTACTTCTCACTACCCCCTACCTACTTCTTTCTACCCTCTACCTCCGTCTACCCCTTAACTACTTCTACCACTTACCTACTTCTTTCTACACCTTTACCTACTTCTCACTACCCCCTACCTACTTATTTATACCCCCTAACTAATTCTATCCCCGATCTACTTCTACTCCTACCTTCTTCTTTCAACCCCCTTCCTACTTCTATCCCTTATCTACTAATACCCATTCCTATTTCTACTCCTTACCCATTTCTTTCTACCCCCTACCTACTTCTTTCTACCCCCTACCAAGTAGGAAGAAGTCTACCCCTATCTACTTCTAGCCCCTACCTACTTCTTTCTACCCTCTACCTACTTCTACCCCTACCTACTTCTACCCCCTACCTACTTCTTTCTACCCCCTACCTACTTCTATCCCCGATCTACTTCAACCCCCTACGTTCTTCTTTCTACCCCCTACCTACTTCTTTCGACCCCCTACCTACTTCTACCCCTTACCTAATTCTACCCCTACCTACTTCTTTCTACCTCCTACCTACTTCTTTCTCCTCCCTACCTACTACTATCCCTAACCTACTTCTTTCTACCCCTTACCTTCTTCTTTCTGCCCCCTACATACTTCTTTCTACCACCTACCAAGTAGGTAGAAGTCTTCCCCTAGCTACTCCTACCCCCTACCTACTTCTTTCTACCCCCTACCTACTTCTTACTACCCCCTACCTACGTGTTACCCCTACCTACTTCTACCCTTACCTACTTCTACCACTTACCTACTTCTTTCTTCCTCCTTGCCTACTTCTCACTACCACCTACCTATTTCTTTCTACCCTCTACCTTCTGCTACCCCTTACCTACTTCTACCCCTACCTATTTCTACCCCCTTCCTACTTCTTTCTACCCCCAACCTACTTATTTCTACCCCCTTACTACTTCTAGCCCCTACCTACTTCGATCCCCTACCTACTTCTACCCCTACCTACTTCTACCACTTACCTAATTCTTTCTACCCCCATACCTACTTATTTCTACCCCCTGCCTAATTCTTTCTACCCCCTACCTACTTCTACCCCTAGCTACTTCGACCCCTTACCTACTTATTTCTACCACGTACCTACTTCTTTCTACCCCTATCTACTTCTTGTCGAGTGGTCGGTCAAGTAGTTGCTCGAGTAGTTGGTCGAGTAGTTGGTCGAGTGGTCGGTCGAGTAGTTGGTCGAGTAGTTGGTCTAGTAGATGGTCGTGTGGTTGGTCGAGTGGTTGGTCGAGTAGTTGGTCGAGTAGTTGGTCGAAAAGTTGGTCGAGTGGCTGGTCGAGTAGTTCGTCGAGTAGTTGGTCAAGTGGTCGGTCGAGTAGTTGGTCGAGTAATTGGTCGAGTGGTCGGTCGAGTAGTTTGTCGAGTAGTTGGTCGAGTAGTTGGTCGAGTAAAAGGTCGAGTAGTTGGTCAAGTAGTTGGTCGAGTGGTCGGTCGAGTAGTTGGTCGAGTAGTTGGTCGAGTATTTGGTCGAGTGGTTGGTCGAGTAGTTGGCCGAGTAGTTCGTCGAGTAGTTGGTCAAGTGGTCGGTCGAGTAGTTGGTCGAGTAGTTGGTCGAGTAGTCGGTCGAATACTTTGTCGAGTAGTTGGTCGAGTAGTTGGTCGAGTAGTTGGTCGAGTAGTTGGTCGAGTAAATGGTCGAGTAGTTGGTCGAGTAGTTGGTCGAGTAGTCGGTCGAGTAGTTGGTCGAGTAGTTGATCGAGTAGTTGGTCGAGTGGTCGGTCTAGTGGTTGGTCGAGTGGTCGGTCGAGTAGTTTGTCGAGTAGTTGGTCGAGTAGTTGGTCGGATAGTTGGTCGAGTAAATGGTCGAGTAGTTGGTCTAGTAGTTGGTCGAGTAGTTGGTCGAGTAGTTGATCGAGTAGTTGGTCGATTAGTTGGTCAAGTGGTCGGTCGAGTAGTTGGTCGAGTAGTTGGTCGAGTGGTCGGTCGAGTAGTTTGTCGAGTGGTCCGTCGAGTAGTTGGTCGAGTAGTTGGTCGAGAGGTTGGTCGAGTAGTTGGCCGAGTAGTTGGCCGAGTAGTTGGTCAAGTGGTCGGTCGAGTAGTTGGTCGAGTAGTTGGTCGAGTGGTCGGTCGAGTAGTTTGTCGAGTGGTCCGTCGAGTAGTTGGTCGAGTAGAGGGTCAAGTAGTTGGTCGAGTGGTCGGTCGAGTAGTTGGTCGAGTAGTTGGTCGAGTATTTGGTCGAGTGGTTGGTCGAGTAGTTGGCCGAGTAGTTCGTCGAGTAGTTGGTCAAGTGGTCGGTCGAGTAGTTGGTCGAGTAGTTGGTCGAGTGGTCGGTCGAATACTTTGTCGAGTAGTTGCTCGAGTAGTTGGTCGAGTAGTTGGTCGAGTAAATGGTCGAGTAGTTGGTCGAGTAGTTGGTCGAGTAGTCGGTCGAGTAGTTGGTCGAGTAGTTGGTCGAGTAGTTGGTCGAGTAGTTGGTCGAGTAAATGGTCGAGTAGTTGGTCGAGTAGTTGGTCGAGTAGTCGGTCGAGTAGTTGGTCGAGTAGTTGATCGAGTAGTTGGTCGAGTGGTCGGTCTAGTGGTTGGTCGAGTGGTCGGTCGAGTAGTTTGTCGAGTAGTTGGTCGAGTAGTTGGTCGGATAGTTGGTCGAGTAAATGGTCGAGTAGTTGGTCTAGTAGTTGGTCGAGTAGTTGGTCGAGTAGTTGATCGAGTAGTTGGTCGATTAGTTGGTCAAGTGGTCGGTCGAGTAGTTGGTCGAGTAGTTGGTCGAGTGGTCGGTCGAGTAGTTTGTCGAGTGGTCCGTCGAGTAGTTGGTCGAGTAGTTGGTCGAGAGGTTGGTCGAGTAGTTGGCCAAGTAGTTGGTCAAGTGGTCGGTCGAGTAGTTGGTCGAGTAGTTGGTCGAGTGGTCGGTCGAGTAGTTTGTCGAGTGGTCCGTCGAGTAGTTGGTCGAGTAGAGGGTCAAGTAGTTGGACGACTGGTCGGTCGACTGGTTGGTCGAGTAGTTGGTCGAGTGGTTGGTCGAGTAGTTGGCCGAGTAGTTGGTCTAGTAGTTGTTCAAGTAGTTTGTCGAGTGGTCGGTGGAGTTGTTGGTCGAGTAGTTGGTCGAGTAGTTGGTCGAGTAGTTGGTCGAGTAGTTGGTCGAGTAAATGGTCGAGTAGTTGGTCAAGTAGTTGGTCGAGTGGTCGGTCGAGTAGTTGGTCGAGTAGTTGGTCGAGTATTTGGTCGAGTAGTTGGTCGAGTGGTCGGTCGAATACTTTGTCGAGTAGTTGGTCGAGTAGTTGGTCGAGTAGTTGGTCGAGTAAATGGTCGAGTAGTTGGTCGAGTAGTTGGTCGAGTAGTCGGTCGAGTAGTTGGTCGAGTAGTTGGTCGAGTAGTTGGTCGAGTGGTCGGTCGAGTGGTTGGTCGAGTGGTCGGTCGAGTAGTTGGTCGAGTAGTTGTTCAAGTAGTTTGTCGAGTGGTCGGTGGAGTTGTTGGTCGAGTAGTTGGTCGAGTAGTTGGTCGAGTAGTTGGTCGAGTAAATGGTCGAGTAGTTGGTCAAGTAGTTGGTCGAGTGGTCGGTCGAGTAGTTGGTCGAGTAGTTGGTCGAGTATTTGGTCGAGTGGTTGGTCGAGTAGTTGGCCGAGTAGTTCGTCGAGTAGTTGGTCAAGTGGTCGGTCGAGTAGTTGGTCGAGTAGTTGGTCGAGTGGTGGGTCGAATACTTTGTCGAGTAGTTGGTCGAGTAGTTGGTCGAGTAGTTGGTCGAGTAAATGGTCGAGTAGTTGGTCGAGTAGTTGGTCGAGTAGTCGGTCGAGTAGTTGGTCGAGTAGTTGGTCGAGTAGTTGGTCGAGTGGTCGGTCTAGTGGTTGGTCGAGTGGTCGGTCGAGTAGTTTGTCGAGTAGTTGGTCGAGTAGTTGGTCTGATAGTTGGTCGAGTAAATGGTCGAGTAGTTGGTCTAGTAGTTGGTCGAGTAGTTGGTCGAGTAGTTGATCGAGTAGTTGGTCGATTAGTTGGTCAAGTGGTCGGTCGAGTAGTTGGTCGAGTAGTTGGTCGAGTGGTCGGTCGAGTAGTTTGTCGAGTGGTCCGTCGAGTAGTTGGTCGAGTAGTTGGTCGAGAGGTTGGTCGAGTAGTTGGCCGAGTACTTGGTCGAGTAGTTGGTCGAATGATGGTCGAGTAGTTTGTCGAATAGTTGGTTGAGTGGTCAGTCGAGTAGTTGGTCAAGTGGTCGGACGAGTAGTTGGTCGAGTAGTTGGTCGAGTGGTCGGTCGAGTAGTTTGTCGAGTGGTCCGTCGAGTAGTTGGTCGAGTAGATGGTCGAGTAGTTGGTCGACTGGTTGGTCGACTGGTTGGTCGAGTAGTTGGTCGAGTGGTTGGTCGAGTAGTTGGCCGAGTAGTTGGTCGAGTGCTCGGTCAAGTAGTTGGTCGAGTAGTTGGTCGAGTAGTGGGTCGAGGGGTCAGTCAAGTAGTTGGTCAAGTGGTCCGTAAAGTAGTTGCTCGAGTAGATGGTCGAAGAGTTGGTCGACTGGTTGGTCGAGTGATTGGTCGAGTAGTTGGTCGAGTGGTTGGTCGAGTAGTTGGCCGAGTAGTTGGTAGAGAGCTCGGTCAAGTAGTTGGTCAAGTGTTAGGTCGAGTGGTCGGTCGAGTAGTTGTTCAAGTAGTTTGTCGAGTGGTCGGTGGAGTAGTTGGTCGAGTAGTTGGTCGAGTAGTTGGTAGAGTGCTCGGTCAAGTAGTTGGTCAAGTATTTGGTCGAGTGGACGGTCGAGTAATTGGTCGAGTAGTTGGTCGAGTAGTTGGTCGAGTAGTTGGTCGAGTAGTTGGTCGAGTAAATGGTCGAGTAGTTGGTCGAGTAGTTGGTCGAGTAGTCGGTCGAGTAGTTGGTCGAGTAGTTGATCGAGTAGTTGGTCGAGTGGTCGGTCTAGTGGTTGGTCGAGTGGTCGGTCGAGTAGTTTGTCGAGTAGTTGGTCGAGTAGTTGGTCGGATAGTTGGTCGAGTAAATGGTCGAGTAGTTGGTCTAGTAGTTGGTCGAGTAGTTGGTCGAGTAGTTGATCGAGTAGTTGGTCGATTAGTTGGTCAAGTGGTCGGTCGAGTAGTTGGTCGAGTAGTTGGTCGAGTGGTCGGTCGAGTAGTTTGTCGAGTGGTCCGTCGAGTAGTTGGTCGAGTAGTTGGTCGAGAGGTTGGTCGAGTAGTTGGCCAAGTAGTTGGTCAAGTGGTCGGTCGAGTAGTTGGTCGAGTAGTTGGTCGAGTGGTCGGTCGAGTAGTTTGTCGAGTGGTCCGTCGAGTAGTTGGTCGAGTAGAGGGTTAAGTAGTTGGTCGACTGGTTGGTCGACTGGTTGGTCGAGTAGTTGGTCGAGTGGTTGGTCGAGTAGTTGGCCGAGTAGTTGGTCTAGTAGTTGTTCAAGTAGTTTGTCGAGTGGTCGGTGGAGTTGTTGGTCGAGTAGTTGGTCGAGTAGTTGGTCGAGTAGTTGGTCGAGTAGTTGGTCGAGTAAATGGTCGAGTAGTTGGTCAAGTAGTTGGTCGAGTTGTCGGTCGAGTAGTTGGTCGAGTAGTTGGTCGAGTATTTGGTCGAGTAGTTGGTCGAGTGGTCGGTCGAATACTTTGTCGAGTAGTTGGTCGAGTAGTTGGTCGAGTAGTTGGTCGAGTAAATGGTCGAGTAGTTGGTCGAGTAGTTGGTCGAGTAGTCGGTCGAGTAGTTGGTCGAGTAGTTGGTCCAGTAGTTGGTCGAGTGGTCGGTCGAGTGGTTGGTCGAGTGGTCGGTCGAGTAGTTGGTCGAGTAGTTGTTCAAGTAGTTTGTCGAGTGGTCGGTGGAGTTGTTGGTCGAGTAGTTGGTCGAGTAGTTGGTCGAGTAAATGGTCGAGTAGTTGGTCAAGTAGTTGGTCGAGTGGTCGGTCGAGTAGTTGGTCGAGTAGTTGGTCGAGTATTTGGTCGAGTGGTTGGTCGAGTAGTTGGCCGAGTAGTTCGTCGAGTAGTTGGTCAAGTGGTCGGTCGAGTAGTTGGTCGAGTAGTTGGTCGAGTGGTGGGTCGAATACTTTGTCGAGTAGTTGGTCGAGTAGTTGGTCGAGTAGTTGGTCGAGTAAATGGTCGAGTAGTTGGTCGAGTAGTTGGTCGAGTGGTCGGTCGAGTAGTTGGTCGAGTAGTTGGTCGAGTAGTTGGTCGAGTGGTCGGTCTAGTGGTTGGTCGAGTGGTCGGTCGAGTAGTTTGTCGAGTAGTTGGTCGAGTCGTTGGTCTGATAGTTGGTCGAGTAAATGGTCGAGTAGTTGGTCTAGTAGTTGGTCGAGTAGTTGGTCGAGTAGTTGATCGAGTAGTCTGTCGATTAGTTGGTCAAGTGGTCGGTCGAGTAGTTGGTCGAGTAGTTGGTCGAGTGGTCGGTCGAGTAGTTTGTCGAGTGGTCCGTCGAGTAGTTGGTCGAGTAGTTGGTCGAGAGGTTGGTCGAGTAGTTGGCCGAGTACTTGGTCGAGTAGTTGGTCGAATGATGGTCGAGTAGTTTGTCGAATAGTTGGTTGAGTGGTCAGTCGAGTAGTTGGTCAAGTGGTCGGACGAGTAGTTGGTCGAGTAGTTGGTCGAGTGGTCGGTCGAGTAGTTTGTCGAGTGGTCCGTCGAGTAGTTGGTCGAGTAGATGGTCGAGTAGTTGGTCGACTGGTTGGTCGACTGGTTGGTCGAGTAGTTGGTCGAGTGGTTGGTCGAGTAGTTGGCCGAGTAGTTGGTCGAGTAGTTGGTCGAGTGCTCGGTCAAGTAGTTGGTCGAGTAGTTGGTCGAATAGTGGGTCGAGGGGTCAGTCAAGTAGTTGGTCAAGTGGTCCGTAAAGTAGTTGCTCGAGTAGATGGTCGAAGAGTTGGTCGACTGGTTGGTCGAGTGATTGGTCGAGTAGTTGGTCGAGTGGTTGGTCGAGTAGTTGGCCGAGTAGTTGGTCGAGAGCTCGGTCAAGTAGTTGGTCAAGTGTTAGGTCGAGTGGTCGGTCGAGTAGTTGTTCAAGTAGTTTGTCGAGTGGTCGGTGGAGTAGTTGGTCGAGTAGTTGGTCGAGTAGTTGGTCGAGTGCTCGGTCAAGTAGTTGGTCAAGTATTTGGTCGAGTGGACGGTCGAGTAGTTGGTCGAGTAGTTGGTCGAGTAGTTGGTCGAGTAGTTGGTCGAGTGCTCGGTCAAGTAGTTGGTCGAGTAGTTGGTCGAGGGGTCAGTCAAGTAGTTGGTCAAGTGGTCCGTCGAGTAGTTGCTCGAGTAGATGGTCGAAGAGTTGGTCGACTGGTTGGTCGAGTGATTGGTCGAGTAGTTGGTCGAGTGGTTGGTCGAGTAGTTGGCCGAGTAGTTGGTAGAGAGCTCGGTCAAGTAGTTGGTCAAGTGTTAGGTCGAGTGGTCGGTCGAGTAGTTGTTCAAGTAGTTTGTCGAGTGGTCGGTGGAGTAGTTGGTCGAGTAGTTGGCCGAGTAGTTGGTCGAGTGCTCGGTCAAGTAGTTGGTCGAGTAGTTGGTCGAGTAGTGGGTCGAGGGGTCAGTCAAGTAGTTGGTCAAGTGGTCCGTAAAGTAGTTGCTCGAGTAGATGGTCGAAGAGTTGGTCGACTGGTTGGTCGAGTGATTGGTCGAGTAGTTGGTCGAGTGGTTGGTCGAGTAGTTGGCCGAGTAGTTGGTAGAGAGCTCGGTCAAGTAGTTGGTCAAGTGTTAGGTCGAGTGGTCGGTCGAGTAGTTGTTCAAGTAGTTTGTCGAGTGGTCGGTGGAGTAGTTGGTCGAGTAGTTGGTCGAGTAGTTGGTAGAGTGCTCGGTCAAGTAGTTGGTCAAGTATTTGGTCGAGTGGACGGTCGAGTAATTGGTCGAGTAGTTGGTCGAGTAGTTGGTCGAGTAGTTGGTCGAGTAGTTGGTCGAGTAAATGGTCGAGTAGTTGGTCGAGTAGTTGGTCGAGTAGTCGGTCGAGTAGTTGGTCGAGTAGTTGATCGAGTAGTTGGTCGAGTGGTCGGTCTAGTGGTTGGTCGAGTGGTCGGTCGAGTAGTTTGTCGAGTAGTTGGTCGAGTAGTTGGTCGGATAGTTGGTCGAGTAAATGGTCGAGTAGTTGGTCTAGTAGTTGGTCGAGTAGTTGGTCGAGTAGTTGATCGAGTAGTTGGTCGATTAGTTGGTCAAGTGGTCGGTCGAGTAGTTGGTCGAGTAGTTGGTCGAGTGGTCGGTCGAGTAGTTGGTCGAGTGGTCCGTCGAGTAGTTGGTCGAGTAGTTGGTCGAGAGGTTGGTCGAGTAGTTGGCCAAGTAGTTGGTCAAGTGGTCGGTCGAGTAGTTGGTCGAGTAGTTGGTCGAGTGGTCGGTCGAGTAGTTTGTCGAGTGGTCCGTCGAGTAGTTGGTCGAGTAGAGGGTTAAGTAGTTGGTCGACTGGTTGGTCGACTGGTTGGTCGAGTAGTTGGTCGAGTGGTTGGTCGAGTAGTTGGCCGAGTAGTTGGTCTAGTAGTTGTTCAAGTAGTTTGTCGAGTGGTCGGTGGAGTTGTTGGTCGAGTAGTTGGTCGAGTAGTTGGTCGAGTAGTTGGTCGAGTAGTTGGTCGAGTAAATGGTCGAGTAGTTGGTCAAGTAGTTGGTCGAGTTGTCGGTCGAGTAGTTGGTCGAGTAGTTGGTCGAGTATTTGGTCGAGTAGTTGGTCGAGTGGTCGGTCGAATACTTTGTCGAGTAGTTGGTCGAGTAGTTGGTCGAGTAGTTGGTCGAGTAGTTGGTCGAGTAGTCGGTCGAGTAGTTGGTCGAGTAGTTGGTCCAGTAGTTGGTCGAGTGGTCGGTCGAGTGGTTGGTCGAGTGGTCGGTCGAGTAGTTGGTCGAGTAGTTGTTCAAGTAGTTTGTCGAGTGGTCGGTGGAGTTGTTGGTCGAGTAGTTGGTCGAGTAGTTGGTCGAGTAAATGGTCGAGTAGTTGGTCAAGTAGTTGGTCGAGTGGTCGGTCGAGTAGTTGGTCGAGTAGTTGGTCGAGTATTTGGTCGAGTGGTTGGTCGAGTAGTTGGCCGAGTAGTTCGTCGAGTAGTTGGTCAAGTGGTCGGTCGAGTAGTTGGTCGAGTAGTTGGTCGAGTGGTGGGTCGAATACTTTGTCGAGTAGTTGGTCGAGTAGTTGGTCGAGTAGTTGGTCGAGTAAATGGTCGAGTAGTTGGTCGAGTAGTTGGTCGAGTGGTCGGTCGAGTAGTTGGTCGAGTAGTTGGTCGAGTAGTTGGTCGAGTGGTCGGTCTAGTGGTTGGTCGAGTGGTCGGTCGAGTAGTTTGTCGAGTAGTTGGTCGAGTCGTTGGTCTGATAGTTGGTCGAGTAAATGGTCGAGTAGTTGGTCTAGTAGTTGGTCGAGTAGTTGGTCGAGTAGTTGATCGAGTAGTCTGTCGATTAGTTGGTCAAGTGGTCGGTCGAGTAGTTGGTCGAGTAGTTGGTCGAGTGGTCGGTCGAGTAGTTTGTCGAGTGGTCCGTCGAGTAGTTGGTCGAGTAGTTGGTCGAGAGGTTGGTCGAGTAGTTGGCCGAGTACTTGGTCGAGTAGTTGGTCGAATGATGGTCGAGTAGTTTGTCGAATAGTTGGTTGAGTGGTCAGTCGAGTAGTTGGTCAAGTGGTCGGACGAGTAGTTGGTCGAGTAGTTGGTCGAGTGGTCGGTCGAGTAGTTTGTCGAGTGGTCCGTCGAGTAGTTGGTCGAGTAGATGGTCGAGTAGTTGGTCGACTGGTTGGTCGACTGGTTGGTCGAGTAGTTGGTCGAGTGGTTGGTCGAGTAGTTGGCCGAGTAGTTGGTCGAGTAGTTGGTCGAGTGCTCGGTCAAGTAGTTGGTCGAGTAGTTGGTCGAATAGTGGGTCGAGGGGTCAGTCAAGTAGTTGGTCAAGTGGTCCGTAAAGTAGTTGCTCGAGTAGATGGTCGAAGAGTTGGTCGACTGGTTGGTCGAGTGATTGGTCGAGTAGTTGGTCGAGTGGTTGGTCGAGTAGTTGGCCGAGTAGTTGGTCGAGAGCTCGGTCAAGTAGTTGGTCAAGTGTTAGGTCGAGTGGTCGGTCGAGTAGTTGTTCAAGTAGTTTGTCGAGTGGTCGGTGGAGTAGTTGGTCGAGTAGTTGGTCGAGTAGTTGGTCGAGTGCTCGGTCAAGTAGTTGGTCAAGTATTTGGTCGAGTGGACGGTCGAGTAGTTGGTCGAGTAGTTGGTCGAGTAGTTGGTCGAGTAGTTGGTCGAGTGCTCGGTCAAGTAGTTGGTCGAGTAGTTGGTCGAGGGGTCAGTCAAGTAGTTGGTCAAGTGGTCCGTCGAGTAGTTGCTCGAGTAGATGGTCGAAGAGTTGGTCGACTGGTTGGTCGAGTGATTGGTCGAGTAGTTGGTCGAGTGGTTGGTCGAGTAGTTGGCCGAGTAGTTGGTCGAGAGCTCGGTCAAGTAGTTGGTCAAGTATTTGGTCGAGTGGTCGGTCGAGTAGTTTGTCGTGTAGTTGGTCGAGTGGTTAGTCAAATAGTTGGTAGAGTAGTTGGTCGAGTAGTCGGTCGAGTGGTTGGTCGAGTGTTCGGTCGAGTAGTTGGTCGAGTAGATGGTCGAGTACTTGGTCGAGTGGTAGGTCGAGTAGTTGGCCGAGTAGTTCGTCGAGTAGTTGGTCAAGTGGTCGGTCGAGTAGTTTGTCGAGTGGTCCGTCGAGTAGTTGTTCAAGTAGATGGTCGAGTAGTTGGTCGACTGGTTGGTCGAGTTATTGGTCGAGTAGTTGGTCGAGTGGTTAGTCAAGTAGTTGGTCGAGTAGTTGGTCAAGTGGTCGGTCGAGTGGTTGGTCGAGTGGTCGGTGGAGTAGTTGGTCGAGTAGTTGGTCGAGTAGTTGGTCGAGTAGTTGGTCGAGTAGTTGGTCGAGTAGTTGGTCGAGTGGTCGGTCGAGTAGTTGGTCGAGTAGTTGGTCGAGTATTTGGTCGAGTGGTTGGTCGAGTAGTTGGCCGAGTAGTTCGTCGAGTAGTTGGTCAAGTGGTCGGTCGAGTAGTTGGTCGAGTAGTTGGTCGAGTGGTCGGTCGAATACTTTGTCGAGTAGTTGGTCGAGTGGTTGGTCGAGTAGTTGGTCGAGTAAATGGTCGAGTAGTTGGTCGAGTAGTTGGTCGAGTAGTCGGTCGAGTAGTTGGTCGAGTAGTTGGTCAAGTAGTTGGTCGAGTGGTCGGTCGAGTGGTTGGTCGAGTGGTCGGTCGAGTAGTTGGTCGAGTAGTTGGTCGAGTAGTTGGTCGAGTGGTCGGTCGAGTAGTTGGTCGAGTAGTTGGTCGAGTATTTGGTCGAGTGGTTGGTCGAGTAGTTGGCCGAGTAGTTCGTCGAGTAGTTGGTCAAGTGGTCGGTCGAGTAGTTGGTCGAATAGTTGGTCGAGTGGTCGGTCGAATACTTTGTCGAGTAGTTGGTCGAGTAGTTGGTCGAGTAGTTGGTCGAGTAAATGGTCGAGTAGTTGGTCGAGTAGTTGGTCGAGTAGTCGGTCGAGTAGTTGGTCGAGTAGTTGGTCAAGTAGTTGGTCGAGTGGTCGGTCGAGTGGTTGGTCGAGTGGTTGGTCGAGTAGTTGGTCGAGTAGTTGGTTGAGTGGTCGGTCGAATACTTAGTCGAGTAGTTGGTCGAGTAGTTGGTCGAGTAGTTGGTCGAGTAAATGGTCGAGTAGTTGGTCGAGTAGTTGGTCGACTAGTCGGTCGAGTAGTTGGTCGAGTAGTTGATCGAGTAGTTGGTCGAGTGGTCGGTCTAGTGGTTGGTCGAGTGGTCGGTCGAGTAGTTGGTCGAGTAGTTGGTCGAGTATTTGGTCGAGTGGTTGGTCGAGTAGTTGGCCGAGTAGTTCGTCGAGTAGTTGGTCAAGTGGTCGGTCGAGTAGTTGGTCGAGTAGTTGGTCGAGTGGTCGGTCGAATACTTTGTCGAGTAGTTGGTCGAGTAGTTGGTCGAGTAGTTGGTCGAGTAAATGGTCGAGTAGTTGGTCGAGTAGTTGGTCGAGTAGTCGGTCGAGTAGTTGGTCGAGTAGTTGGTCAAGTAGTTGGTCGAGTGGTCGGTCGAGTGGTTGGTCGAGTGGTCGGTCGAGTAGTTGGTCGAGTAGTTGTTCAAGTAGTTTGTCGAGTGGTCGGTGGAGTTGTTGGTCGAGTAGTTGGTCGAGTAGTTGGTCGAGTAGTTGGTCGAGTAAATGGTCGAGTAGTTGGTCTAGTAGTTGGTCGAGTAGTTGGTCGAGTAGTTGATCGAGTAGTCTGTCGATTAGTTGGTCAAGTGGTCGGTCGAGTGGTTGGTCGAGTAGTTGGTCGAGTGGTCGGTCGAGTAGTTTGTCGAGTGGTCCGTCGAGTAGTTGGTCGAGTAGTTGGTCGAGAGGTTGGTCGAGTAGTTGGCCGAGTACTTGGTCGAGTAGTTGGTCGAATGATGGTCGAGTAGTTTGTCGAATAGTTGGTTGAGTGGTCAGTCGAGTAGTTGGTCAAGTGGTCGGACGAGTAGTTGGTCGAGTAGTTGGTCGAGTGGTCGGTCGAGTAGTTTGTCGAGTGGTCCGTCGAGTAGTTGGTCGAGTAGATGGTCGAGTAGTTGGTCGACTGGTTGGTCGACTGGTTGGTCGAGTAGTTGGTCGAGTGGTTGGTCGAGTAGTTGGCCGAGTAGTTGGTCGAGTGCTCGGTCAAGTAGTTGGTCGAGTAGTTGGTCGAGTAGTGGGTCGAGGGGTCAGTCAAGTAGTTGGTCAAGTGGTCCGTAAAGTAGTTGCTCGAGTAGATGGTCGAAGAGTTGGTCGACTGGTTGGTCGAGTGATTGGTCGAGTAGTTGGTCGAGTGGTTGGTCGAGTAGTTGGCCGAGTAGTTGGTCGAGAGCTCGGTCAAGTAGTTGGTCAAGTGTTAGGTCGAGTGGTCGGTCGAGTAGTTGTTCAAGTAGTTTGTCGCGTGGTCGGTGGAGTAGTTGGTCGAGTAGTTGGTCGAGTAGTTGGTCGAGTGCTCGGTCAAGTAGTTGGTCAAGTATTTGGTCGAGTGGACGGTCGAGTAGTTGGTCGAGTAGTTGGTCGAGTAGTTGGTCGAGTAGTTGGTCGAGTGCTCGGTCAAGTAGTTGGTCGAGTAGTTGGTCGAGGGGTCAGTCAAGTAGTTGGTCAAGTGGTCCGTCGAGTAGTTGCTCGAGTAGATGGTCGAAGAGTTGGTCGACTGGTTGGTCGAGTGATTGGTCGAGTAGTTGGTCGAGTGGTTGGTCGAGTAGTTGGCCGAGTAGTTGGTCGAGAGCTCGGTCAAGTAGTTGGTCAAGTATTTGGTCGAGTGGTCGGTCGAGTAGTTTGTCGTGTAGTTGGTCGAGTGGTTAGTCAAGTAGTTGGTAGAGTAGTTGGTCGAGTAGTCGGTCGAGTGGTTGGTCGAGTGTTCGGTCGAGTAGTTGGTCGAGTAGATGGTCGAGTACTTGGTCGAGTGGTAGGTCGAGTAGTTGGCCGAGTAGTTCGTCGAGTAGTTGGTCAAGTGGTCGGTCGAGTAGTTTGTCGAGTGGTCCGTCGAGTAGTTGTTCAAGTAGATGGTCGAGTAGTTGGTCGACTGGTTGGTCGAGTTATTGGTCGAGTAGTTGGTCGAGTGGTTAGTCAAGTAGTTGGTCGAGTAGTTGGTCAAGTGGTCGGTCGAGTGGTTGGTCGAGTGGTCGGTGGAGTAGTTGGTCGAGTAGTTGGTCGAGTAGTTGGTCGAGTAGTTGGTCGAGTAGTTGGTCGAGTAGTTGGTCGAGTGGTCGGTCGAGTAGTTGGTCGAGTAGTTGGTCGAGTATTTGGTCGAGTGGTTGGTCGAGTAGTTGGCCGAGTAGTTCGTCGAGTAGTTGGTCAAGTGGTCGGTCGAGTAGTTGGTCGAGTAGTTGGTCGAGTGGTCGGTCGAATACTTTGTCGAGTAGTTGGTCGAGTGGTTGGTCGAGTAGTTGGTCGAGTAAATGGTCGAGTAGTTGGTCGAGTAGTTGGTCGAGTAGTCGGTCGAGTAGTTGGTCGAGTAGTTGGTCAAGTAGTTGGTCGAGTGGTCGGTCGAGTGGTTGGTCGAGTGGTCGGTCGAGTAGTTGGTCGAGTAGTTGGTCGAGTAGTTGGTCGAGTGGTCGGTCGAGTAGTTGGTCGAGTAGTTGGTCGAGTATTTGGTCGAGTGGTTGGTCGAGTAGTTGGCCGAGTAGTTCGTCGAGTAGTTGGTCAAGTGGTCGGTCGAGTAGTTGGTCGAGTAGTTGGTCGAGTGGTCGGTCGAATACTTTGTCGAGTAGTTGGTCGAGTAGTTGGTCGAGTAGTTGGTCGAGTAAATGGTCGAGTAGTTGGTCGAGTAGTTGGTCGAGTAGTCGGTCGAGTAGTTGGTCGAGTAGTTGGTCAAGTAGTTGGTCGAGTGGTCGGTCGAGTGGTTGGTCGAGTGGTTGGTCGAGTAGTTGGTCGAGTAGTTGGTTGAGTGGTCGGTCGAATACTTTGTCGAGTAGTTGGTCGAGTAGTTGGTCGAGTAGTTGGTCGAGTAAATGGTCGAGTAGTTGGTCGAGTAGTTGGTCGACTAGTCGGTCGAGTAGTTGGTCGAGTAGTTGATCGAGTAGTTGGTCGAGTGGTCGGTCTAGTGGTTGGTCGAGTGGTCGGTCGAGTAGTTGGTCGAGTAGTTGGTCGAGTATTTGGTCGAGTGGTTGGTCGAGTAGTTGGCCGAGTAGTTCGTCGAGTAGTTGGTCAAGTGGTCGGTCGAGTAGTTGGTCGAGTAGTTGGTCGAGTGGTCGGTCGAATACTTTGTCGAGTAGTTGGTCGAGTAGTTGGTCGAGTAGTTGGTCGAGTAAATGGTCGAGTAGTTGGTCGAGTAGTTGGTCGAGTAGTCGGTCGAGTAGTTGGTCGAGTAGTTGGTCAAGTAGTTGGTCGAGTGGTCGGTCGAGTGGTTGGTCGAGTAGTTGGTCGAGTGGTCGGTCGAATACTTTGTCGAGTAGTTGGTCGAGTGGTTGGTCGAGTAGTTGGTCGAGTAAATGGTCGAGTAGTTGGTCGAGTAGTTGGTCGAGTAGTCGGTCGAGTAGTTGGTCGAGTAGTTGGTCAAGTAGTTGGTCGAGTGGTCGGTCGAGTGGTTGGTCGAGTGGTCGGTCGAGTAGTTGGTCGAGTAGTTGGTCGAGTAGTTGGTCGAGTGGTCGGTCGAGTAGTTGGTCGAGTAGTTGGTCGAGTATTTGGTCGAGTGGTTGGTCGAGTAGTTGGCCGAGTAGTTCGTCGAGTAGTTGGTCAAGTGGTCGGTCGAGTAGTTGGTCGAGTAGTTGGTCGAGTGGTCGGTCGAATACTTTGTCGAGTAGTTGGTCGAGTAGTTGGTCGAGTAGTTGGTCGAGTAAATGGTCGAGTAGTTGGTCGAGTAGTTGGTCGAGTAGTCGGTCGAGTAGTTGGTCGAGTAGTTGGTCAAGTAGTTGGTCGAGTGGTCGGTCGAGTGGTTGGTCGAGTGGTTGGTCGAGTAGTTGGTCGAGTAGTTGGTTGAGTGGTCGGTCGAATACTTTGTCGAGTAGTTGGTCGAGTAGTTGGTCGAGTAGTTGGTCGAGTAAATGGTCGAGTAGTTGGTCGAGTAGTTGGTCGACTAGTCGGTCGAGTAGTTGGTCGAGTAGTTGATCGAGTAGTTGGTCGAGTGGTCGGTCTAGTGGTTGGTCGAGTGGTCGGTCGAGTAGTTGGTCGAGTAGTTGGTCGAGTATTTGGTCGAGTGGTTGGTCGAGTAGTTGGCCGAGTAGTTCGTCGAGTAGTTGGTCAAGTGGTCGGTCGAGTAGTTGGTCGAGTAGTTGGTCGAGTGGTCGGTCGAATACTTTGTCGAGTAGTTGGTCGAGTAGTTGGTCGAGTAGTTGGTCGAGTAAATGGTCGAGTAGTTGGTCGAGTAGTTGGTCGAGTAGTCGGTCGAGTAGTTGGTCGAGTAGTTGGTCAAGTAGTTGGTCGAGTGGTCGGTCGAGTGGTTGGTCGAGTGGTCGGTCGAGTAGTTGGTCGAGTAGTTGTTCAAGTAGTTTGTCGAGTGGTCGGTGGAGTTGTTGGTCGAGTAGTTGGTCGAGTAGTTGGTCGAGTAGTTGGTCGAGTAAATGGTCGAGTAGTTGGTCTAGTAGTTGGTCGAGTAGTTGGTCGAGTAGTTGATCGAGTAGTCTGTCGATTAGTTGGTCAAGTGGTCGGTCGAGTGGTTGGTCGAGTAGTTGGTCGAGTGGTCGGTCGAGTAGTTTGTCGAGTGGTCCGTCGAGTAGTTGGTCGAGTAGTTGGTCGAGAGGTTGGTCGAGTAGTTGGCCGAGTACTTGGTCGAGTAGTTGGTCGAATGATGGTCGAGTAGTTTGTCGAATAGTTGGTTGAGTGGTCAGTCGAGTAGTTGGTCAAGTGGTCGGACGAGTAGTTGGTCGAGTAGTTGGTCGAGTGGTCGGTCGAGTAGTTTGTCGAGTGGTCCGTCGAGTAGTTGGTCGAGTAGATGGTCGAGTAGTTGGTCGACTGGTTGGTCGACTGGTTGGTCGAGTAGTTGGTCGAGTGGTTGGTCGAGTAGTTGGCCGAGTAGTTGGTCGAGTAGTTGGTCGAGTGCTCGGTCAAGTAGTTGGTCGAGTAGTTGGTCGAGTAGTGGGTCGAGGGGTCAGTCAAGTAGTTGGTCAAGTGGTCCGTAAAGTAGTTGCTCGAGTAGATGGTCGAAGAGTTGGTCGACTGGTTGGTCGAGTGATTGGTCGAGTAGTTGGTCGAGTGGTTGGTCGAGTAGTTGGCCGAGTAGTTGGTCGAGAGCTCGGTCAAGTAGTTGGTCAAGTGTTAGGTCGAGTGGTCGGTCGAGTAGTTGTTCAAGTAGTTTGTCGAGTGGTCGGTGGAGTAGTTGGTCGAGTAGTTGGTCGAGTAGTTGGTCGAGTGCTCGGTCAAGTAGTTGGTCAAGTATTTGGTCGAGTGGACGGTCGAGTAGTTGGTCGAGTAGTTGGTCGAGTAGTTGGTCGAGTAGTTGGTCGAGTGCTCGGTCAAGTAGTTGGTCGAGTAGTTGGTCGAGGGGTCAGTCAAGTAGTTGGTCAAGTGGTCCGTCGAGTAGTTGCTCGAGTAGATGGTCGAAGAGTTGGTCGACTGGTTGGTCGAGTGATTGGTCGAGTAGTTGGTCGAGTGGTTGGTCGAGTAGTTGGCCGAGTAGTTGGTCGAGAGCTCGGTCAAGTAGTTGGTCAAGTATTTGGTCGAGTGGTCGGTCGAGTAGTTTGTCGTGTAGTTGGTCGAGTGGTTAGTCAAGTAGTTGGTAGAGTAGTTGGTCGAGTAGTCGGTCGAGTGGTTGGTCGAGTGTTCGGTCGAGTAGTTGGTCGAGTAGATGGTCGAGTACTTGGTCGAGTGGTAGGTCGAGTAGTTGGCCGAGTAGTTCGTCGAGTAGTTGGTCAAGTGGTCGGTCGAGTAGTTTGTCGAGTGGTCCGTCGAGTAGTTGTTCAAGTAGATGGTCGAGTAGTTGGTCGACTGGTTGGTCGAGTTATTGGTCGAGTAGTTGGTCGAGTGGTTAGTCAAGTAGTTGGTCGAGTAGTTGGTCAAGTGGTCGGTCGAGTGGTTGGTCGAGTGGTCGGTGGAGTAGTTGGTCGAGTAGTTGGTCGAGTAGTTGGTCGAGTAGTTGGTCGAGTAGTTGGTCGAGTAGTTGGTCGAGTGGTCGGTCGAGTAGTTGGTCGAGTAGTTGGTCGAGTATTTGGTCGAGTGGTTGGTCGAGTAGTTGGCCGAGTAGTTCGTCGAGTAGTTGGTCAAGTGGTCGGTCGAGTAGTTGGTCGAGTAGTTGGTCGAGTGGTCGGTCGAATACTTTGTCGAGTAGTTGGTCGAGTGGTTGGTCGAGTAGTTGGTCGAGTAAATGGTCGAGTAGTTGGTCGAGTAGTTGGTCGAGTAGTCGGTCGAGTAGTTGGTCGAGTAGTTGGTCAAGTAGTTGGTCGAGTGGTCGGTCGAGTGGTTGGTCGAGTGGTCGGTCGAGTAGTTGGTCGAGTAGTTGGTCGAGTAGTTGGTCGAGTGGTCGGTCGAGTAGTTGGTCGAGTAGTTGGTCGAGTATTTGGTCGAGTGGTTGGTCGAGTAGTTGGCCGAGTAGTTCGTCGAGTAGTTGGTCAAGTGGTCGGTCGAGTAGTTGGTCGAGTAGTTGGTCGAGTGGTCGGTCGAATACTTTGTCGAGTAGTTGGTCGAGTAGTTGGTCGAGTAGTTGGTCGAGTAAATGGTCGAGTAGTTGGTCGAGTAGTTGGTCGAGTAGTCGGTCGAGTAGTTGGTCGAGTAGTTGGTCAAGTAGTTGGTCGAGTGGTCGGTCGAGTGGTTGGTCGAGTGGTTGGTCGAGTAGTTGGTCGAGTAGTTGGTTGAGTGGTCGGTCGAATACTTTGTCGAGTAGTTGGTCGAGTAGTTGGTCGAGTAGTTGGTCGAGTAAATGGTCGAGTAGTTGGTCGAGTAGTTGGTCGACTAGTCGGTCGAGTAGTTGGTCGAGTAGTTGATCGAGTAGTTGGTCGAGTGGTCGGTCTAGTGGTTGGTCGAGTGGTCGGTCGAGTAGTTGGTCGAGTAGTTGGTCGAGTATTTGGTCGAGTGGTTGGTCGAGTAGTTGGCCGAGTAGTTCGTCGAGTAGTTGGTCAAGTGGTCGGTCGAGTAGTTGGTCGAGTAGTTGGTCGAGTGGTCGGTCGAATACTTTGTCGAGTAGTTGGTCGAGTAGTTGGTCGAGTAGTTGGTCGAGTAAATGGTCGAGTAGTTGGTCGAGTAGTTGGTCGAGTAGTCGGTCGAGTAGTTGGTCGAGTAGTTGGTCAAGTAGTTGGTCGAGTGGTCGGTCGAGTGGTTGGTCGAGTGGTCGGTCGAGTAGTTGGTCGAGTAGTTGTTCAAGTAGTTTGTCGAGTGGTCGGTGGAGTTGTTGGTCGAGTAGTTGGTCGAGTAGTTGGTCGAGTAGTTGGTCGAGTAAATGGTCGAGTAGTTGGTCGAGTAGTTGGTCGAGTAGTCGGTCGAGTAGTTGGTCGAGTAGTTGGTCAAGTAGTTGGTCGAGTGGTCGGTCGAGTGGTTGGTCGAGTGGTTGGTCGAGTAGTTGGTCGAGTAGTTGGTCGAGTGGTCGGTCGAGTACTTTGTCGAGTAGTTGGTCGAGTAGTTGGTCGAGTAGTTGGTCGAGTAAATGGTCGAGTAGTTGGTCGAGAAGTTGGTCGAGTAGTCGGTCGAGTAGTTGGTCGAGTAGTTGATCGAGTAGTTGGTCGAGTGGTCGGTCTAGTGGTTGGTCGAGTGGTCGGTCGAGTAGTTGGTCGAGTAGTTGGTCGAGTATTTGGTCGAGTGGTTGGTCGAGTAGTTGGCCGAGTAGTTCGTCGAGTAGTTGGTCAAGTGGTCGGTCGAGTAGTTGGTCGAGTAGTTGGTCGAGTGGTCGGTCGAATACTTTGTCGAGTAGTTGGTCGAGTAGTTGGTCGAGTAGTTGGTCGAGTAAATGGTCGAGTAGTTGGTCGAGTAGTTGGTCGAGTAGTCGGTCGAGTAGTTGGTCGAGTAGTTGGTCAAGTAGTTGGTCGAGTGGTCGGTCGAGTGGTTGGTCGAGTGGTCGGTCGAGTAGTTGGTCGAGTAGTTGTTCAAGTAGTTTGTCGAGTGGTCGGTGGAGTTGTTGGTCGAGTAGTTGGTCGAGTAGTTGGTCGATTAGTTGGTCGAGTAAATGGTCGAGTAGTTGGTCAAGTAGTTGGTCGAGTGGTCGGTCGAGTAGTTGGTCGAGTAGTTGGTCGAGGATTTGGTCGAGTGGTTGGTCGAGTAGTTGGCCGAGTAGTTCGTCGAGTAGTTGGTCAAGTGGTCGGTCGACTAGTTGGTCGAGTAGTTGGTCGAGTGGTAAGTCGAATACTTTGTCGAGTAGTTGGTCGAGTAGTTGGTCGAGTAGTTGGTCGAGTAAATGGTCGAGTAGTTGGTCGAGTAGTTGGTCGAGTAGTCGGTCGAGTAGTTGGTCGAGTAGTTGGTCTGATAGTTGGTCGAGTAAATGGTCGAGTAGTTGGTCTAGTAGTTGGTCGAGTAGTTGGTCGAGTAGTTGATCGAGTAGTTGGTCGATTAGTTGGTCAAGTGGTCGGTCGAGTAGTTGGTCTAGTAGTTGGCCGAGTAGTTGGTCGAGTAGTTGATCGAGTGGTCGGTCTAGTGGTTGGTCGAGTGGTCGGTCGAGTAGTTTGTCGAGTAGTTGGTCGAGTAGTTGGTCTGATAGTTGGTCGAGTAAATGGTCGAGTAGTTGGTCTAGTAGTTGGTCGAGTAGTTGGTCGAGTAGTTGATCGAGTAGTTGGTCGATTAGTTGGTCAAGTGGTCGGTCGAGTAGTTGGTCTAGTAGTTGGCCGAGTAGTTGGTCGAGTAGTTGATCGAGTAGTTGGTCGATTAGTTGGTCAAGTGGTCGGTCGAGTAGTTGGTCGAGTAGTTGGTCGAGTAGTTGGTCGAGTAGTTGGTCGAGTAGTTGGTCGAGTAAATGGTCGAGTAGTTGGTCAAGTAGTTGGTCGAGTGGTCGGTCGAGTAGTTGGTCGAGTAGTTGGTCGAGTATTTGGTCGAGTGGTTGGTCGAGTAGTTGGCCGAGTAGTTCGTCGAGTAGTTGGTCAAGTGGTCGGTCGAGTAGTTGGTCGAGTAGTTGGTCGAGTGGTCGGTCGAATACTTTGTCGAGTAGTTGGTCGAGTAGTTGGTCGAGTAGTTGGTCGAGTAAATGGTCGAGTAGTTGGTCGAGTAGTTGGTCGAGTAGTCGGTCGAGTAGTTGGTCGAGTAGTTGGTCGAGTAGTTGGTCGAGTGGTCGGTCTAGTGGTTGGTCGAGTGGTCGGTCGAGTAGTTTGTCGAGTAGTTGGTCGAGTAGTTGGTCTGATAGTTGGTCGAGTAAATGGTCGAGTAGTTGGTCTAGTAGTTGGTCGAGTAGTTGGTCGAGTAGTTGATCGAGTAGTTGGTCGATTAGTTGGTCAAGTGGTCGGTCGAGTAGTTGGTCGAGTGGTCGGTCGAGTAGTTTTTCGAGTGGTCCGTCGAGTAGTTGGTCGAGTAGTTGGTCGAGATGTTGGTCGAGTAGTTGGCCGAGTACTTGGTCGAGTAGTTGGTCGAATGATGGTCGAGTAGTTTGTCGAATAGTTGGTTGAGTGGTCAGTCGAGTAGTTGGTCAAGTGGTCGGACGAGTAGTTGGTCGAGTAGTTGGTCGAGTGGTCGGTCGAGTAGTTTGTCGAGTGGTCCGACGAGTAGTTGGTCGAGTAGATGGTCGAGTAGTTGGTCGACTGGTTGGTCGACTGGTTGGTCGAGTAGTTGGTCGAGTGTTTGGTCGAGTAGTTGGTCTAGTAGTTGTTCAAGTAGTTTGTCGAGTGGTCGGTGGAGTAGTTGGTCGAGTAATTGGTCGCGTAGTTGGTCGAGTGCTCGGTCAAGTAGTTGGTCAAGTATTTGGTCGAGTGGACGGTCGAGTAGTTGGTCGAGTAGTTGGTCGAGTAGTTGGTCGAGTACTTGGTCAAGTAGTTGGTCGAGTAGTTGGTCGAGTGCTCGGTCAAGTAGTTGGTCGAGTAGTTGGTCGAGTAGTTGGTCGAGTAGTTGGTCGAGTGGTCAGTCGAGTAGTTGGTCAAGTGGTCCGTCGAGTAGTTGCTCGAGTAGATGGTCGAAGAGTTGGTCGACTGGATGGTCGACTGATTGGTCGAGTAGTTGGTCGAGTGGTTGGTCGAGTAGTTGGCCGAGTAGTTGGTCGAGAGCTCGGTCAAGTAGTTGGTCAAGTAGTTGGTCAAGTATTTGGTCGAGTGGTCGGTCGAGTAGTTTGTCGAGTAGTTGGTCGAGTAGTTGGTCAAGTATTTGGTCGAGTAGTCGGTCGAGTGGTTGGTCGAGTGTTCGGTCGAGTAGTTGGTCGAGTAGATGGTCGAGTACTTGGTCGAGTGGTAGGTCGAGTAGTTGGCCGAGTAGTTCGTCGAGTAGTTGGTCAAGTGGTCGGTCGAGTAGTTTGTCGAGTGGTCCGTCGAGTAGTTGTTCAAGTAGATGGTCGAGTAGTTGGTCGACTGGTTGGTCGAGTTATTGGTCGAGTAGTTGGTCGAGTGGTTAGTCAAGTAGTTGGTGGAGTAGTTGGTCGAGTGGTCGGTCGAGTGGTTGGTCGAGTGGTCGGTGGAGTAGTTGGTCGAGTAGTTGGTCGAGTAGTTGGTCGAGTAGTTGGTCGAGTGCTCGGTCAAGTAGTTGGTCAAGTATTTGGTCGAGTGGTCGGTCGAGTAGTTGGTCGAGTAGTTGGTCGAGTGCTCGGTCAAGTAGTTGGTCAAGTTTTTGGTCGAGTGGTCGGTCGAGTAGTTGGTCGAGTAGTTGGTCGAGTGGTCGTTCTAGTGGTTGGTCGAGTGGTCGGTCGAGTAGTTGGTCGAGTAGTTGGTCGAGTGGTCAGTCGAGTAGTTGGTCGAGTGATTGGTCGAGTAGTTGGTCGAGTGGTTAGTCAAGTAGTTGGTCGAGTAGTTGGTGGAGTGGTCGGTCGAGTGGTTGGTCGAGTGGTCGGTCGAGTAGTTGGTCGAGTAGATGGTCGAGTAGTTGGTCGAGTGGTCGGTCGAGTGGTTGGTCGAGTAATTGGTCGAGTGGTCGGTCGAGTAGTTTGTCGAGTAGTTGGTCGAGTAGTTGGTCGAGTAAAAGGTCGAGTAGTTGGTCAAGTAGTTGGTCGAGTGGTCGGTCGAGTAGTTGGTCGAGTAGTTGGTCGAGTATTTGGTCGAGTGGTTGGTCGAGTAGTTGGCCGAGTAGTTCGTCGAGTAGTTGGTCAAGTGGTCGGTCGAGTAGTTGGTCGAGTAGTTGGTCGAGTGGTCGGTCGAATACTTTGTCGAGTAGTTGGTCGAGTAGTTGGTCGAGTAGTTGGTCGAGTAAATGGTCGAGTAGTTGGTCGAGTAGTTGGTCGAGTAGTCGGTCGAGTAGTTGGTCGAGTAGTTGGTCGAGTAGTTGGTCGAGTGGTCGGTCTAGTGGTTCGTCGAGTGGTCGGTCGAGTAGTTTGTCGAAAAGTTGGTCGAGTAGTTGGTCGGATAGTTGGTCGAGTAAATTGTCGAGTAGTTGGTCTTGTGGTTGGTCGAGTAGTTGGTCGAGTAGTTGGTCGAGTGGTCGGTCGAGTAGTTTGTCGAGTGGTCCGTCGAGTAGTTGGTCGAGTAGTTGGTCGAGAGGTTGGTCGAGTAGTTGGCCGAGTAGTTGGTCGAGTAGTTGGTCGAATGATGGTCGAGTAGTTTGTCGAATAGTTGGTTGAGTGGTCAGTCGAGTAGTTGGTCAAGTGGTCGGTCGAGTAGTTGGTCGAGTAGTTGGTCGAGTGGTCGGTCGAGTAGTTTGTCGAGTGGTCCGTCGAGTAGTTGGTCGAGTAGATGGTCAAGTAGTTGGTCGACTGGTTGGTCTACTGGTTGGTCGAGTAGTTGGCCGAGTAGTTGGTCTAGTAGTTGTTCAAGTAGTTTGTCGAGTGGTCGGTGGAGTAGTTGGTCGAGTAGTTGGTCGAGTAGTTGGTCGAGTATTTGGTCGAGTAAAAGGTCGAGTAGTTGGTCAAGTAGTTGGTCGAGTGGTCGGTCGAGTAGTTGGTCGAGTAGTTGGTCGAGTATTTGGTCGAGTGGTTGGTCGAGTAGTTGGCCGAGTAGTTCGTAAAGTAGTTGGTCAAGTGGTCGGTCGAGTAGTTGGTCGAGTAGTTGGTCGAGTGGTCGGTCGAATACTTTGTCGAGTAGTTGGTCGAGTAGTTGGTCGAGTAGTTGGTCGAGTAAATGGTCGAGTGGTCGGTCGAGTGGTTGGTCGAGTGTTCGGTCGAGTAGTTGGTCGAGTATTTGGTCGAGTGGTCGGTCGAGTAGTTGGTCGAGTAATTGGTCGAGTGGTCGGTCGAGTAGTTTGTCGAGTAGTTGGTCGAGTAGTTGGTCGAGTAGTTGGTCGAGTAAAAGGTCGAGTAGTTGGTCAAGTAGTTGGTCGAGTGGTCGGTCGAGAAGTTGGTCGAGTAGTTGGTCGAGTATTTGGTCGAGTGGTTGGTCGAGTAGTTGGCCGAGTAGTTCGTCGAGTAGTTGGTCAAGTGGTCGGTCGAGTAGTTGGTCGAGTAGTTGGTCAAGTGGTCGGTCGAGTGGTTGGTCGAGTGGTCGGTGGAGTAGTTGTTCGAGTAGTTGGTCGAGTAGTTGGTCGAGTAGTTGGTCGAGTAGTTGGTCGAGTAGTCGGTCGAGTAGTTGGTCGAGTAGTTGATCGAGTAGTTGGTCGAGTTGTCGGTCTAGTGGTTGGTCGAGTGGTCGGTCGAGTAGTTTGTCGAGTAGTTGGTCGAGTAGTTGGTCGGATAGTTGGTCGAGTAATTGGTCGAGTAGTTGATCGAGTAGTTGGTCGATTAGTTGGTTGAGTGGTCAGTCGAGTAGTTGGTCAAGTGGTCGGACGAGTAGTTGGTCGAGTAGTTGGTCGAGTGGTCGGTCGAGTAGTTTGTCGAGTGGTCCGTCGAGTAGTTGGTCGAGTAGATGGTCGAGTAGTTGGTCGACTGGTTGGTCGACTGGTTGGTCGAGTAGTTGGTCGAGTGGTTGGTCGAGTAGTTGGCCGAGTAGTTGGTCTAGTAGTTGTTCAAGTAGTTTGTCGAGTGGTCGGTGGAGTAGTTGGTCGAGTAGTTGGTCGAGTGGTCGTTCTAGTGGTTGGTCGAGTGGTCGGTCGAGTAGTTGGTCGAGTAGTTGGTCGAGTGGTCAGTCGAGTAGTTGGTCGAGTGATTGGTCGAGTAGTTGGTCGAGTGGTTAGTCAAGTAGTTGGTCGAGTAGTTGGTGGAGTGGTCGGTCGAGTGGTTGGTCGAGTGGTCGGTCGAGTAGTTGGTCGAGTAGATGGTCGAGTAGTTGGTCGAGTGGTCGGTCGAGTGGTTGGTCGAGTAATTGGTCGAGTGGTCGGTCGAGTAGTTTGTCGAGTAGTTGGTCGAGTAGTTGGTCGAGTAAAAGGTCGAGTAGTTGGTCAAGTAGTTGGTCGAGTGGTCGGTCGAGTAGTTGGTCGAGTAGTTGGTCGAGTATTTGGTCGAGTGGTTGGTCGAGTAGTTGGCCGAGTAGTTCGTCGAGTAGTTGGTCAAGTGGTCGGTCGAGTAGTTGGTCGAGTAGTTGGTCGAGTGGTCGGTCGAATACTTTGTCGAGTAGTTGGTCGAGTAGTTGGTCGAGTAGTTGGTAGAGTAAATGGTCGAGTAGTTGGTCGAGTAGTTGGTCGAGTAGTCGGTCGAGTAGTTGGTCGAGTAGTTGGTCGAGTAGTTGGTCGAGTGGTCGGTCTAGTGGTTCGTCGAGTGGTCGGTCGAGTAGTTTGTCGAAAAGTTGGTCGAGTAGTTGGTCGGATAGTTGGTCGAGTAAATTGTCGAGTAGTTGGTCTTGTGGTTGGTCGAGTAGTTGGTCGAGTAGTTGGTCGAGTGGTCGGTCGAGTAGTTTGTCGAGTGGTCCGTCGAGTAGTTGGTCGAGTAGTTGGTCGAGAGGTTGGTCGAGTAGTTGGCCGAGTAGTTGGTCGAGTAGTTGGTCGAATGATGGTCGAGTAGTTTGTCGAATAGTTGGTTGAGTGGTCAGTCGAGTAGTTGGTCAAGTGGTCGGTCGAGTAGTTGGTCGAGTAGTTGGTCGAGTGGTCGGTCGAGTAGTTTGTCGAGTGGTCCGTCGAGTAGTTGGTCGAGTAGATGGTCAAGTAGTTGGTCGACTGGTTGGTCTACTGGTTGGTCGAGTAGTTGGCCGAGTAGTTGGTCTAGTAGTTGTTCAAGTAGTTTGTCGAGTGGTCGGTGGAGTAGTTGGTCGAGTAGTTGGTCGAGTAGTTGGTCGAGTATTTGGTCGAGTAAAAGGTCGAGTAGTTGGTCAAGTAGTTGGTCGAGTGGTCGGTCGAGTAGTTGGTCGAGTAGTTGGTCGAGTATTTGGTCGAGTGGTTGGTCGAGTAGTTGGCCGAGTAGTTCGTAAAGTAGTTGGTCAAGTGGTCGGTCGAGTAGTTGGTCGAGTAGTTGGTCGAGTGGTCGGTCGAATACTTTGTCGAGTAGTTGGTCGAGTAGTTGGTCGAGTAGTTGGTCGAGTAAATGGTCGAGTGGTCGGTCGAGTGGTTGGTCGAGTGTTCGGTCGAGTAGTTGGTCGAGTATTTGGTCGAGTGGTCGGTCGAGTAGTTGGTCGAGTAATTGGTCGAGTGGTCGGTCGAGTAGTTTGTCGAGTAGTTGGTCGAGTAGTTGGTCGAGTAGTTGGTCGAGTAAAAGGTCGAGTAGTTGGTCAAGTAGTTGGTCGAGTGGTCGGTCGAGAAGTTGGTCGAGTAGTTGGTCGAGTATTTGGTCGAGTGGTTGGTCGAGTAGTTGGCCGAGTAGTTCGTCGAGTAGTTGGTCAAGTGGTCGGTCGAGTAGTTGGTCGAGTAGTTGGTCAAGTGGTCGGTCGAGTGGTTGGTCGAGTGGTCGGTGGAGTAGTTGTTCGAGTAGTTGGTCGAGTAGTTGGTCGAGTAGTTGGTCGAGTAGTTGGTCGAGTAGTCGGTCGAGTAGTTGGTCGAGTAGTTGATCGAGTAGTTGGTCGAGTTGTCGGTCTAGTGGTTGGTCGAGTGGTCGGTCGAGTAGTTTGTCGAGTAGTTGGTCGAGTAGTTGGTCGGATAGTTGGTCGAGTAATTGGTCGAGTAGTTGATCGAGTAGTTGGTCGATTAGTTGGTTGAGTGGTCAGTCGAGTAGTTGGTCAAGTGGTCGGACGAGTAGTTGGTCGAGTAGTTGGTCGAGTGGTCGGTCGAGTAGTTTGTCGAGTGGTCCGTCGAGTAGTTGGTCGAGTAGATGGTCGAGTAGTTGGTCGACTGGTTGGTCGACTGGTTGGTCGAGTAGTTGGTCGAGTGGTTGGTCGAGTAGTTGGCCGAGTAGTTGGTCTAGTAGTTGTTCAAGTAGTTTGTCGAGTGGTCGGTGGAGTAGTTGGTCGAGTAGTTGGTCGAGTGGTCGTTCTAGTGGTTGGTCGAGTGGTCGGTCGAGTAGTTGGTCGAGTAGTTGGTCGAGTGGTCAGTCGAGTAGTTGGTCGAGTGATTGGTCGAGTAGTTGGTCGAGTGGTTAGTCAAGTAGTTGGTCGAGTAGTTGGTGGAGTGGTCGGTCGAGTGGTTGGTCGAGTGGTCGGTCGAGTAGTTGGTCGAGTAGATGGTCGAGTAGTTGGTCGAGTGGTCGGTCGAGTGGTTGGTCGAGTAATTGGTCGAGTGGTCGGTCGAGTAGTTTGTCGAGTAGTTGGTCGAGTAGTTGGTCGAGTAAAAGGTCGAGTAGTTGGTCAAGTAGTTGGTCGAGTGGTCGGTCGAGTAGTTGGTCGAGTAGTTGGTCGAGTATTTGGTCGAGTGGTTGGTCGAGTAGTTGGCCGAGTAGTTCGTCGAGTAGTTGGTCAAGTGGTCGGTCGAGTAGTTGGTCGAGTAGTTGGTCGAGTGGTCGGTCGAATACTTTGTCGAGTAGTTGGTCGAGTAGTTGGTCGAGTAGTTGGTAGAGTAAATGGTCGAGTAGTTGGTCGAGTAGTTGGTCGAGTAGTCGGTCGAGTAGTTGGTCGAGTAGTTGGTCGAGTAGTTGGTCGAGTGGTCGGTCTAGTGGTTCGTCGAGTGGTCGGTCGAGTAGTTTGTCGAAAAGTTGGTCGAGTAGTTGGTCGGATAGTTGGTCGAGTAAATTGTCGAGTAGTTGGTCTTGTGGTTGGTCGAGTAGTTGGTCGAGTAGTTGGTCGAGTGGTCGGTCGAGTAGTTTGTCGAGTGGTCCGTCGAGTAGTTGGTCGAGTAGTTGGTCGAGAGGTTGGTCGAGTAGTTGGCCGAGTAGTTGGTCGAGTAGTTGGTCGAATGATGGTCGAGTAGTTTGTCGAATAGTTGGTTGAGTGGTCAGTCGAGTAGTTGGTCAAGTGGTCGGTCGAGTAGTTGGTCGAGTAGTTGGTCGAGTGGTCGGTCGAGTAGTTTGTCGAGTGGTCCGTCGAGTAGTTGGTCGAGTAGTTGGCCGAGTAGTTGGCCGAGTAGTTGGTCTAGTAGTTGTTCAAGTAGTTTGTCGAGTGGTCGGTGGAGTAGTTGGTCGAGTAGTTGGTCGAGTAGTTGGTCGAGTATTTGGTCGAGTAAAAGGTCGAGTAGTTGGTCAAGTAGTTGGTCGAGTGGTCGGTCGAGTAGTTGGTCGAGTAGTTGGTCGAGTATTTGGTCTAGTGGTTGGTCGAGTAGTTGGCCGAGTAGTTCGTAAAGTAGTTGGTCAAGTGGTCGGTCGAGTAGTTGGTCGAGTAGTTGGTCGAGTGGTCGGTCGAATACTTTGTCGAGTAGTTGGTCGAGTAGTTGGTCGAGTAGTTGGTCGAGTAAATGGTCGTGTAGTTGGTCGAGTAGTTGGTCGAGTAGTCGGTCGAGTAGTTGGTCGAGTAGTTGGTCGAGTAGTTGGTCGAGTGGTCGGTCTAGTGGTTGGTCGAGTGGTCGGTCGAGTAGTTTGTCGAGTAGTTGGTCGAGTAGTTGGTCAGATAGTTGGTCGAGTAAATGGTCGAGTAGTTGGTCTAGTAGTTGGTCGAGTAGTTGGTCGAGTAGTTGATCGATTAGTTGGTCAAGTGGTCGGTCGAGTAGTTGGTCGAGTAGTTGGTCGAGTGGTCGGTCGAGTAGCTTGTCGAGTGGTCCGTCGAGTAGTTGGTCGAGTAGTTGGTCGAGAGGTTGGTCGAGTAGTTGGCCGAGTAGTTGGTCGAGTAGTTGGTCGAATGATGGTCGAGTAGTTTGTCGAATAGTTGGTTGAGTGGTCAGTCGAGTAGTTGGTCAAGTGGTCGGTCGAGTAGTTGGTCGAGTGGTCGGTCGAGTAGTTTGTCGAGTGGTCCGTCGAGTAGTTGGTCGAGTAGATGGTCGAGTAGTTGGTCGACTGGTTGGTCGACTGGTTGGTCGAGTAGTTGGTCGAGTGGTTGGTCGAGTAGTTGGCCGAGTAGTTGGTCAAGTGGTCCGTCGAGTAGTTGCTCGAGTAGATGGTCGAAGAGTTGGTCGACTGGTTGGTCGAGTGATTGGTCGAGTAGTTGGTCGAGTGGTTGGTCGAGTAGTTGGCCGAGTAGTTGGTCGAGAGCTCGGTCAAGTAGTTGTTCAAGTAGTTTGTCGAGTGGTCGGTGGAGTAGTTGGTCGAGTAGTTGGTCGAGTAGTTTGTCGAGTGCTCGGTCAAGTAGTTGGTCAAGTATTTGGTCGAGTGGACGGTCGAGTAGTTGGTCGAGTAGTTGGTCGAGTAGTTGGTCGAGTAGTTGGTCGAGTAGTTGGTCGAGTGCTCGGTCAAGTAGTTGGTCGAGTAGTTGGTCGAGTAGTTGGTCGAGTGGTCAGTCGAGTAGTTGGTCAAGTGGTCCGTCGAGTAGTTGCTCGAGTAGATGGTCGAAGAGTTGGTCGACTGGTTGGTCGAGTGATTGGTCGAGTAGTTGGTCGAGTGGTTGGTCGAGTAGTTGGCCGAGTAGTTGGTCGAGAGCTCGGTCAAGTAGTTGGTCAAGTAGTTGGTCAAGTATTTAGTCGAGTGGTCGGTCGAGTAGTTTCCGAGTAGTTGGTCGAGTAGTTGGTCAAGTATTTGGTCGAGTGGTCGGTCGAGTAGTTTGTCGTGTAGTTGGTCGAGTGGTTTGTCAAGTAGTTGGTAGAGTAGTTGGTCGAGTGGTCGGTCGAGTGGTTGGTCGAGTGTTCGGTCGAGTAGTTGGTCGAGTAGATGGTCTAGTACTTGGTCGAGTGGTAGGTCGAGTAGTTGGCCGAGTGGTCGGTCGAGTAGTTTGTCGAGTGGTCCGTCGAGTAGTTGTTCAAGTAGATGGTCGAGTAGTTGGTCGACTGGTTGGTCGAGTTATTGGTCGAGTAGTTGGTCGAGTGGTTAGTCAAGTAGTTGGTCGAGTAGTTGGTCGAGTGGTCGGTCGAGTGGTTGGTCGAGTGGTCGGTGGAGTAGTTGGTCGAGTAGTTGGTCGAGTAGTTGGTCGAGTAGTTGGTCGAGTGCTCGGTCAAGTAGTTGGTCAAGTATTTGGTCGAGTGGTCGGTCGAGTAGTTGGTCGAGTGCTCGGTCAAGTAGTTGGTCAAGTTTTTGGTCGAGTGGTCGGTCGAGTAGTTGGTCGAGTAGTTGGTCGAGTAGTTGGTCGAGTGGTCGTTCTAGTGGTTGGTCGAGTGGTCGGTCGAGTAGTTGGTCGAGTAGTTGGTCGAGTGGTCAGTCGAGTAGTTGGTCGAGTGATTGGTCGAGTAGTTGGTCGAGTGGTTAGTCAAGTAGTTGGTCGAGTAGTTGGTGGAGTGGTCGGTCGAGTGGTTAGTCGAGTGGTCGGTCGAGTAGTTGGTCGAGTAGATGGTCGAGTAGTTGGTCGAGTGGTTGGTTGAGTGGTCGGTCGAGTAGTTGGTCAAGTAGATGGTCGAGTAGTTGGTCGAGTGGTCGGTCGAGTGGTTGGTCGAGTAGTTGGTCGAGTAGTTGGTCGAAAAGTTGGTCGAGTGGCTGGTCGAGTAGTTCGTCGAGTAGTTGGTCAAGTGGTCGGTCGAGTAGTTGGTCGAGTAATTGGTCGAGTGGTCGGTCGAGTAGTTTTTCGAGTGGTCCGTCGAGTAGTTGGTCGAGTAGTTGGTCGAGAGGTTGGTCGAGTAGTTGGCCGAGTACTTGGTCGAGTAGTTGGTCGAATGATGGTCGAGTAGTTTGTCGAATAGTTGGTTGAGTGGTCAGTCGAGTAGTTGGTCAAGTGGTCGGACGAGTAGTTGGTCGAGTAGTTGGTCGAGTGGTCGGTCGAGTAGTTGGTCGAGTAGTTGGTCGAGTATTTGGTCGAGTGGTTGGTCGAGTAGTTGGCCGAGTAGTTCGTCGAGTAGTTGGTCAAGTGGTCGGTCGAGTAGTTGGTCGAGTAGTTGGTCGAGTGGTCGGTCGAATACTTTGTCGAGTAGTTGGTCGAGTAGTTGGTCGAGTAGTTGGTCGAGTAAATGGTCGAGTAGTTGGTCGAGTAGTTGGTCGAGTAGTCGGTCGAGTAGTTGGTCGAGTAGTTGGTCGAGTAGTTGGTCGAGTGGTCGGTCTAGTGGTTCGTCGAGTGGTCGGTCGAGTAGTTTGTCGAAAAGTTGGTCGAGTAGTTGGTCGGATAGTTGGTCGAGTAAATTGTCGAGTAGTTGGTCTTGTGGTTGGTCGAGTAGTTGGTCGAGTAGTTGGTCGAGTGGTCGGTCGAGTAGTTTGTCGAGTGGTCCGTCGAGAAGTTGGTCGAGTAGTTGGTCGAGAGGTTGGTCGAGTAGTTGGCCGAGTAGTTGGTCGAGTAGTTGGTCGAATGATGGTCGAGTAGTTTGTCGAATAGTTGGTTGAGTGGTCAGTCGAGTAGTTGGTCAAGTGGTCGGTCGAGTAGTTGGTCGAGTAGTTGGTCGAGTGGTCGGTCGAGTAGTTTGTCGAGTGGTCCGTCGAGTAGTTGGTCGAGTAGTTGGCCGAGTAGTTGGCCGAGTAGTTGGTCTAGTAGTTGTTCAAGTAGTTTGTCGAGTGGTCGGTGGAGTAGTTGGTCGAGTAGTTGGTCGAGTAGTTGGTCGAGTATTTGGTCGAGTAAAAGGTCGAGTAGTTGGTCAAGTAGTTGGTCGAGTGGTCGGTCGAGTAGTTGGTCGAGTAGTTGGTCGAGTATTTGGTCTAGTGGTTGGTCGAGTAGTTGGCCGAGTAGTTCGTAAAGTAGTTGGTCAAGTGGTCGGTCGAGTAGTTGGTCGAGTAGTTGGTCGAGTGGTCGGTCGAATACTTTGTCGAGTAGTTGGTCGAGTAGTTGGTCGAGTAGTTGGTCGAGTAGTTGGTCGAGTAAATGGTCGTGTAGTTGGTCGAGTAGTTGGTCGAGTAGTCGGTCGAGTAGTTGGTCGAGTAGTTGGTCGAGTAGTTGGTCGAGTGGTCGGTCTAGTGGTTGGTCGAGTGGTCGGTCGAGTAGTTTGTCGAGTAGTTGGTCGAGTAGTTGGTCGGATAGTTGGTCGAGTAAATGGTCGAGTAGTTGGTCTAGTAGTTGGTCGAGTAGTTGGTCGAGTAGTTGATCGATTAGTTGGTCAAGTGGTCGGTCGAGTAGTTGGTCGAGTAGTTGGTCGAGTGGTCGGTCGAGTAGCTTGTCGAGTGGTCCGTCGAGTAGTTGGTCGAGTAGTTGGTCGAGAGGTTGGTCGAGTAGTTGGCCGAGTAGTTGGTCGAGTAGTTGGTCGAATGATGGTCGAGTAGTTTGTCGAATAGTTGGTTGAGTGGTCAGTCGAGTAGTTGGTCAAGTGGTCGGTCGAGTAGTTGGTCGAGTAGTTGGTCGAGTGGTCGGTCGAGTAGTTTGTCGAGTGGTCCGTCGAGTAGTTGGTCGAGTAGATGGTCGAGTAGTTGGTCGACTGGTTGGTCGACTGGTTGGTCGAGTAGTTGGTCGAGTGGTTGGTCGAGTAGTTGGCCGAGTAGTTGGTCAAGTGGTCCGTCGAGTAGTTGCTCGAGTAGATGGTCGAAGAGTTGGTCGACTGGTTGGTCGAGTGATTGGTCGAGTAGTTGGTCGAGTGGTTGGTCGAGTAGTTGGCCGAGTAGTTGGTCGAGAGCTCGGTCAAGTAGTTGTTCAAGTAGTTTGTCGAGTGGTCGGTGGGGTAGTTGGTCGAGTAGTTGGTCGAGTAGTTTGTCGAGTGCTCGGTCAAGTAGTTGGTCAAGTATTTGGTCGAGTGGACGGTCGAGTAGTTGGTCGAGTAGTTGGTCGAGTAGTTGGTCGAGTAGTTGGTCGAGTGCTCGGTCAAGTAGTTGGTCGAGTAGTTGGTCGAGTAGTTGGTCGAGTGGTCAGTCGAGTAGTTGGTCAAGTGGTCCGTCGAGTAGTTGCTCGAGTAGATGGTCGAAGAGTTGGTCGACTGGTTGGTCGAGTGATTGGTCGAGTAGTTGGTCGAGTGGTTGGTCGAGTAGTTGGCCGAGTAGTTGGTCGAGAGCTCGGTCAAGTAGTTGGTCAAGTAGTTGGTCAAGTATTTAGTCGAGTGGTCGGTCGAGTAGTTTCCGAGTAGTTGGTCGAGTAGTTGGTCAAGTATTTGGTCGAGTGGTCGGTCGAGTAGTTTGTCGTGTAGTTGGTCGAGTGGTTTGTCAAGTAGTTGGTAGAGTAGTTGGTCGAGTGGTCGGTCGAGTGGTTGGTCGAGTGTTCGGTCGAGTAGTTGGTCGAGTAGATGGTCTAGTACTTGGTCGAGTGGTAGGTCGAGTAGTTGGCCGAGTGGTCGGTCGAGTAGTTTGTCGAGTGGTCCGTCGAGTAGTTGTTCAAGTAGATGGTCGAGTAGTTGGTCGACTGGTTGGTCGAGTTATTGGTCGAGTAGTTGGTCGAGTGGTTAGTCAAGTAGTTGGTCGAGTAGTTGGTCGAGTGGTCGGTCGAGTGGTTGGTCGAGTGGTCGGTGGAGTAGTTGGTCGAGTAGTTGGTCGAGTAGTTGGTCGAGTAGTTGGTCGAGTGCTCGGTCAAGTAGTTGGTCAAGTATTTGGTCGAGTGGTCGGTCGAGTAGTTGGTCGAGTGCTCGGTCAAGTAGTTGGTCAAGTTTTTGGTCGAGTGGTCGGTCGAGTAGTTGGTCGAGTAGTTGGTCGAGTAGTTGGTCGAGTGGTCGTTCTAGTGGTTGGTCGAGTGGTCGGTCGAGTAGTTGGTCGAGTAGTTGGTCGAGTGGTCAGTCGAGTAGTTGGTCGAGTGATTGGTCGAGTAGTTGGTCGAGTGGTTAGTCAAGTAGTTGGTCGAGTAGTTGGTGGAGTGGTCGGTCGAGTGGTTAGTCGAGTGGTCGGTCGAGTAGTTGGTCGAGTAGTTGGTCGAGTAGTTGGTCGAGTGGTCGTTCTAGTGGTTGGTCGAGTGGTCGGTCGAGTAGTTGGTCGAGTAGTTGGTCGAGTGGTCAGTCGAGTAGTTGGTCGAGTGATTGGTCGAGTAGTTGGTCGAGTGGTTAGTCAAGTAGTTGGTCGAGTAGTTGGTGGAGTGGTCGGTCGAGTGGTTAGTCGAGTGGTCGGTCGGATAGTTGGTCGAGTAAATGGTCGAGTAGTTGGTCTAGTAGTTGGTCGAGTAGTTGGTCGAGTAGTTGATCGATTAGTTGGTCAAGTGGTCGGTCGAGTAGTTGGTCGAGTAGTTGGTCGAGTGGTCGGTCGAGTAGCTTGTCGAGTGGTCCGTCGAGTAGTTGGTCGAGTAGTTGGTCGAGAGGTTGGTCGAGTTGTTGGCCGAGTAGTTGGTCGAGTAGTTGGTAGAATGATGGTCGAGTAGTTTGTCGAATAGTTGGTTGAGTGGTCAGTCGAGTAGTTGGTCAAGTGGTCGGTCGAGTAGTTGGTCGAGTAGTTGGTCGAGTGGTCGGTCGAGTAGTTTGTCGAGTGGTCGGTCGAGTAGTTGGTCGAGTAGTTGGTCGAGTATTTGGTCTAGTGGTTGGTCGAGTAGTTGGCCGAGTAGTTCGTAAAGTAGTTGGTCAAGTGGTCGGTCGAGTAGTTGGTCGAGTAGTTGGTCGAGTGGTCGGTCGAATACTTTGTCGAGTAGTTGGTCGAGTAGTTGGTCGAGTAGTTGGTCGAGTAAATGGTCGTGTAGTTGGTCGAGTAGTTGGTCGAGTAGTCGGTCGAGTAGTTGGTCGAGTAGTTGGTCGAGTAGTTGGTCGAGTGGTCGGTCTAGTGGTTGGTCGAGTGGTCGGTCGAGTAGTTTGTCGAGTAGTTGGTCGAGTAGTTGGTCGGATAGTTGGTCGAGTAAATGGTCGAGTAGTTGGTCTAGTAGTTGGTCGAGTAGTTGGTCGAGTAGTTGATCGATTAGTTGGTCAAGTGGTCGGTCGAGTAGTTGGTCGAGTAGTTGGTCGAGTGGTCGGTCGAGTAGCTTGTCGAGTGGTCCGTCGAGTAGTTGGTCGAGTAGTTGGTCGAGAGGTTGGTCGAGTAGTTGGCCGAGTAGTTGGTCGAGTAGTTGGTCGAATGATGGTCGAGTAGTTTGTCGAATAGTTGGTTGAGTGGTCAGTCGAGTAGTTGGTCAAGTGGTCGGTCGAGTAGTTGGTCGAGTAGTTGGTCGAGTGGTCGGTCGAGTAGTTTGTCGAGTGGTCCGTCGAGTAGTTGGTCGAGTAGATGGTCGAGTAGTTGGTCGACTGGTTGGTCGACTGGTTGGTCGAGTAGTTGGTCGAGTGGTTGGTCGAGTAGTTGGCCGAGTAGTTGGTCAAGTGGTCCGTCGAGTAGTTGCTCGAGTAGATGGTCGAAGAGTTGGTCGACTGGTTGGTCGAGTGATTGGTCGAGTAGTTGGTCGAGTGGTTGGTCGAGTAGTTGGCCGAGTAGTTGGTCGAGAGCTCGGTCAAGTAGTTGTTCAAGTAGTTTGTCGAGTGGTCGGTGGAGTAGTTGGTCGAGTAGTTGGTCGAGTAGTTTGTCGAGTGCTCGGTCAAGTAGTTGGTCAAGTATTTGGTCGAGTGGACGGTCGAGTAGTTGGTCGAGTAGTTGGTCGAGTAGTTGGTCGAGTAGTTGGTCGAGTAGTTGGTCGAGTGGTCAGTCGAGTAGTTGGTCAAGTGGTCCGTCGAGTAGTTGCTCGAGTAGATGGTCGAAGAGTTGGTCGACTGGTTGGTCGAGTGATTGGTCGAGTAGTTGGTCGAGTAGTTGGTCGAGAGGTTGGTCGAGTAGTTGGCCGAGTAGTTGGTCGAGTAGTTGGTCGAATGATGGTCGAGTAGTTTGTAGAATAGTTGGTTGAGTGGTCAGTCGAGTAGTTGGTCAAGTGGTCGGTCGAGTAGTTGGTCGAGTAGTTGGTCGAGTGGTCGGTCGAGTAGTTTGTCGAGTGGTCCGTCGAGTAGTTGGTCGAGTAGTTGGCCGAGTAGTTGGCCGAGTAGTTGGTCTAGTAGTTGTTCAAGTAGTTTGTCGAGTGGTCGGTGGAGTAGTTGGTCGAGTAGTTGGTCGAGTAGTTGGTCGAGTATTTGGTCGAGTAAAAGGTCGAGTAGTTGGTCAAGTAGTTGGTCGAGTGGTCGGTCGAGTAGTTGGTCGAGTAGTTGGTCGAGTATTTGGTCTAGTGGTTGGTCGAGTAGTTGGCCGAGTAGTTCGTAAAGTAGTTGGTCAAGTGGTCGGTCGAGTAGTTGGTCGAGTAGTTGGTCGAGTGGTCGGTCGAATACTTTGTCGAGTAGTTGGTCGAGTAGTTGGTCGAGTAGTTGGTCGAGTAAATGGTCGTGTAGTTGGTCTAGTAGTTGGTCGAGTAGTCGGTCGAGTAGTTGGTCGAGTAGTTGGTCGAGTAGTTGGTCGAGTGGTCGGTCTAGTGGTTGGTCGAGTGGTCGGTCGAGTAGTTTGTCGAGTAGTTGGTCGAGTAGTTGGTCGGATAGTTGGTCGAGTAAATGGTCGAGTAGTTGGTCTAGTAGTTGGTCGAGTAGTTGGTCGAGTAGTTGATCGATTAGTTGGTCAAGTGGTCGGTCGAGTAGTTGGTCGAGTAGTTGGTCGAGTGGTCGGTCGAGTAGCTTGTCGAGTGGTCCGTCGAGTAGTTGGTCGAGTAGTTGGTCGAGAGGTTGGTCGAGTAGTTGGCCGAGTAGTTGGTCGAGTAGTTGGTCGAATGATGGTCGAGTAGTTTGTCGAATAGTTGGTTGAGTGGTCAGTCGAGTAGTTGGTCAAGTGGTCGGTCGAGTAGTTGGTCGAGTAGTTGGTCGAGTGGTCGGTCGAGTAGTTTGTCGAGTGGTCCGTCGAGTAGTTGGTCGAGTAGATGGTCGAGTAGTTGGTCGACTGGTTGGTCGACTGGTTGGTCGAGTAGTTGGTCGAGTGGTTGGTCGAGTAGTTGGCCGAGTAGTTGGTCAAGTGGTCCGTCGAGTAGTTGCTCGAGTAGATGGTCGAAGAGTTGGTCGACTGGTTGGTCGAGTGATTGGTCGAGTAGTTGGTCGAGTGGTTGGTCGAGTAGTTGGCCGAGTAGTTGGTCGAGAGCTCGGTCAAGTAGTTGTTCAAGTAGTTTGTCGAGTGGTCGGTGGAGTAGTTGGTCGAGTAGTTGGTCGAGTAGTTTGTCGAGTGCTCGGTCAAGTAGTTGGTCAAGTATTTGGTCGAGTGGACGGTCGAGTAGTTGGTCGAGTAGTTGGTCGAGTAGTTGGTCGAGTAGTTGGTCGAGTAGTTGGTCGAGTGCTCGGTCAAGTAGTTGGTCGAGTAGTTGGTCGAGTAGTTGGTCGAGTGGTCAGTCGAGTAGTTGGTCAAGTGGTCCGTCGAGTAGTTGCTCGAGTAGATGGTCGAAGAGTTGGTCGACTGGTTGGTCGAGTGATTGGTCGAGTAGTTGGTCGAGTGGTTGGTCGAGTAGTTGGCCGAGTAGTTGGTCGAGAGCTCGGTCAAGTAGTTGGTCAAGTAGTTGGTCAAGTATTTAGTCGAGTGGTCGGTCGAGTAGTTTCCGAGTAGTTGGTCGAGTAGTTGGTCAAGTATTTGGTCGAGTGGTCGGTCGAGTAGTTTGTCGTGTAGTTGGTCGAGTGGTTTGTCAAGTAGTTGGTAGAGTAGTTGGTCGAGTGGTCGGTCGAGTGGTTGGTCGAGTGTTCGGTCGAGTAGTTGGTCGAGTAGATGGTCTAGTACTTGGTCGAGTGGTAGGTCGAGTAGTTGGCCGAGTGGTCGGTCGAGTAGTTTGTCGAGTGGTCCGTCGAGTAGTTGTTCAAGTAGATGGTCGAGTAGTTGGTCGACTGGTTGGTCGAGTTATTGGTCGAGTAGTTGGTCGAGTGGTTAGTCAAGTAGTTGGTCGAGTAGTTGGTCGAGTGGTCGGTCGAGTGGTTGGTCGAGTGGTCGGTGGAGTAGTTGGTCGAGTAGTTGGTCGAGTAGTTGGTCGAGTAGTTGGTCGAGTGCTCGGTCAAGTAGTTGGTCAAGTATTTGGTCGAGTGGTCGGTCGAGTAGTTGGTCGAGTGCTCGGTCAAGTAGTTGGTCAAGTTTTTGGTCGAGTGGTCGGTCGAGTAGTTGGTCGAGTAGTTGGTCGAGTAGTTGGTCGAGTGGTCGTTCTAGTGGTTGGTCGAGTGGTCGGTCGAGTAGTTGGTCGAGTAGTTGGTCGAGTGGTCAGTCGAGTAGTTGGTCGAGTGATTGGTCGAGTAGTTGGTCGAGTGGTTAGTCAAGTAGTTGGTCGAGTAGTTGGTGGAGTGGTCGGTCGAGTGGTTAGTCGAGTGGTCGGTCGAGTAGTTGGTCGAGTAGATGGTCGAGTAGTTGGTCGAGTGGTTGGTTGAGTGGTCGGTCGAGTAGTTGGTCAAGTAGATGGTCGAGTAGTTGGTCGAGTGGTCGGTCGAGTGGTTGGTCGAGTAGTTGGTCGAGTAGTTGGTCGAAAAGTTGGTCGAGTGGCTGGTCGAGTAGTTCGTCGAGTAGTTGGTCAAGTGGTCGGTCGAGTAGTTGGTCGAGTAATTGGTCGAGTGGTCGGTCGAGTAGTTTTTCGAGTGGTCCGTCGAGTAGTTGGTCGAGTAGTTGGTCGAGAGGTTGGTCGAGTAGTTGGCCGAGTACTTGGTCGAGTAGTTGGTCGAATGATGGTCGAGTAGTTTGTCGAATAGTTGGTTGAGTGGTCAGTCGAGTAGTTGGTCAAGTGGTCGGACGAGTAGTTGGTCGAGTAGTTGGTCGAGTGGTCGGTCGAGTAGTTTGTCGAGTGGTCCGTCGAGTAGTTGGTCGAGTAGATGGTCGAGTAGTTGGTCGACTGGTTGGTCGACTGGTTGGTCGAGTAGTTGGTCGAGTAGTTTGTCGAGTGGTCGGTGGAGTAGTTGGTCGAGTAGTTGGTCGAGTAGTTGGTCGAGTATTTGGTCGAGTAAAAGGTCGAGTAGTTGGTCAAGTAGTTGGTCGAGTGGTCGGTCGAGTAGTTGGTCGAGTAGTTGGTCGAGTATTTGGTCTAGTGGTTGGTCGAGTAGTTGGCCGAGTAGTTCGTAAAGTAGTTGGTCAAGTGGTCGGTCGAGTAGTTGGTCGAGTAGTTGGTCGAGTGGTCGGTCGAATACTTTGTCGAGTAGTTGGTCGAGTAGTTGGTCGAGTAAATGGTCGTGTAGTTGGTCGAGTAGTTGGTCGAGTAGTTTGTCGAGTGCTCGGTCAAGTAGTTGGTCAAGTATTTGGTCGAGTGGACGGTCGAGTAGTTGGTCGAGTAGTTGGTCGAGTAGTTGGTCGAGTAGTTGGTCGAGTAGTTGGTCGAGTGGTCAGTCGAGTAGTTGGTCAAGTGGTCCGTCGAGTAGTTGCTCGAGTAGATGGTCGAAGAGTTGGTCGACTGGTTGGTCGAGTGATTGGTCGAGTAGTTGGTCGAGTGGTTGGTCGAGTAGTTGGCCGAGTAGTTGGTCGAGAGCTCGGTCAAGTAGTTGGTCAAGTAGTTGGTCAAGTATTTAGTCGAGTGGTCGGTCGAGTAGTTTCCGAGTAGTTGGTCGAGTAGTTGGTCAAGTATTTGGTCGAGTGGTCGGTCGAGTAGTTTGTCGTGTAGTTGGTCGAGTGGTTTGTCAAGTAGTTGGTAGAGTAGTTGGTCGAGTGGTCGGTCGAGTGGTTGGTCGAGTGTTCGGTCGAGTAGTTGGTCGAGTAGATGGTCTAGTACTTGTTCGAGTGGTAGGTCGAGTAGTTGGCCGAGTGGTCGGTCGAGTAGTTTGTCGAGTGGTCCGTCGAGTAGTTGTTCAAGTAGATGGTCGAGTAGTTGGTCGACTGGTTGGTCGAGTTATTGGTCGAGTAGTTGGTCGAGTGGTTAGTCAAGTAGTTGGTCGAGTAGTTGGTCGAGTGGTCGGTCGAGTGGTTGGTCGAGTGGTCGGTGGAGTAGTTGGTCGAGTAGTTGGTCGAGTAGTTGGTCGAGTAGTTGGTCGAGTGCTCGGTCAAGTAGTTGGTCAAGTATTTGGTCGAGTGGTCGGTCGAGTAGTTGGTCGAGTGCTCGGTCAAGTAGTTGGTCAAGTTTTTGGTCGAGTGGTCGGTCGAGTAGTTGGTCGAGTAGTTGGTCGAGTAGTTGGTCGAGTGGTCGTTCTAGTGGTTGGTCGAGTGGTCGGTCGAGTAGTTGGTCGAGTAGTTGGTCGAGTGGTCAGTCGAGTAGTTGGTCGAGTGATTGGTCGAGTAGTTGGTCGAGTGGTTAGTCAAGTAGTTGGTCGAGTAGTTGGTGGAGTGGTCGGTCGAGTGGTTAGTCGAGTGGTCGGTCGAGTAGTTGGTCGAGTAGATGGTCGAGTAGTTGGTCGAGTGGTTGGTTGAGTGGTCGGTCGAGTAGTTGGTCAAGTAGATGGTCGAGTAGTTGGTCGAGTGGTCGGTCGAGTGGTTGGTCGAGTAGTTGGTCGAGTAGTTGGTCGAAAAGTTGGTCGAGTGGCTGGTCGAGTAGTTCGTCGAGTAGTTGGTCAAGTGGTCGGTCGAGTAGTTGGTCGAGTAATTGGTCGAGTGGTCGGTCGAGTAGTTTTTCGAGTGGTCCGTCGAGTAGTTGGTCGAGTAGTTGGTCGAGAGGTTGGTCGAGTAGTTGGCCGAGTACTTGGTCGAGTAGTTGGTCGAATGATGGTCGAGTAGTTTGTCGAATAGTTGGTTGAGTGGTCAGTCGAGTAGTTGGTCAAGTGGTCGGACGAGTAGTTGGTCGAGTAGTTGGTCGAGTGGTCGGTCGAGTAGTTTGTCGAGTGGTCCGTCGAGTAGTTGGTCGAGTAGATGGTCGAGTAGTTGGTCGACTGGTTGGTCGACTGGTTGGTCGAGTAGTTGGTCGAGTGGTTGGTCGAGTAGTTGGCCGAGTAGTTGGTCTAGTAGTTGTTCAAGTAGTTTGTCGAGTGGTCGGTGGAGTAGTTGGTCGAGTAATTGGTCGCGTAGTTGGTCGAGTGCTCGGTCAAGAAGTTGGTCAAGTATTTGGTCGAGTGGACGGTCGAGTAGTTGGTCGAGTAGTTGGTCGAGTAGTTGGTCGAGTAGTTGGTCAAGTAGTTGGTCGAGTAGTTGGTCGAGTGCTCGGTCAAGTAGTTGGTCGAGTAGTTGGTCGAGGAGTTGGTCGAGTAGTTGGTCGAGTGGTCAGTCGAGTAGTTGGTCAAGTGTTCCGTCGAGTAGTTGCTCGAGTAGATGGTCGAAGAGTTGGTCGACTGGTTGGTCGAGTGATTGGTCGAGTAGTTGGTCGAGTGGTTGGTCGAGTAGTTGGCCGAGTAGTTGGTCGAGAGCTCGGTCAAGTAGTTGGTCAAGTAGTTGGTCAAGTATTTGGTCGAGTGGTCGGTCGAGTAGTTTGTCGAGTAGTTGGTCGAGTAGTTGGTCAAGTATTTGGTCCAGTGGTCGGTCGAATAGTTTGTCGTGTAGTTGGTCGAGTGGTTAGTCAAGTAGTTGGTAGAGTAGTTGGTCGAGTGGTCGGTCGAGTGGTTGGTCGAGTGTTCGGTCGAGTAGTTGGTCGAGTAGATGGTCGAGTACTTGGTCGAGTGGTAGGTCGAGTAGTTGGCCGAGTAGTTCGTCGAGTAGTTGGTCAAGTGGTCGGTCGAGTAGTTTGTCGAGTGGTCCGTCTAGTAGTTGTTCAAGTAGATGGTCGAGTAGTTGGTCGACAGATTGGTCGAGTTATTGGTCGAGTAGTTGGTCGAGTGGTTAGTCAAGTAGTTGGTCGAGTAGTTGGTCGAGTGGTCGGTCGAGTGGTTGGTCGAGTGGTCGGTGGAGTAGTTGGTCGAGTAGTTGGTCGAGTAGTTGGTCGAGTAGTTGGTCGAGTGCTCGGTCAAGTAGTTGGTCAAGTATTTGGTCGAGTGGTCGGTCGAGTAGTTGGTCGAGTAGTTGGTCGAGTGCTCGGTCAAGTAGTTGGTCAAGTTTTTGGTCGAGTGGTCGGTCGAGTAGTTGGTCGAGTACTTGGTCGAGTAGTTGGTCGAGTGGTCGTTCTAATGGTTGGTCGAGTGGTCGGTCGAGTAGTTGGTCGAGTAGTTGGTCGAGTGGTCAGTCGAGTAGTTGGTCGAGTGATTGGTCGAGTAGTTGGTCGAGTGGTTAGTCAAGTAGTTGGTCGAGTAGTTGGTGGAGTGGTCGGTCGAGTGGTTGGTCGAGTGGTCGGTCGAGTAGTTGGTCGAGTAGATGGTCGAGTAGTTGGTCGAGTGGTTGGTCGAGTGGTCGGTCGAGTAGTTGGTCGAGTAGATGGTCGAGTAGTTGGTCGAGTGGTCGGTCGAGTGGTTGGTCGAGTAGTTGGTCGAGTAGTTGGTCGAAAAGTTGGTCGAGTGGCTGGTCGAGTAGTTCGTCGAGTAGTTGGTCAAGTGGTCGGTCGAGTAGTTGGTCGAGTAATTGGTCGAGTGGTCGGTCGAGTAGTTTGTCGAGTAGTTGGTCGAGTAGTTGGTCGAGTAAAAGGTCGAGTAGTTGGTCAAGTAGTTGGTCGAGTAGTTGGTCGAGTAGTTGGTCGAGTAGTTGGTCAAGTAGTTGGTCGAGTAGTTGGTCGAGTGCTCGGTCAAGTAGTTGGTCGAGTAGTTGGTCGAGGAGTTGGTCGAGTAGTTGTTCGAGTGGTCAGTCGAGTAGTTGGTCAAGTGTTCCGTCGAGTAGTTGCTCGAGTAGATGGTCGAAGAGTTGGTCGACTGGTTGGTCGAGTGATTGGTCGAGTAGTTGGTCGAGTGGTTGGTCGAGTAGTTGGCCGAGTAGTTGGTCGAGAGCTCGGTCAAGTAGTTGGTCAAGTAGTTGGTCAAGTATTTGGTCGAGTGGTCGGTCGAGTAGTTTGTCGAGTAGTTGGTCGAGTAGTTGGTCAAGTATTTGGTCCAGTGGTCGGTCGAATAGTTTAGCGTGTAGTTGGTCGAGTGGTTAGTCAAGTAGTTGGTAGAGTAGTTGGTCGAGTGGTCGGTCGAGTGGTTGGTCGAGTGTTCGGTCGAGTAGTTGGTCGAGTAGATGGTCGAGTACTTGGTCGAGTGGTAGGTCGAGTAGTTGGCCGAGTAGTTCGTCGAGTAGTTGGTCAAGTGGTCGGTCGAGTAGTTTGTCGAGTGGTCCGTCTAGTAGATGTTCAAGTAGATGGTCGAGTAGTTGGTCGACAGGTTGGTCGAGTTATTGGTCGAGTAGTTGGTCGAGTGGTTAGTCAAGTAGTTGGTCGAGTAGTTGGTCGAGTGGTCGGTCGAGTGGTTGGTCGAGTGGTCGGTGGAGTAGTTGGTCGAGTAGTTGGTCGAGTAGTTGGTCGAGTAGTTGGTCGAGTGCTCGGTCAAGTAGTTGGTCAAGTATTTGGTCGAGTGGTCGGTCGAGTAGTTGGTCGAGTAGTTGGTCGAGTGCTCGGTCAAGTAGTTGGTCAAGTTTTTGGTCGAGTGGTCGGTCGAGTAGTTGGTCGAGTACTTGGTCGAGTAGTTGGTCGAGTGGTCGTTCTAATGGTTGGTCGAGTGGTCGGTCGAGTAGTTGGTCGAGTAGTTGGTCGAGTGGTCAGTCGAGTAGTTGGTCGAGTGATTGGTCGAGTAGTTGGTCGAGTGGTTAGTCAAGTAGTTGGTCGAGTAGTTGGTGGAGTGGTCGGTCGAGTGGTTGGTCGAGTGGTCGGTCGAGTAGTTGGTCGAGTAGATGGTCGAGTAGTTGGTCGAGTGGTTGGTCGAGTGGTCGGTCGAGTAGTTGGTCGAGTAGATGGTCGAGTAGTTGGTCGAGTGGTCGGTCGAGTGGTTGGTCGAGTAGTTGGTCGAGTAGTTGGTCGAAAAGTTGGTCGAGTGGCTGGTCGAGTAGTTCGTCGAGTAGTTGGTCAAGTGGTCGGTCGAGTAGTTGGTCGAGTAATTGGTCGAGTGGTCGGTCGAGTAGTTTGTCGAGTAGTTGGTCGAGTAGTTGGTCGAGTAAAAGGTCGAGTAGTTGGTCAAGTAGTTGGTCGAGTGGTCAGTCGAGTAGTTGGTCAAGTGTTCCGTCGAGTAGTTGCTCGAGTAGATGGTCGAAGAGTTGGTCGACTGGTTGGTCGAGTGATTGGTCGAGTAGTTGGTCGAGTGGTTGGTCGAGTAGTTGGCCGAGTAGTTGGTCGAGAGCTCGGTCAAGTAGTTGGTCAAGTAGTTGGTCAAGTATTTGGTCGAGTGGTCGGTCGAGTAGTTTGTCGAGTAGTTGGTCGAGTAGTTGGTCAAGTATTTGGTCCAGTGGTCGGTCGAATAGTTTGTCGTGTAGTTGGTCGAGTGGTTAGTCAAGTAGTTGGTAGAGTAGTTGGTCGAGTGGTCGGTCGAGTGGTTGGTCGAGTGTTCGGTCGAGTAGTTGGTCGAGTAGATGGTCGAGTACTTGGTCGAGTGGTAGGTCGAGTAGTTGGCCGAGTAGTTCGTCGAGTAGTTGGTCAAGTGGTCGGTCGAGTAGTTTGTCGAGTGGTCCGTCTAGTAGTTGTTCAAGTAGATGGTCGAGTAGTTGGTCGACAGATTGGTCGAGTTATTGGTCGAGTAGTTGGTCGAGTGGTTAGTCAAGTAGTTGGTCGAGTAGTTGGTCGAGTGGTCGGTCGAGTGGTTGGTCGAGTGGTCGGTGGAGTAGTTGGTCGAGTAGTTGGTCGAGTAGTTGGTCGAGTAGTTGGTCGAGTGCTCGGTCAAGTAGTTGGTCAAGTATTTGGTCGAGTGGTCGGTCGAGTAGTTGGTCGAGTAGTTGGTCGAGTGCTCGGTCAAGTAGTTGGTCAAGTTTTTGGTCGAGTGGTCGGTCGAGTAGTTGGTCGAGTACTTGGTCGAGTAGTTGGTCGAGTGGTCGTTCTAATGGTTGGTCGAGTGGTCGGTCGAGTAGTTGGTCGAGTGGTCAGTCGAGTAGTTGGTCGAGTGATTGGTCGAGTAGTTGGTCGAGTGGTTAGTCAAGTAGTTGGTCGAGTAGTTGGTGGAGTGGTCGGTCGAGTGGTTGGTCGAGTGGTCGGTCGAGTAGTTGGTCGAGTAGATGGTCGAGTAGTTGGTCGAGTGGTTGGTCGAGTGGTCGGTCGAGTAGTTGGTCGAGTAGATGGTCGAGTAGTTGGTCGAGTGGTCGGTCGAGTGGTTGGTCGAGTAGTTGGTCGAGTAGTTGGTCGAAAAGTTGGTCGAGTGGCTGGTCGAGTAGTTCGTCGAGTAGTTGGTCAAGTGGTCGGTCGAGTAGTTGGTCGAGTAATTGGTCGAGTGGTCGGTCGAGTAGTTTGTCGAGTAGTTGGTCGAGTAGTTGGTCGAGTAAAAGGTCGAGTAGTTGGTCAAGTAGTTGGTCGAGTAGTTGGTCGAGTAGTTGGTCGAGTAGTTGGTCAAGTAGTTGGTCGAGTAGTTGGTCGAGTGCTCGGTCAAGTAGTTGGTCGAGTAGTTGGTCGAGGAGTTGGTCGAGTAGTTGGTCGAGTGGTCAGTCGAGTAGTTGGTCAAGTGTTCCGCCGAGTAGTTGCTCGAGTAGATGGTCGAAGAGTTGGTCGACTGGTTGGTCGAGTGATTGGTCGAGTAGTTGGTCGAGTGGTTGGTCGAGTAGTTGGCCGAGTAGTTGGTCGAGAGCTCGGTCAAGTAGTTGGTCAAGTAGTTGGTCAAGTATTTGGTCGAGTGGTCGGTCGAGTAGTTTGTCGAGTAGTTGGTCGAGTAGTTGGTCAAGTATTTGGTCCAGTGGTCGGTCGAATAGTTTGTCGTGTAGTTGGTCGAGTGGTTAGTCAAGTAGTTGGTAGAGTAGTTGGTCGAGTGGTCGGTCGAGTGGTTGGTCGAGTGTTCGGTCGAGTAGTTGGTCGAGTAGATGGTCGAGTACTTGGTCGAGTGGAAGGTCGAGTAGTTGGCCGAGTAGTTCGTCGAGTAGTTGGTCAAGTGGTCGGTCGAGTAGTTTGTCGAGTGGTCCGTCTAGTAGATGTTCAAGTAGATGGTCGAGTAGTTGGTCGAGTACTTGGTCGAGTAGTTGGTCGAGTGGTCGTTCTAATGGTTGGTCGAGTGGTCGGTCGAGTAGTTGGTCGAGTAGTTGGTCGAGTGGTCAGTCGAGTAGTTGGTCGAGTGATTGGTCGAGTAGTTGGTCGAGTGGTTAGTCAAGTAGTTGGTCGAGTAGTTGGTGGAGTGGTCGGTCGAGTGGTTGGTCGAGTGGTCGGTCGAGTAGTTGGTCGAGTAGATGGTCGAGTAGTTGGTCGAGTGGTTGGTCGAGTGGTCGGTCGAGTAGTTGGTCGAGTAGATGGTCGAGTAGTTGGTCGAGTGGTCGGTCGAGTGGTTGGTCGAGTAGTTGGTCGAGTAGTTGGTCGAAAAGTTGGTCGAGTGGCTGGTCGAGTAGTTCGTCGAGTAGTTGGTCAAGTGGTCGGTCGAGTAGTTGGTCGAGTAATTGGTCGAGTGGTCGGTCGAGTAGTTTGTCGAGTAGTTGGTCGAGTAGTTGGTCGAGTAAAAGGTCGAGTAGTTGGTCAAGTAGTTGGTCGAGTGGTCGGTCGAGTAGTTGGTCGAGTAGTTGGTCGAGTATTTGGTCGAGTGGTTGGTCGAGTAGTTGGCCGAGTAATTCGTCGAGTAGTTGGTCAAGTGGTCGGTCGAGTAGTTGGTCGAGTAGTTGGTCGAGTGGTCGGTCGAATACTTTGTCGAGTAATTGGTCGAGTAGTTGGTCGAGTAGTTGGTCGAGTAAATGGTCGAGTAGTTGGTCGAGTAGTTGGTCGAGTAGTCGGTCGAGTAGTTGGTCGAGTAGTTGGTCGAGTAGTTGGTGGAGTGGTCGGTCGAGTGGTTGTTCGAGTGGTCGGTCGAGTAGTTGGTCGAGTAGATGTTCGAGTAGTTGGTCGAGTGGTCGGTCGAGTGGTTGGTCGAGTAGTTGTTCGAGTAGTTGGTCGAAAAGTTGGTCGAGTGGCTGGTCGAGTAGTTCGTCGAGTAGTTGGTCAAGTGGTCGGTCGAGTAGTTGGTCGAGTAATTGGTCGAGTGGTCGGTCGAGTAGTTTGTCGAGTAGTTGGTCGAGTAGTTGGTCGAGTAAAAGGTCGAGTAGTTGGTCAAGTAGTTGGTCGAGTGGTCGGTCGAGTAGTTGGTCGAGTAGTTGGTCGAGTATTTGGTCGAGTGGTTGGTCGAGTAGTTGGCCGAGTAGTTCGTCGAGTAGTTGGTCAAGTGGTCGGTCGAGTAGTTGGTCGAGTAGTTGGTCGAGTGGTCGGTCGAATACTTTGTCGAGTAGTTGGTCGAGTAGTTGGTCGAGTAGTTGGTCGAGTAAATGGTCGAGTAGTTGGTCGAGTAGTTGGTCGAGTAGTCGGTCGAGTAGTTGGTCGAGTAGTTGGTCGAGTAGTTGGTCGAGTGGTCGGTCTAGTGGTTCGTCGAGTGGTCGGTCGAGTAGTTTGTCGAGTAGTTGGTCGAGTAGTTGGTCGGATAGTTGGTCGAGTAAATTGTCGAGTAGTTGGTCTTGTGGTTGGTCGAGTAGTTGGTCGAGTAGTTGGTCGAGTGGTCGGTCGAGTAGTTTGTCGAGTGGTCCGTCGAGTAGTTGGTCGAGTAGTTGGTCGAGAGGTTGGTCGAGTAGTTGGCCGAGTAGTTGGTCGAGTAGTTGGTCGAATGATGGTCGAGTAGTTTGTCGAATAGTTGGTTGAGTGGTCAGTCGAGTAGTTGGTCAAGTGGTCGGTCGAGTAGTTGGTCGAGTAGTTGGTCGAGGGGTCGGTCGAATAGTTTGTCGAGTGGTCCGTCGAGTAGTTGGTCGAGTAGATGGTCGAGTAGTTGGTCGACTGGTTGGTCGACTGGTTGGTCGAGTAGTTGGTCGAGTGGGTGGTCGAGTAGTTGGCCGAGTAGTTGGTCTAGTAGTTGTTCAAGTAGTTTGTCGAGTGGTCGGTGGAGTAGTTGGTCGAGTAGTTGGTCGAGTAGTTGGTCAAGTAGTTGGTCGAGTAGTTGGTCGAGTGCTCGGTCAAGTAGTTGGTCGAGTAGTTGGTCGAGGAGTTGGTCGAGTAGTTGGTCGAGTGGTCAGTCGAGTAGTTGGTCAAGTGTTCCGTCGAGTAGTTGCTCGAGTAGATGGTCGAAGAGTTGGTCGACTGGTTGGTCGAGTGATTGGTCGAGTAGTTGGTCGAGTGGTTGGTCGAGTAGTTGGCCGAGTAGTTGGTCGAGAGCTCGGTCAAGTAGTTGGTCAAGTATTTGGTCGAGTGGTCGGTCGAGTAGTTTGTCGAGTAGTTGGTCGAGTAGTTGGTCAAGTATTTGGTCCAGTGGTCGGTCGAATAGTTTGTCGTGTAGTTGGTCGAGTGGTTAGTCAAGTAGTTGGTAGAGTAGTTGGTCGAGTGGTCGGTCGAGTGGTTGGTCGAGTGTTCGGTCGAGTAGTTGGTCGAGTAGATGGTCGAGTACTTGGTCGAGTGGTAGGTCGAGTAGTTGGCCGAGTAGTTCGTCGAGTAGTTGGTCAAGTGGTCGGTCGAGTAGTTTGTCGAGTGGTCCGTCTAGTAGTTGTTCAAGTAGATGGTCGAGTAGTTGGTCGACAGGTTGGTCGAGTTATCGGTCGAGTAGTTGGTCGAGTGGTTAGTCAAGTAGTTGGTCGAGTAGTTGGTCGAGTGGTCGGTCGAGTGGTTGGTCGAGTGGTCGGTGGAGTAGTTGGTCGAGTAGTTGGTCGAGTAGTTGGTCGAGTAGTTGGTCGAGTGCTCGGTCAAGTAGTTGGTCAAGTATTTGGTCGAGTGGTCGGTCGAGTAGTTGGTCGAGTAGTTGGTCGAGTGCTCGGTCAAGTAGTTGGTCAAGTTTTTGGTCGAGTGGTCGGTCGAGTAGTTGGTCGAGTACTTGGTCGAGTAGTTGGTCGAGTGGTCGTTCTAATGGTTGGTCGAGTGGTCGGTCGAGTAGTTGGTCGAGTAGTTGGTCGAGTGGTCAGTCGAGTAGTTGGTCGAGTGATTGGTCGAGTAGTTGGTCGAGTGGTTAGTCAAGTAGTTGGTCGAGTAGTTGGTGGAGTGGTCGGTCGAGTGGTTGGTCGAGTGGTCGGTCGAGTAGTTGGTCGAGTAGATGGTCGAGTAGTTGGTCGAGTGGTTGGTCGAGTGGTCGGTCGAGTAGTTGGTCGAGTAGATGGTCGAGTAGTTGGTCGAGTGGTCGGTCGAGTGGTTGGTCGAGTAGTTGGTCGAGTAGTTGGTCGAAAAGTTGGTCGAGTGGCTGGTCGAGTAGTTCGTCGAGTAGTTGGTCAAGTGGTCGGTCGAGTAGTTGGTCGAGTAATTGGTCGAGTGGTCGGTCGAGTAGTTTGTCGAGTAGTTGGTCGAGTAGTTGGTCGAGTAAAAGGTCGAGTAGTTGGTCAAGTAGTTGGTCGAGTGGTCGGTCGAGTAGTTGGTCGAGTAGTTGGTCGAGTATTTGGTCGAGTGGTTGGTCGAGTAGTTGGCCGAGTAGTTCGTCGAGTAGTTGGTCAAGTGGTCGGTCGAGTAGTTGGTCGAGTAGTTGGTCGAGTGGTCGGTCGAATACTTTGTCGAGTAATTGGTCGAGTAGTTGGTCGAGTAGTTGGTCGAGTAAATGGTCGAGTAGTTGGTCGAGTAGTTGGTCGAGTAGTCGGTCGAGTAGTTGGTCGAGTAGTTGGTCGAGTAGTTGGTGGAGTGGTCGGTCGAGTGGTTGTTCGAGTGGTCGGTCGAGTAGTTGGTCGAGTAGATGGTCGAGTAGTTGGTCGAGTGGTCGGTCGAGTGGTTGGTCGAGTAGTTGGTCGAGTAGTTGGTCGAAAAGTTGGTCGAGTGGCTGGTCGAGTAGTTCGTCGAGTAGTTGGTCTAGTGGTCGGTCGAGTAGTTGGTCGAGTAATTGGTCGAGTGGTCGGTCGAGTAGTTTGTCGAGTAGTTGGTCGAGTAGTTGGTCGAGTAAAAGGTCGAGTAGTTGGTCAAGTAGTTGGTCGAGTGGTCGGTCGAGTAGTTGGTCGAGTAGTTGGTCGAGTATTTGGTCGAGTGGTTGGTCGAGTAGTTGGCCGAGTAGTTCGTCGAGTAGTTGGTCAAGTAGTTGGTCTAGTAGTTGGTCGAGTAGTTGGTCGAGTGGTCGGTCGAATACTTTGTCGAGTAGTTGGTCGAGTAGTTGGTCGAGTAGTTGGTCGAGTAGTTGGTCGAGTGCTCGGTCAAGTAGTCGGTCGAGTAGTTGGTCGAGTAGTTGGTCGAGTAGTTGGTCGAGTGGTCGGTCTAGTGGTTCGTCGAGTGGTCGGTCGAGTAGTTTGTCGAGTAGTTGGTCGAGTAGTTGGTCGGATAGTTGGTCGAGTAAATTGTCGAGTAGTTGGTCTTGTGGTTGGTCGAGTAGTTGGTCGAATAGTTGGTCGAGTGGTCGGTCGAGTAGTTTGTCTAGTGGTCCGTCGAGTAGTTGGTCGAGTAGTTGGTCGAGAGGTTGGTCGAGTAGTTGGCCGAGTAGTTGGTCGAGTAGTTGGTCGAATGATGGTCGAGTAGTTTGTCGAATAGTTGGTTGAGTGTTCAGTCGAGTAGTTGGTCAAGTGGTCGGTCGAGTAGTTGGTCGAGTAGTTGGTCGAGTGGTCGGTCGAGTAGTTTGTCGAGTGGTCCGTCGAGTAGTTGGTCGAGTAGATGGTCAAGTAGTTGGTCGACTGGTTGGTCTACTGGTTGGTCGAGTAGTTGGCCGAGTAGTTGGTCTAGTAGTTGTTCAAGTAGTTTGTCGAGTGGTCGGTGGAGTAGTTGGTCGAGTAGTTGGTCGAGTGGACGGTCGAGTAGTTGGTCGAGTAGTTGGTCGAGTAGTTGGTCGAGTAGTTGGTCAAGTAGTTGGTCGAGTAGTTGGTCGAGTGCTCGGTCAAGTAGTTGGTCGAGTAGTTGGTCGAGGAGTTGGTCGAGTAGTTGGTCGAGTGGTCAGTCGAGTAGTTGGTCAAGTGTTCCGTCGAGTAGTTGCTCGAGTAGATGGTCGAAGAGTTGGTCGACTGGTTGGTCGAGTGATTGGTCGAGTAGTTGGTCGAGTGGTTGGTCGAGTAGTTGGCCGAGTAGTTGGTCGAGAGCTCGGTCAAGTAGTTGGTCAAGTAGTTGGTCAAGTATTTGGTCGAGTGGTCGGTCGAGTAGTTTGTCGAGTAGTTGGTCGAGTAGTTGGTCAAGTATTTGGTCCAGTGGTCGGTCGAATAGTTTGTCGTGTAGTTGGTCGAGTGGTTAGTCAAGTAGTTGGTAGAGTAGTTGGTCGAGTGGTCGGTCGAGTGGTTGGTCGAGTGTTCGGTCGAGTAGTTGGTCGAGTAGATGGTCGAGTACTTGGTCGAGTGGTAGGTCGAGTAGTTGGCCGAGTAGTTCGTCGAGTAGTTGGTCAAGTGGTCGGTCGAGTAGTTTGTCGAGTGGTCCGTCTAGTAGTTGTTCAAGTAGATGGTCGAGTAGTTGGTCGACAGGTTGGTCGAGTTATTGGTCGAGTAGTTGGTCGAGTGGTTAGTCAAGTAGTTGGTCGAGTAGTTGGTCGAGTGGTCGGTCGAGTGGTTGGTCGAGTGGTCGGTGGAGTAGTTGGTCGAGTAGTTGGTCGAGTAGTTGGTCGAGTAGTTGGTGGAGTGGTCGGTCGAGTGGTTGGTCGAGTGGTCGGTCGAGTAGTTGGTCGAGTAGATGGTCGAGTAGTTGGTCGAGTGGTTGGTCGAGTGGTCGGTCGAGTAGTTGGTCGAGTAGATGGTCGAGTAGTTGGTCGAGTGGTCGGTCGAGTGGTTGGTCGAGTAGTTGGTCGAGTAGTTGGTCGAAAAGTTGGTCGAGTGGCTGGTCGAGTAGTTCGTCGAGTAGTTGGTCAAGTGGTCGGTCGAGTAGTTGGTCGAGTAATTGGTCGAGTGGTCGGTCGAGTAGTTTGTCGAGTAGTTGGTCGAGTAGTTGGTCGAGTAAAAGGTCGAGTAGTTGGTCAAGTAGTTGGTCGAGTGGTCGGTCGAGTAGTTGGTCGAGTAGTTGGTCGAGTATTTGGTCGAGTGGTTGGTCGAGTAGTTGGCCGAGTAGTTCGTCGAGTAGTTGGTCAAGTGGTCGGTCGAGTAGTTGGTCGAGTAGTTGGTCGAGTGGTCGGTCGAATACTTTGTCGAGTAATTGGTCGAGTAGTTGGTCGAGTAGTTGGTCGAGTAAATGGTCGAGTAGTTGGTCGAGTAGTTGGTCGAGTAGTCGGTCGAGTAGTTGGTCGAGTAGTTGGTCGAGTAGTTGGTGGAGTGGTCGGTCGAGTGGTTGTTCGAGTGGTCGGTCGAGTAGTTGGTCGAGTAGATGGTCGAGTAGTTGGTCGAGTGGTCGGTCGAGTGGTTGGTCGAGTAGTTGGTCGAGTAGTTGGTCGAAAAGTTGGTCGAGTGGCTGGTCGAGTAGTTCGTCGAGTAGTTGGTCAAGTGGTCGGTCGAGTAGTTGGTCGAGTAATTGGTCGAGTGGTCGGTCGAGTAGTTTGTCGAGTAGTTGGTCGAGTAGTTGGTCGAGTAAAAGGTCGAGTAGTTGGTCAAGTAGTTGGTCGAGTGGTCGGTCGAGTAGTTGGTCGAGTAGTTGGTCGAGTATTTGGTCGAGTGGTTGGTCGAGTAGTTGGCCGAGTAGTTCGTCGAGTAGTTGGTCAAGTAGTTGGTCTAGTAGTTGGTCGAGTAGTTGGTCGAGTGGTCGGTCGAATACTTTGTCGAGTAGTTGGTCGAGTAGTTGGTCGAGTAGTTGGTCGAGTAGTTGGTCGAGTGCTCGGTCAAGTAGTGGGTCGAGTAGTTGGTCGAGTAGTTGGTCGAGTAGTTGGTCGAGTGGTCGGTCTAGTGGTTCGTCGAGTGGTCGGTCGAGTAGTTTGTCGAGTAGTTGGTCGAGTAGTTGGTCGGATAGTTGGTCGAGTAAATTGTCGAGTAGTTGGTCTTGTGGTTGGTCGAGTAGTTGGTCGAATAGTTGGTCGAGTGGTCGGTCGAGTAGTTTGTCTAGTGGTCCGTCGAGTAGTTGGTCGAGTAGTTGGTCGAGAGGTTGGTCGAGTAGTTGGCCGAGTAGTTGGTCGAGTAGTTGGTCGAATGATGGTCGAGTAGTTTGTCGAATAGTTGGTTGAGTGTTCAGTCGAGTAGTTGGTCAAGTGGTCGGTCGAGTAGTTGGTCGAGTAGTTGGTCGAGTGGTCGGTCGAGTAGTTTGTCGAGTGGTCCGTCGAGTAGTTGGTCGAGTAGATGGTCAAGTAGTTGGTCGACTGGTTGGTCTACTGGTTGGTCGAGTAGTTGGCCGAGTAGTTGGTCTAGTAGTTGTTCAAGTAGTTTGTCGAGTGGTCGGTGGAGTAGTTGGTCGAGTAGTTGGTCGAGTGGACGGTCGAGTAGTTGGTCGAGTAGTTGGTCGAGTAGTTGGTCGAGTAGTTGGTCAAGTAGTTGGTCGAGTAGTTGGTCGAGTGCTCGGTCAAGTAGTTGGTCGAGTAGTTGGTCGAGGAGTTGGTCGAGTAGTTGGTCGAGTGGTCAGTCGAGTAGTTGGTCAAGTGTTCCGTCGAGTAGTTGCTCGAGTAGATGGTCGAAGAGTTGGTCGACTGGTTGGTCGAGTGATTGGTCGAGTAGTTGGTCGAGTGGTTGGTCGAGTAGTTGGCCGAGTAGTTGGTCGAGAGCTCGGTCAAGTAGTTGGTCAAGTAGTTGGTCAAGTATTTGGTCGAGTGGTCGGTCGAGTAGTTTGTCGAGTAGTTGGTCGAGTAGTTGGTCAAGTATTTGGTCCAGTGGTCGGTCGAATAGTTTGTCGTGTAGTTGGTCGAGTGGTTAGTCAAGTAGTTGGTAGAGTAGTTGGTCGAGTGGTCGGTCGAGTGGTTGGTCGAGTGTTCGGTCGAGTAGTTGGTCGAGTAGATGGTCGAGTACTTGGTCGAGTGGTAGGTCGAGTAGTTGGCCGAGTAGTTCGTCGAGTAGTTGGTCAAGTGGTCGGTCGAGTAGTTTGTCGAGTGGTCCGTCTAGTAGTTGTTCAAGTAGATGGTCGAGTAGTTGGTCGACAGGTTGGTCGAGTTATTGGTCGAGTAGTTGGTCGAGTGGTTAGTCAAGTAGTTGGTCGAGTAGTTGGTCGAGTGGTCGGTCGAGTGGTTGGTCGAGTGGTCGGTGGAGTAGTTGGTCGAGTAGTTGGTCGAGTAGTTGGTCGAGTAGTTGGTCGAGTGCTCGGTCAAGTAGGTTGTCAAGTATTTGGTCGAGTGGTCGGTCGAGTAGTTGGTCGAGTAGTTGGTCGAGTGCTCGGTCAAGTAGTTGGTCAAGTTTTTGGTCGAGTGGTCGGTCGAGTAGTTGGTCGAGTACTTGGTCGAGTAGTTGGTCGAGTATTTGGTCGAGTGGTTGGTCGAGTAGTTGGCCGAGTAGTTCGTCGAGTAGTTGGTCAAGTAGTTGGTCTAGTAGTTGGTCGAGTAGTTGGTCGAGTGGTCGGTCGAATACTTTGTCGAGTAGTTGGTCGAGTAGTTGGTCGAGTAGCTGGTCGAGTAGTTGGTCGAGTCGTTGGTCGAGTGCTCGGTCAAGAAGTCGGTCGAGTAGTTGGTCGAGTAGTTGGTCGAGTAGTTGGTCGAGTGGTCGGTCTAGTGGTTCGTCGAGTGGTCGGTCGAGTAGTTTGTCGAGTAGTTTGTCGAGTAGTTGGTCGAGTAGTTGGTCGGATAGTTGGTCGAGTAAATTGTCGAGTAGTTGGTCTTGTGGTTGGTCGAGTAGTTGGTCGAGTAGTTGGTCGAGTGGTCGGTCGAGTAGTTTGTCTAGTGGTCCGTCGAGTAGTTGGTCGAGTAGTTGGTCGAGAGGTTGGTCGAGTAGTTGGCCGAGTAGTTGGTCGAGTAGTTGGTCGAATGATGGTCGAGTAGTTTGTCGAATAGTTGGTTGAGTGTTCAGTCGAGTAGTTGGTCAAGTGGTCGGTCGAGTAGTTGGTCGAGTAGTTGGTCGAGTGGTCGGTCGAGTAGTTTGTCGAGTGGTCCGTCGAGTAGTTGGTCGAGTAGATGGTCAAGTAGTTGGTCGACTGGTTGGTCTACTGGTTGGTCGAGTAGTTGGCCGAGTAGTTGGTCTAGTAGTTGTTCAAGTAGTTTGTCGAGTGGTCGGTGGAGTAGTTGGTCGAGTAGTTGGTCGAGTGGTCGGTCGAGTAGTTTGTCGAGTGGTCCGTCGAGTAGTTGGTCGAGTAGATGGTCAAGTAGTTGGTCGACTGGTTGGTCTACTGGTTGGTCGAGTAGTTGGCCGAGTAGTTGGTCTAGTAGTTGTTCAAGTAGTTTGTCGAGTGGTCGGTGGAGTAGTTGGTCAAGTAGTTGGTCGAGTGGTCGGTCGAGAAGTTGGTCGAGTAGTTGGTCGAGTATTTGGTCGAGTGGTTGGTCGAGTAGTTGGCCGAGTAGTTCGTAAAGTAGTTGGTCAAGTGGTCGGTCGAGTAGTTGGTCGAGTAGTTGGTCGAGTGGTCGGTCGAATACTTTGTCGAGTAGTTGGTCGAGTAGTTGGTCGAGTAGTTGGTCGAGTAGTCGGTCGAGTAGTTGGTCGAGTAGTTGGTCGAGTAGTTGGTCGAGTGGTCGGTCTAGTGGTTGGTCGAGTGGTCGGTCGAGTAGTTTGTCGAGTAGTTGGTCGAGTAGTTGGTCGGATAGTTGGTCGAGTAAATGGTCGAGTAGTCGGTCTAGTAGTTGGTCGAGTAGTTGGTCGAGTAGTTGATCGATTAGTTGGTCAAGTGGTCGGTCGAGTAGTTGGTCGAGTAGTTGGTCGAGTAGTTGGTCGAGTAGTTGGTCGAGTGCTCGGTCAAGTAGTTGGTCGAGTAGTTGGTCGAGTAGTTGGTCGAGTATTTGGTCGAGTAGTTGGTCGAGTAGTTGGTCGAGTGGTTCGTAAAGTAGTTGGTCAAGTGGTCGGTCGAGTAGTTGGTCGAGTAGTTGGTCGAGTGGTCGGTCGAATACTTTGTCGAGTAGTTGGTCGAGTAGTTGGTCGAGTAGTTGGTCGAGTAAATGGTCGTGTAGTTGGTCGAGTAGTTGGTCGAGTAGTCGGTCGAGTAGTTGGTCGAGTAGTTGGTCGAGTAGTTGGTCGAGTGGTCGGTCTATTGGTTGGTCGAGTGGTCGGTCGAGTGGTTTGTCGAGTAGTTGGTCGAGTAGTTGGTCGGATAGTTGGTCGAGTAAATGGTCGAGTAGTTGGTCTAGTAGTTGGTCGAGTAGTTGGTCGAGTAGTTGATCGATTAGTTGGTCAAGTGGTCGGTCGAGTAGTTGGTCGAGTAGTTGGTCGAGTGGTCGGTCGAGTAGCTTGTCGAGTGGTCCGTCGAGTAGTTGGTCGAGTAGTTGGTCGAGAGGTTGGTCGAGTAGTTGGCCGAGTAGTTGGTCGAGTAGTTGGTCGAATGATTTGTCGAGTGCTCGGTCAAGTAGTTGGTCAAGTATTTGGTCGAGTGGACGGTCTAGTAGTTGGTCGAGTAGTTGGTCGAGTAGTTGGTCGAGTAGTTGGTCGAGTAGTTGGTCGAGTGCTCGGTCAAGTAGTTGGTCGAGTGGTTGGTCGAGTAGTTGGTCGAGTAGTTGGTCGAGTAGTTGGTCGAGTGGTCAGTCGAGTAGTTGGTCAAGTGGTCCGTCGAGTAGTTGCTCGAGTAGATGGTCGAAGAGTTGGTCGACTGGTTGGTCGAGTGATTGGTCGAGTAGTTGGTCGAGTGGTTGGTCGAGTAGTTGGCCGAGTAGTTGGTCGAGAGCTCGGTCAAGTAGTTGGTCAAGTAGTTGGTCAAGTATTTAGTCGAGTGGTCGGTCGAGTAGTTTCTCGAGTAGTTGGTCGAGTAGTTGGTCAAGTATTTGGTCGAGTGGTCGGTCGAGTAGTTTGTCGTGTAGTTGGTCGAGTGGTTTGTCAAGTTGTTGGTAGAGTAGTTGGTCGAGTGGTCGGTCGAGTGGTTGGTCGAGTGTTCGGTCGAGTAGTTGGTCGAGTAGATGGTCTAGTACTTGGTCGAGTGGTAGGTCGAGTAGTTGGCCGAGTGGTCGGTCGAGTAGTTTGTCAAGTGGTCCGACGAGTAGTTGTTCAAGTAGATGGTCGAGTAGTTGGTCGACTGGTTGGTCGAGTTATTGGTCGAGTAGTTGGTCGAGTGGATAGTCAAGTAGTTGGTCGAGTAGTTGTTCGAGTGGTCGGTCGAGTGGTTGGTCGAGTGGTCGGTGGAGTAGTTGGTCGAGTAGTTGGTCGAGTAGTTGGTCGAGTAGTTGGTCGAGTAGTTGGTCGAGTGCTCGGTCAAGTAGTTGGTCAAGTATTTGGTCAAGTGGTCGGTCGAGTAGTTGGTCGAGTAGTTGGTCGACTGCTCGGTCAAGTAGTTGGTCAAGTTTTTGGTCGAGTGGTTGGTCGAGTAGTTGGTCGAGTAGTTGGTCGAGTAGTTGGTCGAGTGGTCGTTCTAGTGGTTGGTCGAGTGGCCGGTCGAGTAGTTGGTCGAGTAGTTGGTCGAGTGGTCAGTCGAGTAGTTGGTCGAGTGATTGGTCGAGTAGTTGGTCGAGTGGTTAGTCAAGTAGTTGGTCGAGTAGTTGGTGGAGTGGTCGGTCGAGTGGTTGGTCGAGTGGTCGGTCGAGTAGTTGGTCGAGTAGATGGTCGAGTAGTTGGTCGAGTGGTTGGTTGAGTGGTCGGTCGAGTAGTTGGTCGAGTAGATGGTCGAGTAGTTGGTCGAGTGGTCAGTCGAGTGGTTGGTCGAGTAGTTGGTCGAGTAGTTGGTCGAAAAGTTGGTCGAGTGGCTGGTCGAGTAGTTCGTCGAGTAGTTGGTCAAGTGGTCGGTCGAGTAGTTGGTCGAGTAATTGGTCGAGTGGTCGGTCGAGTAGTTTTTCGAGTGGTCCGTCGAGTAGTTGGTCGAGTAGTTGGTCGAGAGGTTGGTCGAGTAGTTGGCCGAGTACTTGGTCGAGTAGTTGGTCGAATGATGGTCGAGTAGTTTGTCAAATAGTTGGTTGAGTGGTCAGTCGAGTAGTTGGTCAAGTGGTCGGACGACTAGTTGGTCGAGTATTTGGTCGAGTGGTTGGTCGAGTAGTTGGCCGAGTAGTTCGTCGAGTAGTTGGTCAAGTAGTTGGTCTAGTAGTTGGTCGAGTAGTTGGTCGAGTGGTCGGTCGAATACTTTGTCGAGTAGTTGGTCGAGTAGTTGGTCGAGTAGCTGGTCGAGTAGTTGGTCGAGTAGTTGGTCGAGTGCTCGGTCAAGAAGTCGGTCGAGTAGTTGGTCGAGTAGTTGGTCGAGTAGTTGGTCGAGTGGTCGGTCTAGTTGTTCGTCGAGTGGTCGGTCGAGTAGTTTGTCGAGAAGTTGGTCGAGTAGTTGGTCGGATAGTTGGTCGAGTAAATTGTCGAGTAGTTGGTCTTGTGGTTGGTCGAGTAGTTGGTCGAGTAGTTGGTCGAGTGGTCGGTCGAGTAGTTTGTCTAGTGGTCCGTCGAGTAGTTGGTCGAGTAGTTGGTCGAGAGGTTGGTCGAGTAGTTGGCCGAGTAGTTGGTCGAGTAGTTGGTCGAATGATGGTCGAGTAGTTTGTCGAATAGTTGGTTGAGTGTTCAGTCGAGTAGTTGGTCAAGTGGTCGGTCGAGTAGTTGGTCGAGTAGTTGGTCGAGTGGTCGGTCGAGTAGTTTGTCGAGTGGTCCGTCGAGTAGTTGGTCGAGTAGATGGTCAAGTAGTTGGTCGACTGGTTGGTCTACTGGTTGGTCGAGTAGTTGGCCGAGTAGTTGGTCTAGTAGTTGTTCAAGTAGTTTGTCGAGTGGTCGGTGGAGTAGTTGGTCGAGTAGTTGGTCGAGTAGTTGGTCGAGTATTTGGTCGAGTAAAAGGTCGAGTAGTTGGTCAAGTAGTTGGTCGAGTGGTCGGTCGAGAAGTTGGTCGAGTAGTTGGTCGAGTATTTGGTCGAGTGGTTGGTCGAGTAGTTGGCCGAGTAGTTCGTAAAGTAGTTGGTCAAGTGGTCGGTCGAGTAGTTGGTCGAGTAGTTGGTCGAGTGGTCGGTCGAATACTTTGTCGAGTAGTTGGTCGAGTAGTTGGTCGAGTAGTTGGTCGAGTAAATGGTCGTGTAGTTGGTCGAGTAGTTGGTCGAGTAGTCGGTCGAGTAGTTGGTCGAGTAGTTGGTCGAGTAGTTGGTCGAGTGGTCGGTCTAGTGGTTGGTCGAGTGGTCGGTCGAGTAGTTTGTCGAGTAGTTGGTCGAGTAGTTGGTCGGATAGTTGGTCGAGTAAATGGTCGAGTAGTCGGTCTAGTAGTTGGTCGAGTAGTTGGTCGAGTAGTTGATCGATTAGTTGGTCAAGTGGTCGGTCGAGTAGTTGGTCGAGTAGTTGGTCGAGTAGTTGGTCGAGTAGTTGGTCGAGTGCTCGGTCAAGTAGTTGGTCGAGTAGTTGGTCGAGTAGTTGGTCGAGTATTTGGTCGAGTAGTTGGTCGAGTAGTTGGTCGAGTGGTTCGTAAAGTAGTTGGTCAAGTGGTCGGTCGAGTAGTTGGTCGAGTAGTTGGTCGAGTGGTCGGTCGAATACTTTGTCGAGTAGTTGGTCGAGTAGTTGGTCGAGTAGTTGGTCGAGTAAATGGTCGTGTAGTTGGTCGAGTAGTTGGTCGAGTAGTCGGTCGAGTAGTTGGTCGAGTAGTTGGTCGAGTAGTTGGTCGAGTGGTCGGTCTATTGGTTGGTCGAGTGGTCGGTCGAGTGGTTTGTCGAGTAGTTGGTCGAGTAGTTGGTCGGATAGTTGGTCGAGTAAATGGTCGAGTAGTTGGTCTAGTAGTTGGTCGAGTAGTTGGTCGAGTAGTTGATCGATTAGTTGGTCAAGTGGTCGGTCGAGTAGTTGGTCGAGTAGTTGGTCGAGTGGTCGGTCGAGTAGCTTGTCGAGTGGTCCGTCGAGTAGTTGGTCGAGTAGTTGGTCGAGAGGTTGGTCGAGTAGTTGGCCGAGTAGTTGGTCGAGTAGTTGGTCGAATGATTTGTCGAGTGCTCGGTCAAGTAGTTGGTCAAGTATTTGGTCGAGTGGACGGTCTAGTAGTTGGTCGAGTAGTTGGTCGAGTAGTTGGTCGAGTAGTTGGTCGAGTAGTTGGTCGAGTGCTCGGTCAAGTAGTTGGTCGAGTAGTTGGTCGAGTAGTTGGTCGAGTAGTTGGTCGAGTAGTTGGTCGAGTGGTCAGTCGAGTAGTTGGTCAAGTGGTCCGTCGAGTAGTTGCTCGAGTAGATGGTCGAAGAGTTGGTCGACTGGTTGGTCGAGTGATTGGTCGAGTAGTTGGTCGAGTGGTTGGTCGAGTAGTTGGCCGAGTAGTTGGTCGAGAGCTCGGTCAAGTAGTTGGTCAAGTAGTTGGTCAAGTATTTAGTCGAGTGGTCGGTCGAGTAGTTTCTCGAGTAGTTGGTCGAGTAGTTGGTCAAGTATTTGGTCGAGTGGTCGGTCGAGTAGTTTGTCGTGTAGTTGGTCGAGTGGTTTGTCAAGTTGTTGGTAGAGTAGTTGGTCGAGTGGTCGGTCGAGTGGTTGGTCGAGTGTTCGGTCGAGTAGTTGGTCGAGTAGATGGTCTAGTACTTGGTCGAGTGGTAGGTCGAGTAGTTGGCCGAGTGGTCGGTCGAGTAGTTTGTCAAGTGGTCCGTCGAGTAGTTGTTCAAGTAGATGGTCGAGTAGTTGGTCGACTGGTTGGTCGAGTTATTGGTCGAGTAGTTGGTCGAGTGGATAGTCAAGTAGTTGGTCGAGTAGTTGGTCGAGTGGTCGGTCGAGTGGTTGGTCGAGTGGTCGGTGGAGTAGTTGGTCGAGTAGTTGGTCGAGTAGTTGGTCGAGTAGTTGGTCGAGTGCTCGGTCAAGTAGTTGGTCAAGTATTTGGTCGAGTGGTCGGTCGAGTAGTTGGTCGAGTAGTTGGTCGACTGCTCGGTCAAGTAGTTGGTCAAGTTTTTGGTCGAGTGGTTGGTCGAGTAGTTGGTCGAGTAGTTGGTCGAGTAGTTGGTCGAGTGGTCGTTCTAGTGGTTGGTCGAGTGGTCGGTCGAGTAGTTGGTCGAGTAGTTGGTCGAGTGGTCAGTCGAGTAGTTGGTCGAGTGGTTGGTCGAGTAGTTGGTCGAGTGGTTAGTCAAGTAGTTGGTCGAGTAGTTGGTGGAGTGGTCGGTCGAGTGGTTGGTCGAGTGGTCGGTCGAGTAGTTGGTCGAGTAGATGGTCGAGTAGTTGGTCGAGTGGTTGGTTGAGTGGTCGGTCGAGTAGTTGGTCGAGTAGATGGTCGAGTAGTTGGTCGAGTGGTCAGTCGAGTGGTTGGTCGAGTAGTTGGTCGAGTAGTTGGTCGAAAAGTTGGTCGAGTGGCTGGTCGAGTAGTTCGTCGAGTAGTTGGTCAAGTGGTCGGTCGAGTAGTTGGTCGAGTAATTGGTCGAGTGGTCGGTCGAGTAGTTTTTCGAGTGGTCCGTCGAGTAGTTGGTCGAGTAGTTGGTCGAGAGGTTGGTCGAGTAGTTGGCCGAGTACTTGGTCGAGTAGTTGGTCGAATGATGGTCGAGTAGTTTGTCGAATAGTTGGTTGAGTGGTCAGTCGAGTAGTTGGTCAAGTGGTCGGACGACTAGTTGGTCGAGTAGTTGGTCGAGTGGTCGGTCGAGTAGTTTGTCGAGTGGTCCGTCGAGTAGTTAGTCGAGTAGATGGTCGAGTAGTTGGTCGACTGGTTGGTCGACTGGTTGGTCGAGTAGTTTGTCGAGTGGTTGGTCGAGTAGTTGGCCGAGTAGTTGGTCTAGTAGTTGTTCAAGTAGTTTGTCGAGTGGTCGGTGGAGTAGTTGGTCGAGTAATTGGTCGCGTAGTTGGTCGAGTGCTCGGTCAAGTAGTTGGTCAAGTATTTGGTCGAGTGGACGGTCGAGTAGTTGGTCGAGTAGTTGGTCGAGTAGTTGGTCGAGTAGTTGGTCAAGCAGTTGGTCGAGTAGTTGGTCGAGTGCTCGGTCAAGTAGTTGGTCGAGTAGTTGGTCGAGTAGTTGGTCGAGTAGTTGGTCGAGTGGTCAGTCGAGTAGTTGGTCAAGTGGTCCGTCGAGTAGTTGCTCGAGTAGATGGTCGAAGAGTTGGTCGACTAGTTGGTCGAGTGGCTGGTCGAGTAGTTCGTCGAGTAGTTGGTCAAGTGGTCGGTCGAGTAGTTGGTCGAGTAATTGGTCGAGTGGTCGGTCGAGTAGTTTTTCGAGTGGTCCGTCGAGTAGTTGGTCAAGTAGTTGGTCGAGAGGTTGGTCGAGTAGTTGGCCGAGTACTTGGTCGAGTAGTTGGTCGAATGATGGTCGAGTAGTTTGTCGAATAGTTGGTTGAGTGGTCAGTCGAGTAGTTGGTCAAGTGGTCGGACGAGTAGTTGGTCGAGTAGTTGGTCGAGTGGTCGGTCGAGTAGTTTGTCGAGTGGTCCGTCGAGTAGTTGGTCAAGAAGATGGTCGAGTAGTTGGTCGACTGGTTGGTCGACTGGTTGGTCGAGTAGTTGGTCGAGTGGTTGGTCGAGTAGTTGGCCGAGTAGTTGGTCTAGTAGTTGTTCAAGTAGTTTGTCGAGTGGTCGGTGGAGTAGTTGGTCGAGTAATTGGTCGCGTAGTTGGTCGAGTGCTCGGTCAAGAAGTTGGTCAAGTATTTGGTCGAGTGGACGGTCGAGTAGTTGGTCGAGTAGTTGGTCGAGTAGTTGGTCGAGTAGTTGGTCAAGTAGTTGGTCGAGTAGTTGGTCGAGTGCTCGGTCAAGTAGTTGGTCGAGTAGTTGGTCGAGGAGTTGGTCGAGTAGTTGGTCGAGTGGTCAGTCGAGTAGTTGGTCAAGTGGTCCGTCGAGTAGTTGCTCGAGTAGATGGTCGAAGAGTTGGTCGACTGGTTGGTCGAGTGATTGGTCGAGTAGTTGGTCGAGTGGTTGGTCGAGTAGTTGGCCGAGTAGTTGGTCGAGAGCTCGGTCAAGTAGTTGGTCAAGTAGTTGGTCAAGTATTTGGTCGAGTGGTCGGTCGAGTAGTTTGTCGAGTAGTTGGTCGAGTAGTTGGTCAAGTATTTGGTCGAGTGGTCGGTCGAGTAGTTTGTCGTGTAGTTGGTCAAGTGGTTAGTCAAGTAGTTGGTAGAGTAGTTGGTCGAGTGGTCGGTCGAGTGGTTGGTCGAGTGTTCGGTCGAGTAGTTGGTCGACTAGATGGTCGAGTACTTGGTCGAGTGGTAGGTCGAGTAGTTGGCCGAGTAGTTCGTCGAGTAGTTGGTCAAGTGGTCGGTCGAGTAGTTTGTCGAGTGGTCCGTCTAGTAGTTGTTCAAGTAGATGGTCGAGTAGTTGGTCGACAGGTTGGTCGAGTTATTGGTCGAGTAGTTGGTCGAGTGGTTAGTCAAGTAGTTGGTCGAGTAGTTGGTCGAGTGGTCGGTCGAGTGGTTCGTCGAGTGGTCGGTCGAGTAGTTTGTCGAGTAGATGGTCGAGTAGTTGGTCGGATAGTTGGTCGAGTAAATTGTCGAGTAGTTGGTCTTGTGGTTGGTCGAGTAGTTGGTCGAGTAGTTGGTCGAGTGGTCGGTCGAGTAGTTTGTCTAGTGGTCCGTCGAGTAGTTGGTCGAGTAGTTGGTCGAGAGGTTGGTCGAGTAGTTGGCCGAGTAGTTGGTCGAGTAGTTGGTCGAATGATGGTCGAGTAGTTTGTCGAATAGTTGGTTGAGTGTTCAGTCGAGTAGTTGGTCAAGTGGTCGGTCGAGTAGTTGGTCGAGTAGTTGGTCGAGTGGTCGGTCGAATACTTTGTCGAGTAGTTGGTCGAGTAGTTGGTCGAGTAGTTGGTCGAGTAAATGGTCGTGTAGTTGGTCGAGTAGTTGGTCGAGTAGTCGGTCGAGTAGTTGGTCGAGTAGTTGGTCGAGTAGTTGGTCGAGTGGTCGGTCTAGTGGTTGGTCGAGTGGTCGGTCGAGTAGTTTGTCGAGTAGTTGGTCGAGTAGTTGGTCGGATAGTTGGTCGAGTAAATGGTCGAGTAGTCGGTCTAGTAGTTGGTCGAGTAGTTGGTCGAGTAGTTGATCGATTAGTTGGTCAAGTGGTCGGTCGAGTAGTTGGTCGAGTAGTTGGTCGAGTAGTTGGTCGAGTAGTTGGTCGAGTGCTCGGTCAAGTAGTTGGTCGAGTAGTTGGTCGAGTAGTTGGTCGAGTAGTTGGTCGAGTAGTTGGTCGAGTAGTTGGTCGAGTGGTTCGTAAAGTAGTTGGTCAAGTGGTCGGTCGAGTAGTTGGTCGAGTAGTTGGTCGAGTGGTCGGTCGAATACTTTGTCGAGTAGTTGGTCGAGTAGTTGGTCGAGTAGTTGGTCGAGTAAATGGTCGTGTAGTTGGTCGAGTAGTTGGTCGAGTGGTCGGTCGAGTAGTTTGTCGAGTAGTTGGTCGAGTAGTTGGTCGGATAGTTGGTCGAGTAAATTGTCGAGTAGTTGGTCTTGTGGTTGGTCGAGTAGTTGGTCGAGTAGTTGGTCGAGTGGTCGGTCGAGTAGTTTGTCGAGTGGTCCGTCGAGTAGTTGGTCGAGTAGTTGGTCGAGAGGTTGGTCGAGTAGTTGGCCGAGTAGTTGGTCGAGTAGTTGGTCGAATGATGGTCGAGTAGTTTGTCGAATAGTTGGTTGAGTGGTCAGTCGAGTAGTTGGTCAAGTGGTCGGTCGAGTAGTTGGTCGAGTAGTTGGTCGAGTGGTCGGTCGAGTAGTTTGTCGAGTGGTCCGTCGAGTAGTTGGTCGAGTAGATGGTCGAGTAGTTGGTCGACTGGTTGGTCGACTGGTTGGTCGAGTAGTTGGTCGAGTGGTTGGTCGAGTAGTTGGCCGAGTAGTTGGTCTAGTAGTTGTTCAAGTAGTTTGTCGAGTGGTCGGTGGAGTAGTTGGTCGAGTAATTGGTCGCGTAGTTGGTCGAGTGCTCGGTCAAGAAGTTGGTCAAGTATTTGGTCGAGTGGACGGTCGAGTAGTTGGTCGAGTAGTTGGTCGAGTAGTTGGTCGAGTAGTTGGTCAAGTAGTTGGTCGAGTAGTTGGTCGAGTGCTCGGTCAAGTAGTTGGTCGAGTAGTTGGTCGAGTAAATGGTCGTGTAGTTGGTCGAGTAGTTGGTCGAGTAGTCGGTCGAGTAGTTGGTCGAGTAGTTGGTCGAGTAGTTGGTCGAGTGGTCGGTCTAGTGGTTGGTCGAGTGGTCGGTCGAGTAGTTTTTCGAGTAGTTGGTCGAGTAGTTGGTCGGATAGTTGGTCGAGTAAATGGTCGCGTAGTCGGTCTAGTAGTTGGTCGAGTAGTTGGTCGAGTAGTTGATCGATTAGTTGGTCAAGTGGTCGGTCGAGTAGTTGGTCGAGTAGTTGGTCGAGTAGTTGGTCGAGTAGTTGGTCGAGTGCTCGGTCAAGTAGTTGGTCGAGTAGTTGGTCGAGTAGTTGGTCGAGTAGTTGGTCGAGTAGTTGGTCGAGTAGTTGGTCGAGTGGTTCGTAAAGTAGTTGGTCAAGTGGTCGGTCGAGTAGTTGGTCGAGTAGTTGGTCGAGTGGTCGGTCGAATACTTTGTCGAGTAGTTGGTCGAGTAGTTGGTCGAGTAGTTGGTCGAGTAAATGGTCGTGTAGTTGGTCGAGTAGTTGGTCGAGTGGTCGGTCGAGTAGTTTGTCGAGTAGTTGGTCGAGTAGTTGGTCGGATAGTTGGTCGAGTAAATTGTCGAGTAGTTGGTCTTGTGGTTGGTCGAGTAGTTGGTCGAGTAGTTGGTCGAGTGGTCGGTCGAGTAGTTTGTCGAGTGGTCCGTCGAGTAGTTGGTCGAGTAGTTGGTCGAGAGGTTGGTCGAGTAGTTGGCCGAGTAGTTGGTCGAGTAGTTGGTCGAATGATGGTCGAGTAGTTTGTCGAATAGTTGGTCGAGTGGTCGGTCGAGTAGTTTGTCGAGTGGTCCGTCGAGTAGTTAGTCGAGTAGATGGTCGAGTAGTTGGTCGACTGGTTGGTCGACTGGTTGGTCGAGTAGTTTGTCGAGTGGTTGGTCGAGTAGTTGGCCGAGTAGTTGGTCTAGTAGTTGTTCAAGTAGTTTGTCGAGTGGTCGGTGGAGTAGTTGGTCGAGTAATTGGTCGCGTAGTTGGTCGAGTGCTCGGTCAAGTAGTTGGTCAAGTATTTGGTCGAGTGGACGGTCGAGTAGTTGGTCGAGTAGTTGGTCGAGTAGTTGGTCGAGTAGTTGGTCAAGCAGTTGTCCGAGTAGTTGGTCGAGTGCTCGGTCAAGTAGTTGGTCGAGTAGTTGGTCGAGTAGTTGGTCGAGTAGTTGGTCGAGTGGTCAGTCGAGTAGTTGGTCAAGTGGTCCGTCGAGTAGTTGCTCGAGTAGATGGTCGAAGAGTTGGTCGACTAGTTGGTCGAGTGGCTGGTCGAGTAGTTCGTCGAGTAGTTGGTCAAGTGGTCGGTCGAGTAGTTGGTCGAGTAATTGGTCGAGTGGTCGGTCGAGTAGTTTTTCGAGTGGTCCGTCGAGTAGTTGGTCAAGTAGTTGGTCGAGAGGTTGGTCGAGTAGTTGGCCGAGTACTTGGTCGAGTAGTTGGTCGAATGATGGTCGAGTAGTTTGTCGAATAGTTGGTTGAGTGGTCAGTCGAGTAGTTGGTCAAGTGGTCGGACGAGTAGTTGGTCGAGTAGTTGGTCGAGTGGTCGGTCGAGTAGTTTGTCGAGTGGTCCGTCGAGTAGTTGGTCAAGAAGATGGTCGAGTAGTTGGTCGACTGGTTGGTCGACTGGTTGGTCGAGTAGTTGGTCGAGTGGTTGGTCGAGTAGTTGGCCGAGTAGTTGGTCTAGTAGTTGTTCAAGTAGTTTGTCGAGTGGTCGGTGGAGTAGTTGGTCGAGTAATTGGTCGCGTAGTTGGTCGAGTGCTCGGTCAAGAAGTTGGTCAAGTATTTGGTCGAGTGGACGGTCGAGTAGTTGGTCGAGTAGTTGGTCGAGTAGTTGGTCGAGTAGTTGGTCAAGTAGTTGGTCGAGTAGTTGGTCGAGTGCTCGGTCAAGTAGTTGGTCGAGTAGTTGGTCGAGGAGTTGGTCGAGTAGTTGGTCGAGTGGTCAGTCGAGTAGTTGGTCAAGTGGTCCGTCGAGTAGTTGCTCGAGTAGATGGTCGAAGAGATGGTCGACTGGTTGATCGAGTGATTGGTCGAGTAGTTGGTCGAGTGGTTGGTCGAGTAGTTGGCCGAGTAGTTGGTCGAGAGCTCGGTCAAGTAGTTGGTCAAGTAGTTGGTCAAGTATTTGGTCGAGTGGTCGGTCGAGTAGTTTGTCGAGTAGTTGGTCGAGTAGTTGGTCAAGTATTTGGTCGAGTGGTCGGTCGAGTAGTTTGTCGTGTAGTTGGTCAAGTGGTTAGTCAAGTAGTTGGTAGAGTAGTTGGTCGAGTGGTCGGTCGAGTGGTTGGTCGAGTGTTCGGTCGAGTAGTTGGTCGACTAGATGGTCGAGTACTTGGTCGAGTGGTAGGTCGAGTAGTTGGCCGAGTAGTTCGTCGAGTAGTTGGTCAAGTGGTCGGTCGAGTAGTTTGTCGAGTGGTCCGTCTAGTAGTTGTTCAAGTAGATGGTCGAGTAGTTGGTCGACAGGTTGGTCGAGTTATTGGTCGAGTAGTTGGTCGAGTGGTTAGTCAAGTAGTTGGTCGAGTAGTTGGTCGAGTGGTCGGTCGAGTGGTTCGTCGAGTGGTCGGTCGAGTAGTTTGTCGAGTAGTTGGTCGAGTAGTTGGTCGGATAGTTGGTCGAGTAAATTGTCGAGTAGTTGGTCTTGTGGTTGGTCGAGTAGTTGGTCGAGTAGTTGGTCGAGTGGTCGGTCGAGTAGTTTGTCTAGTGGTCCGTCGAGTAGTTGGTCGAGTAGTTGGTCGAGAGGTTGGTCGAGTAGTTGGCCGAGTAGTTGGTCGAGTAGTTGGTCGAATGATGGTCGAGTAGTTTGTCGAATAGTTGGTTGAGTGTTCAGTCGAGTAGTTGGTCAAGTGGTCGGTCGAGTAGTTGGTCGAGTAGTTGGTCGAGTGGTCGGTCGAGTAGTTTGTCGAGTGGTCCGTCGAGTAGTTGGTCGAGTAGATGGTCAAGTAGTTGGTCGACTGGTTGGTCTACTGGTTGGTCGAGTAGTTGGCCGAGTAGTTGGTCTAGTAGTTGTTCAAGTAGTTTGTCGAGTGGTCGGTGGAGTAGTTGGTCGAGTAGTTGGTCGAGTAGTTGGTCGAGTATTTGGTCGAGTAAAAGGTCGAGTAGTTGGTCAAGTAGTTGGTCGAGTGGTCGGTCGAGAAGTTGGTCGAGTAGTTGGTCGAGTATTTGGTCGAGTGGTTGGTCGAGTAGTTGGCCGAGTAGTTCGTAAAGTAGTTGGTCAAGTGGTCGGTCGAGTAGTTGGTCGAGTAGTTGGTCGAGTGGTCGGTCGAATACTTTGTCGAGTAGTTGGTCGAGTAGTTGGTCGAGTAGTTGGTCGAGTAAATGGTCGTGTAGTTGGTCGAGTAGTTGGTCGAGTAGTCGGTCGAGTAGTTGGTCGAGTAGTTGGTCGAGTAGTTGGTCGAGTGGTCGGTCTAGTGGTTGGTCGAGTGGTCGGTCGAGTAGTTTGTCGAGTAGTTGGTCGAGTAGTTGGTCGGATAGTTGGTCGAGTAAATGGTCGAGTAGTCGGTCTAGTAGTTGGTCGAGTAGTTGGTCGAGTAGTTGATCGATTAGTTGGTCAAGTGGTCGGTCGAGTAGTTGGTCGAGTAGTTGGTCGAGTAGTTGGTCGAGTAGTTGGTCGAGTGCTCGGTCAAGTAGTTGGTCGAGTAGTTGGTCGAGTAGTTGGTCGAGTAGTTGGTCGAGTAGTTGGTCGAGTAGTTGGTCGAGTGGTTCGTAAAGTAGTTGGTCAAGTGGTCGGTCGAGTAGTTGGTCGAGTAGTTGGTCGAGTGGTCGGTCGAATACTTTGTCGAGTAGTTGGTCGAGTAGTTGGTCGAGTAGTTGGTCGAGTAAATGGTCGTGTAGTTGGTCGAGTAGTTGGTCGAGTGGTCGGTCGAGTAGTTTGTCGAGTAGTTGGTCGAGTAGTTGGTCGAGTAGTTTGTCGAGTGGTCCGTCGAGTAGTTGGTCGAGTAGTTGGTCGAGAGGTTGGTCGAGTAGTTGGCCGAGTAGTTGGTCGAGTAGTTGGTCGAATGATGGTCGAGTAGTTTGTCGAATAGTTGGTTGAGTGGTCAGTCGAGTAGTTGGTCAAGTGGTCGGTCGAGTAGTTGGTCGAGTAGTTGGTCGAGAGGTTGGTCGAGTAGTTGGCCGAGTAGTTGGTCGAGTAGTTGGTCGAATGATGGTCGAGTAGTTTGTCGAATAGTTGGTTGAGTGGTCAGTCGAGTAGTTGGTCAAGTGGTCGGTCGAGTAGTTGGTCGAGTAGTTGGTCGAGTGGTCGGTCGAGTAGTTTGTCGAGTGGTCCGTCGAGTAGTTGGTCGAGTAGATGGTCGAGTAGTTGGTCTTGTGGTTGGTCGAGTAGTTGGTCGAGTAGTTGGTCGAGTGGTCGGTCGAGTAGTTTGTCGAGTGGTCCGTCGAGTAGTTGGTCGAGTAGTTGGTCGAGAGGTTGGTCGAGTAGTTGGCCGAGTAGTTGGTCGAGTAGTTGGTCGAATGATGGTCGAGTAGTTTGTCGAATAGTTGGTTGAGTGGTCAGTCGAGTAGTTGGTCAAGTGGTCGGTCGAGTAGTTGGTCGAGTAGTTGGTCGAGTGGTCGGTCGAGTAGTTTGTCGAGTGGTCCGTCGAGTAGTTGGTCGAGTAGATGGTCGAGTAGTTGGTCGACTGGTTGGTCGACTGGTTGGTCGAGTAGTTGGTCGAGTGGTTGGTCGAGTAGTTGGCCGAGTAGTTGGTCTAGTAGTTGTTCAAGTAGTTTGTCGAGTGGTCGGTGGAGTAGTTGGTCGAGTAATTGGTCGCGTAGTTGGTCGAGTGCTCGGTCAAGAAGTTGGTCAAGTATTTGGTCGAGTGGACGGTCGAGTAGTTGGTCGAGTAGTTGGTCGAGTAGTTGGTCGAGTAGTTGGTCAAGTAGTTGGTCGAGTAGTTGGTCGAGTGCTCGGTCAAGTAGTTGGTCGAGTAGTTGGTCGAGGAGTTGGTCGAGTAGTTGGTCGAGTGGTCAGTCGAGTAGTTGGTCAAGTGTTCCGTCGAGTAGTTGCTCGAGTAGATGGTCGAAGAGTTGGTCGACTGGTTGGTCGAGTGATTGGTCGAGTAGTTGGTCGAGTGGTTGGTCGAGTAGTTTGTCGAGTAGTTGGTCGAGTAGTTGGTCAAGTATTTGGTCCAGTGGTCGGTCGAATAGTTTGTCGTGTAGTTGGTCGAGTGGTTAGTCAAGTAGTTGGTAGAGTAGTTGGTCGAGTGGTCGGTCGAGTGGTTGGTCGAGTGTTCGGTCGAGTAGTTGGTCGAGTAGATGGTCGAGTACTTGGTCGAGTGGTAGGTCGAGTAGTTGGCCGAGTAGTTCGTCGAGTAGTTGGTCAAGTGGTCGGTCGAGTAGTTTGTCGAGTGGTCCGTCTAGTAGTTGTTCAAGTAGATGGTCGAGTAGTTGGTCGACAGGTTGGTCGAGTTATTGGTCGAGTAGTTGGTCGAGTGGTTAGTCAAGTAGTTGGTCGAGTAGTTGGTCGAGTGGTCGGTCGAGTGGTTGGTCGAGTGGTCGGTGGAGTAGTTGGTCGAGTAGTTGGTCGAGTAGTTGGTCGAGTAGTTGGTCGAGTGCTCGGTCAAGTAGTTGGTCAAGTATTTGGTCGAGTGGTCGGTCGAGTAGTTGGTCGAGTAGTTGGTCGAGTGCTCGGTCAAGTAGTTGGTCAAGTTTTTGGTCGAGTGGTCGGTCGAGTAGTTGGTCGAGTACTTGGTCGAGTAGTTGGTCGAGTGGTCGTTCTAATGGTTGGTCGAGTGGTCGGTCGAGTAGTTGGTCGAGTAGTTGGTCGAGTGGTCAGTCGAGTAGTTGGTCGAGTGATTGGTCGAGTAGTTGGTCGAGTGGTTAGTCAAGTAGTTGGTCGAGTAGTTGGTGGAGTGGTCGGTCGAGTGGTTGGTCGAGTGGTCGGTCGAGTAGTTGGTCGAGTAGATGGTCGAGTAGTTGGTCGAGTGGTTGGTCGAGTGGTCGGTCGAGTAGTTGGTCGAGTAGATGGTCGAGTAGTTGGTCGAGTGGTCGGTCGAGTGGTTGGTCGAGTAGTTGGTCGAGTAGTTGGTCGAAAAGTTGGTCGAGTGGCTGGTCGAGTAGTTCGTCGAGTAGTTGGTCAAGTGGTCGGTCGAGTAGTTGGTCGAGTAATTGGTCGAGTGGTCGGTCGAGTAGTTTGTCGAGTAGTTGGTCGAGTAGTTGGTCGAGTAAAAGGTCGAGTAGTTGGTCAAGTAGTTGGTCGAGTGGTCGGTCGAGTAGTTGGTCGAGTAGTTGGTCGAGTATTTGGTCGAGTGGTTGGTCGAGTAGTTGGCCGAGTAGTTCGTCGAGTAGTTGGTCAAGTGGTCGGTCGAGTAGTTGGTCGAGTAGTTGGTCGAGTGGTCGGTCGAATACTTTGTCGAGTAATTGGTCGAGTAGTTGGTCGAGTAGTTGGTCGAGTAAATGGTCGAGTAGTTGGTCGAGTAGTTGGTCGAGTAGTCGGTCGAGTAGTTGGTCGAGTAGTTGGTCGAGTAGTTGGTGGAGTGGTCGGTCGAGTGGTTGTTCGAGTGTTCGGTCGAGTAGTTGGTCGAGTAGATGGTCGAGTAGTTGGTCGAGTGGTCGGTCGAGTGGTTGGTCGAGTAGTTGGTCGAGTAGTTGGTCGAAAAGTTGGTCGAGTGGCTGGTCGAGTAGTTCGTCGAGTAGTTGGTCAAGTGGTCGGTCGAGTAGTTGGTCGAGTAATTGGTCGAGTGGTCGGTCGAGTAGTTTGTCGAGTAGTTGGTCGAGTAGTTGGTCGAGTAAAAGGTCGAGTAGTTGGTCAAGTAGTTGGTCGAGTGGTCGGTCGAGTAGTTGGTCGAGTAGTTGGTCGAGTATTTGGTCGAGTGGTTGGTCGAGTAGTTGGTCGAGTGGTCGGTCGAATACATTGTCGAGTAGTTGGTCGAGTAGTTGGTCGAGTAGTTGGTCGAGTAAATGGTCGAGTAGTTGGTCGAGTAGTTGGTCGAGTAGTCGGTCGAGTAGTTGGTCGAGTAGTTGGTCGAGTAGTTGGTCGAGTGGTCGGTCTAGTGGTTCGCCGAGTGGTCGGTCGAGTAGTTTGTCGAGTAGTTGGTCGAGTAGTTGGTCGGATAGTTGTTCGAGTAAATTGTCGAGTAGTTGGTCTTGTGGTTGGTCGAGTAGTTGGTCGAGTAGTTGGTCGAGTGGTCGGTCGAGTAGTTTGTCGAGTGGTCCGTCGAGTAGTTGGTCGAGTAGTTGGTCGAGAGGTTGGTCGAGTAGTTGGCCGAGTAGTTGGTCGAGTAGTTGGTCGAATGATGGTCGAGTAGTTTGTCGAATAGTTGGTTGAGTGGTCAGTCGAGTAGTTGGTCAAGTGGTCGGTCGAGTAGTTGGTCGAGTAGTTGGTCGAGTGGTCGGTCGAGTAGTTTGTCGAGTGGTCCGTCGAGTAGTTGGTCGAGTAGATGGTCAAGTAGTTGGTCGACTGGTTGGTCTACTGGTTGGTCGAGTAGTTGGCCGAGTAGTTGGTCTAGTAGTTGTTCAAGTAGTTTGTCGAGTGGTCGGTGGAGTAGTTGGTCGAGTAGTTGGTCGAGTAGTTGGTCGAGTTTTTGGTCGAGTAAAAGGTCGAGTAGTTGGTCAAGTAGTTGGTCGAGTGGTCGGTCGAGTAGTTGGTCGAGTAGTTGGTCGAGTATTTGGTCGAGTGGTTGGTCGAGTGGTCGGTCGAGTAGTTGGTCGAGTAGATGGTCGAGTAGTTGGTCGAGTGGTTGGTCGAGTGGTCGGTCGGGTAGTTGGTCGAGTAGATGGTCGAGTAGTTGGTCGAGTGGTCGGTCGAGTGGTTGGTCGAGTAGTTGGTCGAGTAGTTGGTCGAAAAGTTGGTCGAGTGGCTGGTCGAGTAGTTCGTCGAGTAGTCGGTCAAGTGGTCGGTCGAGTAGTTTGTCGAGTAATTGGTCGAGTGGTCGGTCGAGTAGTTTGTCGAGTAGTTGGTCGAGTAGTTGGTCGAGTAGTTGGTCGAGTAGTTGGTCAAGTAGTTGGTCGAGTGGTCGGTCGAGTAGTTGGTCGAGTAGTTGGTCGAGTATTTGGTCGAGTGGTTGGTCGAGTAGTTGGCAGAGTAGTTCGTCGAGTAGTTGGTCAAGTGGTCGGTCGAGTAGTTGGTCGAGTAGTTGGTCGAGTGGTCGGTCGAATACTTTGTCGAGTAATTGGTCGAGTAGTTGGTCGAGTAGTTGGTCGAGTAAATGGTCGAGTAGTTGGTCGAGTAGTTGGTCGAGTAGTCGGTCGAGTAGTTGGTCGAGTAGTTGGTCGAGTAGTTGGTGGAGTGGTCGGTCGAGTGGTTGTTCGAGTGGTCGGTCGAGTAGTTGGTCGAGTAGATGGTCGAAGTAGTTGGTCGAGTGGTCGGTCGAGTGGTTGGTCGAGTAGTTGGTCGAGTAGTTGGTCGAAAAGTTGGTCGAGTGGCTGGTCGAGTAGTTCGTCGAGTAGTTGGTCAAGTGGTCGGTCGAGTAGTTGGTCGAGTAATTGGTCGAGTGGTCGGTCGAGTAGTTTGTCGAGTAGTTGGTCGAGTAGTTGGTCGAGTAAAAGGTCGAGTAGTTGGTCAAGTAGTTGGTCGAGTGGTCGGTCGAGTAGTTGGTCGAGTAGTTGGTCGAGTATGTGGTCGAGTGGTTGGTCGAGTAGTTGGCCGAGTAGTTCGTCGAGTAGTTGGTCAAGTAGTTGGTCTAGTAGTTGGTCGAGTAGTTGGTCGAGTGGTCGGTCGAATACTTTGTCGAGTAGTTGGTCGAGTAGTTGGTCGAGTAGCTGGTCGAGTAGTTGGTCGAGTAGTTGGTCGAGTGCTCGGTCAAGAAGTCGGTCGAGTAGTTGGTCGAGTAGTTGGTCGAGTAGTTGGTCGAGTGGTCGGTCTAGTGGTTCGTCGAGTGGTCGGTCGAGTAGTTTGTCGAGTAGTTGGTCGAGTAGTTGGTCGGATAGTTGGTCGAGTAAATTGTCGAGTAGTTGGTCTTGTGGTTGGTCGAGTAGTTGGTCGAGTAGTTGGTCGAGTGGTCGGTCGAGTAGTTTGTCTAGTGGTCCGTCGAGTAGTTGGTCGAGTAGTTGGTCGAGAGGTTGGTCGAGTAGTTGGCCGAGTAGTTGGTCGAGTAGTTGGTCGAATGATGGTCGAGTAGTTTGTCGAATAGTTGGTTGAGTGTTCAGTCGAGTAGTTGGTCAAGTGGTCGGTCGAGTAGTTGGTCGAGTAGTTGGTCGAGTGGTCGGTCGAGTAGTTTGTCGAGTGGTCCGTCGAGTAGTTGGTCGAGTAGATGGTCAAGTAGTTGGTCGACTGGTTGGTCTACTGGTTGGTCGAGTAGTTGGCCGAGTAGTTGGTCTAGTAGTTGTTCAAGTAGTTTGTCGAGTGGTCGGTGGAGTAGTTGGTCGAGTAGTTGGTCGAGTAGTTGGTCGAGTATTTGGTCGAGTAAAAGGTCGAGTAGTTGGTCAAGTAGTTGGTCGAGTGGTCGGTCGAGAAGTTGGTCGAGTAGTTGGTCGAGTATTTGGTCGAGTGGTTGGTCGAGTAGTTGGCCGAGTAGTTCGTAAAGTAGTTGGTCAAGTGGTCGGTCGAGTAGTTGGTCGAGTAGTTGGTCGAGTGGTCGGTCGAATACTTTGTCGAGTAGTTGGTCGAGTAGTTGGTCGAGTAGTTGGTCGAGTAAATGGTCGTGTAGTTGGTCGAGTAGTTGGTCGAGTAGTCGGTCGAGTAGTTGGTCGAGTAGTTGGTCGAGTAGTTGGTCGAGTGGTCGGTCTAGTGGTTGGTCGAGTGGTCGGTCGAGTAGTTTGTCGAGTAGTTGGTCGAGTAGTTGGTCGGATAGTTGGTCGAGAAAATGGTCGAGTAGTCGGTCTAGTAGTTGGTCGAGTAGTTTGTCGAGTAGTTGATCGATTAGTTGGTCAAGTGGTCGGTCGAGTAGTTGGTCGAGTAGTTGGTCGAGTAGTTGGTCGAGTAGTTGGTCGAGTGCTCGGTTAAGTAGTTGGTCGAGTAGTTGGTCGAGTAGTTGGTCGAGTAGTTGGTCGAGTAGTTGGTCGAGTGGTTCGTAAAGTAGTTGGTCAAGTGGTCGGTCGAGTAGTTGGTCGAGTAGTTGGTCGAGTGGTCGGTCGAATACTTTGTCGAGTAGTTGGTCGAGTAGTTGGTCGAGTAGTTGGTCGAGTAAATGGTCGTGTAGTTGGTCGAGTAGTTGGTCGAGTGGTCGGTCGAGTAGTTTGTCGAGTAGTTGGTCGAGTAGTTGGTCGGATAGTTGGTCGAGTAAATTGTCGAGTAGTTGGTCTTGTGGTTGGTCGAGTAGTTGGTCGAGTAGTTGGTCGAGTGGTCGGTCGAGTAGTTTGTCGAGTGGTCCGTCGAGTAGTTGGTCGAGTAGTTGGTCGAGAGGTTGGTCGAGTAGTTGGCCGAGTAGTTGGTCGAGTAGTTGGTCGAATGATGGTCGAGTAGTTTGTCGACTAGTTGGTCGAGTGGTCGGTCGAGTAGTTTGTCGAGTGGTCCGTCGAGTAGTTAGTCGAGTAGATGGTCGAGTAGTTGGTCGACTGGTTGGTCGACTGGTTGGTCGAGTAGTTTGTCGAGTGGTTGGTCGAGTAGTTGGCCGAGTAGTTGGTCTAGTAGTTGTTCAAGTAGTTTGTCGAGTGGTCGGTGGAGTAGTTGGTCGAGTAATTGGTCGCGTAGTTGGTCGAGTGCTCGGTCAAGTAGTTGGTCAAGTATTTGGTCGAGTGGACGGTCGAGTAGTTGGTCGAGTAGTTGGTCGAGTAGTTGGTCGAGTAGTTGGTCAAGCAGTTGGTCGAGTAGTTGGTCGAGTGCTCGGTCAAGTAGTTGGTCGAGTAGTTGGTCGAGTAGTTGGTCGAGTAGTTGGTCGAGTGGTCAGTCGAGTAGTTGGTCAAGTGGTCCGTCGAGTAGTTGCTCGAGTAGATGGTCGAAGAGTTGGTCGACTAGTTGGTCGAGTGGCTGGTCGAGTAGTTCGTCGAGTAGTTGGTCAAGTGGTCGGTCGAGTAGTTGGTCGAGTAATTGGTCGAGTGGTCGGTCGAGTAGTTTTTCGAGTGGTCCGTCGAGTAGTTGGTCAAGTAGTTGGTCGAGAGGTTGGTCGAGTAGTTGGCCGAGTACTTGGTCGAGTAGTTGGTCGAATGATGGTCGAGTAGTTTGTCGAATAGTTGGTTGAGTGGTCAGTCGAGTAGTTGGTCAAGTGGTCGGACGAGTAGTTGGTCGAGTAGTTGGTCGAGTGGTCGGTCGAGTAGTTTGTCGAGTGGTCCGTCGAGTAGTTGGTCAAGAAGATGGTCGAGTAGTTGGTCGACTGGTTGGTCGACTGGTTGGTCGAGTAGTTGGTCGAGTGGTTGGTCGAGTAGTTGGCCGAGTAGTTGGTCTAGTAGTTGTTCAAGTAGTTTGTCGAGTTGTCGGTGGAGTAGTTGGTCGAGTAATTGGTCGCGTAGTTGGTCGAGTGCTCGGTCAAGAAGTTGGTCAAGTATTTGGTCGAGTGGACGGTCGAGTAGTTGGTCGAGTAGTTGGTCGAGTAGTTGGTCGAGTAGTTGGTCAAGTAGTTGGTCGAGTAGTTGGTCGAGTGCTCGGTCAAGTAGTTGGTCGAGTAGTTGGTCGAGGAGTTGGTCGAGTAGTTGGTCGAGTGGTCAGTCGAGTAGTTGGTCAAGTGGTCCGTCGAGTAGTTGCTCGAGTAGATGGTCGAAGAGTTGGTCGACTGGTTGGTCGAGTGATTGGTCGAGTAGTTGGTCGAGTGGTTGGTCGAGTAGTTGGCCGAGTAGTTGGTCGAGAGCTCGGTCAAGTAGTTGGTCAAGTAGTTGGTCAAGTATTTGGTCGAGTGGTCGGTCGAGTAGTTTGTCGAGTAGTTGGTCGAGTAGTTGGTCAAGTATTTGGTCGAGTGGTCGGTCGAGTAGTTTGTCGTGTAGTTGGTCAAGTGGTTAGTCAAGTAGTTGGTAGAGTAGTTGGTCGAGTGGTCGGTCGAGTGGTTGGTCGAGTGTTCGGTCGAGTAGTTGGTCGACTAGATGGTCGAGTACTTGGTCGAGTGGTAGGTCGAGTAGTTGGCCGAGTAGTTCGTCGAGTAGTTGGTCAAGTGGTCGGTCGAGTAGTTTGTCGAGTGGTCCGTCTAGTAGTTGTTCAAGTAGATGGTCGAGTAGTTGGTCGACAGGTTGGTCGAGTTATTGGTCGAGTAGTTGGTCGAGTGGTTAGTCAAGTAGTTGGTCGAGTAGTTGGTCGAGTGGTCGGTCGAGTGGTTCGTCGAGTGGTCGGTCGAGTAGTTTGTCGAGTAGTTGGTCGAGTAGTTGGTCGGATAGTTGGTCGAGTAAATTGTCGAGTAGTTGGTCTTGTGGTTGGTCGAGTAGTTGGTCGAGTAGTTGGTCGAGTGGTCGGTCGAGTAGTTTGTCTAGTGGTCCGTCGAGTAGTTGGTCGAGTAGTTGGTCGAGAGGTTGGTCGAGTAGTTGGCCGAGTAGTTGGTCGAGTAGTTGGTCGAATGATGGTCGAGTAGTTTGTCGAATAGTTGGTTGAGTGTTCAGTCGAGTAGTTGGTCAAGTGGTCGGTCGAGTAGTTGGTCGAGTAGTTGGTCGAGTGGTCGGTCGAATACTTTGTCGAGTAGTTGGTCGAGTAGTTGGTCGAGTAGTTGGTCGAGTAAATGGTCGTGTAGTTGGTCGAGTAGTTGGTCGAGTAGTCGGTCGAGTAGTTGGTCGAGTAGTTGGTCGAGTAGTTGGTCGAGTGGTCGGTCTAGTGGTTGGTCGAGTGGTCGGTCGAGTAGTTTGTCGAGTAGTTGGTCGAGTAGTTGGTCGGATAGTTGGTCGAGTAAATGGTCGAGTAGTCGGTCTAGTAGTTGGTCGAGTAGTTGGTCGAGTAGTTGATCGATTAGTTGGTCAAGTGGTCGGTCGAGTAGTTGGTCGAGTAGTTGGTCGAGCAGTTGGTCGAGTAGTTGGTCGAGTGCTCGGTCAAGTAGTTGGTCGAGTAGTTGGTCGAGTAGTTGGTCGAGTAGTTGGTCGAGTAGTTGGTCGAGTAGTTGGTCGAGTGGTTCGTAAAGTAGTTGGTCAAGTGGTCGGTCGAGTAGTTGGTCGAGTAGTTGGTCGAGTGGTCGGTCGAATACTTTGTCGAGTAGTTGGTCGAGTAGTTGGTCGAGTAGTTGGTCGAGTAAATGGTCGTGTAGTTGGTCGAGTAGTTGGTCGAGTGGTCGGTCGAGTAGTTTGTCGAGTAGTTGGTCGAGTAGTTGGTCGGATAGTTGGTCGAGTAAATTGTCGAGTAGTTGGTCTTGTGGTTGGTCGAGTAGTTGGTCGAGTAGTTGGTCGAGTGGTCGGTCGAGTAGTTTGTCGAGTGGTCCGTCGAGTAGTTGGTCGAGTAGTTGGTCGAGAGGTTGGTCGAGTAGTTGGCCGAGTAGTTGGTCGAGTAGTTGGTCGAATGATGGTCGAGTAGTTTGTCGAATAGTTGGTTGAGTGGTCAGTCGAGTAGTTGGTCAAGTGGTCGGTCGAGTAGTTGGTCGAGTAGTTGGTCGAGTGGTCGGTCGAGTAGTTTGTCGAGTGGTCCGTCGAGTAGTTGGTCGAGTAGATGGTCGAGTAGTTGGTCGACTGGTTGGTCGACTGGTTGGTCGAGTAGTTGGTCGAGTGGTTGGTCGAGTAGTTGGCCGAGTAGTTGGTCTAGTAGTTGTTCAAGTAGTTTGTCGAGTGGTCGGTGGAGTAGTTGGTCGAGTAATTGGTCGCGTAGTTGGTCGAGTGCTCGGTCAAGAAGTTGGTCAAGTATTTGGTCGAGTGGACGGTCGAGTAGTTGGTCGAGTAGTTGGTCGAGTAGTTGGTCGAGTAGTTGGTCAAGTAGTTGGTCGAGTAGTTGGTCGAGTGCTCGGTCAAGTAGTTGGTCGAGTAGTTGGTCGAGTAAATGGTCGTGTAGTTGGTCGAGTAGTTGGTCGAGTAGTCGGTCGAGTAGTTGGTCGAGTAGTTGGTCGAGTAGTTGGTCGAGTGGTCGGTCTAGTGGTTGGTCGAGTGGTCGGTCGAGTAGTTTTTCGAGTAGTTGGTCGAGTAGTTGGTCGGATAGTTGGTCGAGTAAATGGTCGCGTAGTCGGTCTAGTAGTTGGTCGAGTAGTTGGTCGAGTAGTTGATCGATTAGTTGGTCAAGTGGTCGGTCGAGTAGTTGGTCGAGTAGTTGGTCGAGTAGTTGGTCGAGTAGTTGGTCGAGTGCTCGGTCAAGTAGTTGGTCGAGTAGTTGGTCGAGTAGTTGGTCGAGTAGTTGGTCGAGTAGTTGGTCGAGTAGTTGGTCGAGTGGTTCGTAAAGTAGTTGGTCAAGTGGTCGGTCGAGTAGTTGGTCGAGTAGTTGGTCGAGTGGTCGGTCGAATACTTTGTCGAGTAGTTGGTCGAGTAGTTGGTCGAGTAGTTGGTCGAGTAAATGGTCGTGTAGTTGGTCGAGTAGTTGGTCGAGTGGTCGGTCGAGTAGTTTGTCGAGTAGTTGGTCGAGTAGTTGGTCGGATAGTTGGTCGAGTAAATTGTCGAGTAGTTGGTCTTGTGGTTGGTCGAGTAGTTGGTCGAGTAGTTGGTCGAGTGGTCGGTCGAGTAGTTTGTCGAGTGGTCCGTCGAGTAGTTGGTCGAGTAGTTGGTCGAGAGGTTGGTCGAGTAGTTGGCCGAGTAGTTGGTCGAGTAGTTGGTCGAATGATGGTCGAGTAGTTTGTCGAATAGTTGGTCGAGTGGTCGGTCGAGTAGTTTGTCGAGTGGTCCGTCGAGTAGTTAGTCGAGTAGATGGTCGAGTAGTTGGTCGACTGGTTGGTCGACTGGTTGGTCGAGTAGTTTGTCGAGTGGTTGGTCGAGTAGTTGGCCGAGTAGTTGGTCTAGTAGTTGTTCAAGTAGTTTGTCGAGTGGTCGGTGGAGTAGTTGGTCGAGTAATTGGTCGCGTAGTTGGTCGAGTGCTCGGTCAAGTAGTTGGTCAAGTATTTGGTCGAGTGGACGGTCGAGTAGTTGGTCGAGTAGTTGGTCGAGTAGTTGGTCGAGTAGTTGGTCAAGCAGTTGTCCGAGTAGTTGGTCGAGTGCTCGGTCAAGTAGTTGGTCGAGTAGTTGGTCGAGTAGTTGGTCGAGTAGTTGGTCGAGTGGTCAGTCGAGTAGTTGGTCAAGTGGTCCGTCGAGTAGTTGCTCGAGTAGATGGTCGAAGAGTTGGTCGACTAGTTGGTCGAGTGGCTGGTCGAGTAGTTCGTCGAGTAGTTGGTCAAGTGGTCGGTCGAGTAGTTGGTCGAGTAATTGGTCGAGTGGTCGGTCGAGTAGTTTTTCGAGTGGTCCGTCGAGTAGTTGGTCAAGTAGTTGGTCGAGAGGTTGGTCGAGTAGTTGGCCGAGTACTTGGTCGAGTAGTTGGTCGAATGATGGTCGAGTAGTTTGTCGAATAGTTGGTTGAGTGGTCAGTCGAGTAGTTGGTCAAGTGGTCGGACGAGTAGTTGGTCGAGTAGTTGGTCGAGTGGTCGGTCGAGTAGTTTGTCGAGTGGTCCGTCGAGTAGTTGGTCAAGAAGATGGTCGAGTAGTTGGTCGACTGGTTGGTCGACTGGTTGGTCGAGTAGTTGGTCGAGTGGTTGGTCGAGTAGTTGGCCGAGTAGTTGGTCTAGTAGTTGTTCAAGTAGTTTGTCGAGTGGTCGGTGGAGTAGTTGGTCGAGTAATTGGTCGCGTAGTTGGTCGAGTGCTCGGTCAAGAAGTTGGTCAAGTATTTGGTCGAGTGGACGGTCGAGTAGTTGGTCGAGTAGTTGGTCGAGTAGTTGGTCGAGTAGTTGGTCAAGTAGTTGGTCGAGTAGTTGGTCGAGTGCTCGGTCAAGTAGTTGGTCGAGTAGTTGGTCGAGGAGTTGGTCGAGTAGTTGGTCGAGTGGTCAGTCGAGTAGTTGGTCAAGTGGTCCGTCGAGTAGTTGCTCGAGTAGATGGTCGAAGAGTTGGTCGACTGGTTGATCGAGTGATTGGTCGAGTAGTTGGTCGAGTGGTTGGTCGAGTAGTTGGCCGAGTAGTTGGTCGAGAGCTCGGTCAAGTAGTTGGTCAAGTAGTTGGTCAAGTATTTGGTCGAGTGGTCGGTCGAGTAGTTTGTCGAGTAGTTGGTCGAGTAGTTGGTCAAGTATTTGGTCGAGTGGTCGGTCGAGTAGTTTGTCGTGTAGTTGGTCAAGTGGTTAGTCAAGTAGTTGGTAGAGTAGTTGGTCGAGTGGTCGGTCGAGTGGTTGGTCGAGTGTTCGGTCGAGTAGTTGGTCGACTAGATGGTCGAGTACTTGGTCGAGTGGTAGGTCGAGTAGTTGGCCGAGTAGTTCGTCGAGTAGTTGGTCAAGTGGTCGGTCGAGTAGTTTGTCGAGTGGTCCGTCTAGTAGTTGTTCAAGTAGATGGTCGAGTAGTTGGTCGACAGGTTGGTCGAGTTATTGGTCGAGTAGTTGGTCGAGTGGTTAGTCAAGTAGTTGGTCGAGTAGTTGGTCGAGTGGTCGGTCGAGTGGTTCGTCGAGTGGTCGGTCGAGTAGTTTGTCGAGTAGTTGGTCGAGTAGTTGGTCGGATAGTTGGTCGAGTAAATTGTCGAGTAGTTGGTCTTGTGGTTGGTCGAGTAGTTGGTCGAGTAGTTGGTCGAGTGGTCGGTCGAGTAGTTTGTCTAGTGGTCCGTCGAGTAGTTGGTCGAGTAGTTGGTCGAGAGGTTGGTCGAGTAGTTGGCCGAGTAGTTGGTCGAGTAGTTGGTCGAATGATGGTCGAGTAGTTTGTCGAATAGTTGGTTGAGTGTTCAGTCGAGTAGTTGGTCAAGTGGTCGGTCGAGTAGTTGGTCGAGTAGTTGGTCGAGTGGTCGGTCGAGTAGTTTGTCGAGTGGTCCGTCGAGTAGTTGGTCGAGTAGATGGTCAAGTAGTTGGTCGACTGGTTGGTCTACTGGTTGGTCGAGTAGTTGGCCGAGTAGTTGGTCTAGTAGTTGTTCAAGTAGTTTGTCGAGTGGTCGGTGGAGTAGTTGGTCGAGTAGTTGGTCGAGTAGTTGGTCGAGTATTTGGTCGAGTAAAAGGTCGAGTAGTTGGTCAAGTAGTTGGTCGAGTGGTCGGTCGAGAAGTTGGTCGAGTAGTTGGTCGAGTATTTGGTCGAGTGGTTGGTCGAGTAGTTGGCCGAGTAGTTCGTAAAGTAGTTGGTCAAGTGGTCGGTCGAGTAGTTGGTCGAGTAGTTGGTCGAGTGGTCGGTCGAATACTTTGTCGAGTAGTTGGTCGAGTAGTTGGTCGAGTAGTTGGTCGAGTAAATGGTCGTGTAGTTGGTCGAGTAGTTGGTCGAGTAGTCGGTCGAGTAGTTGGTCGAGTAGTTGGTCGAGTAGTTGGTCGAGTGGTCGGTCTAGTGGTTGGTCTAGTGGTCGGTCGAGTAGTTTGTCGAGTAGTTGGTCGAGTAGTTGGTCGGATAGTTGGTCGAGTAAATGGTCGAGTAGTCGGTCTAGTAGTTGGTCGAGTAGTTGGTCGAGTAGTTGATCGATTAGTTGGTCAAGTGGTCGGTCGAGTAGTTGGTCGAGTAGTTGGTCGAGTAGTTGGTCGAGTAGTTGGTCGAGTGCTCGGTCAAGTAGTTGGTCGAGTAGTTGGTCGAGTAGTTGGTCGAGTAGTTGGTCGAGTAGTTGGTCGAGTAGTTGGTCGAGTGGTTCGTAAAGTAGTTGGTCAAGTGGTCGGTCGAGTAGTTGGTCGAGTAGTTGGTCGAGTGGTCGGTCGAATACTTTGTCGAGTAGTTGGTCGAGTAGTTGGTCGAGTAGTTGGTCGAGTAAATGGTCGTGTAGTTGGTCGAGTAGTTGGTCGAGTGGTCGGTCGAGTAGTTTGTCGAGTAGTTGGTCGAGTAGTTGGTCGGATAGTTGGTCGAGTAAATTGTCGAGTAGTTGGTCTTGTGGTTGGTCGAGTAGTTGGTCGAGTAGTTGGTCGAGTGGTCGGTCGAGTAGTTTGTCGAGTGGTCCGTCGAGTAGTTGGTCGAGTAGTTGGTCGAGAGGTTGGTCGAGTAGTTGGCCGAGTAGTTGGTCGAGTAGTTGGTCGAATGATGGTCGAGTAGTTTGTCGAATAGTTGGTTGAGTGGTCAGTCGAGTAGTTGGTCAAGTGGTCGGTCGAGTAGTTGGTCGAGTAGTTGGTCGAGTGGTCGGTCGAGTAGTTTGTCGAGTGGTCCGTCGAGTAGTTGGTCGAGTAGATGGTCGTGTAGTTGGTCGACTGGTTGGTCGACTGGTTGGTCGAGTAGTTGGTCGAGTGGTTGGTCGAGTAGTTGGCCGAGAAGTTGGTCTAGTAGTTGTTCAAGTAGTTTGTCGAGTGGTCGGTGGAGTAGTTGGTCGAGTAATTGGTCGCGTAGTTGGTCGAGTGCTCGGTCAAGAAGTTGGTCAAGTATTTGGTCGAGTGGACGGTCGAGTAGTTGGTCGAGTAGTTGGTCGAGTAGTTGGTCGAGTAGTTGGTCAAGTAGTTGGTCGAGTAGTTGGTCGAGTGCTCGGTCAAGTAGTTGGTCGAGTAGTTGGTCGAGGAGTTGGTCGAGTAGTTGGTCGAGTGGTCAGTCGAGTAGTTGGTCAAGTGTTCCGTCGAGTAGTTGCTCGAGTAGATGGTCGAAGAGTTGGTCGACTGGTTGGTCGAGTGATTGGTCGAGTAGTTGGTCGAGTGGTTGGTCGAGTAGTTTGTCGAGTAGTTGGTCGAGTAGTTGGTCAAGTATTTGGTCCAGTGGTCGGTCGAATAGTTTGTCGTGTAGTTGGTCGAGTGGTTAGTCAAGTAGTTGGTAGAGTAGTTGGTCGAGTGGTCGGTCGAGTGGTTGGTCGAGTGTTCGGTCGAGTAGTTGGTCGAGTAGATGGTCGAGTACTTGGTCGAGTGGTAGGTCGAGTAGTTGGCCGAGTAGTTCGTCGAGTAGTTGGTCAAGTGGTCGGTCGAGTAGTTTGTCGAGTGGTCCGTCTAGTAGTTGTTCAAGTAGATGGTCGAGTAGTTGGTCGACAGGTTGGTCGAGTTATTGGTCGAGTAGTTGGTCGAGTGGTTAGTCAAGTAGTTGGTCGAGTAGTTGGTCGAGTGGTCGGTCGAGTGGTTGGTCGAGTGGTCGGTGGAGTAGTTGGTCGAGTAGTTGGTCGAGTAGTTGGTCGAGTAGTTGGTCGAGTGCTCGGTCAAGTAGTTGGTCAAGTATTTGGTCGAGTGGTCGGTCGAGTAGTTGGTCGAGTAGTTGGTCGAGTGCTCGGTCAAGTAGTTGGTCAAGTTTTTGGTCGAGTGGTCGGTCGAGTAGTTGGTCGAGTACTTGGTCGAGTAGTTGGTCGAGTGGTCGTTCTAATGGTTGGTCGAGTGGTCGGTCGAGTAGTTGGTCGAGCAGTTGGTCGAGTGGTCAGTCGAGTAGTTGGTCGAGTGATTGGTCGAGTAGTTGGTCGAGTGGTTAGTCAAGTAGTTGGTCGAGTAGTTGGTGGAGTGGTCGGTCGAGTGGTTGGTCGAGTGGTCGGTCGAGTAGTTGGTCGAGTAGATGGTCGAGTAGTTGGTCGAGTGGTTGGTCGAGTGGTCGGTCGAGTAGTTGGTCGAGTAGATGGTCGAGTAGTTGGTCGAGTGGTCGGTCGAGTGGTTGGTCGAGTAGTTGGTCGAGTAGTTGGTCGAAAAGTTGGTCGAGTGGCTGGTCGAGTAGTTCGTCGAGTAGTTGGTCAAGTGGTCGGTCGAGTAGTTGGTCGAGTAATTGGTCGAGTGGTCGGTCGAGTAGTTTGTCGAGTAGTTGGTCGAGTAGTTGGTCGAGTAAAAGGTCGAGTAGTTGGTCAAGTAGTTGGTCGAGTGGTCGGTCGAGTAGTTGGTCGAGTAGTTGGTCGAGTATTTGGTCGAGTGGTTGGTCGAGTAGTTGGCCGAGTAGTTCGTCGAGTAGTTGGTCAAGTGGTCGGTCGAGTAGTTGGTCGAGTAGTTGGTCGAGTGGTCGGTCGAATACTTTGTCGAGTAATTGGTCGAGTAGTTGGTCGAGTAGTTGGTCGAGTAAATGGTCGAGTAGTTGGTCGAGTAGTTGGTCGAGTAGTCGGTCGAGTAGTTGGTCGAGTAGTTGGTCGAGTAGTTGGTGGAGTGGTCGGTCGAGTGGTTGTTCGAGTGTTCGGTCGAGTAGTTGGTCGAGTAGATGGTCGAGTAGTTGGTCGAGTGGTCGGTCGAGTGGTTGGTCGAGTAGTTGGTCGAGTAGTTGGTCGAAAAGTTGGTCGAGTGGCTGGTCGAGTAGTTCGTCGAGTAGTTGGTCAAGTGGTCGGTCGAGTAGTTGGTCGAGTAATTGGTCGAGTGGTCGGTCGAGTAGTTTGTCGAGTAGTTGGTCGAGTAGTTGGTCGAGTAAAAGGTCGAGTAGTTGGTCAAGTAGTTGGTCGAGTGGTCGGTCGAGTAGTTGGTCGAGTAGTTGGTCGAGTATTTGGTCGAGTGGTTGGTCGAGTAGTTGGCCGAGTAGTTCGTCGAGTAGTTGGTCAAGTGGTCGGTCGAGTAGTTGGTCGAGTAGTTGGTCGAGTGGTCGGTCGAATACTTTGTCGAGTAGTTGGTCGAGTAGTTGGTCGAGTAGTTGGTCGAGTAAATGGTCGAGTAGTTGGTCGAGTAGTTGGTCGAGTAGTCGGTCGAGTAGTTGGTCGAGTAGTTGGTCGAGTAGTTGGTCGAGTGGTCGGTCTAGTGGTTCGTCGAGTGGTCGGTCGAGTAGTTTGTCGAGTAGTTGGTCGAGTAGTTGGTCGGATAGTTGTTCGAGTAAATTGTCGAGTAGTTGGTCTTGTGGTTGGTCGAGTAGTTGGTCGAGTAGTTGGTCGAGTGGTCGGTCGAGTAGTTTGTCGAGTGGTCCGTCGAGTAGTTGGTCGAGTAGTTGGTCGAGAGGTTGGTCGAGTAGTTGGCCGAGTAGTTGGTCGAGTAGTTGGTCGAATGATGGTCGAGTAGTTTGTCGAATAGTTGGTTGAGTGGTCAGTCGAGTAGTTGGTCAAGTGGTCGGTCGAGTAGTTGGTCGAGTAGTTGGTCGAGTGGTCGGTCGAGTAGTTTGTCGAGTGGTCCGTCGAGTAGTTGGTCGAGTAGATGGTCAAGTAGTTGGTCGACTGGTTGGTCTACTGGTTGGTCGAGTAGTTGGCCGAGTAGTTGGTCTAGTAGTTGTTCAAGTAGTTTGTCGAGTGGTCGGTGGAGTAGTTGGTCGAGTAGTTGGTCGAGTAGTTGGTCGAGTTTTTGGTCGAGTAAAAGGTCGAGTAGTTGGTCAAGTAGTTGGTCGAGTGGTCGGTCGAGTAGTTGGTCGAGTAGTTGGTCGAGTATTTGGTCGAGTGGTTGGTCGAGTGGTCGGTCGAGTAGTTGGTCGAGTAGATGGTCGAGTAGTTGGTCGAGTGGTTGGTCGAGTGGTCGGTCGGGTAGTTGGTCGAGTAGATGGTCGAGTAGTTGGTCGAGTGGTCGGTCGAGTGGTTGGTCGAGTAGTTGGTCGAGTAGTTGGTCGAAAAGTTGGTCGAGTGGCTGGTCGAGTAGTTCGTCGAGTAGTCGGTCAAGTGGTCGGTCGAGTAGTTTGTCGAGTAATTGGTCGAGTGGTCGGTCGAGTAGTTTGTCGAGTAGTTGGTCGAGTAGTTGGTCGAGTAGTTGGTCGAGTAGTTGGTCAAGTAGTTGGTCGAGTGGTCGGTCGAGTAGTTGGTCGAGTAGTTGGTCGAGTATTTGGTCGAGTGGTTGGTCGAGTAGTTGGCAGAGTAGTTCGTCGAGTAGTTGGTCAAGTGGTCGGTCGAGTAGTTGGTCGAGTAGTTGGTCGAGTGGTCGGTCGAATACTTTGTCGAGTAATTGGTCGAGTAGTTGGTCGAGTAGTTGGTCGAGTAAATGGTCGAGTAGTTGGTCGAGTAGTTGGTCGAGTAGTCGGTCGAGTAGTTGGTCGAGTAGTTGGTCGAGTAGTTGGTGGAGTGGTCGGTCGAGTGGTTGTTCGAGTGGTCGGTCGAGTAGTTGGTCGAGTAGATGGTCGAAGTAGTTGGTCGAGTGGTCGGTCGAGTGGTTGGTCGAGTAGTTGGTCGAGTAGTTGGTCGAAAAGTTGGTCGAGTGGCTGGTCGAGTAGTTCGTCGAGTAGTTGGTCAAGTGGTCGGTCGAGTAGTTGGTCGAGTAATTGGTCGAGTGGTCGGTCGAGTAGTTTGTCGAGTAGTTGGTCGAGTAGTTGGTCGAGTAAAAGGTCGAGTAGTTGGTCAAGTAGTTGGTCGAGTGGTCGGTCGAGTAGTTGGTCGAGTAGTTGGTCGAGTATTTGGTCGAGTGGTTGGTCGAGTAGTTGGCCGAGTAGTTCGTCGAGTAGTTGGTCAAGTAGTTGGTCTAGTAGTTGGTCGAGTAGTTGGTCGAGTGGTCGGTCGAATACTTTGTCGAGTAGTTGGTCGAGTAGTTGGTCGAGTAGCTGGTCGAGTAGTTGGTCGAGTAGTTGGTCGAGTGCTCGGTCAAGAAGTCGGTCGAGTAGTTGGTCGAGTAGTTGGTCGAGTAGTTGGTCGAGTGGTCGGTCTAGTGGTTCGTCGAGTGGTCGGTCGAGTAGTTTGTCGAGTAGTTGGTCGAGTAGTTGGTCGGATAGTTGGTCGAGTAAATTGTCGAGTAGTTGGTCTTGTGGTTGGTCGAGTAGTTGGTCGAGTAGTTGGTCGAGTGGTCGGTCGAGTAGTTTGTCTAGTGGTCCGTCGAGTAGTTGGTCGAGTAGTTGGTCGAGAGGTTGGTCGAGTAGTTGGCCGAGTAGTTGGTCGAGTAGTTGGTCGAATGATGGTCGAGTAGTTTGTCGAATAGTTGGTTGAGTGTTCAGTTGAGTAGTTGGTCAAGTGGTCGGTCGAGTAGTTGGTCGAGTAGTTGGTCGAGTGGTCGGTCGAGTAGTTTGTCGAGTGGTCCGTCGAGTAGTTGGTCGAGTAGATGGTCAAGTAGTTGGTCGACTGGTTGGTCTACTGGTTGGTCGAGTAGTTGGCCGAGTAGTTGGTCTAGTAGTTGTTCAAGTAGTTTGTCGAGTGGTCGGTGGAGTAGTTGGTCGAGTAGTTGGTCGAGTAGTTGGTCGAGTATTTGGTCGAGTAAAAGGTCGAGTAGTTGGTCAAGTAGTTGGTCGAGTGGTCGGTCGAGAAGTTGGTCGAGTAGTTGGTCGAGTATTTGGTCGAGTGGTTGGTCGAGTAGTTGGCCGAGTAGTTCGTAAAGTAGTTGGTCAAGTGGTCGGTCGAGTAGTTGGTCGAGTAGTTGGTCGAGTGGTCGGTCGAATACTTTGTCGAGTAGTTGGTCGAGTAGTTGGTCGAGTAGTTGGTCGAGTAAATGGTCGTGTAGTTGGTCGAGTAGTTGGTCGAGTAGTCGGTCGAGTAGTTGGTCGAGTAGTTGGTCGAGTAGTTGGTCGAGTGGTCGGTCTAGTGGTTGGTCGAGTGGTCGGTCGAGTAGTTTGTCGAGTAGTTGGTCGAGTAGTTGGTCGGATAGTTGGTCGAGAAAATGGTCGAGTAGTCGGTCTAGTAGTTGGTCGAGTAGTTGGTCGAGTAGTTGATCGATTAGTTGGTCAAGTGGTCGGTCGAGTAGTTGGTCGAGTAGTTGGTCGAGTAGTTGGTCGAGTAGTTGGTCGAGTGCTCGGTCAAGTAGTTGGTCGAGTAGTTGGTCGAGTAGTTGGTCGAGTATTTGGTCGAGTAGTTGGTCGAGTAGTTGGTCGAGTGGTTCGTAAAGTAGTTGGTCAAGTGGTCGGTCGAGTAGTTGGTCGAGTAGTTGGTCGAGTGGTCGGTGGAATACTTTGTCGAGTAGTTGGTCGAGTAGTTGGTCGAGTAGTTGGTCGAGTAAATGGTCGTGTAGTTGGTCGAGTAGTTGGTCGAGTAGTCGGTCGAGTAGTTGGTCGAGTAGTTGGTCGAGTAGTTGGTCGAGTGGTCGGTCTGTTGGTTGGTCGAGTGGTCGGTCGAGTGGTTTGTCGAGTAGTTGGTCGAGTAGTTGGTCGGATAGTTGGTCGAGTAAATGGTCGAGTAGTTGGTCTAGTAGTTGGTCGAGTAGTTGGTCGAGTAGTTGATCGATTAGTTGGTCAAGTGGTCGGTCGAGTAGTTGGTCGAGTAGTTGGTCGAGTGGTCGGTCGAGTAGCTTGTCGAGTGGTCCGTCGAGTAGTTGGTCGAGTAGTTGGTCGAGAGGTTGGTCGAGTAGTTGGCCGAGTAGTTGGTCGAGTAGTTGGTCGAATGATTTGTCGAGTGCTCGGTCAAGTAGTTGGTCAAGTATTTGGTCGAGTGGACGGTCTAGTAGTTGGTCGAGTAGTTGGTCGAGTAGTTGGTCGAGTAGTTGGTCGAGTAGTTGGTCGAGTGCTCGGTCAAGTAGTTGGTCGAGTAGTTGGTCGAGTAGTTGGTCGAGTGGTCAGTCGAGTAGTTGGTCAAGTGGTCCGTCGAGTAGTTGCTCGAGTAGATGGTCGAAGAGTTGGTCGACTGGTTGGTCGAGTGATTGGTCGAGTAGTTGGTCGAGTGGTTGGTCGAGTAGTTGGCCGAGTAGTTGGTCGAGAGCTCGGTCAAGTAGTTGGTCAAGTAGTTGGTCAAGTATTTAGTCGAGTGGTCGGTCGAGTAGTTTCTCGAGTAGTTGGTCGAGTAGTTGGTCAAGTATTTGGTCGAGTGGTCGGTCGAGTAGTTTGTCGTGTAGTTGGTCGAGTGGTTTGTCAAGTTGTTGGTAGAGTAGTTGGTCGAGTGGTCGGTCGAGTGGTTGGTCGAGTGTTCGGTCGAGTAGTTGGTCGAGTAGATGGTCTAGTACTTGGTCGAGTGGTAGGTCGAGTAGTTGGCCGAGTGGTCGGTCGAGTAGTTTGTCAAGTGGTCCGTCGAGTAGTTGTTCAAGTAGATGGTCGAGTAGTTGGTCGACTGGTTGGTCGAGTTATTGGTCGAGTAGTTGGTCGAGTGGATAGTCAAGTAGTTGGTCGAGTAGTTGGTCGAGTGGTCGGTCGAGTGGTTGGTCGAGTGGTCGGTGGAGTAGTTGGTCGAGTAGTTGGTCGAGTAGTTGGTCGAGTAGTTGGTCGAGTAGTTGGTCGAGTGCTCGGTCAAGTAGTTGGTCAAGTATTTGGTCGAGTGGTCGGTCGAGTAGTTGGTCGAGTAGTTGGTCGAGTGCTCGGTCAAGTAGTTGGTCAAGTTTTTGGTCGAGTGGTTGGTCGAGTAGTTGGTCGAGTAGTTGGTCGAGTAGTTGGTCGAGTGGTCGTTCTAGTGGTTGGTCGAGTGGTCGGTCGAGTAGTTGGTCGAGTAGTTGGTCGAGTGGTCAGTCGAGTAGTTGGTCGAGTGATTGGTCGAGTAGTTGGTCGAGTGGTTAGTCAAGTAGTTGGTCGAGTAGTTGGTGGAGTGGTCGGTCGAGTGGTTGGTCGAGTGGTCGGTCGAGTAGTTGGTCGAGTAGATGGTCGAGTAGTTGGTCGAGTAGTTGGTGGAGTGGTCGGTCGAGTGGTTGGTCGAGTGGTCGGTCGAGTAGTTGGTCGAGTAGATGGTCGAGTAGTTGGTCGAGTAATTGGTCGAGTGGTCGGTCGAGTAGTTTTTCGAGTGGTCCGTCGAGTAGTTGGTCGAGTAGTTGGTCGAGAGGTTGGTCGAGTAGTTGGCCGAGTACTTGGTCGAGTAGTTGGTCGAATGATGGTCGAGTAGTTTGTCGAATAGTTGGTTGAGTGGTCAGTCGAGTAGTTGGTCAAGTGGTCGGACGACTAGTTGGTCGAGTAGTTGGTCGAGTGGTCGGTCGAGTAGTTTGTCGAGTGGTCCGTCGAGTAGTTAGTCGAGTAGATGGTCGAGTAGTTGGTCGACTGGTTGGTCGACTGGTTGGTCGAGTAGTTTGTCGAGTGGTTGGTCGAGTAGTTGGCCGAGTAGTTGGTCTAGTAGTTGTTCAAGTAGTTTGTCGAGTGGTCGGTGGAGTAGTTGGTCGAGTAATTGGTCGCGTAGTTGGTCGAGTGCTCGGTCAAGTAGTTGGTCAAGTATTTGGTCGAGTGGACGGTCGAGTAGTTGGTCGAGTAGTTGGTCGAGTAGTTGGTCGAGTAGTTGGTCAAGCAGTTGGTCGAGTAGTTGGTCGAGTGCTCGGTCAAGTAGTTGGTCGAGTAGTTGGTCGAGTAGTTGGTCGAGTAGTTGGTCGAGTGGTCAGTCGAGTAGTTGGTCAAGTGGTCCGTCGAGTAGTTGCTCGAGTAGATGGTCGAAGAGTTGGTCGACTAGTTGGTCGAGTGGCTGGTCGAGTAGTTCGTCGAGTAGTTGGTCAAGTGGTCGGTCGAGTAGTTGGTCGAGTAATTGGTCGAGTGGTCGGTCGAGTAGTTTTTCGAGTGGTCCGTCGAGTAGTTGGTCAAGTAGTTGGTCGAGAGGTTGGTCGAGTAGTTGGCCGAGTACTTGGTCGAGTAGTTGGTCGAATGATGGTCGAGTAGTTTGTCGAATAGTTGGTTGAGTGGTCAGTCGAGTAGTTGGTCAAGTGGTCGGACGAGTAGTTGGTCGAGTAGTTGGTCGAGTGGTCGGTCGAGTAGTTTGTCGAGTGGTCCGTCGAGTAGTTGGTCAAGAAGATGGTCGAGTAGTTGGTCGACTGGTTGGTCGACTGGTTGGTCGAGTAGTTGGTCGAGTGGTTGGTCGAGTAGTTGGCCGAGTAGTTGGTCTAGTAGTTGTTCAAGTAGTTTGTCGAGTGGTCGGTGGAGTAGTTGGTCGAGTAATTGGTCGCGTAGTTGGTCGAGTGCTCGGTCAAGAAGTTGGTCAAGTATTTGGTCGAGTGGACGGTCGAGTAGTTGGTCGAGTAGTTGGTCGAGTAGTTGGTCGAGTAGTTGGTCAAGTAGTTGGTCGAGTAGTTGGTCGAGTGCTCGGTCAAGTAGTTGGTCGAGTAGTTGGTCGAGGAGTTGGTCGAGTAGTTGGTCGAGTGGTCAGTCGAGTAGTTGGTCAAGTGGTCCGTCGAGTAGTTGCTCGAGTAGATGGTCGAAGAGTTGGTCGACTGGTTGGTCGAGTGATTGGTCGAGTAGTTGGTCGAGTGGTTGGTCGAGTAGTTGGCCGAGTAGTTGGTCGAGAGCTCGGTCAAGTAGTTGGTCAAGTAGTTGGTCAAGTATTTGGTCGAGTGGTCGGTCGAGTAGTTTGTCGAGTAGTTGGTCGAGTAGTTGGTCAAGTATTTGGTCGAGTGGTCGGTCGAGTAGTTTGTCGTGTAGTTGGTCAAGTGGTTAGTCAAGTAGTTGGTAGAGTAGTTGGTCGAGTGGTCGGTCGAGTGGTTGGTCGAGTGTTCGGTCGAGTAGTTGGTCGACTAGATGGTCGAGTACTTGGTCGAGTGGTAGGTCGAGTAGTTGGCCGAGTAGTTCGTCGAGTAGTTGGTCAAGTGGTCGGTCGAGTAGTTTGTCGAGTGGTCCGTCTAGTAGTTGTTCAAGTAGATGGTCGAGTAGTTGGTCGACAGGTTGGTCGAGTTATTGGTCGAGTAGTTGGTCGAGTGGTTAGTCAAGTAGTTGGTCGAGTAGTTGGTCGAGTGGTCGGTCGAGTGGTTCGTCGAGTGGTCGGTCGAGTAGTTTGTCGAGTAGTTGGTCGAGTAGTTGGTCGGATAGTTGGTCGAGTAAATTGTCGAGTAGTTGGTCTTGTGGTTGGTCGAGTAGTTGGTCGAGTAGTTGGTCGAGTGGTCGGTCGAGTAGTTTGTCTAGTGGTCCGTCGAGTAGTTGGTCGAGTAGTTGGTCGAGAGGTTGGTCGAGTAGTTGGCCGAGTAGTTGGTCGAGTAGTTAGTCGAATGATGGTCGAGTAGTTTGTCGAATAGTTGGTTGAGTGTTCAGTCGAGTAGTTGGTCAAGTGGTCGGTCGAGTAGTTGGTCGAGTAGTTGGTCGAGTGGTCGGTCGAGTAGTTTGTCGAGTGGTCCGTCGAGTAGTTGGTCGAGTAGATGGTCAAGTAGTTGGTCGACTGGTTGGTCTACTGGTCAGTGGAGTAGTTGGTCGAGTAGTTGGTCGAGTAGTTGGTCGAGTATTTGGTCGAGTAAAAGGTCGAGTAGTTGGTCAAGTAGTTGGTCGAGTGGTCGGTCGAGAAGTTGGTCGAGTAGTTGGTCGAGTATTTGGTCGAGTGGTTGGTCGAGTAGTTGGCCGAGTAGTTCGTAAAGTAGTTGGTCAAGTGGTCGGTCGAGTAGTTGGTCGAGTAGTTGGTCGAGTGGTCGGTCGAATACTTTGTCGAGTAGTTGGTCGAGTAGTTGGTCGAGTAGTTGGTCGAGTAAATGGTCGTGTAGTTGGTCGCGTAGTTGGTCGAGTAGTCGGTCGAGTAGTTGGTCGAGTAGTTGGTCGAGTAGTTGGTCGAGTGGTCGGTCTAGTGGTTGGTCGAGTGGTCGGTCGAGTAGTTTGTCGAGTAGTTGGTCGAGTAGTTGGTCGGATAGTTGGTCGAGTAAATGGTCGAGTAGTCGGTCTAGTAGTTGGTCGAGTAGTTGGTCGAGTAGTTGATCGATTAGTTGGTCAAGTGGTCGGTCGAGTAGTTGGTCGAGTAGTTGGTCGAGTAGTTGGTCGAGTAGTTGGTCGAGTGCTCGGTCAAGTAGTTGGTCGAGTAGTTGGTCGAGTAGTTGGTCGAGTAGTTGGTCGAGTAGTTGGTCGAGTAGTTGGTCGAGTAGTTGGTCGAGTAGTTGGTCGAGTAGTTGGTCGAGTGTTTCGTAAAGTAGTTGGTCAAGTGGTCGGTCGAGTAGTTGGTCGAGTAGTTGGTCGAGTGGTCGGTCGAATACTTTGTCGAGTAGTTGGTCGAGTAGTTGGTCGAGTAGTTGGTCGAGTAAATGGTCGTGTAGTTGGTCGAGTAGTTGGTCGAGTAGTCGGTCGAGTAGTTGGTCGAGTAGTTGGTCGAGTAGTTGGTCGAGTGGTCGGTCTATTGGTTGGTCGAGTGGTCGGTCGAGTGGTTTGTCGAGTAGTTGGTCGAGTAGTTGGTCGGATAGTTGGTCGAGTAAATGGTCGAGTAGTTGGTCTAGTAGTTGGTCGAGTAGTTGGTCGAGTAGTTGATCGATTAGTTGGTCAAGTAGTCGGTCGAGTAGTTGGTCGAGTAGTTGGTCGAGTGGTCGGTCGAGTAGCTTGTCGAGTGGTCCGTCGAGTAGTTGGTCGAGTAGTTGGTCGAGAGGTTGGTCGAGTAGTTGGCCGAGTAGTTGGTCGAGTAGTTGGTCGAATGATTTGTCGAGTGCTCGGTCAAGTAGTTGGTCAAGTATTTGGTCGAGTGGACGGTCTAGTAGTTGGTCGAGTAGTTGGTCGAGTAGTTGGTCGAGTAGTTGGTCGAGTGCTCGGTCAAGTAGTTGGTCGAGTAGTTGGTCGAGTTGTTGGTCGAGTAGTTGGTCGAGTAGTTGGTCGAGTGGTCAGTCGAGTAGTTGGTCAAGTGGTCCGTCGAGTAATTGCTCGAGTAGATGGTCGAAGAGTTGGTCGACTGGTTGGTCGAGTGATTGGTCGAGTAGTTGGTCGAGTGGTTGGTCGAGTAGTTGGCCGAGTAGTTGGTCGAGAGCTCGGTCAAGTAGTTGGTCAAGTAGTTGGTCAAGTATTTAGTCGAGTGGTCGGTCGAGTAGTTTCTCGAGTAGTTGGTCGAGTAGTTGGTCAAGTATTTGGTCGAGTGGTCGGTCGAGTAGTTTGTCGTGTAGTTGGTCGAGTGGTTTGTCAAGTTGTTGGTAGAGTAGTTGGTCGAGTGTTCGGTCGAGTAGTTGGTCGAGTAGATGGTCTAGTACTTGGTCGAGTGGTAGGTCGAGTAGTTGGCCGAGTGGTCGGTCGAGTAGTTTGTCGAGTGGTCCGTCGAGTAGTTGTTCAAGTAGATGGTCGAGTAGTTGGTCGACTGGTTGGTCGAGTTATTGGTCGAGTAGTTGGTCGAGTGGATAGTCAAGTAGTTGGTCGAGTAGTTGGTCGAGTGGTCGGTCGAGTGGTTGGTCGAGTGGTCGGTGGAGTAGTTGGTCGAGTAGTTGGTCGAGTAGTTGGTCGAGTAGTTGGTCGAGTAGTTGGTCGAGTGCTCGGTCAAGTAGTTGGTCAAGTATTTGGTCGAGTGTTCGGTCGAGTAGTTGGTCGAGTAGTTGGTCGAGTGCTCGGTCAAGTAGTTGGTCAAGTTTTTGGTCGAGTGGTTGGTCGAGTAGTTGGTCGAGTAGTTGGTCGAGTAGTTGGTCGAGTGGTCGTTCTAGTGGTTGGTCGAGTGGTCGGTCGAGTAGTTGGTCGAGTAGTTGGTCGAGTGGTCAGTCGAGTAGTTGGTCGAGTGATTGGTCGAGTAGTTGGTCGAGTGGTTAGTCAAGTAGTTGGTCGAGTAGTTGGTGGAGTGGTCGGTCGAGTGGTTGGTCGAGTGGTCGGTCGAGTAGTTGGTCGAGTAGATGGTCGAGTAGTTGGTCGAGTGGTTGGTTGAGTGGTCGGTCGAGTAGTTGGTCGAGTAGATGGTCGAGTAGTCGGTCGAGTGGTCAGTCGAGTGGTTGGTCGAGTAGTTGGTCGAGTAGTTGGTCGAAAAGTTGGTCGAGTGGCTGGTCGAGTAGTTCGTCGAGTAGTTGGTCAAGTGGTCGGTCGAGTAGTTGGTCGAGTAATTGGTCGAGTGGTCGGTCGAGTAGTTTGTCGAGTGGTCCGTCGAGTAGTTAGTCGAGTAGATGGTCGAGTAGTTGGTCGACTGGTTGGTCGACTGGTTGGTCGAGTAGTTTGTCGAGTGGTTGGTCGAGTAGTTGGCCGAGTAGTTGGTCTAGTAGTTGTTCAAGTAGTTTGTCGAGTGGTCGGTGGAGTAGTTGGTCGAGTAATTGGTCGCGTAGTTGGTCGAGTGCTCGGTCAAGTAGTTGGTCAAGTATTTGGTCGAGTGGACGGTCGAGTAGTTGGTCGAGTAGTTGGTCGAGTAGTTGGTCGAGTAGTTGGTCAAGCAGTTGGTCGAGTAGTTGGTCGAGTGCCCGGTCAAGTAGTTGGTCGAGTAGTTGGTCGAGTAGTTGGTCGAGTAGTTGGTCGAGTGGTCAGTCGAGTAGTTGGTCAAGTGGTCCGTCGAGTAGTTGCTCGAGTAGATGGTCGAAGAGTTGGTCGACTAGTTGGTCGAGTGGCTGGTCGAGTAGTTCGTCGAGTAGTTGGTCAAGTGGTCGGTCGAGTAGTTGGTCGAGTAATTGGTCGAGTGGTCGGTCGAGTAGTTTTTCGAGTGGTCCGTCGAGTAGTTGGTCAAGTAGTTGGTCGAGAGGTTGGTCGAGTAGTTGGCCGAGTACTTGGTCGAGTAGTTGGTCGAATGATGGTCGAGTAGTTTGTCGAATAGTTGGTTGAGTGGTCAGTCGAGTAGTTGGTCAAGTGGTCGGACGAGTAGTTGGTCGAGTAGTTGGTCGAGTGGTCGGTCGAGTAGTTTGTCGAGTGGTCCGTCGAGTAGTTGGTCAAGAAGATGGTCGAGTAGTTGGTCGACTGGTTGGTCGACTGGTTGGTCGAGTAGTTGGTCGAGTGGTTGGTCGAGTAGTTGGCCGAGTAGTTGGTCTAGTAGTTGTTCAAGTAGTTTGTCGAGTAATTGGTCGCGTAGTTGGTCGAGTGCTCGGTCAAGAAGTTGGTCAAGTATTTGGTCGAGTGGACGGTCGAGTAGTTGGTCGAGTAGTTGGTCGAGTAGTTGGTCGAGTAGTTGGTCAAGTAGTTGGTCGAGTAGTTGGTCGAGTGCTCGGTCAAGTAGTTGGTCGAGTAGTTGGTCGAGGAGTTGGTCGAGTAGTTGGTCGAGTGGTCAGTCGAGTAGTTGGTCAAGTGGTCCGTCGAGTAGTTGCTCGAGTAGATGGTCGAAGAGTTGGTCGACTGGTTGGTCGAGTGATTGGTCGAGAGCTCGGTCAAGTAGTTGGTCAAGTAGTTGGTCAAGTATTTGGTCGAGTGGTCGGTCGAGTAGTTTGTCGAGTAGTTGGTCGAGTAGTTGGTCAAGTATTTGGTCGAGTGGTCGGTCGAGTAGTTTGTCGTGTAGTTGGTCAAGTGGTTAGTCAAGTAGTTGGTAGAGTAGTTGGTCGAGTGGTCGGTCGAGTGGTTGGTCGAGTGTTCGGTCGAGTAGTTGGTCGACTAGATGGTCGAGTACTTGGTCGAGTGGTAGGTCGAGTAGTTGGCCGAGTAGTTCGTCGAGTAGTTGGTCAAGTGGTCGGTCGAGTAGTTTGTCGAGTGGTCCGTCTAGTAGTTGTTCAAGTAGATGGTCGAGTAGTTGGTCGACAGGTTGGTCGAGTTATTGGTCGAGTAGTTGGTCGAGTGGTTAGTCAAGTAGTTGGTCGAGTAGTTGGTCGAGTGGTCGGTCGAGTGGTTGGTCGAGTGGTCGGTGGAGTAGTTGGTCGAGTAGTTGGTCGAGTAGTTGGTCGAGTAGTTGGTCGAGTGCTCGGTCAAGTAGTTGGTCAAGTATTTGGTCGAGTGGTCGGTCGAGTAGTTGGTCGAGTGCTCGGTCAAGTAGTTGGTCAAGTTTTTGGTCGAGTGGTCGGTCGAGTAGTTGGTCGAGTACTTGGTCGAGTAGTTGGTCGAGTGGTCGTTCTAATGGTTGGTCGAGTGGTCGGTCGAGTAGTTGGTCGAGTAGTTGGTCGAGTGGTCAGTCGAGTAGTTGGTCGAGTGATTGGTCGAGTAGTTCGTCGAGTGGTTAGTCAAGTAGTTGGTCGAGTAGTTGGTGGAGTGGTCGGTCGAGTGGTTGGTCGAGTGGTCGGTCGAGTAGTTGGTCGAGTAGATGGTCGAGTAGTTGGTCGAGTGGTTGGTCGAGTGGTCGGTCGAGTAATTGGTCGAGTAGATGGTCGAGTAGTTGGTCGAGTGGTCGGTCGAGTGGTTGGTCGAGTAGTTGGTAGAGTAGTTGGTCGAAAAGTTGGTCGAGTGGCTGTTCGAGTAGTTCGTCGAGTAGTTGGTCAAGTGGTTGGTCGAGTAGTTGGTCGAGTAATTGGTCGAGTGGTCGGTCGAGTAGTTTGTCGAGTAGTTGGTCGAGTAGTTGGTCGAGTAAAAGGTCGAGTAGTTGGTCAAGTAGTTGGTCGAGTGGTCGGTCGAGTAGTTGGTCGAGTAGTTGGTCGAGTATTTGGTCGAGTGTTTGGTCGAGTAGTTGGCCGAGTAGTTCGTCGAGTAGTTGGTCAAGTGGTCGGTCGAGTAGTTGGTCGAGTAGTTGGTCGAGTGGTCGGTCGAATACTTTGTCGAGTAATTGGTCGAGTAGTTGGTCGAGTAGTTGGTCGAGTAAATGGTCGAGTAGTTGGTCGAGTAGTTGGTCGAGTAGTCGGTCGAGTAGTTGGTCGAGTAGTTGGTCGAGTAGTTGGTCGAGTGGTCGGTCTAGTTGTTCGTCGAGTGGTCGGTCGAGTAGTTTGTCGAGTAGTTGGTCGAGTAGTTGGTCGGATAGTTGGTCGAGTAAATGGTCGAGTAGTTGGTCGAGTAGTTGGTCGAGTGGTCGGTCGAGTAGTTTGTCGAGTGGTCCGTCGAGTAGTTGGTCGAGTAGTTGGTCGAGAGGTTGGTCGAGTAGTTGGCCGAGTAGTTGGTCGAGTAGTTGGTCGAATGATGGTCGAGTAGTTTGTCGAGTGGTCGGTCGAGTAGTTTGTCGAGTGGTCCGTCGAGTAGTTGGTCGAGTAGATGGTCGAGTAGTTGGTCGACTGGTTGGTCGACTGGTTGGTCGAGTAGTTGGTCGAGTGGTTGGTCGAGTAGTTGGCCGAGTAGTTGGTCAAGTGGTCCGTCGAGTAGTTGCTCGAGTAGATGGTCGAAGAGTTGGTCGACTGGTTGGTCGAGTGATTGGTCGAGTAGTTGGTCGAGTGGTTGGTCGAGTAGTTGGCCGAGTAGTTGGTCGAGAGCTCGGTCAAGTAGTTGGTCTAGTAGTTGTTCAAGTAGTTTGTCGAGTGGTCGGTGGAGTAGTTGGTCGAGTAGTTGGTCGAGTAACTGGTCGAGTGCTCGGTCAAGTAGTTGGTCAAGTATTTGGTCGAGTGGACGGTCGAGTAGTTGGTCGAGTAGTTGGTCGAGTAGTTGGTCGAGTGCTCGGTCAAGTAGTTGGTCGAGTAGTTGGTCTAGTAGTTGGTCGAGTAGTTGGTCGAGTGGTCAGTCGAGTAGTTGGTCAAGTGGTCCGTCGAGTAGTTGCTCGAGTAGATGGTCGAAGAGTTGGTCGACTGGTTGGTCGAGTGATTGGTCGAGTAGTTGGTCGAGTGGTTGGTCGAGTAGTTGGCCGAGTAGTTGGTCGAGAGCTCGGTCAAGTAGTTGGTCAAGTATTTAGTCGAGTGGTCGGTCGAGTAGTTTGTCGAGTAGTTGGTCGAGTAGTTGGTCAAGTATTTCGTCGAGTGGTCGTTCGAGTAGTTTGTCGTGTAGTTGGTCGAGTGGTTTGTCAAGTAGTTGGTAGAGTAGTTGGTCGAGTGGTCGGTCGAGTGGTTGGTCGAGTGTTCGGTCGAGTAGTTGGTCGAGTAGATGGTCTAATACTTGGTCGAGTGGTAGGTCGAGTAGTTGGCCGAGTAGTTCGTCGAGTAGTTGGTCAAGTGGTCGGTCGAGTAGTTTGTCGAGTGGTCCGTCGAGTAGTTGTTCAAGTAGATGGTCGAGTAGTTGGTCGACTGGTTGGTCGAGTTATTGGTCGAGTAGTTGGTCGAGTGGTTAGTCAAGTAGTTGGTCGAGTAGTTGGTCGAGTGGTCGGTCGAGTGGTTGGTCGAGTGGTCGGTGGAGTAGTTGGTCGAGTAGTTGGTCGAGTAGTTGGTCGAGTAGTTGGTCGAGTGCTCGGTCAAGTAGTTGGTCAAGTATTTGGTCGAGTGGTCGGTCGAGTAGTTGGTCGAGTAGTTGGTCGAGTGCTCGGTCAAGTAGTTGGTCAAGTTTTTGGTCGAGTGGTCGGTCGAGTAGTTGGTCGAGTAGTTGGTCGAGTAGTTGGTCGAGTGGTCGTTCTAGTGGTTGGTCGAGTGGTCGGTCGAGTAGTTGGTCGAGTAGTTGGTCGAGTGGTCAGTCGAGTAGTTGGTCGAGTGATTGGTCGAGTAGTTGGTCGAAAAGTTGGTCTAGTGGCTGGTCGAGTAGTTCGTCGAGTAGTTGGTCAAGTGGTCGATCGAGTAGTTGGTCGAGTAATTGGTCGAGTGGTCGGTCGAGTAGTTTGTCGAGTAGTTGGTCGAGTATATGGTCGAGTAGTTGGTCGAGTAAAAGGTCGAGTAGTTGGTCAAGTAGTTGGTCGAGTGGTCGGTCGAGTAGTTGGTCGAGTAGTTGGTCGAGTAGTTGGTCGAGTAGTTGGTCGAGTGCTCGGTCAAGTAGTTGGTCGAGTAGTTGGTCTAGTAGTTGGTCGAGTAGTTGGTCGAGTGGTCAGTCGAGTAGTTGGTCAAGTGGTCCGTCGAGTAGTTGCTCGAGTAGATGGTCGAAGAGTTGGTCGACTGGTTGGTCGAGTGATTGGTCGAGTAGTTGGTCGAGTGGTTGGTCGAGTAGTTGGCCGAGTAGTTGGTCGAGAGCTCGGTCAAGTAGTTGGTCAAGTATTTAGTCGAGTGGTCGGTCGAGTAGTTTGTCGAGTAGTTGGTCGAGTAGTTGGTCAAGTATTTCGTCGAGTGGTCGTTCGAGTAGTTTGTCGTGTAGTTGGTCGAGTGGTTTGTCAAGTAGTTGGTAGAGTAGTTGGTCGAGTGGTCGGTCGAGTGGTTGGTCGAGTGTTCGGTCGAGTAGTTGGTCGAGTAGATGGTCTAATACTTGGTCGAGTGGTAGGTCGAGTAGTTGGCCGAGTAGTTCGTCGAGTAGTTGGTCAAGTGGTCGGTCGAGTAGTTTGTCGAGTGGTCCGTCGAGTAGTTGTTCAAGTAGATGGTCGAGTAGTTGGTCGACTGGTTGGTCGAGTTATTGGTCGAGTAGTTGGTCGAGTGGTTAGTCAAGTAGTTGGTCGAGTAGTTGGTCGAGTGGTCGGTCGAGTGGTTGGTCGAGTGGTCGGTGGAGTAGTTGGTCGAGTAGTTGGTCGAGTAGTTGGTCGAGTAGTTGGTCGAGTGCTCGGTCAAGTAGTTGGTCAAGTATTTGGTCGAGTGGTCGGTCGAGTAGTTGGTCGAGTAGTTGGTCGAGTGCTCGGTCAAGTAGTTGGTCAAGTTTTTGGTCGAGTGGTCGGTCGAGTAGTTGGTCGAGTAGTTGGTCGAGTAGTTGGTCGAGTGGTCGTTCTAGTGGTTGGTCGAGTGGTCGGTCGAGTAGTTGGTCGAGTAGTTGGTCGAGTGGTCAGTCGAGTAGTTGGTCGAGTGATTGGTCGAGTAGTTGGTCGAAAAGTTGGTCTAGTGGCTGGTCGAGTAGTTCGTCGAGTAGTTGGTCAAGTGGTCGATCGAGTAGTTGGTCGAGTAATTGGTCGAGTGGTCGGTCGAGTAGTTTGTCGAGTAGTTGGTCGAGTATATGGTCGAGTAGTTGGTCGAGTAAAAGGTCGAGTAGTTGGTCAAGTAGTTGGTCGAGTGGTCGGTCGAGTAGTTGGTCGAGTAGTTGGTCGAGTATTTGGTCGAGTGGTTGGTCGAGTAGTTCGTCGAGTAGTTGGTCAAGTGGGCGGTCGAGTAGTTGGTCGAGTAGTTGGTCGAGTGGTCGGTCGAATACTTTGTCGAGTAGTTGGTCGAGAAGTTGGTCGAGTAGTTGGTCGAGTAAATGGTCGAGTAGTTGGTCGAGTAGTTGGTCGAGTAGTCGGTCGAGTAGTTGGTCGAGTATTTGGTCGAGTAGTTGGTCGAGTGGTCGGTCTAGTGGTTGGTCGAGTGGTCGGTCGAGTAGTTTGTCGAGTAGTTGGTCGAGTAGTTGGTCGGATAGTTGGTCGAGTAAATGGTCGAGTAGTTGGTCTTGTAGTTGGTCGAGTAGTTGGTCGAGTAGTTGATCGAGTAGTTGGTCGATTAGTTGGTCAAGTGGCGGTCGAGTAGTTGGTCGAGTAGTTGGTCGAGTGGTCGGTCGAGTAGTTTGTCGAGTGGTCCGTCGAGTAGTTGGTCGAGTAGTTGGTCGAGAGGTTGGTCGAGTAGTTGGCCGAGTAGTTGGTCGAGTAGTTGGTCGAATGATGGTCGAGTAGTTCGTCGAATAGTTGGTTGAGTGGTCAGTCGAGTAGTTGGTCAAGTGGTCGGTCGAGTAGTTGGTCGAGTAGTTGGTCGAGTGGTCGGTCGAGTAGTTTGTCGAGTGGTCCGTCGAGTAGTTGGTCGAGTAGATGGTCAAGTAGTTGGTCGACTGGTTGGTCGACTGGTTGGTCGAGTAGTTGGTTGAGTGGTTCGTCGAGTAGTTGGCCGAGTAGTTGGTCTAGTAGTTGTTCAAGTAGTTTGTCGAGTGGTCGGTGGAGTAGTTGGTCGAGTAGTTGGTCGAGTAGTTGGTCGAGTAAAAGGTCGAGTAATTGGTCAAGTAGTTGGTCGAGTGGTCGGTCGAGTAGTTGGTCGAGTAGTTTGTCGAGTATTTGGTCGAGTGGTTGGTCGAGTAGTTGGCCGAGTAGTTCGTAAAGTAGTTGGTCAAGTGGTCGGTCGAGTAGTTGGTCGAGTAGTTGGTCGAGTGGTCGGTCGAATACTTTGTCGAGTAGTTGGTCGAGTATTTGGTCGAGAAGTTGGTCGAGTAGTTGCTCGAGTAGTTGGTCGCGTGATTGGTGGAGTAGTCGGTCGAGTGGTCGGTCGAGTAGTTGGTCGAGTAGTTGGTCGAGTAGTTGGTCGAGTAGTTGGTCGAGCGATTGTTCGAGTAGTTGGTCGAGTAGTTGGTCGAGTAGTTGGTCGAGTAGTTGGTTGAGTAGTTGGTCGAGTAGTTGGTCGAGTAGTTGGTCGAGTGATTGGTCGAGAAGTCGGTCGAGTGGTCGGTCGAGTAGTTGGTCGAGTAGTTGGTCGAGTAGTTGTTCGAGTAGTTGGTTGAGTAATTAGTCGAGTAGTTGGTCGAGTAGTTGGTCGAGTAGTTGTTCGAGTGATTGGTCGAGTGGTCGGTCGAGTGGTCGGTCGAGTGATTGCTCGAGTAGTTGGTCGAGTAGTTGGTCGAGTGATTGCTCCAGTAGTTGGTCGAGTAGTTGGTCGAGTGATTGGTCGAGTAGTTGGTCGAGTATTTGGTCGAGTAGTTGGTTGAGCGATTGGTCGAGTAGTTGGTCGAGTAGTTGGTCGAGTAGTTGGACGAGTAGTTGGTCGAGTAGTTGGTCGAGTAGTTGGTCGAGTGATTGGTCGAGAAGTCGGTCGAGTGGTCGGTCGAGTAGTTGGTCGAGTAGTTGGTCGAGTAGTTGGTCGAGTAGTTGGTCGAGTAGTTGGTTGAGTAATTAGTCGAGTAGTTGGTCGAGTAGTTGGTCGAGTAGTTGGTCGAGTGATTGGTCGAGTGGTCGGTCGAGTGGTCGGTCGAGTGATTGCTCGAGTAGTTGGTCGAGTAGTTGGTCGAGTAGTTGGTCGAGTGATTGCTCCAGTAGTTGGTCGAGTAGTTGGTCGAGTGATTGGTCGAGTAGTTGGTCTAGTAGTTGGTCGAGTGATTGGTCGAGTAGTTGGTCGAGTAGTTGGTCGAGTAGTTGGTCGAGTAGTTGGACGAGTAGTTGGTCGAGTAGTTGGTCGAGTAGTTGGTCGAGTAGTTGGTCGAGTAGTTGGTCGAGTAGTTGGTCGAGTGATTGGTCGAGTAGTTGGTCGAGTAGTTGGTCGAGTAGTTGGTCGAGTAGTTGGTCAAGTAGTTGGTCGAGTAATTGGTCGAGTAGTTGGTCGAGTAGTTGGTCGAGTGATTGGTCGAGTGATTGGTCGAGTAGTTGGTCGAGTAGTTGGTCAAGTAGTTGGTCGAGTAGTTGGTCGAGTAGTTGGTCGAGTAGTTGGTCGAGTAGTTGGTCGAGTGATTGGTCGAGTAGTTGGTCGAGTAGTTGGTCGAGTAGTTGGTCGAGTAGTTGGTCAAGAAGTTGGTCGAGTAGTTGGTCGAGTAGTTGGTCGAGTAGTTGGTCGAGTGATTGGTCGAGTGATTGGTCGAGTAGTCGGTCGAGTGGTCGGTCGAGTAGTTGGTCGAGTAGTTGGTCGAGTAGTTGGTCGAGTAGTTGGTTGAGTAATTAGTCGAGTAGTTGGTCGAGTAGTTGGTCGAGTAGTTGGTCGAGTGATTGGTCGAGTGGTCGGTCGAGTGGTCGGTCGAGTGATTGCTCGAGTAGTTGGTCGAGTAGTTGGTCGAGTAGTTGGTCGAGTAGTTGGTCGAGTGATTGCTCCAGTAGTTGGTCGAGTAGTTGGTCGAGTGATTGGTCGAGTAGTTGGTCGAGTGGTCGGTCGAGTAGTTGGTCGAGTAGTTGGTCGAGTAGTTGGTTGAGTAATTAGTCGAGTAGTTGGTCGAGTAGTTGGTCGAGTAGTTGGTCGAGTGATTGGTCGAGTGGTCGGTCGAGTGGTCGGTCGAGTGATTGCTCGAGTAGTTGGTCGAGAAGTTGGTCTAGTAGTTGGTCGAGTAGTTGGTCGAGTGATTGCTCCAGTAGTTGGTCGAGTAGTTGGTCGAGTGATTGGTCGAGTAGTTGGTCGAGTATTTGGTCGAGTAGTTGGTCGAGTGATTGCTCCAGTAGTTGGTCGAGTAGTTTATCGAGTGATTGGTCGAGTAATTGGTCGAGTAGTTGGTCAAGTAGTTGGTCGAGTAGTTGGTCGAGTAGTTGGTCGAGTAGTTGGTCGAGTGATTGGTCAAGGGATTGGTCGAGTAGTCGGTCGAGTGGTCGGTCGAGTAGTTGGTCGAGTAGTTGGTCGAGTAGTTGGTCGAGTAGTTGGTCGAGTAGTTGGTCGAGTAGTTGGTCGAGTAGTTGGTCGAGTGATTGGTCGAGTAGTTGGTCGAGTAGTTGGTTGAGTAGTTGGTCGAGTAGTTGGTCGAGTAGTTGGTCGCGTGATTGGTGGAGTAGTCGGTCGAGTGGTCGGTCGAGTAGTTGGTCGAGTAGTTGGTCGAGTAGTTGGTCGAGTAGTTGGTCGAGCGATTGTTCGAGTAGTTGGTCGAGTAGTTGGTTGAGTAATTAGTCGAGTAGTTGGTCGAGTAGTTGGTCGAGTAGTTGGCCGAGTAGTTCGTAAAGTAGTTGGTCAAGTGGTCGGTCGAGTAGTTGGTCGAGTAGTTGGTCGAGTGGTCGGTCGAATACTTTGTCGAGTAGTTGGTCGAGTAGTTGGTCGAGTAGTTTGTCGAGTAGTTGGTCGAGTAGTTGGTCGGATAGTTGGTCGAGTAAATGGTCGAGTAGTTGGTCTTGTAGTTGGTCGAGTAGTTGGTCGAGTAGTTGATCGAGTAGTTGGTCGATTAGTTGGTCAAGTGGCGGTCGAGTAGTTGGTCGAGTAGTTGGTCGAGTGGTCGGTCGAGTAGTTTGTCGAGTGGTCCGTCGAGTAGTTGGTCGAGTAGTTGGTCGAGAGGTTGGTCGAGTAGTTGGCCGAGTAGTTGGTCGAGTAGTTGGTCGAATGATGGTCGAGTAGTTCGTCGAATAGTTGGTTGAGTGGTCAGTCGAGTAGTTGGTCAAGTGGTCGGTCGAGTAGTTGGTCGAGTAGTTGGTCGAGTGGTCGGTCGAGTAGTTTGTCGAGTGGTCCGTCGAGTAGTTGGTCGAGTAGATGGTCAAGTAGTTGGTCGACTGGTTGGTCGACTGGTTGGTCGAGTAGTTGGTTGAGTGGTTCGTCGAGTAGTTGGCCGAGTAGTTGGTCTAGTAGTTGTTCAAGTAGTTTGTCGAGTGGTCGGTGGAGTAGTTGGTCGAGTAGTTGGTCGAGTAGTTGGTCGAGTAAAAGGTCGAGTAATTGGTCAAGTAGTTGGTCGAGTGGTCGGTCGAGTAGTTGGTCGAGTAGTTTGTCGAGTATTTGGTCGAGTGGTTGGTCGAGAAGTTGGCCGAGTAGTTCGTAAAGTAGTTGGTCAAGTGGTCGGTCGAGTAGTTGGTCGAGTAGTTGGTCGAGTGGTCGGTCGAATACTTTGTCGAGTAGTTGGTCGAGTAGTTGGTCGAGAAGTTGGTCGAGTAGTTGGTCGAGTAGTTGGTCGCGTGATTGGTGGAGTAGTCGGTCGAGTGGTCGGTCGAGTAGTTGGTCGAGTAGTTGGTCGAGTAGTTGGTCGAGCGATTGTTCGAGTAGTTGGTCGAGTAGTTGGTCGAGTAGTTGGTCGAGTAGTTGGTTGAGTAGTTGGTCGAGTAGTTGGTCGAGTAGTTGGTCGAGTGATTGGTCGAGAAGTCGGTCGAGTGGTCGGTCGAGTAGTTGGTCGAGTAGTTGGTCGAGTAGTTGTTCGAGTAGTTGGTTGAGTAATTAGTCGAGTAGTTGGTCGAGTAGTTGGTCGAGTAGTTGTTCGAGTGATTGGTCGAGTGGTCGGTCGAGTGGTCGGTCGAGTGATTGCTCGAGTAGTTGGTCGAGTAGTTGGTCGAGTGATTGCTCCAGTAGTTGGTCGAGTAGTTGGTCGAGTGATTGGTCGAGTAGTTGGTCGAGTATTTGGTCGAGTAGTTGGTTGAGCGATTGGTCGAGTAGTTGGTCGAGTAGTTGGTCGAGTAGTTGGACGAGTAGTTGGTCGAGTAGTTGGTCGAGTAGTTGGTCGAGTGATTGGTCGAGAAGTCGGTCGAGTGGTCGGTCGAGTAGTTGGTCGAGTAGTTGGTCGAGTAGTTGGTCGAGTAGTTGGTCGAGTAGTTGGTTGAGTAATTAGTCGAGTAGTTGGTCGAGTAGTTGGTCGAGTAGTTGGTCGAGTGATTGGTCGAGTGGTCGGTCGAGTGGTCGGTCGAGTGATTGCTCGAGTAGTTGGTCGAGTAGTTGGTCGAGTAGTTGGTCGAGTGATTGCTCCAGTAGTTGGTCGAGTAGTTGGTCGAGTGATTGGTCGAGTAGTTGGTCTAGTAGTTGGTCGAGTGATTGGTCGAGTAGTTGGTCGAGTAGTTGGTCGAGTAGTTGGTCGAGTAGTTGGACGAGTAGTTGGTCGAGTAGTTGGTCGAGTAGTTGGTCGAGTAGTTGGTCGAGTAGTTGGTCGAGTAGTTGGTCGAGTGATTGGTCGAGTAGTTGGTCGAGTAGTTGGTCGAGTAGTTGGTCGAGTAGTTGGTCAAGTAGTTGGTCGAGTAATTGGTCGAGTAGTTGGTCGAGTAGTTGGTCGAGTGATTGGTCGAGTGATTGGTCGAGTAGTTGGTCGAGTAGTTGGTCAAGTAGTTGGTCGAGTAGTTGGTCGAGTAGTTGGTCGAGTAGTTGGTCGAGTAGTTGGTCGAGTGATTGGTCGAGTAGTTGGTCGAGTAGTTGGTCGAGTAGTTGGTCGAGTAGTTGGTCAAGAAGTTGGTCGAGTAGTTGGTCGAGTAGTTGGTCGAGTAGTTGGTCGAGTGATTGGTCGAGTGATTGGTCGAGTAGTCGGTCGAGTGGTCGGTCGAGTAGTTGGTCGAGTAGTTGGTCGAGTAGTTGGTCGAGTAGTTGGTCGAGTAGTTGGTTGAGTAATTAGTCGAGTAGTTGGTCGAGTAGTTGGTCGAGTAGTTGGTCGAGTGATTGGTCGAGTGGTCGGTCGAGTGGTCGGTCGAGTGATTGCTCGAGTAGTTGGTCGAGTAGTTGGTCGAGTAGTTGGTCGAGTAGTTGGTCGAGTGATTGCTCCAGTAGTTGGTCGAGTAGTTGGTCGAGTGATTGGTCGAGTAGTTGGTCGAGTGGTCGGTCGAGTAGTTGGTCGAGTAGTTGGTCGAGTAGTTGGTTGAGTAATTAGTCGAGTAGTTGGTCGAGTAGTTGGTCGAGTAGTTGGTCGAGTGATTGGTCGAGTGGTCGGTAGAGTGGTCGGTCGAGTGATTGCTCGAGTAGTTGGTCGAGAAGTTGGTCTAGTAGTTGGTCGAGTAGTTGGTCGAGTGATTGCTCCAGTAGTTGGTCGAGTAGTTGGTCGAGTGATTGGTCGAGTAGTTGGTCGAGTATTTGGTCGAGTAGTTGGTCGAGTGATTGCTCCAGTAGTTGGTCGAGTAGTTTATCGAGTGATTGGTCGAGTAATTGGTCGAGTAGTTGGTCAAGTAGTTGGTCGAGTAGTTGGTCGAGTAGTTGGTCGAGTAGTTGGTCGAGTGATTGGTCAAGGGATTGGTCGAGTAGTCGGTCGAGTGGTCGGTCGAGTAGTTGGTCGAGTAGTTGGTCGAGTAGTTGGTCGAGTAGTTGGTCGAGTAGTTGGTCGAGTAGTTGGTCGAGTAGTTGGTCGAGTGATTGGTCGAGTAGTTGGTCGAGTAGTTGGTTGAGTAGTTGGTCGAGTAGTTGGTCGAGTAGTTGGTCGCGTGATTGGTGGAGTAGTCGGTCGAGTGGTCGGTCGAGTAGTTGGTCGAGTAGTTGGTCGAGTAGTTGGTCGAGTAGTTGGTCGAGCGATTGTTCGAGTAGTTGGTCGAGTAGTTGGTTGAGTAATTAGTCGAGTAGTTGGTCGAGTAGTTGGTCGAGTAGTTGGCCGAGTAGTTCGTAAAGTAGTTGGTCAAGTGGTCGGTCGAGTAGTTGGTCGAGTAGTTGGTCGAGTGGTCGGTCGAATACTTTGTCGAGTAGTTGGTCGAGTAGTTGGTCGAGAAGTTGGTCGAGTAGTTGGTCGAGTAGTTGGTCGCGTGATTGGTGGAGTAGTCGGTCGAGTGGTCGGTCGAGTAGTTGGTCGAGTAGTTGGTCGAGTAGTTGGTCGAGTAGTTGGTCGAGCGATTGTTCGAGTAGTTGGTCGAGTAGTTGGTCGAGTAGTTGGTCGAGTAGTTGGTTGAGTAGTTGGTCGAGTAGTTGGTCGAGTAGTTGGTCGAGTGATTGGTCGAGAAGTCGGTCGAGTGGTCGGTCGAGTAGTTGGTCGAGTAGTTGGTCGAGTAGTTGTACGAGTAGTTGGTTGAGTAATTAGTCGAGTAGTTGGTCGAGTAGTTGGTCGAGTAGTTGTTCGAGTGATTGGTCGAGTGGTCGGTCGAGTGGTCGGTCGAGTGATTGCTCGAGTAGTTGGTCGAGTAGTTGGTCGAGTGATTGCTCCAGTAGTTGGTCGAGTAGTTGGTCGAGTGATTGGTCGAGTAGTTGGTCGAGTATTTGGTCGAGTAGTTGGTCGAGCGATTGGTCGAGTAGTTGGTCGAGTAGTTGGTCGAGTAGTTGGTCGAGTAGTTGGTCGAGTAGTTGGTCGAGTAGTTGGTCGAGTGATTGGTCGAGTAGTTGGTCGAGTAGTTGGTCGAGTAGTTGGTCGAGTAGTTGGTCGAGTAGTTGGTCGAGTAGTTGGTCGAGTAGTTGGTTGAGTAATTAGTCGAGTAGTTGGTCGAGTAGTTGGTCGAGTAGTTGGTCGAGTGATTGGTCGAGTGGTCGGTCGAGTGGTCGGTCGAGTGATTGCTCGAGTAGTTGGTCGAGTAGTTGGTCGAGTAGTTGGTCGAGTGATTGCTCCAGTAGTTGGTCGAGTAGTTGGTCGAGTGATTGGTCGAGTAGTTGGTCTAGTAGTTGGTCGAGTGATTGGTCGAGTAGTTGGTCGAGTAGTTGGTCGAGTAGTTGGTCGAGTAGTTGGACGAGTAGTTGGTCGAGTAGTTGGTCGAGTAGTTGGTCGAGTAGTTGGTCGAGTAGTTGGTCGAGTAGTTGGTCGAGTGATTGGTCGAGTAGTTGGTCGAGTAGTTGGTCGAGTAGTTGGTCGAGTAGTTGGTCAAGTACTTGGTCGAGTAATTGGTCGAGTAGTTGGTCGAGTAGTTGGTCGAGTGATTGGTCGAGTGATTGGTCGAGTAGTTGGTCGAGTAGTTGGTCAAGTAGTTGGTCGAGTAGTTGGTCGAGTAGTTGGTCGAGTAGTTGGTCGAGTAGTTGGTCGAGTGATATGTCGAGTAGTTGGTCGAGTAGTTGGTCGAGTAGTTGGTCGAGTAGTTGGTCAAGAAGTTGGTCGAGTAGTTGGTCGAGTAGTTGGTCGAGTAGTTGGTCGAGTGATTGGTCGAGTGATTGGTCGAGTAGTCGGTCGAGTGGTCGGTCGAGTAGTTGGTCGAGTAGTTGGTCGAGTAGTTGGTCGAGTAGTTGGTTGAGTAATTAGTCGAGTAGTTGGTCGAGTAGTTGGTCGAGTAGTTGGTCGAGTGATTGGTCGAGTGGTCGGTCGAGTGGTCGGTCGAGTGATTGCTCGAGTAGTTGGTCGAGTAGTTGGTCGCGTAGTTGGTCGAGTAGTTGGTCGAGTGATTGCTCTAGTAGTTGGTCGAGTAGTTGGTCGAGTGATTGGTCGAGTAGTTGGTCGAGTGGTCGGTCGAGTAGTTGGTCGAGTAGTTGGTCGAGTAGTTGGTTGAGTAATTAGTCGAGTAGTTGGTCGAGTAGTTGGTCGAGTAGTTGGTCGAGTGATTGGTCGAGTGGTCGGTCGAGTGGTCGGTCGAGTGATTGCTCGAGTAGTTGGTCGAGAAGTTGGTCTAGTAGTTGGTCGAGTAGTTGGTCGAGTGATTGCTCCAGTAGTTGGTCGAGTAGTTGGTCGAGTGATTGGTCGAGTAGTTGGTCGAGTATTTGGTCGAGTAGTTGGTCGAGTGATTGCTCCAGTAGTTGGTCGAGTAGTTTATCGAGTGATTGGTCGAGTAATTGGTCGAGTAGTTGGTCAAGTAGTTGGTCGAGTAGTTGGTCGAGTAGTTGGTCGAGTAGTTGGTCGAGTAGTTGGTCGAGTAGTTGGTCGAGTAGTTGGTCGAGTAGTTGGTCGAGTAGTTGGTCGAGTGATTGGTCGAGTAGTTGGTCGAGTAGTTGGTTGAGTAGTTGGTCGAGTAGTTTGTCGAGTAGTTGGTCGCGTGATTGGTGGAGTAGTCGGTCGAGTGGTCGGTCGAGTAGTTGGTCGAGTAGTTGGTCGAGTAGTTGGTCGAGCGATTGTTCGAGTAGTTGGTCGAGTAGTTGGTTGAGTAATTAGTCGAGTAGTTGGTCGAGTAGTTGGTCGAGTAGTTGGTCGAGTGATTGGTCGAGTGGTCGGTCGAGTGGTCGGTCGAGTGATTGCTCGAGTAGTTGGTCGAGTGATTGCTCCAGTAGTTGGTCGAGTAGTTGGTCGAGTGATTGGTCGAGTAGTTGGTCGAGTATTTGGTCGAGTAGTTGGTCGAGTGATTGCTCCAGTAGTTGGTCGAGTAGTTTATCGAGTGATTGGTCGAGTAGTTGGTCTAGTAGTTGGTCGAGTAGTTGGTCTAGTAGTTGGTCGAGTAGTTGGTCGAGTGGTCAGTCGAGTAGTTGGTCAAGTGGTCCGTCGAGTAGTTGCTCGAGTAGATGGTCGAAGAGTTGGTCGACTGGTTGGTCGAGTGATTGGTCGAGTAGTTGGTCGAGTGGTTGGTCGAGTAGTTGGCCGAGTAGTTGGTCGAGAGCTCGGTCAAGTAGTTGGTCAAGTATTTAGTCGAGTGGTCGGTCGAGTAGTTTGTCGAGTAGTTGGTCGAGTAGTTGGTCAAGTATTTCGTCGAGTGGTCGGTCGAGTAGTTTGTCGTGTAGTTGGTCGAGTGGTTTGTCAAGTAGTTGGTAGAGTAGTTGGTCGAGTGGTCGGTCGAGTGGTTGGTCGAGTGTTCGGTCGAGTAGTTGGTCGAGTAGATGGTCTAATACTTGGTCGAGTGGTAGGTCGAGTAGTTGGCCGAGTAGTTCGTCGAGTAGTTGGTCAAGTGGTCGGTCGAGTAGTTTGTCGAGTGGTCCGTCGAGTAGTTGTTCAAGTAGATGGTCGAGTAGTTGGTCGACTGGTTGGTCGAGTTATTGGTCGAGTAGTTGGTCGAGTGGTTAGTCAAGTAGTTGGTCGAGTAGTTGGTCGAGTGGTCGGTCGAGTGGTTGGTCGAGTGGTCGGTGGAGTAGTTGGTCGAGTAGTTGGTCGAGTAGTTGGTCGAGTAGTTGGTCGAGTGCTCGGTCAAGTAGTTGGTCAAGTATTTGGTCGAGTGGTCGGTCGAGTAGTTGGTCGAGTAGTTGGTCGAGTGCTCGGTCAAGTAGTTGGTCAAGTTTTTGGTCGAGTGGTCGGTCGAGTAGTTGGTCGAGTAGTTGGTCGAGTAGTTGGTCGAGTGGTCGTTCTAGTGGTTGGTCGAGTGGTCGGTCGAGTAGTTGGTCGAGTAGTTGGTCGAGTGGTCAGTCGAGTAGTTGGTCGAGTGATTGGTCGAGTAGTTGGTCGAAAAGTTGGTCTAGTGGCTGGTCGAGTAGTTCGTCGAGTAGTTGGTCAAGTGGTCGGTCGAGTAGTTTGTCGAGTAGTTGGTCGAGTATATGGTCGAGTAGTTGGTCGAGTAAAAGGTCGAGTAGTTGGTCAAGTAGTTGGTCGAGTGGTCGGTCGAGTAGTTGGTCGAGTAGTTGGACGAGTATTTGGTCGAGTGGTTGGTCGAGTAGTTCGTCGAGTAGTTGGCCAAGTGGGCGGTCGAGTAGTTGGTCGAGTAGTTTGTCGAGTGGTCGGTCGAATACTTTGTCGAGTAGTTGGTCGAGAAGTTGGTCGAGTAGTTGGTCGAGTAAATGGTCGAGTAGTTGGTCGAGTAGTTGGTCGAGTAGTCGGTCGAGTAGTTGGTCGAGTATTTGGTCGAGTAGTTGGTCGAGTGGTCGGTCTAGTGGTTGGTCGAGTGGTCGGTCGAGTAGTTTGTCGAGTAGTTGGTCGAGTAGTTGGTCGGATAGTTGGTCGAGTAAATGGTCGAGTAGTTGGTCTTGTAGTTGGTCGAGTAGTTGGTCGAGTAGTTGATCGAGTAGTTGGTCGATTAGTTGGTCAAGTGGCGGTCGAGTAGTTGGTCGAGTAGTTGGTCGAGTGGTCGGTCGAGTAGCTTGTCGAGTGGTCCGTCGAGTAGTTGGTCGAGTAGTTGGTCGAGAGGTTGGTCGAGTAGTTGGCCGAGTAGTTGGTCGAGTAGTTGGTCGAATGATGGTCGAGTAGTTTGTCGAATAGTTGGTTGAGTGGTCAGTCGAGTAGTTGGTCAAGTGGTCGGTCGAGTAGTTGGTCGAGTAGTTGGTCGAGTGGTCGGTCGAGTAGTTTGTCGAGTGGTCCGTCGAGTAGTTGGTCGAGTAGATGGTCAAGTAGTTGGTCGACTGGTTGGTCGACTGGTTGGTCGAGTAGTTGGTTGAGTGGTTGGTCGAGTAGTTGGCCGAGTAGTTGGTCTAGTAGTTGTTCAAGTAGTTTGTCGAGTGGTCGGTGGAGTAGTTGGTCGAGTAGTTGGTCGAGTAGTTGGTCGTGTAAAAGGTCGAGTAATTGGTCAAGTAGTTGGTCGAGTGGTCGGTCGAGTAGTTGGTCGAGTAGTTTGTCGAGTATTTGGTCGAGTGGTTGGTCGAGTAGTTGGCCGAGTAGTTCGTAAAGTAGTTGGTCAAGTGGTCGGTCGAGTAGTTGGTCGAGTAGTTGGTCGAGTGGTCGGTCGAATACTTTGTCGAGTAGTTGGTCGAGTAGTTGGTCGAGAAGTTGGTCGAGTAGTTGGTCGAGTAGTTGGTCGCGTGATTGGTGGAGTAGTCGGTCGAGTGGTCGGTCGAGTAGTTGGTCGAGTAGTTGGTCGAGTAGTTGGTCGAGTAGTTGGTCGAGCGATTGTTCGAGTGGTTGGTCGAGTAGTTGGTCGAGTAGTTGGTCGAGTAGTTGGTTGAGTAGTTGGTCGAGTAGTTGGTCGAGTAGTTGGTCGAGTGATTGGTCGAGAAGTCGGTCGAGTGGTCGGTCGAGTAGTTGGTCGAGTAGTTGGTCGAGTAGTTGTTCGAGTAGTTGGTTAAGTAATTAGTCGAGTAGTTGGTCGAGTAGTTGGTCGAGTAGTTGTTCGAGTGATTGGTCGAGTGGTCGGTCGAGTGGTCGGTCGAGTGATTGCTCGAGTAGTTGGTCGAGTAGTTGGTCGAGTGATTGCTCCAGTAGTTGGTCGAGTAGTTGGTCGAGTGATTGGTCGAGTAGTTGGTCGAGTATTTGGTCGAGTAGTTGGTCGAGCGATTGGTCGAGTAGTTGGTCGAGTAGTTGGTCGAGTAGTTGGACGAGTAGTTGGTCGAGTAGTTGGTCGAGTAGTTGGTCGAATGATTGGTCGAGAAGTCGGTCGAGTGGTCGGTCGAGTAGTTGGTCGAGTAGTTGGTCGAGTAGTTGGTCGAGTAGTTGGTCGAGTAGTTGGTTGAGTAATTAGTCGAGTAGTTGGTCGAGTAGTTGGTCGAGTAGTTGGTCGAGTGATTGGTCGAGTGGTCGGTCGAGTGGTCGGTCGAGTGATTGCTCGAGTAGTTGGTCGAGTAGTTGGTCGAGTAGTTGGTCGAGTGATTGCTCCAGTAGTTGGTCGAGTAGTTGGTCGAGTGATTGGTCGAGTAGTTGGTCTAGTAGTTGGTCGAGTGATTGGTCGAGTAGTTGGTCGAGTAGTTGGTCGAGTAGTTGGTCGAGTAGTTGGACGAGTAGTTGGTCGAGTAGTTGGTCGAGTAGTTGGTCGAGTAGTTGGTCGAGTAGTTGGTCGAGTAGTTGGTCGAGTGATTGGTCGAGTAGTTGGTCGAGTAGTTGGTCGAGTAGTTGGTCGAGTAGTTGGTCAAGTAGTTGGTCGAGTAATTGGTCGAGTAGTTGGTCGAGTAGTTGGTCGAGCGATTGGTCGAGTGATTGGTCGAGTAGTTGGTCGAGTAGTTGGTCAAGTAGTTGGTCGAGTAGTTGGTCGAGTAGTTGGTCGAGTAGTTGGTCGAGTAGTTGGTCGAGTGATTGGTCGAGTAGTTGGTCGAGTAGTTGGTCGAGTAGTTGGTCGAGTAGTTGGTCAAGAAGTTGGTCGAGTAGTTGGTCGAGTAGTTGGTCGAGTAGTTGGTCGAGTGATTGGTCGAGTGATTGGTCGAGTAGTCGGTCGAGTGGTCGGTCGAGTAGTTGGTCGAGTAGTTGGTCGAGTAGTTGGTCGAGTAGTTGGTCGAGTAGTTGGTTGAGTAATTAGTCGAGTAGTTGGTCGAGTAGTTGGTCGAGTAGTTGGTCGAGTGATTGGTCGAGTGGTCGGTCGAGTGGTCGGTCGAGTGATTGCTCGAGTAGTTGGTCGAGTAGTTGGTCGAGTAGTTGGTCGAGTAGTTGGTCGAGTGATTGCTCCAGTAGTTGGTCGAGTAGTTGGTCGAGTGATTGGTCGAGTAGTTGGTCGAGTGGTCGGTCGAGTAGTTGGTCGAGTAGTTGGTCGAGTAGTTGGTTGAGTAATTAGTCGAGTAGTTGGTCGAGTAGTTGGTCGAGTAGTTGGTCGAGTGATTGGTCGAGTGGTCGGTCGAGTGGTCGGTCGAGTGATTGCTCGAGTAGTTGGTCGAGAAGTTGGTCTAGTAGTTGGTCGAGTAGTTGGTCGAGTGATTGCTCCAGTAGTTGGTCGAGTAGTTGGTCGAGTGATTGGTCGAGTAGTTGGTCGAGTATTTGGTCGAGTAGTTGGTCGAGTGATTGCTCCAGTAGTTGGTCGAGTAGTTTATCGAGTGATTGGTCGAGTAATTGGTCGAGTAGTTGGTCAAGTAGTTGGTCGAGTAGTTGGTCGAGTAGTTGGTCGAGTAGTTGGTCGAGTGATTGGTCAAGGGATTGGTCGAGTAGTCGGTCGAGTGGTCGGTCGAGTAGTTGGTCGAGTAGTTGGTCGAGTAGTTGGTCGAGTAGTTGGTCGAGTAGTTGGTCGAGTAGTTGGTCGAGTAGTTGGTCGAGTGATTGGTCGAGTAGTTGGTCGAGTAGTTGGTTGAGTAGTTGGTCGAGTAGTTGGTCGAGTAGTTGGTCGCGTGATTGGTGGAGTAGTCGGTCGAGTGGTCGGTCGAGTAGTTGGTCGAGTAGTTGGTCGAGTAGTTGGTCGAGTAGTTGGTCGAGCGATTGTTCGAGTAGTTGGTCGAGTAAATGGTTGAGTAATTAGTCGAGTAGTTGGTCGAGTAGTTGGTCGAGTAGTTGGCCGAGTAGTTCGTAAAGTAGTTGGTCAAGTGGTCGGTCGAGTAGTTGGTCGAGTAGTTGGTCGAGTGGTCGGTCGAATACTTTGTCGAGTAGTTGGTCGAGTAGTTGGTCGAGAAGTTGGTCGAGTAGTTGGTCGAGTAGTTGGTCGCGTGATTGGTGGAGTAGTCGGTCGAGTGGTCGGTCGAGTAGTTGGTCGAGTAGTTGGTCGAGTAGTTGGTCGAGTAGTTGGTCGAGTAGTTGGTCGAGTAGTTGGTCTAGTGATTGGTCGAGTAGTTGGTCGAGTAGTTGGTTGAGTAGTTGGTCGAGTAGTTGGTCGAGTAGTTGGTCGCGTGATTGGTGGAGTAGTCGGTCGAGTGGTCGGTCGAGTAGTTGGTCGAGTAGTTGGTCGAGTAGTTGGTCGAGTAGTTGGTCGAGCGATTGTTCGAGTAGTTGGTCGAGTAGTTGGTTGAGTAATTAGTCGAGTAGTTGGTCGAGTAGTTGGTCGAGTAGTTGGTCGAGTAGTTGGCCGAGTAGTTCGTAAAGTAGTTGGTCAAGTGGTCGGTCGAGTAGTTGGTCGAGTAGTTGGTCGAGTGGTCGGTCGAATACTTTGTCGAGTAGTTGGTCGAGTAGTTGGTCGAGAAGTTGGTCGAGTAGTTGGTCGAGTAGTTGGTCGCGTGATTGGTGGAGTAGTCGGTCGAGTGGTCGGTCGAGTAGTTGGTCGAGTAGTTGGTCGAGTAGTTGGTCGAGTAGTTGGTCGAGCGATTGTTCGAGTAGTTGGTCGAGTAGTTGGTCGAGTAGTTGGTCGAGTAGTTGGTTGAGTAGTTGGTCGAGTAGTTGGTCGAGTAGTTGGTCGAGTGATTGGTCGAGAAGTCGGTCGAGTGGTTGGTCGAGTAGTTGTTCGAGTAGTTGGTCGAGTAGTTGGTCGAGTAGTTGTTCGAGTAGTTGGTTGAGTAAATAGTCGAGTAGTTGGTCGAGTAGTTGGTCGAGTAGTTGTTCGAGTGATTGGTCGAGTGGTCGGTCGAGTGGTCGGTCGAGTGATTGCTCGAGTAGTTGGTCGAGTAGTTGGTCGAGTGATTGCTCCAGTAGTTGGTCGAGTAGTTGGTCGAGTGATTGGTCGAGTAGTTGGTCGAGTAGTTGTTCGAGTAGTTGGTCGAGTAAATAGTCGAGTAGTTGGTCGAGTAGTTGGTCGAGTAGTTGTTCGAGTGATTGGTCGAGTGGTCGGTCGAGTGGTCGGTCGAGTGATTGCTCGAGTAGTTGGTCGAGTAGTTGGTCGAGTGATTGCTCCAGTAGTTGGTCGAGTAGTTGGTCGAGTGATTGGTCGAGTAGTTGGTCGAGTATTTGGTCGAGTAGTTGGTCGAGCGATTGGTCGAGTAGTTGGTCGAGTAGTTGGTCGAGTAGTTGGACGAGTAGTTGGTCGAGTAGTTGGTCGAGTAGTTGGTCGAGTGATTGGTCGAGAAGTCGGTCGAGTGGTCGGTCGAGTAGTTGGTCGAGTAGTTGGTCGAGTAGTTGGTCGAGTAGTTGGTCGAGTAGTTGGTTGAGTAATTAGTCGAGTAGTTGGTCGAGTAGTTGGTCGAGTAGTTGGTCGAGTGATTGGTCGAGTGGTCGGTCGAGTGGTCGGTCGAGTGATTGCTCGAGTAGTTGGTCGAGTAGTTGGTCGAGTAGTTGGTCGAGTGATTGCTCCAGTAGTTGGTCGAGTAGTTGGTCGAGTGATTGGTCGAGTAGTTGGTCTAGTAGTTGGTCGAGTGATTGGTCGAGTAGTTGGTCGAGTAGTTGGTCGAGTAGTTGGTCGAGTAGTTGGACGAGTAGTTGGTCGAGTAGTTGGTCGAGTAGTTGGTCGAGTAGTTGGTCGAGTAGTTGGTCGAGTAGTTGGTCGAGTGATTGGTCGAGTAGTTGGTCGAGTAGTTGGTCGAGTAGTTGGTCGAGTAGTTGGTCAAGTAGTTGGTCGAGTAATTGGTCGAGTAGTTGGTCGAGTAGTTGGTCGAGTGATTGGTCGAGTGATTGGTCGAGTAGTTGGTCGAGTAGTTGGTCAAGTAGTTGGTCGAGTAGTTGGTCGAGTAGTTGGTCGAGTAGTTGGTCGAGTAGTTGGTCGAGTGATTGGTCGAGTAGTTGGTCGAGTAGTTGGTCGAGTAGTTGGTCGAGTAGTTGGTCAAGAAGTTGGTCGAGTAGTTGGTCGAGTAGTTGGTCGAGTAGTTGGTCGAGTGATTGGTCGAGTGATTGGTCGAGTAGTCGGTCGAGTGGTCGGTCGAGTAGTTGGTCGAGTAGTTGGTCGAGTAGTTGGTCGAGTAGTTGGTCGAGTAGTTGGTTGAGTAATTAGTCGAGTAGTTGGTCGAGTAGTTGGTCGAGTAGTTGGTCGAGTGATTGGTCGAGTGGTCGGTCGAGTGGTCGGTCGAGTGATTGCTCGAGTAGTTGGTCGAGTAGTTGGTCGAGTAGTTGGTCGAGTAGTTGGTCGAGTGATTGCTCCAGTAGTTGGTCGAGTAGTTGGTCGAGTGATTGGTCGAGTAGTTGGTCGAGTGGTCGGTCGAGTAGTTGGTCGAGTAGTTGGTCGGGTAGTTGGTTGAGTAATTAGTCGAGTAGTTGGTCGAGTAGTTGGTCGAGTAGTTGGTCGAGTGATTGGTCGAGTGGTCGGTCGAGTTGTCGGTCGAGTGATTGCTCGAGTAGTTGGTCGAGAATTTGGTCTAGTAGTTGGTCGAGTAGTTGGTCGAGTGATTGCTCCAGTAGTTGGTCGAGTAGTTGGTCGAGTGATTGGTCGAGTAGTTGGTCGAGTATTTGGTCGAGTAGTTGGTCGAGTGATTGCTCCAGTAGTTGGTCGAGTAGTTTATCGAGTGATTGGTCGAGTAATTGGTCGAGTAGTTGGTCAAGTAGTTGGTCGAGTAGTTGGTCGAGTAGTTGGTCGAGTAGTTGGTCGAGGAGTTGGTCGAGTAGTTGGTCGAGTAGTTGATCGAGTAGTTGGTCGAGTGATTGGTCGAGTAGTTGGTCGAGTAGTTGGTTGAGTAGTTGGTCGAGTAGTTTGTCGAGTAGTTGGTCGCGTGATTGGTGGAGTAGTCGGTCGAGTGGTCGGTCGAGTAGTTGGTCGAGTAGTTGGTCGAGTAGTTGGTCGAGTAGTTGGTCGAGCGATTGTTCGAGTAGTTGGTCGAGTAGTTGGTTGAGTAATTAGTCGAGTAGTTGGTCGAGTAGTTGGTCGAGTAGTTGGTCGAGTGATTGGTCGAGTGGTCGGTCGAGTGGTCGGTCGAGTGATTGCTCGAGTAGTTGGTCGAGTAGTTGGTCGAGTGATTGCTCCAGTAGTTGGTCGAGTAGTTGGTCGAGTGATTGGTCGAGTAGTTGGTCGAGTATTTGGTCGAGTAGTTGGTCGAGTGATTGCTCCAGTAGTTGGTCGAGTAGTTTATCGAGTGATTGGTCGAGTAGTTGGTCTAGTAGTTCGTCGAGTAGTTGGTCGAGCGATTGGTCGAGTAGTTGGTCGAGTAGTTGGTCGAGTAGTTGGACGAGTAGTTGGTCGAGAAGTTGGTCGAGTAGTTGGTCGAGTGATTGGTCGAGAAGTCGGTCGAGTGGTCGGTCGAGTAGTTGGTCGAGTAGTTGGTCGAGTTGTTGGTCGAGTAGTTGGTTGAGTAATTAGTCGAGTAGTTGGTCGAGTTGTTGGTCGAGTAGTTGGTCGAGTGATTGGTCGAGTGGTCGGTCGAGTGGTCGGTCGAGTGATTGCTCGAGTAGTTGGTCGAGTAGTTGGTCGAGTAGTTGGTCGAGTGATTGCTCCAGTAGTTGGTCGAGTAGTTGGTCGAGTGATTGATCGAGTAGTTGGTCTAGTAGTTGGTCTAGTAGTTGGTCGAGTGATTGGTCGAGTAGTTGGTCGAGTAGTTGGTCGAGTAGTTGGTCGAGTAGTTGGACGAGTAGTTGGTCGAGTAGTTGGTCGAGTAGTTGGTCGAGTAGTTGGTCGAGTAGTTGGTCGAGTAGTTGGTCGAGTAGTTGGTCGAGTGATTGGTCGAGTAGTTGGTCGAGTAGTTGGTCGAGTAGTTGGTCGAGTAGTTGGTCAAGTAGTTGGTCGAGTAATTGGTCGAGTAGTTGGTCGAGTAGTTGGTCAAGTGATTGGTCGAGTGATTGGTCGAGTAGTTGGTCGAGTAGTTGGTCGAGTAGTTGGTCGAGTAGTTGGTCGAGTAGTTGGTCGAGTAGTTGGTCGAGTAGTTGGTCGAGTAGTTGGTCGAGTAGTTGGTCGAGTAGTTGGTCGAGTAGTTGGTCGAGTGATTGGTCGAGTAGTTGGTCGAGTAGTTGGTCGAGTAGTTGGTCGAGTAGTTGGTCAAGTAGTTGGTCGAGTAATTGGTCGAGTAGTTGGTCGAGTAGTTGGTCGAGTGATTGGTCGAGTGATTGGTCGAGTAGTTGGTCGAGTAGTTGGTCAAGTAGTTGGTCGAGTAGTTGGTCGAGTAGTTGGTCGAGTAGTTGGTCGAGTAGTTGGTCGAGTGATTGGTCGAGTAGTTGGTCGAGTAGTTGGTCGAGTAGTTGGTCGAGTAGTTGGTCAAGAAGTTGGTCGAGTAGTTGGTCGAGTAGTTGTTCGAGTAGTTGGTCGAGTGATTGGTCGAGTGATTGGTCGAGTAGTCGGTCGAGTGGTCGGTCGAGTAGTTGGTCGAGTAGTTGGTCGAGTAGTTGGTCGAGTAGTTGGTCGAGTAGTTGGTTGAGTAATTAGTCGAGTAGTTGGTCGAGTAGTTGGTCGAGTAGTTGGTCGAGTGATTGGTCGAGTGGTCGGTCGAGTGGTCGGTCGAGTGATTGCTCGAGTAGTTGGTCGAGTAGTTGGTCGAGTAGTTGGTCGAGTAGTTGGTCGAGTGATTGCTCCAGTAGTTGGTCGAGTAGTTGGTCGAGTGATTGGTCGAGTAGTTGGTCGAGTGGTCGGTCGAGTAGTTGGTCGAGTAGTTGGTCGAGTAGTTGGTTGAGTAATTAGTCGAGTAGTTGGTCGAGTAGTTGGTCGAGTAGTTGGTCGAGTGATTGGTCGAGTGGTCGGTCGAGTGGTCGGTCGAGTGATTGCTCGAGTAGTTGGTCGAGAAGTTGGTCTAGTAGTTGGTCGAGTAGTTGGTCGAGTGATTGCTCCAGTAGTTGGTCGAGTAGTTGGTCGAGTGATTGGTCGAGTAGTTGGTCGAGTATTTGGTCGAGTAGTTGGTCGAGTGATTGCTCCAGTAGTTGGTCGAGTAGTTTATCGAGTGATTGGTCGAGTAATTGGTCGAGTAGTTGGTCAAGTAGTTGGTCGAGTAGTTGGTCGAGTAGTTGGTCGAGTAGTTGGTCGAGTGATTGGTCAAGGGATTGGTCGAGTAGTCGGTCGAGTGGTCGGTCGAGTAGTTGGTCGAGTAGTTGGTCGAGTAGTTGGTCGAGTAGTTGGTCGAGTAGTTGGTCGAGTAGTTGGTCGAGTAGTTGGTCGAGTGATTGGTCGAGTAGTTGGTCGAGTAGTTGGTTGAGTAGTTGGTCGAGTAGTTGGTCGAGTAGTTGGTCGCGTGATTGGTGGAGTAGTCGGTCGAGTGGTCGGTCGAGTAGTTGGTCGAGTAGTTGGTCGAGTAGTTGGTCGAGTAGTTGGTCGAGCGATTGTTCGAGTAGTTGGTCGAGTAGTTGGTTGAGTAATTAGTCGAGTAGTTGGTCGAGTAGTTGGTCGAGTAGTTGGCCGAGTAGTTCGTAAAGTAGTTGGTCAAGTGGTCGGTCGAGTAGTTGGTCGAGTAGTTGGTCGAGTGGTCGGTCGAATACTTTGTCGAGTAGTTGGTCGAGTAGTTGGTCGAGAAGTTGGTCGAGTAGTTGGTCGAGTAGTTGGTCGCGTGATTGGTGGAGTAGTCGGTCGAGTGGTCGGTCGAGTAGTTGGTCGAGTAGTTGGTCGAGTAGTTGGTCGAGTAGTTGGTCGAGCGATTGTTCGAGTAGTTGGTCGAGTAGTTGGTCGAGTAGTTGGTCGAGTAGTTGGTTGAGTAGTTGGTCGAGTAGTTGGTCGAGTAGTTGGTCGAGTGATTGGTCGAGAAGTCGGTCGAGTGGTCGGTCGAGTAGTTGGTCGAGTAGTTGGTCGAGTAGTTGTTCGAGTAGTTGGTTGAGTAATTAGTCGAGTAGTTGGTCGAGTAGTTGGTCGAGTAGTTGTTCGAGTGATTGGTCGAGTGGTCGGTCGAGTGGTCGGTCGAGTGATTGCTCGAGTAGTTGGTCGAGTAGTTGGTCGAGTGATTGCTCCAGTAGTTGGTCGAGTAGTTGGTCGAGTGATTGGTCGAGTAGTTGGTCGAGTATTTGGTCGAGTAGTTGGTCGAGCGATTGGTCGAGTAGTTGGTCGAGTAGTTGGTCGAGTAGTTGGTCGAGTAGTTGGTCGAGTAGTTGGTCGAGTAGTTGGTCGAGTGATTGGTCGAGTAGTTGGTCGAGTAGTTGGTCGAGTAGTTGGTCGAGTAGTTGGTCGAGTAGTTGGTCGAGTAGTTGGTCGAGTAGTTGGTTGAGTAATTAGTCGAGTAGTTGGTCGAGTAGTTGGTCGAGTAGTTGGTCGAGTGATTGGTCGAGTGGTCGGTCGAGTGGTCGGTCGAGTGATTGCTCGAGTAGTTGGTCGAGTAGTTGGTCGAGTAGTTGGTCGAGTGATTGCTCCAGTAGTTGGTCGAGTAGTTGGTCGAGTGATTGGTCGAGTAGTTGGTCTAGTAGTTGGTCGAGTGATTGGTCGAGTAGTTGGTCGAGTAGTTGGTCGAGTAGTTGGTCGAGTAGTTGGACGAGTAGTTGGTCGAGTAGTTGGTCGAGTAGTTGGTCGAGTAGTTGGTCGAGTAGTTGGTCGAGTAGTTGGTCGAGTGATTGGTCGAGTAGTTGGTCGAGTAGTTGGTCGAGTAGTTGGTCGAGTAGTTGGTCAAGTACTTGGTCGAGTAATTGGTCGAGTAGTTGGTCGAGTAGTTGGTCGAGTGATTGGTCGAGTGATTGGTCGAGTAGTTGGTCGAGTAGTTGGTCAAGTAGTTGGTCGAGTAGTTGGTCGAGTAGTTGGTCGAGTAGTTGGTCGAGTAGTTGGTCGAGTGATATGTCGAGTAGTTGGTCGAGTAGTTGGTCGAGTAGTTGGTCGAGTAGTTGGTCAAGAAGTTGGTCGAGTAGTTGGTCGAGTAGTTGGTCGAGTAGTTGGTCGAGTGATTGGTCGAGTGATTGGTCGAGTAGTCGGTCGAGTGGTCGGTCGAGTAGTTGGTCGAGTAGTTGGTCGAGTAGTTGGTCGAGTAGTTGGTTGAGTAATTAGTCGAGTAGTTGGTCGAGTAGTTGGTCGAGTAGTTGGTCGAGTGATTGGTCGAGTGGTCGGTCGAGTGGTCGGTCGAGTGATTGCTCGAGTAGTTGGTCGAGTAGTTGGTCGCGTAGTTGGTCGAGTAGTTGGTCGAGTGATTGCTCTAGTAGTTGGTCGAGTAGTTGGTCGAGTGATTGGTCGAGTAGTTGGTCGAGTGGTCGGTCGAGTAGTTGGTCGAGTAGTTGGTCGAGTAGTTGGTTGAGTAATTAGTCGAGTAGTTGGTCGAGTAGTTGGTCGAGTAGTTGGTCGAGTGATTGGTCGAGTGGTCGGTCGAGTGGTCGGTCGAGTGATTGCTCGAGTAGTTGGTCGAGAAGTTGGTCTAGTAGTTGGTCGAGTAGTTGGTCGAGTGATTGCTCCAGTAGTTGGTCGAGTAGTTGGTCGAGTGATTGGTCGAGTAGTTGGTCGAGTATTTGGTCGAGTAGTTGGTCGAGTGATTGCTCCAGTAGTTGGTCGAGTAGTTTATCGAGTGATTGGTCGAGTAATTGGTCGAGTAGTTGGTCAAGTAGTTGGTCGAGTAGTTGGTCGAGTAGTTGGTCGAGTAGTTGGTCGAGTAGTTGGTCGAGTAGTTGGTCGAGTAGTTGGTCGAGTAGTTGGTCGAGTAGTTGGTCGAGTGATTGGTCGAGTAGTTGGTCGAGTAGTTGGTTGAGTAGTTGGTCGAGTAGTTTGTCGAGTAGTTGGTCGCGTGATTGGTGGAGTAGTCGGTCGAGTGGTCGGTCGAGTAGTTGGTCGAGTAGTTGGTCGAGTAGTTGGTCGAGCGATTGTTCGAGTAGTTGGTCGAGTAGTTGGTTGAGTAATTAGTCGAGTAGTTGGTCGAGTAGTTGGTCGAGTAGTTGGTCGAGTGATTGGTCGAGTGGTCGGTCGAGTGGTCGGTCGAGTGATTGCTCGAGTAGTTGGTCGAGTGATTGCTCCAGTAGTTGGTCGAGTAGTTGGTCGAGTGATTGGTCGAGTAGTTGGTCGAGTATTTGGTCGAGTAGTTGGTCGAGTGATTGCTCCAGTAGTTGGTCGAGTAGTTTATCGAGTGATTGGTCGAGTAGTTGGTCTAGTAGTTGGTCGAGTAGTTGGTCTAGTAGTTGGTCGAGTAGTTGGTCGAGTGGTCAGTCGAGTAGTTGGTCAAGTGGTCCGTCGAGTAGTTGCTCGAGTAGATGGTCGAAGAGTTGGTCGACTGGTTGGTCGAGTGATTGGTCGAGTAGTTGGTCGAGTGGTTGGTCGAGTAGTTGGCCGAGTAGTTGGTCGAGAGCTCGGTCAAGTAGTTGGTCAAGTATTTAGTCGAGTGGTCGGTCGAGTAGTTTGTCGAGTAGTTGGTCGAGTAGTTGGTCAAGTATTTCGTCGAGTGGTCGGTCGAGTAGTTTGTCGTGTAGTTGGTCGAGTGGTTTGTCAAGTAGTTGGTAGAGTAGTTGGTCGAGTGGTCGGTCGAGTGGTTGGTCGAGTGTTCGGTCGAGTAGTTGGTCGAGTAGATGGTCTAATACTTGGTCGAGTGGTAGGTCGAGTAGTTGGCCGAGTAGTTCGTCGAGTAGTTGGTCAAGTGGTCGGTCGAGTAGTTTGTCGAGTGGTCCGTCGAGTAGTTGTTCAAGTAGATGGTCGAGTAGTTGGTCGACTGGTTGGTCGAGTTATTGGTCGAGTAGTTGGTCGAGTGGTTAGTCAAGTAGTTGGTCGAGTAGTTGGTCGAGTGGTCGGTCGAGTGGTTGGTCGAGTGGTCGGTGGAGTAGTTGGTCGAGTAGTTGGTCGAGTAGTTGGTCGAGTAGTTGGTCGAGTGCTCGGTCAAGTAGTTGGTCAAGTATTTGGTCGAGTGGTCGGTCGAGTAGTTGGTCGAGTAGTTGGTCGAGTGCTCGGTCAAGTAGTTGGTCAAGTTTTTGGTCGAGTGGTCGGTCGAGTAGTTGGTCGAGTAGTTGGTCGAGTAGTTGGTCGAGTGGTCGTTCTAGTGGTTGGTCGAGTGGTCGGTCGAGTAGTTGGTCGAGTAGTTGGTCGAGTGGTCAGTCGAGTAGTTGGTCGAGTGATTGGTCGAGTAGTTGGTCGAAAAGTTGGTCTAGTGGCTGGTCGAGTAGTTCGTCGAGTAGTTGGTCAAGTGGTCGGTCGAGTAGTTTGTCGAGTAGTTGGCCGAGTATATGGTCGAGTAGTTGGTCGAGTAAAAGGTCGAGTAGTTGGTCAAGTAGTTGGTCGAGTGGTCGGTCGAGTAGTTGGTCGAGTAGTTGGACGAGTATTTGGTCGAGTGGTTGGTCGAGTAGTTCGTCGAGTAGTTGGCCAAGTGGGCGGTCGAGTAGTTGGTCGAGTAGTTTGTCGAGTGGTCGGTCGAATACTTTGTCGAGTAGTTGGTCGAGAAGTTGGTCGAGTAGTTGGTCGAGTAAATGGTCGAGTAGTTGGTCGAGTAGTTGGTCGAGTAGTCGGTCGAGTAGTTGGTCGAGTATTTGGTCGAGTAGTTGGTCGAGTGGTCGGTCTAGTGGTTGGTCGAGTGGTCGGTCGAGTAGTTTGTCGAGTAGTTGGTCGAGTAGTTGGTCGGATAGTTGGTCGAGTAAATGGTCGAGTAGTTGGTCTTGAAGTTGGTCGAGTAGTTGGTCGAGTAGTTGATCGAGTAGTTGGTCGATTAGTTGGTCAAGTGGCGGTCGAGTAGTTGGTCGAGTAGTTGGTCGAGTGGTCGGTCGAGTAGTTTGTCGAGTGGTCCGTCGAGTAGTTGGTCGAGTAGTTGGTCGAGAGGTTGGTCGAGTAGTTGGCCGAGTAGTTGGTCGAGTAGTTGGTCGAATGATGGTCGAGTAGTTTGTCGAATAGTTGGTTGAGTGGTCAGTCGAGTAGTTGGTCAAGTGGTCGGTCGAGTAGTTGGTCGAGTAGTTGGTCGAGTGGTCGGTCGAGTAGTTTGTCGAGTGGTCCGTCGAGTAGTTGGTCGAGTAGATGGTCAAGTAGTTGGTCGACTGGTTGGTCGACTGGTTGGTCGAGTAGTTGGTTGAGTGGTTGGTCGAGTAGTTGGCCGAGTAGTTGGTCTAGTAGTTGTTCAAGTAGTTTGTCGAGTGGTCGGTGGAGTAGTTGGTCGAGTAGTTGGTCGAGTAGTTGGTCGTGTAAAAGGTCGAGTAATTGGTCAAGTAGTTGGTCGAGTGGTCGGTCGAGTAGTTGGTCGAGTAGTTTGTCGAGTATTTGGTCGAGTGGTTGGTCGAGTAGTTGGCCGAGTAGTTCGTAAAGTAGTTGGTCAAGTGGTCGGTCGAGTAGTTGGTCGAGTAGTTGGTCGAGTGGTCGGTCGAATACTTTGTCGAGTAGTTGGTCGAGTAGTTGGTCGAGAAGTTGGTCGAGTAGTTGGTCGAGTAGTTGGTCGCGTGATTGGTGGAGTAGTCGGTCGAGTGGTCGGTCGAGTAGTTGGTCGAGTAGTTGGTCGAGTAGTTGGTCGAGTAGTTGGTCGAGCGATTGTTCGAGTAGTTGGTCGAGTAGTTGGTCGAGTAGTTGGTCGAGTAGTTGGTTGAGTAGTTGGTCGAGTAGTTGGTCGAGTAGTTGGTCGAGTGATTGGTCGAGAAGTCGGTCGAGTGGTCGGTCGAGTAGTTGGTCGAGTAGTTGGTCGAGTAGTTGTTCGAGTAGTTGGTTGAGTAATTAGTCGAGTAGTTGGTCGAGTAGTTGGTCGAGTAGTTGTTCGAGTGATTGGTCGAGTGGTCGGTCGAGTGGTCGGTCGAGTGATTGCTCGAGTAGTTGGTCGAGTAGTTGGTCGAGTGATTGCTCCAGTAGTTGGTCGAGTAGTTGGTCGAGTGATTGGTCGAGTAGTTGGTCGAGTATTTGGTCGAGTAGTTGGTCGAGCGATTGGTCGAGTAGTTGGTCGAGTAGTTGGTCGAGTAGTTGGACGAGTAGTTGGTCGAGTAGTTGGTCGAGTAGTTGGTCGAATGATTGGTCGAGAAGTCGGTCGAGTGGTCGGTCGAGTAGTTGGTCGAGTAGTTGGTCGAGTAGTTGGTCGAGTAGTTGGTCGAGTAGTTGGTTGAGTAATTAGTCGAGTAGTTGGTCGAGTAGTTGGTCGAGTAGTTGGTCGAGTGATTGGTCGAGTGGTCGGTCGAGTGGTCGGTCGAGTGATTGCTCGAGTAGTTGGTCGAGTAGTTGGTCGAGAGGTTGGTCGAGTAGTTGGCCGAGTAGTTGGTCGAGTAGTTGGTCGAATGATGGTCGAGTAGTTTGTCGAATAGTTGGTTGAGTGGTCAGTCGAGTAGTTGGTCAAGTGGTCGGTCGAGTAGTTGGTCGAGTAGTTGGTCGAGTGGTCGGTCGAGTAGTTTGTCGAGTGGTCCGTCGAGTAGTTGGTCGAGTAGATGGTCAAGTAGTTGGTCGACTGGTTGGTCGACTGGTTGGTCGAGTAGTTGGTTGAGTGGTTGGTCGAGTAGTTGGCCGAGTAGTTGGTCTAGTAGTTGTTCAAGTAGTTTGTCGAGTGGTCGGTGGAGTAGTTGGTCGAGTAGTTGGTCGAGTAGTTGGTCGTGTAAAAGGTCGAGTAATTGGTCAAGTAGTTGGTCGAGTGGTCGGTCGAGTAGTTGGTCGAGTAGTTTGTCGAGTATTTGGTCGAGTGGTTGGTCGAGTAGTTGGCCGAGTAGTTCGTAAAGTAGTTGGTCAAGTGGTCGGTCGAGTAGTTGGTCGAGTAGTTGGTCGAGTGGTCGGTCGAATACTTTGTCGAGTAGTTGGTCGAGTAGTTGGTCGAGAAGTTGGTCGAGTAGTTGGTCGAGTAGTTGGTCGCGTGATTGGTGGAGTAGTCGGTCGAGTGGTCGGTCGAGTAGTTGGTCGAGTAGTTGGTCGAGTAGTTGGTCGAGTAGTTGGTCGAGCGATTGTTCGAGTAGTTGGTCGAGTAGTTGGTCGAGTAGTTGGTCGAGTAGTTGGTTGAGTAGTTGGTCGAGTAGTTGGTCGAGTAGTTGGTCGAGTGATTGGTCGAGAAGTCGGTCGAGTGGTCGGTCGAGTAGTTGGTCGAGTAGTTGGTCGAGTAGTTGTTCGAGTAGTTGGTTGAGTAATTAGTCGAGTAGTTGGTCGAGTAGTTGGTCGAGTAGTTGTTCGAGTGATTGGTCGAGTGGTCGGTCGAGTGGTCGGTCGAGTGATTGCTCGAGTAGTTGGTCGAGTAGTTGGTCGAGTGATTGCTCCAGTAGTTGGTCGAGTAGTTGGTCGAGTGATTGGTCGAGTAGTTGGTCGAGTATTTGGTCGAGTAGTTGGTCGAGCGATTGGTCGAGTAGTTGGTCGAGTAGTTGGTCGAGTAGTTGGACGAGTAGTTGGTCGAGTAGTTGGTCGAGTAGTTGGTCGAATGATTGGTCGAGAAGTCGGTCGAGTGGTCGGTCGAGTAGTTGGTCGAGTAGTTGGTCGAGTAGTTGGTCGAGTAGTTGGTCGAGTAGTTGGTTGAGTAATTAGTCGAGTAGTTGGTCGAGTAGTTGGTCGAGTAGTTGGTCGAGTGATTGGTCGAGTGGTCGGTCGAGTGGTCGGTCGAGTGATTGCTCGAGTAGTTGGTCGAGTAGTTGGTCGAGTAGTTGGTCGAGTGATTGCTCCAGTAGTTGGTCGAGTAGTTGGTCGAGTGATTGGTCGAGTAGTTGGTCTAGTAGTTGGTCGAGTGATTGGTCGAGTAGTTGGTTGAGTAGTTGGTCGAGTAGTTGGTCGAGTAGTTGGACGAGTATTTGGTCGAGTAGTTGGTCGAGTAGTTGGTCGAGTAGTTGGTCGAGTAGTTGGTCGAGTAGTTGGTCGAGTGATTGGTCGAGTAGTTGGTCGAGTAGTTGGTCGAGTAGTTGGTCGAGTAGTTGGTCAAGTAGTTGGTCGAGTAATTGGTCGAGTAGTTGGTCGAGTAGTTGGTCGAGTGATTGGTCGAGTGATTGGTCGAGTAGTTGGTCGAGTAGTTGGTCAAGTAGTTGGTCGAGTAGTTGGTCGAGTAGTTGGTCGAGTAGTTGGTCGAGTAGTTGGTCGAGTGATTGGTCGAGTAGTTGGTCGAGTAGTTGGTCGAGTAGTTGGTCGAGTAGTTGGTCAAGAAGTTGGTCGAGTAGTTGGTCGAGTAGTTGGTCGAGTAGTTGGTCGAGTGATTGGTCGAGTGATTGGTCGAGTAGTCGGTCGAGTGGTCGGTCGAGTAGTTGGTCGAGTAGTTGGTCGAGTAGTTGGTCGAGTAGTTGGTCGAGTAGTTGGTTGAGTAATTAGTCGAGTAGTTGGTCGAGTAGTTGGTCGAGTAGTTGGTCGAGTGATTGGTCGAGTGGTCGGTCGAGTGGTCGGTCGAGTGATTGCTCGAGTAGTTGGTCGAGTAGTTGGTCGAGTAGTTGGTCGAGTAGTTGGTCGAGTGATTGCTCCAGTAGTTGGTCGAGTAGTTGGTCGAGTGATTGGTCGAGTAGTTGGTCGAGTGGTCGGTCGAGTAGTTGGTCGAGTAGTTGGTCGAGTAGTTGGTTGAGTAATTAGTCGAGTAGTTGGTCGAGTAGTTGGTCGAGTAGTTGGTCGAGTGATTGGTTGAGTGGTCGGTCGAGTGGTCGGTCGAGTGATTGCTCGAGTAGTTGGTCGAGAAGTTGGTCTAGTAGTTGGTCGAGTAGTTGGTCGAGTGATTGCTCCAGTAGTTGGTCGAGTAGTTGGTCGAGTGATTGGTCGAGTAGTTGGTCGAGTATTTGGTCGAGTAGTTGGTCGAGTGATTGCTCCAGTAGTTGGTCGAGTAGTTTATCGAGTGATTGGTCGAGTAATTGGTCGAGTAGTTGGTCAAGTAGTTGGTCGAGTAGTTGGTCGAGTAGTTGGTCGAGTAGTTGGTCGAGTGATTGGTCAAGGGATTGGTCGAGTAGTCGGTCGAGTGGTCGGTCGAGTAGTTGGTCGAGTAGTTGGTCGAGTAGTTGGTCGAGTAGTTGGTCGAGTAGTTGGTCGAGTAGTTGGTCGAGTAGTTGGTCGAGTGATTGGTCGAGTAGTTGGTCGAGTAGTTGGTTGAGTAGTTGGTCGAGTAGTTGGTCGAGTAGTTGGTCGCGTGATTGGTGGAGTAGTCGGTCGAGTGGTCGGTCGAGTAGTTGGTCGAGTAGTTGGTCGAGTAGTTGGTCGAGTAGTTGGTCGAGCGATTGTTCGAGTAGTTGGTCGAGTAGTTGGTTGAGTAATTAGTCGAGTAGTTGGTCGAGTAGTTGGTCGAGTAGTTGGCCGAGTAGTTCGTAAAGTAGTTGGTCAAGTGGTCGGTCGAGTAGTTGGTCGAGTAGTTGGTCGAGTGGTCGGTCGAATACTTTGTCGAGTAGTTGGTCGAGTAGTTGGTCGAGAAGTTGGTCGAGTAGTTGGTCGAGTAGTTGGTCGCGTGATTGGTGGAGTAGTCGGTCGAGTGGTCGGTCGAGTAGTTGGTCGAGTAGTTGGTCGAGTAGTTGGTCGAGTAGTTGGTCGAGTAGTTGGTCGAGTAGTTGGTCGAGTAGTTGGTCGAGTGATTGGTCGAGTAGTTGGTCGAGTAGTTGGTTGAGTAGTTGGTCGAGTAGTTGGTCGAGTAGTTGGTCGCGTGATTGGTGGAGTAGTCGGTCGAGTGGTCGGTCGAGTAGTTGGTCGAGTAGTTGGTCGAGTAGTTGGTCGAGTAGTTGGTCGAGCGATTGTTCGAGTAGTTGGTCGAGTAGTTGGTTGAGTAATTAGTCGAGTAGTTGGTCGAGTAGTTGGTCGAGTAGTTGGCCGAGTAGTTCGTAAAGTAGTTGGTCAAGTGGTCGGTCGAGTAGTTGGTCGAGTAGTTGGTCGAGTGGTCGGTCGAATACTTTGTCGAGTAGTTGGTCGAGTAGTTGGTCGAGAAGTTGGTCGAGTAGTTGGTCGAGTAGTTGGTCGCGTGATTGGTGGAGTAGTCGGTCGAGTGGTCGGTCGAGTAGTTGGTCGAGTAGTTGGTCGAGTAGTTGGTCGAGTAGTTGGTCGAGCGATTGTTCGAGTAGTTGGTCGAGTAGTTGGTCGAGTAGTTGGTCGAGTAGTTGGTTGAGTAAATGGTCGAGTAGTTGGTCGAGTAGTTGGTCGAGTGATTGGTCGAGAAGTCGGTCGAGTGGTTGGTCGAGTAGTTGTTCGAGTAGTTGGTCGAGTAGTTGGTCGAGTAGTTGTTCGAGTAGTTGGTTGAGTAAATAGTCGAGTAGTTGGTCGAGTAGTTGGTCGAGTAGTTGTTCGAGTGATTGGTCGAGTGGTCGGTCGAGTGGTCGGTCGAGTGATTGCTCGAGTAGTTGGTCGAGTAGTTGGTCGAGTGATTGCTCCAGTAGTTGGTCGAGTAGTTGGTCGAGTGATTGGTCGAGTAGTTGGTCGAGTAGTTGTTCGAGTAGTTGGTCGAGTAAATAGTCGAGTAGTTGGTCGAGTAGTTGGTCGAATAGTTGTTCGAGTGATTGGTCGAGTGGTCGGTCGAGTGGTCGGTCGAGTGATTGCTCGAGTAGTTGGTCGAGTAGTTGGTCGAGTGATTGCTCCAGTAGTTGGTCGAGTAGTTGGTCGAGTGATTGGTCGAGTAGTTGGTCGAGTATTTGGTCGAGTAGTTGGTCGAGCGATTGGTCGAGTAGTTGGTCGAGTAGTTGGTCGAGTAGTTGGACGAGTAGTTGGTCGAGTAGTTGGTCGAGTAGTTGGTCGAGTGATTGGTCGAGAAGTCGGTCGAGTGGTCGGTCGAGTAGTTGGTCGAGTAGTTGGTCGAGTAGTTGGTCGAGTAGTTGGTCGAGTAGTTGGTTGAGTAATTAGTCGAGTAGTTGGTCGAGTAGTTGGTCGAGTAGTTGGTCGAGTGATTGGTCGAGTGGTCGGTCGAGTGGTCGGTTGAGTGATTGCTCGAGTAGTTGGTCGAGAAGTTGGTCGAGTAGTTGGTCGAGTGATTGCTCCAGTAGTTGGTCGAGTAGTTGGTCGAGTGATTGGTCGAGTAGTTGGTCTAGTAGTTGGTCGAGTAGTTGGTCGAGTAGTTGGTCGAGTAGTTGGACGAGTAGTTGGTCGAGTAGTTGGTCGAGTAGTTGGTCGAGTAGTTGGTCGAGTAGTTGGTCGAGTAGTTGGTCGAGTGATTGGTCGAGTAGTTGGTCGAGTAGTTGGTCGAGTAGTTGGTCGAGTAGTTGGTCAAGTAGTTGGTCGAGTAATTGGTCGAGTAGTTGGTCGAGTAGTTGGTCGAGTGATTGGTCGAGTGATTGGTCGAGTAGTTGGTCGAGTAGTTGGTCAAGTAGTTGGTCGAGTAGTTGGTCGAGTAGTTGGTCGAGTAGTTGGTCGAGTAGTTGGTCGAGTGATTGGTCGAGTAGTTGGTCGAGTAGTTGGTCGAGTAGTTGGTCGAGTAGTTGGTCAAGAAGTTGGTCGAGTAGTTGGTCGAGTAGTTGGTCGAGTAGTTGGTC